>JAGIQG010000001.1:123057965-124442965 GCA_024679065.1 Sphyrna mokarran | reverse complement strand
GAGATCTTTAAGCGGGTATTAAATGCAGCAGGGCCAGGAGGCTGGCCATGGTCCTCCCCACTTTGAGTATAAGTGGGGTGGAGATAGGAAAGCTTCATCTACCCAATCAAATGTCCCCTGTCACCAACCTCTCCATGGGAGAGGGCACAAAATTCCACCCAGGGTCTCACATAGTTTCAGGACACGGCAAGATGTAGCTCCATAGATATGGCAATTATAGCTCATTATGGTCTGACACTGCACAGAATGCAAATTTGGTGCAGCATCTAATCTGATTTACATAGAATTTACAGCACAGAAACAGACCATACCTCAACTGATCCAAGCTGATATCTTACTGCACATGAACTTCCTCCCACTTTTCTTCTAATGCTACTAGTGTAACTTTCCATTCCTTTCTCCTTCATATCCTTATCCAGCTTCCCTAAAGACACCTTTCCTGTTTGGGTCAACTGTTCCCTGTCACAGCCAGCCCCACGTTCCAACCACTCTCTGAGTACTGAATACACCAGGGCCTTCATCGGATGCCTGGAACATTTTGCAAACCCACCTAATTTTGTTTAAACTATGAGGAGAAATTCAACTTCTCCATTAATCTCTCAACATTTGAATTTGATAACAAGGAGTTCTATCAGTTCCAGTGAGGCAAGAACCAGGAAATGTGAAGATAGTTTTGCCCGGCTGCACATTTTTGCTCAGATTGTAAGAACATCCTTTGATGATTCTTTGAACAAAGGTGAACTGTGAAGACTACAACATCCTGTCATGCAGCTGTTGATATTTTTATATTTCTTCCTCAGATCTTGGCTGTCTGTTACTGGCTGGTATCTTTCAGTCTTCATTTGAAGCTTTCTTCTTCAGTCTTAGCTCTGGTTTTCTATCAGATGACTCAGAAATTTTTTGGGATAAACTTTGTGCAAAGATATGAACATAAAAACTGTGGATACTGGGTCTATCTATCATGTGTGTTATCCATGGAATTATTTTTAGAAACCTATTGCTTAATACATTTAACAGGGACAATTTTATCTCTATCTATCTCTCAGGAGAAATGGAGGGGTGCTGTTGAGAGCAGACGATTAATATTGATGGTATACATAACTGCTCAAACCCATTCCATTCCCATTGCTTTTTTGTCAGCCTGTCTTTGTAAGCAGTTGGCAAAGATGTCTTCATTGTCATTCTTCATATATACAGGCCAGGGTCTGATAACCCATGCTTGGTGTCATGAACAAAGAAGGAATTACAGTGTTCTCAAAGTCCATAGAGAAAAGGAGCAAGAGCCAGAAAATACGCCTACAAGACATGCGCGATGTAAGTTTAGACTATTCGTGCCCTGGGTTACCCCTTCCTTCATCATAAAGAGTTTCCAAAACATACTCTTCATGGCTTACCAGAGTGCCGGGGGCCATCTTTTGTTCCTCTGGATGAGCCCCTAAAAATAAGGCACCCCCTATGACCCAGCTACCACCTCCTGTCTGGTTTAAGCAGGAGACTACTGGGGCAGATGCCCAAGTCAAGAGTGGGGTAGTTGGGCTTCACCATCTTTTCAAGAAGTGCATTCTGCATCTTAGCAACTTTTGTTTTACAAATCATTTTACAGGATTTGGACATTGTTGGATAGATCAGCGTTTACTGTCCATCCCTAATTGCCCTTCAGAAGGTGCATGTGGTTTAGGTACACTCATAGTGCTGTTAAGTAGGATTTTGACCCAGCAACAGGAAAGGAACCACAATATGTTTCCAAGTCAGGATGGAATGTGGCTTAGAGGAAAACCTCCAGGTGGTGATATTTTTAGGTATCTGCTGCTCTTGTCCTTCTAGACGGTAGTGGTCGTGGATTTGAAAGTTGCTGCCTAAGGAACATTGGTGAGTTCCTGCAGTGCATCTTGTAACTGGTACACACAGCTACCACTGTTCATCATTAGTGGAGGGATTGAATGTTTGCTAAAGGTGTAACAAACAGGTGGGCTACTTTGTCTTAGATGGTGTCAAACTTCTTAAATAATATTGGAGTTGCACTCATCTAGCATTCCATTGTACTCTTGACTTGTGCCTTGCCGATGGTGGACAGGCTTTGGGAGGGTTGAGAGATGAGTTACTTGCTGCAGGGTTCCCAGCCTTTGACCTACTCTGGTAGCTACAGTATTTAAATGGCTACTCCAGTTCAGTTTCTGGTCAATGGTAAATTCCAGAATGTTGATTGTGGGGGATTCAGCAATGGTGATGCCATTGAATGTCAAGAGGCAATGGTTAGATTATCTCTTGTTGGAGATGGTTACCACCTGGTAGTTGTCTGACATAAATGTTGCTTGTCATTTGTCAGCCTGGATATTGTCCAGGTTTTGATGTATTAGTATGTGCACTCCTTCAATATCTGAGAAGTCATGAATAATGATCAACATTATGCAATCATCTGTAAACATCCCTATTATAACCTTATGACGGAAGGCAAGTTGTTAATGAAGTAGCTGAAGATAGTTGGGCCCAGGACATAGCCCTGAGGAACTCCTTCAATGATTTCCTGGAACTGAGATGATTTCTAACCACCAGCTATCTTCCTTTGTGCCAGGTCTAACCAGTGGAGAGTTTCCCCCTGATCCCCACAGGTTTCAGTTTTGCTCGAGCTCCTTGATGCCTTACTGAGTCAAATGCTGCCTTGTAGTCAAGGACTGTCACTCTTACCTCACCTGTGACATTCAGTTCTTTTGTCCACGTTTGAAGCAAAGTTGTAATGAGGTCAGGAGCTGAGTGAAAAGAAGTTGATCCCTATAGTTAGATTCCTAATTCTCTTAAAATGTATCCCTGAACTACCTCCTGCAAGTGGAAATTTCTCCCTATTTACCCTAACAAAACCTTCCGTCATTTTGAACACGTCTATTAATTCTCTTTTCTCCTTAATTTTCCCTGGATTAAGGAGAAAAACCTCATCTTCTCAGATCTCTCCTCAGACCTGATACCTTTGTTTTTTTTTTCTGGTAAGCATCCTCACCAAGGCTTTAACAGCTTCCCAAAATGCAATGTTCAGAATTGGACCCACAAATGTCATGTAACATAATCTTTAGATCAATTATATACAATACTTATCTGAGTATAATAAATGTTATTGTACAAATAAGGTGGCAAACTGGAGAGTCCTAACCTATTCAGCTGTTTTGCTCCAAAAGGAATGTTTTGCTGTTTGGTTGAGCGCTCTAGACTGTCTTATAAATTAAAGGACTAATGGGAATAATTATCTCCCACGCTTGTGCCATTCATTCCTGCTACTTGGGAGCCAGTTTTTTTTTATTGCTACAGATACATGTCCTGTTTGCTTGATAAAAGTTAGAAAATTAGCATATCTTCAATTAATTAACACGGGTTGACTTTATCACCAAGAATAAATTAGATGTATAAAATGAGGTACCATATTTGTAGATTGGTAACTTATGCTCAATACTTGCTATCTTTCATGCCTTAAGGAAGTGCACTTCCTTCAGAAAGAGTATTCCTTCTTTCAAATTTTTGGGACTCTTAATTTACAAATCTATTAAATAAATAAACTGGTGTCCCCGGTGGATTCCTTATCTGCAACTTGCCTTTGTTTGTTTTCCAGATTACTTTTTGAGTCAAGATGAGGCTCTTTTCCCTCAGGGATCAAATCCAGCAACTGGGAATCTACATATGACAGGACGCCAGAGTCCTTGGATGAGGATTTCTCCAGGTTCTTAAAGTCAGTTTCATAGTTTCTATGGCTAGGAAAGGTCACAGGTCTTGGCACTGCATACTTGTTGTCCTGGAGCATCTCAAGTGGCAGTTCAAAGGCAGAAGGGCCTATTTCACTTAAGGAGCGTTTCAGAGTGTTGTGTTGGAAAGTTGATGTATGCCAGACGGTACCACGGCACATTGAGGAACACAAACAAGATCGAGGCACATCATAAATTGCATAAATACTTGAGTCAGGAGTGGAATGCACTGGGACATTTGTCTCTATATGTCCATTTTCAGCTTTAGGTTGTTTTGCAGTCTTCTGGTTAGCTTGGGTAACAACAGAGTCGCTATTTGTAGCATGGCTGAAAATTCTCAGCTCTGTTGACTGTTGAAGCACGTTCCCCTGGGAATTATTCACCTCTCTCGGAGTTAGATTTTCGTGGCTCCCATTTGCTTTTCCCAACATAGCATTTCGCAAACCATTCCTGATAGCATTGTTGTAAGATGGCGGTGAGGAATATTTTGGAATACTCTCTGTTAGTCGGCTGTCCCCTCTGGATCCATTGGCATTGGGGTCTTTTGATGGATTTGCACCAAGTTTGGCTTTGTTAGGAGACTTGAATGAGGTGGTTTGACCTGTTCCATCAGGAAGCTTAAGATAAGAAGACCTGCTTGACTTCTCTTCCTTGTCATGCTCATTGCCAGTTCCCACTTGGCGGCTGTTGTTTCCTTTCACATTCCCATTAGCATTGGTCGAGTCCTGATCTTTCCTGACTTGTGTAAATTGAGCCAGGTTAGCACCAATCTGTGCGTATGTCTCATCATCTTTTTCTGACAACATTTTGCTGATCTGAAAGAAAAAGTGTAATTGCTTGCAGTCTATACAGGAAGAATTGGCTTATTTATTCATTAAATAGTAGCAAGGGGGCTTAATTGGTCACAAGAGCACATCAACATTTTCAGAAAGTAATTTAAAAAGATTAATGCTTTAATTAGACCAACAGCTTCCTAATAATTCTTCTGCTAATTTTTTTCCCTTCACACTTATGTTTCCCTCAATCGGGCCTTTCTGACTTTTAGGTCTGGGGGTTTCTCTTTGTCTTCATTAGAAATCTGAATATTGAATGCTGATTGTAGGATATATCAGGCTGGCTTTTCATCCTTGAGGTATGTAGCGGGAGTTGGGAAAATTCCCAGTTTGGCCTGTCCATCTCAGGACAAAATGTTCACAGGGGCAGAATTTTCATTCAGGCATGGATGGGGGCTGAAGCTGAACCAGTCATCTAGGGAAAAGTTCAGGGAAAACTACAGGGGCTGCTGGCTGCCAAGCTGGGCTGTTTAAAGGCCTATCTTGATGCAGTGGGATTTGGCCTCACAGTACTATAGAATCTAGAATCCCAACAGTGCAGGAAGAGGCCATTTAGCTCATTTAGCCTGCACTAGTAACAAAGAAGAACAAAGAACAAAGAACAAAACAGCACGGTAAACAGGCCCTTCGGCCCAATGAGCCCGCACCGCCACCTCGATGTTCCCACTTCTACCCGCGATCCCTGTCCATGTTTATAGATCTATGGATTAAAAACCAAATTTGAGACAATTTAGGGAGAATTTGTTTTGCCAATTAGCCTAAGAGCACATCTTTGGGATGTGGGAGGAAACCGGAGCACCCGGAGAAAACCCACGCAAGCACGGGGAGAATGCGCAAACTCCCACAGACACAGGCCCAAATCCATGTATCTGCACAGCACAGTGATAGTCACCGAGCTGTCGTGTTGCCCATCGGATGGTCCAGGTCAAGCATACACTAACGATGTGAAGCAGTAGGATACTCTCAAAAGGTCCAAGAGTAGTCCTCTCACGACCCATCGCGTGTATGCCCCTCATTAGACAACAAGGTGGACCAAAGCACCTGTAGGATAAAAACAAGTACATCAATATCATCATCTATTTACACACTTCTCAGGGACTCCCAAGGCTCATGATCCCTATTTTAAATCAGTTTTTATACCCCTCCATTCCCATTCTGTTCATGTGCCCATCTAAGTATTTCTTAAATAACTCCAGAGTACCTGCCTCCACCACTTTACTTGGCAGTGCATTCCATACCCCCACCACACTCTGTGTGAAAAAACTCCCTCTAGCATCCAAATTATACCTTACCCCCCTCACCCTAAGCCCGTGACCCCTCGTGCTATTTGAGTCCATGCTAAGAAAAAGCTTAGCCCTGTTTACTCTATCTATCCCCTTCAAAATCTTGTACACCTCTATCAGATCTCCTCTAAGTCTATGTCTTTCTAAGGAAAACAGTCTTAATTTGCCTAATCTCTCCTCGTAACTAATAACAATCCCATCCAGGTCCTATCCCCATAACCCCATCCATTTATTATTATCTCTGACACTAAATGGCAATTTGGCATAGCCAATCCCCCAAACCCAACATCTTTGGAGTATGGGAGGGAACTGAAACACTCAGAGGAAGTTCACACAGACACAGGGAGGAATTGAAACTCCACACAGACAGTCACCTGAGGCCAAAATTGAACCCAGGTCCCTGGCACTGTGAGGCAGCAGTGCTAACCACTATTCCATTGTACAAACCAGTAAAAATAAAAACAGCAAGGATTTCCAGTCCTCTACTTACACACCTCTCATGCACCATCCATGCCATATCATTCCCACCTACCTATCCCTATGGTCCCTCATGGCTTCATGCCAAACTATACCAAATAGTCCCTATGGCCTCATGCTAATTCCATGTTAATTCCACACCCATTCACCCACTATAAACTGTCTAGAACCAATGACCCCTGTAGTGGCAATTATATGTATAAAAAAGTCATTCATTAATAACTTTTCCCTTTCTTAAAATAAAACTTCCTTGTATTACAAACTAATGAAAATGTCAATATCATCCTTTCAAGTAGCAGAAACTGCGAACACTTGAAACTTCTTTATCTTGCTTAAATAAATATTACATAATTGACAGCAGAGAACAGAGAGCTAGAACCATCAATCAAGCAATGTTTTCCCTGAGGGTCAGGTGCTTCCATAAGCTAATGGATTTCTGGACTCTCAGGGTTGGCAGAAATCCAGCTCATCATAGCTGAGCTTAAATATCCCCTCATGCACTCAAGCAAATTCCAGTACCTTTACAATAGAGATCAGCAAAGTCAGCACAGTCCAATAATTGAACCTAAGATCTTCCTAGTCTCAATACAACACCACCAGCAGAATTTCCCCTAATGAGTTCTTGAATATTTTCATTAGTTTTGAACTGCTTCTGTTTGGTAATTATAGAATGAGATATCAAAAGTACAGGAGTGTCAAATTCAGCTGATTATTAACTCCACTGGACATTCAGAGACAAATTAATTATGAAGTTTTTGAAGTGCCTACATGCACTGTTGATACACCAATTAAGGAATCCACCAGTGAATCACGTTCTAATTGATCTGTTCATTTAAGATGTGCAGGTAATTTTCGTAGAAGAAATCATTCTTCTACATTACAGACCTTCTTCAAATTTTAACACAATTAAATCAATGGAATGAAAAGTCAAGCAGATTTTGCAATGGGCAGATGATTTGATTTACCAGGGCACCACCCAGGTAATGAAGACAAAAATGTCCCCCATAATTGCTGGCACTGTGGAGCAGCTAAAAGCTGAACAAACTGTACAAATATAATCAGATGAGAAAATATTGGGGCCGTGCTATTCCACAGGGAGTGTTGCAGATAGTTGCTTACTGCCACTAATCTCTGGCAAAATTTCTGGGGTCAGTGAGGCAGTTTATCGCTTGCATGGATCAACAAGTGGTAATGCACAATGACACCACGCCAGTGTCCTTGTCAGTAGAAAAGTTGCTACCCACATGCAATGGAGATGGTTGCCAGCCCTCCCGATCCCGGCAGTCTTCCCCCGCCTCGCAACCACAACATTTTGCTTCCACATCCCTGGAAAGTAGCCAAACTGGAAATTTTGCTTTTATAGAGAAAAAATATCCTGGGATTCCAGGTTGCTTGCTCGACCTGTATCCCATTAGTGGAGTTAACATGCATTCTGGGTGAGACTAGGATGTCTCATCTGACTTGATAATCCACTGAGTATCACTGAGAATCTAGGTCCTCGTGTACTGACAGGAAAGGGAAGTCCCTTCATTTATGTATAAGAAGCAGAAATGCTGACATTTGTTGTAACCGGGTGCTATCAGTTCCTTGGGATTTCACTGATGTCTCAGTGGAAGTAAAGCACACAGAATTTCACGGCCAAGTTTAAGGGTGGAATTTTCCACCTTCCCACCCCTCCCACCTGCAGGAGCTTCTAGTCCAATCAAAGTTGACCTTTGCACCAGATTCCCCAGTGGCAGGGTTGGTGAATCTCACAAAAGCACATAGACTTCGGCGGGACTGGAAGATCCTGCCGGCAGCCAATGACTTGCCACATCTGCCATGGGAAAACCCTCTGCGGTGGTGGTGTGGTGGAGGAGATGTGGGGGGTGGAATGTGAAAAATCCTAACCTAAAAAGTTAGAACTCCATTTAAATTGAACTGGGCATGAACATATCATTGTCAGATTAATTGTTAAATTGTGTTAAATCTTCTCTTGGAGAGGAGAGAAGAAAATATTGTGGAAAATAGCAAATTCACAGAGTGAGGGTCTTTTATACTTGCTTAAATCCATATAAGGCCAACAATAAAAAGATTAGGAGCACTTTTCCACACAGAGGGCAGAGGAAATCAGGAAATTTCTCCCGTTAAAGATTGTGGAGCCTGGATTAATGGGAAGTTTCGAAGCTGAGATTGATAAATTTTTGTTAGGGAAGCGTATCAATGGATATGAATCTTAGTTGGGTAACAGAAGTTGAGGTACAGGTTGGCAGTGAAGCAGTTAGGCAGAGCAGGTCTGAGAAACTGAATGACCTACTCACGTTTCTGTGTTTTCTACTTACGACAACAGAAATTCAAAACTATATTTTAATCCTTTCTTTAAATGAAGTGACAAATACCTGATTGAGTTTTAGGTAGATGAGAGTTATTCCAAAGATTGTTGCAGCACACACTAACAATACTATAACCAGTAGGACAAGAACAGCCACTAAATGCTTCTGCAGGGAATCGGAAGCCTCTTGTTTTCCATCATTTGCAGTGGACTGTCCAGTAACTGGTACCTACAATAAGAAAATGGACAAAACAAAAGAATTTTAACTTAAAGAACAGAAACAGGGAAGAGTATTGAATAAATTTCATTTCCAACTGTACTTTTTACCTCTCTGCTTGTGACCGTCAATCAGCACTGCTACAAAATTGCTCAGCAAGTACGCTCTTTGGGAAGGAGGTTCATTTTCTGGGATTTGGTGGTTAACTTGCCTTGTACCATGACAGGAATGCCCAAGTATCCTCTGGAGGCTGTCCCTTGCCTGTGGAAATTCAACTGAATGTTTGTGGTGAGGGAGAGTGAAGGCAGTTGCTAGGCACTTCCCTCTCATTCTGATCATCTTGCTTGAGGAACAACTAGAGCGCCTCAAGTGGTCTATATGAATATACAAAGACAAATCTACAAGGTACAAGTCCAGAGTGTGATGGAATACTCCCCATTTGCATGGATGGGACAGCTCCAACAACACTCAAGCTTGACACTATCCAGGACAAAGCAACCTGCTTGATTGACACCAAATCTACAAACCTTCACTCCCTCCACCACTGACACTCAGTAGCAATAATATGGATTATCTATAAACGGCACTACAGCAATTCACCAAAGATCTTTAGATAGTATCTTCCAAACCCAGGACCACTTCCATCCAGAAGGACAGCAGATAAATGGAAATATCACCACCTGCAAATTCCCTTCCAAGCCACTCACCAACCTGACTTGGAAATACATTGTCGTTTCTTTGCAGTCGCTGGGTCAAAATCCTGGAATTCCCTCCCTAACGGCATTGTGGGTCAACCCACAGAACATGAACTGCAGCGATTGAAGAGGGTGGCTCACCACCATCTTCTCAAGGGCAACTAGGTCAGCCAGCGATGCCCATGTCCCATGAATAATAAAAGAAATAGGAGCAGGAGTAGTCCTTATGCCCCTCAAGCCTGTTCCACCATTCAGTATGATTGTGACTGACCTTCTTAATTCCACTTTCCCACTTGCTCTCCTTATCCCTGGATTCCCTGAGAAACCAACAATCTGTCTGTATCAGCCTTAAATAAACAGAATGTTGGTGCCTCCACCTCAGTCTGAGGTAGAGAATTCCAAACATTTGTAATCCTCTGAGTGAAGAGATATCTCCTCATCTCTGCCCTAAATGATCATTCTCATATTAAGAGATTCTACGTCAATGTGCTAAATTCCTCAGCCAGGAGAAATGACCTCTCAATGTTTACCGTCGTAGTTGTCTATGAAATTGTGTTTCATTCTTTGAAGCTCCAGAAAATATTGTGCCAATTTACTCTTCCTCTTGTCATAGGATAACTCTCATCCCAAGCATCAATCCTCTGAACCTTTACTGTTCCACTTTTAAATATGGAGATTAAAACTGTATAGTACCCCAGATGATCATCACCCTCCCAAGAGCTCTTTTAGTTTAAAGTGCTATCCACAACACTATTTAAACAATATATCAGGGTGCTGATTCCAATCCAGTCATAAAGGAGCCTATTTCTTTCCTCCCCCCATCAGTACATGGGTCCCTTGAATTGGATCACTTCTACTTACTCCACTCTTTGAGCTAAATGTTTAATTCTCTGAGCTGCTTGATGCTGTGCTAATTTTCACCTCCCCCAGGTAGTAATCCAGAGATTATTATTTTGAAGTTTTATTTCTTAATATAGAACTTCAAACTCCTTCCACAGAATGTCATTCTTGGTTCTATATATGTCACTGGTTCCTTTATAGACACAACAACTGGATTCTCCTCTTCCCAATCCAATTGTTGCATGTATAGATAATTACAGTAAGAACTTTCACAACATGTGGTTAAAGTTCAACAGGTTTATTTGGTAGCACAAACTTTCAGAGTGTTGCTCCTTCAGCAGGTGAGTGAATAACAATCCCTTCTTGTATCAGTTAGTTTATCAAACTGAGATATTGCAAAGGTGTGTGCAATTAATCTCATCATCCTTAGTCTGCAATGGATGGTGGCAATGTGGGGGTAGGGTGCTTGGAGCAGTGTTTGCAGGAGATTAAAAGGGGGAATAGGGTTCCCGCTCCTGATTGCTATCTAATATTGCTTATTGGAATGTTTGCATGTGTAGGTATCAAGTGAGTACAGGGTCACCCTATTGAATTGCCTGCTAAAATACACAATGAAGGCTTACAATGAAGTGGCTGTGCAACTTCTCCAATGTCAGTCAGAAACTTTCGGAGAGCGAGAAGAAAATATTGTGGAAAATAGAAATAAAGTCTGACAAGTAGAATTAAAAATCTATCTACTAAAAGTTTGTATAAGTATCTGCTGCCTGGAAACAGATGGCCATTCCTACAGGCAAGGCCTGAAGGGACTCCAAGTTTGTCTCGACATGGCATTAAGTCAGAATTGTCGCAAGCTCACTGAGCAGTGAAGAGTTTTTGCTGATGTTGTCATATTACTGCAGTTCATTTTACTTTAGTTTCAGCGAAAGATGGCATTATTATGAAATTTTCTGTTTAAAACCTGGTGTGCTTCAGAATGTTAAAGCATTCTTCATTTGAATTTTGAAATGAATTGCAATGAGCTGGATGTACTGAACTACAGACCACTTCCCAAATCATTGCATTCATGAAATAAATACATTTCAATAGGATTACACACTTAATTTTGTTGAAAGGCTCAGATGTATAGCAGAAAGGAGGAACACTTCTACGTTTTAGCTAAGCAAAACAGCTAAAGCAGAACAGGCAATTTTAAATGAAATTATTCCTCTCCTCCAATTATAGCTAAATGGACATGAATTGTGAGTGTGTGTATGTCTGTGAGTTGTGAATTTATGTGCTTTAAGTGTATGTGTCGTGAGTGTACGTGTACTGAGTGTGTTGTGAACATATGTGTTGTATGTGTGCATGTGTTGTGAATGTATGAATGTGTGTTGTAAATGTGTGTGTCTGTATGTGTCTGTGTGTGTGTGTGTGTATGCATGTGTGTGTGTATGTGTGTGTCTGTATGTGCATGTGTGTGTGTGTGTGTGTGCCTGTATGTGTGTGTGTGTGTGTGTGTGTGTGTGTGTGTGTGGAGGTGGGGAAGTTGTGGTGAGATAGAATTCCAGCTTTTATATTTAACTCTTATGCAATGATGCTCTGTAAAATATTTGGAAAAAGCTGACAACATATGCAATCCAGGCATACATCTTGAACAGTTTAGGAGCTACAGAAGAGAAGTATCATCGTTTCACATTAATTGTCATCTCCAGGACGGCATTTGAAAAATAGCTTTTCTTCATTGCAAATGTGATGAATCAGAACTGGGACAAACATCATTAATTTGGTGCTAACACCACTAAAAACAAATGAATTGGTCATTCTTGTCATTGCTGTGTTTGGGGCACTGCTGTAAATAAGGTGGTTGCCATATTCATTCACCGATCAAAGGTAACTTTGAAATAAATGCTTGGGTCAGATTTTGCAGACAACAATGAATGAAAGACACCAACCATTCGATTGGTTTATTCTTGGCCATATACTTTCTTTGAACTTTTGTACTTGCAGTTCCTGTTTGCCAACCACCAAAAGCACAGCACTGTTTACAAGGGACCTAGGACCCGTGTGAATAGGATAAGCATCTCCATTACCAATACGATTGAAGATTTCATGGTGTGGCATAGTGTTACAGTGGTTAGCACTGCTGCCTCACAATGCCAGGGGCCTGAGTTTGATTCCCAGCTTACGTCACTATACAGAGTTTGCATGTCTGCGTAGGTTTCCTCCTGGTGCTCTGGTTTCCTCCCACAGTCCAAAGATGTGTAGGTTAGGTTGATTGGCCATATTAAATTGACATCAGGGGGATTAACAAGCTAAATACCTGGGGCTACAGGGATGGGGGTTGGGTGGGATTGTAGTCAGTGCAGACCTGATGGGCTGAATGGCTTACTTCTGCACTATTGGGATTCTATGAATTGTTAGTGGGCTACACAGAATATGAACCAGGAAGTGTCAATCCAATGTTAAACCAATGTAAATGTAGGTATGGAAAGCAAAATAAAGAAATGGAAAAAATTGAATTAAGTGAGAGGAAAAGGAGACAGAGTTAAAAAAAATACAGCGCTTTTATTTTTTAAAATCTCCAACAATTAAGATCTGAAGGCCTGAATCACCATTCTTGTTAAATTTAATATTTTGTAACCACATTCTGGAATAGACAAGCCTGAACCTTTCCGGACATGTTTAGTTCATAGTTAAATACAGCAGCTTCACACTATTTAAATGTCAGAAGTCAAGGTAGCACGATTCTCTTCACTTTAGGAACAGCAGAGTATTTTGGGCAGTAAGATCTCGAATTTAAGCATTTAATGGCTCATATGTGGTCACTAAACATTGCTGTCCAAATTATACTTGAATAGAGCCAAAACTGTTGGTCTGTTATTTTTATTGCAAAATCTAATCCATTGGAATGTATATGACGTGTATTGAATATGCTGGGAAATGTGATAACATGCTATACAAATTCTTTCTTTCTTCCTTTCCAGTACAGGGTATAGGAAGTCCTCATTTTAACCACAATCATGTTCTTCTATTACCTTTTGAATCTGCCAAGAATTCCAGCCTTCTATTGTTTAAAAGGGGGAAGCAGTTACAGTCAAGCCCGTGTCTAACCAAAGGCAGAAAATTATAAGGAACTTTTTAACTACAATGGAAGTCTTAAAACAATGAATGAGGTAGCAAACTTTATGAAACTTATTCTGTATCAATCATTGCCATCCAGAAAAATATAAATCTACAGCAAATCCTGCATTGTCCAATTAATGCTTTCAATTAATTCATTAAAATTAATGGAATTGGAAAGAATAAAGAAAGAAAATATTTATGTGGTATCATAAAGTGGACCATTCTATAGCATCAGAATCAATGTTTCTAGCATCTGAGTAATTCTCTTTCTACTCTGCATTGTGGCACAGCGGTTAGCAGTGCTGTCTCACGGCGCCAGGGACCTGAGTTTGATTCTTGATTCTGGTCTTGGGTGACTGTGTAGAGTTTGCACATTCTCCCTGTGTCTGCATGGGTTTCCTTTGAGTGCTCCGGTTTCCTCCCACACTCCAAAGATGAGCAGGTTAGGTGGATTGGCTATACTAAATTACCCCTTAGTGTCCCAATATGTGTTACGTTAGGGGAATTAGCAGGTTGGATATTTGAATAGGGTCAGGGTAAAATGCACTTTTGGGCCGAATGGCCTCCTTCTGCATTGTGGGGATTCTATGGTTTTATGATTCTGTGAATTTGCATTAAATTGGAGAAGTATCCTCCAGCACCCAGTGCAGAATTTCCCATTCCTGCCCATCAGCAACTTTATAGTCTCTTTCGATGATTGATGTTTAGCACTATTTAACCCTTAAGTATATGCCATTTGTCTTGCAGATGAAATCTTTTTTTTACACATGAATTTGCACCTCATGCCCTTTTAATTAATTTTATTATGACAAATGAAGATGAATGCATCTCTAAATATAATATTATGCTGCAGTTGAGTATCTGTTTATTAATGTGTTGAAAGATTAAAGACTCTGTTCTCATAGACTAAAGCCCAACTCTCCATAATCTCCAGAGAGAAAGTTCTAAAAATATTCCATGGTCCCAAAGGCCAGCGAGTGAACTGCCAGACTATCAATACAGACATTATTATTAATTTTATTGAAGGATTATTTTAACCTGAATGTATACATTATTCCATCGCAGACTGGGGTTGTTTTGAGTGAATTTTCAGTTTCTGTACATTGAAATTGCTGGAAAATTGCCTGCAGTGGAATTGGAATGGGACCAAAATGGTCCGCAACCAGTAATGCTAAAGAGATTATAATGGGGATTTAGCAGTTAACACAAAAAGACTTCTAATAGTCTGGATTGTGCTTGAATATTACTCTCAGAAGCAACAGAACAGACCATAGCCTGCTGATGGTCTGTTCTGATCCACCTAATTCCAGAAAGCAGAACTTTTGTACGCTCGATGAAAACTCTGAATGACACAATAACCATTAAAGAGAAAATAGTAATGCAACTTACCAGCAATATCTCTAACCAAATGTAGATCAACACCCAGAACGAGTAGATTATTATGGTGAACATTCTTCTCTGTTTCCTGGGGGCTAACAGCAATGACAGAAACCTATGATTGAATCTGTGGAGACTGCAGTACTTGTGGAGAGGATTAGATTTTTGTTCTGTGTGAGAAAAGGAACTTTGGAATGAAGCATTGTGGGCGGAATGACACATGGTTGGCAGGAACTTCTCGGAAAATCCAGAGGGAGGAACATTATTCTGTGCAGGCTGAATAAAATTGCAAAAAACACAATGGCAACGTGAGAAAGGGGTTATTACAAGGAATCACCGGCAGCTAACACAATCTGAAACTCGATTAGGTGCTTTCTGCCGAAAGCAGAGAAAGCTACGGTCCAATTGAAAACAAATGCTCAAATGTGTGGTACAGTGTATTGCTACAAAATGAGTAAACTCCCCAGCCCAGCTGCAGTCTCATGGGATGAAGTTGAGCAGAGGCCAGGAATTACCATAGCCAAGCTTTTCCCTGTTATGTGCCTCAAGAACAAGTTTGAAATAGACCAAGGAATAAGTTGTCTGCCCATTGTCTACAGGGAGCTGGCACTGGGTGCAAAGAACCTGAGAGAGTGGGATAAGACAGCAGCGGTTAACATAGTATACTATACCCACTGCTTCATTGCGTTTTAATATTTTGTGTACTTGAGCTAACAACGGTTGGAAAATGTGACACATAGAATGGAAAAAAATTTTGGCCTTAAACTTTTTGAGCCCTGTGGACTTCTCCTGATGTAATTTGATTGGGATTGCAGTGAGACTTACTAGGAAATCTGGTAAATCAGATTCCAGCTTGGGCTATTGAAGGTCCTCATGAAAGGACATCCGCCTGAATTATTGAGCACGCTGTTCCCATGCACTTGGGTGGGTTTACTGGTGGTGGAAGAGGGAGCTCCAGCGGGAACTGAAAGTCCAGAAACCCACTGGCGTAAAAACAGTTTGAAATTCTCCCAATAGCAGTTTAATGATGGGTTGGTTCTCCCCTACGTGTTAGCATAAACGCATTTCCATTCATTTGCATCTCATGAATGCTCATTAAAATATCTGCTTGCTGAAATCTCCCTGTGCGTTTCAAACTTGCATCATTCCAGTGAGAAATCACACAGCTTCAAACCCGTAAGAAAAGGGATGACATAGAGGTTTACAGCATGGAAACAGGCCCTTTGGCCGAAGGTGTTCACACTAATCAGTTTCCAACCAGTAAACTAATACCAATTGCCCGCATTTAGTCCATATCCCTCTATACCTATCTTACTCATATAACTGTCTAAATGCTTTTTAAAAGACAAAATTGTACTCACCTCTACTATTGTCTCTGGCAGCTTACTCCAGATGTTCACCACCCTCTGAGAGAAAAAAATGCCCCTCTGGACCTTTAGGATGTCTCTCCTGTCACCTTAAGTATATGCCTCAAGTTTTAGATTCCCTTACCTTTGAGAAAAGATGTTGACTATCTTACCTATGCCAAGGCAGATGCAAAACATGCACAAGGCAGATTTCAGTTCGCTTGAGGTTTTGAGGTGAGTGCAACATACATAGTCCACTTGCCGTTGTGCTGTTTCATTCCTGTTGCCCCAAATGACACTCTGCTAGTGCAGACTAATTCATTCCTCAGTTCAATGTACAGCATTGTGCTGCAGAACTCACAGACCCTTCACTCCAAAGGACTGTGGTTTGACTGGTTATAGGTGTGAGAGAAGCAGGGGTCAACCTTGCAATGCCCATTGGGTGCCACAGCCTCTGCACATCACCAGGGACAGGATTTCCAGCAAGTCAGCTCCACACCAGAAATTGGTCTGGATCATATTTAAATATTAAATATCTGGATTTCTATTCCATTAGCGGGCCCAGGATTGAAATCTCCACGCTTGCTAGCATGTTCCCCTCCCCGCCGGGAGTGTTTCACTCCAACGGGGTTTATAACAGCTACCCATTAATGGAAAGCTGGTGGTTGGCCCCACTGGAGTGAAGGGAGGCCATGGAGGTCCCACCAAGAGGTCAGGAGTAAGGGGAGGTGCTTCCCAGATGTAACCAGCTTGGCATTGCCAGCCTGGTCCTCTGGCATTGCCCGAGGGAAAACTTGGCACTGCCCACCGGGCATCGGGCAGTGACAAAAAGGCGAGGTCAGAGAGGGTGGAACCTATTGGGACAAGAGCATATGGGAGAGATCAATGGGGGTTGGGGTCAGTGACATAGGGAGGGAAGGGGCTAAGTGGAGTTGGCCATTAGGGTGGGGCATTTGGGACTGCTGGCTGGGTTGGAGGTAGGGGCTGCCGGGGAGGGGGAAGCTATGTAGATCAAAGGTATTCACAGGCAGCACTAATATTAATGTTACCACAGAAGAATCCTGTGGCATTATCAACACAACTGAGGTTTCACCAGTGGCGATAACAATACAAGAGGAAACATTTGCCACTTGCAGACGAATATGTCGGTGAGGACAAGGTGCGAACAGACTGTGTTCAGATCTGAACCTTAAATTGCCTACACTCAGGGCAAAGATATTATTATAGCAATACACGAATTCTGTGAACAGAATGGAGAAGTAGGCATAAAGTCAACAAAATCAAATAAGAAGAACCAACATGCTATCTTACAAAATGACATGCTGAAAAAAACCTTTTATGTTTTTTGACTTGGAGGTTATTAAATTTGGGCACTGTAGTATTCAACTGGATGTACATCTGGACAGTTATGATGTGGAGATGCCGGGGTTGGACTGGGGTAAGAAGTTTCACAATACTAGGTTAAAGTCCAACAGGTTTATTTGGTAGCAAAAGCCACTAGCTTTCAGAACGTTTGCTGCCCTTTCCCGAGGCATGGTATACTGGGGAGACCATGCAGATGCTATGACAGTAGATGAATGAACACTGCACGACAATCAGAGGAAATCTTCCTGTTGGGGAACACTTCAGTGGTTACAGGCATTCGGCATTTGATCTTTGAGCAAGTGTTCTCCAAGGCGGCCTTCATAATATACGACAGTGCAGAATTGCTGAGCAGAGACCAATAGCCAGGTTCTGAACACATGAGGACAGCCTCAACCGGGATCTTGGATTCATTTCACACTATTTGTAACACCTACAATTTGCTGAGACTTGCAAAATCTCACAAACTGTCCTGTCTGGAGACAATACACATCTATTTAACCTGTGCTTAACCTTCTCTTCACTCACATTGTCTGTACTTTTAAGACTCGATTACCAGTAAAGACTCGCATTCCAACCAATATTTTATAAATTGAGTTTGTGTCTTTATGTGCCCTGTTTGTGAACAGAACTCCCACTCACCTGAGGAAGAGGCAGCAAGGGCTAGCAAATAAGCCTCTTGGACTTTAACCTGGTGTTGTGAGACTTCTTACTGTACGTCTGGATGCCATCTTGGTAAGAGAGATTCTACGCGTATTTAATGACCATTACCAGCCAGTAGAGAAGACAGATAATGATGTCAATCAGTCTGGACACCGAAACGATTCTGGTGCTACTATTTTCAAATGCCATGCTCCAACTCCAATCTTACAGCTGAGCACAACATTCAAGGACATGAACCGCTCCATGCCAGTTCTACTTTAAGAAATCAAAAACTACTCAGAGCTGAGTTGCTGAATTAGTTTCTGTGGCTTTTGAGGCAATAACATATTTGTTTGGAATTTTCCCACTGTAAGAGGTATCTGGCAGCAGGTGACAATGCTGGGGGAGAACACTGAGCAAAGGAACTGATGGGTTCCTGCTGGCCCCTCCTTGCAGGAAGCAGTGTCTTTGACAATCTGAGGTGTGGAGCTAGGTGACATGGACAAGGGAGAAAGCAGCAAGGATATGACTAGAGGTTGTGAGTAGCACTGTGATAGGAGCTAAGACTATGAATAGATAGCTTGATGTCCCTGATAGTGCCTAAAGATACAGGAAGGGGAATTCAAGATGCCATCAAACTGATAGGCAGCAATCCCGGAGTCAGAGAAACCTCATGGAAAGAGAGGAGAGAAGGGCTGCAGCAAAGAACTGGAGCAGCAATTCAAGACTGGTCAGTCACTGTGTTCCAGAACTGAGGCCAACCATAGGTCTAAAAGCACTGGCTGTCAATATTCTCCTTAAATAATTTATTCACTGATATTAAGCTTCCCTTTCAGAATTTATATAGCTTTGATGCTGGTGCAATAAAACAACCTTATTTTATAACTTTTGTGCAGTTCTTGTGCACAAACCTCACGTGATGTTGTACTTTGCTAAAGTTTGAATAGTGTACAGGGAGCAGTCTGAATGATGCTGAAGTATTTTCTGATCATTTAAAAGCTTGTGCTGAAATAAGTTGCTTCCAGACGTGGCTGGCCTAGTCGGTCTTCCTTTTAGAATTAAATATGACTGGGAGAATGAAGAGAAGTCACACAGAGCTTCCAACTACTATAAAAGGGAAGAAAAGAGGGAGAAGCCCTCTCTGTATGAGGCCCTAGTATAGTGCGTCTTTTTGGAGCAATCTCTTGCCTCAGTTTTTGTGAGAGTCAATGCTTGAAATGTCTTTGCTTCACACAGAGGTCACGACTGAAATATGTTAACTACTGTAGCCACGATTGCGATCTCAATGCTGGACAAGAGAACATTGCCTGTAGCTGTCAATGTGACGGCAGATCTTGAATGCTACGTGCCAAATACTTCCTGGCTGCGTTACTTCTTCCCACTGCTTCCTGAACATTTGATTGGAGTGGTCCTCCCTCCTCCGGATAAAAAAGGATGTCACTCCTTGTTTCTTCCTCTTCCACCAAGACCTCCAAGTCTCAGATTATGACTGAAAAGCCCTGTGGACATATGTTTTGCCATTGCTGAAAACATCAAAGCACAGAATCAGCATTCTAATAACTGTCATAACTTCCTGAATCCACTTTGTACCTCCCTCTTGGAGGGACAGGCTGCCATTACATAGTGCACCGCAAGCAGTAAGCTGTGCCAATTTATCATGCTGCCTGCAGCACATTACATGGGCATGGGTTAACCGTGTACTGCCCGCCCCACACCTAGCTTTGGGTAGCCAATTACACTTCCCTGCTGTTTACTGATTTCCTGTTTAGTCAAATGCTTAGGCTTTTAGACACAGCTTTGGAGATTGTTATACAATCCACCTTTCACTATTAAATTTATAGACCAAGTGCAGGAACTCAATCTGCATTTCATTTTAATTCTGCTGACATGGAACTGCTGTATATTCAGGCTGAGTAGCGGTTTGGCTGAGTTCTGGCCTGACCTGTGGTCACTGTAGCATGAAAGATAACTGCACTGGTCTCAGTCAGCGAGATGCCTCCCTGGATGCTTTGGAAAATCCTACAGAGTATGACAAGAGCTTCCTGATTGGGGCATTGCCTGCGGCGGCATCAAATTCTAAGTATATGAGAGAAACGAGAGAGTAAAGACCCTCATACTACTTGTGAATTCCAGTTATCTTTATAGCAGAGACAGCAGTCAGCAGCAATGTACTTGCTATCAGCTCCAGGTGACATTTTCTCAGTGTAGAATTGGACAGGTTTTTTCCACCTTCTATCACCGTCACATAATGTGACAAACATACGACCACTAACATAACTTGCTGACTGCACACTGGCACAGGCGAAGTATTTTTGTGAATTGAACATAGCTGCATTGTACATTATTTTGATTGGTTCTCAGACAGTCTCCACATCTGGATTTATTTTAGCAAGTCTATTTAAAGAAACAATTGCTTATTAATCTCCAGCTTCTCTGCGGTCGCACAGAAATAGACATTTGATGCCATATTGTCCAGTGGCATATTGGTTAGATTAAATTACTTGAATTTGGAGCTTACTGAGGAGACTTTGAAGTCGTGAAAGACTGCATTATTTTTTCAATATTCCTTCTGTTGTAGTGATCACACTGAAATTAATAGCAGCCGTCAGCCACATTACTGTTAAAATTCTACTGGCTTGGGCATTCAAGGCATCCTCTGAACATGTGGCAAACATTGGTGAGATTTGTGTAGGGATAGGGGGGTAGGGCCTTGGTGGGATTGTGCTTGGTGCAGACTCGATGGGCCAAATGGCCTCTTTCTGCACTGTAGGATTTCTATGATTTCTGTGAGATTTGTTTCTCAGCTCATGGATGTACGGCAGAATCAATCTGACAATGTTTAGCAATTATTGTATTTTGTCAATCGTTGTAATGTGATTGAGACAATATAGCAGTAACTTTGACTGTTCAACAATATAAAATTGTTAAAATTACAGACTAAAATATATATCGACAAAAGTCAGCATTTTTAAGATGGAGACTACATCATAATGAGATGGTAGCCCTTTTTACATTTGTCCTGATTTATACTTCAATTGAATTTAACACCCTGAAAATTAAGTTTGAAGTTTATTTATTAGTATCACAAGTAGGCTTATGAAGTCACTATGAAATCTGCCACACTTTGGTGCCTGTTCAGGTACAGTAAGGGAGAATTTAGCACGTCCAATGCGCCTAACCACCACAAGTTTCAGGCTGTAGGAGGAAACTGGAGCATCTGGAGGAAACCCACACAGGGGGAATATGCAGACTCCACACAGAGAGTCAGTGCAGCCAGAAACTGAACCCTGGCCCCTGGCACTGTGAAGCAGCAGTGCTAACCACTATACCACGCCATTAGATTTACAAAATTAGATTATAATAAAACAGAAACGAAGCTAGGGTGTGTGAACAGTTTGTGCAACTGATCTCGAATTTCTCACTCTTTAAATTAATGGAGGAATTTGTTTGCTTATTTTAAAATGGCTGAATGCTCCATTAAAATAGTGGGATGATGAATTTGAAACAAACATGTTAAATGTTCAGACTGTAACCTTGCCAACATTAATTTCTATCCTCTTGTGAGGAGTCAGTTGGTCATTTACTGTAATGATGATTATAACATTGCATTCATTTTCACTAGGCATTAGACAAAGTGAGCTTGTGCAAGTGACAAGTTCATATTACTGGCGAAATGCAGATTCTCATTGAAATCCACCAATTACCAGCATTAAATGTTTTATGCTACTATGTCATCCTGTCCTGAACTGGGAGGTGATCCAAAAATAACAGCTGCCTGGCAATGGGTTATTCTTCATTAATGAGACAACAATTTAAGTGTCAACATTATAAGTCTATAACAGAGAACCGTCTTACAAATATGGTGATCCTGTACAAAATTACCTTAAAATATAGTCTGGTGATTGATGCTGCCTTTTTTTAAACTCCTGTCATATTAAATAGAGCATCAATTAACATCCGATAGTAAAACTATTTCTTAGACGACCTCATTTTAACAAGATTAACAACTGAATGGATGAAAGGTTTAAATAATTCTTCAACATCAGAGGGACTGGATTACTCTCATTGTTGGACAGGCGGGGAGAGACTTTGTGATGGGTGTGGCATTGAATTCTCTTAAATGTTTAAAGAATAAGAAACTCCATTCTTTCTGGGAATTTCTTTGTTTGATGGGGTTTCCTGTGAGTATCATTAGTCAGGTAAACTGAATTCTATAAGGGAAGAAAAATCCTCTTAACCATGTAATTTACAGCCAATGAGAAAACAAAATACTTCATTTGACTGAGTTAAACATGTTCTGTATGTACATACAATGGAGAGTTTTAAAAGCCTATTCAAGATCTTCTCAGATGAGTTCACTTTAGATTGGAAAATTTGGACATGGTTTGGAATTGGGAAGTATATTTGTCACATAGGTTCATTCATTAAATCACTTACCCTTTGACAGTGCTCCACATACCCTTCAGTTTAATTGTGCTCATTATCCAAAGCTTCCTCGGAGTGGAGCGAACACGTGAATGAAGTGTGGATTTCCCACTCCCTGACTGCCCTTTGTAGTCATATGAATTGGATAGCTTAACTGTAAAAAGCTATAGTGGAACTCTGCCCAGTTTGCCATCTGCTTCTTTTTCAAAAGAAATGCCAATTATTTGTGAAGGACACCCAGCTAATTATTGTCAGTTCGATGGATGAAAAGTGGTAATTGTATGATTTCACTTTCTATTCTGTTGCAGATAATATTCCTATCCCCATAAAAAGGGTTGCAAGGCACGCCAGACAAGATGATAAGGGATTTACCTGGCAATTACCTTTATGTAAGCAGAGGCGATGGCTCAGTGATATTATTACTGGACTATTAATCCAAAAACTCAGCCAATGTTTTGGGAACTGGGGTTCGAATTCCACCAACACTGGTGATGGAGTTTGAATTCAATTAAAAACTCTGCAATTAAAAATCTATTCATGATTACAAAACCATTGCTGATTGTCAGGAAAAACCCATCTGATTCACCAATTTAGGGAAGAAAATCTACCATCCTTACCTGGTCTGGCCTACAGGTGACTCCAGAGTCATAGCAATGTGGTTGACTTTCAAAGTCTTTGGGCAACTATGGATAAACTTTAAATGATGATCAGCCAGCAATGCCCATGTCCCATGAATGAATAAAAAAATGGAATTGATGGATAACATATTTCTAAATTGATTTATGTTGCTGCCAACTTTTCTGCATGTGTGGCTTATGCTGCTATTAATGTGTGTCTCCTAATTAATGTACTCTACATTCCGTTGCACACAGACACAGTAAGCAATAAGAAGAGAAACTCCTCTTGTATTACTGGGAAAGAGGAGGAACAAGGGTGAGGCAACTTTTGCCAGCACTCCCATTTTGGAATAGATAGACAAATTCCGGCCTCTGGGAGCCAAATTTACAAAAGCTGCTTGCTCAGGAAACAATTAGCTCAGCAATGTTACTAGTTACTTCCTGAAGAATAGCTGATCTTCAACATTGCCAGTGGGCATAATGGTTGCAAAGCACCTGAACTTACACGGCATGGGGTTACTGCAGGCTGTGCACATGTGGATTTAGGAAAGCACGCATGTACAGTTCATCCGTGGCTTACTTAATTAGCTACAGTGAGAAACACCAGCCCCTTTTCTATGGAAATTGTCAGCTGCATGAGATGGCACTGCAATGTTACATAGTGCTGACATTTTGAAGGCCTTGGCAATCTTGGCTGGCATTGACATGGGCACATGTATTTCCTTGCTCGATGCCACCTGTCACATTAATAGGAAGAAATTCCTCTCTTTCATCATGCAGCTGGTTTGTAGCCAGCAATACCATAACATGCAGGTTCGTGCTCATGTTCCTGGCAGCTGCAAAAATGAATTAATTTGAAGGCAATTTGGTGCGCCACTTCTCTCTGGTTCTGAAGGGAAAGACTTGGCTTTTTCTTGGAAGATTAAAGCTATGATTTTCAGCCAAAACCAACAACAGCTGCAGGATCCCTGAAATTGAAAACAACTTGCTCATCTTTCCAAACACAAAGTTGGCACAAATTTAGCTACCATGATTTTATTGTCAGCCCTCTCTTATTTATCTCTTGGCATGTGCTTGCCTTGATATTAGTATATGAAGTATAACCCTTCTGGTAGGTTCTCATTGAGTGCCAAGAATGTTTGAGATACCCATGAATCTGGTCCTTTGCCTAAGGAAGGATACACTTGCAGGAGTGTAGTGGATGTTCATCTGACTAATTCCTAGGATGGCAGGATTACCCTGTGAGGAGAGATTGAGAATGCTGGGCCTGTATGCTCTGGAGTTCAGAAGAATGTGGTGACCTCACTGAAACTACAAATTTCTTAAGGGAGTAGGCAGGGTTGATGTAGATAAGCTGCTTTGCCTGACTGCGGCGTATCCTGAATTAGGCTACACAGTCTCAGAATAAGGGGTGAACAATTTAGGATTGAAATGAGGAGGAATTTTTTCGCTCAGAACGTAATAAATCTTTGGAATCATTTACTGATCAGTCACTGAGCATGTTTGAGGCAGAGATCAATGATTTTCTCGTGTTATCCCTATGTCCCCTGCTGTCAGTAGTATTACTGATATAGATACTACTGACAGCAGGGGACATAGGGATAACACGAGAAAATGGCATTGAGGTAGATGATCAGACTGATGAATTGTGGAGTAGCCTCAAGGCCTACTCCTTCTCCTAAGTTCCATCCTACCTCTTCTCATAGTCAACATGTTTGAGACCAGGAAACTTCCTGGTGACTTTCTTTGCACTCTCTCCCAAGCTTTTATATCCTGCTGGTTCCTAACCGCTGTGTGTCAATATGAATTTGTTTAGGTTGAATTACTCCTTGTTTAAAGGCAAGCAGATCAATTACAGGCTGCACTTATCGCATGGTCCTTAATGTCATGTATAGGCATTTTAGGGGACTCATATATATGTGCTGGGATTCTGAGCATCATTGGAATGTAGTCATGAGCCTGGCAATTAGTCCTGTGCAGTAATGGATTTGGGAAAATAGCTGACTCTACCAATGAGAGCAGTGAAGATCCATGTCCTGGTTACCCACATCCAGTTGCAAAGCCTGATCAGATGGAAGAGGCCATTCCCTCCAATTTTGGTCTCTACTGCTGCAGTCTGAGAATCCACAGAAAAAAACAACTGCCTGAGTTTTTGTCAAAAAGCTTCCTTCGTAGATCCCATAAAGCTGCCACACTCTATGCGGTGATCAGCACGTTACTAAAGTTTCCTGTAGTGTGGAGCTAATGGACTTGACATGATCTGCAAGATTTTTATGGCTCTTAATGCCTGCACCAATGTGTGATGCTGTGGCAGCATTATTGTGTTAAACAGTAGATCTGCAGGCTCTTCATTAAGATGTGATACCTACCCCATACTTATCAATCTGCTGCTTCCTTACACTTACATGTTATCATCAGCTGCTTTTGTTCATAAATTTTAATTTTATGATAGAGTAAGCAAGCTGAAATCAACTCTCCCCTATTGTAAACTTCTCCCAATTTCTGTTTTTATTGAACAAAGAACAGAAAAATGTACAGCACAGAAACAGGCCCTTCGGCCCTCCAAGCCCGTGCTGATCCTGATGGCCCAAGTCAACTAAAAAAAATCCTCCTGCCCTCACTCGATCTGAAATCCCTGTTCATGTATCTGTCCAGATGCCTCTTAAACATTGCTAATGTGCTTACTTCCATCATCTCCTCTGGTAGCACAGTTCAGCTGCTCTCAGAGTGAACAACTTCCCCCACACATCTCCCTGAAACTTTCCCCTCCCACCTTGAACCTGTGCTCCCTTGCAATTGAAACTTCCACCCTGGTAAAAAGCCTCTGGCTTTCCACCCAATCTCTGCCTCTCATAATTTTGTAGACCTCTAGCAAGTCTCCCCTCAGCCACCATCATTCCGATGAAAATAATCCTGGTTTATTCAATCTCTTCACATTGTCAACACCCTTGAGACCAGGCAACATGCTGGTGCACCTTCTTTGCACTGTCTCCAAAGCTTCCATGGCTTTCTGGTCGTGTGGTGATCAGAATTTAATCCGGATAAATGCGAGGTGATGCATTTTGGCCGGAATAATGTAGAGGGGAGTTATAGGATAAAAGGTAAAACTATCCAGAGTATAGAGATGCAGAGAGACCTGGGGGTGTAAGTTCACAAGTCTCTGAAGGTGTAGTACAGGTGGAGAATGTGGTAAAAAAAGTGTATGGTATGTTAGCTTTCATAGGAAGGGGTATAGAATACAAGAGTAGGAGTCTGATGTTGCAGGTGTATAGAACATTGGTTAGGCCTCATCTGGAGTACTGCGTCCAGTTCTGGTCGCCGTACTACAGGAAGGATGTAGAGGCCCTGGAGAGAGTGCAGAGGAAATTTACCAGGATGCTGCCTGGTATGGAAGGGCTGTCTTACAAGGAAAGATTGAAAACACTGGGGTTGTTTTCCCTTGAAAGATGTCAGCTGAGAGGGGATCTTTTAGAGGTATATAAGATTATGAGGGGTATAGATAGAGTAAATGGTGGTAAGCTTTTTCCACCATTAGAAATGGATAGAATGAGGGGTCACGGGCTCAGGGTGAGGGGGGCTATGTATAAGACGAATATTAGAGGCCAGTTTTTCACACAAAGGGTAGTGGGGGTGTGGAATGCACTGCCGAGTAAGGTGGTGGGAGCAGGCACGCGAGGGTTGTTTAAGGGTCTCTTGGACAGCCACATGAGCGGTCTGCAGATAGAGGGATATAGCAGGACTGTTTGAATATCGGGAGGACCAAATAGTATTAGACTATCTTTTAGTTTCGTCTCGGGAATGTCTTAGTTTTTTTTTTAGCATGTTTAATTAAGTCTTATTTGTTTCCGCAGGCAATTCGGTCCACCTTGTTGACCAACAAGGGGCATGCATGCGGCATGTCGTGCGAGAGCTGCTCTTGGAGGTTGCTTCAGGAGTTGCCTAGTGCTTCACGTCGTCAGTGTATGCTTAAACTGGACCATCTGATGGGCAACGTGACAGCTCAGAGACTATCGCTGTTGCTGTGCTGACACGTGGATTTGGGCCTGTGTCTGCGGGAGTTTGCGCGTTCTTCCCGTGGTTGCGTGGGTTTCCTCCGGGTGCTCCGGTTTCCTCCCACATCCCAAAAATGTGCTCTTAGGCTGATTGGGTAACAAATTGTCCCTATATTGGTCCCTATATGGGAATCTTCAACAATAGGCATAGCCTAAAGTCAAGGATATGTCATTAAAATGTTAGAACGGCGGCGTGGGCTCGTTGGGCCGAAGGGCCTGTTTCCCGTGCTGTGTTGCTCTTTGTTGTTGTTGTTCTAGAACTGCCTGCAATACTCCAAATGCATCCGAATCAAGGTTTTGTATAACTGCAACATGATTTGCCAACTCTTGTACTCAATGCCCAAGCTGAAGAAGGCAGGCATGCTGTATGCATTCTTTGATGGAAATGAAAATCAGGATGCATGTGGGTGGCTAGCTGGATATCAGCCTGATAAATTTATTAGCAAGAGTTCAAATTCCCCCAGTGTAACTTTTGGATTAGTTTTGTGCATTGAAGTTGATCATGGTTCTTGTGCTCACATCTATGAAATCGTTTTAAATTACATGAAGATGAGGAAAAATGATCGTTTGTCTCACTTATTGTATAAATCAGCACAGAAGAACACACAGAGGCTGTCAGTTTTCATAAATGTAAGGAATAAATATGTAAGGAACATGGTGACTGTGGGAAGAAGGGGGAAATATGGTGCCTGGTGTTCGAGGTGTGATGGGTGTGAGAGAAGAAGATCATTTATCTTCGTGAGACACTGCTGCCTCATTCTCTTCTGGAATGTGCTTGCACTGACCAGGGCTGTCATTGCCTCTCAAGCTGGAGTGGTCACTCTGCTGGTTGGCCATCTCCTGCTGTGTGGTAGAGGTTTTCCTGCCTCTGTGCCATGTCATTGAGCAGTCTGGTCAGTGCCCCACTCCTGAAGCATGGTGCTGGCTTCTATCCCCTGCAGTTGTTATGGAACAAGTGGTGGGGAGCTGTTTACATGGAGCTCCCAGTACTTGCAGCTGTTAAGTCATTATGCTTTAGGTGAAACTGGTGCGAATAGAAATTAATGCTAATGTGGTGTAAGATTTGGTCCAAAAACACACCAGCACCATTGGTGCGAAACACCCTGTTTTTCATGCCACACCCAGCACATTTTTGGATAAGATTTTGCCCTGTGTTGTTTGAGCTATTGCCAATTATGTAATATTGAAACAAAAAGTCAATGAAGCTTCAAGCTATTACAATGAAGATCTTCAGCATTTGATTTTTATTTTCAAAAAATGTACTTACTGAATGAATAGCACTTAAGTGGAAGCAAGAATTGGGTGAGTACATGGATTCCATCATTAATGATCTGTACAGGCTCACAGTAAATTGCAGCTATAATATTCTGAGAAATTAATTAACATGCAATTTCACTGGGTTAGGAACTTGGATGTAACTCTTTGTGATCTGTTGCAAGGAAGAGAGAGTCTAACTCTTATAAAAGCAGCACAAATTTCTCATTTTACTGCACTCAGAAAGTGAAATAGAGGAAAGTGATGTCCCTTGAAAATGAATGAGTGAGGCCATTCAATCTATTGGACAAAATAGAGAAAGTGAATTAAAGCAGAAACCTTCTAAACCTTATCAATTGCCCCGTTGAAGTGCTGTTGGTGAGGTAGGCAACTCCTACACAAATGGGAAGAATGTCCAGCAGGGGGAAGCAGAGTACTACAGCTGTGGAGGCAGAGAAAACTGTACAATTGTCTGCAATCTAAAATATAAGTAAACAAACAAGAAAAGAGAAAATACCAAAGCCGATTCAAATACATTGAGTGGAAGACCCATATCATGATTTTCCAGAAAAAAAACAAATAACCTTGCCAGGGGAAATTAATGAAGCAGAAAATAATTGCCAGATCATTGAACTATAAGTGGATGGGCAACCAGCAAGTTTAAATTAGACACAGGCACGGGTGTTTCAGTCTTATCAAATTAAGTAAATTAGCTTAAATGTATCACATGGCAGCCATCATCCATTCAGAAGATCCATTCAAGATCCAGAAGGGGCTATACTGGCAGTCATAGGACAACACTTAGAAAGACTAAGACACAAGGATAAATAAATCATTGAACCTCTGCATGTTGTGCAGAACCTAGAATGATTGTTATTAAGCAAGATAGCATACTTACAATTGAAGTTGCTTTTTAAATTTGATTAAATTGCTTTAATGATCAGTACAACTTTGAATTCAGGAAGGAATTCCTAACATTATTTTCAAGCAAAGGACAGCTAAGACAGAATAACATGTAATCCTAAGAGCTGATGCTAAGTCAATTTCCCTTTTTATGCTGAGAAAAGTCCTTTACCCACTCTTAGACAAAATGAGATTGAGTATGTGTTACAGCAGGGGGTCATTTCTGTAGTAACCATGATATGAAGGTGCCGGCATTGGATTGGGCTAGACATAGTAAAAAGTCTTGCATTGTGAGACTTCTTTCTGTAATAACTATACAACAAAGTGATGTTCTGGAAAGGTCACAGTACCAAAGCTTAATGTTTCAATTAGAATCTATGTGGATTTGACTCAATTAAACAAATCTGCAGAGTGTGAGATCCACGTAATGACTTCGGTGGATGAAAACTTTGCCAAATTAGCAAAAAGTATCTTCTTCACCAAACTGGATGCAGATGTTACGACAATGGATGAATGAACACCGCTCGATAATCACCAAGCAAGAATGTTCTCTTCCTGTTGGTGAATATTTCAGCAGCCATGGGCATTCGGCCTCTGATCTTCGGGTAAACGTTTTTCAAGGCAGGCTTCACGACACATGACAGCGCAGAGTCGCTGAGCAGAGACTGATAGCCAAGTTCCGCACACATGAGGACAGCCTCAACCAGGATCTTGGATTCATGTCACACTATCTGTAACCCCCATAACTTGCCTGGGTTTGCAAAATCTCATTAACTGTCCTGGCTGGAGACAATATACATCTTTTCAACCTATGCTTAACCCTCTCTCCACTCACATTGTCTGTACCTTTAAGACTTGATTAGTGTAAAGACTCGCATTCCAATCATTATTTTGTAAATTGAGTTTGTGTCTTTATATGCCCTGTTTGTGAACTGAAATCCCACTTACCTGATGAAGTTACCTGAAGCTCTAAAAGCTAGTGGCTTGTGCTACCAAATAAACGTGTTGGACTTTAACCTGGTGTTGTGAGACTTCTTATTCTGTCATCAAGCCAGTTTGTATCCATTTAGCTACCTCACCCTGGATCCTGTGAGATTTAACCTTATGCAACAACCTACCATGCAGTATCTTGGCAAAGGTCTTGCTAAAGTCTATGTAGACAACATCAACTGCACTGCCCTCATCCATCTTCTTTGTTACCTCTTCAAAAAACTCACTCGAATTTGTGAGGCATGATTTTGCACTCAAAGCCATATTGACTGTCTCTAATCGGTCCTTGCCTCTCTAAATGTCTGTAGATCATGTTTCTCAAAGGACCTTCCAACAAGTTACCAGTCACAGATGTGAGGCTGTAAGAATGCTGCACAGAATACAACATGGCAGACTAAGACTATTAAGATATGAATCAGAATGTTCAAAGGAAGTAAAAAGCAAAAGCAAAAAGCACTAGCACGGTGGCACAATGGTTAGCACTGCTGCCTCACAGTGCCAGGAATACATGTTTGGTTCCCGGCTTGGTCACTTCTGTGCAGAGTCTGCACGTTCTCCCTCTTTCTGTGTGAGTTTCCTCCAGGTGCTTTGGTTTCCTTCTACAGTCTGAAAGACGTAACAGTTAGGTGCGTTGGCCATACTAAATTGCCCCTTATCCGAACAGTGTGATGACAAGGGGATTTTCACAGTAACTTTATTGCATTGTTAATATAAGCCTACTTGTGACACTATAAATAAACTTAAAAAAAGTATCAGGTAAAACATTGGAAGGAGTCAAATTAGAAGATTTAAATTTCGTTAAAGAAATAGAAGGAAATACTTCACTCATTGCTAAACACTTACCAGCCACTGAGAAAAGGCTACAAGAGGTTAAGCAAGCACAGTAACAAGATGACAAAGGCATCTAAGTATTGTACTGCCAGAGAAGATGACTAGATTATGCTCCAAATAACCCAATATTATGCAGAACTTTGAACAGTGAAAATGTCACAATCATTGATCATAGAATCACGACATTGTAGAAGGAGGCCATTCAGCATTGATCTCCCCCAACCACAATCTCACCCCATGCCCTATTCCCATAACCCCACATATTTATCCTTCTAATCCCCTGACACCATAGGGCAATTTAACATGGCCAATCAACCTAACCTGCACATCTTGAACTGTAGGAGAAAAGTGGATCAGCCGGAGAAAAACAACACAGACATGGGAAGAATGTGCAAACTCCACAGAGAGTGACCCACGGCTGGAATTGTACCTGGGTCCTTGGTGCTGTAAGGCAGCAATGCTAACCACTGTGCCACTATAAGTGATATAAGCGAATACACCGCACGACATCACAGTAAAGGCAGTCATTCAATCGCTGAAGCCAATCTTCACAACACAAGGCATTGTGGACATCCTAGTGCGGGACAATAGTCCACAGTTTGCTAACAAATTATTCCAAAACTATCCTTGAACAACTTCATCATCCACACATTGATGTAGATTGGATATGAAGACTCACAATAGAGACAGCCTATTGTCAGGGTATGAACAATAATATTGAAGGTATTGTCATGAAATGTGAGGTTATTCAAAGGCAGAGGCCAAATCAACATGAAGTACCGCACAATCAATCAGCATTGATTCCACATGAAATTCCTGCCCATCTTTGTTCTGAAATCACATCTGAGCTTTGTCATGTCTACGGCACTGATCACCATCATCATTATTTTACCAAATATCTATTATTTAACAACAGCACAACATATGAAGCATTCTAATTCCATTTTCAGTTCATTTGATGTGCTTAAAGAGATCATTATAAATAAGGGGCTGCAAAGTATTAGGAGGACATTTCAGGACATAGGTGAGAAACGGAATGTCGATCTCACAACTTCTTCTCCTTATTATCCTAGATCTAGTGGCCCCACTGAACAAATGATTAACATGATGAAATCCCTCATTCTCAAATGTAGTCAGACCAAGCAAGGCCCACACATTACAATGTTACATCTGAGAGCAATATGTTTAAATGCAACTATTCCATCACTGGCAGATCTCATGTCTGGTAGACGAGTGTGTACTAATTTACTCGTTCTTGCCCATATTCTCTCAAGAGCTAGATGGTAACTGATAAAATTACAAAAGGAAATGAACAATATGCATGACAGAACTGCAGGCACAGTATTGCCAAGCTTGGAATTGGGACAAAAAGTTAACATCCAGAATCCAGCAGAAGACACGTATCAATCAGCTGACAGGATTTGTTCAGAGCCAGGGTCCTATGAAGTCATTACACAAATAGGTGCAACATGAGGCATAGCCAAGGACAAATCGCATCTATTCCAGCTCCTCAAACACTAAACCATCCTATTGCATCTAGGACAAGATTCCAAACACAACTAGGAACAACACGCAAGAATGAGAATCCCATAGATCTGTGAGCAGTTAAAGAAACCTCCAGATGGCATTACCATTACAAGATCTGGGAGTACTGGCAGATTATCTTTACACATTAGAGATTCACATATTAATGAGTTCAAGCACTTATATAAAGGTAACAAAATAATAACATGCATTGTAAATGGTTTTATTGCTTTGCAGGAGGGGGGAATAATGTAAAATTTTATTTATTAGTGTCACAAGTAGGCTTCCGTTAACACTACAATGAAGTCACAGTGAAAATCTCCTAGTTGCCACACTCCAGCACCTGTTTGCGTATACTGAGGGAGAAATTAGCATGGCCAATACACCTAACCAGCTCATCTTTCGGACTATAGGAGTAAGCACCTGGAGGAAACCACACAGTCTCAGGGAGAATATGCGAACTCTGCACAGAAGTGACTCAAGCTGGGAGTCGAATCCCACAGTGCTAACCACTGTGCCACCATGCCACCACCTGTCTTTAAAGAGAAAGGGGGATGTTTTAACATTCTTTCCAGCACAACATCACTGGAAGGAAAATGTGTCATGTGATCCAGTCTTAGTTTGGCTTTTGCTTTTGGAAGAGAACACACATATACACACACAGCTCTGTTGCCTTCATGCTTTACACCTGTATATAACTGCTCTCATGTGCCTCATCATAAACGAGTTAACAACATAATTCCTTACGAGTGATTAGTGTCTTGGATCTTATAGAGTAAATGAGGTCAAAGTACTACATATCATTACAGAAACATGGCAGAAAGATGAACGAGAGAAGAAGGAAGGGAAGGAAGAGAGACGAAAGGAAAGGAAGAATTGGGTAGAGGATGGCTGGAGAGGAGATGGGAGGAAAGTTGAGAGAAGAGGGGGATAATTAAAATAGAGGAGTCAAACAAGGTAGAATGGGCCCCGTGCTTATGGAATGAGAAAGCAGATCATTAATTAAAACATCTTACACCAGTTTTAAGATTGGCAAACAGCAAGCACGAAATAGTTGAGACTTAATTCCGGGAACTGTTGGCGACAATTATACAATTAGTGCTGAATGGGTAACTTCAGAGGCGTCCCATTTCAGTCCATGTGAGTTCCTTTATTTCTCCTATAAGAAAGAGGAAGAACTTGCATTGATATAGATTCTTTCATGACCTCAGGACAAGTCAAAGGGCTTTACAGCCAATTAAGTATCCCAAAGGATAAATACACTGGCCCTACATGAATAACAGCCAGTTGTACTGGATATCTATCAAAGCCTGTGAAATTATACTTCTGTAAAGTTATACTTCTGCACTTAGTTAGTGGTTAGTACTGCTGCCTCACACTGCCAGGGATGTGGGTTTGATTTCCAGCTCAGGTCACTGTTTGAGTTTGCACCTTCTCCCCGTGTTTGCATGGGTTTCCTCCAGGTGTTCCGGTTTCCTCCCACAGTCCAAAGATATGTGTATTAGATGGATTGTCATGGCCATGTTAAATTACTCCTTAGTGTCAGGGGACTAATTAAGGTGAATGCTTGGGGATGGGGCCGGGTGGGGGGGGGGGGGGGAGGTGGAGATGCGAATTGTGGTCAGTGCAGACTTGATGAGCAAATGGCCTCTTTCTGCCCTATATGATTTTATGACTTCAAGCAAGGAGGGAAAACATCTGGAGATGTTGCAATATAGGAAACAAATATACTGAACTGATTGTGTTTATTTCATGCTACTAAGAATGAGTAATTTGTCATTTTGAATCCACATTAAGCAAAATCCAAATGCTGAGATCCTGTGTTAAGCTTTTAGCTACCTCTTATGCAATCGTTTGATCACTGAACTTGGGCATCTGGTTCTGTGGCTTTACACACACAATTAACCAAACTGAATGATACAAATAAAAATTGGAAGGAGTGAAAAATGAGAAACAAGTTGTCAGAGTGTGGATGTAGTTTGAGCTTCTGCAGGTATTTGTGCTGTCAAAGGAGTAATATCAATGAACGCAGATGGGAAACAGTCAGTCTGACAGAAACAGACAAATGTACGTCTCCCAATAAGTAACAACCAAAAGGTTTGTGGTTTATTTTTCCCTTTACATAGTTAGCTTTTTGTTATCCCTTATATACCAAGTCACCTTTTCTGACATTAACTGAACTGCTTTAACATCTGGAACCTTATGTTCCTGGCAGCTTTTTTGTGCTACGGTTTAAACTGTTTAAGGTTCAAGATAACAGTGGTTGAACCTTGAGTACTACAAAGTTGCAAAATTAACCCACAGGTTTTATCTGCTTGATCTGTTAAGAAAGATTTCACAAGAGCCATTGTTTGGGATTGTGCCATTGATGTCACAATATAATATGAATACATTGATAAGGCTGTCAGAAAAAATAAATTGTGTGAGGTCGAGAGGACAAAGCAACTGGAAAGAGGCCATAGGTATCATGCCATTGATTGTAAGGAGAATTTACAGACTTTAGAGCCAATGATTGAGGATATGGAATAGTGACGAGACTTTGGAAAAACGAAACATGAACTTGAGAACAGTGAGAGAGGCCCATAGTTCCCAATATCCCAAAGGATAAATACACTGCTCCACATGAATAATAGCCAGTGCCTGTGAAATTATACTTCAACACAGTTATACTTCTGCACTTAGGGCATCACGGCGCCTCACAGTGCCAAGCACATGGGTTTGATTCCAGCTTGGGTCACTGTCTGAGTTTGAACACTCTCCTCATATTTGCGTGGGTTTCTCCAGGTGCTTCAGTTTCCTCCCACAGTCCAAGGATGTATGGGTTAGATGGATTGGTCACGCTAAATTGCTCCTTAATGTCAGGGGACTAACCAAGGTAAATGCGTGGGGATGGGGATGGGAGGGGAGTAGTGAGATTGTGGTCAGTGGAGACTTGATGAGCCAAATGGCCTTTTTCTGCCCTGTAGGATGCTTTGACTTCAGACGAGGAGGGAAAGCAATTAGGAAAAGTAGAGAGGAACTTCAAAGATTGTGAATTATGAGGTTAACTGTTCTGTTATGAGGCATTGAAGATAACAGCAAAGTCAATAGAATCCAGGAAAGAGCTTACATGTACATAGTGCAATATTGCATCCTTCGGGTGTTTCAAAGAGCTTTATAAGAAATGAATTCATTTTGAACTCTTGTCACTGTGGACAGTGCTTCAGTTATATTTTGCATAGCAAATGAAATAAATGATTCGTTTGATTGTGTTGACCAGGGCACTGAGATAACTTACTCATTTCTGATTGGAGACATAATATTGTTAATGTCAACATTAACAGGAACATGGAAACATTGCTTAATAACTCACTTGAGAATGTAACAATCCCACATTGTTGCATTGCAATGTCAGACTGGTTCACGTGCTGAAATGCTGGAGGATGTCCTGGACCATGTTACTCAGGATGAATAATGAAAAGAATCTTGTGAAGTTTATGTCAGAGGTTCGGAAGGTTATGAGTAAACTAGTAGTTTCTTCAAGATTATGAACGGATATGATAAAATAAATAATGACGTTGTCTCTGCCAGTCATTAGAATTGTATAAAGCTGCAAATGTATCAAGCAATTACAAAAAGATTATAAGGGAAGTTAGAAAAAAAAATCCTCCCTGGAAATGGTTGGAATATGGCATTATCTGCCATAAAGCAGAGCCAGCGAATTCTTTCAAAAGGATATTCTACAGTTATATTATAAGGAAGAATATTGAAGGCTGTGGGCCATAAAATTCAATTCCATACTATTCTTTATTTGGCTGCAATAGATGCTGTTTGCAAATGTTTAATTTGGAAGAGAGCATTTAATTCCAAATCCAAAACTGTAGTCTAGCCAGCACAAATCTGCTGTTGTGAAGTTGAGCAGCCATCAGGGAATTTGCTCCCATGACTAGTACAGCCACCATGTCAAGATCATCATTGTCTGTACGCAGTCTGCACATTCTCCCTAAATCTGTGCAGGTTTCCTCCGGGTGCTCTGATTTCCTCCCTCAGACTGAAAGACATCAGGTTAGGTGCATTGACTATGCTAAATTCACCTTCAGTGTACTTGAATAGGTGCCAGAGTGTGGCAACTAGGGGATTTTCACAGCAGCTTCATTGCAGTGTTAATGTAAGCCTAATTGTGACACTAATAAATAAACTTTAAAATCAATGTATAATTTTGCAAATTAAAACTTCCTTTGCTTGTCATGTGGGCTTGACTTACATAATTCATTCTTGGGCAATGTTGCCGTTCTACAAGGAAAGTTGCATCAGTAGATTAGAAATAAAATGGCTTGGATTGGATTTAAATACACTGGACCTGGAAGGTCGAACTCTACTCAGTTTAAATCAAATTATTTCCATAGAAATGATAAATTAAATTCTGTACTTTCTTTCATTTGCTGGTAAAAAAACAGAAAAATGTACTGAGGTTAACTTGACTGTGATCCCTTCTAAAATTCCAGTTATTTTTCTGTGCAAAATGAAAAACTATTTATTTGTTTGGAACAATTTATTTACCTTTAGCAACAAGCCTTATAATCTAGCAAGTATTCAAGAAACAAATAACTAGCTTTCATGTCAGTGGATCTTTTGAAAATCCCTAGCAGCCTACGTCTTCTGCTGCAAGTACCTATCATATTTACACTCTTACAGTCTTCTGAGAAGGCACAATATAAACTGGATAAGTGTATAAATTCCAATGTATTTAATTGAACTAAACCTTAGCACCACTAGCAAAAAAGGCATGGAACAGACTCCCTCCAAATGCAATTAATGTATGTCAGCAACTTCTGTAAAATTAAGATTGTGCAATATTAGTATCATCTCTCCAGTCCAGGATACTTGGAACCAAGTCACTTCTGAATTTCCTGAATGATAGAATGATGTGGATTGCTTAACCACAAATGTGCGAATTTGAAGACACTGTAGACATGAATATTTATCTGAAATATAAAACAGTGCTGTAATAAGAAGTTGTTTTACTTGTCCATAACCTGTAATTTCCACATTTCCATTCCCAAGGTGCTTCACTAAGATCGGGCTGATAACATGGAAGGGACAGGTGATTTATACACAATCATTTCACCAAGAGTTGGAAGGGACCAATGGCAAGAGCTGCTAAACTTGGGTCCTGTGCTTCATTCAGTGTGTTGGTTGATGGGATTAGGGTTGGTAATGTTGATAATGTGACTGCACAAGATTTTCCAAATTCATCAAGTATTTCCTGAAATTTTATCTGTTTCATGATTCCTCCTGGATCTTGTGCATGTACCAGAGATGCAGAAAAGTTTATTTCTCTGTTTCCCATCTTGCTAACACTTGCTCCATTAAGCTTAACATTTGAAGATGGACAAAAGTCCTTAAGTGGCCTTTAAGGGCCTTCCATTCAATTTTGCCACATCTTCAGCACGGGATGGGGGGGCAGCATAATATTCTTCTGTAATTATATTCCTTTTCTATAGTATTCCCCTCTCCTGCAGATAAAGTTTGTGTTTGTTTTAGTTCAGTTCTAACAGCCTCCAAGATGCTATTTACTTGCGTCTGATTAAACCCACATGTTGCTTTGGGATGATCCCTTGTCTTGTATGGGCACACAATTGCTTCTCTCCATGTTTTACACCCTTCAGCCCAGTTCCTAATACATAATTTCCCAAATTTACTACATATAGAAAAGTGTTGTGATTTTGCGTAAGTCTGCCATCCCAAATTAACCCTGTGTTTTCCATCTGATGTTATTATGTGTCACAAGTAAGCTTACATTAACGCTGCAATAAAGTTACAATGGAAGTCCCCCTGTTGCCACACTCCAGCGTCTGTTCGAGTTCGCTGAGGGAGAATTTAGCATGGCCAATTCATCCAATCAGCATGGCTTTCAGACTGTGGGAGGAAACCAGAGCACCCTGAGGAAACATATGCAGACATGGAGAGAACGTGCAGACTCTTCACAGACAGTGACTCAAAGTTAGAAGTGAATCCGGGTCCCTGGCACTGTGAAGCAATGTATTGCTGTATTATGCCACCATAGCATCATACTGTACCACAGTACTGCCATAAATTGGCATTAGTTGAGTTAAATCTATCATTACTGGCAGATACAGGATTAAACCAATGATGGTCTACTCAGTTTCATAACTGAACTGTACAGGATAAAACTGAACCAATTCACTAAGTTGGCAGCTGTGATGATATTTTTATTCTTTGACAAGGAAGTTAAATGATGGTTTTAATGATTAATGATCATTTGCCCCCTTACACTATCCACAGATTTTGAGTGTAAAGCTTCCTCAATTATCTCTGAATCCATTACTTGTTGCACAACTAGGTCATTATTGTCATTGTTCTGCCATGTGTCTGTGCCTTTAAGTCAATATTTACATCAATTTGCATTTGCTTGACATAGAACAAGAGATCACCTTGCCTTTGTTTACATTACAGCTCTTAACTTTCTTCATCGTTAAACATATTTAAAGCTTTGCAATACATTTTGCAAGGTTTCCCTAGGAACGCTGCCCCAAGAATTTGTTGAGCACCAAATTTGATACCAAAGACCTTCTTTAAAATGTCAACACCAAAAAGCTGCAATTGTTCGTAAGTTGGTCCTGTAGTGGCTTTACATTGAGTTAATAACTTTTCCATTTCATTGGTTGAATTAAAGATATGGATTTGGAGAGTAAATATATTGGAAAGCCATTATCAACATCTAATTGTTCCAGAGGTGGTGAGCTGAACAGTTATCTAAAAGAAACACAGTTTTGTGGTGAGCAGCTGACACAATCTTGTGGCAATATGCATGAACCTAGGGGACAAAATGACTATGGAACCAGTTTCTCAAGATCTCCTGGCTGATGCTATGCATGTCTGACTCTTTGTAAAGCTCCAACATAGTTTTCATCAATTAGGAGCATGAGGCATGGCACCAATAACCAAAGACTTACGTGTTCCAGCAGCATTTACACATGTCAGGCCAACGGCCTTTTCATTGATTTTTACAACACTCCAGAAAACACTCATCTGTGTTTATGACTGTATCATATATCCGTTCAAGGCTGATTTCCACATTCTTTGTTAGCTTCACAAATTCCGTAACATAACATTTTATTGCCTCTCCGTCAATAGAAGTTCATTCACGTGTAACATTTAAATGGCAAACCATAGGCCTATGTTTGAACTTCTGGATTCAATATCAACATAGAAGTAATTCTCAAACAAAAATTATATTATTTGGCTTTAAGCATAAGCATTGCCCCTAAAATAGGGACTCGCATACACTATGATGTTTCTGGCCATCTCATAAAGCACATTATCATGGTCAGCAAACTTAGCATTGTGCAATGTTCTATGTTCGTTAATTCAGTTAAAGTGTATTTATTAGTGAGACAAGTAGGTTTGCACTCACACTGCAATGAAGTTATTGTGAAAATCCCCTAGCCGCCATACTTCACCTGCTCGGGTCAATGTACCTAACCAGCACGTCTTTCAGACTGTGGGAGGGAACCAGAGCACCCAGAGGAAACCCAAGTAGACACATGGAGAACGTATAAACTTCACACAGACAGTGACCTAAACATGGGAATTGAACTCAGATCATTGGCATTATGAGGCAGTAATGCCAACCACTCTGCCACTGTGATTGGTCAAAAGACTTAATTTAATTTTATAGCTTCATCTGTTCTTAAATAATTTGTTGGCATCAGGATTACTAATCCTACCAGTAAATGTTAATTAAGGGTTTGAAACAAACAACTAGAGTAAATTGAAACCTGCAATATCATCAGAATAAACCGTATCAACTGGGGCTGAATGTTAGCCATGTATTCCCAGGACACTAGCACTTGCCTGCAAGGGATGAGTTAAATATATTTATTAACACATGATCAGTAACCATTGATTTAAGGCGCTTGCAGGGAGTAGGTGAAGTATTTCTCAGTATTTTTCCTTCAATTAGCTGGAGATTTTTTTCTCTGAGTTTTGTATTTCCTTGGCAGTGAGCAATATTATCAATCGAAGAGAGCAGTTCAAAAGATCTCAAAGGATAAAGGAAAAGAAAAGTACAGAACAGGAACAGGCACTTTGCCTCTTAAAGCCTGTGTCGATCGTAATGCCCTAATTTAACTAAAAAAACCCTGCTTGGTCTGCATCCCTAGATTCTCTGCCTTATCATGTATCCATTCAGGTGCCTCTTAAATGTTAGTAATGTGCCAGCTTCCACCACCTCCTTTGGCAGTATGTTCCAGGCACCCACATTCTTTGTGTGAAAAACTTACCCCGCACATCTCCCTTAAATACTTTCCCCTTCTCACCTTGAACTTGAGCCCCCTTGTACCACCCACTCGCACCCCGGGAAAAAGCCTCTGACTATCCACTTTTCCTATGCCTCTCATAATTTTGTAGACCACTCTCAGGCCTCCCCTGGGCCTCCATCTTTCCAGTGGAAACAATCCAATTTATTCAATCTCTCCTTATAGTCAACACCTCGAAACTAGGCAACATCCTGGTTTGCACTGTCTCCAAAGCTACCACTCCCTTCTGGTAGTGTGATGATCAGAACTGCACACAATACTCCAAACTCAGACTAATTAAGGTTTTATATAGCTGCAACATAATTTACCAGCTCTAGTACGCAATGCCCCGGCTGATGAAGGCAAGCATGCGAAATGCCTTCTTAATCATCTTGGCTACGTATGTTGCCAATTTTAGGGAATTGTGGACCTGCGCTCGCAGATCTCATGAACATGTTGGGGGTCTAATGCCTTTTATTTGCTCCTTTTGTAAATTTGCATATTTAAAGAACAATTTTCCTGTTTATAACAATAAGAAAATTGTTTTCTTGGTGATGGGGCCTGGGTAAAATGCTCTCTGTCAAAGAGTTGCAGACTCAATGAGCCAAATGACTTCTTCTGCACAGTACAGAATAAAAGAACAAAACAGCACGGGGAACAGGTCCTTCAGCCCAACGAGCCCTCGCCGCCAACCCAATGTTCCCACCTCTACCCGTGATCCCTGTCTATGTTTATAGATTTATGGATTAAAAACCAAATTTGAGACAATTTAAGGAAAATTTGTTTTGCCAATTAGCCTAGAGCACATCTTTGGGATGTGGGAGGAAACTGGAGCACCCAGAGAAAACCCACCCAAGCACAGGGAGAATGCGCAAACTCCCACAGACACAGGCCCAAATCCATGTATCTGCACAGCACAGCGATAGTCACTGAGCTGTCGTGTTGCCCATCAAATGGTCCAGGTCAAGTGTACACTAATGACGTGAAGCACTAGGATACTCTCGAAAAAAATCCAAGAGCAGCCCTCTCACGACCCATCGCGTGTATGCCCCTCGTTAGACAACAAGGTGGACCAAAGCACCTGTAGGATAAAAACAAGTACATCAATATCATCATCTATTTACACACTTCCCAGGGACTCCCAAGGCTCATGATCCCTATTTTAAATCAGTTTTCTATACCCCTCCATTCCCATTCTGTTCATGTGCCCATCTAAGTATTTCTTAAATAACTTCAGAGTACCTGCCTCCACCACTTTACTTGGCAGCGCATTCCATACCCCCACCACCCTCTGTGTGAAAAAAATCCCTCTAGCATCCAAATTACACCTTATCCCCCTCACCCTAAGCCTGTGACCCCTCATGCTTCTACGTTTCTAATATGCAACATGCTCCCATAATCAGTAATGTGATAATGATTGTTTTGGCTATGCTGTTCACATACATTACAATACAATACAAATTGGTCAGGATTTCAGGGATAATTCTACTGCACTTCTTCAAAATAGTGCATTGGGATCTTTCACAGCACCTAAGAGAGCAGATGAAGCCTCAGTTTTAACTTCTCGTCCAAAAGCTGGTCCCCCTAACAGTGCAGCCCTTCCTCAATGCTACAGTGAAGTGGTAACAAAGATATTATTCTCAAGTCTGGAAGCTTGAACCCATAACCTTCCAATTAAGTGACAAGAAATGATTGGTTCTGACCTGTCTCTTCTGATGCAGCAGAAATGAAAACTCCATGCTGTTTGCTCATTATTGTACTTGTAGTTGTGTTGTCAGCATTAATCACACTGAACTGGCTGTATGCCTCAGCGAGGTTCCCTACTTCATGCAAGGCCAGCACAATTTAAAGGCAGTATCTTCACACACTTAGAACTGTTGCAAACCTTACACCCACACCTCACAGCATGCATATATAATCAGCTACTTATTCATGACAGGTTCATCACCTTGGTGAACTGCTGCATATTCACTGATGTACTGCCCTGTCTCTTGCAGAACAAGGCAGCAGTGGCTAATTGGCAGGGGCTGAGCATGGCTGCATGTCTTTAAACTGAAGGAGGAGACGGTGTTGGCCATCTCTGAAGTGGCTATGACTGATAGCATGGCACATGGTGGAGTCAAGATAATGGGATACTCTTTCTCCTCCATAAACCACATGAATATGCATGAATCCCGACTGGACTTCAGTTTTGTCCTGTGACTATAGAAAATGCGATGTTCAGTGGTGGGACTTAGGAGCTTTAAGCTTGTCTGCTCTTTTTACCATGATGGACAGCTTCTCCTTGGTGGAATCTACGCTATAGTTTCTTTCTTTTACAATTAAATGGTTAATTGTAAAAGAAAAACATACTGGGGATTAGATTTGCTCAGTTCTGCCACTCTTTGCAGTAAAATATTAGCCAACATCTGGGGTCAAGTGCATTGACATCACGATAGCGAGACTACTGCATGTGTCCTTGCATCCTCTGGAAACAGGATCAGTCTGCAGAAGGATCTGGAACCTCAGGCTGTGTGACTCTGAGCTAGTGTAGATCCAAGATTGTGGTTTTGATTGAAAAGGCAGTAGCAAAAACGGAATAATGCTTTACCTTCACCCTTAAGGATTTTACAACGTCCTTATATCATGTTAGCATTCCACAACAGTATGTAAATTCTTATGTTGTGAATTATGCATAACATGATGTAACTATATCTACCTATCTTTAAGTCATCAGTTTGTATAGTTGTGCATGCTAGAATCATAGAATTCCTACAATGTGGAAGGAGGCCAGCTGGTGCATTGAGTTTGCACTAGCTGTCCAAAAGAGAATCTTACTCAGGCCCACCTCTTCAGTCCTATTCCTGTAACTCAGTGCATTTACAATGTTTAATCCACGTAACTTACACATCTTTAGACATGCTAAGGGGCAATTTAGCATGGCTAATTCACTTAACCTATATATCTTAGGGTACTACAGGGCAATTTAGTGTGACCAATCCACTATCTTTAGACACTAAGGGGCAATATAACATAGCCAATCCAGCTAACCTGCACATCTTTGTATTATGGGAAGAAACTGGAGCACCCAAATGTATAGGTACTGTTTTAACACTTAAGCCCAGATTACAAATGGCCATAACAATGATTAAAAAAAAATGTATTTAACATTATATCCACATAATCACTGGACTTCTAAATTAATTTCATTGCAATTGGTTCTCTTACACTATTTTAATGGCCAAATATGTGTGTGTATTTGTTCCTCAATATTCAGGTGGTGAGAAGTCTCTGGTGATCTTATGAATGTGATTTGATGCTCGCGTCCAGTTGAAAAATTCATTTCCAAACTGAATAGAAGCTTTTTTTTTAGAACTAAATCAGCTATAATAAATGAATATGCTTATGTAACACAATCGAACAGGGCAGTAGTCCCTATTATCCAATAGATAAACTGCATTAAGGTATAACTATATATAAGGAACTTGATTGTGAGACAATATTGCCTCTAGGTGGCGATATCACTGTTCCAATTGGGACTTTTCTCATAGTTTTAACAAGCGCTTTGCTGGCCCGATGCCTTGAGTTTGCCAAGATGCCTTCCACAAAAAACAAAATGCATGTAATTAACCAATAAAATCAATTCGGAAAGGGGAAACATAGTCAATAATTTTCTACACTGTTGACTCATTTATATTATTGATGAATTTCAATGTACATTCTTTCTTATATGATTAATAAACAGGTAATGAGTATCATTGTACCTTTCTGTATCAATCCCAGATGAAAGATACATGTGACAGAATTTTACTGTCCTGCCCACCATGGGAATCGTCGCAGGTGAGGAGTGGGCCATGGAACGATTCATTGACCTTGGGTGAGATTTTACAATTTTGGGATGAGCAAAGCTGTAAAATCTCACCCTTGTTTTGTTTCAAATGCCTGGCTGACCAAAATCCCACTACTCAATAAATTGCACATATACAAACCCAGGCTGGAATTCAATCCCATCGCTATGATAACAGGAAATGCCTAGTAAAGTGCTCACAGAACAAATATTGGTCTCAAAAACACTTCAAGTTAATTTTTATTAATGTCACAAGTAGACTTGCAGTAACACTACAATGAAGTTACTGTGAAAATCCTCTAGTTGCCACTGTGGCGTCTATTCTGGTACACTGAGGGGGAATTCAGCACGGCCAATGTGCCTAATCAGCTCGTCTTTCGGACTGTGGGAGGAAACTGGAGCAGCCGGAGGAAATTCACACAGACAAATTGTTGTAGTCATTGTGGTTGCTTTGTTCTTGCATAGGGCTGCAATCTTTGCTTTGTTCATGTCTGCAGCCGAGGCAGAGAAGTTTATGCAGATGCTGGAAGAATACCAGTTCTCTGTGCTTGAGTTCAGGTGGGTTAACATCAGAATCTGGAACTTTATGTATGGTAAGTCAACAGCTTTATTAAGTAAAGTTTAATTATTTACTAGTCACAAGTAAGGCTTACATTAACACTGCAATTAAGTCATTGTGAAATTCCCTTAATCACCACACACTGGCGCCTGTTCAAGCCAATGCACCTAACCTTTCAGAAATCGGAGCACCCGGAGAAAACCCTTGCAGACATGGGGAGAGCATGCAAGCCCTACACAGGCAGTGACCCAAGCTAGGAATCGAACCTGAGTCCCTGGCACTGTGAGGCAGTAGTGCTAACCATTTGCCACCATGCCGCTCACCATGGGAATTGTAGTCAAGCTCCTCCACTGTGGTTTCACAATCCAATTCCTGCATGACAGGCTGGCTCTCTGTGTTGTCTAGAGAACATAACAGTGTTCATTCTAGAGTACAGCTCAAGGCAGCATTACACACATCTAACTATTTATTGTCAGTGACGATGGCTCCTGCCTTTGTTTTTTAATGGAGACATTTTCTTTACTGTTGGATCTATTTTTCATTGTTTCATACATGCACCTAATATTCCCTGTTTTGAAATACATCTGAATATTCTGGCAAAGTTGTAACCAGTAGTCACTGGTGCACCATAGCCGAAAATTTCCCATCTCGTCCACCACAGGTGGGACAGAAAATTTAGCCAATAAAGAGGTTGGGTGCAAATTTCCAATCTTAGGGCATGCATGGCTGGAAAATCCCATTCCATCTAGCAATCTGTTCCAATTAATCTAGTTAGAGTCATCATACTTGATTCAATTTTGTTATTAATTGGAGAGGACTGTTTGGCTTCAATGACAGGTTCCATCACAGTGATGTTTGCCTCAAAGCAGTTAGCACTTATCCACTCTCCCTTCCTATTGAGCAGGAAGTATAAATTAAAGTGGATAAAGTTTACATCAGTTCAGGTACAGAAAGAGAAATAAATATCAGATTAAAAGAGAGAGAAAAAGAAGGACAAAGGACTTTCAAAAAATTAAATTTGACATTTTCAAATCTCCAACAACAATTAACACTTTAGGAATAACCCCCGTGCTTACAATAGTTCTTTTTCAGAACTAGAGTGTTCAGCGAGAAGTAATGTTTAGCATATGGTTAAAAGATGCTTAGAACAGAACGTACAAGATGTAAGTTTCTGTGCCAAGTTTATTTTGCATCTACTGTGCAAATACAGCAACTTCACACACTTCATTCTTTTCATTTTTGAGCCAGACGGCGAGATGCCATTTTTTGAAGGCTAAAGGCTAATGAAAGAATAGCAGAACTCAAACTGCAATGTTTGGATTTTAAAGTTGAACATTATATTTGCTGCACGTCTGAATGTTGCTGAGCAATTTATAGTGAGTTAAGTTATAGTGAGAGCCATTATTTTACCAATGATATGAAAATCTGGCCAACGTTTACCCCAATGCTGGTATCAGATTAGGCTCAGTGATTATGGGTTTTAACCCTACTTCAGGCACTGAGCTCAGGCTGCAGTTTTAATCCATTACTGGAAAAGTGCCACATTGTTGGAGGTGCCATTTCTGGGATGGGGTGTCAAACCTGCTCTCTTACATAAATGTAGAAGATCCAATGTTACTACTCAAAAAGTACCAGGGGCTTTCTCCCTGGTGTTCTGACCAAAACTTGTCCTTAAAGAAACATGATTAAAAGTAAAATATTTGTCATTTATATAATTACTTGTTTGTGGAACCAGGTTTGAATTCCAATTAGTAACCCTGGTATGTACATTACAATCTTGATTACACTTCATTGGCTATAAATGCTTTGGGACATCCCAAGGTTGTGCAACGCTATGTTTTGTTGTAAGTGCTTTCTTTAAAAAGGTTTAGGACAAGTTAGGTTAGGTTATGTTAGGTTGATTGGCTATGCTAAATTGCTCCTTAGTGTCTTGGGGATCAGCAGGATAAATAGGTGGGGTTACGAGGATTCGACCCGAGTGGGATTGTGTCGGTGCAGGCTCGATGGGCCAAATGGCTGCCTTCTGCACTGTAGGAATTCTTCCAAAGGCTCACTTTTCTCTATTACTGTGACATTTTTCAATCCTGAAATCTGTAGAGACTTTGCCAATGCTCAAATTCTCTTGCACATCCCCTATTTTCTTCACTCCTCTGTTGTCAGCCATGTTTCACCTGTCTAGGCCGTAAACCGTGAAATTCTTTACCTAAATATTAGTGTCTGTCTGCTTCCCACTCCTCCTTAAAATCTACCATTTTGGCCAAGCTTTGAGCCATTTGCCTTCACATCTCCCTCTGCGTCAAATTTTATTTTTGGTAATACTCCTGTGTGTTAAAGTTGCATCATAAATGCAAGTTCCTTTCTATTGTTAGTTTCTCTCCCTCAAATTACTGAAATAATTGAGTGCCATTTGCAATTTTGCAATTCAAAGGCACAATTCTTGAACCTCGAGCTTTGGAAAATAATTTTTGCCGGATTTACAATTTCCCTGCCCACTTAATATTCTGGATCAGAAAGCACCAGGTTCTGGAGAATTGTTCATCTTCAGTCTGATAATTTCTCCACTTCCATTTATAATGAATCAACTAAGATTGCCCCTTGACCTTGCAATCTTTTCTCCACTTGAAGATGAGCGTACTATTAAACCCCCACAGCAGAGTTTCATGGTAGTTTCACAGAGAGGGTGGTGGGTGTCTGGAACGAGCTGCCAGAGGTAATAGTGGAGGTGGGTAAATTTTTTTTCTTTTAAGAAGCATTTAGACAGTTACACTGGAAAGATGAGTACAGAGGGATATGGGCCAAATGTGGGCAATTGGGACCAACATAATGGTAAAAACAGATGGCAAGAACAAATTGTGTTGAGGGGCTTGTTTTCAAACTGTAAACCTCTGTCACTATGACTCTCTGCAGAAAGAGGCCATTCAGCCATTGAGACTGCATTTAATCTCTGAAAGCACATCTTACCCCCACCTGTAAACCCATACATGTCTAATCTCCTAACCTCCAAATCATTGGGCACTAAGGGATAATTTAACATGGCCAATCCACCTAACTTGCACAACTTTGGACTGTGGGAAGAAACTGGAGCGCCCGGAGGAAATCGATGCAGACATGGAGTGATCCTGCAGAATCCATACAGACAAGCTGGGAATCATCCCAGAGCCCCTGGCATTGTGCAGCAGCTGTGCTAACCACTATGCCAACATGCCATCTTATAGATGGGTAGTCTAAGGATACCTGCAATCCCCCCCTTTACAAAATCATCTTTCTTTGTCTCCTTAATTTATCACAAATGTATAAAACACTCTGATGAAGAATTCAAATTTCTGAAAGTGATAAAATGGGAATTACTGGTGGAAAAGGTTCATCTGCACACTGGCAACTCAGAGGATGGGCAGGTATTCCAAGAGAATACCTGCTCTCAGTTTGAATAGCTTTCCAATGCAGTATTCTTAGCTGAGAGCGTAAAATATGATGAGGCAGCAGGTGATGATGAGCTGCAACTTACCATTAAAGAAGAAGTTATTCTGTTAGAAAAGTGGATCAATCATTCACAGTGGCATAAGGTCAACATTGTTCTTCCTAGCACTCAGGAGCGGGAGGCTCTGATTCAAGAAATGCATTAAAAGAGGTTGATTTTAAATGAGCTGAAGACCATCTTGTTGTTAGGACATATAGATCTATACAGTATATACAGTCAGGATATACAGATCTAGACAGTATATACAGTTAGGATATACAAATGCCAATTGCATAAAGACGAGATCGTAAACTAGATGCAAGGATTTTGCTAATTGAATTACAAAGAACAAAGAACAAAGAACAAAACAGCACGGGAAACAGGCCCTTCGGCCCAATGAACCTGTGCCGCCACCCTGATGTTCCCATCTCTACCTGCGATCCCTGTCCATGTCTATAGATCTATGGATTAGAAACCAAATTTGAGACAATTTAGGGAGAATTTATTTTACCAATTAACCTAAGAGCACGTCTTTGGGATGTGGGAGGAAACCGGAGCACCTGGAGAAAACCCACCCAAGCATGGGGAGAATGCACAAACTCCCACAGACACAGGCCCAAATCCATGTATCTGCACAGCACAGTGATAGTCACTGAGCTGTCGTGCTGCCCATCAGATGGTCCAGGTCAAGCATACACTAACAACGTGAAGGACTAGGATACTCTTGAAAAAAAAAATCCAAGAGCAGCCCTCTCACGACCCATCGTGTGTATGCCCCTTGTTAGACAACAAGGCGGACCAAAGCACCTGTAGGATAAAATAAATACACCAATATCATCATCTATTTACACACTTCCCTGGGACTCCCAAGGCTCATGATCCCTATTTTAAATCAATTTTCTATACCCTTCCATTCCTATTCTGTTCATGTGCCCATCTAAGTATTTCTTAAATAACTCCAGAGTACCTGCCTCCACCACTGTACTTGGCAGCGCATTCCATACCCTCACCACCCTCTGTGTGAAAAAACTCCCTCTAGCATCCAAATTATACCTTACCCTCCTCACCTTAAGCCCATGACCCCTCGTGCTGTTCGAGTCCATCCTAGGAAATAGCTTAACCCTGTTTACTCTATCTATACCCCTCATAATCTTGTACATCTCTATTAGATCTACTCTAAGTAATGCCCAATTCCCATATACCTGGCTGCAAATGAAGTTAAAGGTTTTGTTATCAGGACTTTTTAATTTGTTTTGATTTATTACTATCACATGTACAGCAATACAGTGTAAAATATTATTTCTTGTGCACTGTACAGACAAAACATACCTTTCATTGAGTACATTGGAGAAAAGGAAAGGAGCGGGTGTGGAATGAAGTGTTACAGTCATAGCTAGGGTGTAAAGAAAGATCAGCTTAATGTAAGTATTTTTGATAAAGCTCAACAGAAATAACACAAGATTGTGTTATTGAAGGTTGTGAAGTTCAATATGCTTTTGGAAGCATCATGTCACAATCTGTTACACAGCCACACAGCATTTATCTGGTTGAACAAGCCCTTCCATTATGTCAAAGAGAGAGTATGCATTTTTCTTCAGGTAGAGGTGGCAATTTAGATTTCCAGGAAGTCCAAGATGCTTTTACAGAGATTTCCAGTGGAGGTGAGTGGCCATGTATTCAGACATTGTGCCCAACAGCTGCCTCCTCCTTTCAAGCAGGCTTTTAATGCTGCAATAACCTTTACTTTTACAGAAAGAACCAAGTCTGCCCCAGATATTATACTGTACAGGGAATTGGGACATCAAAGATCATTAAATATGGATTTAGTGTTTGACATTCAAAAACATAACCCAGTGCTGAACCTTCCATTGAATATATTATTTTAGATGCCTTCAGTAAAGTGTTTATTTATGATGGGAGAGGAAGGGTCAGCGATGCCAAAAGCCATTAATCTTGTTGTCTCAGCACGTGTTGGTTTCATTCAATGACCCGGTGTTTTTTAGGGGTAAAAAGGCTGAAGGAAAGATTTCTAGTCAAACGGGAAAGGAATTTTATTCCCACCTCTCCACCAGAATTCCATCTAATTTGCATTGACTATTTAATAGCTGGGACCAAGTGCCCTTGTCTAAAGGAGTCCCTTGGATTTAACATGAAAATTATTCCTTTTATCATCTCTTCCATTGGTTTCAACAGAATTGATGTCAACGGAAGTTTGACATGATTCCCATTGAATCTCATGAATTCATAAAAGATTCTAAATGTTGAGTGATTTCAGGGCTTAAAAGTAAATGGAAGGTTTAAACACACATTAACTAGTATCATGAGTATAATAGTAAAGGCTCCAAGAAGACCTTAGATCAGCCACTTGTTCAATTAAAACAAAAACCATTTTGAAGACACAGGGACTAACTCAGTATAAATTTAATGAGCTGTCCAATGACTCCCACTTCCCTCCTGGGATCAGGTGACAGGTGACTTTGGGCCTGTGGTTTTAAACGCTCTCCACCACTGGGGGTTTTCCTTACCTCATCTTTAAATTTGTTGTTATTTTTATTATTTACTGTCAGAATGATGGTGTTGCTGACTAGCCCGCATTTATGGTGCAAGCACAGTTGCAGTTTGATAGAAATGAGTGCTTTGCTAGGTTGAGAATCAATTACACTGGGTGTAGCATTGGAGTAACATATAGACTCAGATTGGACAAAGGTGGTAGATTTCTTTCCCTGAAGGACATGAGTGAACCAGTTGGGGTTTGATGACTATCTGACAGATTCACAATCATTTCATCAACATAACATGATGAAAAACTTAATTGAAATTTTAAATCTCACGATGAGATTTGAGTTCACATCTTCAGGATCAAGCAGGATCAAAATACAGCATCTGGCTTCTAGCTGTAAATTAATGACTCAAATAGGTTGCCATCATTAAATAAAGAAGACTCCATTGCTATCACACATTTCACAGTCTCATTCTCCAGATAGGGTAGTGTCGGCAAGATCAGCGTTTATTGTCCATCCACAGGAGACGCAAGGTGATGTTGCAGTGATCAACAACCTGCACAAGGCTGTACAGGCTGGAATGGTAAATATGCTCTTCAAGGCTCAACTGGACAGAATTTTAATTCATAAGTGAATGAAGGATTGTGGGGTTAAGGTGGGAAAGTAGAGTTGAGGATTATCACATTACATATGTCATAATCTCACTGAATGGCAGAGCAGACTCGATGAGTTGAATGACCTACTCCTGCTATGTCTTATTGTCTAAACAACCCACATTTGAAACATGCTCACTTATCCAAAGGCAACTGGGGTTGCGTCTCAGAGGGAGCTGGGTCCAGGAGTATGGTGCATGTGCAATGCTGGGAAGGACAGCATGATAAAATCAATTAAAAAATAAATGTTGCAGCAAAAGAAGGCACTCCAATCCCAGAAATGACAGAAAAGAAGCAGAGTAATCTTACACTGGGGAATCAGAGATCATTTACAAACCATCCAAACCCTCCTTCAGTAGAACGGAGTTGACTAATATTTTAAACAACATGCGGCCCATAACTGCTGGAAATAGGAGAATTCCTTCCAAAGTTGCCTACATTCAAAATTGCCAATCTAACCCCTGATGAGAGCAGCAGCTTTCAGTCTTCAGTGGGACAATCTCTGTAGGCTGTGGTGAAGGAGAACTCCAGCCATGCTCCCTAATGCCAGGGACAGTTTGAGAATGCCGGCTGAAGTGACACCGTGAAACAACAGTTTTAAAGCTCAGGCAAAGAGATCAAAAAGATTCCCTGCTATTGTTAATATATGTCATTTTCTTTTTACATTTTTTTGCTATTTCTTTTAAGCAGTTAATCCTATTGTTATTGGCTCATTTAAATTGTAGTTTTTAATTTAATTTTTATGACTTTATGAAGATGGGTATTATTTGAGATGTAAATTTGAATATATGACTTGAACTTTGTTTTAAATCTGTGATTTATTAATTCATTAATTTCTAACTTTACATTTTTCATTCTTATAAGTGCTCGCATGTTTGAATTTAGAATGTGGAAACTGAAAATGTAATTGGGAGGGAAGGTGTTTGGACGTCTCAAACCATGACATGGATACTTTATTGCATGAGGTTGAGCAAAGGAGAGTTCACATTTTGGGCCTTGGATAATCTAAACCACCGTGTGTTTATCATTCTTAAGAACAAAGAAGAACAAAGAACAGAACAGCATGGGAAACAGGCCCTTCAGTCCAATAAGCCCTTGCTGCCACCTCGATGTTCCCACTTCTACCCGTGATCCCTGTCTATGATTATAGATCTATGCATTGAAACCAAATTTGAGACAATTTAGGGAGAATCTGTTCTACCAATTAGCCTAAGAGCACATCTTTGGGAAGTGGAAGGAAACCGAAGCACCTGGAGAAAACCCACGCAAGCACAGGGAGAATGCGCAAATTCCCACAGACACAGGCCCAAATCCATGTATCTGCACAATACAGTGATAGTCACTGAGCTGTCGTGTTGCCCATCAAATGGCCCAGGTCATACATTAACAACATGAAGCACTAGGATACTCTTGAAAAATCTAAGAGCTTACTACTGGAAGGACATGGAGTCTCTAGGGAGAGTGTAGAGGGGGTTTACCAGGATGCTGCCTGTGTGGAAGATCTGAGTTACAAGGAGATGTTAGGCAAATTGGGGTTGTTTTCTTTAGAAAGACGTAGACTTAGAGGAGATCTAATAGAGGTGTACAAGATTATAAGCGTATAGATAAACAGGGTTAAGCTTTTTCCTAGGATGGACTCAAATAGCACGAGGGGTCAAATCTCATGACCCATCGCATGTATGCCCCTTGTTAGACAACAAGGCGGACCAAAGTACTTGCAGGATAAATCAAATACATCAATATCATTGACAATTTACACACTTCCCAGAGAACTCTCAAGACTCATGATCCCTATTTTAAATCAGTTTTCTATATCCCTCCATTCCCATTCTGTTCATGTGCCCATCTAAGTATTTCTTAAATAACTCCAGAGTGCCTGTCTCCACCACTTGGCAGCGCATTCCATACCCCCACCACCCTCTGTGTGAAAAAACTCCCTCTAGCATCCAAATTATACCTTACACCCCCTCACCCTAAGCCCATGATTCCTTGTGCTATTTGAGTCCATCCTAGGAAAAAGCTTAACCCTGTTTATCTATACGCTCATAATCTTGTACACCTCTATTAGATCTCCTCTAAGTCTACGTCTTTCTAAAGAAAACAGCCCCAATTTGCCTAACATCTCCTTGTAACTCAGATCTTCCACACAGGCAGCATCCTGGTAAACCCCCTCTACACTCTCTCTAGAGTCTCCACGTCCTTCCAGTAGTAAGGCAACCAGAACTGGATGCAGTATTCCAAATGAGGTCTAACTAATGTTTTATGTAACTGCAACATTAAAGGCCAGCTCTTGTACTCTATACCCTTTTCTATAAAGGCTAGCATACTATATGCTTTCTCCATAACCTTCTCCACCTGCTCTGCCACCTTCAGAAACTTGCGTACCTGCACCCCCAGATACCTCTGCGTTTCTATATTCTTAATAGGTCTTCCCTTTATCATATACCTCCCCGCTACGTTCTTTCTCCCGAAATGCATCACCTCACATTTATCAGGATTGAATTCCATCTGCCATCTATCTGCCCAAGCTACCAGCCTATCTATGTCCTGCTGCATCGCCTGACAATGCTCCTCACTATCGGCAAGTCCAGCCATCGTTGTATCGTCTGCAAACTTTCTGATCACTCCAGTTACTCTCTCTTCCAAGTCATTTATATATATTACAAATAGAAATCCCAGTACCAAGCCTTGCGGCACACCATTAGTGACCGACCTCCAGCTAGAAAAACACCCTTCTACTATAACTCTCTGTCTCCTATTACCAAGCCAGTCACTTATCCATCTAGCTACCTGTCCTTGTATCCCATTAGCCTTGACCTTTTCAACTAACCTCCCATGAGGAACTTTGTCAAATGCCTTGCTGAAATCCATATAGACAACATCAACAGCTCGCCCTTTGTCAACTGTATTCATCACCTCCTCAAAAAATTCTACCAGGTTCGCAAGGCACGATCTCCCCTTAACAAAGTCGTGCTGCGTATCCCTAATCAGATTGCAACACTCTAAGTGCCTATACATCCTATCTCTAAGAATCCCCTCCAACATCTTCCCTACCACTGATGTCAAACTCACTGACCTATAATTTCCAGGGTTATCCCTACTACCCTTTTTAAACAACGGTACAACATTAGCTATTCTCCAGCCCTCTGGAACCTGTGTCCAAAGAGACAAAGATTTGCGTCAGATGCCCAGCAATTTCACCTCGCGCCTCCCTAAGCAGCTTGGGATAAATGCCATCAGAGATTTATCAGTTTTAATGCTACTTAGAAGCATTCTTCTGCCTTGTTTGCTTCCATTATGTTGTTCATTTAAAATGATCTAATTTTTAAATGTTGTGTTTTGTCTTTTCAATAAAGCAGTTGCAGAATTTTGTAAAGTTTAATGAAAAACACATATTACAAAACTAATGTTATAAATACAAAACATTGATACCATGTTAACATTTAACTGAAACAATTCAATTTTTTTTTATGACCTCAGCTTTTCCAAATTTCTCACTATGAAATATAGGAGCGATTTTCCCAGCCCATCACTGTACTGCAACACAATAGCCTGGGAGGCATCAGCAGGAGGTTGCTTCATGCGCTTTCTGCTGGGCACTATGACCGTGATGCATTTCCAGGGCTAAAGTTTTTGGAGTGACGAGCTCTGTGTCGAAAATCGGTGCAGAACTGATTACAATATATAAATGAGAATTTCCATTTCATTAGAGGGTCTGGGTCTGAAGTCTCTGGGTGCGCTAGTGTCTCCCCGCCACCCGGCCGGGAGTGATTCCCTCCAGCGAGGTTTACAACAACTCCCCACTAACGAGGAATGGTGGCTTGAGCCCAATAAAGGAAAAGAGACCATTGAAGTTCCCCGCCCAGGAGGTCGGGGGTAAGGGGGCTACTCCCTGGATAATGCTAGCCTAGCAGTGCCAGCCAGGCCCATTGGCACTGCCCAAGAGGGAAACTGGCAATGCATAAGGGACATCTTGGCACTGCTCACTGAACATCCGGCAATGCCAAGGGGGCAGGGCCATGGGGGCAGGGTCAATTTGGAGTGGTGGGTCCCAGTGCCACTCTGCCAGAGGATAGCTGGGAGGAGGCCGGGAATAATGGGGCAACTGGGACTGCTGGCAGGGATGAAGGAGGGACTTGGGGGAACAGGGCTTGCCAAGTGGAAGGGGAGACATCAGGACTGGTCCAGAGACATTCAAGAGGCCAGCACGTGGAAGATGGGGCAGCTAGAGGGTTTTGTGATGTGGGGCTGGCCAGCGATTGGGAGACTGGCAATAGGGGACAACTGTGCATGCTGATCTTGGCACTGATAGATTGGAGCATGTGCAGTGGCTCACTCAGCGCTATGCTGCTGGCCACTCAGCTGGGAATAGGCCACACCCATAGATCATCAGAGCAAATCATGCGAGTGCAACTTGTGATGCATAGAGTGTGGGAGATTCATTCTGAAAATCCCGCTAAAAAAAACCATTGGGAGTTTTCATGTGAATTTGGCACTTAGAACTTTTTGAGAGAATCCTAGCCATGTCCTTTAACTTTAACACAACAATCAATTAAATATTTTTTACTTTAACACAACAGCTTGTTTGTCTTTCTGTATACAAGGAGGAAAGAGATGAAGAGAGGAATGTAAGGAAGGGAGGGAAGGAGAATGGAGGGGAGGGGATGGGGAGTGTTTGGAGATATTAATTTACATTTTACATGTAGCCTGATTCTTTTTTCATTATCACAGTCTGTCACACCAGTGAGATGGCACCTCGTAAAGCTGCTCCACAGTTTATGGAGGGGAAGCTGGGATGGCTGTTGGACCTTGCGGAGGAGAGGAGGGCAATTTTCTTCCTCAGAGATTGGAGGTGGGGTCCCCAAGGAGAGTATCTTCAAGTGATGTGATGTCCCAGTATGGGGGGAAACATACTATGGGGAAGCCCTTTCATGAGATTCTAATCCTGCTCCTTCATTTTCTTCTTTCTGAGAAAAAAGTCCCACCTCAGCTTGTTGAATCTTTCCTGATCATTCTAACTTCTGATGTCAGAACTGAGGGATTATCTTATCTTCCATCTCATTATTTCCATTCTTTTTCACTCACAGCCCTGCACCACAGCAGACTCTGAATGAAGAAATCCATTAGCTGCCATTTAAAGTTAAATTTATTTAATAGAACATAGAACATAGAACAATACAGCACAGAACAGGCCCTTCGGCCTTCGATGTTGTGCCGACCAAAATAAAAAGCAATGCCCCTCCTAACTAAACCATTCCCTTCTCATCCATATACTTATCAACTAACCTCTTAAACGCCACCAAACTTGGCGCATCTACAACAGCTGCAGGCAGGGCATTCCACTCCCTAATCACTCTTTGAGTAAAGAACCTACCTCTGATATCCGTCCTATAACTCATACCCCTTAATTTAAAGTTGTGTCCCCTCGTGCTAGCTTTAATAGCCACAAGTAAGCTCACATTCACATTGTAATGAAGTTGCTGTGAAAATTACCCTCGTCGCCACACTCCAGCATCTGTTCAGGTATACTGAGGGAGAGTTTTAGCATGGCCAATTCACCTAGCCCACATATCTTTGGACTGTGGGAGGAAACCGAAGCACCCGGTGGAACCCCATGCAGATAAGGGGAGAACGTGCAAACTCCACACAGACGATGACATATGTTGGGAATTGAACTCTAGTCCTGGCAGTGCTAACCACTGTGCCATTGTGCCACCCCTGAATGGAAAATGTAAAATCATGAGATGGGTTATAGGTTCTATGAAAATGAAATTCCTTTGTCTTTTCTCCTCTGCGTTGTATTAACATGGAGCTCCCTGTTGTCTGAACACTTTGGTCTTTGTTTCCTGACTTGTGTCTCTAAATTGGGGAATTGTGGAAGCTGGTGACATCACACTGTCAGGGATGAGGCTATTGTGACATAGTCCTGTGATGTCACAGTACTACAATGTTTGTGACATCATCCTGCTTACCGGTTTCCATAGTGACCAAGTTTAAATGCTGTTGACAGAATGTTTACCGTTGATTTGGTGTTCTACCTGCCAACTGTTCGTCTGCAAAACAGATATTGTCAGAGTGCACTGGACATACCAGAGTCAACATGATCATCACAATGTGGATCATTTATTGTTGGGGATTTGAAAGATTACGTGGACCAATGCATTTCATTCTCACCACAACAACAGTGAAAGAAGTGGAAATGCCGATTAATAATGAAAATTACCAAGGAGGAAAGCAACTGCAATTTATTACCGTAGATTCCTTGGATGTCATTATGTTGGCTCAACCAACCCTAAATAATGAGAAGGTCGAAGATCCTACTGAAGAATCTGAACTTGGAGAAGGAGAGGAGCTGAGTCCCCACAACTTTTTGAAGATCATTAATAATCAGCTACCTTGGAGGATGGAGAACAACAAATCATTCAGTGTTGCCAAGAAGATACTGGAACATCACCATGACTGGAAAACACGCAAGGTGTGGGACATGACTGAATGCTGAAACGGTTGCCTATGACAGTTCAATAACTGGTGGAGTCTCCTGCTGCAACAATGAGTCCTATTAAGATTGAAGGTTGATTAGAAATGGATGTAATCAGTTTGGATGGCAATGTCTGTGGAATAGAAATATCCACTGGGGAAATCTCCTCCATTGACCAGAAATCAGGTGTAATGGAGGAACATGTTCATGGATGAGTGACATTGAGGCATTCTCAATCAACAATGACATCACAAAGAATGCAAATGGACATTTCCCCAGTGACACAGACTGGGAAAGCATCGATCTGGAAAGTGACTCGGATACAGACAGCAGTGATTCCGTGTGGATTGCATTGAGGCCTGATATGTGTCCCAGTGAGAATGAGCACCCTTCACTGTCAGTCCACCAGCGAGGAGACCAATTTTGAAATAATCAATGCAGTGACTCCAATCTTGGATGGATGGCAGATGATCACAGCTGAGAGAACAAAGACAGGGGAAGAGGCAGGTCCCTGCAACAACCGTGTGCTTCCTCCAGTGCTCTGCTGTGCGGTTCAAGAACTGGAAGTCAGGGATAGAGGCCAAGTTATGCAGATGGCTGGGGAAATCTTCACCAAATTACTGGCCCAGACTGGAAAGACTGAAGGCCGAACAGAAGGAAGTTATTGTGAAATTTTAATTTTAATGTTTTTCCTTCATTCTCAATAGTTTAATGTGTTTGTGTAATTATCATTAAAGTTTCATTTAAAACATACAAATACTTTGCACTGCTAGAGAATGTAGAGTGCCTAGTTAATTTAAGATGTTGCCAGGCTGCCCATGTTTTCTGAAGATGGAGTTAGGCATATCACTGAGGATGAACTGAGCATAACTCTGTCCTCAATACAAGTCATCATCATTCTTCCACAGAGATCACCCAATAGCATGAGGACATCCTGCTGGCATCATGTTACTGGTGAATGTTAATCCCCATGGTAGGAAAACCTTTCACTCCCCAGTCCTGCTTGTCCTCAAAGCTAAGAATCCATACTGAATACATCATTCCAACCGGGCTTTGTTCATTGCCCTGAGAGCTTCCGCCTCTTCCTTTTCACTGTCACCCTTAGCATCCTTCTCATCTGGCATTGTAGTTTCCTTTACTCAACTGTAGCAACGTTATATCTGATTCCAATGTCTTCCTCTCAAACTGCAAGGAGATTTCTATCATATTGTGGTCACTGCCCCCTAGAGGTTCCTTCATCTTAGAGTCATAGAGACTTACAGCATGGAAACAAGCCCTTCGGCCCAACTTGTACATGCTGCCCTTTTTTTAAACTCCTAAGCTAAACCCAATTGTCCACATTTGGTCCATATCTCTCTATACCCATCATATCTATGTAACTGCCTAAATGCTTTTTAAAGGACAAAATTGTGCTCACCTGTATTACTATTTCTGACAGCTTGTTCCAGACACTCACCACCCTCTGTATGAACTAAAAATGCCGCTCTGGACACTCTTCTATCTCTCCTTCTCACCTTAAACCTATGCCTCTAGTTTTACACTCCCCTAACTTTGGGAAAAGATGTTGACTATCTTAGGTTTCCTGATCAAGTCTGCTTCATTATACATCATAAGAAGTCTCACAACACCAGGTTTAAGTCCAACCAGTTTATTTGATAGTAATCCCACAACTTTCAGAAACCATATTCCTTCGTCAGGTGTATGGAAGGTTCTGGTCAGAGAAAGGCATACAAAGATACACATAGTTTACAGAATACTGATTAGAATGTAAGTCTTTGCAGCTAACCTGCTATCCAAGTCTTAAAAATGCCACCAATGTGAGTGGAGATGACATTAGCATAAATTAAAGAGACATGTATTGTCCTCAGACAGGACAGTAAGTGAGATTTTGCAAGCCCAGGCAAGTCATGGGAGTTACAGATAGTGCGACATGAGCCCCAGATCCTGTTTGAGGCTGTCCTCAAGTGTGCGGAACTTGTTATCAGTCTCTGCTCACGACTCTGCGCTGTCGAGTGTCGTGAAGGCCGCCTTCGAGAACGTTTACCCGAAGATCAGAGACCGAATGCCCGTGACCGCTGAAGTGTTGACCAACAGGGAGGAAGCAGTCTTACCTGGTGATTGTCCAGCGAAGTTCATTCATCCGTGATCGTAGCGCCTGCGTGGTCTCCCCAATGTACCATGCTTTGGGACATCCTTTCCTGCACCATAGTAGGTAGACAACATTGGCCGAGTTGCAAGAATACGTGCCGTGTACTTGGTGGATGGTGTTCTCACATGAGATGATGTCATCCTTGTTGATGATCTGGCATGTCTTGCAGAGGTTGCTGTGGCAGGGTTGTGTGGTGTTGTGGTCACCGTTCTCCTGATGGCTGGGTAGTTTGCTGTGAACAATGGTCTGTTTTAGGTTATGCGGTTGTTTGAAGGCAAGAAATGGGGGTGTGGGGATAGCTCTGGCGAGATGTTTGTCTTCATCATTAATGTGTTGAAGACTCTGGAGAAGATGTCGTAGCTTCTCTGCTCCAGGGAAGTACTGGACTATGAAGGGTACTCTGTTCACAGTGTCCCGTGTTTGTCTTCTGAGGAGGTCGGTGCGGTTTCTCACTATAGCGCATCCAAACTGTCAATCGATGAGTGAGCAGCATATCCTGTTCTTATGAGGGCATCTTTCAGCGTCTGGAGGTGTCTGTCGCGATCCTCCTCATCTGAGCAGATCCTGTGTGTATGCAGGGCTTGTCCATAGGGGATGGCTTCTTAAACGTGTTTAGAATGAAAGCTGGAGAAGTGGAGCATCGTGAAGTTATCTGTGGGCTTTTGTGGTACAGTGAGGTGCTGAGATGACCGTCCTTGATGAAGATGCGTGTGTCCAAGAATGCCACCAATTTCAGAGAATAATCCATGGTGGATCTGATGGTGGGATGGAACTTGTTGATGTCATCTTATAGTTGATTCAGTGATTGTTTATTATGAGTCCAAAGGAAGAAAATGTCAACAATGTATCTAGTGTACAGCGTCAGTTGAAGGTCCTGTGCGGCGAATCAGTCTTGTTCGAGCCTGTGCACAAAGATATTGGCATATTGAGGTGCGAATTTGGTTTCCATGGCTGTTCCGTGTGTCTGGATGAAGAACTGGTTGTTGAAGGTGAAGACATTGTGGTCAGGATGAAGCGGATGAATTGTAAAATTGCATCTGAAAACTGGCAGTTGTTGGCATTGAGTACTGAGGCAGATGCAGCAATGCCATCGTCGTGGGAGTTGCTGGTGTAGGTCGCCGAGACATCCATTGTGACAAGGAATGTCCCTGGTTCAACTACTCCATGTGTGCTGAGTTTCTGTAGGAAGTCCGTAGTGTCGCCACAGAAGCTGAGGGTTCTTTGTACAATGGCTTTCAGGATGCTCTTGACGCAGCTGGAGACGTTCTTGCACAGTGTCCGATATGATGGGACGGCCGCGTGTGTTTGCGTTGTGCATCTTTGGGAGGCAGTAGAGATCTCCAATGCGGGGAGTACATGGGATGAGAGCACGGAGGGTACGCTGAAGGTCTGGATCAAAGGTCTTGATCAGAGTGTTGAGTTGACGGGTGTGTTCTTTGATCAGATCTATGGGTAACTGTCTGTAGTGTGTTCCTCATTGTTTAGTTGCCGGTACAGTTCTTTGCAGTAATCCGTTCTGTTCAGGATGACGATGGCCTCTCCTTTGTCTGCTGGTTTGATGACAAGTTGCGGTTGGTCTTGAGAGAGTAGATGGCATTACATTGTGCTTGGGTGATGTTTGGGGCTGTCTTGTGAGTGCAGTTGATGAATCTGGTGTTGACACACTTCCTGATGGCTTGGGCATACAGGTGCAGTGGAGGGCAGTGGTCTTCCGGAGGAATCCAATTGGGCTCTTTCCTCTTTGGTTGCTGCACTGTGGATCTCTCTGTCGGCTGTTCCAGTTCATTGGCTGTATCATTGTGCTCGCTGTTGGCTTCTTGGTGTTTGGGGATGAATTCCTACAACCTCATTTGCCTGATGAATTCCTCTGTGTCCACTGCGAGACTGATGGGGTCCATTTTGGTGGTGGGGCAGAAATTGAGGCCTTGCCTGAGAACATTATTTTCATTTGGTTGAATCTACTGGTGTAATCCGACAAGTTGACAATGGACTTCCCTGCGGTGGTATTGTTGCTTACTGTGATGCTGGGGGAGGCTGGATGTTGCTGGTGGTGATGCCGAGTTTCTCAAATTTCCTATTCTTGGTGTGCACGTAGATGGTGTAGTTTCTTTGTCTCATCTTCTTGGCAGAGTTTCGCAGTTTGTCTGTATCCTGAGTGCAAATTGAGAGCCTGTATTCTATCTTTGTTTCCAGGGTATATATTCTATTCTGGAAACCAAGATAGAATACATACGTCAAATAGCGCTCAGGATGCAGACCAACTGCGAAACTCTGCCAAGCAGATGAGACAAAGAAACTACACCATCTACGTGCACACCAAGAATAGGAAATTTGAGAAACTCGGCATCACCACCAGCAACAACCAAGCCTCCCCTGGCACCACAATGGACCCCATCAGTCTTGCAGTGGACACAGAGGAATTCATCAGGCACATGAGGTTGTAGGAATTCATCCCCAAACACCAAGAAGCCAACAGCGAGCACAATGAGACAGCCAATGAACTGGAACAGCCGACAGAGAGATCCACTGTGCAGCAACCAAAGAGGAAAGAGCCCAATTGGATTCCTCCGGAAGGCCACTGCCCTCCACTGCACATGTATGCCCAAACCATCAGGAGGTGTGTCAACACCAGATTCATCAACTGTACTCACAAGACAGCCCCAAACATCACCCAAACACAACGTAATGCCATCCATGCTCTCAAGACCAACCGCAGCACTGTCATCAAACCAGCAGACAAAGGAGGGGCCATCGTCATCCTGAACAGAACGGATTACTGCAAAGAAGTGTACCAACAACTAAACAATGAGGAACACACTACAGATAGTTACCCATAGATCCGACCAAAGAACACACCCGTCAACTCAACACTCTGATGAAGACCTTTGATCCGGACCTTCAGCGCACTCTCCGTGCTCTCATCCCATGTACTCCCCGCATTGGAGATCTCTACTGTCTCCCAAAGATACACAACGCAAACACACCTGGCCGTCCCATCGTATCGGGCAATGGGACCCTGTGCGAGAACGTCTCCAGCTGCATCGAGAGCATCCTGAAACCCATTGTACAAAGAACCCCCAGCTTCTGTGGCGACACTACGGACTTCCTACAGAAACTCAGCACACATGGAGTAGTTGAACCAGGGACATTCCTTGTCACAATGGATGTCTCGGCGATCTATACCAGCAACTCCCACGACGATGGCATTGCTGCAACTGCCTCAGTACTCAATGCCGACAACTGCCTGTTTCCAGACGCAGTTTTACAACTCATCTGCTTCATCCTGGACCACAATGTCTTCACCTTCAACAACCAGTTCTTCATCCAGACACACGGAACAGCCATGGAAACCAAATTCGCACCTCAATATGCCAATATCTTTGTGCACAGGCTCGAACAAGACTGATTCACCGCACAGGACCTTCAACTGACGCTGTACACTAGATACATTGTTGACATTTTCTTCCTTTGGACTCATAATAAACAATCACTGAATCAACTATAAGATGACATCAACAAGTTCCATCCCACCATCAGATCCACCATGGATTATTCTCTGAAATCGGTGGCATTCTTGGACACATGCATCTTCATCAAGGACGGTCATCTCAGTACCTCACTGTTCCACAAAAGCCCACAGATAACCTCATGATGCTCCACTTCTCCAGCTTTCATTCTAAACACGTTTAAGAAGCCATCCCCTATGGACAAGCCCTGCATACACACAGGATCTGCTCAGATGAGAAGGATCGCGACAGACACCTCCAGACGCTGAAAGATGCCCTCACAAGAACAGGATATGCTGCTCACTCATCGATCAACAGTTTCGATGCTGTGCAATGAGAAACCACACTGACCTCCTCAGAAGACAAACACGGGACACAGTGGACAGAGTACCCTTCGTCATCCAGTACTTCCCAGGAGTGGAGAAGCTACGATGTCTTCTCCGGAGTCTTCAACACATTAATGATGAAGACGAACATCTCGCCAGGGCCATCCCCACACCCCCACTTCCTATCTTCAAACAACCGCATAACCTTAAACAGACCATTGTTCACAGCAAACTACCCAGCCATCAGGAGAACAGTGACCACAACACCACACAATCCTGTGACACCAACCTCTGCAAGACATGCCAGATCATTGACATGGTTGATATTATCTCACATGAGAACACCATTCACCAAGTACACAGCACATACTCTTGCAACTCGGCCAATGTTGTCTACCTAATATGGTGCAGGAAAGGATGTCCTGAAGCATGGTACATTGGGGGGACCATGCAGGCGCTACGACCACCGATGAATGAACATCGCTGGACAATCACCAGGCAAGACTGCTCCCTCCCTGTTGGTCAACACTTCAGCGGTCACGGGCATTCGGTCTCTGATCTTCGGGTAAACGTTCTCGAAGCCTGCCTTCATGATACACAACAGTGCAGAGTCGCTGAGCAGAGACTGATAGCAAATTCTGCACACACGAGGACAGCCTCAAATGGGATCTAGGGTTCATGTCTCACTATCCGTATTTCCCATGACTTGCCTGGGCTTGCAAAATCTCACTTACTTTCCTGTCTGGAGACAATACACATCTCTTTAACCTATGCTAATGCTATCTCAACTCACATTGTCTGCATCTTTAAAACTTGAACGGCAGGTTAGTTGGAAAGACTTACATTCTAATCAATATTCTGTAAACTGTATGTGTCCTTATATGCCTTTCTATGACCAGAACCTTCTATATACCTGACAAAGGAACATTGTCTCTGAAAGTTTGTGGGATCACTATCAAGTAAACTGGTTAGACTTAAACCTGGTATTGTGAGACTTCTTACTATGTTTACCCCAGTCCAATGCCGGCATATCTACATCATTATACATCACCAAATCCAGAAGTGCCTATTCTGTAGTGGAATGTATCACAAGCTATTCCAAAAAACATTCTCTAGATATTCCACAAAGTCTTTATTTTGGGATCTGCTACCAACTTGATTTTCCCAGTCCACCTGCATGTTGAAATTCCCTGTGATTAGTGTAATATTGCCTTTCTTAATACCATTTTTATCTCCTTATTTATTTTCTGTCTGAAATCCTGACTATTGCTGGGGGGCCTATACATAACTCCTATTCCTTTTGCGATTCTTCAGCTCCACTCACACAGATTCTACACCATCCGACTCTCTATCACTTCTTGCTAATGATTTAATTTTGTTCATTACCAGCAAGGCAACTCCACCTCCTCTACCCATTTGCCTGTGCTTTTAATAGGATATATATCTTTAGATATTCAGTCCCACCTCTGATCCCCTTGCAACCATGTCTCTGATGCCCACAATATCAATTACAATGTGTGCTCCTAGGTCATTTACTTTGTTCCATATACTGCATGCATTTAGGTACAGCACCCTCAGTCTTGTGTTGACTGCCCTCGTTTCCATATTTGTCCTTTTATCTGCTGTACCTAATGTTTTATCCCTGGCAATTCCTATACTCTCGACTCTATGATTTTGCAAACTTTTACTGAGTTCTGTCCATCATTAACTTGTTTAAAGTCCTCGTCACTTCCCTATTTAGCCTTTCAACTGGTCCCAGATTGGTTTAGGTGGAGCCCATCCCATTGTTACAATTCTGTCCTGTTCCAATACTGATACAAGTGCCCTACAAAATGGAACCTGTCTTTCCCACACCACTCCTTTAGCCACATGTTTACCATCCTAATCTTCTCTCTTTGCCAATTCGCACATGGCTCGGGTAGTAATCCAGAGATTATTACCATTCTTAATTTAGCTCCTGGTGTCTGAATGTGCCAAATAGATCCTCTTTCTTAGTCTTACCTATTTTGTTTGTCTCAACAGGGACCACAACAACTGGATACTACTCCTCCCACTCCAATATCCTTTCATGCTAGTCAGAGATATCCCTCACCCTGGCAGTGGGTTGGCAACATTCTATGCAGGGCTCACGATCTGGCTTACAAAGGGTGCTTTCAGTCCCCCTAATTATAGAATCTCCTACAATGACCACTTGTGTTTTTGCTCCTCCTCTCTTGAATGGCCTCCTGTACCACAGTGCAGGGGTCGGCAAGCTGATCCTCCTGACAATCCTTTCCCCCATCCATACAGGAAGCATGTACCTATTGGACAAGATCAAGAGCTGAGGCTCCTCCGTTCCTGAATTCTGGATCCCTGTACTTGCTTCACTTGCAGTCACACTATGCTACCCCTGACCAGTGACCAAAATAGAGGTATTAAGAACATAAGAAATAGGAGCAGGAGTAGGCCATCTAGCCCTTCAAGCCTACCCTGTAGTTCAATAAGATCATGGCTGATCTGAAGTGGATCAGTTCAACTTACCCGCCTGCTCCCCATAACCCTTAATTTGCTCATTGATCAGAAATCTATCTACCTGTGACTTAAACATATTCAACAAGGTAGCCTCCACCACTTCAATGGCAGAGAATTCCAGCGATTCACCACCCTTTGAGAGAAGTTCCTCCTCAACTTTGTTCTAAACTGCACAGCCTCCCCCCGACCCCCTTATTTAGATGCTGCGCCATCTTGTTCTGGTTTCCTTTCTCAATCTGTCAGGTGTGACCGTCTCTTGAAACAAAGTGTCTGGATAATGCTCCCTGTCTCGGACGTGCTGCAGTGTCTGAAACTCAGACTCCAGCTCATCAATTCTGTGCTGAAGTTCTTTGAAGAATCAACACTTGTTACAGATTTAGTCACTGTAGCTCGCAATGGGATTGGCCAGCTTCTGCATCATACAGCAACAGCACATCACACCAGACATCTGTACTTATTTCATCGATCAGTTTCACTTACACTCTCACCCTTTTATCATTCAAAGGACTCAACCAGTTCTCCTGCTTTTCCTTCCTGTGTGAATGAACACTGATGCTCCCCAAAATGTCTTATCTTTAAAGGAGATTCTTTCTGTTACAGTTTTGCTGCCAATCCCTGATTCCAACTAATCCATGATGGATGTGTTCTCAACACCTCCCCCCCCCCAACCCCGAAACTGGTCCTGCTCCCAATAAGTGTTTTTGTTCTGGATTGTTTCTTGTCCTTTCCCGGTGATTATCTAACTCTAATATGTTCTTATTTTTATTCTTCCCTAAGTGTTGCAGAGAACAGCAGGAAGGAATAAAAGACCAGTGACAGCAGTTCTTCATCAGATGGAAGAGCAGCCGCCACCATTTGCTGTGAGTAACAAGCCAGAGACAGCACTCGGCAGCTTCATCTTCAGCACTCGTGGAGGAAGCTGCTTCTGAAGAATTGGTTTCACAGCTACCCAGTGAAGAAGCTGCTCCAAAATGGATTGTTAGTTGTGCGTCCATCCTCTTCTGTAGATAGATGGAGGTTGACGCAAATGTTCCCCGAGTGACATTATTAAATTAACTGAACAAAAACAATCTTAGGAGCTGAAACAAAATGTTCACCAGCTGTCCATCAATCAGCTCCTTGCTTTGTGCTGTCATCAACATTAATGGGCAGAATTTTCTCAGAAAAATCTGAAGTGATTTGATTTGATTTGATCTATTATTGTCACATGTATTAACAGACAGTGAAAAATATTGTTTCTTGCGTGCTATACAGACGAATCATACCATTCATAAAGAAGAAAATTAGAGAGCCCAGAATGTAATGTTACAGTCATAGTTAGACTGTAGATAAAGATCAACTTAATGCAAGGTAAATCTATTCAAAAGTCTGATGGCAGCAGGGAAGAAGCTATTCTTGAATTGGTTGGTATGTGACAAATGCGTGAGCTGTAGTCAGTTGGTAGCGATGAACGAAAGGTATTCTCACCCAATTTTCCAGCAAGGTAAATATTGTGAGTTTACAGCACTCTGTGCAATACAGAGGGTGTAAACTGATTTCTGCCAGTAGGAGACCAGAGCCTATTGAGGCCAGGAAGCCAACTGAAGAATGCTAGGGGCACAATTGTGCACGCCTCCGTATCTCCCGATATACTATACTTCATAGAATTATAGAAACTCTACAGTGCAGGAAGAGGCCATTTGGCCCATGGAATTTGCGCTGATCACAATCCCATCTGGCCCTACTCCCTTATCCCTACATATTTACACACTAATCTCTCTGGCCTATGCATTTCAGGAAACTAAGGGGCAATTTTAGCATGGCCAATCAACCTAACCTGCACATCTTTGGCCTGTGGGAGCAAACCGGAGCACCCAGAGGAAATCCACACAGACAAGAGGAGTATGTGCAAACTCCACACTGGCAGTGACCTAAGGCGGGAATTGAACCCAGGATCCTAACCACTGTTAGGGTGCTGCCTGCCTGTAGACAGATATGGTCTACAATTGCACACAGTATACTGGGAAACATGTCAAACCCTCTACACCGACATCACCCAGCAAATGCCCTCTTAGAGCCTCCTGATTGCCATCATCCGAATCGCCACATGCTGCCTCATGGACCCTTTATTTGATCCTTGACTTCTGTAGTCACCGGTACCCAATTGCTGGCCTCCTGAATGTCAGTCACAACCCCCAATCAAGGACCTCAACCCACGATTGGCAGCCCCAACCCCTAATCAGCAGCCCCACCCACCAACCACCAGCCCTGATGCTGAAATCCCCTTTCATCCCCCTTCTTCCATCCTCTCCCCTGGTGTCCCTCACGTTATTGGCAACTCCCATTTCAGAAATGCCTCCATCATTTCCTGCTCCTATTAGGCCTCACCCCCAATCAGAGCTGCCCATTTGACACTGCCCAGGTCACCAGGCTGGTAGTGCCAGGTTGGAACCGCCCATGGGGCACTATCCAGCCATGCCCCCAACCCCTTGGGGGGCTTCACTGGATATTTGACTCAATGGGCCATCAGCACTGGTAATTCTTGCTGATGAGGACCTCCATCACTGAGGTCAGAAGGCTAAGTGAGCCTAGACTCATACCCGGGTGGCTGATTTTGCTGGCAATATCGGGAGAGGTGAGAAATCCATCCAGAGCCCACTTTTTTACCTCACTCTCATATTTCCCACCCTGCTACACTACTTGATTAACTGCAGCAGGATAGAAAAATCCCACCCAATGTCTTTATTCAACTCTCTTCCTCGAGCTTGAACTCTCTAATTTAACACAGTTTCTTGTAATTAGAGTTTTTAAACTAATATCTTAATTTAGATAATTTTGATGCAGGCCTATTTAAACTTTTATCTTTACCGAATGCAATGTATTTGATAAAAATTCTTAAGGTTATATATTTAATCAACTTGTCTTAATTGTTAGTTTTTTATTAATTAGTTGATCTCAGTTTATATTGTATAAAATTATTATACAATGTTATATTAAATGCTTAGCTGCAGACTTAAGCCCTACATGCCTCCTTGTGTTCTGGTGATGGGATGTGAAGGTTCACACTAGCTCCATTTACAGACGCAAAGACTGAGAAGAAAGTGAAAGTGAGAGAAAGCATGAAAGAGGATGAAGGAGTGAGAAAGATAGAGAGTAAAGGAGAGATAAAATAAATGAACAAGAAGATCGATTGGAGAGAGGTGTACCCAGTGCATGGCCTCAGCCTCTGTGAACAGAACATTCTCCTCATGGCTTCGGTCTCAGTGATTGTTCCGTTCGATCTCACCTTCTTTGATGACATCGCTCACAGACTCTCTGTGATTGTTCCACCCTCTGAGCAACTCAGAGTCTGAGCAAAATGGCAGCATTCAGCGCATTGTTGGGGCTGAAGGATTTTACAGGAGATAGAGAGGTAATATCTGGAGGAGGTAGAGAAATAGGAAGGGTTATAGAATCTGTAGGCCCGTAAGAACAGGAGAAAATTACTGACATAGGATGTCTTATCTCAGAGGAGAGATACAAGAGAATGCTCTTGGCAGTCAGGTGAGCTAAAAACGCCTGGCAGTATTCTAACAGGTGTTACTAATGTTGGGAGAATTGTAGGGATTACAGAAGCTTTGGAATATTACAAAGATAGTGTTGTGGGCTCTGAATGAGATTACACAAATAGACAGTTGTATGGACAATTGTGTGGATTCAAGGATGTAACAGTGATAGAAGTTTTGCAGGAGATGGAGAATATAAATTGTAGTCTCTAAATGATGATCAGAAAGGTTTTAGGTTTGGTGATCTGAAAGAGAAATGGAAGGTTCTCATGGTTGGAAAATTTTGTTTGGGTGAATTGTGTGGGAACAGAGATAGAATTAAATGGGTTGGAGCTATTAATAGAGATAGGGGGAGTTATAGGACCCAGAAGAGTTGACTGAGTTGGTGAGAACCGTTTGCTCTGATTGATGTTATAGTGATGGGGACAGATGAGGCAGCGATGATTAGATGGGAATTCCAGAGTTCAGGGTCTAAGTAGGTAGAGTAATATCAGCCAATGATGAAGCAACTGAAATCAGAATTGGGAAACACAGATAACTCTGAAAGCTACAGGACTGGAAGTGATGACAGAATGAGGAGGAGATCAGGCATTTTCCTGGCAATCCCAAGTCCCCCCTCAGTGCTGCGGATATATCTACACCTTAGGAACTGCAGCAGTTCAAGAAGGGAACTGACCACCACCTTCAGAAGTGTAATCAGGGATGGGCAATAAATGCTGGTCCAACCACTGATGCCTCATATCTTGTAAGTTAATATTTAAAAATACCTATATCCCCCGTACAAATTCACCTCTCACTGTCTTCACAATTTATCATGAATGTGTAAAGCAATTTGACGAAAATTTTACTTGAATATTTCAGTCATGAAACAATGGTTGATTCAGTTCCTTTGATAGTACACATTCATTAGAATTCTCAAAATTATTTAGCCATTTCCAGATTTTCATTTCTGGAAACTTGCCAGATGCATACTTGTTTGCCATGTATCTATTTTATAACAGTAACAGATTTGAATAGTGCTTCATTAACTTTAGAGTATTTTGGAGAGGTGCTGTTGTCATGAAAAGTACTATATAAAAGCAAGTCCTTCTTTGTTCTTTCAATAAGAAATAATAATAACTGAATTGAATTGTGGTGACAACTTGTTATAAATTAATCTACATATGTCACACAATTAGAATTATTTATATGACATAAGCTTTTAAAGTTTTCATAATAAATTATTTAAGCTTTATTCAACAGGAAAATAAAGGGATACATCTAAGTAGCTCTAACCACCTGGAAACACGTCACAGATCACAGAGTCATACAGTGAATTCCGCCCAGTCTGCATCGACCATGATGCCACCTTACTCCTATAAATTTATCCTAGCTATCTCCCTGACACTCAGGAGGTGATTTTACCATTTTGATTCTGAATGCTGAATCTGGGCACAGATTGGATTTGGAAATCTGTTCTCAGGTGCCCCCATACGCACATATCCTGAAAAAAAATTGTGACTCTGAATCACGCTGTGGGTGAGGCTTATTGCACCCGAAACACTGCTACTCCGATCAGAGCCTTCAACTGCACATGCGCAGTAAAAAATAATTGAAAAGCGCTCTCCTGCCACATCGTGCCCGAGCTAGTTTATGCCTCCTCCTGGCCTCCACAGACATTACCCCACCCCACAACATGATAGATCCATTTATTCACCCATCAGCCCTACCCCCATTGCCCCAAGACTGATCACGGCCTCCTCCTTCCTTTCCCTCTACCGATCTCAGGCAGAGTGGCAGCAGACCCATCTTCCACACCACCAATCTCAGGCAGAGTGGCAGCACACTCCCCCTTCCCCATCATCGATCTCAGGCAGAGTGATCCACCCTGCCCCCTCCACCCTCCAGATATCAGGCAGAATGATCCTGCTCACCCACACCCCAGACTCTCCCGCACAAGTTTCCCATCCCTCTGGACTCTGATGGCTGTGTGACACCTCCCTCTCTCTGTCTCCAGTCATTGAGGCACTGATCTCACTCCCTCAGTAAGTACTCACTTGCTTTCCCCTCAATGCCAACAAGCAAACTGCACAGAACTTGCTGGAATGTTCTGCCAAACTGCCTACAGCTGATCTGCCCTAACGAGGAGCAGCTCCCTTCAAAACTCAAGAATGGACTGGCAGGCAGGCAGTGCAGGACAGTGTGCACACAACCAGCCACCCGATTTTCTGAAGTTGATGTGGGGAGACTGCTGGATGCAGCAGAGGCAAGGCAAGGCATCCTCTTCGCTCCAGGAGGATGCAGACCAAGGGAAGGGAAACTATTGCAAATGTGGTCTGGGATACAGTTGTTGACTCGACACTGGCCCCCTGAACCGCAAAGAACCTCATCTGTGCAGCAAGAATGAAACTGAACCCCATCTAGCATCATCCCCCAAACCTCCCTCAGACCCTCCAGTCTCCAGCACCCTGCATGCTTCCAGATCTTGACCACCTCCCTATCCCCACTGTTCTTGCTCTCTAAAGGCCACCACCTGATACGCTGCAGCAGTCAGGCCACCATTTCTTTCATGGCTCCTTCTGTCTTCACAGAAGAAGACTGAGCACAACACTCATGAGAGGGCAAAAACAGAGGGTGGTGAGCCAGATATCTGGATCCTCATCCCCTTTGAGGAGCAGGCGCTGGAGCTCTCTACAGAAGGGGAGATGCAGGCTGCCAGCAGCAACATGGTTGGACTGCCATCATGACATGTGCCAGACATGAGCACTTGTCATTCCTCCACTCACTTTGAGGCAACTTCTCAGGGGCATGAGTTTCGGGTGTCAGGGGCAAGGTTAAACAAAATGTACGAAGCATGTTTATTTGCATAGAGAGGGTAGTTCATGCCTAGAACTTGCTGCCAGGAGAGGTTGTGGATGCAGATTTGTTAGTTTTAGGGGGCATCTCTACAGCTTTATGAGCAGAATGGGAATAGAGACATATGGTCCCTGGAAGGATAAGGGCTAACAAATAAGATGGGCAGTCTGGTCATTACAGGCTTGGAGGGCTGAAGGGCCTGAATATATGACATAATTTTGTTGATGCTTTATTCCATGTTCAATGGAGACATGTGAATCATGTGTTTGGCATCCCAGATTCCTCCCCCTCCCTTGCACTTAACTTTGCGTCCTGTGGTGCAGGAACAGATCTGGATGTCCCAGAGCCTTCTGCCATCAAGGCCCCCTCCTCACCATCCTAATCACATCAACAATGAGTTCATGGAGGTTATAGTTGAAGGGACCTCCGAGGGTGGCACTGTTTATCTGTCAGCTTCCACCTCACAACTCACCATTGCAGAAACTGACACGTTGGTGGGTCCAGTTAATGGTGAGGCTTTTGGTCACTGTCTGGTGAGCACGACACACCTGCCGATGTATATTGGCTGGAGAAGGGAACGTTTAAGACCTCTGGCATAGTAGGCTGCTGGAGGCGAGGACTTAGCTGGTCCCAGGCTGGATGCTGGGTCTCTGAGGTCACTTCTCCCTCAGCTGCTGGAAATGCAGCAACAGAGCCAGGGAATGCAGGACAGACTGATGGCTACACTGGACTGACTGCAAGGTTACTGAGAGGAGATCAAAAGCTTTCAGGTGTACCAACTATTCCTGTCTTGCTTGCTTCCTGGACCAAACCTGCAGCAATAGTGTCAGCATTGGAAAGCCTGGGGCAGGGGATCCTCACCACCAGGCTGCAAGCCATGGCTGAGTCACAGCAGACCACAACTGAGGGACTGAACAGGCTTCTCAAGATTCTGCAACCTCTGGCGGAGAGGCTTGAGAGCTTGCAGGAGACCCAGTGGGACAGCGCTGAAACACAACAGGCTACGGCAGCAGCCCTTGGGAATGTGGTCCAATCTCAGAGGACAACGGCTAAGGGCTTGCAGAGAGTGATCCTGTCTCAGAGGGCACTTGCTGCAGCCACTGGCAGATGGCTCCCGACTCAAGTGGCCATCAACCACCATGGGTAGAATGCAGATGGTCCTCCAGGACTGGCAGGGTCAGGAGACACCGGAGTTCCTGGAGCTGACTGCAGAAGTACTGCTGTCCTATTAAGTGACCCATGGGCCAACATGAAGCCCAAAAAAGGAGGAAAGTCTCAAGCCCATGCCGGGATCTTCCAGCCAGGAAGCTGTCGCTGAAGCTATACCTTCTAACTTTCCCTTTCCTGACACTGGGGCATCTCAGGCACAATGGGAAGAAGAGGGTATCAAGGAAACATTCCAAATAGCGGAACAGGCCAGGTCCCTTAAGGTCCAAGGCCTCCAGAGGATGCCCAGCATGCACATTACAGGCTATAGGGCAAGGTAGGCAGCTAGCCCCCTCCACCTCTGATATACAGTCTGGGGACTCACTGAGATGTAGTGGTAGTTCCAAGGTGTACTCTTCCACCTATTCCTCCTGCACAGCCAGATTATGCAAAGCACACCACCACAATGTGGGAGGAGATCAAAGGGCTGTATTGGAGAGCTCCTCCAGATTGGTCCAGGCACTGGAATTGTATTTTGAGGAGCCCAATGCACCTCCCTACTATTGAGCAGGTGGCTACATGGGCCTCACCATACCAGTCTCCACTCAGTCATAGACTTCCGCACAGGCGAAAGCAGCCATGTCCGAAGCGGGAACCCATATGAGTATGGGTTAAAGGCTTAAGGCCCTTCAGTAGAGGGGCCTTAAGAGCAACAATGGCCTCCTACACGTTCGGCATCCCAGCAGTGGCAGCAAACCCTGCAGTTTGTGCTTCCTGATGGGGCTGGTCTAGGTTAAATTTGATTTCCTGCCCAGCCCGGGCATACAGGGCTTCAGTGACCTGTTTGACATACGTGTATATGGAAGGCCGGGGGATGCCAGGGCTCTGGAAACAATCAGTCATATAAAAGTTCAGAGCGGCTATCAATTTGACAGCCACCGAGAGTAGGTGCCCCCTCTAGGTGCCAGGACCTGCAACAGGTTGCACAGGTGTGGCACCATCTTCTTTCAGAGGCAGGGATATCGGTGGCACATGGTATCCAACATCTGCTCAAAGGACATTCATGTGCAGAACTGTGCTGTCTCTGTCCATGCTTCTCCTATGCCCTCTCTCTAGATGAATGGCAGATACCTCTTGCCTCTGATGGTCGTCCCCCTCTACTCCTGCAAGTGGTAACTTCTAGGCTTGCAATTCTTCTTCCAGCTCCTCCCCCTCAGCTTCTTCCTCTAGCTCTTCCCTCTCATGTCCAGCAGCAACCCAAAGAACAGTGAGATCGATTGGTTGCATTGCAAAAGCCATCTCATCGCTGAAGGAGAGGGTGGGGGAAGTAGAAAGGAACCAATGTGGAAGTTATGCAATGCTGATTGCCCCATCACATCCGCAATCACAGTCCTCCATCCCCAATTTCCTCAGCCACACAGTCCCCACAATCACGGCCTCCTGCTCCCATAATTCCCCCAGCCACACGCTCCCCACAATCAGAGCCCCCCATCCCCAATTCCCCCAGCCACATGCTCCCCCAGAATCACAGCTCCTTGCAAAATAGCTGTGTTATTTGCAAGGGCTTTGTGCACATCCTTCAGCTGGAAGTGAGCTGAGTGTGCTAGGATCCAGCAGCACCGCAAGACCTGAGATCAATGCTGAGACCCAGGTCCGTGCTGCAAATCGGACATCGGAGACACTGCTGAGCAACAGCTCCCCACATGCTCGCAGAGCCACCACCGACCTGAGACAGAAAATGGCTGCAACAACAGGATACCCGTTAGTAACAGAGAGCTGTCGGATGCTATGCACCTCCTCACTAATTCTCACTGATGAATTGCCCAAATCTGGCTTATGTTGAGCATATTCAATTCATGCTGATTTGGGATCGGCTAACATGGTGGTAAAGGGAGAAGTGCTGGTAAAGTTAGGCCATTTGTTCAATTTAAATGCATTTAAATCGCTGTTGTGCCCATTTTGGGAGCAGTGCCAATCACGGCCATTTTCGGACTTTGGTAAAGGGGAATTTGGTGTGGGTGCGGGCACTTATTGTGCTATTTGCTTCACACCTGATTTTACCATATATTCACACCCAAAAATGGGCACAATGCAATGGTAAAATCGCCCTCTAAATGGCAAATTAACATGGCCAACCCACCTAAATCGACACATCTTTGGACTGTAGGAGGAAACCAGAGCACCCAGAGGAAACCCACGCAGACATGGGGAGAATGTGCAAACTCCTCACAGACAGTGACCCAAGCTGGGAATCGAACCCGGGTCACTAGTGTTGTGAGGCAGCAGTGTTAACCACTGTACTACTGTGCTGTCCCTAATCCCAAGGAATTCTCAATCTGTTCTGATTGAGTATTGACCTGGAAATGATAAGTACTTGTTTGATCAACCTGCAAAGCGAACGACTGACAAATATATCAATGCTTAGGACAACAGGATGTAACAGCTACAAATGCAATCAACCCACTGTTTGCATTTCTTCTTTCTGCTGATAAACTGCTGTCTGAACAATGTATGGATTTGCCTGATAACGTGACAGCTCATTGATTAAACTGCAGTCCAATCAATCATTGTAGAATCAATGTCCAGAGATGGCGAAATAGGGCTAAATGGTGTTGACGGAATCTATAATGAATGATTGGGCTCAGGTTTATCAACCGCTGGCACATTTTGGTGCAACAACCAAGGTTCACTTTCCTGTCAGCGAGTGACCCATTAGAAACAATTAACTACCTCCTTTGTTGGTTTGGAAAACAATAGTGCAAAGTAATAGCAAATACAGGTTATCTCATCAATGCAAATGGGATTACTGTGCTACACTCATTTTGCAGTAAGACTAGCATAATGGTAACTGATGAAGCTTTTCTCTTGTGTACTTTGTAAAAACCTAATTGGACGTTACTCTTTATTTTCAAATGAAAGATCTGACTGTCTTGTCAGCCATTTGCAGTGATAATTGAAGCTAGCAAGTTATGCTCCATATGCACGATTCTCTGCTTGTGCCTCCTTCCATCATCAGTGATAACAACTGTGCATGCATCTCCTTAAACAATGTGTCAGCATAAAGATAGCCATAGACTCAGCGACTTGTTACTAACAAAATCATTTCTATTGTCTGAAAGATGCAATCAATATTTTATAAAAACAAGATGTACTTGTGCTTCACAGCAACTGCAGCATTATTTTGAGTCATGTGCCAGCATGTGAAGGGAAAGACTTGTGGGTCAACATGTTCCATGGAGTTTCCTTGCATTGCCTTAGGTGTTTGAAGGGAATTAACCAAATTTTTTACTAAATTGGCCTGACTATTTTCTTTGTTTCTCCCAGGAAGCTTTGTCAACAGTGTGCATGGCTGTACCATATCTGCATGGAATGGAAGTCATTAGGTGAGTGACCTTTCCATATCCTTCCTTCAAGATGTTTGTCTTTTCAGCTAGCACTTCTTATATACAACATGTGACAGGAACCTAGGCACACAGTCAGATTGTATGAGTCACTGGACTGTGCACAAACTGAGTTACACCGTAACACCAACTGTGGCGATGCTATTGAAATCTATCTTCAGTAACAAAGGACAGAATTTTGTCAGACCATTGGAAGCGGATTTGGAGGTAGTGGCAAGCTGGCTGGAAAAATCTGGTAAATTTCCATTAAGTCAGGATGCTGATGTGATCTGACCCTCCACCTGCTTTCTCAGAACGGGAAGGAAAGAGAGTGGCAATCCCCTGTGCCCCAGAGTAATTCAGAAATATTTGAGGTTGTTTGGAAGCCAATTATTAAACAGTTTTTGATTGAATCCTGGATTTACCAGCCACGAAAACTGCTTCCTGAGCTGTCAGAAAGTTGCCAGGGTCACCATGGTGAATGCTCTGTGGGAAGAGCTTTTTCAGTGAAATTGACAGGCTGTGAAAGTTTGATCAGTTAAACTGAGGAGCCCCAGTTATAGCCAGCAAGGGACTGTTAAAGCATTTCTTCTTTCTAAGAGTGCTTTCATTGTTTGATAGTTTTTTGCCAACTCCTTGAAGGCATTTCACTTTTCTAGCACTTCACCCACCTTCCGTTGCACTTCCCCACTGCCAGCCTTCAACAGGCATGAGAACAGCTAATGCTGCTACACCTTGCACCTCTGCTGAGGATTAAAGGCAATGGCCAAGCCACTATCAAATGTTGCAGCAGTGGCAAAATACCAGCAACAGCATCAACTGCCCTCTCCTCAGCTGCCTGATCTTCCACAAAACAGTGGAGATGGAATAGCAATCCAGTTTGGTGAGATCCTCAAACACAGTATCTAAAGGCAGACAACTACTCTGTTGTCATGGCAGAACGCCAATGTTTCAGGAGGTTCAGGTTCTCAAGACAGCTTGCTGCTAACCTGGCTACAGCTTTCTGGAGTCGGGTTCCCTTCCCACGCATTGCCAGTGATTGACTAGATGCCAGACACTGGAGCACCAGTCCATGCCCTTATCAAACCAAGGCCTCCTCTGCTGTCTCAGGTGGATATAAAAGTTCCCATGGGCACAGGGGAGTTATCCCCAGTGGACTGGCCAATCCCTCAATCATCATCACAAAAAAACAGATTAGTGGTCATCTCCACATTGTTGTGAGTTTGCTGTGTGTGCATTGGCTTTTGCAATTTTTACATTGCAACAGAGACAATATGCCCAGAGCAATTGTAAATTGCTTTGTTGTGTCTAAAGATTATGAAAGGTGCTACATAAATGCAAGCTTTTTTTATTCCTATTATATGTAACAATGTATATATTTCTGTCTGGTGTTTGGTTACACTGAGATATTCCTTTCCAACAGATTAAAAATTAAAACAATTTTTTTTGAGTCACAATAAGCTTGCAATGAAGTTAGTGCGCCAATCCCCTAGTTGGCACATTCCAGCACCTGTTTGGGTAGACTGAGGGAGAATTTAGCATGACCAATGCATTCAAAGCACACATCTTTGGCTTGTGGGGGGAAATCAGAGTACCCAGAAGAAATCTGTCCAGACACAGGGAGAATGTGCAAATTCCACATAGTGACATAAGCTGGGAATCAAACCTGGGTCCCTGGCGCTGTGAGGCAGTTAGTGCTAACCACTATGCCACAAGTGGCCCTTAAGCAATAAAAGTAAACAGTAATTTTCTTTAGTATTTATTGCAGTTTCAGCAGAAGATAAGTCAGCTAAATGCTGAGTGAAGTGAGAATTTGGGCTTTAATAATTTTGCTACATCTGTGTTAGATGATAGTTTCCTACCAAACATCACTGTAATTTATTAGTATTCAATAGTGGTAGTAACTTAAAAAATAAAAATCCTGTTGACTGTAGATAATGCACAATAGCATCTTCTCTAGTTTGGAAGAAAGAAGGAACTTAATTATTTCACAAAGGAGATCGTATTTACTTCAAATGTACTTGAATTCTCTTAAATTCTAATTAAAGGGTGGCATGTTAACACAGTGGTTGGCACTGCTGCCTTAGAGTGCCAGGGATAGTAACTTAATAGCAATACTAATGTAAACCTAATTGTGATATTAATAAATAAACTAAATCGCATCCTCAGCAGTTTACTTACATATCCACAGTTCCTTATTTACTTCACATATCAGATGGACTCAGCGTAGAAGGAAATTAGTTACCAATTTTTTAACATAGGAAGCAATATTAAAAAATATCAAATGGACACAAGAATGCAGCAAATGCATCTTAATATCACTACCGGGATTTCCTTAGCAGTGATTTGGCTGGATGTCCATTTTAAGCTTTTGTTAATATGAGTTAATCCATGCCTATGCTATCTGCAAGCTTGCCTATTTTAATGTGCTCCTTGACTATAGAGTAACTTCCAATCTTTGTACATTTTGACATAACTCTACACCTGAATACCACCCTGCATCAAATCCGACTCATTTGTTACCCTGTCATCATTGATTAATATTGGCCTCCGTTCACCAGTTCCTTTGTTTTAAAATACTCACTCTTAGGTTTAAATTCTATCTGAAATTTAATTTTAACCTGAAGGTTATAAAAGGTGGAATATTACAGCCCTGTTGTGTCAGGGATGGGACTGGAAAATTCAACTAGCCGTTCACAAAGTCCATTGACTTTGGAGGGAATGGAAAATGCAACCAGCAGAAGAGGCTGTAAAATTCCATCTTAAATCTTCTTTCAGTTCCCATCAATATGGGAATATTTCAGTATAATTGGCTGCTTATCTGCTTACTGACATCATTGCTGCTATAGGCCCTTGATCTGGCACAGGTTTAAATTGTCAGCAAAGGGAAATATTTTCTTTGAGGAGATCTGCAAATACATTTTTAAATCCCAAGACCATGTCTCTGTGCAACACTAAGATTTTAAAATTTTATGGCCTTCCCATTGGCATAATTGAAGGTGGGTCAGCAAGGAGGTGTGTAGCCGGGTTGGGGGGGGGGGGTAGGGGCTGTTTCTCATGGGGGCATATAAAATAAAGCAGATGGTCACAGCCCAGCACAGCACTACCCATCCCCAACATTCCTTCATATTACAGGGGGCTGTAAAGGCCTACCTTTAGGCTTATTGAGGCTCTTATGCAGCTTATTAATGGCAACTTGACTTTATTTCATCTCCACCACAATGATATACGCAAGTGGGGAAGGTGTCAGGAAGCTAACCAGTTTGGGAGCTTCCAAGGTGTGGGATGAAGATGGGCAGAAAGGGCAGGGTACCTCTGTTGGGACATTCTCTTTGCCCATCTTGGGCAGCCTTTCCGAAAGATGGTCCCACCCTCCTACCCATGTGTCTCCATCCCAACCTCTCAACATTAATGTTCCCACACCACTGTTGTTGGAGTCTCAGAAATGTGCCTGCCCAGCAGGCACAATTTTAAGTCTGGATGATAACTTAAATGCTTGAGACTGGTTGCAGTCACAGCAGCAGTGACTAATGTGTTCTGGTGCTGTTGAGACCACAGAACTGCCGGCCGATCAGTAAATGGCCTCGAGATTGGTACTTCCTGTAGCTGAGGTCACACTCTTACCAAATTAAAGCCTCCTACCCCTCAGCCTACTGTCGCTGTGAGGCAGCCCCATTTGAAATGTCTCTCTGACCAAATCCTGTTACTGAGCCTTGTGTTGAAATTGACAGCTGCTGACAACCAGGTGAACAAAGGCGATAGCCAATTTAGCCACTTAAAAGCTCAATTAAAGATTGTGGACTGCTAACATTTTTCTGGTAGTGGTGTGGCCCCACCGTGTAGTCATCCAGTGACTGCTTCTCAGCAATTTCCCATTTTCCAGCATGATTCACGACTCCTCAGATATTGAAGCCATCCATGTCTAAATGCAGCAAGATATGAACAACATTCATGGTTAGACTGATAAGTGGCAAGTAACATATGCACCACACAAATGCTAGGCAATGACCATCTCCAACAAAAGAGGAATTAATAATCTCCCCTTGCCATTCAGTAGTATTATCATAGCTGAATGCCCCACTATCAACAACCTGAGGATTACCATTGAGCAGAAACGGAACTGGACTAGCAATATAAATATCATGGTTACAAGAGCAAGTCAAAGACTACGAATTCTGTAGTGAGTAGCTCATCTCCTGACTTCCCAAAAGCTGTTGCCACAAAGTCGGTCAAAGTTCAGGGTGCTATATTCAAAGGATACCTGGACAGACTGCATAATCCCATCCACATTTTCCTGGCCCCTTCTCCACCATTCTTCACTTAGTCTTCCTCTCTTCCTTGGTCATCCTCTACTCAACTTGCACAGCCACCACTCATTGTCAAACATAGGCTGGCATTTATAAATGGTACAATGCCAACTCATGATTAACCAGAGAAGAAACTTATATTCCCAATTGCACACCATTTAAGTATAGTTATAAAAGAGAACTTCCTCATTTCTGACTGTTGGGAATTTTGGAGGAGGAATCTTATTCCGGTTAGATGGCCTTTTTTATGAGCATGCAGGACAGGCTAATGCATACAAGCAGGCTTCCTGACATTGTTCATCAGGAAACTCAACCCACCTTTAACCCACCTTTAAAGCCCCGAGACCAGAATTCCTGAAGTTCATCCCACTGTCAGGAAATTGATTTTTGGTCTCAGGCCAAAATAAGTTTCTCCAAACATCAAGCGTCCCCCTGCTGGTGGAAATGAAAGCTTCCACTGATAGAATCGTGACAGTACAAAAAGGGCCATTCAGCCCACCTATCTATGCAGGTTCACTATAGAGCAATTTATCAGTCCTATGATGCCACTCTATTCCCATAGCCCAACATTTTACTGCACTCAAGTGATCATCCAGTTTCCTTTTGAAATCAATCATCGCCTCCACCAGCCTCATAGCCACTAATTCCAGGACATACCCACCAGGTGTAAAAAAGGTTCTTCTTCATAGTCTCCCTGTAACCCTCATCCAAAACCTTGAATCTATGTCCCCTTGCCCTTGTATCATCAGAACAGCTTTTTTTAAATCTACTTTATTTAAGACTGTCATAATCATTTATACTTTGATCAAATCTCCCCTCAATCACCTTTCTTTCAAGGCCAACAACCTCAGCTTCTCCAAGCTAACTTTGGAGTCACTCCATCTCTGAAACCATTCTGGTAAATCTCCTTTGTACCCTCTCAATGATGGTCATATCTACCTAAGGTGTGCTTACCAGAACTGGACCCTATACTCTTTTCATCGTTTAACTAGAGCTTTCTAAAAGTTCAGTGTAACTTCCCTGCTTTTGTATTTTATGAAGCTAAGGATCCCATTTGCTTTGCCAACTCCACTCTCACTATATCCTGCTATCTTCAAAAATCTATCACCATGAAATTCCAGGTTCCAGGTTCAATTCCAGCTCTGTACCTCAACACTATTTAGAACTGTGCCATTTAGTCTATGTTACCTCTCCTTATCCTTTCTGTTGAAATGCATTACTTCACACTTTCTGCATTAAATTCCATCTGTTTATTCAGCCAGGTTAACCATGGCTGCAATTTCCCCAAAACAAATGGCGAGATCACCTGAGCAATCTGCACTGGTCTGTCACTGACCACCCAGGGGCTTCACTGATCTCTGAGGCCCCCCTTCATGCCTGGTCTCTGCTAATGGAGACCAGTAGTGATTCTCACTGGTCTGATGCCATGCCCGAAGGTCGAAAAGTCCCAGGAGCTGGAAGAATCTGCATTGAATGGGTTATGCATATTTAAATGGTAATCAGCCTCTCGCCCTTTCTGGGTAAGATCTGGTTTGCACCATTAGAAAGGGACCGGGTCGATTGCAAACCATTTGGCACCAGGCCGCAAAATCGATTTTGGGCTCGCACGCTATTTTCTAGGATTGGCGTGATGTGTGCCAGATGTGGCGAGGTTGGAAAATTGCTCCCTGTGTTTTGTTGCAGTCAGCTGATATCATCCTTGCCACACTCCAAGTTTGGCAAAATCAACAAATTTTGAAATTTTATCCTACATCCCAATACACTAGACATTTTTCAAAAAAGAAGTGTTTCCACTGTTTCTTGTTCCTCCAGTTTGACTAGTAACTATTTACTCTGGCACACTGTTTTCTATCCTTAAGTCAAAGTTTTATCCCATTTGGCATGTACTCTCCCACTCCATGAGCCTCACTTTGCTAACCAATGGTACTTTGTCAAATGTTTTCTGAAAATTCATACAAAATTCATTGCTTTCCCTTCATCAGCTTCTGTTACTTCATCAATAAATTCAATTAGATTAGTCAAGCCTTTTACAAGTCCGTGCTGGCTTTCCTGAAATACTTCAAACCACTCCATGTGCCAGCTTGCATTCAGCTTATACATACAATTCAGGCTGCAAAAGATAACAAAAGAGAAAACTAGTTAGCTGAAACAGTTGATGCAAGAAACAATTCGACTGAGGCATTGCTGACACAGCTTAATGGATTGGGGATGCTCGTTCACAGTAGCTCATTGTATCTTGCACAGGAGAGAAAAACTGTTGTCAGCTGAAATGCTTTATGGTTGCCGCATATCAATCTGCACTAGAAAAAAGGCTGTGATGCCCCGCCAAAACTTTTATGTTTATAACTTTGCGGAGAACTTCCTATGACTCAATTATTTGAGAGCAGAATATCACAAAACTGTTATAAATAATAGTTCTGCTTGATACAAGGAGAAAATCACAAGATGCACACATGGACAGATGCAGTGAGTATCTTAAATCATTCGCACTTCCAAGATTTTGAACTGTACAGGAACTCTCAAATGTAAAGCATGTTGCAAGATAGCAGATGTGTTACAGGATGCACTACCTTTGCAGGGCTTCCGGTAGAAGTCATATAATAAATGTCTAACTTCATGTTAAATGAATACTCCAGCCATGTCTTTGTTCTTTCTTTACAGATTTGGGCTGACAACCACAATTTGATTCTTTCCTAACCTAAGTACAAAGAGTCCATTGGAGGCAATTTTTGTTTTTGCAGTTTTGTAACATATAACACTGCCAAGATGTTCTCAACTCAACTGATAATCCAAAATGATTTGGGAATTGGGACATTTTTAGTTAATGATAACACTTGACCATAACCAGTTTGGGTCTGAACACACTCATCAATGAAAAGTAGTCATACTTGTGCTTTTGAAGATAAAGTACGGAATTTTCCCATCCCACCTGCCACTGGAATCATTGCTGGTGGAACACGGACTATGCAAAGGTTTGTTGACCTCAGGTGGGATTTTCCGGGCTTGGGGTGAGTGTGGCTGGAAAATCCTGTCCACTAAGTCACTCTGCTCCTATGCAATCTGCGTTCTCACATTGGATTTCTCCTTTATACAAGTTGTGTCTCTGTTTACAAACCTTGCCCCCATCCCTGCTCCCGTCCCCCACCCTTCCCAAAACAACACGTGAAAATTGTTTTCAGCTTCTAGTAAGAAATCACTGATTTTGTGCTCTGGGAATGTTTCCAAAGTCTGCCAGCCAGGGAGTGATGCTCTGGAGGCATGGATTGAAACATGCATTCATTTCCCCGACTCACCAAGGAAAATATATAAACATAAACATGCTACTACATCTGCCAGTTTTCTGTGTTTTCATGAAGGGCTTGAAATATTCATCAAGAATTCTCCAAGATGACATGTGAAGTTTCTGTGGAATATTGACTGGAAGCCAGAAAAAGAAAAATAAATGTTCCGTAAAAAGATCTTTTGATTAACACAAAAGCACAAAAAATACAATTTGGCAAGAGATTGGCTGAATGTCAGTCTGGTGTCTAATTGCCTCAAGTTTGTCTGGGAATAAAACCTCAAAAATAATACCAAATCAATGGTAACCTGCCATTCCAGTTCAAAGCTTCTCACGTCATTGGAACTTTCATTCACCCAACATGATCTCAGCAGTAGGAGCTGATGTATGTACATCTGGAAGTTTTATTGGGAATCACATGCCATGTAAGCTGAGCCAAGCCAGCAAAAGAATACGTGTTCTTTTCATTATATAAGGAAAACATTCAAGAAAATTTTTAGCTTTTCACATTTTGCCCTTAGTTTTGTATTTCTCTACTGAAGGTGCTGATCCTGAAAATTCACCAAGTCAAGTCCCCACATAAGTCTCGGGAATGCACCCACTCACGACCGCAAGCATCGATCCTGCCAAAACCCATGGATTCAGTGGGATTAATCTTATACTGCAATCTTAGTGAAGAGCATCCATAAAATTGAGATTCATTTGAGACTCCTGTCAGATAAAGGAGGCACAGAATCGTTCTGACTATAGAGGCCTTGCCTGCCATCTCCAGAATTGTCATCTATGGCTTAAAATATCTTTAGATTTTACCCACATTTTTGTGAATCTAGGCCTTATCACAAGTCATGAATTCTATGATGGGTCTACTTTTGTCAGCTGTCTAGGATGCCTGATCTTACTCAGCATATTAACTGTACTTTACTGTTGTGGAATAGGTGCTAAAATATCTAATCTAGACTTGGCTGCCTCTGGCTATGCTCTTCCTTGGCTCTTTGATGCAGGTGCTGAAAGAAGCCTAGACTGTACAAAAAACTGCAAGACCAGCCCAGGTATCATGGTCATGTGCGGATTTGTGGTGATTGTCCCTTATAGAGCCACAGAGTAGAAGAGATCACCTGGCTTGTGGAGACCAACTGGGGCAAGAATGAGTAACCACTTCAGGGGGTGGTGTCCTCTCTTGGGCATGTAGAAGACCAGGGTAGCCATGTGGACTGCTGGTTTCTCTACAGTTTTTCATGTTAGCCTTTTGTGTTTCTATTGAAATCTGTGAATGTATATCAGACCTTGTCTAATTATTAGCCTTTCTGCTTGAGTTTTGGTTGGATTCTATAAAAATGGCTGGATGTTTTCTGGCCCAGTGAAGTACATATGGGGCCCTCTGGCTCTTCAGATATCTGCAGCCATTCAATCCCTCATCTAGCTTTGAAACATTAGGGAATATTTTTCTGTTGGTGTGATGTGAACATCAAATTAACCTATTTAAAATAATTGGCTTAATTTCAGTCTTGGAAAAAAACAAGCAGAAAATATTACTTTATGTGACATGAGTGCAAGTGTCAGCAGATTATTCTTTCTTAATGGAATATCACAATCTAGCTTAAATCCATCTCTATATAATGTCTAGACATGAACATTTTCCAGTGAAGATTACATGGCTGAGGTTTATCAAGAATGGGAGGCATTGTTGCTTCCCCCAACCACCTCCCACACTGTCCCCCAAACCCCTCCCCAACCTCCATTAGCCTAAGAACCATTCCCAATGCCACTTGTGTTGAAATTAGCCAAATCAATCTGGTGCACGGTTTATAACTGGCACATTATTGACGTGAGGGTTTCGTATCAACAGAAATTTTATAAACCTTTTGTTGAAAGAAGAATGAAAAAATCTTTGGCAGAAGATTAGATGCACTGTGGAGCATTGTTAATTTGCAATGAGGCCTTTGAGGTCTTACTATCTACCCTTCTGGGTCTTATTACTCTGAAACATAGGCACTGATTTATCTAGATTTTAATATGTTCTTTTATTGAAGCATAAAACAAATAGAAGGAATTCTGTTATCCTTATCCTGTCTAGCTGACCAACATGCAATTCCAGACACATAGCAATGTGTTTGCCTCTTAACTGCCCTGTGTAATAATGAATAAACCACTCAGTTCAAGGGCAATTAGGGATGGACAACAAATGCCTTCCTTGCCAGTGGCACCCTGACCCCATGAAAGAGTAAAGAAAGTTGTATTATTATTGGGCTTAGAGTAACAAATGGCATTTCTCTTCGAAATGAGTTAAGAAATAAGTGAAATAGTGCAGAGACAGATGTCATAATGATGCTGTAATATAGATGTTACCTACGCTATTGAGAATAGTTTCAATTCTAGTCTCTCTCTTAGACAATCACTACAATTGGGATAAAAAAAAGCTGTAAGATTATATGTATGCTATTATATTCAAATTGTGAGAAATCAACAGTGAACTGTGGGATATCTAGTTTATGTGAATTGAGATAAGGCCACAATAGGAAAACAGAGAAAAGCATTAAAAAAATGGGATTTGGAGGGACAAATACTCACTCTTAAGGAATTGCTTTGTTTGAAACTCTCCAAAATTGAAGAGTAATTGATGAGGAAGCAAGTTATCTTCATAATCTGCTGAAGAAGTCATATGTTATACAAGTCAATGAAACAAAGACTTGTTCATACCAATAGAGACTGAATTCCTCTTCAATTTTGGAGAGTTTGAATTAGAACAGTTTTCCAGGAACAACAATCCTCCAGATCCCATCTCCTTTATGTGAGAAAATTATTCAATACTTAAATACATGAGTGGTGACTTTCTCAGTTGTGAGGCATTAGGTTTAGTACACCACCTCACTGAGTTGAACAGACTAATTGTTAATTTGTGTACTGGCATTTGTTCTGGTTACTCAACTTCCAGTGTAAAACAATATCAGTGCTATTTTTATTCACTAGTATTTTTATTTTGATTTAATGAGTCTTATACACGGAATGTTAAAAAGGTGCCTCAATAAATTAACACTACATTGAGATCTCAAAACTTTGCAGTTAAATTCAGTGGATTGTTTCTGTGCCAGATTCCATCTATTTCACCAAATGAGTCACCGAGGTCCAGTGAACTTATCCTCTTATGGCTCAATATAAAAACATGAGAACTTAATTCTCATTTGAAATGATATACCTGCCACTGTGTAGACTGGATGCTTCACAGTTTCCAGACAGCAATGTTAAAATGAAACGGGATAAATTACATTCTTGGTGTAGACAAATTCAGGAGTCAGGTCACAATAGGAAAACAGAGAAAGACATAAAGGAGGATGGGATCTGGAGGATTGTTGTTCCTGGAGAACTGTTCTGATTCAAACTCTCCAAAATTGAAGAGGAATTCTGTCTCAATTGGTATAGATAAGTCTTTGTTTCATTGACTCGAGTAACATATAAGATTTCTTCAGCAGATTATGAAGATAATTTGCTTCCTCATCAATTTCTCTTCAATTTTGGAGAGTTTCAAACAAAGCAATATTCCCAGAGTGAGTATTTGTCCCCCCCAGATCCCATTTTTTTAATGCTTTTCTCTGTTTTCCTATTGTGGCCTTATCCCAATTCTTGTCTATACAAGGATAAATCTATTGTGCACAAAACAAAATACTTAACGCTTTATGTTTCTACTTTCTTCCCCCACAAAGTGATCAGTGCTGCAGACAGTTTTTTGTTGCAGTGCAAATATATATCAGGGTGGACAAACACCTTGGAAGGATTGTCCAGAAATCAACTCTTCTACACTGTAACTGAAAAGTGCTTCATTGAATTTGCAGCAATACACAGCAACTGGTGTTAAAACAAACAGCTGGAAACTTCTGCTTCTGCTGTTGCAGCTGCAATGAGTTGGTCTTAATGCCATCTCTGGAAAAGGGTGAAAAGTGGGCCATAAAATGGGGCTTGGAGCGTGAGATTCCCATTCTCAACCGAAAACGTCCAGAACAGGAAGGATTGAGGATGGCCTTCCCAACTAGGATCCAATTGTAATCCTTCAGTGGACAATTAAGGGCCATTTAATGGTCTCAACCTGTCACTGTTGGTTTTCACTCAATGAGGGCAAACTGCCAGGTGTACCCTGACAGGCCTGCTGATAGTCAGAGGGGGAAGGAGTGGTCTTCCTGCTACTCAGGCACGTTGGACTAAATTTTCCCATCCCACCCACCACAGGAATCAAATTGGGCTGGGTACGGATCACGCAAACATCCGTTGACATTGGGAAGGATTTTCTAGTATTGGGGCAATTGTTGGAAAATCCCTCCTCCTGTGTCCAATGGAGAGTTCTGCCAATGTTCAGGGCCACCCCATGTTTGAAGATTCGCTCACCTTCTCCCCTTTAAACAGATCATCCCTCTCCCTTTGTGGTCATAGACCCTGGCTCCACCTTCCTTTCCTCCACACCTTCAGAACTGCCCGTGGTCCCTGTTCCACTGAAATGGCAGCAGTGGCCACCATCCCTAATAACACTGCTGCTCTCACAGATCTGTAGGCCTTTGATTGAATCGGTTTTCCCTATAAAATATGGGAATTCCCATGGAGGTGCCGGATTCACTTTTAATCACAATTGGGAACTGGGATTGGCTATGGCAGAGTTGGTACCAACCTTGCAACTAGTGGATGGGCCAACAGTGTGGCCATTCTGTCTATCCCAATAGGTTATACATTGAATTGCCCTATTACCAAGTGCCCTTAACACCAAATACACAACACATCATACACTGCAGAAATACAAAACTATTCAATTAACAATTTATGTCAGAACTGGCAGATTAAACATTCCTCAGTGATATACAAGCCAGAATGTAACATGGAGAGGATATAAACATCCTTTAAATTATACAAACTCATATCATCTGCAACCTTTGGTACACAGCTAGGTCACCCAAACACCAGATTAACATTCAAAACTACAATCTGGATGTTTAAAGTTGAAGATTATAAATGCCACTGGGTTAGTCGTACAACCATGCTAGAGCTTTGGTAAAAGTAATTTGAGCTTTCTGAGAAAGCAACATTCTAAAATATTGTAAATCCTGCCATTAGCAAATAGGAAAAGGAAATCAGGTGGTCATCTCCATATCTGGCCATTTCCCTCATGCCCCTCAACATTCTCCTTGTTACCCTCACTCTCAGGTGACAGGAGGCATGTGAGAGTATCTTTGAAGTGCTTCCTCTGTGTTTCTGGGCTTGTTTCCTATGTTGAAGCTCTGAGTAGAGCATTCATTTCCAGAACCTCATGTCAGAAATGCGGCCCACCCAGCAGAGCTGATGTGTGTGGTCAATGTTTCAGTGCCGGGAATGCTAGTAATGGATTTGTAGGATCAGTGAAAGAAGCAAAGAAAATGTCGAGGGGAGTGAGTGAAATGAACAGACGTGGAGATGACCACCTCATTTCCTTTTCCTTTTTGATAATGGAAGGATTTAAAATATTTTAGAATTAGCATATTACCTTCTTAAAAATTACTTTTACTGAAGGTCTAGCGTGACTGTGTGACTTGATTGACGATAATTCTTCAGAGTTTTGAAGTGTCTGCTGTACATAATTCACATCTCATATAATTCAACCATATAGATTAGTTTTAAGATATGTAACCAGCGACGGTGAAGTTGTAGAGCAATTTCTTTGTTTTGTCCAACTATAATCCCATACTGTTGAGTGCCCGGAGACAAGTGTTTTGAAAATCATCATAAATTTAGGCTTGGATATCAAAAATTGTCATGGCAGAGATTCAATAACGCCACAGATATGGCAGGAAAATATTCAGGTCTACAAGCAATATAGAACAATGTAACCACGGTGCTATATTCATCCTAGTTCCAGTCACTTCCTGAATTTAACCTGCAATGCAATAGCTGAATTGCAAGAGATGGTTGTACTTTTTTTCGACTTTGTTCAAAACTTGTATGCTTCTTTTCGGTTTCCATAGATTGATGGGATGTACTGAGATTACGCTTAGAGCAGGCACATGGAAAACATTCAATGGTCAAAAAAATTTGTAACACCGACTAGATGGTGTTTTGGCTTTGAAACTAACTTTGTCGATGCAAAGGAATGTTTATCAGACAGCAGATGGGAGGGGAGAATTCCCCGCTTAGCCATATCAAATCCAAAGAAATCATTGTGAAAGCTGAGCAAAAGTTTGGAAGGGACAATGTTGCAGTTTTTACTGTTTTGTGGAATTGTTTGTTTCAAAGAATCAATGCTGTCAGCAACTTGCTGCAAAATGTTGATGTGACAATTATAAATGCTTCATAACTGTTAGCCTCAGTTAGAAGTTTGTCATGGAAGTTTGAAACCACTATATCTCAGTGGAAGTAGAGGCACTTACATGAATAAAAGATACAAGTGATGATGGGAGGCGTACAAAATACAGGTAGTTATTTTTTGTTGAAACTAGAGACAATAAAATAACTTTAAAAGGGAAAGAGAAGATTGTCGTTGAGATTGTCAATGTTATTTGTGACATAATAATGGCACAATTGCAGGGTAGAAGTGAATCTTGAAGAAAGTTGTTGAATTATTTTCCTTGCTTTTCGAAAAATGCTTGGATGAGACTGATAAGAGACGTTGCATTAAGAAATTAACTGAATTCTACCCAGAGGACAGAGATACAAATCCTTCTGCAAGTGAAGTGAAATTTATTCATTTCATCAATAATGATGAGCTTTGTGCTTTGAGTTCACCAGCTGATTTGTACAGATTTGTATGTGGCAGTTTACAGGCAACCTTTCCAAATGTGGAAACAATTTTGAAAGTATTTTTAACAATACCTGACACAAATGTTTCCAGTGAATTTTCTTTCTCTGCATTGAAAAGATTTAAAAATTGACTGCTAAGTACAAAGAGTCAGGAATATTTGATAAGTTCAGTAATACTGACATTTGAAAATGCATCCTCACAAGATTTTTCCTATGATGATGTTATTGATGATTTCATGAAGAAAAAGTGCAAAAGCAAAAAAAGCAAAAGCAATCCTGTTTGGTATGGATTCCAAACAGCTTATGACGAAAGAAAATCTTAAAAATACATGCTACTTCCATATTTAAATTCTGTTTTGAAATGGGACTACCATTTGTGGGTCTAATATCATGGCTGTGACATGCAAATAGCTATAACCAGTGAATAACCACCATCACTCTCTTAACACTGGCCTTCAGAAAGTCCCTTCTGGACAAAGAATGAAATTCTAGTGGACAGTTACCAGCAAGCTGATGATATTTTTCTTAATCCCTCCAGTGCAGAAGGAGGCCATTCTGACCATCAATTCTGCACTGAGTCCCTGTACTCTCTTACCCAGACCCTTCCCTATCTGTTTACTATAGCTAATCTGTCTAACCTACACGTCTTGGCACACTAAGAAACAATTCAGCATTGTCAATCCACCTAACCTGCACAGCCTTGGACTGTGGGAGGAAATGAGAGCATTCAGAGGAAACCCACACAGTCACAGGTAAAAAGTGCAAACTCCACACAGACAGTGATCCAAGGCCAGAATCAAACCTGGGTCCCTGATGCTGTAAGGCAGCAGTGCTAACCACTGTGCCACTGTATCAATAATATTGGACTTATACTCCCTGGGCTCCACTTGATTGGAGTATTTGCTCCTACATTAGATTTCTTCTGGTTCATTCTGTCCTGCACTGGTCTGTGCTGTGTTGTAGTCACATCATTGGCTGCTTTCTCTATCTTGTTGCTGATCGGCCTGTTCTATGTTTGTTTGCCTCAAGGCACACAGGTCGCAAAATTGACCATCCCACAACCACTATGCTCACAACAGGTGGGCTTGCATTTCAATTAATCAATTAAAGGTTTGCTTCCATCAGTTAAAAAGCAATAAAGCAGTTAAACAACGATTTGTCATCTATGAAATACTTTGTAAGTTTGCGTTGAATTCATCAGTTACATGCTTGTTTTCATAAGTCACAAAGCACAGAAACAGTGAGTAGTGATTTGTGTACTTGTTCTTTTTGGAGTACTGTGGCTTGTGTTATGGATTTGAATTTATCAATTACAGGCCTGTTTTCATAAGTTAAAAAAATACTGAGGTAGTGATGCAGTGATTTGTGTACTTTTCTATATTTTGGTGGTTTGCATTGTGTGATTGAGGGTGGGTGAGGTCAGGAGGAAAATGATTTTATTTGAATTACTGAATCCCTGCAGTACAGAACGAGGCCATTCAGTCTGTCGAGTCTGCACCAACAATCTAACCCAGGTCCTATCTCTGTAACCCTTCGTATTTACCCTGCTAATTCCCCTGACACTAAGGGAAACTTTAGCATGGTTAATTCACCTAACCTGCACATCTTTGGACTGGGGGCCATGGCTTGATGTCATTTGGGGTAGGGCTTGATATTAACCAGGGGCCTGGAGCACCATGTCACAGGTGGAGTGGGATGTCACTGGAGGGACCCTCATGAAGACAGAGCATTGAAAGTGTAAATCTGCCTCTCCTCTCATGACATTAGGGCCATCCATATAGAAGCCCACAAACTCAAATTCAAACATTGTAATTAATTCCCAAAAGCCTTTATGTTCTGGCTGTCTTTTTACAGCTTCCTCGAGTCAGTTCAAAATGACTTATTAAAGTGCACTGTCTAATCTGACATAAATAATAAACAAATAGTTATTAGGTGCAACGCCCGAGCATTTTTGATGTCACTGCAGTTGTTTGATCTTTTTTCATTTAAAACAGTTAAATGGAGGAGACATGAAACATTCTTAAATTCACTGTCAGATTGGACAGTGCTCTTTAATAAGCCTTTTTGAACTGACTTGGGGAAGTTGCAAAAAGACAGCCAGAGTTCATGAAACATAAAGACTTTGAGGAATTCATTACAATGTTTGAATTTAAGCTTACGAGCTTCAAAATGGGTGGCCCTAATAGCATCAGAGGAGAGGCAGACTTACACTTTCGAAGCTCTGCCTCCATGCAAGTCCCCCAAAATGATTTAATATCAGCAGAAACATGACCATTAAGTTCAAGTACTTTGCAGTCATATCAATTTCTTTTCTTGTACCTCCTGTTGACTGAATTTGGGCCTTCCACTTTGGATTAAAGTATTCTATTTTTTTCACTGTCTAGTCAAGTTCTGAAGTCCACATCAATTCAGTCCCAAGTTGTTGGATTTCAAGTAACCTCCCTATACTTCAATACAGAGAAGAGAACACTTTCTGCAAAGCAAAAAAAAAACATTTGGGTTTTACATTATGCCAAAATTTGTAAAAGAAGCCACAAGAAATATTTAGGTGCAGACACATTTGTAAAAGTGTTAAAGACATCTGCTGGTGATCCTGTGGGTAATTCCTGGTGAAATCTGGTTGGAAACCCTAGAGAAATGGTGTAAACACTTGTGACTCTGTTGTTTGTGCCGATTTTACATCCTGGTTATGACTGATGTTGGAGAATCCTCGCCCAAATGTTACAGTATAAATGTATATTTCAACGTGACATCGATGCTCAAAGTGTGGAACCCATTTTCAATGCAGAATGAAAACAGTGGCCAAAGTGAAAGATTGCATTGTGAAATTCACCAACCCAAGCTTTAATTTAAGCCTATTTGCAGCTTTACAGTGAATCCTCAATGAAAGTACCCTATTCAGGGTCACAATCCTTCAGGTCAACTCTTAAACTTTTCAATTCTACTGGAAAACACCCTCAATTCTCAACTCTATCTTAACTGCAACTTCTTCTTCCCTGGGAACATTGTTCAAACCCCACTTGGGAGCTTCAGTATAGCTTCCAGACTGACATTTTGATGCTGGACTGAGGGAGTGTTGCATTGTGGAAGATGCCCCCTTTTGAATGAAATATTAGTTTGGCATTATTTCTACCTGTTTAGTTTTTATTGAGATGATTCAGGAGTGTTTTTTTCTCATTCTCTAGTCAACATTTCTCACTCAACCAACACCACCAAAAAATATTTCATTTATTCACAGTTAATGGGGCCTTGAGATCCATAAATAAAGTGTTGTATTTGTGGTCAGGAACAATGGTAAAGTGTCTGCCATGTAAGTATTGGTGGAATTCCTTGACATCAGGAACTATTGATAACCCTTCTTACTCAATTTGTAAGCAGCCTTTATCGGCTTTTTAGAGGGTTTTTGAGATATAGCCTATTGGTCAAGTTGGTCATTCACCTCATGGGACAATGCCACACTAATGCCATATGGAGAGGCTTCACAGGTTAACACCAATTTCTAAGGCAGGTCGAAATGTACTAACTGTTAAGTGTGAGACTACCAGGGAGGTAGCTCCAAAGAAGTCACATGGAAAGGCAAGCACAGGAAGAATGAGGTTTACTGATGAACCGTACTCCTCACACTCTACCCCTTGATTGCTTATAGGGGGTAGTTCCCCAAGCAGGTCACTCTACGCCTTGGGTCACTTGACGCATCCTTTTAAAGGACTATGCTCCGATTACAGAACACTAACGTGTTTGTAGAATACAGTAATTGTTTTACACTATTTAAAGCTTCTTTTCTGGGGAGCCTTCCAAGACCAACACTGGTGCTTCTTCAGCAGAATATGCAAGGGAGCCAATAATATCTACAAGTTGGATTAAAAAAAAATCCATAGTAATTTACCATTCCCAAAAATGACTTGAACTCAGATGTGTTTAAGGGTCAATGCTTCTTTTATGCCCTTGACCTTGTCATCCAGCCTTGTGCATCTACATGGTACCCCACATAGGTTACATCAGTGGCTTGTAAAGTACTTTCTTCTTCCTGAGGCAAACTCCAGCCTCTTCAAATCTCTTCAGTACCTCCTTCAATTTTTGCAAATGCTCAGCTTCTGTCAATCCAGTTGTGACAACATTATCTAGGTATTCTTCAATTCATGGCAGCCCCTGCACTAGGCCCTCCATTGTCCTCTGGAAAATTGCACATGCTGAGGACATGCCAAAAGTCAGGCACATGTATTGGAACAACGCTTTGAATGTATTTATCAAGACGCATCCTCAGGAAGCATCATCTAATTCAAGTGGCTGATATATTTTGACCTCCAGCTGGCTTTGTGTGCAGATCTTCAAGATTGGATATTAGTTCAACTTGGTAGTCAATTAATTGTTAACTTGTAATCACCACAAATGCCCAGTTCTTCCAATTGCTTTAATATGGACTATGTCCTCTTGTAATGCATATGGTTCTGTAAGGAATCAATAGGTCGCCTCTAGGTCCACATAAATCTTTGCCTACAGGCCTCTTGTGTTTCTTCATCCGTTTGAGCAGTCCTCTCTTCCGCACATGGAAAAACTCAATCTAATTTAACTTGATTTACTTAAGACAATCATGGTCAAGAAGGCCTTTACAGTCACTATAATAATTGGGGGTTGACCAGACAGTTGCCCATATCTTACAGGTACCATTGCCGTGCCCACTATTGCTTCTCCAGTGTACGTTGTTAACTTGTCTGCTGTACTCTTCAAATCCAATGGTTGAACTCCTTCCCTCAAGTACCAAATTGTATGTTCACTTATCATAATAGCTGATGCCCCTGTATCAGCTTCCATCTTAAGCGACTTCCCATTTACGTGGAGTATTTCAGTAATAGGGGTTATCTATTCTGCTTTTTTATTAAACAACAAGTGAATATTTAAATCATTGGTGCTAAACTCTTCTTTGAGGCTTCAATCAACTTCTGAAATGAATCTAAGTACAAAAGCTCTCACTTACCAAGGTTGTTCCCCTTCCCTGCTCCATGATTTGTTCCTCAGGTCATATGACTGTTATTCTGTAGATTGATCCTTAAAGGGACAATCACCGCAAAACTCTTCTCTGTTTTTCTCAATCCCTTCCCTCCTCTCCTGAAAACAATGCTGGGTGCGGAGGTCATTTCAATGGTAATCATTTGATACAAATCGTCATTATTTGTGTGGACCAGTGTATTTATTCACTGAGACAAAAGGAATCCTGAGTTTCCTCTGGGCCAGATTTTCACTAGTGAGATGGATAGTTTGAAAAGCCTCCAAATGTTGTGATTTCCATTCTTGGAAGGGGGTTGAGGGTGTTGTGAATGGTGGATACAATGTACAGTCGAGTCTGCCAAACCTTGAGCACAGTTTAGACAGACGAGGGGGACTTGATGGCCTTCTAGCCGTAAGGACATCCAGTGCTATTGAAAGAGCTCTTACAGATATCCTCACTATGTGTGCTTTTGGCTGGCGGTCCAGACTTTTAAAAGCCCTATCTCAACAGAGAGTTCTGTTATAACAACTGGAGAGAACTGTTGACTTTACTTGATTGACATCTTTAAGTGGCTTTAATAATTTATTCTTCCTGTGATCTATCGTCACAATATTTATTGGCACAAAGTGAAGCAGCGTGGTTTGTTTGCCTCCTCTGTTATTGACTATTTATTTATGTAAGCTTGTAGGAACGGTTGTTTTTTTTACAAAGGAAGAGTTATGAATGATATTTTTCCTGAGCTGTTCCACATATGCCATTGTTATTATATGATCATTGTTCTGTACAAAAAGTATACTAGGTGAATGGGCATGAGTGGGCATAGAGACTATAAGGAGCCACAGGAATGGAGGTGTTGGGTGGGAGTGGAAGCATGAGTTGACATCAGTTGACATGGGAGCTACAGGTGGCTATGATGTTGGGTGGTGACAATGAGTTCCCATATGTTGGACATGATTAGGGGACATGGAGTGGATTTGATTAAGATCTGTTAAACCTATATTTCAAAAATTTCCTGGAATCCAAACTATGAGTCATGTCTTGATTAAGGGAATGTGAAACTAGAGAAACTAGCCTGACTCCATGGAGATTGTGGCAGGCTAGGAGGTACGTATCCTTGGAAATGAGCTGGCCAGGTTGCCTCTCTTATCCCGTGCCAATGTAAATGAAAGGCTTTTCTTTATCCCTGTGTTCAGCCTTCATTCAATCAAGGTCCCACCTCCTCGAATCATCCACATCTATAAATACACCTAAATTCTGTGCCATGATGTCTGGGGCCTCTTTCCAGTTGCTTTGCCCTCCTGGCCTCACACTATTCATCTTTTCTGACAACCCTATCACTGCTTCACACGATATTATTGCAGCAATGGCATAACCCCAAATGAAGGCTCTTATGAGATGAGCCATCAAATGGGTCATTAACACAGACGCTGTGGGTTAATTGCCAGCTGTTTGAATTTTGCAATTTTCTGCTATTTGATGCTCAACCACCATTCTAGTTTGAATTTTCCTCAGTTTCTCATTGCATCACAAACATATGTGCCGGGAATACTGAGATAATCAGAGGCCAAACTGTAAATAAAAGAGTATGTCAATTTGACTGAATTATATTTTCCTCCCTTCCCTTACATTATCCAATGTAACTTGCACTATATTCAGCACAGACTTAATTTTCAGAGCTATAACTTCACTCTTAAAAAAACTTGGCCTGAAAAGCAATTCAACTAATCTCAGAAAATGTGACTTAGTATATAAATTATTTGGGATTTGAAGCAAAAATAAACCACAAACCTTCTGGTCGTTACTTACTGGAGGCGTACATTTGTCTGTCTCCGTCAAACTGGCTGCTTCCCATCTGTGTTCATTGATGTTATTCCTTTGACAGCACAAATACCTGCAGAAGCTCAAACTATATCCACACTCTGACAACTTGCTTCTAATTTCTCACTCCCTCCTATGCAGAAATTCAAAGGTTTCCTTCCAATTTTCAGATATATCACTCAATTTGGACACTTGGGCATGGAACTCTTGAATAAATTGTCCAATCCCAGGGAGCAAATGAAAATTGTTGTATATTTCACTAATGCCCTTAAGGAAAGGAAATCTGCTGTCCTTACCTGGTCTGGCCTACATGTAACTCCAGAGCCACAGCAATGTGGTTGACTCTCAGTATTCTCAGGCAGTTAGGAATGGGCAATATATGCTGGCCAGCCAGTGATGCCCAAGTCCCACAAATGAATAACAAATAAAAATATTCCCCTTATGGACAAAGGGGTGCAAAAAGAATCATGAGGTAGGCCTGGTAACTCGAACACTGAGAGCTCTTTATTAGAAATGTGCACTATTGGAATGTCAGATCTCCAACTGCTCAACTGGGTCCCACACTGGGGCAGAGCTACTTGCCCAGGAGTAAACAGACCAGCACATTTAAAAGGGAAGTCCACATCACAATCCCTAACATACAATATTTACTTATATCACAGAAACAAAGTTTTTTTAAGGAACAAATGGGACGACATTTTGAAATATGGAAGATATTAGTACTCATCCGGGAACATAGCAAAGTAAGTCTCATGTTCATGTGAAAATGTTGCACACAATTGTTTTTAATACCCATGTCTCATTAACACTTCATCTGCTGCCTTCTTGACAGAAAGGACTAGGAAATGTATTTATTTATTTAATGTATTTATTTATTGGTGTCATGAGAGAGCTTGCAGTAACACTGCAATGAATCACTGTGAAAATCCCTTAGGCACCACACTTCAACGCTTGTTCATGTACGCTGAGGACAATTTAGTACGGCCAATGCATCTGACCAACATGTCTTTCGGACTGTGCGAGGAAACTGGAGCAACTGTAAGCACAGGGATAGTGTGCAGACTCCACACAGGCAGTGACCCAAGCAGGGAATCAAACCTGGATAGCTGATGCTGTGAAACAGTAATGCTGATCACTGTGCCACTGTGCTGCCCAATATTTACCTGGTTGATTGGTTGAAGATTTGTATTTGAAAAGAAAAGATTTGCAGGTGTGTAGGAAAAGAGCGGTCAAATGTGATGAATTGAATCTTTCAAAGACCTAGCAAAGGCATACAGGACAAATGGCCTCCTTCTGCTGTAAGATGACTACTCTGTACAGTTATTTTTCTTGGTATCCATGTGTCAATTATGAATGAAGGAAGTACAGCTATGCAGAATTCCAAATCATACTGTTGGGATTTTGGAGCACATTTTCAGCTGCTTAACTGACACCTGAAAATAATGGTGTTTCAACACTTGTTGAACATTCATATGATCCCTACAGTGCAGAAGAAGGCCATTCAGCCCATGGAATCTACACTAACCACAATCCCACCCCAATGTTAAATTGACCCTAGTGTCAGGGGATTACCGGGGTACATAAGTGATATACGGACATTGCCGGATTTAGGCGTAAGCTAAACAAACTACAATTTAGGGCCTCACAACCCGCAGGGGCCTCACAAAATTTCAGAAGGTTTACAATGAAGAAAACATTTAAGAGCAGATACCAGAAAAGAAAAAGGAAGCACCAGCTTGAAGAACAACTCAAAAAATTACCAAAAGTTGAAAGTTACATTACCCCAGAAACAGATAAGGATCCACAAACCCAAGGTGATCAGCAAAGTCCAAAACGAATGATGTCTCTGCTACTGAGACAACAGAGTCTGCAATCTCAGCTGAGGAAAACACTAGAAGTAATGCAAATGTCATTCCCATATTCCCATAAGTGCCGGATTTAGGCTTGGTAGACCCCAAGCTACATAAAGCTTGGAGGTCCCTTGTTAGAAAGTTACACCAAAAGGTTTCACAAAGGTGCATACCAAAACAGGACATTGGGTCACCACAAAAAAATTGAAAACAAAATTATGCTTTTTAATTATTTAATTGCAAGGTATTTAAAGTGAAAAATACAAATTATTTTCAATTGAATGCACTTACTGGTTACATATTTATCATTTGGCTGGCTTGATAAATTATAATATAGTATACCCTGGAAACAATCCTTAAATGTCATTTTTAGAATAATTTTAAGATACATTAATATATATACAAAATGCTGACAAAATAAGTAATCAGTGTCACTTTTATTAATGTACGTAATAATGAAATTGTTTGCAAAATCAGAAAACTGATATCAGATACAACTTAAAACATTCTTTCTTGATTTTTCAAAAGCAAAACCATGAATTATGTCCTCAAATTATATGCTATGCAGTTTATCGCTTTCTATGCACATGATGCCTCTTGAACAATATCTTTCTTGAGTTTTGAATGACCTCTTTGAGTTTACAAATGAGCTATTCCAGTGTTGGCACTCTGAAGGACCCTTAAGGATCCAGTATGAGAGGTCATCCTCGGTTAAGACACCCCATTAGCATACATCATTGAGCTTCGTGAATTTTGTTGTTTCAACTGTGGATGTCAGCTCTGCAACGCTCACATTTGCATTACTTCTAGTGTTTTCCTCAGCTGAGATTGCAGACTCTGTTGTCTCAGTAGCAGAGACATCATTCGTTTTGGACTTTGCTGATCACCTTGGGTTTGTGGATCCTTATCTGTTTCTGGGGTAATGTAACTTTCAACTTTTGGTAATTTTTTGAGTTGTTCTTCAAGCTGGTGCTTCCTTTTTCTTTTCTGGTATCTGCTCTTAAATGTTTTCTTCATTGTAAACCTTCTGAAATTTTGTGAGGCCCCTGCGGGTTGTGAGGCCCTAAATTGTAGTTTGTTTAGCTTACGCCTAAATCCGGCAATGTCCGTATATCACTTATGTACCCCGGTAATCCCCTGACACTAGGGTCAATTTAACATGGCCAATCAGTCTAACCCGCACATTTTTGGGCTGTGGGAGGAAAATGGAGCACCTGGAGGAAACCCACGCAGACATAGGGAGAATGTACAAATTCCACATAAACAGTGATCCAAGGCCGGAATTGAACCTGGGTCCCTGGTGCTGTGAGACAGTAGCGCTGACCACTGTGCTATCATGCCAGCCCGAATATTCTGATCAACAACCCCACATTCAAGGAAGTTGATCTCAGGTAAGAGGTCAGGGAGTATTTCTCATAAAGACCATGTAAGTTCCATGGAATGGTACAGCCAGCATTGGGTTACCACAAAGTTCTTTACAGCACAGTGAATGCTTGCTTTTTGCTGTAGTTCTTGTCAATTATTGATGTGATTAGCAAATAAGATGGCAATAACATCACTTTTATTTGTCAGTGCCTGCATTCTCTCTGTGCCTTGGTATTCACTTGTTGGTAATTACATGGTGAATGATGGCAGCTAACAGGTTGAATTCCTTTTCATAATACTTTCTGAAATGGGGCAAGATGTTAGTGGAGAATGAGGTAAAGTCATGTTGTCAGGCCCACTGCCATCTACCTCCTTAGCCTGAACTTTCCTTCTTCTTTGCTTGCTACAAATTGTGCTTGTCATCATTCTCAGCCTGCTATTTGCAAAAGCAAGCTTGCAGCACATTTTGCTGCAGTTTGTTCCAGTCACTGCTACTTCCTATACTTGATGTAGAGATGCTGACTTTGGACTGGGGTAAACAAAGTAAGAAGTCTCACAACGCCAGGTTAAAGTCCAACCAGTTTATTTGATAGTAAACCCACAAGCTTTCAGGGTTTGCCCCTTCGTCAGGTGAGTGGAGACTTCAGGTCTCAGACTGGACATATTACAGCACACACAGTTTACAGAATACTGATTAGAATACAAGTCTTTACAGCTAACCTGCTATTCAAGTCTTAAAGATGCAGAGTATGTGAGTGGAGAGAGCATTCAGCATAGGTTAAAGAGATGTGTATTGTCTCCAGACAGTACAATAAGTGAGGTTTTGCAAACCCAGGCAAATCATGGGGGTTACAGATAGTGCAACATGAACCCAAGATCCTGGTTGAGGCCGTCCTCATGTGTGCGGAACTTGGCTATCAGTTGCTCAGTGACTCTGTGCTGTCTTGTGGTTCATGTCGCACTATCTGTAACCCCCATGACTGGCCTGGATTTGCAAAACCTCACTTACTGTACTGTCTGGAGACAATACACATCTCTTTAATCTATGCCTAATACTCTGTCTACTTACGTTGTCTGTATCTTTAAGACTTCAATGGCAGGTTAGCTGTAAAGACTTGCATTCTAATCAGTATTCTGTAAACTGAGTGTACTGTTATATGCTCTGTCTGGGACCAGAACTCTCTCCACTCACCTGACGAAGGGGCAAACCCTGAAAGCTTGTGGGTTTACTATCAAATAAACTGGTTGGACTTTAACCTGGTGTTGTGAGACTTCTTACTGTGTTTAATCCCTATACCTGCCATGTGGAATATGACAGTAGGTGGGTGTAGTGACACCAGGGTCTAGTGCTTTCTCTCCCTACTTAGGAGGCATGCTTAACTACCTGTGTAGGCCTCAGTCTATTGATCCTCAGGTCTTTCATGCCTTTTAAATATATTGGCACATGTTGTAGTTCAGGAACAGCCCTAAGGCCACACTTATTTCTGGGATTTTGTGAATGGGCATTGATGGATTTCTTCTTGGTGATAGAATTCCATTAGGAACTCCTCTGCATATCAAATAACCCAAGCTAAGGAAACGGCCTGACATTTGGAGCAGATTTGGCATTGGGGAAGTCGGTCTGAAGTCTTACTTTTATAAATTCACTGCATTAAAGAGGACAATATAATTTTATATTCTACAATGTTAAATGAGATCTGTCTGAAGTCACATTTTGGGGAAAAGAAAACATTGCAAACAGTAAATCTAAATAATTATAAAACCAATAGAGACTAAGCAAAATAAAAAATATATGCAAATTGCTGAAGGATAAAGAATAAAATATAAAATATGATTGTTTCATTCAGTTTCCTGAGCTTCTCAAATGTTCTTTGAATAATATCCGGAAAGTTCCTTCTAAGTAATGGCAGACCTTGAATATCATCATTGGGCGTTAGCTTTGTGGAATCTGACATGGAAACAACATCCATTTGTCTTTGTTATCACAGAAAATTCACTTTTTAGTGGACCAAGTCTTAATTTTTATATCTATTATCTCAGTTTAACTTTGAACTCATTGACTTGCTTGTTGTGCTGAAGGTTCTTTCAGCATTACAGGAAACAGGCCCACATTAACATCACAAAGTTACAATCCCTTGTGCTGATGTTCTTTCTCAAAACATTAGCTTATGTAGTTGTTTTAACTTTGAACAAAACATAAGTCCCTGCACAAAAAAGATGGATCAACCATTATTGTTGCCAACTGTGACTGATTTTCACTTAACAAGCAACATCTAAAATGGAAGTTCATAGCTTCTTGTCACTTAACAAGCCCTTCAGCAATTATCGATCTGAATTTGACCTTTCTGCACTACCTCTATAGTACTACCTTTTTGGAATTCACAGATCAATACTGAGGCATTGATTCCACAAACCTAGATTGGACAATTTACATGGATCTTAATAAGGCATTTAACATCGTCAGCTACAATGCGTGATGCGATAAGATTGATAACAGGCAAGTTTGCTGAATCTTCGTTGTCATTTGCTATAGTCAGTGTGAGGTCAATCTCTGCTGTGCAGTAATGTTATTTCAAGTCTTTATGCCAATGTAGGCAAAATGTGTCATATGGTTAATGTTCTGTTCTGCTTACATGATACGTACGAATGTTGAAAATATTTTTTTAGTTTCACCTTTTTACTCTTGTTTATTTAATAATATTTTGCCCACAATGTTAAAATGTGCACGGGGCAAATTTTTAACTGTTGCCCGTTAAAATCTATTCAGTGAGTTAATGTGATCTGACTTGAAGTAAAGTGTATAGGATTAAGTGGACTTCACGTTTCCCAAGCTTTCAGTGAAAACTTTGTAATAAAGTTACCAAATAAAGTAGTCATTGCACTCACTTTGCAAATTGGTATTTCCAACTTAACACCTCAGATCTATCTCAAATCCAGCAAAATATCCAGCAAAACTAATTTGAGATGACAAATTAACATCTAGGGTGAGATCTCATTTGCCCCGCTGCCAGTATGAATGGAAAATTTGGCGCTCAGCCAAGACTTTATTCACTGAAACGACATTGAATTCCAGCTGTGGATAAAGTCTGAAGTTTCCGGTGCTAGTTTTAAAATGTTACCAAAGATTTTGCCATCTTAAAGTGTTCGAAAGATGGTCATGACCTATAATTGATTCAGGAACTCCACTGGTTATTCGATTGCTATTTTTGTCATGAATTGATGTACAGGAGGCTCAAGTGTTAATTCATTCTGGACAGCATAAAACCCATTCAATCATTTTCATGTGAGGATGAATGGATTTCTTATTTTATAGCGACTGAATATGTTAAATTCTGTTTTATTTTTCAAGGCTTGCATTCTTTAATTCTGTCTGTTCTGCCCAGGAACACTGTGAAACCAATGGCCTTACCTAGGATTTTGCAGCAGGAATGTCAGATAAATGAGGTGATGATATTGACATGTGTGGAAAGAGGAAGTACCTGAAGTATTTTCGGAGGCAGCACCACTAAACTGGCAGTGTAAACTAGAAACAAAGCCCAGCGCAAAACTTAAATTCAAAGGAGTTCTTTTTAGCTTTGTCCTCCTGATCGGCAGCCTCATCTCCATACTTCTTTTTCCAGGACAATACCAATCAGAAATTCGAGTGTATGCTATAGACATACATTATCTGATCGTTAATTTATTGGATAGTAAATGCTGAATACACAACAGTTGACTCCAAAAACCATAGGTGGAATGTTCATGTGAACCCCACTCCCCTGCAGAGAAATAAGACATAGGTGTGGGGTTTGCGAAGGTTGGGGGAAAAATGCAGCAGGTGCTCCAAAAATCGGGGTTTTACACCGGGTAAAATGATGGTGGGATCTTTTGTTGCTTAATGTCACTGTGTTTCCCTCCAGAAGTTGGCATGAAACCAATTTGCCTCCCATTAATGAGGTGCAGACAAAGATCCAAATCTACTCCCCATCTGATTACCCATGCTGCATGCGGGAAATCACACTGGGCCAATGTGGTGTGTATATATTGAAACTTATTGGAAGAAGGCCTGGGACGGCTTCCAGAGTTTGGGATAGAGGCTGCCAGTGATTCTGGACTCTGGAACACACAGTTGTGGGTGGAGGAGCGTCTTTCAAGCAAATCTTCAGGCTTCAGTTTGTTCTGTGCCTAGACACTTCTTAAAAATGGGACAGGGATATACCACTGTGACCTGATCCATTCCGCCCAATCCACCATATGAAAAGTCACAAATCCCCTGTGCATATTTAATGAGACTGAATTACATGATACAGCGTGAATTTCCAGCGTCCTCTCTGACCTCACCATAGCACTTAGTCCCAGGATATAACATTCTACCCCACGTCTATGAAGCCAATATTAAGTTACAGAGATTAGAGGCGGGATTTTACGTCCTCACTTAACCCGAGACTGGAAAATCCCACCTGAGGTCCACAGACATTTCCATTGTCCACCCCTTGCCTGCTCTGATTCTGTGACGGGTGGGGCAGTAGAATTCTGACGATAAAGAATGATAAAGAAACAGATACATATGATAAATGGACATAAACCACAAACCCGGGTTTGATTCCTGGCTTGGGTCACTGTCTGTGTAGAGTTTGCACATTTTCCCCATATCTGCATGGGTTTCCTGAGGGTGCTCTGGTTTCCTCCCACAGTCCGAAAGACGTTTTGATTAGGTGCATTGGCTACACTAAGTTCTCCTCAGTGTATCTGAACAGATACTGGAGTGTGGTGACTAGGGGATTTTCATAGTAACTTCATTGCGGTGTTAATTTGAGCCTACTTATAACACTAATAAAAAAAAAAATAACTACTGTCCACCACTCCCTCCTGTTTCATGTGCTTTGAATCAATTTATCTGTTAGGGATGAGAAGGGAAAGACCAAGAGATAGATTCATATTCTCAATTCCCTATCCCTTCTGTCTGTAATCACTTTATTTGTGAAAAAATCCAGGAAGTGTGTTCCCAAGCCCCTGTTAATGGGCATTTTATTTAACATCTCCCAATTACAGACTTTCAGTAATTTAAACAAGGAGGATTTTCTATTTACATTTGCCTGAGAAAGAGTAACGATTTGTCAATAACACATCACTCAACCAAGAAGAGATAATTAAAGATAATGATGCACTACTACAAGTATTAAATCCAAACATAATGATTAATGGTTCAAAGTTCTTTCAGCACCCAATAAAAAAGGGATCTTTTGAACCTCTGGAATTGTAGTTCAGATGGCTGGGGTGCTATCTGGATGGACTACAAGATTCCATTGAAGGGGTTTCACAGGTTATGGTGGCTGTTGTAAGCAATGGTCTGAATATTTTATATTAACTTGGGGCTTTTTGGAAACAGCTTGAAGAGACATTTAAAAGATCTTTAAACTCCCACCATTTGAAAGGCAACATGAAGCGGCCTTTTCTCTGCAGCTACCATGTTGTTAACGTTAGCTTGCAGACTGCCCAGGTCTCATTGTGCTTTTGGAAGAAAAGAATTCCTGAATCAGAGAACAGTTTCAATCACTTGTTTAATGGTCATTAATATACCATTAAAGGCAAAATGGTGGTCTTTCAGTATGAAGAAATTAGTTTCAATCACATGGTCAAAAGCCAATAAGATTCAATAAAGATAAATGATGGTCTTTTGCACTTTACCTGTGGAAAATAATCTTGATAGCTTTCTTTTTTTGCATTGCAAACCTGGAGCCTATTGTTTCTGTGCTTTGGATTAAGCCTCACCAATAGAAGGTGTGAAATTCCACAGAGGACCACTGTTTAAACACACCCATTCAAGGAGCTAAGCCTCCGCTCATTACAATTCAAACCAGAACTTGCCAAAAATTTGTTAGTCTTGTTGAAGTTTGAAATCATCACCTGACCCTCTTGACAGTCGTCTTAAGGATCCATTTTAAAAGGAATCCAGTCTTTAAATTTGTAATATCTTCATGCTTGTATTGGCATCACACCAGCTCAAAACCATGGCAAATCAGAGATCAAATCAAAAGCAAAATGTTTGAAATATTCAACAGATCTTGCCTCATCTATGGAGAGTGAAATAGAATAGATGTCTTAGGTTTTGTTCACAGAAACTTGCATATACTCACACATGCAATACTAACATGGTTAGTGTGCGGGTACAGCAAGCAATTAGGAAGTCATGCTGCAAGGAAACTGCAATTGGATGGAGCTTTGGTGAGATCACAACTGGAAAATAATGTGCACAATATTGGAAGAATTTACTTGCTTTACATACAGTGCAGTGAATGTTCATCAGATTGATTCTGATGAAGAGAACTCAGTAAATTGGGATTATGGTTCCTGGAGCTTCGATGAATGAGAGGTGACCTCAACAAAACATATGAACAATGAAATACTGACCCTCTGTGCCCATTGGAGGTCCATTGCTGAGGTTTTCAAACTCCTCAATTTACTGTGCACCTCTCCCCCAACCCTTTGAGGGGTGTGTCTATCCCCACCAATTGCCCTACTGTACTTAGCTGTTCATGCAGTTCCATTGAGGGTCACCCTGGGAACTAAGTGCAGAACCAGCCACTGCTCATGGTGGTACTGCTGGGTCAAATGAGCTGGTGGAAATTTCATTGACGACCAGTTTTTAGAGGCAGGACTTACTCCCTGGATGGAGGTGGAAGTCTTGTCTCAAGCTAAAACTGCTATTAAATGGCTGTGGTGTGAACTGGACAAGTTGGAGGGGTAGGCTTATTCCAGCCTGGGTGGGGTGGTAGCAGGACTGGTTCATTTTGATAATCATAATCATTTAAATACATTCTTTATTAATTTCCATTACAGTCAATAAGTGTAAACTTTATTTCCAAGCTCTCCGTTGACAATTGGAAACAGATCTATGCAATACAAACTACATATAAAAACACATGCAGAGGGCACTCAGTAGAGCACATACCTCTATCATATTGTATTAGCTCAACAATATTACAATAACACAGCTATTCCTTGAGGCTTTTCCATAACTTGTTGGTGCTCTGTAACAACAAAGCTCAGAAAAGAAAGATATTTTATTCAGAACTTCTATCTCATTAAGGAGGATTCAGGCCAATCCATTAAAAAAATCAACTTGTCCCACTGACAAATATTAATGGATCCTTTTAAAAAAAATCCAGATTCAAATCTTCACAAAAACCTAATCAGTTTCTAATCTGTTTGTAATTATCTCAGTTAAAGTAAAAAGTGTAAACATGGGCAAATCAATTAAAATAGCAACACATGATGATTCAAAGTCCATAGGTATTGTCAATGGTGCTCATAAATTAGTTAGAAATGTACAATTGAATTCTGTTAGGAGAGAAGAAGAAAATAAATAAATATAAATCTTCTTCCATTTTGACACAAGTTTAGTAAATCTGGGTTTTGTAATACTTCGTATCATGACAGGTAGATTTTCATTATTAGAGATTCCAGCACGGGGCTATGTCAGAAACACTTATAGGGAATGTGAATCTCAGCATAATCCACTGTCCGAGGATTATTTAGTCCATAAATTTTAATAAACAGAAAATTGTGGAGCAGTGAATGGACTATGAGGCTTTAATTGCTGATGTGTACTTGGGAAAAGCAAAGTTGTCAGCCAGGAATGTGAAGGTGAAAATATAATCATCAGAAAAGAATGAGAAAAGTCAATATCAGATTCTGAAATAAAAAAGCAGAATGTGCTGGAAATGCTGATCAAGTTGGTAAAACGTGGGTAAATTTAAATAGATGGAAATCTTCAGAAAATGTTGTGAAACATTTCATTTTAAGATGTCAACTGCCTTTCTTCCTCAGATGGCGATGGTCAAGCAGGTGTTAGCTCTACCGTTGTCACCCTTCATTAAGTCTTTTTAAAGAAGATATTTGACACATCTTCGTTTGGTGTGACTATTCCTCATGCATTTACTTAACCGCAAGTATTGCTTGAGGCTTGATCATTTTCTGCTTGTTAACTTCTATAATCACACTCCAGTTTAAATAATCTGCTGAAACTCTTATTATCCCATCTCTGATCATTTTGCAAATCTGAAACAAACAGCCTCTTAATCTTCTCTGAATTCAGTAGATTGATTCCATAAATAACCTGAAATAAGTCAGTTGTAGTCAGGGATATGCTTGTTTGAACGTACGCTGTGAGTAATCAACATTCAGTACTATTCCAATGATTGCAAACTCCAGATTTTGAGGATTTTTGTTTGGAATCTGCATTGAACTGTTGAAGAATAGAACATTGATATAACCCTGTTGACTCAATATCAGTATCAAGCATTCTTAAATTTGGGTACCTACCTTGCAAATGCTTGGCACTGATATTTGGTTGTCTAAACAAATATAGAACAGGTGTCAGAAGTAGTTTCTTTATTCAGAGAATAGTAAAGGCCTGGAATACCCTGCCTACAACAGTAGTAGATTTATGAATATAAAGGGCATTTAAATGGTCATTGAATAAACATACAGATGATTTTGGAATAGTGTAGATTAGATGTGCTTTAGATTGATTTCATTGGTTGGTGCAACATTGAGGGCCGAAGGGCCTATATTATGCTGTAATATTCTATGTTCTATGTTTATGAGATAGAACATGCGTCAGATTAAGAGTAAAGTTCCTCCTCTGTCTAATAATGTAGTCAGAATTCATCTGATTGCTTTATATAATGAGATCATGGGCAGTATTTTACCATTTTTAGTCTAAGTGCCAGGCAGACGTGGAATTGGGAGAATTCCACATCCATTTTTTGCATGTGTTTTTAGGCATTTCCCCCCACCCGTATGCAATCTGGCTGCAAAATTCTGAGCGAGCCAGTTGTTCGCTGCAGAAGTCTATGGACGGGGCTTAATGCATCGAAAAGCCTGCAGAGGAATGTAGTGCACATGGGCAGGCCTCTGATGCTGCACATGCGCATTAACAGTAGCAGGGGTCTGACAGACAGAGAGCTGTCAGGCCCTTGCTACTGCAGGCAGTTTGAAGCAGCCCCCACCACCCAGACCGATTGCGAATCCCCTCCCTCCCCAACTGATCGTGGCCCCACTGCCTTCTTCCCACTGATCATTGCAGAGTGGCAGCAAGCCTCTTCATGCTCCTTCCCCCCCACCGATTGCTGCAGAGTGACAGTGGACCCCCTCCCCGCATTAGCCCACCCCCGAAAGCCCCTCCCCATTTGCCCCAATTCCACCACTACCCACTAGGCATTGCCCAGGTGCAAGACTGGCATTGCTCAGGTTGTCAGAGTGGCTCAAGGAGCATCTCCAATTGCCCTCAGACTGCCCAGGGGGAGCCAGGGGGCGGGCTGACAATGGACTCTAGTTCCACTGGCAAGGCAAGTCAACTGCTCCCCTTTCATAGGGTGCAAACCTATTCCTTGCTGCAGAGAACCTTTCCTAGCGAGGTCATAAAGCGGGTAAGCCCGGATGATTGATCGCCGGGTTTGTTAATGACCTTGAAATGCTTATTTAAATAAATTTCAATAAATTAAGCTGTCGCTCATCCGTTTCTGGTGGGAGGCTGACTACGACGGAAAACCTATCGTTGTAAAATGGTGCTAGTCACAAAAACCAATGCTAAGTGCACTAATTGCTTTATGCCCCACTTTACAACCACATCACACCCAAAATACGGTGTAACGCAATGGTAAAATCCTAGCCCATAAGTATGCTTACAAGGAGTTTATCTATTTGGCATGTCCAACAAAGTTGCAGGCTTCTCATAATTGTAAGCTTTGTACTTTTCGAAACACATAAATTGTTGGATTTACAATAATGATCCACATAGTGACTCAGGGAATAATTTCACTGATGTGTATTATTCCCTTTTGTTACATTTACAACGGGATTGTGTGGTTATATTTTGCTTTTTTCCCAGTCATTTTCCCAACCCCTCTGGACAATGACGCCAATTTCATGTTGAGTGAAGATTAGTTCCATGTTATAGGTTGAAACTTTCAGCACGTTTTTCTCAAAGGACTCTCACAGCTCGTGGATGATTGTAGGTTTTTTTTCTGTTGGCCTGCATTATGCTCAGATACGGTCTCTGAAATGTAAGGGCAGTGTTGTAATCACTGCACCATGTAAATCCTTACAAAATCTCTCTGACCTCTTCGCTGTGGGGCGTAAAAGAAATTTTGTTAATCTAGATAAGGTAGTAGAGGTGGGAACAAAATAGAAATTCAATGATTAAGAATCTACGTACAAAGAACAAAAAATCTGTGCTCCCAACCAGTGGTGGATTAACTGTTAGACTGAACAGGCTTAAGCTTAGGGGCCCAGAAGGGAGGGGGGCCCGAGAGCAAAAAAAAATTGGTTTAACTCTTTTAAGGGTGAATAAATTTTCATAGCCATACCCTGTGGGTGAATTAATATAACAAATACCTATAAATAGAGGAACATCATATAGTACATTATACATAGTACAACAATATAAGTCATTTAACATCACACCGAACATCACTTTATTATATCCAATGAAGAGTGGGGCAGAGGTCGGGGACAAGGTCAGGGGACCTTACTAAAGCTCAGCCTGGGGGTCCAGGTGGTTGTTAATCCACCACTGCCCCCATCACTGAGTGTTGTGACGTCAGTATTGGAGAACTGAAATCGTGACACAACTAATGCAGAAGTTGGTCATTAAAGGTAGGTGGGCATGCCACAGAAAGGTTTCGAAGCATGGATGGGAATGGTGAAGTCAACCATTGAGGCTTGGGAATTCAATGGAAGGACAAGATAATAGTAGTGTGAACTTTGTGAGAAGGAATACATGCATTACAGCATTTTGATCAAGTTAAAATTATGAAACTAGATGTGTGAGGTATGGAGTGTACCCTCCTCTGCTGTTGTTCAGTTGCCTCAAAAGAGCCAGGAACAATGGCTGATTCCAAAGGTATAATTGTTGTGTTGTTGTAGTGATATAAATGCCAGTCATCCCTATAGAATTGTGTAAACATGTTGTGTGTTCATTTATTTAGATTAGGCACATAAGAACAGGTTTAGGTGGAAGAAAACTTGAAGACATCAGCAGCAGAGCTGTGTGTGTGGTCAAAGGCAAAAGTGTAATTAAAACTGGATTGCGTGACACACTTCCCTTCTCATGAGCCTTAGTGATGTTATTCCTTGCTTTAACAGTCATTTATTCTCCTCATTGCTGAATCAGCTTCACATCCATATTTTTGCACAATCGTGTGTGGAAAAGGTTTAAGCAAATTACAGAATGTGTTCAGAACAAACAGGTAATACGAAAGTATATTTGAATAGAAATTAATCTCCTTGGTAAATGTAAAAATCTGAATGCATAAGGAACATGAAGAGGAATAAAGAATACAGAAACAGAATCAGACAGAACGTGGAAATATAAGAAATATAATGCGGCTGGGATTTTAACAAGCAAATGACAATGATTGATTAAATAAAACATTTCATTGTGTTATTATCGGAAAATAATATCTGAGCCAAACCGCATCAATTTTAAGCAGAATGGGAACCATTAAATATGCTGCTTCCTCCTCCAGTTTAATAACAAACTAAAATCTCAGCACAAGGCCAAGTTTCTAATTTTCTGTCAAAGAAACAACAATAAAAATAATTCTGGACTTCAGGCCCATGTCTACCCTTTTTCTCAGTGTCTATTTTACTTAGAATCTGAAGACAACAATCGTGAAAGTAATTTAGAAGCATTTGTTGGAAGACATAATGCGAAGTATAAAATGCACAATGTGCTGAGTCAAGGGTGTATTATGTTGGACCACAATTAGTACAATACTATCACTGCATATTTTTAAAATCAAGTTAGGATCACAATTTTATCACTCAGTGAATTGTTTAGCCCCTGCCGCATGTTCTACTATTCTATGAAACCAGGGCTAATTTGTGATCTAACTCCATTTACCCTCCTTTTGTTGATATCGCTTAATATCTTTGGTTCACAAAAAATTAATAATCTTCAGCTTTGAATTTAACCATTGATCAAGCATCAACTGAGATATGCAGAAGTGGGATCCAAGTTACTACCAGCATAGAAGTGTTTTCTTATTTCTGGCTCTAACTCTTTTACCCTGCCTTCAAATGCAACTCTGCTCCAACCGAGGTTTTGTATATGTGAGGCAGAACCTCTAACCCCTTGCATTTTTGTCCTCTCGAAGAAGCAGAGAGTAGTCATAAATCAGCACTTTTCTTGAGATGGATTATTTTTTGTCTCTGTAATTATGATCACTGTGCTTGGAAGGCCTGTCAGTGGGATTATGTAGTCTCTACATACAACAGAGACTTGCTGTCTCCACAATGGTTATCCTTTCCATCGCTGGGCTCTGGAGTGCAGCATCCAGCTATCCAACTGAGAAAAGCTTAGAAAGGATCATTCCTTCTGATATCTATCTCCACAGCTGACTCCACACCAGCATCTATTCATGCTCACTTGTGAATCTCTGGGTGAAATTTCTATTTCTCTTACTGGTCCCATTGGAGTGTAAGTATCTGACTTGCTGTATAGCATGCCTGAGAAGTGATGATGCATCCCCAGAAGAAATCAATTTCTCTGAGGAAGTAGGAAGAATCATTATCTGCCAGATTCATCGACTCCTACCGCACATGTGATGACCCTGGCAGGAATAAAGGATATTAATATGTACCAACAAGGTAATATTATTGAAACCTATGATAATGGAGATGATCCTGTTTTATCCGATGCTGAGAACAAGTCAATTGTGACTGAGTGCAGTATGACATGCGGATTGCTGATGTTTCATTTTGTTACTCCCAAAATGCTCCCAAAATTCTACGGCTGAGTACAACAAAGTTCCACAGCTCTCTAGTGACTAACCACCCTGCTGTGGTGGCCTTTGAGATCTGTGGGGGACCATTTCCAGTTCTTTTTTTCTCCCTGATATATTTACTCTCTTCTCCAGGAAAAAAAAGACCTATGAATGAGTTTTGTATGTGTTCAGCAGATGGATGACAAGCACATGGTGAGTATCGCTAGCAGAGAGAGACATCAAACTGCGTAAGTATAAGGGTGATTGGCAATGATCACCTTTGATTTGTGGAAGCACATAAGAAGATGAATGTGCTTGGAAGATATATGGGTGCGATGGAGTTCATAGAATCATAAAATCCCAATAGTGCAGAAGGAAGCCATTCAGCCCATTGAGTCTTCACTGATCGTGATCGCCTTAACCCTACTACTCCCCTGACACTCAGATCAATTTAGCATGGCCAGTCCCCCTAACTTGCACATCTTTGGACTGTGGATGAAAACTAGAGTACCCAGAGGTAATTCACACAGATACAGGGAGAATGTGCAAGCTCTGCACAGACAGTGACCCAAGGCCAGAATCAAACTTGGGTCTCTGGTGCTGTGAGGCAACAATGCTAACCACTGTGCCACCATGCCACCCCTGCTACTGTGCCACCCAAATTAGGGCCAGAAATAAGAAAACACTTTTACATGCAGTTGCAGGACAAGGTAAAATGAGGAGGGGTGGGGAGAGTGAGTTGGTATATACACCTGGAGGTTGACGAATGTGTAACTTTCTCACCTTTCTTAATTTGGTTAAATTGTCTTCACTGTCTTCATTGCACCAAGGAGAGTTGTACATGCTACAGTTACTGACCTCTTAGGTCATCTCCAGTGGTACTAGCTGGTCTCTTCTTGCATTGCTGGGTAAGTGTATCAGACCCAACTCTCCATCACTCCCTAGTAGCACATCAACTAAGGTGTTATTAAGATGGGGCTCACCTTGATTCCAAACTCCAGGCTCCTGCAAGAGTACTTTTGGGATTGGCCCTTAAGCACAGACACTGAGATTTCCACCATCATGACCTCTTTTGTACCATCAATGTCATACCTGGAAGTAAAATCAAAATTCAATGACCATGTTAAAAATCCACAACTAGACATGGTGAAAATACTTCTAGGCTTTCCACAAGATAGCAGACAACCTCCACTTCATACCTGCCTCCAAATCAACATTGGGATTGTGTTTCCTGACATTTAATTTCATATTCTGGACACAGAGGTAAAAATTGGATAATACATAAGCTGATTGAACAGAGTGAAATGTAACTGACCATGACAGCTTGGAATGTCCTTGACTTCATGATGCTTTGGGAGTAAGGAAGAATGAATGGAACTTGCAGTTATTGGTCCCAGAAGATTCATTTTTGTGCAAGAACCAGAAAAATCACACTTGGTGCCAATTTGTGAATGAGTCAGTAGAAAAGAGAACTCAGGAGTGTCATATCAATGTTAATTTCAAGGAAAACAAATCCCCTTTAAAGTTCATGCTGACTGTGCTTGAAATTTTGAATCACACATCCTTTCAATGAATATGTTCTTATCCTGGGAATACAGTTTCCATTGAGATTACAGTGTCTCAACACTTCAGTCTCCATAGGGCAAAAATTCTATTGCATCATTGTTGTTACAATTTTTCTTTAAATGAATAAACTGAACTCCAGCAAAAAGACTGGTGATTTTGCCTGTGAAGAAATTATTAAAATGCACCATTCTCTTTCTCACAAGTAAGTTATATTGTTATCAAACAGCCTAAGGCACAGAAGGGTGATGCGGTGGTACAGTGGTTAGCACTGCTGTCCCAGGATAAGAATGCATTCATTGAAAGGATGTGTGAAGCCAGAGATCTGGGTTCAATTCCCAGTTAGGGTCATTACCTGTGTGGAGTTTGTACATTCTCCCTGTGTCTGTATGGGTTTCCTCTAAGTGCTCTGGTTTCCTTCCACAGTCCAAAGATATGCAGATTAGATTTATTGGCCATGATAAATTAATTCTTAGTGTCTGAAGATGTGTAAGTTAAAGGGATAGTGGGGTAAATATGTGGGGTGACTGGGATAGGGCCTGAGTGGGATTGTTGTTGCTGTTGGTCTAAATGGTCTCCTTGTGCACTAAAGAGTTTCTGTGGTTCTGTAATCATTGAAAAGTCCCTTTGGAAAGACTTCCAGTAAATTTGTTTGGCTAGAAGATTGTTTTAGCAATCAGTGAGGAATTAAACTACTTTAAACAAACAATTTGCAAATTTCTTAGTAGCACTCTGTAGTAAAATGGGAAGTGACTTGCGTCCAACAAGGAATGATTTATTAACTATTTATATGTACGTAAGGTAGGAGTCTGACAGGATTAAGACACAAGTGTCCTCTCTTGTCCCTGACTCTAAGTAAGGATGCCCCCCGTCTCCCAGGACACAGGCCTTGCTCTCTATTGGCTCAGCTTCCCGCGTGACCTCTCCATAGGTCTGGCCTGATCACATGGCCCACAAAAGATCACCCCCTAAAGAGCCCATGTTACCACACTCTCAAATGTTGTATTGATTTAAATGCAGTCAGCTTTGTTTTAAAAGTTGAGGACCTGTGGGATATTAATTCAAATTGAAAGTGAATTATAAAATACTGGAAATGCACAGCATGTGAATTAGCTCAGATGAAAAAAAAAGGCTGTATTTTGTGGCACCATTTTATGGAGTGGTGTGCTTTTCCAGCCTAACTTTTATTGGGGTCTCATGAAGGGGTTTGAACTAAATGCTAATCTGCCTTTTCTTTCAGGTATTGATCAATGAGTTGCACTTTTTCAAGATGTTTCTGTTTTACCTTTGCTGGACAATTCTTGATGAAGAATATTACACTCCCAAAGGAAACATGTCGTAAAATATTGATAAATGACCTGATAACAAAAAAAGACACAAAAGTAAGATTATGTTGTATTGATGATAACTAATTGCTACCTGCACTTTATAAAATCATTGAATTCCTACAGCTCAAAAGGAGGCCATTTGGCCCATTGAAGCTGCACAACCACATTTCCACCCAGGTTCTTTTCCTGTAACCCAACATATCTACCCTGCTAACCCCCCTGACACTAAGGTCAATTTAGCATGACCAATCAACCTAACCCACACATCTTTGGGCTGTGGGAGGAAACCTATGTAGACATGGGGAGAGCATGCAAACTGCTCACAGGCAGTCACCCAAGCCTGGAATTGAATCTGGGTCCCTGGCTATCTGAGGCAGCAATGTTCCCCACTGTGCCACCGTGCCACCTCATGTGAGAGCAGGAGAAAAACAGTTAGAGCAGTTAATAGTTCTTGGTTCTTTCTTCGAATGCCATGCCTGGAGCAATCTTTTTCTCAAGCATGAAGACTGATGAAATGTGAATAGAAGCCACAGTCTGTCAGTTGCGTAATTGTACAAAATTATGCTCCCAGTGTGGAGCTTCGTCAGCTGGAAAGGCATTCCTGTAATTTGGCAATGAGCCTCAATTTGAATTCCTGGTTTACATTCTGATGGGCAAATTTACAGGCTGGGTGGGTATTCTACTCCTAATCTATGATCAACAATCATTTCACACTTCAATGCTATAAATTGTTAAACACAGAGAAGTATCAGTCTAGGGTTGAAACTACATGTGTCGGTGAAACAAAAACATGAGTCATGCTCACAGTCTGAATTGTGTAAGTTAAACAAAGTAACAATAAGTTTTTCAAATACAATGTTTGTACCAGTTCCTCTCAAAGTATGACCAACCTGAGGGAAATCACTGAAGTAATTCGAATACAGAGGGCCGGTTTTCCCTGGGATCATTTTCAGGTTAAGTCTTGGTCCCAGAAACAAGGTTCTTTAAAATAGGCAGTCAACTCCTAGTTTGCATATTTAAGGCATAAAGCAGGCTTTTTGCTACTCCCAAGTTAAGCAACTATTGAGTTACACAAATTTAGCACTACAAGATCTCTGCAATGCCTCTACATATTGGACAAGCTGTTCCACTACACAATGATGTGGAGATGCCGGCATTGGACTGGGGTAAACACAGTAAAAGGTCTCACAACACCAGGTTAAAGTCCAACAGGTTTATTTGGTAGCAAATGCCACTAGCTTTCGGAGCGCGGTCTCACCTGATGAAGGAGTAGCGCTCCGAAAGCTAGTGGTATTTGCTAGCAAATAAACTTGTTGGACTTTAACCTGGTGTTATGAGACTTCTTACTGCCACTATAAAATTGCCATGCTTCATGTCCATTTTCTATCCATAAATTAGATGAAAATACACCAGTTTCTACACCCAAATCTATTTTTTAGCATTTTATGCAGGCTAGTGTTGAATATACACTAATTGTCTCAGTTGCATGATACGTTGTGCCCAAGTAATTCCATATTCTTATACATTTGGCCGGAAATGTTATGAGAAATGATAAAAATTCATCTTTATTTGTTGATTCTCCATAATTTTCAGGATATGTCAATTATTCAGTGAGTAAAATCACTGCAAATTCTGCTGGTTTATCTTTCAGAAAGCTGTATTTTGACCTCAGTCTGACTTCAATATGCTGAAGGATTAGATGGTGAGTACTTTTATGAAGGTTTTCACAAAGCTCATAGCTATCCAGATGTCAACTCTCATGCAGTAATCTGACAAAAGAAACCTGACATAATGAGAGAGTTCCAAGCAGCAGCGATTTAGAGAGTAGACACAAATGACACCGCTCAAGTCAATGCAACATCCAGCCCACTTCTTTCAAATGTTAGATAATATGCCAGAAAGCAGACATGGTCTGCCAGCCACTGCAATATCAGACTTAAAGCAAATAGTTGCAGAATTAATTCATCAACCAGGGCAAGGAAGTATACGGCAACCCTAATCCCAATTTTACAGACACCCAACTATAAGTCACTTCCGTTAGTGCCCAACTGTCAAATCGTCCTGAAGATGCACAGGATTATGATGCAGTGCACACCAAACATATGCTATCGCCAAGAAAAGCAGCAGGGTGACAAATATGGGCATATCCATGCACAGAGAATTTGAAGGCCATAAACTAGGTTCACTTTATTAACCTCAAATTTCTTTACAATGCTGCAGATTAATGTGCCAACAAATGCCTTCAGAACATAGAACATAGAACACTACAGCACAAACAGGCCCTTCGGCCCACAAGGTGTGTCGATCATATCAGTACCTACCAGGCCATAGAACTATCTGTAACTCCCAATCCCATTAAATCCCATGTACTCATCCAGAAGTCTCTTATAAGACTCCAGCGAGTTTGCCTCTACCACCACTAATGGCAGCTGATTCCACTCACTCACCATCCTCTGAGTGAAAAACTTACCTCTAACATCTCTGTACTTGACCCCCAGCACCTTAAACCTGTATCCTCTTGTAGCGACCATTTCAGCCCTGGGAAATAGCCTCCGAGAATCCGCTGTATCTATTCCTCTCAACATCTTATAAACCTCTAGCAGGTCACCTCTCAACCTTCGTGTCTCCAGGTAAAAGAGATCTAGCTCTCTCAACCTATCTTCATAAGGCATGCCTCCCAATCGAGGCAACATCCTTGTAAATCTCCTCTGCACCCTCTCAAAAGCTTCCAATCCTTCCTATAGTGAGGTGACCAGAACTGCACACAATACTCCAAGTGGGGTCTGACAAGGATCTTATAAAGTTGCAGCATTACCTCCTGACTCCTAAACTCAATCCCTCTATTAATGAAGGCCAGTACATCATATGCCTTCTTGATCACATCCTCCACTTGCGGGGCAGATTTAAGAGTCCTATGGACCTGGACCCCAAGATCCTTCTGCTCCTCAACACTGCCAAGACTCCTACCCTTGATATTATACTCCTTCATCCCATTGGTCCTGCCAAAATGGACTACCACGCATTTAGCCATGTTGAAGTCCATCTGCCACTTCTCCATCCAGTTTTGCATCCTATCTATGTCTCGCTGCAACTTCAGACATCCCTCCAGACTATCCACAACACCACCAACCTTCGTATCAACCTTAGCTATTCTGTAACAGACACAGCACTGGTCTGGGGCATTGTGTGATCCTTTGCACGGTTTGCCCAGGTAAAAGTCTTCATTTTAGGGTATTTCTGCCTAATGTAACTAATTGTGTTATACTTTAAGCCAACTTAAACTAATTTGGCCACATTTTAAAACTCAGCTTGGAATTCTGGATCCAGCCTAGCTACATTCTCTGAAAGTACAATGTATGGTAAACAGGAACTATTGTTGATGCAGCTGGAGACTGCATGTACTCAACTCTAATAGGTATTCAGTTATATTGTAGACACAGATCGATGTTTAGTTAGTTTGATTCAGACTGTGTTTTGAGTTTTTGACCACCACAATGCTAGCTGGATTTCACTGCTTTCTTTCCCTCTCTTTTTCTCTCTTAATAATCCTGACCGCTTTCTGTAAAATGCTTATAAAGGTGCTTAAATAAAGGAGTACTTATTTCGAACCAGTTGTGCTCAGCTTTATTCTGAAGAAGAATACAGACTCTATGGGCATTTAATACAAAACTGCAGTTCTCATTTTATATGAATAAGCCAATTAGCTCTGGATGCCATTAGTTCCAGTTAAGGGCGGCACAGTGGAATAATGGTTAGCACTTCTGCTTCACAGTGTCAGGAACCTGGGTTTGATTCTGCTCCTGTCACTCTCTGTGTGGAGTCTGCACATACTCCCTGTATCAGTGTAGGTTTCCTCTGGGTACTCTGGTTTCCTCCTACTGACCGAAAGGTGTGCTAGTTTGCTGCATTGGCTATGCTAAATTCTCCCTCAGTGTGCCCAAATAGGCACCAGAATATGACAGTTAGGGGATTTTCATAGTAACTTCATTGCAGTGTTAATGTAAGCCTACTTGTGACACTAATACTTAAAATTAAACATAGATGCACTGATAGTTGTTAAGTGCAGTATATATTGGTATTGCATATCCTCCTTTCTATAAAGAACTTCAAAATTTTCTGAACTGTTGGAAAATATTTCAGTAAAGTTGGTTTCCTTGTAGCATTTGAAACTGCTTATCCAGTAATATGGTCGGCTTTGAATTGAATTGCTGATAGCAGCCAACATGACTTGCAAGCAACTGGGCTGCGCTGTGGGTAGCTGTTCAGTGTTCTCCATAGATATGTGTGCTTGCATGGATGAAATTGAATTGATTGCATTCCTGACAATACAAATTTGATCAGCATGATTCTTGATAATGCCTGCATTGTTTGTTCCTGAAAAAGGATTATCAAATAGCAAGATTGGAGAACCAAAGATGATTTATTTAATGAGCCGATTAGTCTGATTGCAGTTAAATTTTTATAACCTTTTCCATTTGAAAATCAACTTATATTAATTTAATGAAATGTTCCAAGACATCACGAGGATATTATAGTCTGATACTGAGCCATGTAAGAAAATGACATGGACACAATAGCACTGCTGCTTCACAGCTCCAGGGACCTGGGTCCGATTCCGGGCTCAGGTTACTGTCTGTGTGGAGTTTGCACATTCTTCTTGTGCCTGCGTGGGTTTTCTCCGGGTGCTCCGGTTTCCTCCCACAGTTCAAAGATGTGTGGGTTAGGTTGATTGGCCATGCTAATATTGCCCCTTACTGTCCTGAGATGCTTAGGTAAGAAGATGAGTGATTAAAATATGGAGGTAGGGCCTGGATGGGATTGTGGTCAGTGCACACTCGATGGGCCGAAGGGCCTCTTTCTGCACTGTAGGGTTTTATGATTCTAAGATAATGGATCAGATACCTAAAGATTTGACCATAGAGGGCAGTTTTAAGCACTGGAGAGAAGTCATTTGGACTCAAATGTGGACAGGCATTTTCCAACTATTTATGTCAGCGAGATCTTCCAGTCCACTGACAGGACACCCATGTCACATGTTTCTCAGTAGTGAAAAGTGCATTCATTGGAAAACCCCAATAGATCCCAGTGCCATAAAACACGTGGCAGGTTGCGCAGTAAATCACATCCATTAACTCTGTTTCTCTCTCCTCAGACCTGACCTGATGAGGATTTCCAGCATTTTCTGTTTTTAAACCATCCTTCCAGCTTGGCCTGTCTGCAGCCCACTTACACCTGTGCAGATCCCAATTCTATACTTGCCTCCCAGGTATGTACAGCACCTCTGTGTGAGCTGGTGGACGGATGGCCACCTTCTCATCAGGATATGTTGCTGCTTGCTTTCCTCTTCCAGGGCTTCATTGCAGTTTTAATGTAAACGTATCTGTGACACTAATAAATAAATGAACAAGTGGTAGGGAGAATAAGGAAAGCCAATACAAACTAAAGTTACTATTCATGGAGGGTGCAGAAACAGAGGCCAAAGGTTCATTGACTTCAAATGGGAATTTCTAGTCCCACAGTGGGTGGCAGCTGGACTGGAGAATTTCAGCCATGGAATACAAAAGTAAAGAAGTTATGAGCCTGTATAAAACACTGGCTCAGTCTTAACTGAAGGGGCAGGGAGTGTGTGACCCCAAGTTTTCAGAGTTCCATGAGAGATCTTGTGAAGTTTTGGCTCTAACATATGTGTGTCTGTTGAATAGCAGATTGCATTTTATGTGAACAATAATACTTTTCTTTGTGTGGTAAGTATAAAATGTTAGATAAATCCAATCATTGGAAATAATTTGGTATGGTTACAATCCCCTAGATACTGATAAATTTTAAAGATATTTAAATTTCTAGTGACTACAGAAAGGATCACATGTCAAGATTTCAAGTTTTAAGGCATTTAGTGTAATAGAGGAATTAAAGGTAAGATTGTCTAACTCTATTCAATAGGCATTTTACATTCTAAACCATAGAAAAGGTCCCCTATTTAATTTTTAAACGACTGCAAATTCTCTATCACAATTGGATTTTACCCTGTCCCTTAAGTGAACACTTCTTTCTCCAAAAATCAGTCCAAAGCTATTCTCAGTTCAGGATAGCTTGCTCCCTTTTTCAGCCAATAACAGCTAAGGCCTTGTTGGTGGGATCTCCGAGATGGCTGCTACTGTCTTCATGCAAGGATCACAAAGCCAGTGCCTCAGTTTAACGACTTATCTTTTATTTAGAGCAGCGGCTGCTAGGAGGGACCATTAAAGGGTCAGGGCAGCTTGGAGTTAGAGCAGCTGGGGAGAATCTGGTGGACTGGTGCAACAACAATAATCTCTCTCCCAATGTCAACAAAACAAAGGAAATTGCCATTGACAATCAAAGCATAATAAAACCCTGTCTACCTCAGTGGGGACAAGTAGAAATGGTCGAGCTTCAAGTTTCTAGGTATCCAGATCACTAACAACCTGTCCTGGTCCCCCCATACTGACACTATAGTTAAAAAAGCCCAACAATGCATCTACTTTCTCAGAAGACTAAGAAAATTTGGCATGTCAGCTATGATTCTCATCAAGTTTTACATATGCATCATAGAAAACATTCTTTGTGGTTGTATCACAGCTTGGCATAGCTCTTGTTCTGCCCAAGACTACAAGAAACTACAAAAGATTGTGAATATAATTTAATCCGTCATGCAAACCACTAACCTCAACAGCCCTCCACCTCTCACTGACTCCATCTACACTTCCCACTGCCTTCGAAAAGCAGTCAGCATAACTGAGAACCTCATACACCCCTAATGTATGCTCTTCCACCTTTCTCAATTGGTAAAAAGATACCGAAGTCTGAGGTCACATATCAACTGACTCAAGGACAGTTTCTTCCCTGTTACCATCAGACTTTTAAATAGATCTAACTCGCTGTAAGTTGATCTTTCTCTACACCCTAGCTATGACTGTAACACTACATTTTGCATTCTCTCCTTTCCTTCTTTATGAATTGTATGCTTTGTCTGTATAGTGCACAAGAAACAATATTTTTCACTGTATATTACTAATACATGTGACAATAATAAATTAAATCAGCTAGACCTCTCCAATGAAAATCTGATGTATACAATTCAAAATAGATCAATTATAGGTTCCTCTTATCATTATTCCCACCTTTATTAACTTTAAATAAATTTCACATGTTGAAATTTGTATGATTTCAATATATATATAAATCAACAATAATATCTGTTCTATAACTTAGCCAATCACATCTTATCCTCTGGCATCATAGCATTTTATTAGTACATAGAATCTGGAAGCTAACTCCTGTCTTGGCTGACCCCACTTCCCGTGTTGCCTAGTAACCTCAGACACTAACTCCAAGTTCAAATGAACGTTTTCATGAGTTCCCCTGTAACTCACTGCCAAACCAGATTAACATATGACTCCATGTTTGGGCATGCAATCATTTTACCTGGACAGTGAATAAACCCTATTCATGAAATATGATTAAGTGTTTTAAATGTTCTCTCCAGCAAAACTTTACTGATAAATCTTACATATTTTCAAGGTCTAAATATTCTCTTAGGATATGGCTTTCCCTAAGGTCTTTACCATGATGCTTTGCAGTAAATTGCTCTCGACTAAAGTGAGCAATATACCTTAAAATACATTAATACATTCAAAATATCAGCATATATGTTTTAAAATCATAATCATCACTTTACATTTCTGACTGCAGCTCATGTGTAAACTGCTTTCTTGTTAGCTCATAAGCCTGTTTTAAAAGTCATTTAACTTAGTGCTGGTAGTTCATCAATATCTATCAATGCCTTTGTGTTTAATGTTTTAAAAATCTTACTAATCTACTAGGGTTCTCACTCTTACAGCCCTGAACTGAATTTCATGTTGAGTGTTACCTGTAAAATATTTCCCTCCAGTCAAAGTTAGGCAAATCTACCAGTATTTTCAAAATTTTTATGAACTCGGTCTCTTAAATCTGAACATGAGCTCCCACCCCATTTTCTGTATGGACTGGCTGTTTCACTGTCTCTCTCTCTCTCTCTTTCTCTGAGCTATCTTTAAAAAAAATGTGAACCAATATTACCATAGTTATCTGTACCCTTCTTGAAACCCATCTTCCTGGTAACATGAATCCCATGGGCCTTATATCCAGGTAGAAATTGTTTTGTTTATGGCTAAGGTTTAGGTAGGGATTGCCTTTCTCCCAAAGTATACTGTTTAAGTCTAGCTTTTTTTTTATTACTCTTTCATCACTACACTTTAAACTTTTAGACCTCTACAAGAGGTTGGAACTTCTCCTCCTTCTAGATCTTTCTTACTTCTCAGCTGTGTGATTCAGCATTACTATCGCATCAGTATCATGTATGCTTCTAATGTTAACCTTTTACTCTATATCTCCCGAGTCATTACCCCATCTATAAATAAATCCTCCTGCATCCTCCCATAAAGTTTCAGACTTCACAGTTAGTTTCTGAAGTGCTTGATCAATCTCTCTAATCTCGTTCTGTGGTTAAGGATATTCACTAGTCTCTCTTCAGTCAGTGTGAGTGTTCTTCTTCAGGGTGACTCATTCTTCTTCTTTTTCATCAGGATCTAAATAATAAGACCAAGTTTACATTGGCTTTCTCTCCAAGGATATTAAAGTGCTGCAGTTCCTCATGATACTTTGAGGCATTATTCAAGCAATGAACATGAATGCATCATCAGTGCAATGAAGGAAGTGTGCAGATGATCCATCTGCATGCCAGAAGCAGATGGTACTGGACACCAGAAGCACCAGCCCAGATATTGCTATGCAAATTTAGGTAATAATGAAGTTTTTTATTTGTATTACAAGTAGGCTTACATTAACACTCCAATGAAGTTTCTGTGAAAATTCCCTAGTTGCCACACACTGGCGTCTGTTCGAGTATACTGATGGAGAATTTAGCTGGGTCAATGCATCTAACCAGCATATCTTTTGGACTGTGGGAGGAAATTAGAGCACTTGGAGGGAACTCATGCAGACACAGGGAGAACGTATAGATTCCATACAGACAATGATCAAGCCTGGGTCCATGAGATAACAGTGCTAACTACTGTGTCAATGCTCGAGTATTACTGTGAATATGTGTACACTTTCTACACCATTGCTTCAGGAATGCTGGACAAAATTTAAAAAAAACACGTAGAATCAACCGTCAGTAGAGGGAATCTGGATTACCAAGTCACTGGAACTTGTGTTCTTCATTTACACTGCAACCCTTTCTTTTTTTCAGAGCTGCCTGCTTCTGCTGCCACAAGTATTTCCTGTTGGTCCAGCCAATGGTAAAGTCCCAAACACAGGTGGGAACTGACTGAAAACTTCTAAATGAGTTTGATTCTTGAAACTTGACAACCCCACTTTGGCCACAGTTTCACTGGTGGTTGTGCCAGAAAGGAAAATCATTCACACTGCCATCCCTGTTCTTTTCTCATGGAAAAGAATGCCCCCCCTCCCCCTTTACCTTTGCCAGCTTCCTTTACCTTTGCCAGTGACACAGCTGGATGCTTTCTTCATCTTTGGGCAACTACTGCATCTATCTGGTTCCTCATCATCTTTTCTGGCTCCAATGGTGATAGGTTTCCTCTTGGCGTCAGTGTTAGTATCTGGAGCCAATCCTGACAACCCAGTGAGCCCTGGCTCAGTAAAGTAATTCAGGATTGCAGCAGTTTCAGGCTATGTTCACTTTCATTTCTCTTTGCTGTACATACATGTTTGTTCTCTGTGTGGGAGATTGAAAAATTCTGTGCGAGTCAGTGCACTCTCAGCTTAAGCTGGGACATTGACCTTGGGTAGTGCATGATAGTCCCTCCATGCAGAAGACAATGTAACTAATGCATATCTCCCTATAATAATGATGTGGAGATGCTGGCGTTGGACTGGGGTAAACACAATAAGAAGTCTCAAGCATTAGGTTAAAGTCCAACTGGTTTATTTGATAGCAAAAGCCACTAGCTATCAGAGTGTTGCCCCTTCATCAGGAAAGTGAGAATTCTGTTCATAAATGGGGCATATAAAGACACAAACTTGATTTACAAAATAATGTTTGGAATGCAAGTCTTTACACGTAATCAAGTCTTAAAGGTACAGACAATGTGAATGGAGAAAGCTTTAAGCAATTTGGAGAAGTGTATTGTCTTCAGACAGGACAGTTAGTGAGATTTTGCAAGCCCAGGAAAGTTGTGGGGGTTACAGAAAGTGTGACATAAACCCAAGATCCCAGCTGAGGCCAAACTCATGCGGATGGAACTTGGCTATCAGTCTTTGCTCAGCAACTCTGCGTTGTTGTGTGTCGTGAAGGCTGCCTTGGAGAATGCTTACCCGAATGTCCGTGACGCTGAAATGTTCGCCAACAAGAAGGGAACAGTCTTGCCTTGTGATTGTCAAGCAGTGTTCATTCATCCGTTGTTGTGGCGCTTGCATGGTCTCTCCAATGTACCATGCCTTGGAACATCCTTTCCTGCAGATCGACAATATTGGCCGAGTTGTATGAGTATGTACCATGTTCTTGGTGGATGGTGTTCTCATGTGAGATGATAGCTTCCATGTCGATGATCGGGCACGTCTTGCAGAAGTTGCTGTGGTAGGATTGTGTGGTGTCATGGTCACTGTTCCCCTGAAGCTGGGTAGTTTATTGTGGACAATGGTCTGTTTGAAGTAGTGCAGTTGTTTAAAGACAAGAAGTGGGGGTTTGGGGATGGTCTTGGAAAGATGTTCATCTTCATCAATGATATGTTGAAGGTTCCGGAGAAAACGTAACTCCTGCACTCTAGGGAAGTACTGGACAGTGAAGGGTACTCTGTCTGCCATGTCTTGTGTTTTCTTCTGAAGCGGTCAGTACAGTTTTTCGCTGTGGCATGTTGGAATTGTTGATCAATGAGTTGAGTGCCATATCCTGTTCTTATGGGGGCATCTTTTAGTGTCTCAAGGTGTCTATGGCAATCCTCCTCATCTAAGCAGATGCTGTGTATACAGAGGGCTTGTCGTAGGGGATGGTTTCTTTAATGTGTGCAGGGTAGAAGTTGGAGAAGTGAAACATTGTGAGGTTATCTGTGGGCTTGCGGTACAATGAGGTGCTGAGGTGACCGTCCTCGATGGAGCTGCATGGTCCAAAAATGCAACTGATTCTGGAGGGTAGTTCATGGTGAGTCTGATGGTGGGATGGAACTTGTTGGTGTCATAATTGTTTCAGTGATTGTTCACCATGAGTCCATAAAAAGAAAATGTCATTGATGTATCTAGTGTATAGCGTTGTTTGAAAGTTCTGTGTGGTGAAGTCTTGTTCAAGCATGTGCGTGAAGATGTTGGCATATTGAGGTGCAAATTTGGTCCCCATGGCTGTTCCATGTATCTGGATGAAGATCTGGTTGTTGAAGATGAAAACATTATGGTCCAGGATAAAGTGGATGAATTGTAAAATTGCATCTGGAAACTGGCAGTTGTCAGCGTTGAGTACTGAGGCAGTTGCAGCAATGCCATCATTGTGGGGGATGCTGGTGTAGAGAGCCGAGACATCCAGTGTGATGAGGAGTGTCCCTGGTTCAACTGCACCCTGTGTGCTAGATTTCTGTAGGAAGTACTTAGTAGCTCAACAAAAGCTGGAGGATCTTTCTCAATGGGTTTCAGGATGCTGTCGACGTAGCCAAAGAGGCTCTTGCACAGGGTCCCATTGCCTGATACGATGGGACAGCCAGGTGTATTTGCCTTGTGTATCTCCGGAAGCAGTAGAGATCTCCAATGCGGGGAGCTTGTGGAATGGTCAAGGACAGTTACCTCAGCACTTCACTGTATCGCAAGCCCACGGATAACCTCACGATGCTCAACTTCTCCAGCTTCTCTCTAAATGTGTTAAAGAAGCCATCCTCCACAGACAAACCCTCTGTATATACAGGATCTGCTCAGATGAGGAGGATCACAACAGACATCTCCAGACGCTGAAAGATGCCCTCACAAGAACAGGATATGATACTTAACTTATCGATTGACAGTTCCAACACACCACAGCAAAAAACTGCACCGATCTGCTCAGAAGAAAAGCACGGGACATGGGAGACACGGTACCCTTCATCATCCGGTTCTTACCCAGAGCACAGAAGCTACAACATCTTCTCTGGAACATGTCATTAATGAAGATGAACATCTGGCCAAGACCATCTGCACACACTCATTTTTTTGCCTTCAAACAACCACACAACCTCAAAAAGACCATTGTCCACAGCAAACGACCCAGCCTTCAGGGAAACAGTGACCACAATACCACACAACCTTGCCACAGCAAACTCTGCAAGGTATGCCAGATCATCAACACGGATGTCATCATCTCACATGGGAACACCATCCACTAGGTACAAGGTGCATACTCTTGCAACCCGGCCAACATTGTTGACCTGATATGCTGCAGGAAAGGATGTCTCAAGACATGGTACACTGGGGAGACCATAGAGATGCTATGACAACAGATGAATGACCACCGCTCGACAATCACTAGGGAACACTTCAGTGGTCACGGGCATTTGGCCTCTGATATTTGGGTAAGCGTTCCCCAAGGCCTTCATGACACACGGCAACACAGAATCGCCAAGCAGAGACATATAGCCAAGTTCAGAACATGAGGACGGCCTCAACTGGGATCTTGAGTTCATGTCACAATATCTGTAACCCCCACGAATTGCCTGGGCTTGCAAAATCTCACTTACTGTCCTATCTGGAGACAACACAGATCTCTTTAACCTGTGCTTAACGCTCTCTCCATTGTCTGTAATTTTAAGATTTGATGACCCGTAAGGACTTGCATTCCAATCAGTATTTTGTAAATTGAGTTTGTGTCTTTATATGCTCTGTTTGTGAATGGAAATGCCACTCACCTGATGAAGGGCAGAGCTCTGAAAGCTGGTGGTGGAGACTTCTTACTCCTTATAATAACTCCAGAAGTCGGCTGTAAAGGAATACACAAAATAAAGTAAAGCAAAACCATAAGCCTGTGGTGAACAGAAATAGTTCCCAACTAGGAAAATGCAATAATGGAACCACTCAGGGGCCTGCTTTAGACAGGGCTCAGTATATGAGTTCCACCTAGTGAGTTAATTACCAATTCCTGGGGAGTTCACATTGAACAAGTCCAACAGTGATTCCCCATGCAGATCCTAGGGATTATCATACCCTGTAATTTCCATCCATGAAAAAGTGCAACATACCAGCGTAACTCGAGTAGAACATGTACATTCAACTACTGAGTCACATTCTGACTTTTCTTTTGTTTTTTTTTAATTTTGCCGTTTGCTGTTGAGACATTTGAGTGACAGGCTGCCATGCTGCCCTAGCTAAAATTCACCTCCACCATTCCACCCACACACTTCCCCACTTAGCTCTCCACTGCCCCACTTGCTCCCTGCCACATTTCCAACATAATCACCACCATCATCATTTTGGATGGAATAGAATGGATTTCCCAGCAGAAATTCCCAACTGTCCCTGTTTCTTGGAAGTAGAATTGGCAAAGCAATTGTGGACATTAGTCTAATGCAACTCAATAATGGACACATGACATCCTCATACTACAGGATACTAGCAAAGGCGCTATTACCTACACTTAAACAAAGAACAATGTATATAGTGATTTTGCTTTGCAAAAGGAACCACAAGCAAGTTATGCAACATACTACAAATGGGCATGCCACCCACCTCCAACATTTGCAGCAATGCAAATGTATACAGAAGCAATATAGAATACACTTCTTTTCATTTATGTGCACCATTATACAGTCCCGCATGTGAACGTACAATTCTTTAGAAAGCTGCCTCTATGGCTTTGTTTGAAAGAAACTAACACCATTTTTTTAAACACTTGTAAAGTAAATCTCTAGGTGGATACTATCCTAAATCTGACCACAATCAAGCACTTTGCCAAGATTCTTTTTTATAAAGTTATTCTTTCATTGAATTTGAGCATTGCTGACAAGACTGCCATTTATCGTTCATCTCAAACTGCCCTTGAATTGATGTAATGAGTCTCCTTCATAAACTGTTGCATCTGGTATAAGTGCACCCACGATGCTGAGGATTTTTAACCCAGTGACAATGAAGGAACATCAAAACAGTTTCATGTCAGGATGTGTGGATCTTGGAAGGGGTCTGCAGGCGGTGGTGATCCCATGTGTCTGATGATCTTACTCTTTAGGTGACAGAGGTTGCCAATTTTGGAGGTGCTGCTGAAGGAGGATCAGCTAGTTGCTGTGGTAAGGTACATTATGCTACCACTGTGCACTGGTGGCAGAGTCATTGAATGTTTAAATTGATGAATGGTGTGTCAGTCAAGTGGGTTGCTTTGTCTTGGTGTGGTCTTGAATATTGTTTGAGGTGCACAGATCCAGGAAAGTGGATAGCATTCCAATAATGACTCGTGTCTTATAGATGGTGAACAGGTTTTAAGGAGTCAGGAGGTGAGTTACTTGCCACAGAATTCCCAGTTTTTGATCTATTTTTGTAGCCACAGTATTGATATAGTTATTCCAGTTCAGTTTCTTTTCCATGATAACCCCCAGGATGGCGAGGATTTCAGCAATGATGTCATTGAATGCCAAGAGAAGATTGTTAGATTGTTTATTGCAGGTAGTCATTGCCTGACATTAATATAGCGTGAATGTTACTTGCGACTTCTCAACTCAGTGCTGCAGAATGGTCCATGTGAAGACAATATCTCATCTCTATTGTGAAAATATCCTCCATTAACCTTCACTAAATCAGATCATGACCATTCGAAATAAGAAGGAAGGCTTGTAGACTCCACTCTAAATTTCAGCTATCTTCTCTTGACTTTCAATCTCACTACCATCTCCAATTCCTTCACTATGAACATCTTACTATCAGCCAGAAACTTCAATAACTGCCTCCCTTCACATCTCCACTAGTGACCTGACAGCTATTTCCAGAGACTCATCATCTGGCTGGGACTAAGCAGGTGGCTTGTCTCCATCAGTCTCTGAGTGCTGGAGACCTGGGCTGTCCCTGTCTCCATCTGTGACCTTGATTCTAACCTTGAGCTGTGTCCCACCACTGTATAAGCCCCTGTGCTGGTGGAAGGTTGTGAGTGAGCGTCTGGATGTCTTAAAAGTACAGACAATGTGAGTGGTGAGAGCGTTAAGCACAGGTTAAAAAGATGTGTATTGTCTCCAGACAGGACAGTGAGTGAGATTTTGCAAGTCCAGACAAGTTGTGGGGGTTATAGATAATGTGACATGAGCCCAAGATCCTGGTTGAGGCTGTCCTCATGTGTGCAGAACTTGGCTATCAGCTTCTGCCCAACAACTGTTATTGTGTGTCATGAAGGCCACCTTGGCAAATGTTTACCCGAAGATCAAAAGCTGATGTCCTTGACTGCTGAAGTGTTCCCCAACAGGAAGAGAACACAGTTCCGCATATATGAGGACGGCCTCAACTGGGATCTTGGGTTCGTATCATATTATCTGTAACCCCCATGACCTGCCTGGGCTTGCAAAATCTCACTAACTGTGCTGTCTGGAGACAATACACATCTCTTTAACCTGTGCTGAACGCTCTCTCCACTCACATTGTTTGTACCTTTAAGACTTGATTACCTGTAAAGATTTGCATTCCAACCATTATTTTGTAAATTGAGTTTGTATCTTTATATCCCCTGATGTGATCAGAACTCCCATTTACCTGACAAAGAAGCAGCACTCCGAAAGATGGTGGATTTTGCTATCAAAGATGGTGGATGATAAAAGATGGTGGATTTCGCTTCTTGGCCTTTTGGCTAAGATCATGTGTAGTCATTAAGTTACATTTCAGCTTCATTTGAAGCAATTTTTTAAAGTGGCATCTCGGCATTTTGGCTCAGATGCAAATAAGATCAAGCCTTGGAGGAGGAGCTACACCTACTCCAATCAGTTTGGATCATGTAGATCAAGCACAGGTGGTGAGAGCCCTATCTTGTCAGCTTGAATCAAATGTTCCAATTTGTTGGGACTCTGAATTAGATGTAATTTGATTGGATTGGAATGGAATAAAGTTTTAAAAAAATAAAAATTTTCCTACCAAATAAACCTGTTGGACTTTATTCTGGTGTTGTGAGACTTCTTACTGTGTTTACCCCAGTCTAACACCGACATCTCCATGTCATGGCTCAGAGTTCACAGCATCAGCATAAACTGCAGGATTGGGTGAAGTATACGAGTTGACATCCTCCATGATCTAGCAAAGACAGAGGGGCAGGAGAAAGTGATGTGAGTGTATTGGATGGGTGTTTAAATTGGGTGCCAGGACATTTGACCCCACCAGCAGCTGACAGCAGGTGGACAAATTAGCGACAAGTCCCTCAGGTGCTTCAGAGGGGAGCACACCTGTGCATAATTAATGAGGTTCCAAACACAAGATCTGGAGAAGAATGCCGCCATTCTGGTGAATGAGAAAGATACTGACATCGGCCTCCGATTGATAAACGTGGAATTCTGCAAAGTCAGCGTGGGATAGAGTGAGGTTAGAGAAAAGAGAGGGTGAGTAAGTAAGTGTGAAGGATGGAGAGACTGTGAGTGAGTGAAGAATAGAGAGGGTGTTTTTGTGAGCGTGTGTGGTGAATAGAGAGAGTGAGAATGACTAAATGGGGGAGAGAGAAAAATGAGGTAACACTAATTAATGTGAGGGCGAGGATGAGTGGCTCAGTGGCCGGGGGAGAGAGAATGTGGGAGAAAGTGAGTCCATGAGTGTGGGAAGGTGAGTATGAAAAAGAGAGTGAGTGGCTGAGTGGGAGAAAGGATAAGTGAGTGTGGGAGAGAGAGTGAGGATACTCATTGGATTCAGAAGAATGAGGGGAGATCTTATAGAAACATATAAGATTATGAAAGGAATACATAAGATAGAAGCAGGGAAATTGATTCCACTATCAGGTGCAACTGGAAATAGGGGGCATGGGCAAAAAATAAGGGAGAGCAGATTTAAGACTGAGTTGAGGAGGAACTTCTTCACCCAAAGGGTTGTGAATCTGTAAAATTTCCTGCCCAGCTACTTCACTGAATGTTTTTAAAACAAGGAAAGATATATTTTTGAACAGTAAAGGAATTGAGAATTACAGTGAGTGGGTGGGTAAGTGGACCTGAGTCCATGCCAAAATCTTATTGAATGGAAAGCAGGCTCGAAGAGTCAGATGGCCTACTCCTGTTTCTCATGTTCTTAATTCGCAATATATTGCTTTGACAATGCTTTACTTTTGTTAAACAAGTTTTCTTCATTCCTCAATCTTGTTTGAATTCCATGTTTAATGTTGTGGCACTGGAGAAATCTTATTAATTGCTGCTGATTACTTCATGGAACTGTTCCAAACTATTCTTAACCTAGAGGAACTCACATTGCGACTTTGTGCTGAGGAATGTGATGGAGAGCAGTGTCATTACCTCATTTCAACAACTGTTTAAGCTTATGTTTATTTATTAATGTCACAAGTAGGCTTACATTAACACTACACGGAAGTTACTGTGAAAATCCCCCAGTCACCACACTCAGGCACCTGTTCAAGTACATTATAGGAGAGTTTAGCATGGCCAATGTACTTAACCAGCATGTCTTTTGGATTGTGGAAGGAAACCAGAGCGCCCAGGGGAAACCCACACAGACATGGCAAGAATGTGCAGACTTGGCATAGGCAGTGACCCAAACTAGAAATCGAACCCGTGCCCCTGGTACTGTGAGGAAGCAGTGCTAATCACTGTGTCACCGGGTTGCTCTGGCTGTATATGCATTCACACCTTAAAAATGGAAGTTTTGTCTAAATTGCGGATTGCCCTGTCTTCTTAACAATTAAGCTTTTGATCTTTCTTTATAGCTTTATCAGAATCTCATCATTGGATTTTCCAGTGAGCCACCATGATGAATCAGGTTTTGTATCATATCCTTGTCCAATGGTATGACTGCTGATGAAGAACATGAACGGACCCTTTCTTATTTTGTCATTGTTACTCAAAATTTAATTCTTCTATCACTTGTCTTTCTTTCCCTTTCTCAAGAGTGATGAGAAAATATGAGATTGTTACAGTTCAACGTTATTCAGTTGTGGCATCTGTTTTAAATATATCAATATTCTAAGACTTAAAAAGAAATCATGCCATCATGTTGAATTTCATGAAAGAACTGGCAATCGTTCTTAAAATTTGCTTTTGTGTGAATAAAATTGCCAAGACTACACTTATTCACCATTCTCAGATCAGTGAAAAAGTAATATGGGTCATTTCCTTCCTATAGCTAGTCACAAATTACCGGAATTATTGAATTCCATTTCACAACTTGGCTTGGCATGATTTGAACTTGCGACCTTTGGGCTGCTAGACAACTGATTGAACAAAATAGTACGCAACATCATTGAGGAAGTCTGCAACTGGAAAAAAATTAAGGCCTTTGCTGCAAAGTTAGCCAAAAGATGAATCATGTGGTACAGACATCCCATGGCAGACTCTTTGCATTAGCTTGTCTTCCTCTATGTTAAAAACTGCTAATTACTCCATACACAATGGAGGAATTGTTTGCACCACATGCAATATATTGAAGTAAATTTTCAAGCTGCCCATTACGATGTGATGTTTTGCAGCCAATGAAGCACTTACTTTGAAATGTAAACACTGTTACAACATAGGAAAGGCAACCTTCAATTCATACATAGCAAGTTCCTCAATGTGTGAGTGAGGACTAGGGCCATTTTTTAAAATTCATTTGTGGGACATGGGTGTAGCTGGCTGGCCAGCATTTATTGCCCATCTCTAGTTGCCCAAGAGCAGTGGAGAGTCAACCATATTGCTGTGGACCTGGAGTCAAATATAGGTCAGACTGGGTAAGGATGGCAGATTCCCTTCCCTAAACGTGAACCAGATGGGTTTTTCTGACAATTGACAATGATTTGATAGTCATCGGTAGATTCTTAATTCTACATTATTTTTATTGAATTCAAATTCCACCATCTGCCATGGCAGGGTTTGAATAAGAGCCCCCAGAATATTTGTTGAGTTTCTGGATTAATGATCTAGTGATAATACCAAAAGGTTATCGTCTTCCCTTTTATTTCAGTGCTATTATTTGAATGATAATTATTGGTTCCTTTATCATCATCAAGGGTGCATAATAGAATCATTTAAACCCTAATTATCGTTATTAAATCAGAATCCTTGTTGTTCTTGTCATTCTTGATGTAAAAACTTGAATGATTAGAGGAGGTCATTTGATATGTTGGGCAAATGTCAGCTCTCTGAATTTGATTTGATTTATTATTGTCACGTGTATTGTCATACAGTGAATAATATTGCTTCTTGAGAGTTATTCAGACAAAACATACCATTCATAGAGAAGGAAATGAGACAGTGTAGAATGTAGTCTTACAGTCATAGCTAGGGTCTAAAGAAAGATCAACTTAATGTGAGGTAAGTCCAAAAGTCTGACAGCAGCAGGGAAGAAGCTATTTTTGAGTCTCTTGGTATGTGATCTGAAGTAGCAATCCATGTGACTAGGAGCAGAAGTAGGCCATTCAGCCCATCATGTCTGTTTCACCATTCAATGAGATCTTGACTGATCTGAAGATAATCCTCAACTCACTTTTCAGCCCTATCCCCATAACTTGTGATTCACTTACAGATCAAAAATCTGGCTATATCAGCTTTCAACGTATTTAACCACCACCCAGTAAAGCCAGTTGCCTCTTAGAGAAGTTCTTCCTCACTTCTGTCTTAAATTGACTTTCTTCCCCTGATTTTTCTCCAAAGCCCTGTTAAGTGTTTTGTCTTCATGTATTTATCCTATTCCCCTTTGAATGCCTCAGTTAATTCCAACTCCACTACACAAGTATTGTATTATATTAGATAGTAACCATCACTTGTTGGGTACAAAAAGTTTTGCCTCACATTGCTTTTAGCCAATTGCTGTAATTTTGTGTCTTCTGGTTCACAACTTTCCCGCCTTCCCCATGACCAGAGTTGAATCTGTAGTCATTTATCTTTGTACACCTTTTTATGTAGGGTGTAACATCTTCAGTTCCCCAGTCCTCTGGCACCATTCTCATATCCAAGGAAGATTGGACAAATAAGGCTGGTATTCCAATAATTTTCACCATTATTTTCTTCAGCATCCTTGAATGCATCTTCTCTGGACCTGATGATATATCCTCTTGAAGTACAGTCAACATTTTCAGCATCTGAACCACATCCTGTTTCACTCAGCATCCTCTTCCTGGTAGACACTGATACAAAGTTATCATTTAGTCAGTTAGCCATGCCCACTGCCTCCAAAGGGACAGAGTGGATAAAGAGCAGCTGTTCTGCTTGGTTGAAGGGTCAGTCACAAGAGGACATAGGTTCAAGGTGAGGGGCAGGAGGTTTAGGGAGGATGTGAGGAAAAACTTTTTTACCCAGAAGGTGGTGACAGTCTGGAATGCACTGTCTGATGATAGAGGCATGTTGCCTCACATCCTTTAAAAAATATCTGGATGGGCACTTGGCACATTGTAACATTTAGGGCTTATGGGCCAAGTGCTGGCAGATATGATTAGGTGGGAGTTCAGGTCTTTCTAATGTATCACTGCAGGCTTGATGGGCCAAGGGGCCTCTTCTGTGCTGTATGATTTTGTGATTCTATGTATAAATCAACTTTTCTGTCCCAACTGGTCCCAGCCTTCCTCTTACTCCTCTTTTCTATTTAAATGCCTGTCAGAGAGTTCTGCATTCTCTTTTATCTTGGTTGCTGGTCTATTCTCATGCTTTCCCTTTTACCCACTTATTTCTGTTATCCCTCTGATCTTTCAATACTTAGCATTGTCCTCATTTGTACCATCAGCCTCTGTCATCTTACTCTGCTTGATCTTAGATTCTATTGCTTTCATCATCCAGGGAATTTAAGCTTTGATAGCTCTGACCATTCACTGTGTGGGGAATTACCAAGACTGTAAACAAAACATCACTCCTTAAAAGTCTGCCCATTGCTTGATTACATTTTTCTGTGTCAATTTTTGAATCCAATTCATTTCAGGCGAGTTCTGTTCTCAGCCTATTGAAATTCATCCTCCTCTAACCAGGGTTGAGGATATTCAACGATATCGATAGATTTCAGAAACAAGAGCCATTCTCCATGGAGAAGAAGAGATGAAGAATATATTTGTTTTGATAGAGATTGTAATAAACTTGAAAAAATCTGGACAGAGCAGATAAGGAGAAACTGTTTCTACTGGCAGAAAGATTGGGAACCATGAGTTATGGTGATTGGCAAAAGAAACAATGGCCACATGAGGGAAAAAAAATTACTCAGTACATGTTTATGAATTGGGCATCCCAAGAATGCTGAAGAGGCAAATTCAGTTAAGGCCTTCAAGAGGCCTTATCTGAAGAGAATGTTGTAATGTTACAAGGAAAAGGCAAGAGGTCAGGACTGGGTGAACTGTTCTGGCAGAGGGCTGCTGAGCCAAATAGTCTCCTTCTGTTTTTCTGATAAGTATTTTTTGCTCTAGATTACTCCTTGTCCTTTTCCATTGCTAATCTGAAATTTATAATACACTAATCACTCTTCCTGGAATGTTCTTTAACTGACATTTGATGTATTTTACCAGATCCAGCAATAATTTCTTCCTTATTGTTTTGAAAGCAAATTGATCATGAAGGATCTTTCTGAATGCACTTTATAAACACTTGTTCTGCTCTGTACTTAGACTAGTACCATTCTGTTTGCAAAACAGTCCACGCCAGATCCCAATGGTAAAAGATTCCCACAATGGGCTCCCATCTGAACTGACCCCCATCCAGACAGAATCTTATATTGGCCTCAGGTCTTGAGACCTCAGCCTCAAAATATGAGCATCTTGCTGAAATCTCCTTTGTGCCATTCCATTCGGCCATTTCGTATATGGGCTATTGCTGCACACCCTTCATTTCCTCACCTTTATCAACTAAACAGATGCCACGGCATCTGTTCTGCCCTCTGTGGGATGTTGGGGGGAGGGGATGGGGCAGGGGAGGGAAAAGGGGGATGAGGGCGAAGTGGAGGTAAAAGGGGAGTGGGGGACTAGGTGAAAGGGGGTGCAAGAAAGGGGCGGGGATTGGGGGGTGGAAGGTCCCTGGGCCAAATGAGATGGTGGCACATAGTTAATATGTGTAAGTAAATCTAACATTTAAATCTAAGTTCATCCTGGAGGAATCCCAGCATTTTGAGTCCCGACAAGACAACAAAGAGGAAAAGTGAGGGCGGTAGAAGAAACATGCCAAGAGCCGAATTAATAATGCACAACTAGATATCCCACTTGACTATATATGTGCTGTGTGTTCCTAAAATCCTGAATTGGGCTTGTGAGCCATCTTTGGACTCGTGGAAAACAATCATTTTCATCAGTAAGAGCTAGCTAATAATATAATTTAATTCAATAGGTTTCTGTTAAAGCTTTTAAAAAAATTTTCTTTAAAGTATCCCTTTAAATAGTGTTCATTAATTAACTAGTTCATTTGTTGTTTGTCTGCCAGAAAAGTGTAAAGAGACACTGGATGACGGTAAGGGATGAATCAGAAGTTACATGTGTGTAAATAAATCTAATATCTAAATCTAATTTCTTCCTTCACAACTAGCTTCAGAATGAATTACCAGCTTATAGAATACACTCAGCAGTGTAAATGGTGCCTCAACTATTTCTTTACACTAACCTTTAAACAAAACTAACACCACCAACACTCACTCCTCCCAGCACACTCTATCCGCACGCCCACCACCCCCCCCCCTTTACGTTCCTTCACTATATTTCCAGAACAAAATTTAGAAATATTTAGCAGACAATCATGTGTTTTTTTGAGCTAGGCTGTTATTGCCGTGACACATATGATAAACCCTATCCGCAAGTTCTTGCACTGATAGGAAACATACATGCTAATTGCTGGTTTGACTGCTTGTTAACCTCAGTGTCATTTTAGGCTAATACTTCCATCTACAAAATGATTTCTGATTTCAGCCAAGAGTTTTTATTGGTGCTGGGTCAATTTTTCTTCCAGCAACAGTTTTACTGTAATCATGGGTGAAAAGAGGAGAGGGGTGGGCAGCCAAGATGCTAAGAGAGAAGAACAGTTGGAAGAAGATGGGGGGAGGGGGGCGCACTGCACATGAAGCCATGTCCACAATGAATCTTCAGAGTACACAACTGGAGTCTCATATCTAGGACAAGGCAGCACTACTTGTGCCTATCAAGATCACAAATGTCACTTTATGTATCAGGTTCCTTCCACTCAACAAGCAGTACAGAATACTGTATGATCTACACGAAGCATCAATACAAGTTGAAGCTGAACTCTTGGTGAGCTACTGTGTACAAGCTTGCTGGCACATTGCGCAGTGTATCTGACTTTTCCTGATGAATTCCCGTGGGTGGTCTTCTTAACCTGGGCTTATAGTCAGTGTCTAAGTCTTTTGCAGCAGAGCTAATAATGTAATGTCTTCTTCCAGCATGTTGGCACTTCTGATGCCCTAATCCTTGTCCTCATTCTTGTTTCCCTATGCAAAGCACCTTTGCTGATCTTGATGCTAAAGTGTGTATGGCATCAATTTCTGCTTTCTCAGATCAAGTGATACTGTACCTTCGGGAGAGCTGGCCACCTCTTATGAAATGGCAGAGTGCCTCCAATGAAAGAGAAGGACAAGAGTCGGTTCGATTTGCCAGGCTCAAATCCACTTATTGCTTCACAGATGCTTCCTCCTGTTCATAGCCATCATGGGTAGCATTGCTGCCTCACAGTGCCAGGGCCCAGGTTTAGTTCCCAATGTGGGTCACTGTACGTGTGGAGTCTGAACTTTCTCCCTGTGCCTACATGGATTTCCTCCGGTTGCTCTGATTTTCTCCCACAGTCTGAAAGATGAACTGGTTAGGTTGATTGCCAAATTCTCCATTTTCACTTTAACTTCATTGCAATGTTAATGTAACCTACTTGTAACACCAATAAATAAACTTTATATTTTCCTCTTTAACAGGAGCTGTATACTTTTGCGGGGATTAGTGAAGCCAAATTTCTACCACAATAAACAGACACAAAGCTAATGAAAGGTAACTGACTGCAGGCTACAATCATTAGACTGAACAGGCATCAACTGCATATCAACCCTGGACCAAGTCAACAGTTTATGTGCAACCCTTGTTTGTCCACAGGCTCGTGATTATCTAGTCTGTTAAGCACAGTTATTTTGAGGCCACTTTTTGTTGAAATAAGATCAATAATAGATTTATTTTGTCAAATTTTTGGCTCCTAAATTTTCACACAGCAGAACTCATTTCAGAAAGATTCTGTCTCCCTCATGCTGCCTTCCCTTCTCCACATCATATCAAACAGAAATAAAGAACCTTCAGTTCATGTGGAGTAAGGATATCTTTAGAGTAACTTTTTATTTGAAGTTATTGGTAAGATTATTTTATTCTGTTTAATAACAATGAGTGAGGATATATTTTCACCGTTTCGAGGTTCTGGGGATGATTTTGTGTTCGCATTAGCCGTCAGCATGAACAGCCGAATTCCTGTGAGAGTCAGGAATTGAGATTCCCATCAAACAGATCTCATTTCCGATTTTCCACATTACTGACCTGTGACGTAATGAAGCTCTTGCCATAAATGTTGGGAATCTCATTTTAATATATCACAATATGATTAGTGAGCCGAATTTCCGCCTCTTTGAATATTCAGTCCCTGTCAGCGTGCGTTTACAACAGCTCTATAAAGTTGTGAACCTGGTGACTTCACCACTGAGGGGGATATTTGAGGTCAGCATGCAGGTCACCATTACTCACCAGGGAGTATAACAGAAAGGGGTCACTAGAGAGGATGTGGGGTACCAGCTAAATCATAAAGAACAAAACAGCACGAGAAACAGGCCCTTTGGCCCAACGATCCCGCCCTGCCACCTCGATGTTCCCACTTCTACCCATGATCCTTGTCTATGTTTGTAGATCTATGCATTCAAACCAAATGTGAGGCAATTTAGGGAGAATTTGTTCTGCCAATCAGCCTAAGAGCACACCTTTGGGACGTGGGAGGAAACCGGAGCACCCGGAGAAAACCCACACAAGCATGGGGAGAATGCGCAAACTCCCACCGACACAGGCCCAAATCCATGTACCTGCACAGCACAGCGATAGTCACTGAGCTGTCGTGTTGCTCATCAAATGGTCCAGGTCAAGCATACACTAACGACGTGAAGCACTCGGCTCCCCAGAGCTGGTCCCCTTCCAACACTGTAACTTGGCAGAAACCTCTGTTATACACAATGTTATTCCAAGGAAATTCCAGGTTTTTGTCTCTTACAAAGGGAGAGACTCTTGGGGCAGGATTTTCTGGTAGCGCTCACTCCAAGACCAGAAAGTCCCACCCAGGGTCAATAAACCTTTGCTTGGTCCTGTCCTACTCAAAATAATTCCTGTAGCGGGCAGGACTGCCCTTACTATTCTGCCTCCTTCTCTCAATAATAGTTTGAATATTTCTAGTTATTCTTCTTCAATCAACTATCTATTTCCCTTTTTTCACTCGTTGATCTCTTTTTCTCCATCTCTGTTTGGCTCCACCTCTTCTCAATTTCTGCATTCCTACATTACTCCGTCCCTATCAATTTCTGTCTGCTTCTGTCACTCTATTGATCCTGATCTGTCTGTCTCCCATCTCTATCTATCCCCACATGACACTTGTGCTAATTGTTAATTTATATTTATTAATGTTATGCAAATTATAATGAAGTTGCTTAGCAAAAATGCCATTACATAGGAATTTTATAATGGGCTTGGGTCAGTGCCAAAATTATAGTTTTATTTTGTGACTTACTGGTTATTGTCCTATTTTATTTGTCTGTAACTAAATCAATTAGTTTCTGTTCTTTCAGACTTTTTGCATAAATTTGACTGTATTCCATTTTTGCCTTTAGTGGAGCATGGGGAAAGTATCCCACAGAGAAACCTCCATTACAGACAACTCTTAGAAATAAGTATATTTGATATCTGCTGTTTCATATCAGTCTGGCTTGCTACCTACACATAAATCTTGCACTTTGCCTTGTAACTGAATATAAACAAGCTAATGCCTTGCATTTTACCATTATTCCATAAGTAATATGTATGAAAATATTAGCTAAAATGTGTACACTTTAATACATTGCTGAAAAATGTTTAGAAATAATATTTAATAATATTTAACATAGACAATATTCAAGGTTATCTGAGTTTAAGATAATTTAAAATTGCCTACATCTACTTTTTTTGGAAAAATAAATGAACAATTTGGCTCAAGATGATTGAAAATAAAATTTAAGAATGGTTTGAATAATAACAAAGGACTTCAAACCACATTTTTGTTCATTTATTTTTAATTTGTCTCAGTTTTCATATACAATTACATCCTCTGGGATGGAAGAGTGGAGGTGTTGAGTCTGCGTAGTTGTTCAGGAGGAGATGTGTTACTGCTCACAAGACCTAGCAGGCCTTCATTTGCATGGTGCTGTAGGTGTCCGTGGGATTTGCTGCTTGGTGTGAACATTGCTCATCTTGGGTCCCCTTGCTGATATCTAAGCAATGGTTCTTTGAGGGGGGGGGAGTGGAGTAGCCTTCCTAGGGAAGCAGCTGGAAGTCGGTGGAAGTGGGGAAATGCACCAGCTCAATACAGGGGAGTGGCGGGAGGTGACTCTGAGCTCCCAAGGTGGGGTCTGGTGAAATGCCAAGCTGCATGGGCAATGTGGAGACTGAAATGGGCTGGTGATTAGCTAATGGGAACAAGCAAATCTAGAAGGAGGCCAGTCACATTTATTTCTCTATCCTAGCATTGCAAAGGACAGTATAGGGCATGAGTAGTGTAGAAGGCCATTGTCGATGGTTCTGGAATCCTATCATGGGCGGTTGATTTTCCCTGATAGAACATTTGAAAGATCCACTATCCATGATAGCTAGTGGAATGAAGGCTAAAGTTAAGGATCAATTTAGAACATAGAACATTACAGCGCAGTACAGGCCCTTCAGCCCTTGATATCGTGCCGACCAGTAGAACCAATCTAATGACCCTCTAACCTAAACTATTCCGATGTTACCCATATGCCTATCCACTGACCATTTGAACACCTTTAAAGTTGGCGAGTCCACAACCGCTGCAGGCAGGGCATTCCATGCCCTTACTACCCACTGAGTAAAGAACCTATCTCTGACATCTGTCCTATAACTACCACCCCGTAATTTAAAGCTATGTCCCCTCATGCTAGCCATCACCATCCAAGGAAAAAGACTCTCACAGTCTACCCTATCTCACCTCTGATCATCTTGTATGCCTCAGTTAGGTCACCTCTTAACCTTCTTCTCTCTAACAAAAATAACCTCAAGTCCCTCAGCCTTTCCTCATAAGACCTTCCCACCATACCAGGCAACATCCTGGTAAATCTCCTCTGCACTCTTTCTAATGCCTCCACATCTTTCTTATAATGTGATGACCAGAACTGTATGCAATTCCCCAAGTGCGGCTGCACCAAAGTTTTGTACAGTTGCAACATGACCTTACAGCTCCAAAATTCACTCCCTCTACCAATAACAGTTAACACACCGTATGCTTTCTTAACAACCTTATCAACCTGGGTGCCAAATTTCAGGAGCTATGCACATGTATACCAAAGCTCTCTGCTCGTCGACGCTACTAAGAGTTCTTCCCTTAGCCCTATATTCTGTACTCCTGTTACTCTTATCAAACTGAATCACTTCACACTTTTCCGCATTGAACTCCATTTGCCACCTCTCAGCCCAGCTCCGCAGCTTATCTGTGTCCCTCTCCAAACTGTAACATCCATCCTCACTGTCTACAACTCCTCCGACTTTGGTGTCATTAGCAAATTTACTAACCCATTCTTCTACACCCTCATCTAGGTCATTTATGAAAATAACAAACAGCAGTGGCCCCAAAACAGATCCCTGAGGTACACCACTAGTAACTGAACTCCAGGTCGAATATTTCCCATCAACTACCACCCTCTGTCTCCTATTAGCTAGCCAATTCCTGATCCAAACTGCTAAATCACCCTCAATCCCATGCATCTGCATTTCTGCAGCAGCGTATCATGGGGAACCTTATCAAACACTTTGCTAAAATCCATATACACCATTTAGAGTCTTGAAATGAATAAGGTGAACCTTGCTTGCCACAGGAGGAAACCACTTCCCTAATAAAATCCTTAATCCTTCCTTGACAAATCAATCATGGTCAAGTCAGCATTGTAATGCATATTTGTCCCACTTGTTAAATCTTTGGGAGTTGAAGCCCCCAAGAATTGAACCGCATGGCTTGCAGTCCCTGCCCAATAAGAGAACCATGACATAGGTTTAGCCCTCAATACAAGGGGCAAAGGTAACAGAGCTCAGCAGGCAGCCTGAGACAAAATGTGTCGTGACAGTGTTTCAGCCCCTTCCCTGGAAAGTCAGTATACAGGTCAGGTTTATTTACGCAAGTGCCCACAGTCTTCACCCATGGGGGGTTCAGAATACTCTAAGGCTAGCCAAGATAGATGCCCATCTATCACCCAGAGTCAGAGAGGCTGGATAGGCTAGGACTTTTTTCTCTAGAACACAGAAGACTGAAGGGTGATCTTACAGAGGTCAATAAAATAATGAGGGGTATAGATCAGCTAGATAGTCAATATCTTTTCCCAAAGGTAGGGGAGTCTGAAACTAGACGGCATAGGTTTAAGGTGAGAGGGGAAGGATACAGAAGTTTCCAGAAGGGCAATTTTTTCACACAGATGAAAATGAGTGTCTGGGACAAGCTGCCAGAGGTAGTAGTAGATGCAGATACAATTTTGTCTTTTAAAATGCTTTTAGACAATTATATGGGTAAGATGGGTATAGAAGGATGTGAGCCAAATGTGAGCAATTGGGATTCGCTTACGGGTTTAAAAATAAAGGACGATATGGGCTGAAGGAAATCTGCAGTAGACCCTATAACTCCTCAGAGAATGAAGAAGTTGAACAAGGTGACAAAGGGCAACTCCTGGAGGAGGCAAACATTCAAATGGGATGCAAGGCTCAAGATGCTTTGGAAGGGCCAGGACGAGGGTGGGCAAAAATGCTACCCTCCCATGGATTCTGAGGTCTCCTTGGTGATTGCTTCTTTCATGGGCAGGGTATGGAAACCCAATAACCAGATGATGCAGGAGGATGATGATGACTTGCAGTGAGGACAAAGCAATGCTCCTCATTCCTCCTGTAAAGCCTGATAGAAAAAGTGTGACCTATGACAGAACAGAGTGTCTGTGGGTGATGAGACACTGAATGACCCACCTCAGTGGATCTGACTCTAGTGAATGATGCGAGTGTGGCTCTGAAACCATTGTGCAGGTGGATAGACTCTCAGAAGCTTCCTCATGCTGAAAGAATGCTTCTTCAGATTAAAGGCCTATGATTGGCTTGGGTTGTGAGATTGGGTGGGGGATAGTGCTAATAGCCAGGATTATATGAGCATAACTGCATCATTACAGTGGGAATGAAAAGATGGGGAAGACAACCACTGAGTTGCCATCCTCTAGGAGGGGATGGAGAATGCCCTGGTGTCTCCTGTGTAAACATGGCTTTGCATGCCTCAATGAACCAAGAGAAGGCAGGCACTTTCACAATGCACAAATTAATACATCTAATGGTGTTAGCATTAGTGATTAATCACTAGTCGTGCTTCAACTCATCTCTGCCCATGCTGTGACTATAATCCCTTAACCTTTGTTACCAGAAGATCCCGTGGAAGGCAGGGACATTGCCAATTTTTGGGTTGTACGGGAGTTGCAGTGCTACCTTCCCTGGGTATGGACCCTTAAATGTGTCAGTCGTAGGAAGGGGGTGGCGGGGAGGGAATCAGATGGGTTGAACACTCCCATGTCTCCTGGGTGGAAGGCCCTGGACTGTGTACCAGATGATCCTCTTCCCTGTAGATGCCCTGGTGTTCCATGGCTGTTTCATGTGATGGAGGACAACTAGAATGAGATCCAATAGTCCTGCCGTCCTCTGGTACTGACACTCGCAGATTCCCACCAGTGCCTGCACCATGTAGTAGAAGCCCTGCACCATGGAACTCATGTGTTCAGACATTGAGGTCATGAACTGAACCATGGAATGGGCATCCCCCATCATGGCACATCCTGCATCATAGTCTCTTCTGCAGAAGCCACACTATTGGCCTGGTTACCTCAGGGTGATGGCAGCATCTCCTTGGTCAGAAAGCAATGGGACTCCTCCAGTTGCAGCCTGAGGAGGCTTGCTGTCCTCCCTATCTGTTATTCATGACTTTGTATTTGTAACTCCAGAGCTGTGTGGATCGACCTGACCACGAGGCATGTCACGTGATCTGATCTTCAGCTATGAGGTGCTCACCAGTGAGTGATCCTTGTGAACCTTTGATCATAGAATCCCTACAGCAGAGGGAGGCCATTCAGCCCATCAAGTCTGTACCTGAGACACATGAGAGAATGTATAAACTGCACATAGAGAGTGACCTGATGTTGGAATTGAACGTGGGTCCTTGGTGCTGTGAGGCAGTAGTGTTACAATTGTGCCATCAAGCTTGTCTACTAGTTATTCGCACTGAGGTACAAGTAATCGTGCTGATGTAGAGTGTAGATGACAGCTATGACACTCTTTAATATCATTTCTGTGATGTCTCGGGTCTTTGGCTTCCAGGGGACAAGACAATGGACTGAGGTTGATGCCTAAGTTTAATGGTAACGTTAGAGGGGAGGATTTGCCAGGCTATGAGCTTACAGATTGCTGTTGAATATAATTCTGTGGCTGCTGAAGACCCATAACATCTTGGAGATGTCCAGTTTTGAGATTCTAGATCTGTTCTAAATTTATTCCATTTAGTGTGGAGGTAATGTCCAATGGATGATATCTTCATTGGAAAGAGAGGATTTTGTCTCCACCAGGACTGTATATGGACTGGTATATTTATGACAGATAGTTTGGTGTGGACTGGGTCAAGAATGCATTTCCCTTCTGATGGTTCTCTCACCACCTGCCACAGACCCAATCTAGCAGGTATGCCCTTAAGATTTGACCAGGTCAATATTAATGCTACTCAGTGATAAGCAATGATGTCCCTCACTTAGGGTACATCCTGTGCCCTGGCCATTTGTTTCCAATTTGTGTTTAACATGGAGGAGTACTGATTAATCAGCTGAGGCAGGACAAGGTAAGGGGTGGAATGGGTGATAACCAACAGGATGTTTGCTTACTCATTTTAGACATGCCATGAGACTTCATTGAATTTAGAATCGATGTTAAGAACTCCCAGGGGTAACTCACTCCCGATGGTACATCACTCTGCTGCCTCCTCTGCTGTCTTGTCGGTGGGTCAGGACTTACCAGGGATGATGATGTTGGTGTCTGAGGCATTGCCTTAAATATGATTAGGTGAGAATGGCTTTGTCATGTTGTTGCTTGGCTGGTTTGTGAGGCAGCTCTCCGAATTTTGGCACAAGCTTCTAGATGTTCGAAAGGAGAACTTTTGCAGGGTTAGTAGGGCTGGGCGATCATCATTGTTTCTGATGTCTAAACTTTATTCCTTACTGACTTTTCCGAACTGGTTTGATACAATGAGTGACTTGTTAGGCTATTTCAGAGGGTAGTTCAGTCAATCACATTGCTGTAAGCCTGGAGTCACTTGTCGATGAGAGTAGGTAAAGATGGCAGATTTCCTTCTCTACAGAGTATTATTAAACAAAGTGAATTTTTACGACAATCATTTCAATCCAGAATTTTCAATTGAAATTTAAATTCCACAAGCTGCCATTGCAGGATTTGAATCTATCTCCTCAGACCATTAACCCAGGCCTCTGGATTACTAGTCCAGTGACATTACCACTGTGCCATCATCTCCATAAAACTCGGTTTATTGGGTGTGGGGAAGGCTGGAGAGTAATAAGCTGTGGAGTGGGATCAAGCCCTCCCAGTATACTTTGCCTGCCTGGTGTTTATAGCTTTGTTAGCAATCATATAATAGCCTGAAGCACAGTGCGGCACTGCACTTAAACTAATAAAACATAAGGCTAAATTGTGCAAAGCTCTGCAAAACTTGCCCTGATGTTTATGTTTCATCTAGTTTACCCTGTTAAATAATAAGTATGGTCGGTAGATGATCTAATTCATTGGAAACTGCTGTTAAATATCTCCCTAAAGTATGATATAATTTGCTGCATTTTCCCTGTGTTAACATCAGCAGTATTACAAGACCTCCTGTTAAAGACTTGACACATAAGGGGAAGTTGTTCATTTTAATGGGTGTTGCCTGCTTTTTCATTGCCTTGTAGAACAGAAACTTTGACAATCTCCTCGTTGCTCAAGATTTGGAGCAGGCCCCTGACATGGTGTGGTAGTCAAGGTTGCACAATGATTTGGGCTGCATCATTGGATCTCATTCAAGGACAGGCTGTAGATTGGGGCCAGGAAACTGTTTGTCAGCTACAAACATTTAGAGGACAATTTATTGGGAAAATAAGAAGATGAAAACCAAGATGCTGTTTTGCAATGATCCTGTATTCTAAATTGTAGCATTACAGAGAATAGAGAGAGAGTAAGCATTTTGTTCACAACCTACTAAGTCAAATAAAGTGTCAAAACCCCATATTTGTGCTGCAAATTAGAAAATGTTCCACTTATTTTAAAGTGCAAAATAGCAGTCCAAATAATTTCAATTTCTAAATAGAATCATTTATTTTGCACAGATCCTTTATTTTGTTGCTGTTTAAAATCATAATTTTTAATGTTGCAGAAAGAGAAGGGTCAGTGATTTAATCATAAACTGTGGCTGATTGTATATTACAGAAAATGCAGCTGAGGGGCACTGCAAGGGTATTTTTTTTCATTATATAAAGCGGATTTCTTTTACTCAGCAATTTGGTGTGAACCCCATAAAGTAACTTTTTAAAAAGTCACGATGTCAAATTTAGACAGCTGAAAGAAAGCACATGCAGTTTTTCTTTCTTTTAAAACTCCCGTGAAAAAGTCTCCAGCTTCCCTCCTCAGTGGGTGACTAAATATGAAACCAGCCGATGAGAGAGACTCATGCCAAGAACCGCAGTTCCACTGGATGTTTCCTCCTGCCTAGCCTCTAGCAACGAGCAGCATCCCACAGCGCTCCATACTTCTCAGATTATTTATTTCTTTGCAACTGTGACTCCAGTTCCCTATTTATTTTTCTTTTAAAGCAATCACTTCTCTTAAAAAATAGTAAACTTAATTCGGTACTTTAAATTTCACCAGCATTTCAGCAAATGTGGTTCACTTGCTGACCATCTTTTCCCAACACTCAATTATTTCCTTTACCCTGATTTCCATCACTCCACCATTGGTGGCTACGTAAGCTTTTGAATTTCCTCCCAAAATCTCTCTGCCTTTCTCCCTCTATCTCTTCCTTTGAGGCACTTGTTAAAACCTATCTCTGTGTCAGATTTTTGGCAACCTGTCCCAACATTGAGGGTGGTGGCACAGTGGCTAGCACTATTACCTCACAGCACTTGGGACCCAGGTTCGATTCCACTCTTGGGTTATTGTCAGTGCACATTCTGTGTGCGTTGCCTCTGGGTGCTCCAATTTCTTCCCACTTTCCAAAGATGTGTAGGTTAGGTGGATTAATGGGGTAAATGCACATGGTTGCGAGTATACGGTAAAGGTCAGATGCTCTGTTGAAGAGTTGGTATAGACTGAATGAACTGAATGGCCTTTAAGTGGCACCCCTAATGGGGTAGTAAGATTCTTAAACCAGTAGATATTAAGATACTGACAGAACTAGCAGCACTCAGTTAAATGACTTTTAAAATAGGTTTATGAGCTAACAGGAAGCAATTAACATATATGAGATGTAATAATTGATTCAAATGAGTGATTATGATTGTAAAACACATATGCTGATATTTTTAATGTACTATTATTGATTTTAAGGAATATTGTTCATTTTAGTCAAAAAACATTTTACTGCAAGGCATCATTAGGGCGAAGTCATATGTTGAGAGAGTACTTGGATCTTGGAAATGTACATAGAACATAGAACATAGAACATTACAGCACAGAACAGGCCCTTCGGCCTTCGATGTTGCGCCGACCAATATAAAAAGCAATGCCCCTCCAAACTAAACCATTCCCTTCTAAAGATCTTTCAAGATCTTTCAGTAAAGATTTGAATGGAAGGAACATATAGAACACTTAATCACACTTCTTGAATAGAGTTTATTCACTGTCCAGATGAGATGGACTGATGCCCAGACCTACTGTCACAAGTTAGTCTGGTTAGGCAGTGACCTTTAAGGGAACCCATGAGAATGTTTATTGAAACTCTGGGCTGAGCACCTTAGACTACTAGGCAACAGGGAATAGGATCAGCCAAGACAGGAGTCAGCTTCTGGATTTTATGGATTAATAAAATACCATTATGTTGAGGAGTGGAATGTAATTGGCCAAAGTATTTGACATGATCAATGTTGATTTGTGCATCCTGAAGATGATTGATTTAAAGTTACTGAAAGGCAGGAATGATTAATAAGAAAAAGTTAAAATTGATCTGATTTTGATTGCATAAGTTAGATTCATTGGAGAGATTTTGTTGCTCTGTCAGAGCTACTTAAGAACTCAGTAAGAATTTAGCAACACCAATTATTAATCCAACCGATTTATTTGATAGTAAAAAAGCGAGCTTTCAACACTCCCGTGTCTTCATCAGGCAAGTGCAGTGTTCTGGTCTGCAATAGCACACATCAGCACAGACAGTCAGAGATTGCTGATTAGAATGCGAATCCTTACATCTAACCTGCTATTCAAGTGTTAAAGTGGCTAACAATGTGTGTGAAGGGAATCCTGAGCATTGTTAGAGAATTGTGTATTTTCTCCAGACAGCACAGTAAGTGAGGTTTTTTGCTAACCCAGGCAAGTTACGGGGGTTACAGATAGTGTGTCATGAAGCCAAGATCCCTGTTAAGACCGTCCTCATGTGTGCGGAGCTTGGCTATCAGTCTCTGCTCAGCGACTCTGCGCTGTCGTGTATCACGAAAGCCCCCTTGAAGAACATTTACCCGCAGGTCGGAGGCCGAATGCCCATGACTGCTGAAGTGTTCGCCCACAGGAAGGGAACTGTTTTGCCTGGTGATTGTTGAGCGATGCTCATTCATCCGCTGTCGTAGTGTTTGCATGGTCTCCCCAATATACCATGCTTCGGGACATCCTTTCTTGCAACGTATTAGGTAGACAACGTTGGCCGAGTTGCAAGAGTATGTACCGTGCACCTGGTGAATGGTATCCTCACGTTTGATGATGTCGTCCATGTCTCTGCATGTCTTGCAGAGGTTGCTGTGGCAGGGTTGTGTGGTATTGTGGTCACTGTTCTCCTGAAGGTTGGGTAGTTTGCTGCGAACAATGATCTGTTTGAGGTTGTGCGGTTGTCTGAAAGCAAGAAGTGGGGGGGGTGGGGATGGCCCTAGCGAGATGTTCATCGTCATCAATGATATGTTGAAGACTCCGGAGAAGATGTCGTAGCTTCTCCGCTCCGGGGAAGTACTGGACAACAAAGGGTACTCTGTCCACCGTGTCCCGTGTTCGTCTTCTGAGGAGATCAGTGCGGTTTATCGTTGTGGCACGTTGGAACTGTCGATCGATGAGTCGAGCGCCATATCCTGTTCTCACGAGGGCATCCTTCAGTGTCTGGAGGTGTCTGTCACGATCCTCCTCATCTGAGCAAATTCTGTGTATACGGAGGGCTTGTCCATAGGGAATGGCTTCTTTAACGTGTCTAGGGTGGAAGCTGGAGAAGTGGAGCATTGTGAGGTTGTCTGTCGGTTTGCGGTACAGTGAGGTGCTGAGGTGACCGTCCTTGATGGAGATGCGTGTGTCCAAGAATGCAACTGATTCTGGAGAATAGTCCATGGTGAGTCTGATGGTGGGATGGAACTTGTTGATATCATCATACAGTTGTTTCAATGATTGTTCACCATGAGTCCAAAGGAAAAAGATGTCATCAATGTATCTAGTATATAACCTTGGTTGGAGATCTCGTGTGGTGAAGAAGTCTTGTTCGAACCTGTGCATGAAGATGTTGGCATACTGAGGTGCGAATTTGGTCCCCATGGCTGTTCCGTGTGTCTGGATGAAAAGCTGATTGTTGAAGGTGAAGACATTGTGGTCCAAGATGAAGCGGATGAGTTGTAAAATTGCATCTGGAAACTGGCAGTTGTTGGCATTGAGTACTGAGGCAGTTGCAGCAATACCATCGTCGTGGGGGATGTTGGTGTAGAGCGCCGAGACATCCATTGTGACAAGGAGTGTCCCTGGTTCAACTGCTCCATGTGTGCTGAGTTTCTGTAGGAAGTCCGTAGTGTCAAGACAAAAGCTGGGGGTTCTTTGTACAATGGGTTTCAGGATGCCCTCGATATAGCCGGAGAGGTTCTCACACAGGGTCCCATTGCCCGATACGATGGGACGGCCGGGTATGTTTGCCTTGTGTATCTTTGGGAGGCAGTAGAGATCTCCAATGCGGGGAGTACGTGGAATGAGAGCCCGGAGGGTGTTCTGAAGGTCCGGATCAAGGGTTTCGATCAGAGTGTTGAGTTGACGAGTGTGTTCTTTGGTCGGATCTGCTGGTAACTGTCTGTAGTGTTTCTCATTGTTTAGTTGTCGGTACACTTCTTCACAGTAGTCCGTTCTGTTCAGTATGACGGTGGCGCCTCCTTTGTCTGCTGGTTTGATGACAATGTTGCGGTTGGTCTTGAGAGCACGGATGGCCTTGCGTTGTGCTTGGGTGATGTTCGGGACTGTCTTGTAAGTGCGGTTGATAAATCTGGTGTTCACGCACCTCCTGATGGCTTGGGCATACATGTCCAGTCGGGGGCAGCGGCCTTCCGGAGGAGTCCAATTGGATTCATTCCTCTTCGGTTGCTGCACTGCGGATCCCTCTGTCGGCTGTTCTGGTTCATTCGCTATCTCATTGAGTCCACTATTGGCCTCTTGGGGTTTGTGGAAGAACTCACGCAGCCTCATTCGCCTGATGAATTCCTCTGTGTCTGCTGCGAGACTGATGGGGTCCATTTTGGTGGTGGGATAGAAATTGAGCCCTCGGCTGAGAACTTCGATTTCCTCTGATTGAAGTGTGTAGTCCGACAGGTTAACAATGGACCTCCCTGCGGTAGTGTTGTTTTCTACTGTGGTGCCAAGGGAGGTTTGGTTGTTGCTGGTGGCGATGCCGAGTTTTTCAAGTTTCCTGTTACACCAATTATTAATCCAACCGATTTATTTGATAGTAAATCCGCGAGCATTCAACACTCTTGTGTCTTCCTCAGGCACGTGCAGTGTTCTGGTCTGCAATAGCACACATCAGCACAGACAGTCAGAGATTGCTGATTAGAATGCGAATCCTTACATCTAACCTGCTATTCAAGTGTTAAAGTGGCTAACAATTGTGTGAACGGCACCCTGAGCAAAGTAAAATGGAATACATATTCTCAACTTGCACTCAGGACGCAGACCAGCTGCGAAACTTTGCCAAGCAGATGAGACAAAGAAACTACACCATTTACATGCACACCAAGAACAGGAAACTTGAAAAACTCGGCATCGCCACCAGCAACAACCAAACCTCCCTTGGCACCACAGTAGAAAACAACACTACCGCAGGGAGGTCCATTGTTAACTTGTCGGACTACACACTTCAATCAGAGGAAATCGAAGTTCTCAGCCGAGGGCTCAATTTCTGTCCCACCACCAAAATGGACCCCATCAGTCTCGCAGCAGATACAGAGGAATTCATCAGGCGAATGAGGCTGCGAGAGTTCTTCCACAAACCCCAAGAGGCCAATAGTGGACTCAATGAGATAGCGAATGAACCAGAACAGCCGACAGAGGGATCCGCAGTGCAGCAACCGAAGAGGAATGAATCCAATTGGACTCCTCCGGAAGGCCGCTGCCCCCGACTGGACATGTATGCCCAAGCCATCAGGAGGTGCGTGAACACCAGATTTATCAACCGCACTTACAAGACAGTCCCGAACATCACCCAAGCACAACGCAAGGCCATCCGTGCTCTCAAGACCAACCGCAACATTGTCATCAAACCAGCAGACAAAGGAGGCGCCACCGTCATACTGAACAGAACGGACTACTGTGAAGAAGTGTACCGACAACTAAACAATGAGAAACACTACAGACAGTTACCAGCAGATCCGACCAAAGAACACACTCGTCAACTCAACACTCTGATCAAAACCTTTGATCCGGACCTTCAGAACACCCTCCGGGCTCTCATTCCATGTACTCCCCGCATTGGAGATCTCTACTGCCTCCCAAAGATACACAAGGCAAACATACCCGGCCGTCCCATCGTATCTGGCAATGGGACCCTGTGTGAGAACCTCTCCGGCTATATCGAGGGCATCCTGAAACCCATCGTACAAAGAACCCCCAGCTTTTGTCTTGACATTACGGACTTCCTACAGAAACTCAGCACACATGGAGCAGTAGAACCAGGGACACTCCTTGTCACAATGGATGTCTCGGCGCTCTACACCAACATCCCCCACGACGATGGTATTGCTGCAACTGCCTCAGTACTCAATGCCAACAACTGCCAGTTTCCAGATGCAATTTTACAACTCATCCGCTTCATCTTGGACCACAATGTCTTCACCTTCAACAATCAGCTTTTCATCCAGACACACGGAACAGCCATGGGGACCAAATTCGCACCTCAGTATGCCAACATCTTCATGCACAGGTTCGAACAAGACTTCTTCACCACACAAGATCTCCAACCAAGGTTATATACTAGATACATTGATGACATCTTTTTCCTTTGGACTCATGGTGAACAATCATTGAAACAACTGTATGATGATATCAACAAGTTCCATCCCACCATCAGACTCACCATGGACTATTCTCCAGAATCAGTTGCATTCTTGGACACACACATCTCCATCAAGGACGGTCACCTCAGCACCTCACTGTACCGCAAACCGACAGACAACCTCACAATGCTCCACTTCTCCAGCTTCCACCCTAGACACGTTAAAGAAGCCATTCCCTATGGACAAGCCCTCCGTATACACAGAATTTGCTCAGATGAGGAGGATCGTGACAGACACCTCCAGACACTGAAGGATGCACTCGTGAGAACAGGATATGGCGCTCGACTCATCGATCGACAGTTCCAACGTGCCACAACGATAAACCGCACTGATCTCCTCAGAAGACGAACACGGGACACGGTGGACAGAGTACCCTTTGTTGTCCAGTACTTCCCCGGAGCGGAGAAGCTACGACATCTTCTCCGGAGTCTTCAACATATCATTGATGACGATGAACATCTCGCTAGGGCCATCCCCACCCCCCCACTTCTTGCTTTCAGACAACCGCACAACCTCAAACAGATCATTGTTCGCAGCAAACTACCCAACCTTCAGGAGAACAGTGACCACAATACCACACAACCCTGCCACAGCAACCTCTGCAAGACATGCCGGATCATAGACATGGACGACATCATCAAACGTGAGGATACCATTCACCAGGTGCACGGTACATACTCTTGCAACTCGGCCAACGTTGTCTACCTAATACGTTGCAAGAAAGGATGTCCCGAAGCATGGTATATTGGGGAGACCATGCAAACACTACGACAGCGGATGAATGAGCATCGCTCAACAATCACCAGGCAAAACAGTTCCCTTCCTGTGGGCGAACACTTCAGCAGTCATGGGCATTCGGCCTCCGACCTGCGGGTAAATGTTCTTCAAGGGGGCTTTCGTGATACACGACAGCGCAGAGTCGCTGAACAGAGACTGATAGCCAAGCTCCGCACACATGAGGACGGTCTTAACAGGGATCTTGGCTTCATGACACACTATCTGTAACCCCCGTAACTTGCCTGGGTTAGCAAAAAACCTCACTTACTGTGCTGTCTGGAGAAAATACACAATTCTCTAACAATGCTCAGGATTCCCTTCACACACATTGTTAGCCACTTTAACACTTGAATAGCAGGTTAGATGTAAGGATTTGCATTCTAATCAGCAATCTCTGACTGTCGGTGTTGATGTGTGCTATTGCAGACCAGAACACTGCACTTGCCTGAGGAAGACACGGGAGTGTTGAAAGCTCGCTTTTTTACTATCAAATAAATCGGTTGGATTAATAATTGGTGTTGCTAAATTCTTACTGAGTTCTTACCACCCCAATCCAACGCCGGCATCTTTACATCAGAGCTACTTAACCCTTTGATGAACTCCTGGTGGCCATTGGTTCAAATAAAGTTACATCTTCATGCAGAGATACCTGCCTCATGAATTTTGTGTTGTCTGAGGTTTGGGCAGTACTGGTTACCTCAGTTACCCTACTAACAGTCTGAATGGCCTCCTTCTGCACAATAGGGATTTTATGATTCTATGTGGCTTGGTGTAAAGTTGCCATAGCTCCAGTTAACCATTGGCTGTGCTCCTCCTCTGAGGGGAAAGCTGTCTGGTGGTGATTTAATCTCAGGGTCACTGGATCTTAGGCAAGGGGTAAGGTTAAGAAGGCCAGACCTTCATGGATAATCTCTGATAACAATCCCATGAACTGCGTGTGTACTGCCCGATGTTTCACCATGTTAATGGCACTAAAGAAATGCAAGTTGTTGCTTTTTACTGATCAAATACAAAATGCTACACTGCTGGCTGCAATGTTTTGATGTTTCTGTGTGTGTTTGGAATTCAAATGAAAGCAGGACCAGAGGCAGTCACTCTCTTCCCTGCAAATAAAAAAATTATGACACTTTGGGTGCAACCTCTGCAGCTACAGAGCTCAACTTGCCCATAGAAAATCTAATACAGACAGACCTGTCGATGCTGGGGGCTTTAAGTGATGTTACTGTTCCTACTCTTTCCAAGCACATTATGAATATTTTTATAAATATGAATATTTAATGGAATTCAATTGAGATAATTTATAACTTTTGTTACGGAGAGCACCATTTTAGCATTTGAACTTTGTTTTCTAATTGCATTTTTTGATATTATTGCTGCATGAGAACTTTGAACAAATTAATGATAATGGGAATTCCTATAGGAATTTCCATCCAATTCCATCATTTGATGTGGAAGCTGAGATTCACGTAGGTACAGTATATACAGAGGCATTGATTCTGTCTCCAATATTCACATTCATGGATCCCATAAGGCAATTATTTGGGCATATTCGAGAAATCTGTCTTCACTCCTGCACCTTATGTGAGATTAAAGGAAACTGTCTCATTCTGGCTGCCCTTCAACTCTTTGAATAGGAACTACTCTTCTCACTGTGGTGAAGATCACCAAAGAATTATACTTTTATGTTACTGCATTATTCCAAGCCATGGCTGGACTTATGCCAAATCTCTTAGCCTCTCGTTTGTGGATGTATTGCCTTCAAATGACAAGTACTTGGTTTTCCACTGGCCACACACTGATCATTTTCGCTTTGAAAGGGATTCGTAAACTAAGGAGGCCGAAGAGTTTCCAACCAAACAATACAAGGCATTGTGGATGGCACTGATGTGGATCTCAGCATCCAGGCTGGATCAGGGCCTGAGGCTTCAAGGTGTCTCTTAATAATTCAAGTTCCGAACAAGAAGAAGACATTTCCACTCAATAAAATTACACAATCCCAATTATCCCATTAGCATCCAGAATATCTTCATTCTGCAGTAGGCAACAATAGATGCATATCTTGAAGGCTGTTAGATTACACAGCAAGGAAAATTGGAAGAGACATTGAACCGCAGCCTGATGTGTTTAGATCACACATTTGACTCCAGTGCCCAAATATAAAATGTGTGAAATTTAAAAGCTTCAAAAATCTTTAACTTTTGAGTTAGCCTTAATTGGACTTTTACCCTACGACTGTGTCCTTTGCCTCAAGTTATCAACCAATTGCTAAATCATAAGAATAGATTTTCTATTTTAAAAATAGCATTGTTGTTCATGAGGAAATGTAGCTTGACATATCAGTACTACTGGTCTGTAAAGAAATGGCATTTTGAGTCATTCAGTTCAAGTAATTGTCACTTACAGATAGGTGAGTATATATCGGGAGCTCACATATCAATGGCCCATAACTGACCATTCACTGACTTCATGATATCAGGTAGTGTGAATTCAGAATGTTGGTCCTGATAAGTTAATCCTATGAATAATTATATTTACTTCTAAAGGAAAAGTTATTTAAACATACGTAAAAGAGGAAGCAAGCAATAGGGGGTAATTATTTGGGTGTAGTCTTAAAAAGAGAAGGAAAATTTTAGGGATGTGAGGAAAGAGCCAGAGAATGGAACTAATTCAATAACTCTTTCAAAGAAGGAATTGAAGCATGATGGGCTGAATGGCCTCTTTTCGTTCTGTTAGATTCTATGAAGGTGCTCCTGTTTGCAAAAGATAATTCTTCTAATATTGGATATTTCATGAAAAAGAATTGAGGGCTGGGGGGAGAATTATTCAATCAGGAATCTCAGTAATCTATGTTTCTACTGAGTTAAGGAGGAGGAGAGGGTGAGACTTCTCTTTCTCTCCCACATCTTGATGTCCTTTGTGAAATGAATTTAGGGAGTTTCAAGGCTGTTCACAATACTGCAACAACAACTTGAAATTATATTGCAGTTTTACAAAGAACAAAGAACAAAGAACAAAGAGCAACACAGCATGGGAAACAGGCCCTTCGGCCCAACGAGCCCGCACTGCCGTCCTAACGTCTTAATGACATATCCATGACTTTAGTCTATGCCTATTGTGGAAGATTCCCATTTAGGGACCAATATAGGGACAATTTGTTACCCAATCAGCCTAAGAGCACATTTTTGGGATGTGGGAGGAAACTAGAGCACCCGGAGAAAACCCACGCAACCACGGGGAGAACGCGCAAACTCTCGCAGACACAGGCCCAAATCTATGTGTCTGCACAGCAACAGCGATAGTCTCTGAGCTGTCATGTTGCCCATCAGATGGTCCAGTTTAAGCATACACTAACGACTTGAAGCACTAGGCCACTCCTGAAGCAACAGGAGTTATTTTACTTTTTAATGTAATACATTTTGTATTTGTAATAATAATGTAATAAAATGTCCCATGTCGATTTAGAAGAACATTATCAAAAAAGTTTGAGTGCACAAAAAGAGGTATCAGTTTAGTTTTAATTATCACCATCACAAATAGATTTATGTTAACACTGCAATGAAGCTACTGTGAAAATCCCCTAGACATCACACTCTGGCACCTGTTCAGGTACACTGAGGGCGAATTTTAACATGGCTAATGCACCTAAACAGCATATCTTTTGGATAGTGCAGTGAAACCAGAGCACACAGAAGAAACCTATGTGAACACGGGGAAAATGTGCAAACACTGCATAAACAGTGACCCAAACTAGGAATTGAACCTAGGTCCCTGGTGCTATGAGGTAGCAGTGCTAACCACTGTGCCACCCCAGGTGTTCAAAGAGGTAGTTGTAGGAAAGTCTTCAAGGAGGAATGAGAAGTAGAGAGACAGTGAGATTTAGTGGGGGGGTGCAGGGGGTGTGCGGGGTGATGTTGCAATTCCTGAACTTTGGGCACAGCATGATGGTTGCCAATGGTGCAGTATTTCAAATTGGGCATGCAATGAGGCCAGAATAGAAGGATATCTTGGTCAGGTTGTAGAGCTGTAGGAGTTAGTGGAAGTTAGGAGGGATGAAATTTTGGAGAAACTTAAAAGCAAGAATAATATTTTTAAAGCTGAGGCTTTGCATGTCAGGAGCCAATACAGGGCAGCGGGCCAGGCATTGCCTTTGACCTTATGAATTGCTTACTTAGGGCTGGATGTTGGATAAGCAGAGGGAGAAGTGATGGCGACATAAGCTGCGTGTTGCGAATGGATATGTGAAAGTAATATGAATTGTAGTATCAACTGATGTCATTGAGGGGCAGCATGTACATGAAAAGTAGGAAGGACGGCAAGAATTGGTCTTTGGGGAGTTCCAAGACCAACTGTGCAGCAGTGGAAAGGGCAAAATAACTGGGAGTATGAGTTGGTTATAATGCCCTCAAGCCTGCTCCAATACATTTGATTATCTGATTGGATAAGTAAGAATAGTCAGGTGAGGGCAGTCCTATCCTGAGAGAAGCGCTGGACAATGATGGTGCAATCAAATGTGTCAAGACAAAACAGATAAAGAGGAAAGTCCACTAACTAATATCATGTTGATAATCTCACTTACAACCATGATGACAGCTAGTACAATAAAAAGTGCTCTTCTGAACTTGTGGTTAAATCCTGCTGTTAAACATGACTCACTGGAGATGGGATCTACATTGGAGGTGGAAATCCTGATGTGCAGACATAAATCTTTAAGAAAAAAATTAAATTCATGAGACAAAATAATTCAATAGTTTGGCAATATAGCAATAATGGTATGAACTTTTGGATTGTGTAATTTTTCATTCATTTTAAACCAGGCTTATTACAATTGACAATTAGTGAACCAGAATCTGAAATACTGTCAGTTTTTTAAATCAAGTAATCTAGTTCACCTTGACTTAAATGCATCATTATTTTGCATTCAATATAATTGGGCGACATGATGGCAGAGTTGTTCAGGTGACTTGGTGGCATAGTAGTTAGCACTGCTGCCTCACACCGCCAGGGACCCAGGTTCAATTCCAACTTCGGGTCACTGTCTTTGTGAAGTTTGCACGTTCTCCCCCTGTCTGCGTGGGTTTTCTCCCATGGTACGAAGATGTGCAGGTTAGGTTGATAGTCCAAGCTAAATTGCCCCTTATTGTCAGGGAGACTAGCAGGGTCAATACGTGGAGTTACAGGGAGAGGGACTGCATGGGATTGTTGTTGATGCAGGCTTTTGCACTGTAGGGATACTATGATTCTATGATAATTAGCTCCAAACCTGTTTCAAAATGACATTACTTGATCATGTTCGCACATATAAACATTTGTGTGTGTGTGTATTGCCTGGATAAAAATCTTTTCCCCAGGTTTCTATAGTGCACTTTTAAGAATTATAACTCACACCAATTTGAAACAGGAACAGGAAACAGTCTAACTGAGAGGAAAGTAAACAGACAAGCGTTTCCATGTCAGGGAAAATCACCAATATAATCATTTGGGGATGTTTTAGCACTTCTGTATCTTTGTTGATGAGGCGATTGGCAAACTTTAATGTCCAGTCATGCGACATTAATCCTTCCTGTACTGTGAAAATAATGGAGCCAAAGACAGTAACTGTATAAACAAAACTGTCTGTGTGTTGAATCACACTTGCAATTTGAACACTGATGATTCAGTTTAATTCAGGAAAATGTTCAATTCCTTCATCTGGATTTGTGTTCCCAATCTGTTTTACTTTAATTTTGTATTTGTCTTATACATTGTGGTTAGTCCCTTGTTTTGCAAACGTCTCCTGCTATAATGTCAACTTGATTTAAGATGAGACCTCCAAGCTCCGTCTCCCACAAACAAAAGAATAATAGTCAAGTTCCAAAATACAGTCTGTATGACTCAATGAAGATGGAAGCTTTTGCAGCATGAATCTGTTTAGGTAGAATAATAGAATCCCTATGGTGAAGAAGGAAGTCATTTGAGCCTGCAGTGACAACAATCTCACCCAAGCCCCATCTCCATAAGCACAATATTTATCCTGCTTGTCTCCCTGACAGTAAGAGTATCACAACACCAGGTTAAAGTTCAACCAATTTGTTTGATAGTAAACTCACAAGCTTTCGGGGTTTGCCTCTTCATCAGGTAAATGGAGAGTTCTGGCCTCAGACCCCGAAATCATGTGAGTTTACTATCAAATAATTTGGTTGGGCTTTAACCTGGTGTTGTGAGACTTCTTACTGTTTACCCCAGTCCAATGCTGGCATTTCCACATCATGTTCCCCTGACACTGAAGGACAATTTAACATGGCCAATCAACCTAGCTTGCACATCTTTGGACTGTGGGAGGAAACTCATGCAGATCCAGGGAGAATATATAAACTCCACACAATTACAACTGATAATTAGTGAACCAGAATCTAAAATACTGTCAGTTTTTTAAATCAAGTAATCTAGTTCACCTTGACTTAAATGCATCATTATATTGCATTCAGTATAATTGGGCGACATGGTGGCAGAGTCGTTCAGGTGACTTGGTGGCACAATGGTTAGCACTGCTGCCTCACTCCGCCAGGGACCCAGATTCAATTCCAACCTCAGGTCATTGTCTTTGTGGAGTTTGCACGTTCTCCCCTTGTCTGCATGGGTTTTCTCCCACAGTACGAAGATGTGCAGGTTAGATTGATAGTCCATGCTAAATTGCCCCTTATTGTCAGGGAGACTAGCAGGGTCAATATGTGGAGTTACAGATATAGTCACTCCTATATATGTGAAGGGAGCGATGAGAGATGAATGCTATGGATGCAGCCAATTGCTTGTTATTTTCACACGCATTATCATTTTCCTGGGGTCTGATTTTAAATTGCTTTGTTCATTGTTTATAGGATGATAGTGGCTTCAAAATGAAATGTTTCTCCACTCATTAACTTTAGCGAGGGTTTTGTAGCCATTTTGAAAGAAACTTATCACTGGGGATTCTGCTGACTGTAGGCCCATCTCAGAATGCGGCAGGAAGTTTACTGCCCCATCTGCCATGGAAATCATAGCAAGTGAGGGGCAGGCAATGGGAAGGTTCATTAACCTCGAGCGAGATCTTATGTTTTTGGGATGAGTGAGGTTGTAAAATCCCTCCCTACAAACGTGTTGGAAATGGTTGGAATGGGTGCTTAAGTCCTCCAACTGATTCCACAGGCATTTGACTGAAGAATCTCAGTTATACTGAGGAGAACTTTAGCTGTGAAAGTTTTGGTAAGAGCGGTGGAGAAGGGGGAGCTTTAAATCCATTGAAAATGTAAACCTGTTGAAGTTGAACCTGGGTCCATTCTGTTAACTTCCATGTTTAGGTAATCTAAGGTTAATTCTGTGCAACCACCTGGGAAGGGGCAGACTGCTTATTAACATAGAATAGTCATTCGATTGGAGTGCTTTTAAGTTTACTAACTGGTTCACATGTTTCCCAACTTTCCTAAAATCCATGAAAAAGCAAGAATTCAGTAGCAATTAAGGGGCAGACCAGAATACATGGATATAATGCCATATATTCTCAGTGCTTATTGCTGATCTCTTACCTGCCTGTGGGAAAGGAATTATTCACAGTACGTTTGCTGGCAATATATTTTCTCTATTTTGGAGCTTTTCACACCAGAATGGTGATGTCTTGACTATCTTAGTTTGGACTTCAGAAGAGGAGCAACAATGACCAGATCCGCAACAGATAGAGGAGCACAGAGGAGCGGGCACAATTGAAAACAGCAAGAGAGGAAGAAAGGAGAGCAGATGGGAGCAGAGCATAGGACGGCATGGTGGCACCGTTGCCCTTCACTGCTGCCTCACAGCTCCAGGGACCTGAGTTGGATTCCAGCCTCGGGTAACTGTGTGGAGTTTGCACATTCTTCCAATATCTGTCTGGGTTTCTTAAGGGTGCTGTGGTTTCTTCCCACAGTCCAAAGATGTGCGGGTTAGGCCTGGATGGGATTGTTGCCAGCTCGATGGCTCTCCTTCTGTACTGCAGGGATTCAATTCTTCAATAAGGAGGGGGCCACAAAGCAGAGGATGGCAGAATTGGGAGAACAAATGAGAGGGGAGTAGGAAAGGGGTGCAGCTTACAGGAGCTTTTATCTGATAAAGGATGTACAGACAGAGGTTGGATTTGTTTTACCGGCCAGAAGAGCAGCACTTCAGAAAGCTCAGGGTGTTGCATGATGGGGTGGCGGACAATTGCAATCTCCAGTCAGAAAACTTGTTTGCTGATGGCCTGATAGTAATGAATTTCCACTGGCTGCCCAAGTCACCATTGCTTTATTCTTTATCCTCTGCATTGTTCCACTGCTCTGCTGGAGAGATATCCAGGATCTCTTATTCAGCACATCACAGGTGACTAATAGCTTGCTTTTAGGCACAGAAATGACATAAGCTTTACCAGCACTTCAGTTTGATCACATGTGTGGGTTTGTGGCTCTGACTGGCTTCCCACAGTTCCATAGGTCATCATTGAAAGCACAGTCATGACAATCGATGGCGCACACACATCGACCAGAAACATTGATCAACTGCAAGGTCTTCTTCTCCATCAAAATGTAGCTGGTAAATGCATTCATGCAAACATGTAAGATTCCCTGAAACTGTCAAAATAATTTCATCCCGCAGCAATCCAATCTTCCTGACATCTTTGGGCATTTGACGAAATGTAAGGAACAACTCCTTGGAGACACTTCAAACTTGGCCAGTGACATTCATCAGGTACTCAACCAATGAGATCCAAAAATGCTACAATGAATGGCATATGACCTTATGATCATCAATTGTGATATTTCAGTCAGATCTAGAGGTACCCTTTACTGTGCACCTGCTAGAGTACATGCCACAGTCTGTACACAACACTGCAGAACAGTTGGATTTAGCCCCACAGGAGGAACAAAGCACATGGTGTAAATCATTTGAGCAATATTCCAAGGATGGAGAAGAGGAAAAGGATGAGAATGAAGGAGGTGAGGGCATCATAGCACAAATTACTCATATTGCTACCTAGAATGTCAGGGATGTTCTTATTAACACAAGGTTTATGCATGATGGCCATTCTTCCTGCATCCCCAATGCCATTGACAGCAAGAATCCAACAATCAAGTAAATAGACTTTATATACCCTGTCATTGGTCCCTGTCAATGAATTATTCCATCTAGTGCCAGCATAGACTCAGTGGGGTGAATGGCCTCTTTTTGTGACTCAATGACTCCTTCAAAAACTTGAAACATGCAGCTGTAGAGGAATTGCTGTCTCGGTCCAACATGCTTCAGTGACAAAAGTTATTCATGCAGATATCTTGATGGGAGGAGAATCCTAATAAGGGCAGTTCAATGGGATCAGTATTCAGGTAATGTAACGAGTGGGAGTCTTGCTCACCTGCCAATTGTGTGTGATGTATCAGTCACTGCAATAATGATTGTGGGTGTTGTGTCAGTCACTGCAATAATGATTGTGGGTGTTGTGTCAGTCACTGCAATAGTGATTGTGGGTATTGTGTCAGTCTCTGCAGTAATGATTGTGGGTGTTGTGTCAGTCACTGCAGTAATGATTGTGGGTATTGTGTCAGTCACTGCAGTAGTGATTGTGGGTGTTGTGTCAGTCACTGCAGTAATGATTGTGGGTGTTGTGTCAGTCACTGCAATAGTGATTGTGGGTATTGTGTCAGTCTCTGCAGTAATGATTGTGGGTGTTGTGTCAGTCACTGCAGTAATGATTGTGGGTGTTGTGTCAGTCACTGCAATAGTAATTGTGGGTGTTGTGTCAGTCACTGCAGTAGTGATTGTGGGTGTTGTGTCGGTAATTGTAATAGTGATTGTGGGTGTTGTGTCAGTCACTGCAATAGTGATTGTGTGTGTTGTGTCAGTCACTGCAGTAGTGATTGTGGGTGTTGTGTCAGTCACTGCAGTAATGATTGTGGGTGTTGTGTCAGTCGCTGCAGTAATGATTGTGGGTGTTGTGTCAGTCACTGCAGTAATGATTGTGGGTGTTGTGTCAGTCACTGCAGTAATGATTGTGGGTGTTGTGTCAGTCACTGCAATAGTAATTGTGGGTGTTGTGTCAGTCACTGCAGTAGTGATTGTGGGTGTTGTGTCGGTAATTGTAATAGTGATTGTGGGTGTTGTGTCAGTCACTGCAATAGTGATTGTGTGTGTTGTGTCAGTCACTGCAGTAGTGATTGTGGGTGTTGTGTCAGTCACTGCAGTAATGATTGTGGGTGTTGTGTCAGTCACTGCAGTAGTGATTGTGGGTGTTGTGTCAGTCACTGCAGTATGATTGTGGGTGTTGTGTCAGTCACTGCAGTAGTGATTGTGGGTGTTGTGTCAGTCACTGCAGTAGTGATTGTGGGTGTTGTGTCGGTCATTGTAATAGTGATTGTGGGTGTTGTATCAGTCACTGCAGTAGTGATTGTGCGTGTTGTGTCGGTCATTGTAATAGTGATTGTGGATGTTGTGTCAGTCACTGCAGTAGTGATTGTGGGTGTTGTGTCAGTCATTGCAATAGTGATTGTGGGTGTTGTGTCAGTCACTGCAGTAGTGATTGTGGGTGTTGTGTCAGTCACTGCAATAGTAATTGTGGATGTTGTGTCAGTCACTGCAGTAATGATTGTGGATGTTGTGTCAGTCACTGCAGTAATGATTGTGGGTGTTGTGTCAGTCACTGCAATAGTGATTGTGGGTGTTGTGTCAGTCACTGCAGTAGTGATTGTGGGTGTTGTGTCAGTCACTGCCGTAGTGATTGTGGGTGTTGTGTCGGTCATTGTAATAGTGATTGTGGGTGTTGTATCAGTCACTGCAGTAGTGATTGTGCGTGTTGTGTCGGTCATTGTAATAGTGATTGTGGGTGTTGTATCAGTCACTGCAGTAGTGATTGTGCGTGTTGTGTCAGTCATTGTAATAGTGATTGTGGGTGTTGTGTCAGTCACTGCAGTAGTGATTGTGGGTGTTGTGTCAGTCACTGCAGTAGTGATTGTGGGTGTTGTGTCAGTCACTGCAGTAGTGATTGTGGATGTTGTGTCAGTCACTGCAGTAGTGATTGTGGGTGTTGTGTTTGTCACTGCAGTAATGATTGTGGGTGTTGTGTCAGTCACTGCAGTAGTGATTGTGGGTGTTGTGTCAGTCACTGCAGTAGTGATTGTGGGTGTTGTGTCAGTCACTGCAGTAATGATTGTGGGTGTTGTGTCAGTCACTGCAGTAGTGATTGTGGGTGTTGTGTCAGTCACTGCAGTAGTGATTGTGTGTGTTGTGTCGGTCATTGTAATAGTGATTGTGGGTGTTGTGTCAGTCACTGCAGTAATGATTGTGGGTGTTGTGTCAGTCACTGCAATAGTGATTGTGGGTGTTGTGTCAGTCACTGCAGTAGTGATTGTGGGTGTTGTGTCAGTCACTGCAGTAGTGATTGTGGGTGTTAGAACATAGAACATTACAGCACAGAACAGGCCCTTCGGCCTTCGATGTTGTGCCGACCAAAATAAAAAGCAATGCCCCTCCAAACTAAACCATTCCCTTCTCTTCCATATACTTATCAATTAAACCTCTTAAACGCCACCAAACTTGGCGCATCTACAACAGCTGCAGGCAGGGCATTCCACTCCCTAATCACTCTTTGAGTAAAGAACCTACCTCTGATATCCGTCCTATAACTCATACCCCTTAATTTAAAGCTGTGTCCCCTCGTGCTAGCTTGCTCCATCCTAGGAAAAAGGCTATCACTGTCCACCCTATCTAAACCTCTAATCATCTTATATGCTTCAATAAGATCCCCCTCTTAGCCGCCTCCTTTCTAACGAAAACAACCTCAAATCCTTCAACCTCTCTTCATAGGACCTGCCCTCCATACCAGGCAACATCCTGGTAAACCTCCTCTGTACCCTCTCCAATGCCTCCACATCTTTCTTATAATGTGGGGACCAGAACTGCACACCATACTCCAAGTGCGGCCGCACTAGAGTTTTGTACAGTTGCAACATGATGCTGCGGCTCCTAAATTCAATCCCCCTACCAATAAAAGCTAAGACTCCTTAAGCCTTCTTAACAACTTTATACACTTGACTGCCTACTTTCAGGGATCTATTGACACATACACCAAGATCCTTCTGTTCCTCAACACTATTAAGAGCCCTACCATTAGCCCTATACTCTACAAATTTATTGTTCCTGCCAAACTGCCTTACACCTCACACTTTTCCACATTAAACTCCATTTGCCACCTCTCGGCCCAGCTCTGCAACTTGTCCAAGTCACTCTGTAAACTATAACACCCCTCTTCACTATCTACCACAGTGTTGTGTCAGTCACTGCAGTAATGATTGTGGATGTTGTGTCAGTCACTGCAGTAGTGATTGTGGGTGTTGTGTCAGTCACTGCAATAGTAATTGTGGATGTTGTGTCAGTCACTGCAGTAATGATTGTGGGTGTTGTGTCAGTCACTGCAGTAGTGATTGTGGGTGTTGTGTCAGTCACTGCAATAGTGATTGTGGGTGTTGTGTCAGTCACTGCAGTAATGATTGTGGGTGTTGTGTCAGTCACTGCAGTAGTGATTGTGGGTGTTGTGTCAGTCACTGCAATAGTGATTGTGGGTGTTGTGTCAGTCACTGCAGTAGTGATTGTGGGTGTTGTGTCAGTCACTGCAGTAGTGATTGTGGGTGTTGTGTTAGTCACTGCAGTAGTGATTGTGGGTGTTGTGTCAGTCACTGCAGTAATGATTGTGGATGTTGTGTCAGTCACTGCAGTAGTGATTGTGGGTGTTGTGTCAGTCACTGCAGTAGTGATTGTGGGTGTTGTGTCGGTCATTGTAATAGTGATTGTGGGTGTTGTATCAGTCACTGCAGTAGTTATTGTGCGTGTTGTGTCGGTCATTGTAATAGCGATTGTGGGTGTTGTGTCAGTCACTGCAGTAGTGATTGTTGTGTTGTTCAGTTTGTATAGTGATTGTGGGTGTTGTGTCAGTCACTGCAGTAATGATTGTGGGTGTTGTGTCAGTCACTGCAGTAGTGATTGTGGGTGTTGTGTTAGTCACTGCAGTAGTGATTGTGGTGTTGTGTCAGTCACTGCAGTATGATTGTGGATTTGTGTCAGTCACTGCAGTAGTGATTGTGGGTGTTGTGTTTGTCACTGCAGTAATGTTTGTGGGTGTTGTGTCAGTCACTGCAGTAGTGATTGTGGGTGTTGTATCAGTCACTGCAGTAATGATTGTGGACGTTGTGTCAGTCACTGCAGTAGTGATTGTGGGTGTTGTGTCAGTCACTGCAGTAGTGATTGTGTGTGTTGTGTCGGTCATTGTAATAGTGATTGTGGGTGTTGTGTCAGTCACTGCAGTAATGATTGTGGGTGTTGTGTCAGTCACTGCAATAGTGATTGTGGGTGTTGTGTCAGTCACTGCAGTAGTGATTGTGGGTGTTGTGTTAGTCCTGCAGTAGTGATTGTGGGTGTTGTGTCAGTCACTGCAAGTAGTGATTGTGGGTGTTGTGTCAGTCTGCAGTAGTGATTGTGGTGTTTGTGTCACTGCAATAGTAATTGTGGATGTTGTGTCAGTCACTGCAGTAATGATTTGTGGTGTTGTGTCAGTCACTGCAATAGTGATTGTGGGTGTTGTGTCAGTCACTGCAGTAGTGATTGTGGGTGTTGTGTTAGTCACTGCAGTATTGATTGTGGGTGTTGTGTCAGTCACTGCAGTAGTGATTGTGGGTGTTGTGTCAGTCACTGCCGTAGTGATTGTGGGTGTTGTGTTTGTCACTGCAGTAATTATTGTGGGTGTTGTGTCAGTCACTGCAGTAGTGATTGTGGATGTAGTGTCAGTCACTGCAGTAGTGATTGTGGGTGTTGTGTTGGTCACTGTAATAGTGATTGTGGGTGTTGTGTCAGTCACTGCAGTAATGATTGTGGGTGTTGTGTCAGTCACTGCAGTAGTGATTATGGTGTTGTGTCAGTCACTGCAGTAGTGATTATGGATGTAGTGTCAGTCACTGCAGTAGTGATTGTGGGTGTTGTGTCAGTCACTGCAGTAGTGATTATGGGTGTTGTGTCAGTCACTGCAGTAGTGATTTGGGTGTTGTGTCAGTTACTGCAATAGTAATTGTGGATGTTGTGTCAGTCACTGCAACGTGATTGTGGATGTTGTTTCAGTCACTGCAGTAGTGATTGTGGGTGTTGTGTCAGTCACTGCAGTAGTGATTATGGGTGTTGTGTCAGTCACTGCAGTAGTGATTGTGGGTGTTGTGTCAGTTACTGCAATAGTAATTGTGGATGTTGTGTCAGTCACTGCAACAGTGATTGTGGATGTTGTTTCAGTCACTGCAATAGTGATTGTAGGTGTTGTGTCTGTCACTGCAATAGTGATTGTTGGTGTTTTGTCAGTCACTGCAGTAGCGATTGTGGGTGTTGTGTCAGTCACTGCAGTAGTGATTGTGGGTGTTGTGTCAGTCACTGCAATAATGATTGTAGGTGTTGTGTCTGTCACTGCAATAGTGATTGTTGGTGCTTTGTCAGTCACTGCAGTAGTAGTTGTGGGTGTTGTGTCAGTCACTGCAGTAGTAGTTGTGGGTGTTGTGTCAGTCACTGCAGTAGTAGTTGTGGGTGTTGTGTCAGTCACTGCAGTAGTGATTGTGGGTGTTGTGTCAGTCACTGCAGTAGTGACTGTGAGTGTTGTGTCAGTCACTGCAGTAGTGATTGTGGGTGTTGTGTCAATCAGTGCAGTAGTAATTGCATTCTACTGAAATCTACTGAAACAGTTTGAGAGCTCATCCTGATCACTAATACTAAAATATTTTTCTCAATCCTAGAAACTGACAGCTCCAATGAATACTGCCAGGTAAACCTCTCTATTACTGACTTTAGACAGCTGTTTCTTGAAAATACCCAAAGCTTTTCCTTCCTGGCATTTGAAATTTCTTTAGTTCACCTTTACCGAATCCCAGACAGAGATATTTCGCCACCACTCTAATTGTTCTCTCCCTGTTTGACATTCAGAACCTGTTTACTGAAGGAATTCTGCAGAAGGATGCTTCCTGTTGTTTAATATGGATGAGCAAGTGTCCTCATATCAAAAACAAGTCAAACCTGAAAATTTATATTGCATCCCTCAACTCAGTGCAAAGTCCAACTTGTTCTTGCTTCCTAATTGTTACTAAATAGGAAAACAAAATTCAACCGAGTAACTTAAAACTCAAAACTGGCAGAGCCTAAGATTCGGATATTGGAGACCAACTTTAGAGCAAATCAGAGATTTCTAGGTTGTGGTTTCAATAATTTGGGAACTGTGATACCTCTAAAAGGACGAGATTTGAAAAGATTTGTGAAGTAAGCAATGAGATTTAACTTCATAGCTCCTGAAGCAACCATTGGATCAATAATTTTCATAGAATCATAAAATCTCTACAGTCCAGAAGGAGGCCATTGGCCCATCGAAACTGCACTGACAACAATTTCACTCAGGTTCTATCTCTGTAACCCCTGTCAATCCCCCTCACTCCAGTCCACTTAACATGCATATCTTTGGACATGGAATGAAATATTAGAAGGGATTTCAGCATCAACCTAGTTTGAATTGTCAAGAGTGCTGCTTCTGATTTGCTACAGAATCTTAACTACCATTGCATGCAGTCACAAACTAAATTCACTTGGGAAACCCATTGGATTTGAACCCCAGATAATAGAGTTAATACAATTCAAAATGAAGAAATGCCCTTCCATGAGTTAGCTGCAAAGCTAGGTGAATTCCTGCTGTCAGTGTAAATTCTAACTGTGTAAACCAGGTTATTGTATTTCAAACACAAAAATCCTTCTTTCTATACGTATATTTCTTGGTGGAAAATGATATAACACCCAGTAATTTTAAATGGATGAATATCCTTCTAAGTCTAATTCCAGTGGCTAGTTCTTTCATCTCCTATAAGATGACCATTTCGTTTTTCCTCTCTTAGCAAACAATAAAATCTTGCATTCATGTAACAGCTTCATGCTGAAAAAAGTTCCAAGTCATTTTTCAAAAGTGTAATTAAAATTAAAATTGGCAATGTGATGATAAAGGGACGGCAGAATGGTTAGCACTGCTGCCTCACAGCATCAGATACCCAGGTTTGATTCCACCATTGGATCACTGTGTGAGTGGAATTTGCATGTTCTCCCTGTACCTGCATGAGTTTCCTCCGAGTGTTCTGGTTTCCTCTCACATTCCAATGGTGAGTAGGTTAGGTAAGTTAACTATGGTAAATGTGCAAGGTTATGGGGATAGGGCGGTGGAATAGCCCTGGGTAAGATGCTCTTTCAGAGTCAGTGTAGACTCCATGAGCCGAATGGCCTCCTTCTGCACTTTAAGGATTCTAAGGTTTTAAAAAGTAGGATGACTATAGAGGTTGATTTTGAAGAGAGTCTTAAAGGAGGAGAGAGATGTATAGAGAGGGAGAGACTAAGGTGGGTCGAAAGCTTAAAATTAGACAGCTGATGGATGCTGAAAGGAGTGGAGCTTATACGGAAGAAGATGTTACAGGAGAGCAGTTTCAGAAGAGTATGGTCATAGACTGCAAATGGAATCCCAGATCATTAATCAAAATTTTTTGGTTGCTAATTCAATGGTCTATGCCAATAGGCCGCCAGAGGTAACCAAAATTCTGTTGGGTTTGAGTGTAATAGAGGAGAAGGGAAAATGTAGCACAGTGTAAGATCTGTATTCAGTTTATATTAAACAACAGACTTCTTGAGGCCAACATTCCTGCCAAGAAGATAATTGAAGCCCTTATGTGGCTAATAGAGGACTGTATACCACATGGGGTAGCCTTTCTGCAAATTGAGGGAGTGGCCTTCTGATCGAGCATCCTCAGTGGCAAGGGCTACTGCCACTGAAACAGCCTCCCCACCCTCAACTGTAACATTACCCCACTCCATCGCTGAGATCTGTCTGATCTGCACTGGTGGGTCTGACCCATTCATCTCTCTTCAAGATTCTCCTGACTGGCTGCTGCTCAAGGCCTGCTGCAGGCCCAGTGTGGTCACTGCTTTGAGGGGCACTGCTGGATAACAAGTACTGCAGGCCTCGATAGCAGCCAGTTAACTGCCTGACATTTAATCTCATTCAGGCTCCTGGAAATGGCCACTCATTGCAACCTGTTTTCCTCCTGTGGATGAGGCTGATCATCATGAGTGTTTTTAACATGAGTCTTTTAGTTTAAAATGATCCTTGGAAACTAGATGGTAGTTGTAGTGTCCTTCATATCCTAGATTATAGATAAATGAGAGGCATAATAACTATGACACTTGGTATCTGAATTTAATGCCTGGAAATGCTATTTCTTCCACAAAAGCTTGTCACTGATAAAGAAAGTTTATTTAATTGGCTGCTTGCCCAAGAGATGGATATACCCTACAATTCATGTCCAGGTAGTTCGAGGCCAAGAGATAACAGCTATTATTTTCCTCTTTGCTTAAAAAAAATTCTGTTTTTGTCCTCCTTCCCATGTCTCATGATAACATTATATAATCTCAAGACTAGCGACCCCAGTGCTCTTTTCTTGGCTCCAAGCACTGAAATTTAATGTTGTCATACACTTTTCCCAGGATAACTAAATCTTGGATTGTCTGTGTCACAAACATTGTACAAGATGCAAACAGTACTACCACTCGATTATGTACAAACTTGTGGCATGGAGAGATAACACAAGTAGGCCTAATTATGTACAAATCCAGAACCCCAATTTGTGGTTTCAGGGCAGAAAATAATGAACCTCTTCGAGCTGTATAGCAAACAATCACTCTGGTGACTGACAGCCTTTCCCCACCTTGGGCTTACTAGAGGTAAAGAGTGTTTCCATTTGCAATAGTTATAAATTTTATTTCTCAGCTAATAAGTCAGGACAGGAGGAAATTAATTTTTTGTGCAGTCTAGCATGAATTGGAAAGAATGCCTTACAAGTGTGCTCCAGGTAGCATTTTTTAATGAAAATTACCAATTCTGCGCTCATGTTTGTATAAATATACTTGTGCATGTGAGGAATTCTTGATTAACGTATGAACATAACTCTTTCATCTTACCGACAAAAGTTTTGATCAGTCTTAAAATTGTTTTAGTCTGGGTATGACAATGTTAAAAGCCAGGAATTTTTACTGTTGTGATCCATTTTGTCATATGTGAGCAGACCTTTGTGTAGTCAGCTTCCAGTATTGGTTCTCATAATTATGTTTCCTCCTTTACATAAAATAGAGGAAGCTTGTCAAACAGTACCAGATGAATCAGCTCCTGCTCTTCCTTTCTGATGACATTTGAAAACGAGAACAGAACCACATTTTTGATTTTTTTTTTAACTCTTACTCAGCTAATTATTTGTTTCCCAATTTGCTTACAAAGTACAAAGGAGGATTTTATCAATACTTAAGTGGTGCAACAATTATTTTGTAAATTGGAGTAAGTATTCTGCAGTGCCCCATTCTGGCAGACCACATCTGTATGTATCATAAATTGTCCTATTTTGTCTAAAAATTGTTGCGTGCATCTTCGATTGTCAATGGAATGTCTAGCCAGAAAGGAAATCTCTGCCAAAACTACAAGTGCATTTGTCGCTGTTTCCTTCAGTTGTTAAGTAATCTGAATTTACTTGGGTCTGCTTGGAATGTGGTGGGATTGGACAGCCAATTAATGCAATTCCTTAGGCAGTATTTCCCTTCGTGGATGGGTTGGGTTGGGGTGGGTGGGGTGGACAGGGGGATGGTGTGTGGTGGATGGGTTGGACCGGGGCAGGTGGGGGTGGTGGGGCGGGGATGAGCAAGGCGCATGGGGAAACAAGATGGGGTAAAGAGGACTCTTTTAAATATGATTGGAGGGATTAAAGCAGAATTTCCCCTTCCTGACAAGTTACTGAGTAGCATGGTGGCACAATGGTTAGCACTGCTGCTTCCCAGGTTCGATTGCCAGTTTGGATCTTGTGGAATTTGCACATTCTCCATGTATCTATGTGGTTTTACTTTGGATGCTCTGGTTTCCTGCCACATTCTGAAAAATGTGCTGGTTAGGCGCACTGGCCATATTAAATTGGTACCTGTACCTGAACAGGCACTGGAATGTGTGAGTGGGGGGTTTTCACAGAAACTTCATTGCAGTGTTAATGTAAGCCTACTTGTGACATTAATAAATAAACTTAAACTTGGGAGGAAAGAAAATATGGTTGTGTTACAGCAATTTGCTACAGTTTACAGATCAAGATGCTCAGAAATCTGACTGAGAACAGAATAGAATGAGAGAGAGCACACGAGAATTATGTCTTTGCAGACCATTACAGCAATATGCTAGAAATTTTCATTGTGAAATCAGAAAGGTTTTTAACATTCGGTGACTTTGCTGAGGGTCACTGCTGATGACACAATGGCCTGGTCTATGAAATCTCTTCTCTGACAAGTCACTTGGGGGATGTCTATTAGGTGGCTGCTGGTTTAATGATACTGAAGCTCGAAGGCCAATATTAAGTCAACCTCAGCCTTATCAAAAGGAATAAGGATCACTCCCAAAAACTTCGAGTCCAGTATTGTTTGTGGTCGTGCTGTATTGGAGAAGGAGGATGCACAGATGGCCGTGTGACTTCAGTGTAAAGGGACTGCAGACTAAGAATGCTGGAGCTAGTCAGGCAGAACTTGATGAGGTAGGTGGGAGGGTGGTGGTAACTGAGGGTAGGTTTCCCCCGTGTTGTGGGGCAGATATTGTGACTTGGGGGTTATCTCTATGGATCAAAGAATGTCTAAGAGGAAGGATCTTAGCTTGCTAAGAAGCCAATAGAGTTTACTTGGCCATCTCCCCACATGGCAGAGGATGTCCTTCCCCAAAGTGGCATAATGTCAGCGGAGAGAAGAAGAGACCAAACCTGGCCACTAAAGTGGATCAATTGGGCTTCAGATGGGTGAGCAGTATGTGACATTCCTTGGCTAAATAGTGTAGCGGTGCGAAGGCATTGGACGCGTTGTTCAACTTCCGACCTTCCTGTCTCCCAGCCAATTCCCAAAGGCTGGAAAAATTCTGCCCTCATGTAGATGAGGTTTCCAGTAAACTTTTGCTGAGAAACATTGATGATTTTCATTCCAAAAAAAACAGTAATTCGTAAATTTTGCAATATGAACAGAAAATGCAAGCACTGCAATTTCATTTAATTTAAAAAAAATATTTTTATTGAAGATAATTTTCCTCAGTTTTACAAGAAACACAACAAACCGTCATGGTCTGGAACAATACTGCATAATCATTTTTCCACATATACATATAGAAAATACCAGTGAATATCATTACATTCAGGTTGGAATATCAATTATCAATTACAGTTCGTTTTAATTGTTGCAATTGTTGTAGTCATTGTAATTGGTGCCTCCCTTTGTACGGATAATGCAAGGATATTACGCAGAGTGTGGAGACATCAGGACAACAGGATAAAGCCATGAGCATATGGTACAATGGTATCCATCCACAGTATAAAGGAACACCTTTGAGTTCAAATACAATCAATCTGAGCCTAAAACTGCCAAACAACGAAAGGGTTCCACAGAAAAAGGGCAACATCCAGACACAGCAAGCACAGCGGTTAGCACTGCTGCCTCATAACACCAGGGACCCAGGTTCAATTCCTGGCTTGTGTCACTGCCTGTGCAGAGTCTGCATGTTCTCCCTGTGTCTGAGGGAGTTTTCTTCGGCTCTGATTTCCTTCCAAATTCTGAGATATATGCTGGCATTGGTCATATTAAATTCTCTCTCAGTGTACCTGAACAGGTGCCAGAGCGTGGCAACTAGGGGGTTTCACAGTAACATCATTGCAGTGTTAATGTATACCCACTTGTGACACTAATAATAATAAAAAAGCCCCAAACCCCAAGACATAGGTTAACAGTATATATTTTCACACACAAGATAACAGCAACAGGACTATGCAGCCTTCCGGAAAGACTGCAGACAAAATAGAGCGTATGTATCTAAACTTATGCTTAGACCGCCAGAATAACAGGATACCTACCACTGGGGAGACCCAAATCTGTAATATAATGGGGGTGATCCTCCCAAAAGTGCTGCATTAGTGGGAAAACTGTTTTTGATCACAACTGTTTTTTCAGTGAGCTTCACACCTGTGCAATGCAGAGGTCACAGTCATGAACCTCGGGGGAATGCAGCCTGTTCGCACCAGAGTCTGATAGTTCTCCCTATTTGCTGGCCAGCTCTATCGCTGGGCTGCCTGGGATGTCCACAGTGCTATCCCCTCAGTGCCTCCCCGCTATGCCTGATCACAGCCTCCACAACTCCCAAGCCAACCCTGACTCCCCCCTGCCCTGGAGCACACCAATGTCCAGTCAGCACCTCCCCCAAGCAACGGTGATGCCCCATCCCCCCTCACCCCAGCAGACACCCCTTCCACCCCCGGGTCAGATTCCCCTCCTGGCTGGCAGGTCCCCCCTCACTCTCCAGGCCTCCCAATTGCTAGCCTCCCTCCAGCCCAGACTGATCACCATGCAGAGTGGCAGTGGGGCCCCACACTCTCCAATTTCCCCTAAGCCCGGTCCACAATAGGCCCTGCCCCTTGGCACTGCTGGGTGCCTGGTCAGCAGTTTTAAGGTGCTTCCTGAGCCTGGACACTTTGCTGCCTGGGCAATGACACGGAGTACTAGCTCCCAGCTGCCCAACCCTCTGGGGGTCCCAGTTGCTACCCCTTCATTCCAGTGGGCTCTCCTGCTGGTTCCCTGAATGTGCAAAGCTACTCTAAAACCCATTGGAATGAAGTACCTGGCAGGGTAGGAGATTCAATTGGGACTGGTAAGTTCCCGATAATTACTTGCAAAACATTGATGAAGGAAGAGCTGCAGATGTGGTTTATATGGACTTCAGCAAGGCGTTCAATAAGGTCCCTCATGCAAGAATTGAGAAAATGAGGGCATGGGATCCAAAGGACTGTTGCTTTTGGATCCAGAACTGGCTTGCCAACAGAAGGCAGAGAGTGGTTGTAGACAGGTCTTTTTCTGCATGGAGGTCCGTCACCAGTGGAGTGCCCCAGGGATCTGTTCTGGGACCCATGCTATTTGTGATTTTTATAAATGGCCTGGATGAGGAAGTGGAGGGATGGGTTGGTAAGTTTGCCGATGACACAAAGATTGGAGGTGTTGTGGATAGTTTGGAGGGACATCAGAAGTTGCAGCGTGACATAGATAGGATGCAAGACTGGGCAGAGAAGTGGCAAGTGGACTTCAACCCAGATAAGTGTGTGATGGTTTATTTTGACAGTTCAAATGGAATGAATGAAAAAAAGATTCAGGTCACTTACCTGTCTTGCTGCTGGTTTCCAGCTTGGTCTGGACTCCGACTGTTCTCTAACTCTGGGAATGTGTATGCATTTCCAGCTCAAGCACAAATCCCAGAAAAAGGCTGACAACACGATTCTCATGACTGGACCCGCCAGAAAAGGTGCAGGTTGGGATGGGAAAATGGGGCCCAGAATTTCAAAGAACATTTAAAACACCAATCAAAACCTGATCAATTGAAACAATAAAGTATTCCAATCCCTATGGTGCTCACTGTGCCTGGAAGGCCTCGCTGCTAGACACAACCTGCTCCCACTCTACGGACACTTGACCACATATATAACCACGAAGAGAATAGACATTGGGGCCTGATGACTCCTTCGATTGCCTGTTGCCCAGATCCCATTTATAGCAAATCTGGCCAGATCGAGGAGCAAGTCAACAAAAGGAGGTCCTCTTTCCCCCACTTCCCTGTGCTCAGTGTCCACAGATCAGGAGCATTGAACTGAAGTGCAAACAAAACTCAAATAAAGAGTTTCACAATTAAAATGATTCCTTATATTTCAATGATTCCTGTAACCAATATATCAGCTATAAATCAATTTATGGTTAATCATTAATTCATCAATAGAATGCATATGACTACTTGATAATTAACAATGTTTATTTGTCCCTTAGTTTGACTACTTGATAATTGTCTGAAATCTAGTCAAGTGTTGCTGCCCTATGATCCAGCTCAGGAACTTCATCCTTAAGCAGTAAGTGCAATAAGCATGAGGCTGTAAGTTATTGCTGAGTGACAGCCTATTTGGTGGGAATATGAGAGCACTGCAGGGGATGTATTGTCAAAGGAAATGCAAAATAAGCAGATGGAACTGATTCTTCAGTTCTGAAAAGAGCTGAGGCAACAGTTAGTCAGCTGGACATCTTTACTGACAGGAACTCTGCTTGGCAGATTGATGGCTTCTTGATGGCAAGAGACAGATAACATCAGCTCTTACGCACATCAGATTGTTGCTGTCCTGTTAGTGAAACATATTAAAATAGCATGTTACAAAAAAAAAATTGGATCAATAATAATGTCTTGTCACCTGAGGCAAATGACAGCAAATCCATGGCATATCAAAATATTGATGTTGTGTTATATTCTGAACTGGTTTTGCATTCCATAACAATTCAATTTAAAATAAGAATGACTGTTTCCATCCTGGAAAATGCATGAACTGTAATTTCATCAATATCACTTACTTCATGTTTTATCGTTGTAAATAAATATTGAATTGGAATAAACCAGGCCACTGCCCCCTCCACCAGCAACTTCTCCCACAACATATAGCTGCATTTTCCAGACATTGTTGCAGGAGTTTTTCAGGGGAGTGTCCAAAGTTCAGGCAACTTCGATGCCCTTCCCTCCATCATCATAAAGTGTGTCATGGGGATGTTTGTGCTTGATTGAAAATTTCCATTCTCAGAGAACAATGCAGTCTGCTCCCACACGCAGCATAATCTGCACATCATTTGAGCTTGACTGACAAGTGGGAAGTAACATTCACGTCTCACAAATGTCAAACGAAGCTCAGCTGTGACCTGAGAGAATCACATCCTTCCCAAAAGTGAATTGGGTAAGCAATTGACGAGAAACAAGTTGAAAGATCATGAGGAGAGAGTAAGGGAATGAGTGTCTTGCAGACAGTCAGAATAGATAAACTGTGATGATTTGTTGGGCTGAATTTTCCTGGTCTGTTGGCTAGTCGGTAGAAGGACAGACCAGACAATGGGAATGGTGTCAGGAAGGGCTTCCCACAGCCATGCCAGTGGTTGGAAATTTGGCAACGTGGCCATTTAATGGGCAGCCAATGAAGCCAACATGAAGAGCCATCACCTTCAGCTTGCCACTGTATGGAGAAACCACACAGGAAAATCCAATAGCCATCTACTGGTTCTTTCTGGAAATTCCATGGAGGGGACTGCCCTGATCTCAATAACATTGCCGGTGTTAAGCTATCTCCAATCCCTGATTGTGAACATCTGTTTGCCTGGTCTCAGCCTTGCTTAATGTTTTTCAGAGGTTCTTTACAACTGAAGCACCCCTGCTTTGTATACCCCTTAATTGACAGCAGCCCCAACAGCAAACACTCAACTGGCCAGAACTGGCAATGTGCCATTCCTGCTGTCAGCTGAAGAAGGTCAGCTTCCACTTTCTGTCCCTTGGCCATTACACACAATATTTAGCCATGTCTAGGACATTTGTATGACACCCTCTCCATCCTGCTGTTCCTCAGATACCCCGGTCAGGAAGGGGGTAGTCAGAAGGTGCAGCCACAGCCACAGTTCCTGGCTGTAAGGCCCCTGCATGGGCTCGAGTCCTTCCTTCTGCCTTGGGGTTCCTGTGGACCCCTGGGTCACTCCATGGGACGGTGGTGTTTCTGCAGTAAGCTCCAGAAGTTCCGGTGTCACCTGGCCCTGCCAGTTCTGGAGGACCACCTGTGTCCTTCCCATGATGGTTGAGCCCTCAGTTATGGCCATCTGAGTTGGGGGCCACTTGTCAATGGCAGCAGCAAGTGTCCTCTGAGACTGGACCACATTCTGAAGTGCCTCAACTGTGAACATCTGCGACTGGGCCACGTTCTCAAGGACTGTTGCTTTAGTCTGCTGTGTCTCAGCTGGGTCTCCTGCAAGCTCTCGAGCCTCTCAGCCATGGGCCACAGGATTTTGAGAAGCCTGTTCAGTTCCTCATCTGTGGCCTGCTGTGACTCGCCCATGGCTTGGAGCTAGCCGCTCATGGTGAGGATCCCTTGCCCCAGACTTTCCAATGCAGACACTGCCCTTGCAGTGTTGGCCTGGGAACCATGCAAAACAGGCAATAGCTGGTCAGCCTGAAAGCTTTGGAACTCCTCCCACCAGCCTCACAGTCAGTCCAGTGTAGCCGTCAGCCTCTCCTGCATTCCCTGGCTCTGTTGCTGGCGACAGAGCTTGCGAGTTTACTATCAAATAAATCGGTTGGACTTAAACTTGGTGCTGTTAGACTTCTTACTGTGTTTACAGTCTAACACCGGTATCTCCATATCTAGTTGCTGTATCTCCAGCAGCTAAGGGAGAAGTGATCTCAGAGGACCAGCATTTAATCTGGGGCCAGCTGAATCCTCGTCTCCAGCAGGCTGCCACGTGCCAGAGACTTCTGACATTCCCTCCTCCACCCAATGTACATCGGCAGAAGTGTTGTGCTCACCAGAGAGTGACCCAGAAGCCTCACTACTAATTGGACTCACCAACGTGTCAGTATCTGGGATGTTGAACTGCAAGGTGGAAGCTGACTCCACTCTCAGAGGTTCCTTCACACATACCCTCTGAGATGGTCTGAGTTGTCCTGAGCAGAATGGGCGGGAGCTGCAACAGGGATCTGGAGTCAAGAAGCCCTCATGGCACGTGGTTCTGTCCCTGCAACATAGGATACAAGATTAAGTGCAAGGGAGGGAGAGGAATCTGGGATACCAAACATGTGACTCACATTTCTCCATTGCATGTAGAACAAAGCACCAAGAAAATTATATCAGAGGAAGAGACTCTTTGGCTCTCCAAGCCTGCAGCAACCAGACTGCCCATCTGATTTGTAACCCTCTAACCTTCCAGGGTAGATGCAAGCCTGGAGGGCTGAAGGATCTGTACTTGTGCTGTAATTTTCTTTGTTCTCTTTCTAGCATCTAGTAGTCTCCCCAGATCACCATCAGAAAATCGATGAGGAGGCTGGTTGTGTGCATATTGTCCTGCAATGCCTCACTGCCTATCCATTCTGGCATTTTTAATGGAGCTGCTCCTTGTTAGGGCTGATCAGCTGCAGGCAGTTTGGCAGAGCATTCCAGCAAGTTACACGATGTTTGCTTGTTACCGCTGGGGGGAAGGCAAGTGAGTACTTACAGATGCACTGAAGGAAAAAGGACCAGTGCTTCAATGACTGGGGACAGGGGAAAGAGAGGGAAGTATCAGACAGACATTGGAGTCTTGAGGAGATGGGGGCCTTGTGAGGAAGGGTCCATGTTGGGGAGGGATGGGAGCATCACTCTGCCTGAGATCAGTGGGAGGAAGGAGGGTGCACTACCACTCTGCCTGAGATAGGTGGGGGAAGGGAGGAGGGGCCCATGATCAGCCTGTGTGGCAGAGGGGTAGGGAGATAAGGGGGTCAGTAATGTTGTGTGTGTGGGGCAATGTCTGTGAGGGCCAGGGGTAGGCTTATCTGGTCTGGGAGGGGTGTTGCAAAGGAGTATTATTCTATCATTTTTTCTTCTGCACATATGCAGTTGGAGGCGCCAATCGGAGCTGCAGGGTTTTGGGTGTATTAAGCCCTGCCCGCAGGTTTCTGCAGTGCAATGCATGCCTCTAAGAATGAGTCTAAAAGTCAATCTGAAACATTCCCAGATTCATGATCGCCCAGCACTTAGAATCAACATTGTAAAGTCAAGCCTGTTGTGTCTCACCCCATTTTTTTAACACTGCACTTTTTCAAATCTCTAAGCCTTCCTAGAAAGCAGAAGAATCTTTCCAGTACTGCTTTTTTTACGATTGGTTTGTTGTCTTACGTGTAAAGCTTCTAACTGAATTCATGAACTTCATTTCTCCATTTTTTTTCATTCATTATGTTTTATTTTAATTTGCCAAGTTTCAAGGTAGGAGTGGCTGGGGTTTTTATCTTTGATATAGAGACTGAGTAAAGTTTTAACTTAACTTCATAACCTAATGAGGGGGCCTTGACAGAATGGAGGTGGAAGGACCTATTTCTAATGGCAGGGGAATCACCAGGGTACATGGATTATAAGAGATTAGCTGAAGGAATAAAGGAGAGAAATATTTTGATTTAGGGCCGTGGGTTCAGTTCTGGCTTTGAGTGACTTTTGTGTAGAGTTTGCACATTCTTCCCAGATCACCAACATTCTGTCTTAATCCCATTACACTGATGTTATAGTTGAGAAAGCCCACCAATGCCTTTACTTTCTCAGCAGGCTAAGGAAATTTGGCATGTCAGTTACGGCTTTCACCAGCTTTTACAGATGCACCATAGAAAGCATTCTTTCTGGTTGTATGGCTCCTATTCTGCTCAAAACTGCAAGAAACTATAAATGGTCAGTATCAAAGCCCAATTCATCACACAAACCAGCCTCTCACGCACTGACACTGTCTACACTTCCCTCTGTTCCCTCAGAACAGCAGCCAGCATAATCAAGGATCCCATGCATGTAAGAAGGCATACGGAGTCTTAGCTTTATTAAGAAGGCATACGGAGTCTTAGCTTTCATTGGTAGGGGGATTGAATTTCGGAGCCGCAATGTCATGTTGCAACTGTACAAAACTCTAGTGCGGCTGCACTTGGAGTATTGTGTACAGTTCTGGTCCCCGCATTATATGAAAGATGTGGAGGCATTGGAGAGGGTACAGAGGAGGTTTACCAGGATGTTGCCTGGTATGGAAGGCAGGTCTTATGAAGAGAGGCTGAAGGATTTGAGGTTGTTTTCGTTAGAAAGAAGGCGGCTAAGAGGAGACCTTATTGAAACATATAAGATGATTAGAGGTTTAGATAGGGTGGACAGTGATAGCCTTTTTCCTAGGATGGAGAAAGCTAGCACGAGGGGACACAGCTTTAAATTAAGGGGTATGAGTTATAGGACGGATATCAGAGGTAGGTTCTTTACTCAAAGAGTGATTAGGGAGTGGAATGCCCTGCCTGCAGCTGTTGTAGATGCGCCAAGTTTGGTGGCGTTTAAAAAGTTAGTAGATAAGTTTATGGATGAAAAGGGAATGGTTTAGGTTAGAGGATCACTGCTTGTTCCTAATTGGTCGGTGCAACATCAAGGGCCGAAGGGCCTGTTCTGCACTGTAATGTTCTATGTTCTATGTTCTATGCACCCCGGACGTTTTCTTTTTCACCTTCTTCCATTGGGAAGAAGATACAAAAGTCTGAGATCACGTACCAATCAACTCAAAAGCAGCTTTTTCCCTGCTGCTATCAGACTCTCAAACGGACCTACTTCATACTAAGTTGATCTTCCTCTACACCATGGCTTTGACTGTAACATTACATTCTGCACTCTCTCCTTCCTTTCTCTATGTGCAGTATGCTTTGTCTGTGTAGCGCATGAGAAACAATGGGGGCAATTCTCCCAAAAGTGCTGAATTGGTGGGAAAACGGTTCTGGATCATGACTGTTTTCTCAATTCAATTTCATACTCGAATCTCTCCACTCTGCGCACTGCAGAGATCCCAAACATGAATCTCATTAAAAACCCTGGGGTGGGACCAATTGGTGCCAGATTCTGACAGTTCTGGAACTCTGCACATGTGCAGTGGTCTCCCTGTTTGCTGTCTAGCTTGATTGCTGGCCAGTCTGGGACTCCCGCAGTGCTGCCCTTCCAGCCCGCCCTTATGGCCCAATGACAGCCCCCACAACAACTCCCGGGCCAGCCCTGACCCTTCCTGGCCTGGAGCACCTCGATGTCCAGTCCATTCCCCCATCCCAGCAATGGCAATTGCCGCCCCCATCAACAGACCACCACTCGCCCAGCCCGCACTGATCGCTGCTCCCTCCAGCCCCTCAGACTGATTGCCATGCAGAATGGCACGGGGCTCCCCACCCACTGCCCGATGCCCAATGGATAGTGCCAAGGCGCCCCTGTGTATGGACACTTTGCCTCTTGGGCAGTGCCATGAGGCACAGGCTGGCACTGCCAGGGTGCCATGCCTGGCCCCCTCCCCCGACAGCTCAACCCCCCGGGGGATCCCGATTGCCTCCCACTTCACTCCACCGCAGTCTTTCGCTAGTTCCCTGAGTGTGAGAAGCTACTCTAAATCCCGCTGGAACGAAGTACTCCTAGTGGTATGGGAGGTTCAATTAAGACTGGCAAGTTCCCTATAATGAAATGTAAAACACCCTTCAAATACATTTAAAAACTTCAAATGACTTACCTGTCCCCGCACCAGTTTCCAGCGTGGTCAGGTCTCCGACTGTTCTCTGGCTCTGGGTGATGCATATTGTTCCCAGCTAATGCGCAATTCCTGGAACAAGGCTGGTAGCATGCATCTCCCATCCCGACCCGCCAGAAAAGTTGTAGGTTGCAATGGGAGAATTACACCCAATACTTTTCACTGCATATTAATACCTGTGAAATAATAAATCAAATCAAATCAAATCAAAATATGTCTGTGTAGATTTCCTCCGGATGCTCAGGTTTTCTCCAATATTCCAAAGATATGCGGGTTTGGTGGATTTACTATGTTCAATTATCCTTTAGTGTCAGAGGGATTAGCAAGGTGAAATACCAGGAGTTACAGGGATAGGGCCTGGGTGTTATTGTTGTCAGTGCAGGCTCAATGGGCCAAATGGCCTTCTTCTGCACCATAGGAATTCTATACTAGTTTTTTTATATTGTGTTTTTGATGAACTGATTGTGAGTCTGCCAGGTTGTTGTCAAGTCCCAACTGGTTCACTCATGTCCTTTAGAGAAAGAAATCTGCCATCCTTATCCAATCTGGCTCTATATGTTACTTCAACGTTACACCCAGTGTGATTGATTCTCAACTGCCCCCTGTCGTGACTCAGCAAAGCACTCATTTCTATCAACGTGCAACTGTGCTTGGACCATAAATGTGGGCTAGTCAGCAACACCATCACTCTGAGAGTGAATCAAAAAAATAACAATAACACTTACAACACCAGCAATCCTCCCAACCTTGGTAAAACGCATGAGAACACCCCCAAGTTTTTTTCGCTCGCCTGACCTGCAAGAGTATTCTCTTGTATTTCCCCGAGATAAGACATCCTATCTCAGTAATCTTCTCCAGTTTTTACAGGCCTCGACTTTATAACCCTCCCAATCTCTCTAACCTCCTCTAGCTACTACAAGCTCTCGATCTCCTGTAAAATACTTCGCCCTGCACAATGTGCTCAATGCTATCATCTTGCTCAGACTCTGAGAGTGGAGCGATCACCGAGACTGAGTCTGTGAGCAATTATGTCAAAGAGAGTGAGGCTGAGTGGAACGATCACTGAGACTGAGGTCATGATCAGAATGTTCTGTTCACAGAGGCTGAGGCCATGCATGGAGTAACATCTCTCTCCCAATCACTCTTTCTTGTTCATTCATTCTATCTCTCCCTTGCTCTTTCTCTCTTTCTCACTTTTTTCTCATTCTTTCATTCTCACTCTGGCACTCTTTCTTTCATGTTCTCTCTCAATTTCATTTTGTTTCTCTCTCTTTGAATCTGTAAATGGAGCTGGTGTGAACCTTCATACCCCATTATCATATCACAAGGAGGCATGTAGGGCTAAGTTTGCAACTAAATATTCAGTGTAACATCATATAATAATTTAAGATAATATAAATTTAAGTCAATTACTCGATTAAAAATGAGTAACTGAGACAATTTGATTAAATACATGACCTTAAGCATTCTTAAACATTGCATACGGTGAAAGTAAAAGCTTTAATTTGGTCTACATCAAACTTTATCAAAATGGAGACATTAGTTTAAAATCTGTGTTGAATTAGAGAGTTCAAGCTTTAGGGAGCGAGGTGAATAAAGACATTGGTTGGGATTTTTCTGTCTTGCTGCGCTAATCAAGTAGTGTAGCGGGGCGGGAATTATGAGTGAGAGGTGAAAAATTGAGCTTGCGCTCGATTTCTTGCCTCTTCCAAAATTGCTGATCCCGTTCTGCCGGCAAAATTAGTCTCATAGCTGAGCAGGGCACAAGGCTGGTTTCAATATTCATAAGGGCATTTTAATATCACTAGTGAGTCCAGGTCACTTAGCCTTCCAACCTTGTTGATGGAAATCTTCACTGGAGCAGATAACAGATGATCCCACCAAAAGGTATCAGATTCGATAGCCTCGCTGGTGAGACTGGAGTCCATTGATGCCCTCCAAATGGCCCAAGAATTACGCTTGAGTGGTGCCAGTCTGATATTGACAGTCTGAGACTCTGGGAAATTCTAAGGATGGCAGGGCCTGATTAGGGTAGTTCCTGATGGGGAAGGGCTTGACAGGGCAGCTTCTGGCAGGAAGTAGCATAGGGGGTGAGGTCAATATGATTGAAGTGAAGGGGATATTTCCGTATCTGGTCTGGGGGATGGACAGTTAGGGACACCAATTGTGGGTTAAGACCATTCAGGAGGCTGCCATTTGGGCTCCAGCAATTGGGGGGAACCTGCAGTTGGGTTGGGGGGGCCTATGTAGGGGATGTAGCAATCTGGCTCATCTGTGGGAGTGGTAGGGTGAGGGTGATGTCAATGAGGGTGAGGGCCAGGAGAAACGCATCGGCTGATTCACAGAGTTCCTGTTGATGTTCGCACCACGCTTGTGTTTCCCAGGGCCAGATTCCCGGTGGCGTCAACACAGCACAAGAAATCAGCTGAAGACAGGGTCAATATTTAAATACTATTTTATATTTTGTTAAAATGCTATTTGTGAGCATGGGACTGAATTCTCTGGGCATACCAGCATCTACCATCATGCCAAAGTTTCACTCCATCGGGGATTACAATAGCTTCCACTTCCAGGGAGCTAGCAGCTGACCCTGACCCCTGCCCCCTGAAACTTAATGATAATCATACTGGTGGTCTCTGCAGTGCATAGAGTGTGGGAGATTCGAGTGTGAACTCCTGCTGAAAAAACAGCATGAATTACTCCAGTTTTCCCACAAATTCAACACTTAGGCTGGAACTTCACTGCTTCACCTGCCCCGGGATCAGGGCGTGCGAAGATCACAGAATGGAATTCCCTATTGGCCTCGGGTGGGATTTTATGAACTTTGCCCAAGCAAGGTTGTGAAATTCCACCATTAGAACGTTTTTGGGAGAATTCCGGCCTTTGTTTTAGTTCCTAAGATTGTTCCTGTTCAGTTAGTTTAATAATGTCAATCAGGGAACACTTATCTACAGGAGAGGATGGACACACAACTAACAATCCATTTCGGAGCAGCTTCTTCACTGGGTAGCTGTGAAACCAATTCTTCAGAAGCAGCTTCCTCCACGAGTGCTGATGGTGAAGCTGCCGAGTACTGTCTCTGGCTTGTTACTTGCAGCAAAGGTTGCCAGCTGCTCTTCCACATGATGATTCGCACAGACAATTGAGGAGCTCCGAGACTGTTACTGGGCAGCTCAATTGACTGTCTTTACTGGTTGTTTATTGTGAAGCCTGAGGCGACAACAGGATTTGTTTTTCTCATTGTGATTGGTGGACTCTGAAACACGACACCAGTTCCCTGACGATCTTCTTTTCCATCTGGCTGCTATCATCACCCATTTATCCTCACCACTGCTCTCACTGTTCCTTTAGCCTCATTACCGATCTCATACTCACTTCTATCACCACTCTTTTATCCTCTCTGCTGGACTCTACAATATTTAAGAAACAGAGAAACAAAAATAAGAATATATATGAATTAGATAAGCACTGGAAATGAACAAGAAACAGACTAGCAAAACTAAAGGGCACAGCCTCAAAATAAGGAGGGAGGGGGCAGTTTAGAATAGAATTGAGGAGGAACTTCTTCACTCAAACAGTGGTGAATCTCTGGAATTCTCTGCCCTTTAAAGTGGTGGAGGCTACCTCATTGAATATATTTAAGTCATGGTTAGATAAATTTCTGATAGACAAGGGAATTAAGGGTTATGGGGGGAAAGCGGGAAAGTGGTACTGAATCTCTGCAGATCAGCCATGATCTTATTGAATGGTGGGGCAGGCTCAAGGGGCTAGATGGTCTACTCCTGCTCCTATCTCTTATGTTCTTAATTCAGAATAAAAACATTTAATGGGAGCAAGAGAAATTTCAAGAGTTAAAAACAAATCTATCGGGAATGAACTGGAACCAGGGGAGGGGCCTCTTCTGTACTACTTGATTCTGAGACTTCTGAGTAGCTGAACAAGAAGGTGTGGAATGGAGTTGATCCACATCAAAAAGGGGATTTGTGCATGAAGAAATGCCTGGCTGAGATACTATAGGGGTGCTTTGCATCAATCTTTAACAAGGAAAAAGCTACTGTCAAAGCCATCGTGGAAGAAGAGGCTCTTGAGACACCAGATGAGCTTAAAATTGTTAGAGGAGGTATTTGATTGGTTGTCTGTAAAATTACCCACAGGTTATGATTTTCCAGAATTGCTGAGATTCGGGAATAATCTTGTCATGTTAGAAGTTGATAAATGGTAACTGCTATTGAAGAAAAGAGGGAAAGGAAACAGAGACCAGGCAGACTAACCGCACAAACATATGAACACGTGAATTAGGAGCAGCAGGAGGACATCGGGCCCTCCTAGCCTGTTCCGTCATTCACCAAGATCATGACTGATCAGACTGTAACCTTAATCCTGCATTCCATTCATACTCCTGGCTCTACCTTCAGTATATTCAATGGCCCTGCTTCCACTGCCTGGCTACCAAAAGGCATTTAGTATGGTGTCACAGAAAAGGTCTAAAGGTAAAATAAGGATAGTGTTTTAATGTGTTTGAGTTGGAATGTTGGGATAGGTAGAGGATTGGTTAGGAAAACAAAAGCAACTAGGCACATGGAAGCATTTTAATGTTGGCAGCCAGTGAATGGCTATAAGTGCCACAAGCATCAGTGCTGGGGCCTCAGCTATTTACAACCTACATAATGACTTAGTTGAAGGGACAGAGAGGTAATGTGGGCAGGTTTGCTGATGATATGAAGATGAGTGGAAAGGTAAGATGTGGGGAGGATATGGAAAACATTGTTGGGTTAATTGAGTGCACAGCAAGGTAGCTGGTGGAGTACAATGTGAGAAAGTGTAAAGTTATTTACTTCATTTGTCAGAATAAAAAGATAAAATATTTGTGAAAAGGTGAGAAATTGTAAGTGTTGATGTTTAAATGGAATTTGGGTGTGCTGAACAGGGAACACAGAGAAATAGCATGTAAATAGAGCAAGGAATTAGAAAGGCAAATGGCATGTTGACCTTGGTTGTGAGGGAATTGGAGTACAGAAATACAGATGTACAGGGCTTTATTTAGGCCACGTCTGGAGCACTGGTTCCAGTTTTGGAATCCATATTTAAGGAAGTATAGATTTGCATTGGTGGTGATATCACACAATCACATTGTTACAATGTGGAAGAAGGCCATTTGGCCCATCGTGTTTGCACCAGCTCTCCGAATAAGCAATTTAATTAATGCCATTCTCCTGCCTTCTCCCAGTAATTTGGCACATTGCTGCTTTTCAAATAGCAATCCGATTCCTTTTTTAAATTTCTTTCTTGAACCTGCATCCCCACACTCTCAGACAATTCATTCCAGCCCTTAACTACTCGCTGTGTGCAAAACCTTCTCTCATTATGCTTTTGCTTACCAACAAAGGGTGAGTAAATTGCTCCTTGGGTTCAGGAGGCTGTCCTTTCACGTGAATTTCAGTAAATTGGGCCTATATTCTCTGAGGTTTCGAAGGATGATAGACGAAACATTGAAACATACAAGGTTCTGAAGGAGTTTGATTTTGTGGATGGTGAGAGATAGTTTAAAATAGTATAAGGGATAGCTCATTTAGGACTGAGATGAGAATAAATTACTTCACTCATAGCATTGTGAACCCTTGGAATTATCTAGCTAGAGCATTGTGTGTGCTCCATAGTTAAAAAAATTTCAGGCTGACATAGACAGACTTTGGTCTCTCAGGGAATAAAAACGTGAGCAATAAATTGAAGTTTAAACCCAAGATCAATCATGATGTTACTGAATGAAGGAGACATATTGAGGAGAATGTAGCCAATATCTGCTCTTATTTCCTGTTTTCTTGTGACTGGAAGAGACAGATCCATAGAAACTGAAGGAAATAAGTGTGGAAAATGGGAGCATCGGCCAAAGATTTACTGTGCTCGGTACATATGTGCGTGGAACGGGATGGTAGAACTGCAAGCGATGAACACATTTATTCAGAAAAGGGTGCAAGGGTAATCCAAATAAGATCCAATCAGTTTAGTCTCCACCATGTGGAAGATTCTCCAAACAATAATTGAAGACAAATTTAACAATCACTTGGACAATATGGGTTAATTAAGGAAAGCCTATTTGAGATTTTCATTAGATAAAAAGAAGAGTTGCTGATTGATAATGGATGTGGAAAGTCACAAGAGGAAACTAATATTCAAGAAGTTCGTCCCCCAAAATGAATTAATTGTCCTCTGTTACATTCTCTGGCAGCGCAAAGTATTTGTATGTTTTATATGAAGCCTCTAATGATAATTACACAAATACACATTACACAAATGCTATTAATAAACAAAAACCATTAAAATAAAAATTTAACGCTGACTTCCCTCTGTCATGCTTTTAGTCTTTGCAGTGTGGGCCGGTGTCTGTTTAATCTGGTGGAGATTTTCCTACCTTGTCTTGTCTTGTACCACTGACTTCCAGTATTTGAACCACACAGAGGAGCACTGGAGGAAGTGCATGGCAGGGACTTGTCTCTTCCCCTGTCCTCATTCTCTCTGCTGTGATGATCTGATATCCATCCAAGGTTGGAGTCACTGCAATGATTCTCACTGCGACATACGTTAGGCTTCAATGGGATCCAGATGGAATCGCTGCTGTCTGTGTCTGAGTCGGTTTCAAGATTGATGCTGTCCCAATCTGTGTCATCAGAGAAATGTCCGTGTGCACTCTTTGTGATATTACTCTCCTTTGTGAGTGCCTTCATTTCAATTGTCTATTCATTCTCACTGTTGGTCGAGTCAGGCATCCACGAAAGTCTGATGATTTGAGGCTCTCTGTGTTCGAGTTTCAGATCAATGATGTCCTTCTCATATTCATGTTTACCGTTTGGGATTGCACTGTTCAGTGAGAGTGCCTCAGTTCAACTCATCATTAAACCAAGTTCCTCCATTGCATCTGGTTTCTCGTCAATGGAGGAGACTTCCCCAGTGGATGTTTCTATCCCACAGGCCACTGCCACCCAGACTGATTACATCCATTTCCAATTGGTCTTCAACCTTGTTAGGGACTCATAATTGCAGCAGGAAGCTCCACCAATGGTTAAGCTGTCATGGGTGACCACTCCAGCATCCTGTCAATCCTTTTGGTAAAACAAACCAACTTAAATGAACTGAGGGACAAATCAAAAGGAGCAGTCCCCAAAAAGAAGGGAAGCATTCAAAACAAATAAGAAAGTAGAAATGAAACTTAAAACATCAAACTAAAATGTGATCAAGGGGGTCAATAATGCAACCCAGTCTCTGCAGCGCCCAACTGTCTGAAATTCTTTCCAAGCAGGGATATGCTCAGATGGGATTCCCCCCGCACAATTGCGCCTCCATGAGACCATGTGTGCCCTCAAATCCAAGCACGACCATTCTACAGCCTTGAATGCCATTGGCCGCATGCTTAATGTCTACTCCTATGCACTTGGCAAACTCATGAGGCATCATTCAGTCCACTCCTCCTCCACCCATCATGTCTCCAACCCTACTCATTTGGCACACACAGTTCTCCTCTCTGCCAGCCACCAGAAGTTATTTGAGTGGAGGAGCTGATTCCTGAACAATGGCTCACGCACGACAGCTGCTACTCCAGTCGGGAGAGAGCTGCAGTGCGAGGCAACCATGTTCCAGACTTTGATAAAATGCTGGCAATGTCTGCAAGTTCTGAAGACCCTTCAGGTCTACGTATAGGAACTGCATGTTATAATTCAGGCCGTGCATCTGGCAGAAGAAATATGTCACTAGGGCATACCATTGAGGAAGAGGTTCAATGTAAAGGTAGCTGTAGGGTCTGAAGGTGGAAGGTCATCATCTGAGTAACCACCCTCCCTAAGCAGGAAATGCAGAACCTCAGCAGCGACCCAATGCATCAGACGAGGGATCTCTGGATGCTTGTGACAAAGTCAGGGTAGGGATCAAAGTGATCAGCCGATACCACAACATGGAGATGACCAGTTGATTTATGATGAGAACTCATCCCCTGTAAGACGGCAATCGGCCGGGTAAGGAGGTGATAAACATGATAGTACTATGACTTCACAGAACTATGTAACAATTGCTTCATACCTGACAGTGCAATGTCACCAGCTTCCAAAAGTCCCCAAATGGACTTACCTCGCACTAAGTTGATCTTTCTCTACACGTTAGTTATGACTGTAACACAACATTCTGCACTCTCTCTCCTTTCCTTCTCTACGAATGGGATGCCTTGTCTTTATAGTGTGCAAGAAACAATGCTTTTCATTTTATACTAATACATGTGACAATAATAAATCAAATTTAGCGACACAAGTCAGGAAACAAAAACCTAAGTGATAAGTCAATGGGGGTATCATGGTAAGACTGCACAGAAAAGACAAATGATATTCTGTTCTATAGAACCTGTCACCATCTCAGGACTTTGTAAATGGTAGCCGATGAATTACTTCATTCAGAGTCTATTGTGATGCAGGTTGAAATGGAGGAATGGTATCATACATAGATTGACAAGGGAACAGCCTGAGGAGTTCTTGGTGGAGAGCGAGCACTCTGTGGATGCGCAAGCACCACTGACATAAATCCAATCACTTTCCCACTCTTGACTAACAAGGAAGTGCAGCTGGGTGCTCTGATGGGAAATAGAAAAAAGGCATGTGGCAGTGTCGATCTTCTGAAGGCGCTCCTGCTGATGAACCCTTGTGTCCTTCCCTCTGTTAAACGTGTACAAGCTGCCTCCTGCCACAATGACCAAGTCTCTCTAACATCCTCTGGCCACTGCAACCCTCCAAATCAAACTAATATTTTCCAACCACTAGAACCCTCCATTTCTCTTCAGGATCCAGCAAACTTACAGCCTTACTGATTAGTATCCAGAGGCTACAACTTGTATTCTCCAGTCTTTCCTATCTCTGTAACATCCTCCAATGAGCACAACTGTTTCTATTTGTGTAACCGCATTCGGAGCCCACAACACACTCTTATCTTTGTAATGTTCAATAGCTCCTAAATCCCTACAATCCTCCCAACTTCAGTAACACCTGTTAGAGAATCCACAGGCTTTTTTTAACCTGCCCTGGCCTCCTGTGAATATCTTCTTTTAACTATCCTCTAAGGAAGCACTTCCTACCTGAGCAATCTCCTCCAGATGCTACAAACCTACAGGCCCTAACTCTATAACCTCTGCCGTTCTGCAGTGTCCTGCTCTTCCTCTGTAATTAATGGAAACTCAATATCCTTAATCTCCTCCAATCCCTGTAATTTATCATCTTTAAGTAGAGCTAGCTTATTTAATATCTCACTGTCAATGTTTAACCTATCATTGTTTTGATTATCTCCTTTTCCACTGTGACTTGGACACCAGGTCCTGCGGTAAAGACAGGTGCCTTTTATTCATTCAGTACCTCAGCTGCTGCTTCTCCCTAAATGTCAAAATTCCCTTTCAGCTCCATAATCTGCCCACTCTTTCTTTTACCACCCTTTCACTTTGTTTATACAGCCATTGCAGACTTTTGCATCCTTTACTTGCTAGCTGGCAGTCTCACCCATGGTCTCTTTTTCCTTCTGTTATGTGTTTTCTCATTTTCACTCCAATTCTCCTATATTCAAGCTGATTCTCGATTGTCTGATCCACCTGAAATCTTTCACACATCCTTTCTTCTTCTTCTTCTCAACCCATATGTTCTCAGAGGAGGTGAGATTGTGAGCGGAATGGGCACTGAGCCGGAATCCATGAGGAAGGGTCAGACTGTGAGCAGAATGTTCTCTTCACAGAGGCTGAGGCCTTCAGCCTTATCTGCTCCTTCACTCTCACCGTCTTTTTCCCACTCTATTTCATTCTCACTTTTTTGTGCTCTCTGTTTTGCGCATGCCTTCGCTCATGTTCTCTTTTTCTCTCTCCGAGTCTGTGACTGGAGCTGGTGTGAACCTTCACATACAATCATGACAATACAAAGAGACATGTTGGTTTAATCAGATAAACATTTAATATATGCACTCCTAACATAAGCTAGATCAATTAATTCAAGGTTAGAGTTAAAGTTTATTTATTAGTGTCACAAGTAGGCTTACATTAACTCTGCAATGAAATTACTGTGAAAGTCCCCTAGTTGCCACACTCTGGTGCTTATTTGGGTACACTGTGGGAGAATTTAGCATGGCCAATCCACCTAAGCAGCAGCACATTTTTTCAACAGTGGGTGGAAACCGGAGCACCCAGAGGAAACCCGTGTGGATGTGGGGAGAATGTGCAAACCCACCAGTAAAATAGTGTTGATAACTCAGCATGCAGGTTGGAAATGGACGCAAAGCCGGCTCTTTGCTGTGCCGCTATTTTACCACCTCACCACACTGATTGGCCGATAAGATTGCGCCTTGAATCAACAATATAACCTTCACATTTCTTATTTTACACAGTGTATATATTATATTAGTAAAATGTTCCAGTTAGTCCAAGTGTATAAAGAACAAAGAACAAAGAACAACACAGCACGGGAAACAGGCCCTTCGGCCCAACGAGCCCACGCCGCCATCTTAACGTCTTTATGACATAACCATGACCTTAGGCTATGCCTATTGTGGAAGATTCCCATATAGGGACCAATATAGGGACAATTTGTTACCCAATCAGCCTAAGAGCACATTTTTGGGATGTGGGAGGAAACCGGAGCACCCGGAGAAAACCCACGCAACCACGGGGAGAACGCGCAAACTCCCGCAGACATAGGCCCAAATCCATGTGTCTGCACAGCAACAGCGATAGTCTCTGAGCTGTCATGTTGCCCATCAGATGGTCCAGTTTAAGCATACACTAACGACGTGAAGCACTAGGCAACTCCTGAAGCAACATCCAAGAGCAGCCCTCGCACGACCTGCTGAGTGCATGCACCTTGTTGGTCAAGGTGGGCCGAATTGCCTGTGGAAACAAATAAGACAGTAAATATGAGAAAACTAAAACTAAAAGATATTCTAATACTATTTGGTCATCCCAAAGCTCCCGATATTTAGACAGTCCTACTATATCCCTTTATCCGCAGACCGCTCATATGGCTGTCCAAGAGACCCTTAAACAACCCTAGCGTGCCTGCTCCCACCACCTTACTCGGCAGTGCATTCCACACCTCCACTACCCTTTGTGTGAAAAACTGCCCTCTAATATTCGTCTTATACATAGCCTCCCTCACCCTAAGCCCGTGACTCCTCGTTCTATCCATTTCTAGTGGTGGAAAAAGCTTACCACCATTTACTCTATCTATACCCCTCTTAATCTTATATACCTCTAGTAGCTCCCCTCTCAGCCGACGTCTTTCAAGGGAAAACAACCCCAGTGTGTTTAATCTTTCCTCGTAAGACAGCCCTTCCATACCAGGCAGCATCCTGGTAAATCTCCTCTGCACTCTCTCCAGGGCCTCTACATCCTTCCGGTAGTACAGTGACTTTGACTTGATAGAAAAATTGGTTTTAATGTTTAGCTTCCTCCACAGATGAAGCTGCTGAGTGCTGTCTCTGGCTTCCTACTCGCAGCAAATGATGCAGGTTTCTCTTCCAGGTGATAATTCGGTGACGAGTGGTGTGCCTCAGGGGTCTGTTTTGGGGCCCCTGCTGTTTGTAATTTTTATAAATGATCTGGATGAGGGTATTGAGGGATGGATCAGTAAATTTGCAGATCATACTAAAGTTGGTGGAGTGGTAGATAGTGAAGAGGGGTGTTTTAGTTTACAGAGTGACTTGGACAAGTTGCAGAGCTGGGCAGAGAGGTGGCAAATGGAGTTTAATATGGAAAAGTGTGAGGTAATGCACTTTGGCAGGAACAATAAATGTGTAGAGTATAGGGCTAATGGTAGGGCTCTTAATAGTGTTGAGGAACAGAAGGATCTGGGTGTATGTGTCAATAGATCACTGAAAGTAGGCAGTCAAGTGGATAAAGTTGTTAAGAAGGCATATGGAGTCTTAGCTTTTATTGGTAGGGGATTGAATTTAGGAGCCGCAGCATCATGTTGCAACTGTACAAAACTCTAGTGCGGCCGCACTTGGAGTATTGTGTGCAGTTCTGGTCCCCACATTATAAGAAAGATGTGGAGGCACTGGAGAGGGTACAGAGGAGGTTTACCAGGATGTTGCCTGGTATGGAAGGCAGGTCTTATGAAGAGAGGCTGAGAGATTTGAGGTTGTTTCGTTAGAAAGAAGGCGGCTAAGAGGAGACCTTATTGAAACATATAAGATGATTAGAGTTTAGATAGGGTGGACAGTGATAGCCTTTTTCCTAGGATGGAGAAAGCTAGCACGAGGGGACACAGCTTTAAATTAAGGGGTATGAGTTATAGGACGGATATCAGAGGTAGTTCTTTACTCAAAGAGTGATTAGGGAGTGGAATGCCCTGCCTGCAGCTGTTGTAGATGCGCCAAGTTTGGTGGCGTTTAAGAGGTTAGTTGATAAGTATATGGAAGAGAAGGGAATGGTTTAGTTTGGAGGGGCTTTGCTTTTTATTTTGGTCGGCACAACATCGAAGGCCGAAGGGCCTGTTCTGTGCTGTATTGTTCTATGTTCTAATTCACAGAGGGAGGTGAGGAAATCTAAGGCCGTTACTGGGCAACTCAACGGACTGTCTTTACTGGTTGTTTACTGTGAAGCTGGAGACGACATCTGGATTTGTTTTCCTCATTGTGGTTGGTGGACTCTGAAACACTGCACCAGTTCCCTGATGATCTTCTTCTCCATCTTGCTGCTATCATCACCCATTTATTCTCATTGCTATTTTCACTGCTCCTTTATCCTGACTGCTGATCTCACACTCACTGCTGTCGCTGTTCTTTTATTCTTTCTGCTGGCTCCTCATTTAGGGAACAATAAAAATAAGGACATATAAGAGTTAGATAAGCACTGGAACAGAATAAGAAACAATCCAGAATAAAAACACTTAATGGAAGCAGGGTCAATTTCAGGGTTTGAGAACAAATCCATCATGGATAAATTGAAACCAAGGATTGGCAGAAAAACTGAAACAGAATTGTGAATCTCTTTTCAAGATGAAGTATTTTAGGCAGCGTTCCTTCTGGCCATTGCCACTTTGCTCCTTGGGCGGTGCCAAGGGACACAGGTTGGCACTGCCAAAGTGCCACATCAAGGGGGCAATCCCACTTCCTGACCTCCGTGGAGGCCTTGATTGCCTGTCCTTCACTGCAGCCAGGTTGGGCCACCAGCTCCTTACAGGTGGGTAAACCCTGCTGGGGTGAACCACTCCTGGCGAGGGACAGAGGAGAGGCTCGCAGGCTCAGAGACTTCAATCCCAGGCCTGCTAATGATATTCAAACAACATTTAAATGAGAAGCTGCATGTATTAAGCAGCTCCACACCGATTTCCAATGCAGAGTGATGGTATCGGAAACCTGACACTGGCAGACATGCAGAGGCCTGGACGCCCAGTGCAGATTGTGTGAATAGGCCGTCACCAGGATCCTCTGGCCAATTGAGCTAAAAAAGCAGTGCAAGAGCAAGAGCAAGAATGTGCGAGGCTACAGGGGAAAGCAGCAGACTGGCACAAGGTGAATTGTTCTTGCATAAACACAATACATTGTTTATAGCAAAGCAGAAACATTGAAAGTGGAATTTAATGCTAACTTCCTTCTGTTGGGCTTTCAGCCTTTCCAGTCTGGGCCAGTGTCTCTTTAAACGTGTGGAAGATTTCCCAGGCATTTGCGTAACTTGTCTTCAATGCCTGATTTCCAGTTTTTCAGTCGTAAAGTGGAGCACTGCAGGAAGTGCACGATTGTTGCAGGGGCTTATCTCTTTCCCTGTCCTTGTTCTCTTTGACGTGATGATCTTCTATCGATCTAAGATTTGAGTCATTGTATAGATTTCTTCATAAATGATGTCTTGCTGATGGAGAGACTGTGAATGGCTGTTCATTTTCACTGGGACACATGTCAGGTCTCAATGTAATCCAGACGGAATCACTGCTGTCTATATCTGAGTCACTTTCCAGATTGATGTCTTCCCAGTCTGAGTCGCTGGAGAAATGTCCGTTTGCATTCTCTGTGATGTCACTGTTGATTGAGAATGTTTCAATGTCACTCATCCATGAACTGTGTTCCTCCATTACGTCTGGTTTCTGGTCAATGAAGGAGATTTCCTCAGTGGATATTTCTATTCCACAGACATTGCCGTTCAGACTGAGGTCATCAATTTCTAATCGGCCTTCAACCTCACTCAGACTCTTAATCGCAGCACGAGTCTCCAGCAGTGGTTGAGCTGCCATGGGTGACCACTGCAGCATCCTGTTGTGCCTCAGACCTTCTGTGTTTTCTGGTTGGTGTTGTTGGCTCTTTTCACAACACTGAATGATATCTTCCACGCTCTCCATCCTCCAAGGCAACTGATTTTTAATGTCCGCCAATAGATTGTGGAGACTCAGCTCTCTTCTTCTCCAAGTCCAGGTTCTTCAGAAGGATCTTCAATCTTCTCATTATTTAGGGTTGGTTGAGCCAACACAATGACATCTGAGGAATCTGCGGTGATAAATTGCAGCTGTTTTTCCTTGGTAATTTTCATTATTAATCAGCATTTCCTTTACATTCTTCGTTGTTGTGGTGAGAATGGGACGCATTTGTCCATGTAATCTTTCAAATCCCCAACAGTAAATGATCCACATTGTGACAATCATGTTGACTCTGGTATGTCCAGTGCACTCTGACAATATCTGTGCTGCGGATGAACAGTTGGCAGGTAGAACACCAAATCAACGGTAAACATTCTGTCAACAGCATTTAAACTTGGTCACTATGGAAACGGGTAAGCGGGATGATGTCACAAACATGATGGTACTGTGACATCACAGAACTACATCACAATAGCCTCATCCCTGACAGTGTGATGTCACCAGCTTCCAGAATTCCCCAATTTAGAGACACAAGTCAGGAAACAAAGACCAAAGTGTTCAGACAACAGGGAGCTCCATGTTAATACAACGCAGAGGAGAAAAGACAAAGAGTTTTCATTTCCAGAGAACTTATCACCATCTCAGGATTTTGCAAATGGTGACCAATGAGTTACTTCATTCAGAGTCTGTTGTGATGCAGAGTTGTGAGTGAAAAAAAATGGAAATAATGAGATGAAAGATGAGATAATCCCTCAATTCTGTCATCAGAAGTTACAATGATCAGGGAAGACTATTCAAACTGGGGTGGGGGCTTTTTTTTACAGAAAGAGGAAAACAAAAGAGCAAGATTAGAATCTCATTAAAGGGTTTCCCTGCCATATGTCCCCCCCCACACTGGGATATCACATGACTTGAAGATACTCTCCTTGGGAACTCAGCTTCCAGTCTCCGAGGAAGAAGATTGCCCTCCTCTCCTCCACAGGGTCCAATTGCCATTCCAGCTTCTCCTCTGTAAACTGTGGAGCAGCTTTATGAGGTGCCATCTTCCTGGTGTGACTAAACGTGTGTGCATCGTTAGTGTTTGAAAGGAGCTCCCGATGCTTAACGGCTCACAGCTGCAACCGCTTTGGGTGAGTCTTGCACCTGGAACTTCCATTTCGCCATGAATCACATGGAGACTCTTTCATTGCACTAAGTGTCGGAAGATTGCAGTGTGAGGCATGCTGAAAGGACCGGCATGGCAGAAACACGTTTTCTCGCTGTGACAACAGTTTTTTGTTGGGAAGATCCAACCATAATTTTTTGTTTGTTTACATCTTTGTTCTGACGTTCTGTCAATTCCATCAAAAATACTTTGATGTGTAACAAAATGGAATTGAATTACCTGTAATAATTTTTGTCTAAAGTTCATTTGGATCTTGCAACCTATTTCAAGTAGTGTTGTATATCCCAATTTTAAATGTCCTGATGTAGTGCTAATTCTTAGAATCCTACTAGGATATGAGTTGAAATAAGTTTTACATCTACAGATGGAAATACGCAGCTTGGTTATTTCGATTGCTTGATGTAAATCTTCTGTAAGCTGATGTGAACTATCTCTCTTAATAGGTTTCGCAGAATCCAGTGCAGATTGAAAATCTGGAGTCATGTTCCACCACCGCTGGTATATCACACCCTGTTAGCTTGGCTTCTTAAAATCACTGAAGTTCTTTTGAGGTTGCGTCATAGGCACAGAGATCATGAGAGAAAAGTCAGGCTATATGTAAAACGTACAATTAATATGTCAAATCCTCCCCTTCCCCTCCCCTCCCCCTCCCCTCCCCCTCTCTCTCTTACTACCTCTTTTTTTGTTTATATCCATTTCAGTCCAATCAAAGTCTCAACAAGTGAAACATTCCAGACCCAAGCTGACAAGACAGGATCACCACTTCCTGTCTTGGGCTTGATCTACATGATCCAAGCTGACTGGAGCAGGCATTGCACCTTATCCAAGGCTTGATCTCATTTGCATCTTAGACAAAAGGCTGAGATGTCGCTTTTAAAAATTGCTTCAAATGAAGCTCAGTGTAATCTCATAACTTCAAACAAGTGCCAAAACTATACTTGATCTTAGCCAAAAGTCAGCAGAACTGTTCTGTTAAAATAAAAAAAATATTGAATTGATCGTTGTGTTAAATTTAAAAAAATATTTTAATGCAAGACATTTGGAAAAGATGTGATCATTAGACAAAATGTCATATTGCAGCTGCTAAATTTAAATGTTCAGTTAAATGTTAACATAGTATCAATGTGTAACATTTTTGTCAATAAGTGTTTGCAATTTGACTTTACAAAATTCTGCAACTGCTTTATTGAAACATCGAATCATCACATTTAAATATGAAATTATACAAATGCCTTATTGAAACATCAAAACACATTTAAAAATAAGATAATTATAAATGAATAACATGATTGAAGGAAACAAGGCAGAAGAATGATAAACACATGGTGGTTTCCATTTTTCATGGCCCAATAAGTGAACTTCCCTTTGCTCAACCTTGGATATAAGGTATCCAACTCATGGTACAAGACGTCCCGAACTCCCTCCTCCCAATTACACTTTCAGTTTCTATATTCCAAAAGAATGAAAAATGAATAATTAGAAATTAATTCAAATTTAAATCACAGTTTCACAGATTTAAAACAAATTTCAAAACCTATATTCACCTCTACAAATCAAAAAATACTCATCTTCAATCATAACATTTAATTAAAAAGTACAATTCAAATGCATCAGTGACAATTGGATTAATTTCTTAAAAGAAATTAAAAAAACTACTTTAAAAATCAAAGTAGATTAATATCAGGCTGATTGATGTCTCTGCCTTTACTTTAATACTGTTGTTTCAAAGCGTGACCTCAGCGGGTGTTCTCAAACTGTCATAAGGGAGCATGGCTAGAGTCACACTTCACCATGCTGGGGACTGCAGAGATTGTCCTACTGAAGGTCAAAGGCTGCTATTCCCATCAGGAGTTAGATCAGCAATTTTGAACATAGGTAATTTTGGAAGGAATTCTCCTATTTCTGGCAGCCAATGGCATTCTGCTGCTAGGAGGAAGTTATGGGCCCTTGCGTTGTTTAAAATATTAGGTGGAAGATTGGTGGGTCTGCTTAGGATGGTGGCAGTCAGGATTGGTGTGGCAATCAGTAGGTGCAGGGAGGGTTAGGGAGGTGATGTCTGCAGGGGAGGTAGGGAGCCATGTCCATGCTGTGGTGGGGGGCAAGGGAGGGGCAGTTGACAGATCTGCCAACATGCTGCGTACACTAGTACACAGTAAACTGGAACATCTGGGCGCAGGGTGGCAGAGCCAGCTTACAGGCAGAAATACATACATACTGGTGGGAATCATTACAGCATCTATATTGCACAGACTGCCATAAACTCTTGAAACTTAGCTCGCTGGAAAAATGGGCGATAAAACCTCCCGTTTTCCCACCTGTTCAACACTTAGGATTTTTCTGAGAAAATTCTGCCCATTGATGGTGATGACAGCAAAAAGCAAGGAGCTGATTGATGGACAGCTGGCGAACATTTTGTTTCAGCTCCTAAGATTGTTCTTGTTCAGTTAATTTAATAATGTCACACGGGGAACATTTGTGTTAACATTCGTCAATCTACGGAACAGGATGGGCACACAACAAACAATCCATTTTGGAGCAGCTTCTTCACTGGGTAGCTGTGAAACCAATTCTTCAGAAGCAGCATCCTCCACAGGTGCTGAAGATGAAGCTGCCGAGTGCTGTCTCTTGCTTGTTACTCACAGCAAATGATATTGCCTGCTCTTCCATCCGATAAAGAACTCCTGTTGCTGCTCTTTTATTCCTTCCTGCTGGTCTCCGCATCACTTAGGGAAGAATAAAAATGAGAACCTATTAGAGTTAGATAATCACTGGAAAAGAACAAGAAACAATCCAGAATAAAAACACTTAATGGGAGCAGGATCAATTTCGGGGGGGGGGGGGGGGTTTGAGAACAAATTCATCCTGGATTAATTGGAACTAAGGATTAGCAACAAAACTGTTTCCTGCCAAAGATCGAGTCTTATTCCTCAGGTAGCAGGATGCTGAAATCAGCAGGCCAACTCAAGCTCAGCTGTGGATCCTGGGATACAATGAGATGGAGCGTGAAGCTGAGGGAGATTTAGAAACTGTAGTCACTTAGTGGACACGGGTGAATATAGGCATTAGTATCGATAAGTCACCATTGTATCGAATGTTTAGCATTAAACGTCACTTTGATCATCTACAGAGCTTCCAACCTGTATTTGATGCCACCAAGCTTGGGGAACCGTCACACTCACCCAGCATCTCATCCCTATGAAGCATGAGAATGGCAGTTACATGTCTCCCCAACACCAGCGACACAGAATGGAAGTACTGCTGCTGGCTCCCACTGCCAGTGCACTCCCCCCCTCACCCCGAACTCATCCCTCAACTCCCTTCAACCCTCCTCCATTTAAGTGCACCCATCTCATGTCTAACAGTGTTCTCTGTGATTAGGAGACCAAGAGCTGTCGAGGTACTGCCAGATTTCCAATCTCGGCTATAGAATGGATGTGTTCACCAGAACCCCTGCCAAGGATGGGGCTTATTGCAGCTGATGCAGTGCATCCCTATGATCAGTTCATTTAGTGGCAGGACGTGTTAAACTCTTTGTCAGACTGGAGTCAGACATATCGCTAAGGGTGAGAGGAGCATCAGTCTATCCTCAATGCAAGTCATCATCATTTTCCTACAGAATCTGGTCAATAGTTCAGCAATCTGCTCATAACGCCCGACAATAGTGTGGGAGCATACTGCTGGCACCATGTTTTTTGGAAAGGGTTAACACTCACCTTCTACTTGAGTGCTGAATTGGATGTTAATCATTTAAAAGAAGTCATTGGATTTATAAAGAGGTGGCACTGGGTTTTGGATGTGTGAATGTGGAGTTGTAAAGAGAATAAAGTGATTTTGTGAAGAAGCAGGGTTTGCATCATTTATCACTGAACTGCAATTGAGAGGCTGAACATTGGGAGCAGAGGATGGTTCCAAATAAAGGGCTGCAAATTACAGCTTTTTCAGAAACAAACAAAAAGGAAAAATCTTCCCTCATCATTCCAATCACAGAAAAGAGTGATTGGGAGTTAATAAAATAGCTGAACCCAGAGTAAAAATGTCAAGATATGACTATCCAGCATTATTCTCAGACTTTGAAAACTTATGACCAATGAGGAAATGAAGTCATCATATGGACTAAGGTAACCAGTTTGGGGAAAAGAAAATAAGGAATGGTCTTGGTGCTTTCTTTATCATATATAAATAAAATTAGACACCAAGTATTTTCCGAATTGGAGGTAGTGGAAGCAGATTTGGATTCAGAGGAAGGTCTGGACAATTAATTAATCTTTATGGATAATATTTATCAAAAGGATGATTTATTAAGTATGTAAGAACCTGGTGAGATTTCGATAGATTTCAAAAAACAAGATATTTCTACTGAAGAGTATGTGATGGAATTTAATAGACTAGAAATAAAGCTACAAAAACACTGCCTGAAAATTCACAGTCTGTGTTGGCATTTAAGTTTCTGGGCTGTTACAAATGAGGATAGGCACCTGGTTTTGACAGGAGTTAAATTTGCAGGTAAACATATTTTATAGAATCAAATGTCAGAGGCCTTAAAAAATAATTAGGCAAACATTCTATTCAACAGCTTTTATGACACAGACTGTGACAGATACACTGTTAACAAGATGTTGAGATCGTTCAGGCACAAGCCGGTTATAACAATATGGCAGATGATTTGTACCCAGAGATTACTCAGACAGAAACCCCTTTAATATCTATAGTAGGAGGAAAGGTATGGAGTGTGGTAATAGAAAAATGAACCCCAGAAATGCCCAGGATATGATTAATCGCTGTTAATGACTTTTAATTTCATTATGCTTTCAAGTGTCCAGAACGAATTAATACGAGTGTTTGAAGCAACACATTAAGGAGTCTCACAACACAAGATTCATTTAACCTGGTGTTGTGAAATTTCTTACTGTGTCCATGCCAGTCCAGCACTGGCATCTCCACCTCGAAGCTACACATGACACAGAAAAATCAGAAGAGGAAAGTGATAGTGACTGGAAAGAAGCAATGTTTTATTAACAAGAAGTTTTACTCCTGTAATGGAAGTTTTGGCTGCAGATTTCTTTAATTGTGCTATATTGGACAGTTGCTACATGTCTACTATGTGTGGAATTGATTGATTAAGATGTTAACTAGACTCTTTAAAGGCTGAAAATCAGAACAAGGTTAAGGAATTTGAAAGTTCCACAAGTTTCAAGTTTGTGGATGATAACACGCTGAAGTCATTGAAAAAGTGATGATCCCTTGCAATATTGCCACAGTGAATCATTTCATTAGCACAGATATCATATCAAGTGATATACCTAGACAGTCAATAAAGAAAGCACACATGAAACTGGATGTGGAAAATGAAGAGGCAGGAGTTTTTGGAAAAAACAGTGGACTTACATTTTACACAGTCAGGACACTTTTGAATTCTGTTAATGACAAATAATATTTTGGGTAAAGAGGTTAAGGGAGTCTTATTAGTATCCTTATACTAGCAGACAAAAAACTCATTTTGTTAAAGCTGTATTGACAATTTGCACATCCGTTTCCTCAGAGATTGCAAATTTTATTAAAGGATGCAGGTGTAAGAAGTGAAGCCTAAATTCTAAACTTATAAAACAGATCAATGATAAGTGTGAGATTTGTAGGAAGTACAGAAGGACACATCACAGCCTATAGTAACTCTAACTTTGGCCAGAATCTTAAGAATATGGACGTTAAGATCTCGAATAAAGCAAATGATATATTCATTTTGCTCTTTGTAGATTTAGCAATCAGATTTAGTCAATCAACAGTTGTCCGTAGTGAAAAAGGAGAGTAATCTTGGATCAGATTACAGAAAAATGGACACGGACAGAAATGAGGCCACTAGCAAAGTTCCTTACAGACACGGGGGGAGAATTTAGTAATGCTGAATTTAAGTAAGTGTGTGAAAACATGAATATCATTGTCATCAATATGGCTGCGGAAAGCCCATTTAGTAATGCAGTTGTGAGAAGAACTATATGGTAATAGAAGACATGTACTGGAAAATTTTGACAGAGAGAACAGTTTGCAAGTTAAATTCAACCTTAGTATGGGCAGTTCATGCAAAGGATTTGTTGTAGATAGCCAGGGGCTATAGTCCCTATCAATTAGTATTTGGTAGAAATCCTAAAATTCTGTCTATTTTGAATGTACATCGTCCAGCTTGGGAAAGGACGACAATTAGCTTTGCCTTTTGCTGAGTATTTAAATGCATTATATATAAGTAGAAGAGCATTTTTGGAAGCAGAAGTTTCTGAAAGAATTTGCAAAGCTTTAAGGCACAATGTGCAGTCATTAAACATTGTTTTTCCAGCAAGGTGACATAGTATGCTACAAGAGAGATGAAAGAGAGATGAAAAAGTTATAAAACTTGCTAAACAGCTGGGACTGCATAGCTGGAGTTATTTAAGGTATACACAGAGGTACCAGATAGGGGACAAAGACCTCTATCTCACAAATGGATTTGTACCCAAAAGGTGTTTCCTGATGGAACTTAAAGGCCTGGCTTGTGGCTTGTTGAAAATTTAGGAGACCAGGAGATAAGTATGGATTCACCCCTGTCAGGAAAGGTTATTTTAAAGATCTTCTTGGCTCCGTTAACTACAAAGCTCTGAGAATACAAATCAATAAATATTCAAGCTGCTTTCTGCAAGGATATCAGATTCTGAGAGACCCTTTTCTCCATCATCCTAAAGAGGCAGCCAGCATGGAAGGGGTATCTGGAAGTTAAATAAATGTGTACATGGGCTAAATGATTCATCTAGAATTCGATATTTTTCAATAACTAACTTTGCTAATGTTAGGCTGTTGCCAAATGGAAGCAAATGCTGCAATGTTACTCTAGCACTATGGAGAAAAGCTTTCTGGTATCGTTATGATACATGTCGATTTTTTTGTGGAGTTGCAGTAGTGATTTTGAAGCTATAATAATCTTTGGGCTGAGGAAGGAATTCAGGGTTGCAAATCAGGTTTCAGAGTCCTTCAAATATATTGGGTTGGAAATTGGGCAGACTGATTCAGGTGTCAATTTATATCAGCAATCTTATTTGGAGAGCATCAGCTCAATAGCAATTAATCGCAGTAGGACTTCACAAAAGTACGTGGTGATTTCCAAGGCACAGAAAGAGGAACTCCAAAGCTTGATTGGCAACTGAATAGACAGAGAGACCAGATTGGATGCTAGTTTTGATGTCCTAGAGCTAAGTACATAAATGAATGATCCTATGGTAGAGAACATAATAAGAGCAAACAAAATGTAGGAGTGTGATTTGAACTTCCTGTCTTTGGGGGACCTTGTGTACCTGAAACTCATAGCATGCAGTGATGCATCCTATACCAAATTGTGTGATGAGGTTTCATGCTTAAGATGTTTTATAATCTTTCCTTTGGGGGAAGAATGTTAAATGTTGCCCTCTTGAATGGGAAGCAAAGGAAATAAGGAGCAGTGAAAAGCACATTCGCTGCTGAGACACTAAGCCTTGTAGATGCAGTGGATATGGCTTTTTCTATATCCCAGATACTAACAGAAATTTTAGGATTAGAGGATTTGGGTAAAATATCAATTGAATGTCACATTGACAATAAATTGGGAAAATATGCACTCCACCAGGATTATAATTGAGAAAAGGTTACAGATAGATGTAGCCAGCTTAAAGCAAACGTTGGACAGCAGTGAAATATCAAAAGTAAAAATGTTTTGATAATAGTTATCAATTATCTGATTGGCTTATTGAGAGAGGGGCTTGTTCAAAGAAACTCTTGGACATTATGAAGGAAGGTTGTGTCTTTACAAAAATGTGTGTATTAACTTAGTTTCTCGCCAAGAGATAATTTTGAAAAAGAATGGGGGAGGGGAAATAGAATGTTTTGTGTTTTTTGTGCAAACAATATTTATCTTTTTTCTCTAAGGAAGGGAGAACTGTTGGGAACGGGTAAACACTCAACTTCTAATTAAGTCATAAATTGGATATTAATCATTTAATAGAAATCACTAGACACATAAAAAGTTTACAGGTGGCACTGGATGTTGGGTGTGTGTGTTGTGTTGTAAAGAGAATAACATGAATTTGTGAAGAAGTCGACCTTGCATCATCTTTTATTACTGTACTGCAACTGAGAAGCTGAACACACAGTACTGGTCAGATTTTAGTCTTAATATTGGGAGAACCTTCTCGATCTCTAGTCCTGCTTGATCCCAAAATGAGACACGATGGGCCCCATTTTACCCATTTTTATTTTGAACTGCTGAGTGAACTTGAAACTGGGAGGGGACAATTTTACCATTGCCCATTTTTGGATGTGAAAACTTGATGAAGTTGGGTATAAGGCGAATAAGTAAAATCCACGCCTGCCTCCGCAAGGCCTGAAAATGGCTGCAATTGGGACCATGCCCAAAGTGGCCATGACGTTTTTTTTAAAAGTATTTGCACACATTTCAATCCACTTAATGGCCTCCATGCCCAATTTTAACAGCATGTCCCCCTTTACCACTGTGTTCGTCAATCCTGAATCAACCTGAAACAAACATACTCAATAAAAGTTTGATTCGGGTGCTCCATCAGTGAGGATTAGTGGGGAGGTAAGCACTTAGCATCTGATGGCTCTGTGCTTCTTATGGGAGTCCTTTCATTGTGGCCATTTTGTTTCTCAGGTTACATGGGGGGTCTCTGTGAACGTGTGTGGGGGGATGAGAGCTGTTGCACAGCTGAGTGTCCAGTTTCTGATTTGCAGCACACACCTGGGTCTTAGCACTAATCTTGGGTCTTATGGATATTGCCAGGTCCTAGTGCACTCAGCACTCTGCCAACTGAAGGATTGCATAAAGTCCTTGTAAATTGCACTGCTGCAGCTGTTGAAATGTTAAGGAGCTGTGATTTAAGGAGCATGTTATTGTGGAGAGCATGTGGCTGGGGGCCTGTAATTAAGGGTGGCATGAGCATGGAGAATGGGGGAAATCTGTGATTCTGGAAGGCGTCTGGGTGGGGGAATGTGCAGTATAGGCAATGACTTGCTAGCAATGTACAAGCAGAATTCCTTAACCTGTATATGTGTTCTTCTCTATTTCCAAACCCCCCCCCCCCCCCCCCCCCATATCAGAATGATGAGATGGCTTTTGCAATGCAACCAATCGATCTTGCTGTTCTTTGAGTTGCTGCTGGAGCTGAGGCGGAGGAGCTGGAGGAAGAATTGAGGGCACAGGAGACCCGGGTCTTGCCACTTGCAGGAATAGAGGGAGATGACTTCCAGAGGCAGGAGGTAGCCTTCATTCACCCAGAGGTGGGGGTGCAGGAGAAGGAGGGAGCAGAGACCCCGCAGTTCCTTGTATGAGTGTCACTTGAACAGGTGTTGAATACTGTGTGCTGCTGATGGCTCTGCCTCCAAAAGGAAACTTTGAAAGACGTGTTCCACTTGTTGCAGGATCTGGCACCTCTGCGCAAGGGAGGAGAGACACCCACTCTTGGTGGCTGTCAAATTGATGACCACTCTGAACTTCTATGTCACTTGCTCCTTCCAGACCACTAGCAGTGGTATATGTCGCATTTCCCAATCAGCTGTGTACACCTGTGTCAAGCCGGTCACAGAAGTCCTGTATACCCAGGCTGGGTAACACATTAAATTTAACTTGTTCCAGGCCTATCAGGAAGCCTGGGCTGCAGGGTCTGCAGCTATTGCAGGGATTCCTAATGTACAGGGGACCATCGACTGCACTCATATCATCCTCAAAGCCTCCTGCAGAATCCATGATGATTCATCAACAGAAATTGTTTCCACTCCTTAAATGTTCAATGAGTGTGTGACCAAAATTATGCATGTCTGCCCGAGATACCCTAGCAATGTATATGACAGCTTCATTGTCAAAAGCTCTGACATTCCAGAGCCCTTTGAGAAGGTGCCCATGCTGGGGGGTGGGGAAGGGGGTAACTTGTGAGTGATATGGTTTACCCGCTTTGAACATGGCTGATGATGCCTATGTGGTCCACCTTGTTGTGAGAGGGCTGCTCTTGGATTTTTTTTTTCGAGAGTATCCTAGTACTTCACGTCGTTAGTGTATGCTTGACCTGGAGCATTTGATGGGCAACACGACAGCTCAGTGACTATCGCTGTGCTGTGCAGATACATGGATTTGGGCCTGTGTCTGTGGGAGTTTGCGCATTCTCCCCGTGCTTGAGTGGGTTTTCTCCGGGTGCTCCGGTTTCCTCCCACATCCCAAAGATGTGCTCTTAGGCTAATTGGCAAAACAAATTCTCCCTAAATTGTCTCCAATTTGGTTTTTAATCCATAGATCTATAAACATGGACAGGGATCGCAGGTAGACGTGGGAACATCGGGGTGACGGCGCGGGCTCGTTGGGCCGGAGGGCCTGTTTCCCGTGCTGTTTTTGTTCTTTGTTCTTTGCGTGGAGGCCTATGATTGAGGCTATAATAAGAGCCATGTAGCCATCCGCATGATAGTGGAGAGGTGCATAGAGCTCCCCAAAATGTGATTCTGATGCCTAAATCACTTTGGTGGGGCCTTACATACAGCCCTGTAATTTCACATTAGAACATAGAACACTACAGCACAAACAGGCCCTTCGGCCCACAAGTTGTGCCGAACACATCAAAACCTACCCAGCCATAGACCTATCTATAACCCCCAATCCCATTGGATCCCATATACTCATCCAGAAGTCTTTTAAAAGACCCCAGCGAGTTCGCCTCGACCACCACCGACGGCAGCCGATTCCATTCACTCACCACCCTCTGAGTGAAAAACTTTCCCCTAGCATCCCCTCTGTACTTGCTTCCCTGCACCTTAAATCTGTGCCCTCTCGTCGCGACCATTTCAGCCCTGGGAAATAGTCTCTGAGAGTCCACCCTATCTATTCCTCTCAACATCTTGTAAACCTCTATCAGGTCGCCTCTCAACCTTCGTCTCTCCAGGGAGAACAGTCCCAGCTCCCTCAACCTGTCTTCATAAGGCATGCCTCCCAATCCAGGCAACATCCTTGTAAATCTCCTCTGCACCCTTTCAATAGCTTCCACGTCCTTCCTATAGTGAGGCGACCAGAACTGCGCACAGTACTCCAAGTGTGGTCTGACAAGGGTCCTATAAAGCTGCAGCATTACCTCCTGACTCCTGAACTCAATCCCTCGATGAATGAAGGCCAGTACACCGTAAGCTTTCTTAACCACATCCTCCACCTGGGAGGCCGATTTGAGAGTCTTATGGACCCGGACCCCAAGATCCCTCTGCTCTTCCACACAGCTAAGACTCCTATCTTTGATAGTGTATTCATTCATCCCGTTGAATCTGCCAAAATGGACCACAACACATTTATCCGCGTTGAAGTCCATCTGCCACTTCTCCACCTAGTCTTGCATCCTGTCGATGTCATGCTGCAACTTCTGACATCCCTCCAGACCATCCACAACATCACCGACCTTCGTGTCATCGGCGAACTTACTCACCCATCCCTCCACTTCCTCATCCAGGTCATTTATGAAAATAACAAACAGCAAGGGTCCTAGAACAGATCCCTGGGGCACTCCACTGGTGACCGACCTCCATGCAGAAAAAGAGCCATCCACAACCACCCTCTGCCTTCTGCAGGCAAGCCAGTTCTGGATCCACAAGGCCAAAGCCCCTTGGATCCCATGCCCTCTCACCTTCTCAAGAAGTCTTGCATGTGGGACCTTGTCAAATGCCTTGCTGAAGTCCATGTACACCACGTCCACTGCTCTTCCTTCGTCAACGTGTTCAGTCACATTTTCGAAGAACTCAATTAAGCTCGTAAGGCATGACCTGCCTTTTACAAAACCATGCTGACTATTTCTAATCAACCTAAACTTCTCCAAATGCTTGTAAATCTTGTCCCTCAGAAGCCTCTCCATCAGCTTACCAACCACTGAGGTCAGACTCACCGGTCGGTAATTTCCAGGACTATCCCTGTTCCCTTTCTTGAAAATAGGGACCACATCCGCAATCCTCCAATCCTCCGGAACCTCTCCCGTCTCCATTGACGACGCAAAGATCATCGCCAGGGGCTCTGCAATGACATCCCTCACCTCCCACAATAACCTGGGGTACATCCCATCTGGTCCGGGAGACTTGTCTATCTTGATAGCATTTAAAAGTTCTAACACATCCGCTTCCTTAATATCTACATACTCAATCTTTTCAGTCTGCCGCAAACTTGTAGTGCATCCTCCCAGATCACTTTCCACCGTGAATACTGAGGCAAAGTACTCATTAAGCACCTCTGCCATTTCTTCCGGTTGCATACAGACTTTTCCCCCTTCACATTGTGGTGGTGTGCTGTGCCCTGCACAACCTGGCACAGCAGAGAGGTAACCTATTGGAGGAGGAGGCAGAGGATGTGGAAGCTGACCAGCAGGGTGTTGCTGCATTGGAGGCTGCCCAGCAGGAGAGGAGGGAGAGGAGGAGAAAGAAGAGGGAGAGTACACTGAGAAACAGCACCCAGGTGCTGAAGGGTTGGCAGCTCAAATGAAGCATACGAAGGCAGCTCGGGAGACCCTGATCACCAGGGGGCTTGTGTCTGTGCACGTGGGTTCCATTCCCTGCCCCCGTCCCCCCCGCCCGTCTCCCCCCCCTTGAAGGCCCTATCCTGCTTCCGGGTATCTGGGACATTTCCATGACACCCTCTTCTTCCCTCTGTCCCTGAGATGCCCCAGTGTCAGGAAGGGGGAATCAGAAAGTGTAGTCACAGCCACAGTCTCGTGGCTGGAAGTTCCTGGCATGGGCTTGAACCTTTACTCCCCCCTCGGGCCTGTGAGCCCCTGGGTCACTTCATGGGATAGAAGTACTTCTACAGTGAGTTACAGAGGCTCCAGCATCACCTGGCTTGGTCAGTCTTGGAGGACAAACTACGTCCTGCTGTGGTAGTCTCTGAGACTGGGCCATGCTCTGCAGCCCCTCAGCCATGACTCTCTGTGACTGGACCACATTCTCAAGGGGCCGATGCTGTAGCCCAGTGTGAATCGGTGTTGTCCTGTTGAGTCTCATCCAAGTTCTTGAGCCTCTTAGCAGTGGGTAGCAGAATCTTGAGAAGACTGTTTAGTCCCTCCCTTGTGGTTGCCTGCGACTCCGCTATGGCCCACTGTGACTGGGCTTGGAGCCTGCCACACATGTTGAGGATTCCCTGTCCCAGACTTTCCACTGCAGATGCCACCCTTGCAATGTTGGTCTGGGAACCACACAAGATAGGCAAAGACTAGTCCACCTGAAAGCATTCGGACTCCTCAACAATAGCCTTGCAGTTGGTCCAGTGTGGCCGTCAGCCCCTCCTACATTCCCTGCTCTGTTGCTGTATCTCCAGCAGCTGAGGGGGACGTGATCTCAGAGCCCAGCATGTAGCCTGGGGCCAGCTGAGTCCTTGCCTCTGACAGGCCACCGTGTGCCAGAAGCCTCAGGCATTCCCTTTGCCACCCAATACACATTATCTCATGTGTCGTGCTCACCAGAGAGGCATTCAGAAGCCTCACCACTAACTGGATCCATCAATGTGTCACTATCTGGGATGGTGAACTATAAAGTGGACGCTGACACCAAAATGGTGCCACCCTCGGAGATCTCTCTCCAAGCTGTCTGTAGCAGGATGAGAGGGAGATGCATTGGGGGCTATGATCTCCACACTAAACACTTTTTCCATCTTGGTTTCCTGCATTTAGGCCATCCCTGTATATTGTGCTAATCGCACCATTGATTAACAGAGCAACCCCCCCTTTTCCTTTCCCCTGTCTTTCCTATCAATCAATTGTTCGTACAATGCTTGAATCTATCATTAAGCTGTTCTTATCAATGCACGTAGTAATACATGATCAGAGCCAGTCAGTAGAGTTGTTTAATGACGTAACCAGTGGGGGAGATAAGGAAGAATAGTCGACGTAGTATGCCTGGATTTCCAAAAGGCATCTGAAAAAGTGCCACAGAGAAGGTCCAAAAGCAAAAATAAGGGCTCATGGATTTGGGATATTTAAGGAAGTATAGACTTGCATTGGCGGCAGTATCACACAATCACATTGTTACAATGCAGAAGAAGGCCATTTGGCCCATCATGTCTGCACCAGTCCTCCCAATGAGCATTTCAATTAATGCCATTCTCCTGCTTTCTTCCCATAATTTGGCACATTGCTACTTTTCAAATAACAATCCAATTCCCTTTCTAAATTCCTTGCTTGAAGCTACATCCCCTCACTCTCAGGCAATTCATTCCAGTCCTTAACTACTCGCTGTGGAAAAGACCTTCTCTCATTATGCTTTTGCCCACCAAATAAGATATTATTAAATTTCAGTCATCATCATTCGTGCATGAGGTGCCAGGACTGATCCCCAAAAAACCAAAAATAATCAAATATTTTCCACCACCCTGCAATCTTAGGCTTCCTGGAGATGGTCAAACAGTAGGGAAATGCCTTCTTAATCTGACACAATTAAATGAATCACTAGGACAAATGTTCGGGCAAGCCAAGCATGGTGCTGGGGAGAACATCAACAAATATTCTAGAATATAAAGAAAATGATTATCTCACCAAACTTATTGGTACACCATAACCTGGAATGGGCACAGCAGTTTCTGGGGATGTATTAGTGAATGGTCTAGGAGCAGTACTCTTCCAAATTTAGAAAGGTGTAATACACAGGCCAGTATATTATGTATCCTGGTTATTGACAAGAAATGAAGATATACTATAATTGAAAAGGAGATATTGGCAGCAATGTGAGCCTTTGAGGAGTTCATCTCCCATGGATCACAAGCCATTGGTCACCTTATTGAATACAAAAGAATGAACAAAGATGCCATCTAGAGTGCAGCGATTTTGATTTAATCTTATAAGGTTTGATACTACAACCTAATATGCTAAGGCAAACAGCAGCAGATGCATTGTTAAACATTTCTGTTGGGAAGCCTGAATAGCAGGATATTTAGCCTATTGAGGATATAGAGTCATATACCTCATTGACTGCAAAGTTCCTACCAGCAACCACATAGAGCCTGAAGGAAATGCAGCAAGCACAGAAAGTTCATGAAGAATGTGCTAAAATGAGATAATTCTGCAAAAATGGACAGCCAAAATATGTTCCAAACAATTTAATTCTGCAACTATACATCAAGCAATGCAAACATCACCTGTGTAATCCATCGCCAATAGCGAAAAGGAACATTGGTGACATCCTCATTTCCATCCAGACTGTGGGAACATCAGGAAATGAACAAATCTGTGCTTAAGAAAAGACATTCCTCAGGTTAGTAACTATTATTCCAGATGGATCAATGTTAAACATAATTATAATATAACCTCAGACATGATTAATTTACTAAAAATGTTTTTGCCACACATGGCATTCCAGGTCTTGACATTTCAGACAATAACACCCAGGTTGTGAATGAGGGCTTCAAAAATTTGTAGGAAGAATATGGATTTTCTACACAACTAGTTCACCTGAACAACCACAAGCAAATGTAGAGACGAGAGAGGAATAAGAATGGTCAAAGTTTTTTTGAATAATGATAGTGTCAACTTAGCACTTTTGAGCTACCATTTCAAATTATTTCAGAATGGTTTACCTCCATTAGAACTACTGATGGAAAAAATAATGGAATCAACTTCCTGTGAACAAGAGGTGAAGGCAGAGACTTCAGGGAAGATGTAGGATAATGTAAATAGTATTGATAGAGTCTGAGACTTGGAGGGGTTGGAGGGTTTAATGTTAATGATGTAATTATACAGTCTGCATTATTAGTGATCACATGACAACAACATTGAGAGAGATAGTTCTATGTAGAGCCTCAGGCTGAGTCTGTATTGTGCACAGCCTAATTTGCAAAAAAGATAATAGTTTATCAACAGTCTAACTTCCAGCCTCTGCTATAAATCCATGGTGACTACATCTCTGACTTCCAAAAATGATAATAGAAAATCAGCTGCCTTTTATCAGGGGAGGCTGGTCAGGAATCTTGTTCCGTTTACTTCATATTGACTGTGTTCAGAAGTGGTAGCACATTGGTTAGCATTGCTGTCTCACAGCTCCAGGGACCTGAGTTTGATTCCTTGCTTGGGTCACTGTCTGTTTGGAGTTTGCACATCCTCATCGTGTCTGAGTGGGTTTCCTCCAGATGCTTTGGCTTCCTCCTACAGTCCAAAGATACGTGGGTTAGGATGATTGGCCAGGGTGAAATTGCTCCTTAGTGTTCTGAGATGTGTAAATTAGAGGGATTAGCAGATAAATATGTAGGGATATGGGGGTAGAGCCTGTTTGGGACTGTAGTTGGCGCAGACATAATGGGCCAAATGGTTTCTTTCTGAAATGTAGGGTTTCTAAGATTTTTATGTACATGTACAAACTGTACACTGGCTCCTATTGGGCTCTATTCGAATTGTCTTGGTTTCCTGACTAAATATGTTTTGTTTGATTTGCTTTTGGTTAACTTAGTGCAAGTTATTGATTGATACAAGGTGATCAGAGAGTTAGATAAGATGGAAGTGAGAGCCTTTTCCCTCAGATGGTGATGGCTAATACTAGGGGACATAGCTTTAAATTAAGGGGTGGTAGTTATAGGACAGATGTCAGAGGTAGATTCTTTACTCAGAGGGTAGTAAGGACATGGAATACCCTGCCTGCAGCAGTTGTGGACTCACCAACTTTGAGGGCATTCAAATGGTCAGTGGATAGGCATATGGATAACATTAGAATAGTTTAGTTTAGAGGGTGATTAGATGGTTCTACTGGTTGGCGCAACATCGAGGGCTGAAGGGCCTGTACTGTGCTGTAATATTTTATGTTCTATGTTCTATAAATGGTGCAATTCATTGACTGACATAGTGCAACTCATTGGCTGACCAAGTACAATTCATTGGTTGACCGAGTGTAATCCATTGGCTGATACAGTGGTGTTAATGGACATTCTACCACTATAAATAATGCTCCTTAAACATGTAAAGCACCCTTCTAAAATTCTCTAAAAGTTGCATTTCAGAATCATAGAAAATACAATTTGGACTGTTTTGCGAATATGAACTAGCTCCATTTTACATAGGGATGGAAGCTTTGATCGCCATCTTCAAAGAAAATGATACCTGCATAGGAGACAATACAGCAAGGATTCACTGTACTTCCTGAAATGAGAGGATTATCCTACGATGAAAGGCTGAGTAAATTCTGGCATATGGCCTCTGGAATTTAGAAGAGAAAGGTGATTGCATTATAATATTCAATATCCTGAAGAGGTTTGACAGATTAAATGCTGAGAACTTATTTTCATTGACTGGGAATCTAAAACACAGAAGTACAGTCTCAGAACAGAGGAATGGTCATTTAGCACTGAAATGAGGAGAAATTTCTTCATTCACAAGGATGTGAATGTTTGGAATTCCTTTCCACAAAGAGTTGTTGAATAGATTTAATTCTACTGTTGCATAGATTTAATGCTGGGATAGTTAACATTAGGAATCAAGGGATATGGGGAGCAGACGGGCAAGTCCAGTTGTAACTCAAGATCAGTATTTATTGCACTGAATAGCAAAGCAGATTTGAAAAGTAGTATGGTCTACTACTTCTTCTATGTTTTGGTATTCTTGAAAATATCCAAGTTATTGCAAACAGATTTTTTTGGTCTGAAATGGGTAAATGCACACATACTATTTGTACCAAAAATATAAAAATGTGCCATTATTACATATTGAGGTCAATATAAAATATTGACAGTACTTGTGGGATATTATTTTTCTGAGCCATAGAGTCACAGATGTTTACAGCATGGAAATAGGCCTTTTGGCCCAACTTGTCCATGCCACTCTTTTTTTTAAAATTCCTAAACTAATCCCAGTTGCCTGCATTTGGCCCATCTTCCTCTATACATATTTTACCCGTGTAACTATCTAAATGGTTTTAAAGCGGCACAGTGGTTAGCACAGTGGTTAGCACTGTTGCTTCACAGCTCCAGGACCCTGGATTCAATTTCTGACTCGAGTCATTGTTTGTGTGGAGTTTGCACATTCTCTTTGTGTCTGCATGAGTTTCCTTCGGGTGCTCCGGTTTCCTCCCACAGTTCAAAGATGTGTGGGTTAGGTTGATTGGCCATGCTAAAAAATTGCCCCTTACTGTTCTGAAATGCTTAGGTTAGAGGGATTAGCAGGTAAAATATGTATGGATATGTGGTAGAGTCTGGGTGGGATTAGTGGTCAGTGCAAACTCGGTGGGACGAAGGGCTTCTTTCTGCACTGTAGGGTTCTATGATTCTTCTATGATAAAAGACGAAATTGTACTTGCCTCTACTACTAGCTCTGGCAGCTTATTCCAGATACTCACCAATCTCTATGTGAAGAAATTGCCCCTCTGGACACTTTTGTATCTCACCTTATACCTATGCATCTAGTTTTAGACTCCCCTGCTTTTGGGAAAAGACATCAACTATGTAGCTGGTCTGTACCCCTCATTATTTTATAGACCTCTATAAGATCACCCCTGAGCCTCTTATGCTCCAGAGAAAAAAGTCCCAATCTATTCAGCCTCTTCTTATAACTCAAACCATCAAATCCTAGTAGCATCCTAGTAAATCTTTCCTATACTCTGTCTAGGTTAATAATATTCTTTCTATAATAGAGTGACTAGCACTGTACACAATGTTGCTTTAAGTGTTGCTTTACCAATGTCTTGAAAACTTTAACAAGATGTCCCAACTCCTATTTTCAATGTTCTGACCAATGAAACCAAGTATATCGAATGCCTTCATCACCACTCTATCCATCTGTGACTCCGCTTTCAAGGACCTATGAACGTATACCCCTAGATCTTTTTGTTCTGTAACTCTTCCCAGTGCACTACCATTGACTGAATAAGTCCTGCCCTGGTTCAATCTACCAAAATGCATCACTTCACATTTGTCTAAATTAAACTCCATTTGCCATTCGTCAGCCCACTGTCCCAATTCATCAAGATCCCACTGCAGTCAGAGATAATTTTCTTCTCTGTCCATTACACCACCAATCTTGGTTTCTTCTGCAAACTTACTAACCATGTCTCCTATATTCTCATCCAAATCATTAATATAAATGACAAATAACAGCGGACCCGACACTGATTCCTGAGACACCTTGCTGGTCACAGACCTCCAGTTTTGAAAAACACCTCTACATCCACCTTCTGGCTTCTGTCAGGAAGCCAATTTCATATCCATTAAGATACCTTACCCTGGAGCCCGTGAGATTTAACCTTACGCAACAACCTACTGACCATGCGGTACCTTGTTAAAGGCCTTGCTAAAGTCCACGCAGACAATATCAACTGCACTGCCCTCACTTACCTTCAAAAAACTCAATCAAATTTGTGAGACATGATTTTCCACTCACAAACAACTTCCTTAATTAGTCCTTGCATGTCTAAATGCCTGTAGATCATGTCTCTCAAAATATTTTCTAACAACTTACTCACCACAGATGTGAGGCTGACTGGCCTGTAGTTCTCAGGCTTTTCCCTGCAGCCCTTTTTAAACAAAGTCACAACTTTTGCCACTCTCCAATCTTCATGAACCTCACCCATGATAACTAATGACTCAAATATCTCGGCTAGGGCATCTGCAATTTCCTCCCTGGCCTCCCATGATGCCCTGGGATACACTTCATCAGGTCCCAGGAATTTACCTACCTTGATGCACTTTTGGACTTCCAGCACCTCCGTCTCTGTGATATGTACACTCCACAAGACATCACTATTTATTTCAAGTTCCCTAACACCCATGCTTTTCTGAACAGTAAATACTGATGAGAAATATTCATTTAGGATCTCGTCCATTTCTTGTAGATTCACACATAGGTGACCTTGTTGATCCTTAAGAGGAGCTACTCTCTCCCTTGTTATTCTTGTGCCTCTTCCTTCTTCTTGACCAAGGCCTCAATATCATTAGGGTTCCCTACTTCTGCCAGCCTTGCTCTTCACTCTAAGAGGAATGTGTTTACCATGGATCCTGGTTAACACACGTTTGACAGCTTGCCACTTACCAGATGAACCTTTGCCTTCCCACGGACTCCCCCAATTAACTTTTGAAAGTTCCTGCCTGATACCATCAAAATTGGCTTTGCCCCAATTCCAAATTTTAGCTTTTGGGCCAGACCTATCATTCTCCATAGATATCTTAAAACTAATAGAATTATGGTCACTAGTCCCAAAGCGATCCCTCACTAATACTTCTGTCACCTGCCCTTCCTTATTTCAGAAGAGGAGGTCAAGTTTTGTCCCCTTTCTAGTCGAGTCATTCACACATACTGAATGAGAAATTCCTCCTGAATACACTCAACAAATTTCTCTCCATCCATCCCTCTAATACTATAGTCAATATTGGGAAAGTTAAAATTTCCGACTATTACTACTCTATTTTTCTTGGAACTACCTGTAATCTCCTTACATATTTGTTCCTCAATTTTCTGCCAACTATTTAGAGACCTATAGTACAATCCTATCAAAGTGATTTCCCCCTTCTTATCTCTCAATTCTACCCATACAGACTCAGTGGCCAAACCCCTCTCAGTACTGCCGTGATGTTTTCCCTAATCAAAAATGCAATTCCCCCTCTTAACTCTTGTTCTATCTTCCCTATAGCATCTGCACTTTGGAATATTGAGTTGCCCAGTCCTGTCCCTCCCTTAGCCATGTTTCAGTAATTGCTATAATATCCCAGTCCCACATACCCATCCATGCCCTGAGTTCATCTGCCTTGCCCATCAGGCCTCTTGTATTGAAATAAATGTGGTTGAATCTGGACTTCTCTTGCTCTCTGTCTTGCTTTTGCCTGATCTGTCTGGTACTAGGATTACTGATACTGCCTTTACTACTTAGTATGCTCTCTTTAACTTCTGTGCTGTTCTCAAACTTCTCTTCTGTCTCCCAACTGCTTTGGATTCCACCCCCCACTCCCCACCAACATAGTTTAAGCCCTCCCCAGTGGCTCTAGCAAATCTCCCCGCCAGGATATTAGTTCCCCTCTACTTCAGGTCTAACTGTCCCTATTGAATAGGTCAGCCCTTCCCCAGAAAAGATCCCAATGATCTGAAAGAGTGAAATTATGAGGGTGGATTGTGGGTGTAACATTTATAAAATTTCTGCCCATGGAAGATCTTTCATGATGTAGCTTTTGGCTTCATATTGTTGGTACCACACATGTTCTACATTTATATCCAATTGTTATTCATGTTGGTTGTTAAGAGGGGTGTATAACATTCCTGCTGTCACATTATGGAATGCAATGTCCAAACATGCCTTTACCTGTAGAGAATTTATTTTTTTAGATGGTAATATCCATAAATTATTACTGGTTTCATTTTTCAGACGAGGAAAAGCAGAAGAGCCTTGATTGATTCTGAACAGAAATAGAGCAGAGGTTATGTTACTGTCTTCAATGTAATCTATCCAATGGATACTGAAAATTAATTGTACAATAGACAGATATTTATAGCACTCTGAGGAGTTCTCGAATCTAAATTTAAAATGCTTCCTGTACTATGCTATTAATAATCTATGCATTACATACTAAATCTTTAATTTTATTCATAATGTGCAATCTAAGTCTGTGACAATTACCTAAAAATAATAGTTACCTAAGTAACCTAATCATGAAACAGTTTCCTTGTGGTGCCTGTGGAAATTGTTTGATAAGGATGAACGGAAGTTGAGAAAGACTGTTGTTGATTGAGAGAAGAATATTGATTAGGGTACAAAGAGATCTCATGTGCTGGGCCAGATTATCATCCTAGAGGTGGGTAAAGGGAGTTGTGAGAAAGTGCCAGGAAATATGGTGTTTTCATTAAGGGAGAGCAGATTGTGGTCTGCACTTGGGGCAGCCAACCTAGGAACATGTTGCGAGCACACACAGGGGCTGTGGCGGCTGACTGTTTAAAAGGTTTATTTTGGTGCTGTGAAACTTCATCCAAGTTATAATTCAAAAGGCTTCGAGTTCTCATCTTTCACATCCCCTCACCAACCATACACTTCTCATGCCCTATCCAGGGCCTTTCATGTCAATGAATTATACCACCTTCCCCTAGGCCCTTCATGGCCCCATAGTCAGATATGCTCCTACTTATTCCCTATAGCCCCTCATAACAAAAAGATATCACATTCCAATGCCTGTTCACTCACCATACAGAACAAATAAACTCTTTGGTGACATTAATACATATATATATATAAAACTTTAAACAAAAATAGTCATGCTTTGAAAATTATCTGCTTTTCTAAAAATATCTTTTGTACTACTGGCCAATAAAAATGGCTTCATCCAGATTCTTTCAAGCATCAGCTGAAACTGCATGCACTTGAAACCTTTTGATTTTGTATAAGTAAAACCTTGTGTAATTGACAGAAAAGTTCAGATGGCCAGAGCTGTCAGTCAAGCCAAGTCTTTTTCTTTGGGGTCAGATATTTCAGTACTCTGATGGATGCCTGGTTCTAGCCAAGAATACATAATGAGCTTAGCTGAAAGCTCAGAAACTTATTAGAGTGCTGAAACAATTGAGCCACAGGGAAAACAGTTCTGGCTCTCTAAATGGCAAACAGGAATTGAAAGGAAATGTTATTTTAAGTGGATTTGAAGTGCTTCATGTCCCAATTATGAGAAAATATTTGTACAATATTGAAGATCAAAGAATCCTGAGAGCATAAGCAATCTTCATTGAAATATATTTATCCAATTTATTAAAACAGTTCATATAACATGTATATTGTAAATAGTTAATTTTATTTTTGTTATAATAAACAATATAGGAACACATTTTTGGCTTGTTACACCTGTGTCATGTACGAAATATGGACAATTTAGACTCCAGATGTCAAGTGATCTTCTTTTGTGTTTTCCATACAGACAGAGCCCAACTCATTACTGGCTTTATTCTTGGAAGCCAATGAAAATGCAAACTCCTTCACAGGTGCTAATAACTCCACCCTCCACTTCAATTGAAGTAACTTAGAGTAGCAATATCTGATGACTTGATTGTTTCAGGGAAATGAAATTACAAATAAAGATATTAAGAAGTTACGCATAACTGGAACATTGATGGGAATATCAAACATTCCCCATTGTGCAACAAATGCGTAGCCTGTCAAACCATTTGTGTAGACAATGGGAATGCTGATATTTTAGTCACATGGCAGAAACTGAGTTATGATGGAAAATACCTTACTAATTCACAAGGACAGACCAGGTCAAGCAGTTTAGAATACAAAGGTTACAGATGGAAGAGATCTTGCCTAGTAAAATAAATAATTTTATCTAGAAATTCACCTATGGTTCTTTTCACCAGCGGATTACATGTTCATTACAGGGGTTTGACCATAAGAATGACTGCAAAAAAACAAGTTTTTCCCTCAATCGATGACAGCCTTTCACTTGTATGGAATACGCCACTGTGAGTTCATTTCCAGAAACTTTCAACTTCCATTGTCTTCAGTAATCTAAAAGGGAAAGCTTGAGCCTACAATTCTTCCAACCACCATTCTGAAGACTGGTAATAGAAGTGATTTGTTTTTGATTCTTTACAAAATTATGCTACATCTCTTGTAATCATCTTTTCTTGCATATATGTATCTTGTGTGAACACATGTGTGGATATCTATTTAAGTATTTTATATTTAGCATTATGGTATTGAGAAAATAAATGTTTTTAGATTTATTTAAAAAAATGAGAAAACCTGTCTTGTGTCTGTTAAAAATCTTAGCACTAAAAGGTCTAAGACATTACTTTTTTAAAATACATTTTGTTGTAGTCAGCCAAGAGGTTGGCAAAAGGGGCAATTATCACACATCCCTCCACTGTCCATAGGTTCTATTTTCATAGCTGGCTGTAAAATGTGCAATGTATAGGGATTGCCCTTGGCTGATGTTCTATAAAAAAGCTGAGATTAGGAAATTTATAGCTCCATGCAAAGCCTTGATCAGCTATTTTGATCCCCAGAAGTCTACATGTTTTTTTAAAGATGAAGTTCTATCTTCATATAAAGGTCATCAGATTTGATATCAATGTGCCTTAGAAATATTTTTTTGAAGGTGATTTGACACATTCCCATTCTAGTCCTTTTTATATGTGATTTTAATAAGTATATTTGAGGTGCATGCAATTTTTATGGCAATGTGCAGAAATGTCTTATGTTAAATGAAAGTTTTTATATTCGCAAAAAGCATTAAAATAGTCCCTCAGTTGTTTAAGCATTAAATATTTGAGTCAGAATATTATCACAATTCATGCCGGCAGAATTTTCCCATCCTCTACGGTAAACTGAAGCTTGGCTTGGTGCCAAATTCTCCAAACTCGCTGTAGTGGGAACATGGCTGGTGAGATTGAATTTGATAAATTTTGCCAATCAAGAATTGGCAAAAATACATCATTCATTATGAATTCTGATATTCTACACAACATATTATACTCCATGCCTTTATATGTTAATATATAGAATATGCATCCAGCTGTAGAGATGATTTTGGAATTCCACCAAGCATTTACCTTGTCCATAGATAGAAGATCCATAGTTAGAAGTCCATAGATAGAATACATTTGTGTGCATTCTAAATATAATAGGATGGTTTCCACTCACTGCCATTAAATCACTTGAAAGCACACGTCAGGACATATGCCTCCACACTTTGAGTTTCTATTCATCAGAGTGAATAGATAGAGAATTAAGTTTAAAGTTTAACTTTTTTATTAATGTCACAAAAAGACTTACATTAACACTGCAATGAAGTTACTTTGAAAATCTCCTACTTGCCACATTCCATTTCCTGTTCGTACACTGAGGGAGAATTTAGCAGGACCAATGCTCCAAACCAGCATGTCTTTCGGAGTGTGGGAGAAAACCCAAGCACCCAGAGGAAACCCATGCAGATGCCAGGAGGACATATAGACTCCGCACATAGTGTGACCTAAGCTGGGAATCAAACCCAGGGCTCTGATGCTATGAGACAATAGTGCTAATCACTGTGTCATCTGAATTAGGGACTGCAAATATGCAATTTCCCATACACAGGTCTGGCATATTCTGAGGACACTGAATTGGAAAACACGAAAAGGATGCCAATTTCCACACAAACTCTGATTATCTTCATTAATTTTTCCATCCAAGTTTGCTTTGTTTTTTTTATGGTTTCATTTTAATCATTCATTACATTTGTTCCTGTCTCTCCTTCATTTATTTGTTGGCCTCATGAAACATACACAATGTGATTACTATGATGGGTAAACATAAAGGATGAAGTGAAAAGCTTTTTGTTTCGTGGGGGGCAAGTCTTCCAAAAACATTTCAAGTGCCAAATTCACATAAAAACTGATGTAACTCCTGCTGATTGTTTGAGCAGGATTTTCAGAATTTATCTCTCCCTTTCTGAGTTCTGCTGCGCAGGCCACTCCATATATGCCAATCTGTTGGTGAACAGTGTATGCACAGTGGCCCCACACTGCCAGTCTCCTGATCACTGGTCAGCCCTGTGACCCCACATTGCTGGCCTGCTGACACCCCCCATTGCTGAACTCCTATATCTCTCTGGGTCAGACCCAACATCTCTCCCAATCCCACCCTCCCTTGCCAGCACCAATTTCCCCACCTCCTGTCCCACCCCCACACCCCACCTCATGGGACTCCTGACCCTCCTGGCAGCCCTAACTCCTCCATGGCCTCAGTTCATTTGAATGGGATCAAGCTGCCAGTTCCCCATTACTGGGAGCTGTTGTAAACCCCATTGGAGTGAAGCACTCCTATTGGGGATAGGAGAGGTGCTGGCATTCGGTGGGTGGGAGTGTCAGTAGGTTATTAATGTGGGCTGCAGGGTTGACCAGCAATAGGGGCCATTGCACATGTGCAGATCTCCACTCATAGCTATGCTGCTGACCACTTAGGCAGGAATAGGTCCTGCCCACAGATTTTCAGTATGAATCTCACTAGGGCATTCCGCACTGCTCAGAGTGTGGGAGATTCATTTCGAAAATCCCACTTAAAAACACAGGAGGAGTCACTCCAGTTTTTACGCAAATTTGGCACTTAGAATCTTTTTGGGAGAAGCACCCCCAGTATCTTGGCATTATTTAACTACTATTTTATAAATATTTGGTAAAAGATATCTGGGGATCAAAAAGGGAATAGCAATGTACTTTCAAGTCAGGATAGTGTGTGGTGTGGAAGGGAACATGGAACTGGTGTTGCTCCCATATACCTTGTGCTCTTGTCATTAGGTGATGAGGGTTGCAGATTTGTAAGACACTGTTGAAGGAGCTTTCATAAGTTACTGCACATATTGTAGACACAGTTGAAGATAATGATGGATATGTGAAAGCTTAGCCCTGGGCAGTATTTCCAGTGAGTATGCATACGTCTTGCTGACTAAGTCCTAATCTCTCGAATTACAGCTGATCCCTTACTTCTACCCATTGGACCAAGCTTTTGGTCATCTGCTCGGATATCTCTTTATGAGGCTTGGTGTCAAAGTTTGTGAAATGGAATTAAAATTGGGCTGGTTGTATAATCTACAAATCTTCTCTAACAATTTACTGTCTAAATTGGGAAGGTGACAATTCCCCTGATACATTTATCAAAATAATTCAAAAAGTAGCACATGCCTTGCAAACAGAAAGTATTCCATCACATTCCTAACTTACATTTTGTAAATGATGAACAGGCCTTGAGGACTCAGGAGATGAATCACTTGCTGCAGAATATACAGTGGTCAGCATATTGATGTGTCTGTTCCAGTTATGTTTCTGGTGAAAGGTAACCCTGAGATGATGATTCTGTGACAGTAATGCTGTTGAACATCAAGGCGGATGGTTAGACTCTCCATTGCTGGCAATTGCCTGGTGTCAAAGTTACATGCCATTGAATAGCTTGAACCTGAATGCTGCCCAGGCAATGCTGCTTAAGACTATTTCATTATCTAAGGGTTACAAATGGATCTGAACATTGTGCAGTTGCCAATAATTATCACCAGTTCTGATGTTATAATGGCATTGAAACAGCTGAAGATGGTTGGGCCTAGGACATTACTGTGGGGAACTCCTACACTGATGTCCTGGAGCTGAGATAGGTGGCATCCAACAACCACAACCATCTTTCTAGGATAAATATCACTCTAACTAATGGAGAGTCTTCCTTCTGATTCCCATTGACTTCAATTTTCCTTCACATTTGGTCAAATACTATCTTGATATCAAAGGCAGCCATTCTCACCTCACCTCGGGAATATCTGTGCAATAAATTATGCTGGAATATGATATCGATTTGAATTTTTACACTGTTTAACTGCACTCCTCATGTTGCATGTCCCATCAAAATTGCAACTTTTACTTTTTGCACTGTACCCCCAAGCCAGCATGACATTGCAGCCACCTAAAATGTCAGGCAAAAAATGGACCATATACTCCACACTCATTCAATGGTTTCAACCAGACTAATCAACTTTCAGCAAATTCAGTGTACAGCAAATGCTGTCAATTCATCTCATGATTGCTCACCACTGAACTAATTGTGATTCTTATGTGCAGTCATACAGTCATAGAGATTTACAGTATGGAAACAGGCCCTTCAGCCCATCTTGTCCTTTCCACCCTTTTTTTTAAACGCCTAAGCTAATCCCAATTGTCTGCATTTGGCCCATATCGCTCGATACCCACCTTATCCATGTAACTCTCTAAATGCTTTTTAAAAGACAAAGCTGTATACACCTCTATTATTACCTCTGGCAGCTTGTTCCAACACTCACCACCTTTTGTGTCTTCTACAACTTCAACAAGATGTCCTTACTCCTGTATTCAATGTTCTGACCAATGAAACTAAGCATGCTGAATGCCTTCTTTACCATTCTGTCCACCTGTGACTCTACTTTCAAAGAGCTATGAACTTGTACCCCTAGATCTCTTTGTTCGGTAACTCTCCTGATGTCCTACCATTAACTGAATCAATCTAACCTGCCCTGGTTCAATCTACCAAAATGCATCACCTCATATTTATCTAAATTAAACTCCATCTGCCATTCATCAACCCACTGGCCCAATTGCTCAAGATCCCATTGTAATTGGAGATAACTTTCTTCACTGTTTACTATACACCAATCTTGGTGTCATCAGCAAACTTACTAATCATATCTCCTATATTCTCATCCAAATCATTAATATAAATGACAAGCAAAAGTGGACCCAGCACTGATCTCCGAGGCATACAGCTGGTCATAGGCGTTCAGTTTGAGATACAACCCTTTAAACCACAACCTTCTGTCAAGAAGGCAATTTTGTATCCATTTAGATACCTCACCTTGGATCCCATGAGGTTTAATCTTATGCAACAACCTACCAATCATACGGTACCTTGTCAAAGGCCTTGTGAAAGTCCATATAGACAACAACAGAGGCACTTCCCTCATCTACCTTCTTGGTTACCCCTTCAAAAAACTCAATCAAATTTGTGAGACATGCTTTTCCACTCACAAAGCCATGCTAACTGTCTCTAATCAATCCTTGCATTTCTAATGCACGTAGAACTTCTCAAAATATCTTCCAACAACTTACCCACCACAGATGTTAGGCTCATTGGCCTGTAGTTACCAGGTTTTTCCCAGCAGCTGTTTTTAAACAAAGGCACAATATTTGCTAGTCTCCAATCTTCAGGCACTTCATTGTCAGACTTTTACTGCCCAGCCCGCCATGGGATTCGGAGCTGGTAAACTGTGGACAGCGGAAAGGTTTGTTGCCCTTGGATGAAATTTTATGATTTTGGGACAAGTTAGGCTGTAAAATCCTTCCTCATATGTTTGTCTGTGAATTATTGTTAATTGTCTCTTGATTGAATGGACAACTGTATTAACTTAAATTGCTTTATGATATGCCTGTAGATTTGGAAAAATGCAATTCAAAACCTAATGGTTTACAGTTGATCATTTAATTACATCTACTAGAATCAATGTTCTTGAGGATTACTTCCTGGTGCCAAGAATATTGACCAGTTGCTAAAGTGCTTTGTAAGATGCTTAGGGAAGTTTTTTTTTGTGGTTTAATCAATTTTAATAGAGTGACTAAGGAAGAACTTTTATTTGCCTGGCACCTTTCACAACCTCAGGAAATCTGAAATGCTTTGCAGCCAATGGTAATGATTTGAAGTGGAGTCAGCCAGCACATGAGCCAGAAATCCTTGGGTTTTCTTTGAAATAGCGTACTGGGAATTTTACTATCTTAATATAATATATAAATTATATACAATACCCATTTATTAGCAGCTAGATTGATCAATTCGATTGAGGTAATATGTATGTTATTAAGTTTTCTACATAATTCTATTACTGAAACTGTTTATTAAGATTCAGTAGTGGATCATATTGAAGTTTGAGCGTAATTAATCATGATAAAATTAAATGTTTTCCTCATTGAAGTCAGGTCTCATGTGGATCATTTTTTACTAGTGAGATTTGCATACCATAAGATATATTACTCAGTAAATTCAGCAGCATGCCAGTAAGGGATGGAGGGAGTGGGGGTTGTCAAGAGGATTTTCTGAGGGGTTACCAAAAATTTGGTTCAACGTGGTGACAACAACTCACCTGAAGGTGATAGGTAGCCCATAATAGAATCATCTCCAGCCAATTAACAGTTATTTGTTGATGGATGTGAGATTTTATTGGCATGGCTCAACCCCGTCTGTGTCCATAAGCAGACCAGGAGGTTGGAGTGTCATTGCAAATAAACTCAATCTATCACTTCAAGATGCAAATTGAGAAGCCCAAGGTTTGCTGCAGGATGTTTTAAGTATGTACGTCTGGATGCAGCTTTCCAATCGGATATTCCTTGCAGAATGGTAGGCTTCATTCTAATGTAATATTGAATCAGAAAGGTGTATGTTTATATGGCAATAAGGCTCGTCAAAGGCTTAAAATTTTACAGCTTATAGACTCCTATCCATCAAATGTAAGGCATGGGTCAACATTCTGATGGAATACTTTTCACTTGCTTGGATGACTGTGAATCCAACAACACTAAAGAAGTTTAAGGCCATTAATGTGGGGAAGTGTGAGATCATGCATTTTGGTAGGAGGAATCAAAAGGCAGAGTATTATCCAAATGGAGAGAGATTCCTGGTGAGTGAAGTGTAGAGGGATCTAGGTGTTCTAGTACATGAATCACAAAAAGCTAGCAAGCAAGTCCAACAAATAGTTTAGGTGACAAATACCATTTTGACCTTTATTGCAAAGGGAGTTTAAAAATAGGGAGCTTTAGTTTCAATTGTACGGGATGTTACTGAAGCCTCACTTGGAATACCATGTACATTATTTCATCCCTTACTTTAGAAAGGGTATCATAACATTGGAAGCAGTCTAAAAGAGATGCACCAGGCTAATTCTTGGGATGAGAGGATTGTCCTATCAAGAGTGACTAAATAGTCTGGCTCTGTATCCCTTGGAGTTTAAAAGAGTGAGGGGTGATCTTATTCAAACATTTAAGATTCTGAAGAGATTTGACAGGGTAGGTTGTGAAATGTTTTCACCAGTAGGAGAGTCTTGAACAAGGGGCCATAAAGATAAGGAACCGGTCATTTAAAACTGCTGTGCATAGAAATTTGCTATGAGAGAATGGTGAATCTCTGGAATTCTCTGCCCCAAAGGGTGATGGAGGCTGGATCATTAGAAAGTATTTGAAATGGAGATGGATAAATATTTGATAGATTGAAGAATAGAGAGTTGTAGGGAAATGGCACAGAAAAGGAGTTGAGACCGGCACAGATCAGCCATGATTGTGTTGAATGGCGGGACAGGCTTGAAGGGCCTGATGGCCATTCCTACTTCAACTTCTTCTGTTCTTGTATAAGCAGGACAAAGCAGCCCATTTGAATGATAAGCCATTTATCACCTTAAATATCTTTTTCCTTCATTGGTAGTGCACAGTGTCAGCGGTATGTACAATTTGCATCAACTCGTCAAGCCCTCTTGGAGAACATCTTCCAAATGTCCTAGAAAGACAAGGGCAGCAAATACACAGGAACATCAACACCTGAATGTGTGGTTCCAAGTCACAGATCCTTGCTTTGGAACTATATCACTGATCCTTCACTTGTCTCTGAGTCAAAAACTGGGAATTCTCTGCCAAACAGATTTTGAGTGGGCCTATATCACAGAGGCTGCAGCAGTTCAAAAAGACAGCTCAACATCACCTTCTCAAGGGGAATTAGAGAAGAAGAATAAATGCTGACCTAATCAGTGAAGCCCACATCCCTTGAATTAATAGAAAAAAGATTACTTGCAACTGTACTTTTAAATCCTAACTGCGTAGGCTTTGACATCCATTTAGCACAAATTTGTACAGCTACCGATCTGCTCAACCACACTTTAACTGAAGGGGACATTTGGACCCTAGTCCCCATTAAACACTTTGCTTTCCCTGATATGGTCCTCATTTTTGCTTTCCTAAGTCCACAGGATCCAAGCTTGAGCATAAATGAAGGAACACTAATTTATTCATTCATCACTAGATCATTTGGATCACATAAAGCTGCCTTGTGCTTTGCTCACTTCTACCAAAACTGCTCACTATTCCAGGATCATCCTGGAGTGTAAAGATAACCCCTACTCCTCACCCTCAACCTCGTTTATTTTTTCCTCGTGCAAATTACATGAGCTACCCAGCAATGCGAAAATTTACCAGGTACATCCTGTCCAGTAAAATTAGGACAAATCCAATGCAATCAATTACTGCTCGATCACCAGCAAAGAGATGGGAAGTGTCATTGACAGCACTATCAAGCAGCACTTACTCAACAATAACCTGTTCATTGATACTCAACTTGGAATCCACCAGCCCACCCAGTTCCTGATCTCATCACGACTTTTGGTCCAAACATGGACAGAAGAGCAGAACTCAGGTGAGACGTGAGTGACTGCCCTTGATACCAAGGGAGCATTTAGTTGTGTATGGCATCAAGGAGCCCAAGCAAAACTGGAGACAATGGAAATTAAGGAAAAAGCTTTCCATTGATTGGAGTCATACCCAGTGCAAAGGAAGATGGTTGTGATTGCAGAAGATCAATCATCTCCATCCAGGGACTTCCTTAGACTAGAACTAGTGTCCTAGGCTCAATCATCTTCAGCTGCATCTTCAATGATCTTCCCTCCAACATAAGCTCAGAGATAAGGGCATTCATGGCTGATTACTCAATGCTGAGCATCATTGACAGCTTCTCAGATACTAAAACAGTCTGTGTCCATATTCAACAAGAACTGGCAACATTCAGGCTTGGGCTGATAAATTGCAATAATATTCATGCCACACAAGTACCAAGCAATGACCTTCAGAACGAGAGATAATCTGATTATTTCTCCTTGATTTTCAAAGGCATTACCATCACTGAATTCCCCATTATCAATTCTGGGTGTTACTATCGACCAGAAACTGAACTGCACTAGCCATATAAATACTACGATTACAAGAGCAAATCAGAAGCTAAGAATTTTGCAGAAATAACTTATCTTCTGAGTCTCCAAATTACAAGTTACAATTCAGGAGTGTGATGGAATGCTCTCCCTTTGCCTGGATGAACGCAGTGCCAACAATACTTAGATTATCGACACAATCCAGAAAAATCCACCATTTCAAACGTTTGCTCCCTCTGCCATCAAAGCACTTTGTCAACAACGTGCCTGTTTCAAATCTCCAATTTTAACCACCTAAAATCATAGAATCATAGAATCCCTACGGTGTAGAAGGAGGCCATTTGGCCCGTCGAGCCTGCACCGACAACAATCACATCCAAGCTCTATCCCCATAACTCACATGTTTACCCTGCCATCTCCCTGATACAAATAGACAGCTTATCATGGCTAATCCACCTAACTTGCATATCTTTGGTCTATGGGGGAAACCGGAGTACCTGGAGGAAACCCGCATAGACAAAAGGAGAGCATGCAAGAAAATTACCTGCAGTAGTGACCAGAATTCTCTAATGTTATACATCCCACCACCATTGCCAGAGAGAATGAAGAAATTGGTGTTCAACCAAATCTCCACTCACAGCAGACAGACTGTAGAATCCCAGCCATGGACAAGGCCAGAGAATTTTGGCCGACGTGTCATCCTGCTCTTGCACAATTGCCTCTAGAGTTCTCCAAAAACTCATCCATTGTCCACTCCTATTTCTAATCTACATGCTGCCCTTCGACAACATGATCGGAAAACATAACATCTGGATCCACGTATACATTGATGACAGGCAACTCTAGCTCAACACCATCACTCTTGGCTCCTCTACTGTCTGGAAATTATCAGGCTGCTTGTTTAGCATCCAGTACTGCAGAAAATTCTTCCAACTAAATATTGGGAATACTGAAACATATGTCTTCAGTCTCCACCCCACAAACACCATTCCCTAGTCAATGATCCCCTAGCAATTATCTGAGCTGAACCCAACTGCTTCTGACTAAATATCCATGAAATCATGAAAACCACCAAGTCCTATCTGATCTTGCCACTGCCTCAGTTCATCTATTGCTGAAGCCCTCATCCTTGCCTTTCAGACTTTTACATTTAACTACTCCAGTCCGCATTTGGCCAGTCTCCCAAGCATTATCCCTCTATAAGTTTAAACCAAACAAGACTCTGTTGCCACACCTATCTCCCATAAGACCATGAAGGGATTTGAAATGTTTCAAATTGTTTAACCAGCAACAGCGCTAAGCCCTGCCCACAGCGTGGATCGGACCGGAGCTGGCAAAAAATATATGGGCATGCTGCTAACAGGATTCCAGGCTCGGATCTGTATTACACCTGGATCTGGTCCTGAGACTGCAAATGATAAAATGAGCCTAGTGTATGCAGTTTTGGTTCCCTTACTTGAGGAGGAAGGCCATTGTATCAGATATGGTTCAGAGGAGGTTTGTTAGATTAATTCCAAAGATGAGGAACAGAATTTTAATGGTTTACCTGCCCATCGATTGGCGGAGCGAGCTGGTGAAATCGCACAAGAGGTGAAAAATCAGGATCACGCCAAATTTCTAGGCACTTATGATTTCATGGGACCTGGATTTTCAGAAATGGGCGTGAGGCTGAATAAATTATTTAAATTTATTTAAATGAAGATTTGAATCTGTTTAGTGAGCCCAGCGCGGAACCATCGAGTTCACTTTCCTTTATGGCCTCACCGGGAGAGGTTCTCTCTGACGAGGAAAACACCTGCTCCCCTTGAACAAATAGTCGTGCTGCCCTTGCCGGTAGAACTGGAGGCCATTGAGGCCCCTGGGAGGCTGAGGGCAGGGGTGGGTGGCACTTGGACACTAGTTTGCATCTTAGTATTGCCAGCCTGGCACCTTGACTATGCCCACTGTGCACCTTGGCAATCTCCTTTGTCATATAAGGGTTTTACATAGAAAGGGTTAATGTGTGACCGCATAAACTACAACTTACAATGTGGCATAAGGGGATACATGATCTGAGTTTAGAGATCAGCCTTGTAGTGGACAGAAATGTGTTTAAAGGCAAACATGGAGATGCCCCTAGTTTAATTCTTATTCTGTATACAATATATAATCACTTGTTATTAATAAATGCTCAGTGTTAAACTATATAAGATGCAGACCTCTTCATAAGACTGATCAAACTATGCAAACATCTTACAATATGGTGACAGCTGTCAAAACTACTCAGAACCTCACTGAAGTTGGTGTCAATAAAAAGGCATAAGTTGAACAGGTTAACACACCATTTTATTTGGTAGGTCCAATACCAATGATATAATAGCTAGACATCAATTGATCCTCGCAAAATTTGACAATGTTTTAAATTAATTTGATACATATTTTAATTTGAGCAGTAACAAGATCCTTGAAAAAGCAAAGTTTAACAAATGTGTCCAACAATTAGGAGAACCTGTTAACTCTTTCTTTAATGAGCTGTACATTAAAGAATGAAGGCTATGATTATGGTGACCTGAAATCAGATTTAATCAAGGACATCATTGTTGTTAAAGTGGTGGACAATGCTTCAAGTTAAGGAAGATTTGATCCCTGCAAAAGCAATTCAAAATCTGCTTACAGCACATATCTCTCTTAAGGGGTGAAAGCAAGCCATGGTACAGAGCAACTCCCAGTGTCCAGTTAGTAAAATATCAGAGGAGCAGGCGCACTGCAGGCCAAGGCAATCTATTCCCTAACTGACCACTGGAAGTCGGGTGACCATGCCATCTCTGTGTAGCCAGTTGACCCCACAGGCATGATCAATATCTGGCAATCTCAGCACAGTGTTTTAATTGCAATCACATAGGACACTTTGGAGAGGTATGAAAAGCTGAAATAAACAGATGCACAGATGATCCCAAGATGATTCACAAGATCGAAGTACCGTACCAAGAGGAAATGCAACAATGCTTCTTGAGTGAGGACAAAGATCAAAGATTTATGTTCTGAATGCAAACATCTCGGTTAATGGTCATCTCACAAACCCTAAATTGGATATGGGAGCTTATGAAACAGTTCTCCTGAACAAGGCTGCTGACATAAAGCTGGTTCCACCCACAACACAATTATATGGAGCGGGCAGTACTAAATTCCTGATGAAAGGTATTTTGCAGGCAACATTCAAATACGAAGACAAAAGAATATGAGAAATCTTATTCATCTTCTACAAATAAGAATCTCTCTTTTTACGTTGAAAACCCTACGTTGACCTTAACTTCCTGCAGAAAGTTGATGGGGTCAAACAGCAAGAGTATAGTTCAAAATTTAAAAAAGACTTCTAAAAACTTCTTACCAGATTAGGGCAGTTGAGGATCTCATACAAGATTACTCTAAGCAAGGTTGCTAAGCCCATATACACTATTCCCACCATGAAAAATCTCTCATCTACGCATGAAGCAAATGCAGCAGCAGTTAGGTGACATGAGAAAAATGGTTGGCAGCTTCCCTGTCACTCCGCTAACCACATGGTGTTCTGGATGTTCTCAGTTCCAAACCCAATGGATTTATCCATATCTGCATCAACTTGACATAGCTTAGTAAAAAGTGTAAAAAGTCCTCATTGGGCGATAGCCTGACCATACTCTCTAAAAATACAGTGTCTTCAAAGTAAGAAACTAACAGTGACTTTTGGCAACTTGCAATAGATGAAAAGTCCAGATTGTTGACCACATTCATTAGTTGCTTTGGCAGATTCTGCTTCAACCATTTATCATTCAGAATCACCTCTGTACTGGAGACTTTTCAATCCACAATGTCAGCCATTTTGCAAGGACTAGAGGACTAGTCTGCCATATATTTTTTCGACTATCGACAATGATCTCATGGTTATCAATAGATTCTTAATTCCAGATACTTCTTATTGAATTCAAATTTCACCATCTGCTATGGCAGAATTTGAACCTGGGCCCCAGAATGTTAGTTGAATTTTTGGTTTATAAGATGTTGAGAGGAATAGATAGAGTGGATTCTCGGAGGCTATTTCCCAGGGCTGAAATGGTGGCTACGAGAGGACACAAATTTAAGGTGCTGGGGGGCAAGTACAGAGGAGATGTTAGAGCTAAGTTTTTCACTCAGAGGGTGGTGAGTGAATGGAATTGGCTGCTATCAGTGGTGGTAGAGGCAAACTCACTGGGGTCTTTAGTTGAATTTTTGTGGTCTATCAGATATCAGAGGTAGGTTATCAGAGGTAGATATCAGAGGTAGATATTTGGATATCAGAGGTAGGTGCTTTACCCAGAGGGTGGTTAGGGTGTGGAATGCCTTGCCTGCGGCAGTTGTAATTGCGCCAAGTTTGGTGGCGTTTAAGAGGTTAGTAGATAAGTTTATGGACGAAAAGGGAATGGTTTAGATTGGAGGGTCATTGCTTTTTCCTAATTGGTCGGCGCAACATCGAGGGCCGAAGGGCCTGTGCTGCGCTGTAATGTTCTATGTCTATGATTTCTATCACTAGACCACAACTCCTATAATTAATGTGTGCTTGGGTACTGTACTGTCCACACTGGTTTTCTTTAGCGTATCTTCACACCCACACAGTTTTATTTACCCTTTTGGGAAATAGTGGAGAATGGTAGAAGATTCACAGCTGATTATCAATCCATTGGGTGGTATTATGGATGCACCTTCTGTGGCCAACAAGTCCTGGCATTTGGTTGAACCCAGAATTTCTTGTCCTGTGGAAGGGATGCTACCATTGCACCACAAGACCTTCCACCCACACTGCAATGTAAAAGAACCCACATCTAAGGGGCAGCCTTGTACTGGAAAGTAATGTGTGCAGAGTCAAACACATACACAGCTCCGAGCTTAGGCCTTAAACTGTATATATGTATATAGTTACCAATAGTTAATAAATACCGATTGTTCAACTTTCCAGAACTCAGAATTTCTTCATGAGACTACAGAACTACACACATCTTAAAACATTCTTGATATGGAATATCTATGTAAATATTGATTAGATTTTGTTTCTGTTCCAACTCTGATTTGCATTGAATAGTTCTCATGCTATTAGTAATGTTTGTGTTTACTCATACTGTCTTACACCTTTGTAAAATTTGACAATGTCATTACACTTATATACAATATCCACATGATCACAAAAATGGCATGTTCACATGAAATAGATAAATTACTGTTGGTCAAATCCCTATAATTCATTGGAAGTTACAAAACCAGTCTGGATGTACTCATTTACGATGTGACCAGAACTCCACATGATAATCATTGAGTTTGGAAAGATGATTTTTTTTTTGTGTGAATACATTACTGTCCTTACAGGGATAGTTACACAGTTTCCTGAAATGATTGTATCTATTTCTAATTATTTATAGCATTAACCCTAGTCCCACCCAGCCTAATAGCTCTTCTGTAGAAGCCCTTGCTTACTGGAAAAATGACTGTCCCATAGCATGGGTCATTTGACCTGGAAGGAAAGCTGCCTTCCGTTATAGATTCCAACTTTATCTGACTTTTGCTGTGATATTTGTGCATGCTCTTTAAGAGAGATATATTAATGAAACTGGATGTGTTTGTCCTACCTTCCCTGATTACCAACTGAACAAGATTATAGATCTTCTACTAACATCCAGATGGTTTGTAACAATCCCAGCAGAAATGTAAACTGGCATTGGTCTACACAATTCAATGGGGTTAATTCGAACTTTGGTGATTGTGTAAAATGAGCAATAGCAATATAGCCAAAGCCAATTGAAGTGAAAATCAGGAGAAATATACTAGGGATTGCTGAATCAACATTAACTACGTTACACTTTTGTTTAGTCAAAAATAACTGCAACCTCTCACAATTCCTTCTGAATGTAATCTTAAATCAGATCCACTTTTAAATTATCCTATTGTCTGATCTTTAGTGCACAAATTGTTGCATAAGGGTGTGCAGCATAACAAGGGTTAATATGGACCTGGAGAACAGTACGATGTAGACACATGACAGTAGACAGGAGACACTTGTAGAAGTGACTCATGTAGAAGTCAGCACAATGTTAGCTCCTTATCTGGGTTATACTCTGTACATATGTACATAGTTACGTGTTGCCAATAAACACTACTTTTAAAATTACAAACCTCCGAGCCTGCACATGAGACCTACTGAACAAATTCTTCCAACACAGCTGCAGCTTATGAATGAACATAGAGAAAAGAAGCCAGTTAAGCACTCCAAACTCTAAAAAACTAAAAGCATCCTGACCTGACTGAACTGTACCTGAATCAAAGACCTCGCTGGAGATCAATTAAAAAGAAGCCCTATTGCAGGCATAGAAGCTGAATAGAAAAGAAAAATCCATGAGTTCAGTGGAGCTCCATTGGGAATTTCCATAATTGTACAGTCAAAGTGCCTAAATTCACTTCTAAGACTGAACTAGCCTTTAAGTCTTCCTCCTATTAAACAGTCAGAGCAGTCTTTCTGTTAATCACAATGGCCAGCCCGTTATAGGATCAGCATAATACCATGTGGTGACTAATCTCTGTTGAAAAAAATAAATCCAAAATCAATCCTTTTCTCTCTTAAGCATGGATGCCTGTGTTACTGTTAACCTCCTCAAAATGGCAGAAAACATCAAAGCAACCTCTGCTGTCAATCCACGGAATGGCAAGTTCCTGAGAGATCCAAAGTGAAGAGCCCTTTGACTGGCATTTAAACTTTGAATTGTATCTAATCTTTGCAGAGTCAGCTTGTCCAAGCTATAGCAGGCAAGCTATGCTCATTGGTCAGCTTAAACAAGCCTTCAGACAAATGCCATCTTACTCCTAGCTAAAGACAGTCATGAAAATGAGCGGCAACAGAATGATGAATCCTAACCTGTCTCCAATGGTTGGTGTCACACAATCTGGGAATGAGAAATTTTTAATTACAGTAAATGTATACATAGAAGAAATAGGAAACACTTCTATCAATTAGATTTTTGTATGTTTTACCTATTGCACAAAAACAATCATTTTTTGCAGTTTAGTTTTCAACACAAGAAGGAAGTTTCTCAGGGGTTCCTTCAGTATCCTTAAATGGTTAAAAGAGTTCTGTGGCTGGAAAAGTTTGGGGAAACCCTATTTTACACAAATCCACCTCGATTCTTTTAACCTCATGATTTTACATCATTCCTTTAAAAAAAGTCCCTTAAAAATCTGTTCATGCTTTTTGCATCACCACCAAAGAAAATAAACTGGCACTGAAGGAGAGAGCTGGCAATAGAATAAAATTCACATGATACCCCCTTGGGTGTTATATTTGAGATATTTCCCTGATCCCTCACTAGGGAAAATAAATTGCACACTGCTATGTATTGGGAGAAGGAGTAAATATGCTGACTTTAGTGCTCCCGTAAATTTAATAAGTTTTTCTTATGTAGCCCAGTTAATTGGCTTCCTACCAATTTTAATTATTGGATCATTCCAAAGGGAAGCAGCATTTGGAAGACTAATAGGACTTTTAGTGAAAAAGCCATGCCTCACACGTAGCCAGAGTGCCAAACAAAATACTTGAGATGTTGTATGGAAGGAGGAAGCTGTGTATAGAGCTAAAATTTAATATTAAATACTTCAGTTAGATCTAGCACTTTCTGAAACCACCTAAATTATTCTGGCAGTTAAACTATAGGTCGAAATGGAATAAAATATATAAGATCCAACCGAGAGAGAGAGAGAGAGACACGGAGGGGACTTTTAATGATTCAAAGCTGTGCTTTCTGTTTCTTCCTTGTCCCACAGAAAGCAAGCAAACTAAGATATTACCATTACTTTTCAATTCAAAAACATAGCTGGAAGAGATAATTGATATAAACTAATTCAACTTAGGGTAACAATATTCATCACATTCAAAAGAATTTCACTTCCAATTTGGCAAGAACTATTTTTTTACAATTATCATGAAGATGATGAAGAATTTTTATCTTTACTATTCTCAGATATAAGTGACCCAGAAGGGACAATGGAATGAATTACTTGACAAGGATGGCATTTCACAGTTTTGTTAATTAACCTTATGACCTGAGACTTTGCCAAATATATCAATCATTTGCAATAAACAAGATGAAGCTTGCCCAGATTCTTTATACAGACAATCCCTTATTATCTTGTGGGATTCATCAGCCAGCACGGTCTGTTCTGTTGATGTTGTTGTTCCCCTGAATACTCCGAGCCAGTGCAAACAGAAAGTACAACCCCTTCATGCCTCTTTTGCAAGTAAACTAGGAAGGAAATCACAGGGGTGCAGTTGCTCTCTTTAGCGCTTTTGAGTAAGAATCAGGCAGTTTCCTAATTGGAAAAATTGGCACCCAAATTGTCTGCACATATTTCAAACTGTGAAAATAATTAGATGCGCTCATAGTTAACAACTGCCCACAATATGCAGAGCACGCAGAGTATAATATCATTCACTGTGCAAAGCAGATTTGAGGCCATTGCTTCCATTTGCAGATACCATGCTCCAACCTAAGTCATGTTTTAACCTTGTATGGCAAAACATGACATGACAGTAATGTATTCAACTATAATCTGTTCCCTCACTCTACCATCACCGTCAATGCGGCATCAATCCTAGTTCTATGAAGAATGCAAATAAGAAATGCCAGGAGTAGAAATAGGCATATCTAAAAATGAGAGGTCAACCTGGTGAAGCTACAACTTGCATGTCAAACAACAGAAACAGCATGCGATAAACAGAGTTAAGTAGTCACAAAATCACACAATCAATAGATTGGAGCAAAGCTCTGAAAACCTGCAACATGCGGTCTATATAGCAGTCAATGGTTAAACAATTAACTGAAGGAGGAGATTCAATAAATATCCCCATCCTCAATGAGAGAGAGGTTAGCACACCAGTGCAAAAGGCAGTCTGAAGCATTTTCAACCAGAACTGCTGAGTGGATAATCCATCTCCGATTCCTCCTTAGGTGCCAGCTCACAGAAAAATAGAGTGGGGGAGGTGAGGGTGGAGCCTACGAGCCCATTAAGCAAAATACTGCAGATACTGGAAATCTGGAATAATACAGAAAATGCTGGAACAGGTCAACAGGTCTGCAGAATTCATGGAGAAAGAGTTAATGTTTTGCTTCTGTATGGCAATCGAAATGTTAACTCAATTTACTTCTCCACAGATACCACCAGAGCTGATGAGTTTTTCTCGCATTTTCTGCAGACTATAACCCACTCTGGCTGTGACAAGATAATTCAGCACAGGTTTTGAGTCAGCACATGTTCGTAATGATGAAAGCCAGAGGCCAAATGTTGGAATTGTCATTAGCTCATTCTTTTCGTAGTGTATTATATCCAATATGAGGAATTATAAATCAATGCATCTCTGTGTGACATCACCAGAGGCATTCATGAATTTTGTCTCTCTTCTAAGTTGAACTTCAATCAGGCAACACCTTGTAAATAAAGATGCATTGGTTTGTTTAAGTAACCCATGGTGTGTTGTCTCAGAAATTCTTTTTTCCTGTTGTCAAATCAGTCAGAAACAATTACACATGCATAACATCAAGAAATGGCTGAAGGCATTGTATATTGTAAATGCCCTGACAACAGGATGGTAGTATAGTTTCAGAACTAGCTACTGCTCAAGCCAAGTATCCCAGTATACTTATGATAATGCGGAAAATTACCCAGATATGAACCATCCAGAAGAGGCTGGACAAATCAAACTTAATCATCAATTATCAGTAAAGAGATGGAATGTCTCATTGACAGTGCTGTCAAGCAGCACAATAACCTACTTCCTGATATTTAGTTTGGCTATAGTCAGGTCCACTCAGCTCCTGGCCTTTTTATAGCCTTGGTCCAAACATGGGCAAAAAAGCTGAATTCAGGAGGTGAGGTGAGAATGACAGCCCTTGACATCAAAACAGCATTTGACTGAATGTGCCATCCTGGAGACCGAGAAAAACTGAAGTCAATGGCAATCAGGGGAATCATTTAGGCAGAAGTCCATTTGACAGGTGACAGACAAAAGTGAGGAGGAGTGGGACAATGGAGTTTTGAAATAAATTTCATGGCTTAGAAACATTAAAAAAAATGACAATCTAACACTGTTGAATATCCAGGCAATACTCTTGTGCAACTACAAATTCTTGCTCTTCCTTTTTTTCCTGCTACTAACTGGTATAGCCCACTGTGGCTTTGGAAGAGCTGGGGATAGGCTGCTCACATCCCTGTTCTGACTGTTCAGGTGCTCTTGGCTGGGTTTTGGAAATCAGGAAGACCCCTTACCTCCAAACCTGTCTCAACTGCACCTGTGAATGGGCAGAACCAGCCTTGGGAGAGAATTAGGGTGGGGTTCAGGTGTCAGCAGTTAAAGCACTTTCATGGTTCACCCACATTTCCTTTTTAATGAAGAGCTGATGAGTATTTGGTTGCAGTTCGTGAGACATTAAGATTTTTCCTAATCCTGCTTAAAGTGGCAGTTTGAATATACAGAGCATTAGTGAGGACCTGTACTTGGCTGACTGCCACATCTGATGCTATATGCTGATGGACACACTTTCCAAGAAGATGACATTATGTATCATGATAATCAAGAAGAATCTAGCAACACCAATTTTAAATCCAACCGATTTGTTTGATAGTAAATTTGCGAGCTTTCAACCTTTCGTCTTCGTCAGGCAAATGCAGTGTTCTGGTCTGCAATAGCACACATATCAACACAGACAGTCACAGATTGCTGATTAGAATGCGAATCCTTACATCTAACCTGCTATTCAAGTTTTAAAGTGGCTAACAATGTGTGTGAAGGGAATCCTGAGCATTGGTCAGAGAATTGTGTATTTTCTCCAGACAGCACAGTAAGTGAGGTTTTTTTGCTAACCCAGGCAAGTCACGGGGGTTACAGATAGTGTGACATGAAGCCAAGATCCCTGTTAAGACCGTCCTCATGTGTGTGGAACTTGGCTATCAGTCTCTGCTCAGTGACTCTGCGCTGTTGTGTGTCATGAAGGCCCTCTTGAAGAACATTTACCCGAAGGTCGGAGGCCGAATGCCCGTGACTGCTGAAGTGTTAAACATAATAGAGTAGATCACTGGCTGTCTGAACAATATAATGGAGTAGATCACTGTCTTCCTGAACAACACAATGAAGTAGATTACTGGCATCTAACAATGCAATGGAGTATATCACTGTCCCCTGAACAATACAATTGAGTAGATCACTGTCTCAGTGAATGATATAATGGAGTAGATCACTGTCCCCCTGAACAACACAATGAAGTAGATCACTGACACCTGAACAATGCAATGAAGTGGATCACTCTACCCCTGAACAATAAAATCAAGTAGAATACTGTCTCTCTGAACAATACAACTGAGTAGATCACTGTCCCTCTGAACAATATAATGGAGGAGATCACTGCTCCCTGAACAGTGCAATGGAGTAGATCACTGTTCCTCTGAAGAATTCAATGGAGCAGATCACTGTTCTCTGAACAATACAATGGAGTAGATCACTGTTCCCTGAACAATTTAAGATGTAGATCACTGTCTCCTGAGCAATATTATAGAGTAGATCACTGTCTCCTGAACAATACAATTGAGTAAATCACTGTCCCCCTGAACAATACAAATAATACAATGGAATAGATCACTGTCTGCAGAACAATACAATGGAGTAGATCACTGTCCCCCTGAACAATATAATGCAACAGAATATTATGCCCCCCTGCACCATTGCCCTTGCCCCTTCATTTCCTATAATGTACTGGTTAAATTGGAGTTAATATTTTTCCTTTTAAGCTCTCCTGCCCACATTTAGCTGAATGTTGAAACCTCCTTGGATGGGAACTTTCACAACAACTGGATAATGGTCTATAAAACCTAATGTAGCAATGCAACATAATTTGCAAATGTAGTGCATGATGACAGATTGCTATTTCTTACCTCAGTACTTCTCTGTAAGTCATTTTCCTCTTCACATGCTATAATTTGGGTCCAATTCTCTGGTTCACATTGATCTTGCTTCTGATTGCCTTCACCTGCTGAATGTTCCAAGCATTTGCGAGTGACTGTTCCAATTTTGTCATTTCTCATGGTATTCATGACGATCCATAGAATACTACTACAGCACAGAAACAGGCCTTTAGGCTCTTCTTGTCTATGCCGAGCCATTTTTCTGCCTAGTCCACTGACCTGCACCTGGACCATATCCCTCCACACCCCTCTCATCCATGTACCTGCCCAAGTATTTCTTAAATGTTAAAGGTGAGCTCACATTTACAATTCACCTGGCAGCTCATTCCCACACTTCCAACACCCTCTGTGTGAAGAAGCCTCCCCCCCCCAATATTCCCTTTAAACTTTTTCCCCTTCACCCTCAATCCATGTCCTCTAGCTTTTTCTCCCCTAGCCTCAGTGAAAAAGGCCTGCTTGCATTCAATCTATCTATATCCATCATAATTTTATACTTCTCTTTCAAATCTCCCCTCATTCTTCTACGCTTCAGGGAATAAAGTCCTAACCTATTCAATCTTTCTCTGGAATTCAGTTTCTCAAGTTCCAGCAACATCCTTGTGAACCTTCTCTGCACTCTTTCAACCTTATTAGTACCCTTCCTGTAATTAGGTGACCAAAACTGCACACAATACTCTAAATTCGGCCCCACCAATGTCTTATACAACTTCACCATAACATTCCAACTCTTATGCTCAATAGTTTGATTTATAAAAGCCAATGTTCCAAAAGCGTTCTTTAAGATGCTATCTAACTCTGAAGCCACTTTTAGGGAATTATGTATCTATTCCCAGGTCCCTTTGTTCCACTACATTCTTCAGTGTCCTACCATTTACCTTGTATGTTCTACCTTGGTTCATTCTTCCAAAGTGCAATACCTCACACTGGTCTGCATTAAACTCTACCTGCCATGTTTTAGCCCATTTTTCTAGCTGGTCAAATTCTTTTGGAAACCTTCTTCACTGTCCACTATCTTTGTATCATCAGCAAATTTGTTGATCCAATTTACCACATTCTCATCCAGATCATTGATATAGATGACAAACAACAATGGACTCAGCACTGAACCCTGTGGCACACCTCTAGTCACAGGCCTCCATCAGAGAAGCAATCCTCCTCTACCATTTGCTGGCTTCTTCCATTGAGCCAGTGTTTAATCCAATTTATTACCTCTCCATGTATACCTAGTGACTGAACCTTCTTAACTAATCTCCCATGTGGGACCTTGTCAAAGGCCTTACTGAAGTGCATGTAGACAACATCCACTGCCTTTCTTTCATCCACTTTCCTGGTAACCTCCTTGAAAAACTCTGAGAGATTGGTTAAACATGAGATACCACACACAAAGCCATGTCGACACTCCCTAATAAGTCTCTGTCCAGCCAAGTATTTGTAGATCCTACTTCTCAGTACTCGATCCAATAATTTACAACAACTGACGTCAAACTTACCAGCCTACAATTTTCCAGATTACTTTTTCAGCCTTTTTTAAACAACGGAACAACATGAGCCATTCTCCAATCAGCCGGCACCTCACCCATGGATATCAACATTTTAAATATATTTGCCAGGGCCCCTGCAATTTCAACACCAGTCTTCTTCAAGGTCCGAGGGAATACCCTGTCCGGTCCTGAGGATTTATCTACTTTGATTTGCTTCAAGAAGCAAGCACCTCCTCCCCATTAATCTGCATAGGTTCCATGACCTCCCTACTTGTTTGCCTTATTTCAGTAGATTTCATGCCAGTTCTCTTAGTAAATACAGATGCAAAAAACCCATTTAATATCTCCCCCATCTCTTTTGGTTCCATACAAAGCCGTCCATTCTGATCTTCAGGAGGACCCATTTAATCCCTTATTATCCTTTTGCTCTTAGTATACCTGTAGAATCCGATGAGTAAAGTCGGCCATTTGACATTTTATTTTCTTTATCAGTGCTGCAATTTGCAGTATGCCAAATTGACAAATTGTTAGTGGGAGAAATTTCATTTCACTAATACATATTCAGAAAAAGACTTACTGAGTTTGTAAACATCTTTTAAATACTGATCAATAGGCTGATTCTGAAGCATCATTTAATTTTTTTTGGTTATCCAATCTTCTATCAATGGCAATGCATCTTAGTTCCAAGAATACACAAAGAATGATGTTTAATACAAATGCAGGAGAAACAATAACTCTAATTAATGTGTCATCAATAGATTCAGAGCAAACTGAACTCCCAAGTGATTGTAAAGAGCAAGGTGATGAATAGAAACAATAATTTGATTTCTTAAACAATGTTCTGAATTAACAGGATCCAATCTAGAAAAGAGCTAATCAATAATCTTGCATATAGTTAATGTATTTTGTATGCCTCCTGAAAGAAGGGAAACTTGTGTATGCGCCATGAAATAATATGGCAATTGAGGATTGTGTGCAGAGAATATGATTAACACAGAACTAACAGCATTGATGTTTTCAATAGATTTGTTGCTTACATTTTGCTTTCAACATTCTTACATAATTTGTCAAAACAGTGGTGAAGCTAATGGCACTCAATGTTGTTATTTATTTGTAAGTGGTACAACAACCTCAGGTGAGGATAGATGTACGGTGAAATATAGAAATCCAAAGAAGACTGTCCAAGAAGAATATTTGACAAATAGTTTGCCAAGAATAGGATCTTGTTGTCAGACTCACCATTAAATGTATGAAGATGATATATTTGCATGGGAGATATGAAATAAACTCAGCACAAAAAGTTAACTCATGTCCTTTATATTCTAACTGCCACTTTAGTAATAGGATATAATTGTTAATTATATCCTATAATCTCTCTGGTACTGAAAATTAACCATTCCAGCTCTGGAGTTTCATTCCTTCAAATTTTAACTGTTTTTGGAGACTCTAAAAAGGCATAACAATATTATTCTTCTAACTTTTCCGTTCTGTTGCTTTCCTCTCTCTTTTTGTCCAATCTTTTTTCCCTTTCCATGGTTCAGATTTTTGAATCTTCCATCCCATCATGGATGAGAGGGTAAATTTGACGAACCAGCAGAATTTCCATTGGATATAACTATTGATTTTACATTGAGTTTGTCCACTGCAATTCACTCTTTATTCTCAGACCTTGTGCTATTTTTCTCTCAAGCCTTTGCTGTGATTGATTAGTTGCTTGCCCTGTCCATCCAGGCCCCAATTAACAGTTCACGCTTTAGACAACTTAACAGACAATAAAATGAAACATCTAAACTGGCAAGCACAAATCCAGTGAACGACAGGTGGCATTAGATTCTTTTCTGCAGGCCCAATATTTGATTTTTTTTTCATTAGAACAAAATTCACAGGTGGCATAATGGCACAGTTACCTCACAGCACCAGGAACCTAGGTTCGATTCCGAGCTTAGAATCTGTGTGGAGTATACAAATTCTCACCATAACTGAATGAGTTTCCTCTAGGTGCCCTGGTTTCCTCTCACAATCTGAAAGGCGGGTTGGTTTGATGCATTGGCCATGCTAAATTTTCCCTCAGTGCAGACTCTGCAGTGTGGCGACTAGGAGATTTTCACAGTAACTTCATCGTAGTGTTAATGTTAGCCTACTTGTGACACTAATAAATAAACTTAAAAACTTTCAATTACATTAAGACAATACTGTGCTATTGATATATTTTATGTTTCTGTACAATATTAAAAGTTCAGCTTTTTCTACAGGGAGTCATGTTGTCTGACAGGAATATGGCTCAGTTGATGGGAAAGCAGGATGGTTAGTAGTGTTTACTAACTTAAACTTGTTGTTATAAATGGAGATTTCTCCTGGGCTTTTCATTAAAGGAATGGAAGATTTTGTTTAGCTATACAAAGACCTATTGTTGTGATTAGGGGGAAGAGGTAGATTTGTAGCAGAGAAACAGCTGTCTGTTTCAGTTTAGAGTTCAATCCCTGACTGGAACTGTTTGATGGTAGAAGTCTTTTATCTCTTTCCACAAAGTCTCTCTGAAAACTTCAAGGCTATTAGTGCCATTAGAGAAAGTATATCCGTGATTGCTAATTATATTTAAGAATAAGAATATTGCTTATTTGGAACTAAAAATTAGAAACTATTGCTGTTTCTTTTCATGTTTAAAGATTATTCAGCTGTTTAGAGTTAAAACTGCTTTATTTTATTTGAGTAACACTTTGATGTGTGGTGAATAAAGATGGTTTTGATAAAAGATCCCTAAGTTGTCAATGAGATTATTCTTGGAGTAAAATATCCTTCCTTCATATTTATGGCAAAATAGAAAGATTTTTGGGGTCCAGTCTTCCTTCATAATATACCTTAGGATTCTGATCTGAGAACCTAACAACATTATTATATCCTAAGAAAGAGAGGCAACTAATTTAATTGTCGCTCTATTGTGCATTTATACGTATTTCCTGCTCCTCTTCGGTGGCTAAATTCACAGCCAGGTGTCCTTGGAGAGGGAGCACAACACTGATCATCAGTACGATCAAGGCCTTCTCTGGCAATGTGCAGCCTAGGGACTGGGGTGCTTCATTGGCCCCGTTAATCACATTTTGATTTGATGTTATGAGTTTCCTTTGAGATGTTCTTTATTTTGATGAAGTATCCCTTTAAGCAGCTGCACTTTAAATTTATTCCACAATTTTTTAATTTGGTTTAATTGTTTCACCTCAAAATAGTATACATATTCTAATTGCCTGATGCAGGAAATGAGTTTGTCAATTGCACAGACATATTGACACTTTAGAAATCCTATCTTGTCTTCAGAAATTCTCACAGCATTTTTAACACATTGGCTTCTAAGTTCAATGATGCTCATTTCTCAAGCACAAAACCGGCATCCAAACATTAAATAACAGACCAGGCACAGGCAGGTGGCTTGTGCCCATTTTGGATCAGGCAGCCCAACAGACATCTAGGTCACAAGCCAGAAACATTTCTTGATTAAAATGTTCAAATAACCATGCCTTTGTGATATCGGGCTACCCTAATTCAAGACTCTCAATGTGATAAACTCAGTTAACAATTCATGGCCTAAACAAGCAGAATGGAACCTGCAGCAATGCAGTGAAAGGGTTTATTCACTAAAAACAGATTAATTAACTGGATTGACATCTGAGACTGAAGAAGAATTTTTGGACATTATTTGGCCCATTTTCTGTCTTGTGGGCTGATTTCTAACTGCTGATAAATTCTTGCTGTTGTTGGACTGTTTCTGGCTGCCATCTGAATAGTGCTGGGTTGTCTAACATGTCCATCCTTTGGGTTCGAGGAAGAGCACAGACAGCAAGGAAGATAAAAGATAAAAGCAAATTACTGCAGATGCTGGAATTTGAAACCAAAAGAGAAAATGTCGGAAAATCTCAGCAGGTCTGGCAGCATCTCTAAAGGGAGAAAAGAGCTGATGTTTCAGGTCCATATGACACTTTGTCAAAGAAAGACAAAAGGGTTGGCGCAATTGACAGGAGGAGGGCACTGCACATGAGATCATGCCCACAGCAAGTCTTCAGAGAACACTTCCTCTACCTTATTTACTTGTCTGAGACACCACCATCTCACAAAGGAGGCTGTCACTGATCAATGTTACCTGGTGCAGCCATAATTCCATCTTTGAAGTCAACATTTGGTCCTCTGCAAGAGAATTAGATTGTGAAATTCACCATCTGGGCTTCTGTAGGAAAAGAGAATCTGTCTCCTGCTTTCCACAGCCTAGACTGCAGTTGCCAATGCAATGTCACAAAATTTGATTATCCTGTCAATCCTTCTTGGAGGAAATTCTGTCTGCAGAATTAATCTTTCCTATCTGCAACATGATTACACCTGACTTTAATTGAGTGCTGGCATGCCTTTGCATGACATTGACAAAATTTGATTTCCTACCCTCTCTTTCAAAGCAAGCACCCTATGAATGATAGGACTAACTGCATCTCTGCACCATTACAATGAAGTTGGAACATCAATTTCACTCACTGGCAGGGACACAAAGGCAAACAAGCACGTCTTTCGTCTCTGTGCGCCCGTTTTGGGCATGGTCGAGGTTTTATGCCAAATGTGGATTATGTAATGGGGAGTTCAACTGTTTAATGTGGATTTGAGGAATATTTCACATGATGTTTGACCTATTAAACAATGCAGTATTCACATCGCAGTAAATGTCAGTTTAGAATGTCACTCAATAAATATTTTAACACGTATCACTGACCTTTAACTGCACGGTGCCTAAAGTACAATTACCGCCAATCAGTTCTGGGATTGAGAACAGAGTACACAGAATCAAAAACCTTGTTTTGTTGCCTACTTTGGATATTCAGCATTTTCCAACTGTTAATTGAATTTTACAAAAGAAAATATTTCCTTTAAATCTTTAGAGCAAATTAACTTAAAATGAATTGTTTCAGAGTTCATTATCACATACAATGGAACAAAATTGGCAATTGAATTGTAATGGATTTCTCACGTGGGTTAAATGCTTAATTCATGTGATTTTGATCAACTTCTCTTAAACACTAATGTAACAAGCCTGCCAACAGTCTATGCAACAGACTTCCTTTTTGATTACGATTGTTCCCACATGTATAATAAAGCATTTAATGTTGGCATGTAGAATGACAGGAGTGGTAAAACATTTCCACTTGAATTAAATGTGAATCTACTTTTTCACTTGCATTCATGTGTAATTATATATGATATATGCTACCAAATAGACGATACAGCATAACATAATGATGCTTAAAGTTTTGAAGTTTATTTGTTAGAGTCATAATTAGGCTTACATTAATATTACAATGAAGCTACTGTGAAAATAGCCCATTCAGCTACATTTCTGTCAGGCTACTTGCTCAATCTTTGATTAATCAGGCCTTTGCTAATCCAATACATTGTTAAATTAATCTACATTTTATAACAACTTTAAGAACTTCATAGAATCATAGAGTTTACAGCATGGAAACAGGCCCTTTGACCCAAACTTTCATGATGCCTTTTTTTTCCAAAACCCCTAAGGTCATTCTAATTGCCCGCATTTGGTGCAAAACCCTCTATACCCATTCTGCTTATGTAACTATCTAAATGCTTTTTAAAAGACAAAATTGTATCCACCTTCACTACTATCTCTGGCAGCTTGTTCCAGACACTCACCACCCTCTGTGTGAAAATATTGCCTCTCTGGACACTTTTATATCTCTCCCTTCTCACCTTATACCTATGCCTTCTAGTTTTAGATAAAAACTGGCTGATTTATGCCCCTCATTATTTTATAGATCTCTATAAGATCATCCCCAGCTCCTACGCTCCAGAGAAATAAGTCCTAGTCTATCCAGCATCTCCTTATAGCTCAATCCATTAAACCTTAGAAGCATCCTCGTAAATCTTTTCTGCATTCTTTCTGGTTTAATAATATCCTTTCCATAATAGTGACCAGAACTGCACACAGTATTCCAAGTATGGCCTTACCAGTGTCGTGCACAACTTCAACAAAACATTCCAACTCTGTATTCAATGTTCTGACCGATGAAACCAAGGATGCTGAATGCCTTCTTCACCACTTTGTCCACCTGTCACTCCACTTTCAAAGAGCTATGAGCATGTACCTCTAGATATCTTTGTTCTGTAATTTTCCCCAGTGCCCTACCACTAGCTGATTTAGTTCTGTCCTGGTTCAATCTACTAAAATGTATTACCTTGCATTTGTCTCAATGAAACTCCATTTGTCATTCGTCATCCACTGGCCCAATTGATCAAAATCCTTTTGCAATTGGAGATAACTTTCTTCACTGTCCACTATTCCACCAAGCTTAGTGTTATCTGCAAACTTACTAACTATGCCCCCTATACTCTCATAATATAAATGACAAATAACAGTGGACCCAGCACTGATCTCTGAGGCACATCGCAGGTCACAAGCCGCTAGTTTGAAAAATAATTCTCTATAACCACCCTCTGGCTCCTGTCAAAAAACTAATTTTGTGTCCATTTACATACCTCACCCTAGATCCCATGATTTTACCTTATGCAACAACATACCATGCAATCCCTTGTCAAAGGCCTTGCTTCAAAATGTCTAAAAACTTCAATTATTTTGTCTCAACAGGTACATCATTATTGTCAACTGAGTTTCAAATGTTAACAAAAATGTGTCACCAGATTAATAATAACATGTTTTAGCACGCACATATTTGTGATTTTCCTCCTTTATTGTGCTCAACCATTGCCTCATTCTTGGTTGGTAAAGCGTGCAACATAATGTTTGGAATTATTGGGATTGAATGACAAATTGGCAGCCAAATACTTTCTCCGGATGTGTGATTCAAAGGCAGGAGACAATGCGATGAAATTTTGTTGTTGGGGTTCTGTGGGAATATTTTGCTATATTGATACAGAATTGAATAAATTATAACTTTTGCATTGCTCGCACAGGAATGGATGTGTGGCTTAAGTATTAGTAACCCATGGTTTTCTGTTTTAATCAATGCTCTATGGTAGCCTGCCAACCCAGCCACATAAAGCAACACTAGGTGATGAAGGATGCTGGCATGGAGTCAATCATTCATGTCCAAGTCTAATGATTTTAATTGGTTTTGGATTTTCCTGAGTAGACTACAAAAATCCGTCACAGAACAACTTACAAAATGTTAGAACATACCACTGCTGATTGTGACATGTGAGATTGCACTTTAAATTCATAATTTTTCATCATATTTTGCAGTCTAATTAATTGAGACAAAATCCACTCAATTCCAACAATCAGAAACCTGACATTCAGTTTTGTGAGTAGAACTGACATTGTTCCCTGGATCTGTTTTCAAAATATCTGAGGAAAGAATATTTTACTTCTGATTCATGATCTGTGCATGCCCAGTCCCATTGATATGGATCGCATAAAAATGTGCTGGGTGTTCATTGGGATTGTGGTAGCATTCAGCTGTTGCTCGTCTGACCACTTGTCTGCATGGCTAACATGCATTCTAACCAGTCTGAGCTCTTAAAGGAACCTGCCTTCATTAAGTGGAGCTGGATTCATGAACAGGAAACTTACTCCTGTCAGCTGATACTGCAATTGGCTACAAGTCGGCAATTAGAGCACGAGGGAAAAGAGAGGACTTCTAAGCTCACAAATATGATGTTGCAGGCTGAGGAACATAAAAATTTAATGTCACAGAAGGAAGCCATTCAGCCCATCATTTCTATGCCATCTGAAAAAGAGCTTTCCAACTTAATTCCTCTTTCCAACTATTGGCCTATAGCCCTGTAGGTTTCAACATTTCAAGTGAGGAAGAGGATGGCATAGCGGTAATGTCACTGGGCTAATAATCCAGAAGCCGTTGCAATTGATCTAGGGAGAGGGGTTCAAATCCCACACTCGCAGCTTGTGGCATTTGAATTCAAGTAACAATCTGGAACTATGAAGCTAGTCCCAGTATTAGTTACCATGAAACCATTGTCGGTTGCTATAAAAAAATCCATCTGGTTCACTAATGTTCTTTAGGGAAAGAAATCTGCCATCCTTACCTGCTCTGGCCTACATGTGACTCCAGAGCTACAGCAATGCAGTTGACTCTAACTACCCTCTGAAATAGCCTCACAAGCCACTCAGTTCAAGGGCAATTAAGGATAGGCAACAAATGCTGGCCCTGCAGCCACGCCCAAATCTCATGAAAGAATAGAGAGAAAATAAATCAAGTTTTTTTGAATGAATTATTGTGTGAATTGCTCATGTTTAATGCTGCTGCACAAAAATGAGAATTGAGAATCTTGATTGACATGTGTGGACTTATCAGTGCTTCAAACACTGGGCTCTCTGACTAAATGATTCCATTAAATGAGCAATCTAAGGGTGATTTTCACTAAAGAATTCAGAGTCTAACAGGCAGGAAAATGGAATTTTTCCCACCTGTTTCTTGGGCAAGCTGAAATTCATGAATTTACAGCATTCTGTGCAATACAGAGGCTGCCGGGTGATTCACGCCAGTAGACGGGAGCCAGAGCATTCCTCACTAGAGAAGGCAGGAGCAGAGTGCTCAAAGGGTCATCAGGCATGCACCAATCTTCCAGCATATTGGGAGATCAGTTGACATACATCCCCATCACCCCGTGCCTCCCATGAATAACTCATGAATATTAAAGTCAGCCTCGCATTTGGGCAAAGCTGCTTACATCAATAAAAGTGGCCTTGGAAGATCATGATTGGCCAGGCATCAGGTGCAATTCCTGTTATTGACCTCCCCCTTCATCTCCCATCCAATGTGCTATTTGAACAGCATACCAGGGTGAGAAAAACATACCCTGAACTTTGTGATTGACACTGACAGGAAGAGCGAGGCCACATTTCTACCAGAGGCTATCCACCAAAGGGAATAGGAGCAGGTCACAAGAGAGAGGTCAACTCCCAGAAACTGGTCCCAAAGACCAGACAGCAGTGTCATCATCACAAGTTCAATGACTTCAAAAGCAATGTCAGTGGACACATCTTCAAGACACATCCCATAAACACTGCACCACCGACCGACTGTTCACAGTGCTCAATATACTCACACTCCATCACCTATCCACCGGCAGTCACCCAGCACTCAAGATTCCTGTTTAATATTGAGATCCTCAGCCTCACCCTCACATACCTCCTGATGATGCAAACCCTACACCTAACTTTCACAGTCTCTTCATATCTGCAGCTACTTAGCTACATAAGGTGCAGTACTGAACCCACTCCTTTGTAGGACAGGGTCACACACATCATTGGAGGGAGCAGTGGTTGGCTCTTGTCTCCGAACAGCCATACTGTTCTTCTTTGTGATCATCAAAGGATTTCTCCTGGGGAAAGTATTATAGCTTCAACCAGGACAGTGGATGTTCATCAATGTATTGGTTAGTGCTTGGCCTCACATCAACTGCACATTGATGGAATGGCTAGACAGGGTAAGGAACAAATATGCTTCCCTGCAGAGCACGAGTAAACTAGGTGGGATTTATGACAATTTGTTAGTAACATGGTCACTCTTACTGAGGCTAGGGGTAAACTTTAATGGTCATTCCATTAATGGCAATTCCACAATGGCTGTCCCCAATTTCGGGAATTAGTCCCATTTAGGCAGGCTGTTGGCTGCAGTCAGGGTTCCCGGCTCCACCAGGGGCGATTTTCTCGTGGGCTTCCTGGTGTGTGATGGATATCCCATCCCAAGAGCTGCCATCCAATCAGTGATTGATAGCTATTCAGTGCCTGCAATGCCAAAGGGGTGTGGTGAGCACTGTTGGTACTGCAGTGGAACCGACTCAATAGATCGCCAATGAACAACTTCTTGAAAGTAAAGAATTCCCTTCCACTCCTTTCTGGCTCTTTTGATGATTAATTTAAAATATATAACATAGGTTCAATACATTCAAGAGGTGGCTAAAATTAGCATTTGGGGCGAATGGGATCAAAGTTATGGGGAGAAAGCAAGATTAGGCGATTGAGTTGGATGATCGCCTACAATTGTAATGAATGACGGAGTAGGTCTGAAGGGTCAAATGGTCTCCATCTGCTCTTATCTTCTAATATACTTGGAAAGTATCATAAGCAAGCAGCAAGAAACTACTACAAATGTTGGGGGGTAGGGTCCAGCAATAAATCCCAGAATCCTTTGTGACATTTTCCATATTTGCTGGAATTCTACCTCCCCGTCTGCCACAAGAATCAGAACAGGAGAGGGGCAGACAATGGGGAAGTCTTTTGACCTTGGGTGGGATTTTCCAGTCTTGGGTCGAGCGAGACCGTAAAATTCTACCCACTATGTTTGCAATGGTTTCATTTGCTGATTGGTCGCTCAACATAAAAGCAGGAATGCAATACATGTATGCATGTTCATATGGACAGAACTTGAGTAGGTGTTCCACAACGTGCACATGATACAGATATATGCATATATGCAACTGTGTGTTGGTTATTAGGAATTAGCTTTGAAAGTGGAGCAGTTTAATAGACATTTATCTTGTTTTGTTGTTAGCTGTTAAAAAAGGAGCTAACAACTATAGACAGAATGTTTTATTCAAAATAATCCTCCAACTTTTCTTGCAAATACACACTAATAAAAACGTACCTAGCGGATTTTTTTTGGCCTTGTAGATTTCCCTCCCTTGGACACACCAGTGTTATAGAAAAGCAGCATTGGGAGTCCGAAACTCAGATAAAAGCAGGAGATCATTTGGATCTGCCCACTGTCAGGAGGACTCAGCCAATGTTGTTTTTTTGTATCGGGCATCAGTGTATTATTTTCTCACACAGCTGACATTCCAGAATGCTTAGTGGTAGTCATGGTGAGGGAGTTGCCATGGCGACAGCTGGTTCTCATTGATGCTGAGAGCAAGTGCAGCTGTTTGATTTATTTTTAACCGGCATGTGCCTCACGGAAAAGTAGTTCTGCTCAGGTTTTTGTGTCACATACGTGGAATAAATTCAGTATTCCACAAATGGGCAGTATCTCTGCCATACTGCTTCAAGCCACATTAATTGTATAAAGTATGTGGGAACCATTGAGTATGAGTTTATGTCTGTTCTTGTCATAATTTACTGCTGACCCCAGTATCCTGTCTGCCATTAACATTTCCCATGACAAGGCCACTATAATCAAACAAAACTATCATTTAAACCTGTTGCACTCTCACTTAGAATAAACCAATTGAAATATTGGATGAAAAATCCAAATTCCAAGAGAGCATAAAAGGTAGGAGAACATTGGCCACTTTTCAATTCACCCCATTCATTTTTCCTTCTGTATTGACTGCCAGATGTTTACACTGCCAGAATTGAATTTTACCCGCATTGAATCAGATATGTAATTTGGTGCATAGTTACACATCTATAACAGGATAAATCTTCCCATCTAGAAAGTCTGAAGAGACTGCTGAAATTTAGATTGTCCTTGTTAGAACAGAGAAGATTGAGGGAGAGTTAAAGATGCTGAAAATTGTTTGAGGTTTTGATAATCATTTAAGTATTTTAAAGGAGCAATTAGCCCCTTAATTTTGGACAGCAATGAAATTTTACAGACAGTGCAGAAGCTTCATGCTATGCTAAAAGACTGGCAATGCATCAGAGGCAGTCTCATGGCAGGAAGTCAGAGATCCTATCTGCACTGCTATCATAGAACTGCAGGGCTGATGTGGACATTGTATTGATCAAAAGCATTCCCATAGATGGGTTCTCCTTGTATACTGACAGTTATAAGATCGCTGGGCCTTCTTTGTTACTAATCAGTCTGAAGACTTTCAACATTATCTCCATTGTGAGGTGCCCTTGTGCTTTCCATCTTTCTCCCTGCACGATAGCCAGCTGACTAGTCCTGTGCCAGTGTCTCACTGTCATCCTTAAATAGATGGCAAATGTGAAGGCAGCCTTTATTTGGTTCAAGATTGTGCCGAAGGATGTGCCTGCAACATCCATACAGAAAATATATTTATTTTATTTGTAGAAAATTATTAAAGATGTTTAAAAATGCATTCTGCATTTTGTCCAAATATATGATTAAAGGATGGTTATTCCATCATGCGGCCCAATAATTCATGATGTTGTTCATGTTTTATTTACACTCAAACAGTTGGAATAAAAGATAATTTTTTGCAACAACTGGAGATGCCAGCAGATCCTGGTGGAGCAACATATAAATGGTTTACGTTGTGTATGATTTCTGCTCCAACCTGTGTCAGAATATTTATATTTTAAGAAACAATCTCTTTGTGCTTGTCTAGGCTTTGTCATTGCTTCAGTTTCATAGCTGTAAGGAAGATCTCAGATCATTTTCTTTTTCATTCTTTTATAGAATGTGGGTGGGATTAGCAAGGCCAGCATTTGTCGTCCATCCCTAACTGTCCTTAAGAAAATGGTGATGAGTTACGTTCTTCAACCCCTGCCATCAATCAGATACAGGTATACCTATAGCGCTATTAGGGAGGGCATTCCAGGACTTTGATCTGTGACAGTGAAGGAACTAAAATGTGGAACAGAGATCTGATTCCAAGAATTACATGTAGTGGTGTTCCTATGCCTTGTCCTTCTAAGTGATAGAGGTCACCACTTTGCAAGGTGCTGTCGAAGGATCCTTAGGGTGTTGCTGCTGTGTATCTTGTAAGTAGTACAGTATGGGCTCACGTAAAGATCTGATTGTGTTTCAAAAATCGAGACCTCAAATGAAACAACTTGAAATGAATAATGGGTTCTCATAGGAGTCAATGCTAAAGCAGAGTTTGGTTCCTTCAGACATTTCGTAATCTTAGAATCGTAGAATCACTCGAGTGCTGAAGCAGGCCATTTGGCCCATTGAGTCTGCACAAACCACCATTGCACCCAGGCTCTATTCCCGTAACCCCACATTTTACCCTATTAATCCTCCTGACACCAAGGTCAATTTAGCATGGCGAATCAACCTAACCCGCTCAAAACTTTGGACAGTGGGAAGAAACCGGAGCACCCAGAGGAAACCCATACAGACACAGGGACCATGCAGACTCCACCCAGGCAGATCCAGAAAAATAATGAAATAAAGTTGAAATACTGTACCATACATATGCAATACTGTGCATTCTTAGCTGGAGTATTTCAGTATCTGAGGAGTCATGAATAATGCTGAACATTGTGCAATTATCAGTGAACATCCCAATTTTGGCTTTATGATGGAAGGAAGGTCATTGATTAAGCAGCCTAGGACACTATTCTGGGGAACTACTACAGTGATGTATTGGAAATATGATGAATGGCCTCCAACAACCATAACAATTTTCTTTTGTGCTAGATAGAACTCTAATCGGTGGAGAATTCCCCTCTGATTCCCACTGAATTCCATTTTGCTAGGGTTCTTTGATGCCACACTCAGTCAACTGCTGCCTTGATTTCAAGATAAATCACTCTCAACTACTCTTCTGGAATTCAGATCTACGTGTTTGGACGTAGCTCATAATGAGAACAGGAGCTGAGTTCTCAGGAACCCAAACTGAGCATCAGTGAACAGGTTATTGCTGAGTAAGTGCTACTTGACAATCATGTCAACCATCCATCACTCTGCTGATGATTGAGAGTAAACTGATCATTGAGGATGGGGGTAATTGACCAGATTTGTCCTACTTTTCTGGTTAGAACATAACAAGGAATTGTCCGCACTGCTGGGTAGATGGGCAGCATGTGGTACCGTAGTTAGCACTGCTGCTCCCTCACAGTGCGAGGGACCCAGTTCTAGGCTTGGGTCATTGTCTGTGTTGAGTTTGCATGTTCTCCCTGTCTGCGTGTGTTTCCTTTGGGTGCTTGGGCTTCCTCCCACAGTCTGAAAGATGAGCTGGTTAGATGCATTGACCCGAACAGGCGCTGAAGTGTGGCAACCAGGGGAATTTCACAGTAATTTATTTGCAGTGTTGATGTAAACCTTACTTGCTACCAATAAATAAACTTTAACTTGACTTTTAATGCCAATGTTGTAGTTGTAATGGAACTGCTTGGCTGGAGCACACTTAGTTATGGCACATAAATCTTTGGCATTTTCTTGGAATGTTGTCAGAACCTTTGCTGTATCTAGTAAACTTCAGCCAATATTATGAGAAGCGAATCAAAGTGGCACCTGTGATGCTGGGGTTCTCAGCAGAAACTAAGTTGGATCATCCACTCAGCATTTCTAGTTGAAGATGATTGCAAATGCTTCAGCCTTTTCAGCATTGATGGGGATGTTTGTGGCATTGTCTCTTCCAGTTAATTGTTCAATTATCCACACCATTCATGACTAAATGTGATGGAACTGCAAAGCTATGATCTGATTTGTTGCTTAGAAAATCATTTAGTTGAGAGTAAAAGGAGCCAAACCCAGAATTTTGAAGACATTGATTTATAGATGCTCCTCAGGAGAAGTTGGTATAGAATACCTGAGGAAAGTAGGTCAATATTTGGGAGAATCATTAGATATGAGACAGAATACAAGGACATCAGACTCCAGTGACATCAAGAGCTTTAGAAACAGTGATGGTAAGCTCACTGGCTCTGTCGTAGTTGAGTGGGTGATAAGCAATCCCCATCCCTGCTGAAACTCTTTAATGATCCAAACTGTTATAAGGCTGGCAGAATTTCATCACCATCTCTGGGTGCTGCATATGTATACTTTATGTCCTTTCGTTCCACAGAGTAAGAGATTCATGGAAGAGGAGGGAAAAAGTATTGCTGATGATGATGATGTGGAGGAGGAGGAGGAGGAGGATGATTACAATGAGGAATCAGAAGGAAATCCTCATTCCTTGTAAAATTACAGTAATGTTGTAGACATACAAGATGACAATCATTCAATCTCTTGCTCCTCAGGCTTGACTGAAAACAGTAACTGAGAACAGTAACTGAAAATGGAAATCACAGAAGGAAATTAACCCTCCCAGTTCCTAAGGGAATTAAAATCAAACCTGAGATTGGAAACCAAAATTTCTGGACAGACTGTAAGGCTGTAAGGCTAAGTAAAGGGACACAGAGCTATACAAGCTGGGTAATTGTAGCTGATCAGTCCTGTAGTGTATCATAGGCAAGGTGAAGAGAATAGAGTCTAGATCAAGAAGCTGTGAATAAATTGTTGCATTTCTGTATCTTACAGATAACATTGTACCATCTGGACTGAGTTTAGCAGCTTTTGCAGACATGTGCCATTTGTGGTGAAGACGATACATGTGAAACTAAGGTTGGTTGTGTGTTGTTGACTGGGAATCAGACTAGTCCATAAAAGAAGAGTTGAAATTTTTTGTGAAGGTGACAGAGCTTTGAAGCATATTGGGGTGACTGAATTTTATGGTCTACATGCTGTGTGGACAACCAAGCCAATTTATAAGATTTGCCTTGGTTGTACCTGTCATATATAGATTATAATTGACTCCAATTTAATTCATGTTTGACTTGATTCTGAATGTTAGAAAATAAGAGGCTATTGAAAATAGAATTTAGTATTTACATTGTTTGGCTCTTGTATAATAAATCTTCTTCTGATCAAAACCATGGAATCTTAGGCTCCATTCTTTTAGTGGGATTTTTTCCTTTTTTGAGAGAAAAAAAGCTGCTGGTTTCTACCAAGATTGTAACACAGCTTTACCTCCAAAGCATCTTATGAGAACTTGGAACCTTAGACCAGAATTTTGGCAAAGGAGGAAGGGATCCACACCTTAAACGAAATGAAGGTGAAACTCTGGTTCTGGAAGCCCTGTCCCTGAACTCAGCATCTGCTATTTTCACCAGGGCAGGGCGTGAACAGTGGTTCGTTATATTTTGCAGTTTGCACTTTCTCTCTGTGTCTGCATGGGTTTCCTCTGAATGCTCCAGTTTCCTTCCACACTCTAACGATGTGCAGGTTATGTTGATTGGCTATACTAAATTGATGCTAGTGTCAGTGTAAATGCATGGGGTTATGGGAATATAGCTTGGGTGGAATTGTTATCGGTACAGGTTCAATGGGCAGAATGGCCTCCTTCTATATTGTAGGGATTTTATGACTCACAGAAGCAGCTGCACACTTAAAAAACCTTCAGGTGAATGCAAACCCTACTGTCCAATTCCCCTGGGTGTCAGGCACACTTATGTTTCAATTTGTTGAGGTTCTGTGGCACTTGGGGAAACTTATTATTAATCTCTAAAATGGTATGCTACATCTCCAAAGAACTGCAGAAAGTTTAGACTTCCTGTTGAAAAGTGTAAGGCCCATGTGTCATGTTTCAAAGAACTCCAATAAATTGGTTAAACATAATTTTACTTTCACAAACTCATGTTGACTCTGCCTTGAATTTACTTGAATTTTTATAGATGTCCTATTATCAGATTTTTAATAATAGCTTCTAACATTTTCTCCATGGCTGATGTTAAGCTAACTGACTTACAGTTTTCTGCTTTCTGTCTCCCTCCTTTTTTGAATAAAAAGGTACTCTTGTTATTTTCCAATTTAATGGAACCTTCCCTGGATCTAGAGAATTTAAAATTAAATTAATTTAAAATTAAAACCAATGCAACAACCATCTCATTAGACACTTCTTTCAAAACCCTAGGATGAATTCCATCTGGACCTGGAAATTTGTTAGCTCAGTAAGAAGTCCCACAACACCAGGTTAAAGACCAACAGGTTTATTTAGAACATAGAACATTACAGCGCAGTACAGGCCCTTCGGCCCTCGATGTTGCGACGGCCAGCGGACCCTCCAACCTAAACTATACCATATTTGGACCCTCTAACCTAAACTATATTTGGCAGCACAAGCTTTTGATATTTCTATCAAAGACTCCTTCTTCAGGTGAACTTCACTCCTTTTTCAGGTGACCTTCACACCTTCAGATGTTCTTCGTTCACTTGAAGAAGGAGCCTGAGATTCCGAAAGCTTGTACTGCCAAATAAACCTGTTGAACTTTAATCTGGTGTTGTGAGACTTCTTACTGTGCTTACCCGAGTTCAATGCCAACATTTCCACATCATATTTGTCAGCTCACAGCTCCAACAATTTGCTGAAACCACTTTCCTGCGGATTGTATTTTTCTGTGTTCCTCCCTCCCTTCCATTTCCTGATTTTTACTTTATTTGTGGGTGTTACTTGTATCCTCTGTAGAAAAGATTAATATCTGTTCGATTCATCCCTCCTCTTCCCCCTCTTTCTAATTTCTATTATCAATTCCACACACATACTTTCTATTGAACTAATGCTCATTTTTTTTAAATTTAAATATCAATAGAAACTGTTATGATGGCACTATAGCACAGTGGTTAGCACTGCTGCCTCACAGCACCAGAGACCAAGATTTGATTTTTGGCTTGGGTCACTGTTGTGCAGAGTCTGCACGTTCTCCCTGAGTCTGCATGGGTTTCCCCTGCGTGCTCCAGTTTCCGCCCAGATGTGCAGGTTAGATTGATTGGCCAGGGTACATTAGCCCTTACTGTCAGGGGGGCTTGACTGGGTAAATACGTGGGCTTATGGTGATAGGGCCTGGGTGGAATTGTTGTCAGTGCAGCCTCGATGGGCCAAATAGTCTCCTACTGCACTGAAGGGATTCTATTCTACCACGTGACTTTATATCTCTTCTTGACTTTCTCTTGTACTCTAATATTTTTCCACCGAGCTTATCTTTTTTCATTTTTTACTCTTCGTTATATTCTGATTTACACTTGTCTTTGCACATTTCCTGTCCTTTAAGCTTGACACTTTTAAAACTTTTTTGGTTAATCATAGATGATGGATTCTCTCTGTAGAATGTTTCTTTCTCATTGGAATGTATCTTCTGTGTGTTTTTAAATATTCCTTCAAATGAATGTCACTGCATCTCAATCAACCTATCGCTTAGTTTATTTACCAGAGCACTTGAGTGAATTTTGCTTTCCTGCTCTCATAATTACCCTTATTTAACTTCAAAATATTAGTTTTTGATGCACTCTTCCCTCCTTCAAACTGAATGTAAAGTTGAATCATATTATGAGTGCTGCGACCTATGGGCAACTTCACTATAAAATTATTAAGTAATCCTATTTCCTTGCAAAATAGCAGATCTGGTATAGCCCACTCTCCGGTTCAAGAATGTGCTATTCAGAGAAACTAACCTGAAAACATTCAGTCAACTCCACACCTAGGCTATTTTTGTCCATCTGATTTTTCTGGTCTACGTGTAAATTAAAACCCCCATGATTATTGCTACACTTTTCTGACACACTCCCATTATCTCTTCCGTTATACGTTGTGCTACCATGTAGCTACAACTTAGGGCCCATACACTACTCCCTAAAGTGGTTCTTGCCATTATCATTTGAGTGCCTTTATCAGTTGAGGGCCATGATGATCCTATTTCACACCACTGGCAGAGCTTGTGTTATTCAAGGATTGAGGTCTGCTTTCAAAATGGTGTAGGCTTCTCTGATCATTTCCTGAGATGCTCTATGCTGCCTTTTTGTCATTTCAAGGAAGCTATACTTGTTCCCGTTTACCCTTCACTGAGGGTAATATCTCACCCTCCTCCTTCATGCTGTTCAGACTGGGGGCTCTTTCTCCTCATGCCAGATACCATGACTCCAACTGCATGCAGCTGCCTCCAACTTTCCTTCTAATTTTAGAACATAGAACATAGAACATAGAACACTAAAGCACAAACAAGCCCTTCAGCCCACAAGTTGTGCCGATCATATCCATAACTACCAGGCCTATCTATAACTCTCAATCCCATTAAATCCTATGTTCTCATCTAAAAGTCTCTTAAAAGACCTCAGCGAGTTTGCCTCTACTACCACTGACGGCAGCCGATTCCACTCACTCACCACAGTCTGAGTGAAAAACTTACCCCTGATATCTCCTCTGTACTTGCTCCCCAGCACCTTAAACCTGTGTCCTCTTGTAGCGACCATTTCAGCCCTGGGAAATTGCCTCCTAGAATCCACTCTCTATCTGTGCCTCTCAACATTTTATAAATCTCTATCAGGTCACCTCTCAATCTTCGTCTCTCCAGGGAAAAGAGACCTAGCTCCTCAACCTATCTTCACAAGGCATGCCTCCCAATCCAGGCAACATCCTTGTAAATCTCCTCTGCACCCTCTCAATAGCTTCCGCATCTTCCTTGTAGTGAGGCGACCAGAACTGTGCACAGTAGTCCAAGTGAGGTCTGACAAGAATCTTATAAAGTTGCAGCATTACCTCCTGACTCCTAAAATCAATCCCTTGATTAACGAAGGCTAGCACACCATATGCCTTCTTGACCACATCCTCCACTTGTGCGGCCGATTTAAGAGTCCTATGGATCTGGACCCCAAGGTCCTTCTGCTCCTCAACACTGCTAAGAGTCCTACCCTTGATATTGTACTCCTTCATCCCATTGGACCTGCCAAAATGGACCATTATACATTTATCCATATTGAAGTCCATCTGCCACTTGTCTGCCCACTCTTGCATTCTATCTAGGTCTCGCTGCAACTTGCAATATTTTGCAAATGTTCAGGGTCCTGTGCTCATATCCTTAACCTTTGTTCCTTCATGGACAATAACCTTTACACACAGCGAGACTGGCAGTCTGAAATCACACCTTCTTGGTATACAGGGTAAGGAATGATGAAGAGGAGCCCATGTGGATGTGGCCTTGTCCTTTTCCAGACACTCCACACTCCTCACTTTCCTCGCGGTCATACAGGAGCCTCTGTTTCAGAAGCAACTTCAACTTTGAATTTGAGAGAAATGAGGAAGGCAAAAAGGGGACACGAGATTGCTTTGGCAAATAAAGCAAAGGAGAATCCAGAGAAATTCCACAAATACATAAAAAGCAAAAGAGTAACAAGGGAGAGAGTAGGACCTCTTAAGGATCAACAAGGTCATTTATCTGCAGATATAAAGAGATGGGTGAGATCGTAAATGAATATTTCTCATCAGTATTTACTGTTGAGAAAAGCATGGATGTTTAAGGACTTGGAGAAATAAATAGTAATGTCTAGAGGAATGTACATATCACAGAGAAGGAGGTGCTGGAAGTCTTAATTCTCATCAAGTTAGATAAATCCTTGGGACCTGATGAAGTGTATCCTAGGACACTGTGGGAGGCTAGGGAAGAAATTGCGGATCCTGTAGCAGAAATATTTGAATCATTGATAGATATAAGCGAGGCACCTGAAGATTGGACGGTGCAAATGTTGTGCCTTTGTTTCAGAAGGACTGCAGGGAAAAGCATAGGAACTACAAGCCAGTGAGCCTCACATCTGTGGTGTGTAAGTTGTTGGAATGTATTTTGAGAGACAGGATTTACAGGCATTTAGACGTGTAAGGACTTATTAGGGACAGTCAGCATGGAAAGGGGCAGTCAGTGGAAAGTCATGTCTCTGAAATTTGATTGAGTTTTTTGAAGGGGTAACCAAGAAGGTAGATGAGGATAGTGTAGTTGATGTTGTCTACACGGACTTTAGCAATGCCAGAACATTGAATACAGGAGTTGGGACATCTTGTTGAAATTGTACAAGACATTGATAAGGCCACACTTGAAATATTGTGCACAGCTCTGGTCACCCTACTGTAGAAAGGATATTATTAAACTAGAAAGCATGCAGCAAATATTTACTTGGATGCTACTAGGACTTGTTGGTTTGAGTTATAAGGAGAAGCTGGATAGGCTAGGACTTTTTTCTCTGCAGGCTTGAAGACTGAGGTTATAAAATAATGAGAGGCATAAATCAGCTGGATAGTCAATATCTTTTCCCAAAGGTAAGTGAGTCCATAAGTTTAAGGTGAGAGGGGAGAGATACAAAAGGGTCCAGAGGGACAATTTTATCATGCAATGGTGGTGAGTGTCTGGAACAAGCTGCCAAAGGTAGTAGTAGAAGCGGATACAATTTTATCTTTTAAAATGCATTTAGACAGTTACATGGGTAAAATGGATGTCAAGGGAAATGGGCCAAATGTGGGCAATTGGCACTAACTTTGGGGTTTAAAAAAAGGCAGCATGGACAAGTAGGGCCAAAAGGCCTGTTTCCATGCTGTAAACCTCTGCTTTATAAATCTTCACAAAGTGCTACATAAAGCTTGATGTTCCTTATCTCAGGCCTGCAGAGCTGTGCACATCCCCAGTTGCAAGTTGTGGAACACACACAGCGATTTTTGCATTTTTTGATGGTGAAAATCATGACTTCCTATCTCCTATCTCTTTAAATGGCCTGGTTGATTTTGTAAATGCTTTACCTTGCGCTTTACAGTGTAACTTCAGATAAGGCGAGAATAAAGGAGTGCTCCTGGATCCGGATCCCACTCTCCCAATCACCCCAACTCCAGGAAAATACAGCCAATAATAATTCACTTGTGTTTGATGCTTACAAATTATGGGGCATTTGCCTTTGCAACTGATGCAGTATCTCAAAATTTGTAATGTTGTGCACTCAACTTCATTAATAAAAAAAAACTCAAAGAATAAGACTAAACACTGAGATATGGTGAATTGAAAGAAAAACACATGTTAAATAAACTCCAGTGTTTACAATGTAATAATGTTTAAGTAGCCACAGTCTGAATGGAATATTTTGTTCCGTTGACATTTAACAGGAAACAACTTGGTGAAGGGAATCCGCTTTGTGACAAGGATAAAAGTACAGCACGAATGTGCATATTGAGCAACTGAGCATGTACGCTAACCTCACTTGAGCCTAATCTTTGCTCCAGTGAAAGTTTATGATTGGAAGTACATGTTGACACAAATGATTAAGGTCAGCACTCTTTCAATCGACAGGAAAATGACATATAAATAATGACCCTGCGATGGACTTGCCATACAGTCGTTAAATAAAATCCTCTAGTACCAGTTTCCTCAGAGTCTTGTTTCACTTTTCCGGCTTCTGTATAGCACCTTTCCTTGATGGATATCTATGTGTTGATCTAGTGCCACGGGAGCAACTCCATTCTCTGTTCTGCTGAGAAGTGAGCAGAGAGAATTGCTGCAGAAGTTAATGTGTTAACAGAAGCAGCCTAGTAAATGTAAAAGCAGAAAAAAAGGAATTAAACAATGAAACATCGATCAAGGCATCAAATAGAGTTAGGGAGAAATTAATCAGAGAATTATAAAGATAGTATTATTTTACATTGAAGCTATGACCAATAAATATATGTAAAATGAATCTATAAATTCTACTAACTGGCCAAAGCACTGTGGAAACTTATAAATGAAGAGAAGCAAGTGCCTGAGAGATTGAAAAGCTGCTAGTGTCAGGAGAAATAATTTAAAACAACATTTTTTACAATGGTAAACTGGAAAACTCTTGCTTGAACTTTTTTTTTGAATGTCACATATTATGACATTTTATCATTCCAACTTGCAGTGTATGCATTTAATTCTTGAAGAGTACTGCACTGGTAAAAAGGCATAAAACTTGTAAAGCAATCTTTCATCCAACATGAAGCATTTAAAAGAAGCACTTGTTGCAAATTTCTCTTTGCTGAGATCATATGCTTTAGTTCCCCTGTGGGCACACATTTGAACACAAGCAGCATTTCAGCTGTTGGAGCTGTTCTTGCTGCATTGTCTGTCTTTGGACAGATGAGTAGGTTTTGGCCACCAGCTGAGTCTAGTTTCACTGATCGCATTCTCATGACATGTTTTCTTAATCTCACAGTAGGTTTTGGACTAATCCATTGGAGTGAGTCCTGATTGACTCTGAACGGTGATCTGGGATCACATGTTATCAGTGAAACCCCGACCACTCTGTTTCCTCTCATTGTGTCCTCTGAGTGACCATTTCCTGCAAATGTCCTCCAGCGGAGAACAAATGATGAAGATCAGAGCTGACTTCTAAGTTAACATTTATGTAACTTGTGCAACTCTGTGAACTGCAATGTTGAATTAAAGTGTTTTTTAAATGTAAAAGAATGCTAAGTGTTATTTTGTGGAAACACATTTCTGTTCATAGTGCAACACAGTTACTTGGATTTTAATGTTTCCTTAGAAGAATTCACACTCAAGGAAATACAATAAATACTTTACAAATCTATTACAATTCAAACAGAAAAGGAAATGATTAATTGTAGAATAAAAACTGGACTGTCTCTGATAGTAGCTTGGTATATACCAGAAAGGGAAATACTAACCTCGCCAGTGACAATCATACAGCCCATAAATGAATTACAAAAAATTATGTTAGCAGATGTTCCATAGGTACACAGCCCAATAGTGTACACATCCTGCACATATACACATGCAGTGTCAATGCCTATCATGTCACTGACAGCAATGTCCCAAGCAGTCCCCTACATCAAAGATGGTGCAGATTGAACAGACAGCATTGCCCTGGGTACTTATTGCTTCCCCTGTTCCCTGTGCCACAGACTCACATCTCATGCCCTCTTTAGTGTTTTCCCCATTCCCTCTGCTGCTTTCCCCATTCCCTTTGCTGCTGTATCCTCACTTATTCCCACTTCCCTCACTCCTTTCCACTTCCATACCCCTTCATCTGCTTCCCTCTAAACACTTTGCTCCTTTCCCCACTCCATCTGTTTCCTCCACTGGCTTTGCCACTTTTCCCACTTTCCTCCATTTGCTCCCACTCTCTTTGCTGCTTCCCTTGCCACTTCTCCATTCTCTTCCACTTTCCACCGTTCTGTCCAACATTCTTTGCTGCTTCCTCCTTCCTTCACTGATCTTGTTGCTACTTCCCCCACTTCCTTCATCACTTTCCTTGCTTCCTTCACTGCTCCATCCTACTTCCAGTTCAGCAGGAGATAGCAGCTGAGCGGATGATGGAGTGGTCGGTGGGAGTAGCGAGGGGTGAGGGGAAGCGGAGGAAGCGGAAGTTATGGAATGGAGAGCAGGGAGCAGTTGGACAATGTTAGAAGGAGAGGGAATGGGAGGGTGCAGAAGGGAACGGGCAGTGAGTCACAAAAGTGGGCAGCAAACAGCATAAAATGGTAGGTTTAGGGGCACAGGTGGCAAGTGGACAAATGCACCATATTTGGCTGGAGAAACCATGTGTACATCACAGATGGAGTGGAATCCCATTTATCTTTCGGTAGCAGGAGTTACAGTTATAAAAATAAATAAATCATGTTTTTGATACGTGCAGCCAACTAAAATGTAATAATGTCAATATCCCAACATGTAAAGAGCACTTCAGGGCCAGAATTCTCCAGATTTGCATGCCCCACTGCTACTGCCAGTGAGAATAGAGAATTGGATGCTCAGCTAAATCTCCATTCACAGCAGCGGGACTGGAAAATCTCAGTCATGAGCAAGATTGGAGAATTCCCAACCCAGATCTGTTGCAGCAGTGAATGTCAAAAAAATCATAGAATCCTACAGTGCAGAAGGAGACCATTTGGCCCATCGAGTCTGCACTGACCACAATTCCACCCAGACCCTATACCCATAAACTCTGTGTCTGTCCTTACTACCAAAAATGATCAAAATTTTAATAACCAGCAAATTAACTAATTGTCTGAGCTTATTGTCAGGGTAAGCCAAAAGTTATTCAGACTTGATTTTGTGGTAGCATTGTCCCATTCGAATCAGACAGTCATGGATTTAGGTTCTATTTCAGGTACTTGAATATATCAAAACTGTTCCCTTCCTGTTGGCGAACACTTTAGCGGTCACGGGCATTCGGCCTCTGACCTTCGGGTAAACGTTCTTCAAGGGGGCCTGCATGACACACAACAGCGCAGCATCGCTGAGCAGAGACTGATAGCCAAGTTCTGCACACATGAGGACGGTCTTAACAGGGATCTTGGCTTCATGTCACACTATTTGTAACCCCCCCCATGACTTGCCTGGTTAGCAAAAAACCTCACTTACTGTGCTGTCTGGAGACAATACACATCTCTTTAACCTGTGCTCAGTGCTCCTTCCACTCACATTGTTAGCCACTTTAAGATTTAAATAGCAGGTTAGGTGTAAAGATTCGCATTCTAATCAGTAAACTGTAAACTCTCTGTGTTGGTATGTGTGCTGTTGGAGACCAGAACGTCTCATTCACCTGACGAAGACCATAGGGTCAAAAGCTTGTGAGTTTACTATCAAATAAATCAGTTGGATTTAAACCTGGTGTTGTCAGAATTCTTATTACGATATATTCCACACAGAATCTCTGACAGTGCAATATTGCATTAAAGTATTAGCCTAGAATATGATATATCATCCACTGTCCTGTCCAGACACCATATTGAAAAGACATGCCCCATCACTGACTCAATATTGAAGGTAGAGGGTGAACACCTTGAAAATGAAAATAGATATCCGAGAGCATCCTGAGACTAGAATATAGTCTTTCCTGAGAAAGGAGATGGGACACCAAGAATATTATGAACTGGACTCCCTCTCCCACTAACTGCTGTGGCTTTCCAGGTTCAGGGTTGAAGTTATCCTCCACCCTAAAGTCCAGAGACAGCCCTTGGCATTCTTCAGGTGAGCCTTGACAGCTGCACGCCACATAATGCCAGATGTATTTTGCACTGGTGTGTTTATCCACTAGCACCATGAAGAATTGGGCATGTATGATTCGCATTCAATTAGCAGGATGCAAATGAGTTTCACACTAGCCTCCAGCGATTTCCTGATCTACCATGGTGGGCACTAGCAGAAGAGTAAATTCGAGTTGACGTAAAACTGATTTTTGGGCTACCTGCCAAATTCTGCTCCCCCCGCTTCCCACCTCCCAAATCCTGGCTGGCCTTTGAACCCACTGGTGAAGGTTTGGGAAAATACTATCTTCTATCTTCTGTGTGTGACATTGAACTGAAATCTCAATTGACCTCGCAAGGCATCCCATCGTACTATCTGAAGGTAAGCGGAGTTCTCTTGTTGCCTTGAACCAACATCACATCTCTCTTTGTGGAATCTTGCTGGCTTCACATTTACTGTTATGCTTCCTACCATATAACATGGTCACATTTCAAGACAATTTTGTTGACTTTAAATGTTGTAGGTCATCTGGAGGTCACAAACGGTGATTTTCTTTGAGTGAAATCTGTTACTTTCTCGCTCCATTTAAACACCAATATTTATACTGTTTTGCTGGGGTTTTCATGGCTCTTCCGCCAAGGTTAGAACCCAGGCAGAGATCCAACCCCATAAATCTGTTCATCAAATACCAACTGGCACCCACATGATACTCTTATTTTTTAAAAAAAGCCATGAATTCTGTGAAAAGATATTTTGCAAAGAAAGAGAAAAAATACAACCCAATTGTTGCAATACATTGTACAATAGAATTAAAAATGTGCTGCTATGAAATTCATTGAATAGACTGAACACTCATCCAGGTCAAATAATAATCAATCATTGGTAACTTTGCATGCTTCCCTTTTGTAAGCTTTTCAAATATCCGATACCGCTTTAGTGCCTTTTTCTCTGTTTTGTTTCCACAATGATACTAAATAGATTTGGGCTTCTGTTACTCTTTCATGATGCAAGTTTGATATCTGTGGAAAATTGATAGTAATTCTTGCTGCATTTCATGCAGAACAGGTGAGAAACACTGAGATACATTTCTATTTTCATCACCTGGAGGTCACCTGATAGATTGGATCACCAACCATTTGCACAAACTGTCTAATTTTCATTGCAATATGAAAATCAGGCCTGTACTAAAACGTCAAATGATTCCCCCTGCCAGTTGCCACCTGTGTGCTGAACATTTACCCAATTGTTGTTATGCATTATGCAATTCCGTGTGACACTTCTCATGACTATTGGAGCCTTTGCCATTTCCTCATAATGTCCATAATAATAAAAAAGGCTCATTAATGAAGTTTACACTACCGTCATTTTCTCAGCATTTTCTCTATGAAAATGCTCAAATTTCCACATTCCACAGTTGCACTGATAATCAATATGCCATTTCAAATGATTCAGCAACTATTAAGTAGCTTTGCAGCATTATTCCAATTATGACCTGATTGATTCCACTATAGTAATTCATCTTATTTCAGAGAAAAGGCATTGTGCTCAGTTGAGTGCACAATATGGAGTAATAACCTGAAATCTTTCTATAAATACACCTTAAACCATCCTAAAATCTGAACTTTGGATTACCAGAATGGGAAAAAAAAGTCCTTTAAATTGGTTTTTGCATTTAAATCAGCGAATGATTAGTTCTTATTAATACGAACACAGTGCTAAAAGGAAATCTAACCCTGAGTGTAGGCTGAAATAATTATGCACAATAATCAGCCAATTTTGAGCAAAGGTAGAGAAAAGAAAGGAAATGGGGCTTTTTACTGAACATTTCATCCAAAATATTGTTTAACAAGGGGCGGAGTGGGGAGAGGGGGTGGATTGGTTAATGTGGTAGTTAAGGCAGCAGGGAGTGGTGAGGTGCAGGTGAGATAGAGTTGAATTTGTATCTTTAGTATGAGTTGCACTAAACTGAGGGCACCTAGCTCAGGTTTTAGAATTGTTCAATGGTCTATTTATAGAAGAATCTCAGGTTATTCCCAAGATAATGGTTATTTGTATATAAAAATCTATGTATAGCATATCATAATTAGAGCCCCAAAAACTTGGATGGACAATTTTTAATATTATGAAAGCTTTGTCTTTCTTGCAACATCAAATTGAAAGATAAGTTGATTTAATCTAGGATAAGTGCAGTCAATTGTTTAAATACTTGCAAAATGCAAGTTCCCCATTCTCCCCCTCAGCACTCCCTGCCACTGTAACTGCCACAGTAGAAACATCAGGGAATGTAGATAAAAGCAAATTACTGCAGATGCTGGAATCTGAAACCAAAAGAGAAAACACTGTAAAATCTCAGCAGGTCTGCCAGCATCTGTAAAGAGAGAAAAGAGCTGACATTTCGGGTCCAGATGACCCTTTGTTAAATCTGTCACTATTTTGACAAATTATCATCTGGACTCGAAATGTCAGCTCTTTTCTCTGCTTACAGATGCTGCCAGACCTGCTGAGATTTTACAGCATTTTCTCTTTCGATCAAGGAGTGTAGCACCGACCAACAAAAGTGATTTCATAACTGCTGCTTCAATTAATTCACTAACCTAACTTCTGAGACACACAATATTCATTGCATGTTATATAACTCAATTTGCCTTACATTGAAAAACTTCAAGAACAGCGAATACAAAGATTAGCCTTCACCCCTGCTGCTACAATGGTTGATATGGAGTTGGCTCATCTGATGAAGGAACAGCGTTTAGAAAGCTTGTGGGTTTACTATCAAATAAACTTCTTGGACCTAAACTTGGTATTGTGAGATTTCTTACTGTTACAAGGGTTAACTGTATTACAAATGAATCATTAAGACAATCTGAATGTGAATTTTGAATTAAGGATAAAAAAAGTCAAATGAAATTTAAATTCTTGAGCTATCTCATTACTATGTTTTATGGAGCTGGAAAAAAGACTGTAAGCTCATACTTAGGCAGGAACACACATTTCAGCTGCTGCACATTCACAACACAACCACAGCACAAATCTCTATTCCGGTAGCTGTCAGGTCTTAGTGAGATTTTCTGACATAAAATAACACATAGCCCCTTTCCTTCCAGAATTTGATTAAATCACTGCCCTTGTCAGTCTGACCCTGGCTTTGTTATTTTGTATTCCATTAGTATCTGAATCTTGATAAGCCTTTATTACTGTTAATGCAGAATTCAGTTTTAACTTAGTCCTTATATTGTATTGGTTGCTTTGCATCAGTTTATTTTTAATCACAAAAAAGATTACAGAGATTTAAGCAGCTTTTAGCATGATCATTTTTGTGGTACTTTGTACCTAATCTTTGATTATTGTTACTGGCAGTTCTTAACACATTACAGATTGGTATTGTACAGTAATGCATTATTAAGATCTGTGTACAGATCGATAACTTTAAAAAGATACTTGAATTTCCAGTGACTGATTAAAATGGTCAAACATCAAGATTTTTAAGATTGGAGACTTTTATCGCAACAAACAAATCAAAAGTAAAATTAACGAAACACTATTTTTGTAGGCAACTTATACTCTTAACCAGGGATTTCCAAATTGAGGTCCACAGACCCTCAGGAGCTCAAAAAGGTGAAGCTGACAACTGCCATGCAACTAGCAAATCCTATTGCAAAGTTTTAAAATAATTAGAGAAATAAACTACTCCAATCAGAGCATGGCCTCTTGGAACGCTGGATGCTGATAGGCTGAATGGACAGCTATTAACAACCAGCATTCTCAGAGGCTTTACTCTGATTGGCCCATTTGATTCCTTTGATCTCATTGGAAAAATCCCACTGTGGAAGGGAGGGGGGTTGGTTTAGGAGTTTTTTTGGAGGTGTTGAAGTCTTGGTCAGGATTAGTGACAGACCCTCACTGCTTCCTTTGCAGAAAGGCCTGCTGAGGTTTGTGCTATAGTTTTGTTACGGTGGGCCTTCTTTGGGATTAGGATTCTGGGGCAAGGAAGTTCATTCTGCCAATCAATCAGCAGTGCAACCAGGGAGGTTGTTGTTGCTGTTGCAGGAAGTATATCAAGTAATAGTGTGGAATGACCCAGACCAGAGGTAACTAATGGTGAGAGGGGTTTCTGGGAAGTGGGCAGCAACAAGGGCAGTGGAGTGGCTCTCATCAGACCTCTCCCTACCTGTTGCTGGCTTCCTCGATCAGGCACTGAGTGCTTTTGAATAAGGGACCATGACTATCACCACTCCACCCCAGCAGGGAGACCACAAATAACCCTGCACAGATTTACTTGTCATGCTGTCTGTGTGGTAAGAGACCTGCCTTACACAGTTTAACCAAATGGCAATTGGAGGAAGTCTTTAATTGGACATTAAATGCCCATCTAAAGGCCTCAGGAGACAGGCGGAAAAGTTATCCACTGACTTTATCAGGGCGGAGGCAGGACAGTTGTGGGGATCCATCCATGACCATTTCCTCCCTCACTCAAACCCTCCCCACAACTCCACTATCCAACACCACCCTCCCCTCAGCACCTCCACCTTTCCCACTGATTTAATGCTCTCTCCATACCCAAACTCATCACAGGGCAGGGCATTAAATTCCACCCAGCACATTCACAGTGATGCAGTGTGCAATATAATCATTTGCAAAAAGATGAACGTTTTGCAAAGTGAAATCTGGAATTAGGGAGTAAATTAGGAATAACAAAAACTACTGAAAATATTCAGCATGTCAGACAACATTTATGAACAGGAATAAATTAAAAACAAATTTTTGCCAGTTTTTGACAAAGTGTCATCTCGCGTGGAAAAAGTAGAAGAGAGCTTGCCAGCGGAATTGCTGGGTTTTTACACTGTATTTTTAAACTGATGGACAATAAAAATGCCAAGGAGTGAGTCCCATGACACAACACCATGCCTGCCCCACCAGTAACTTCATATCAAGGGGCATAATAAAGTAGGCATGGTGTCACTCCATTGAGACAATAATATTGCTGTCCAGTCATGCAACTGACTGATGCTGGAAATTTTTTCAAAGGTGCAACTGATGGTGTAGTTACAGACCAGATAGTCCAAGTCAAGTCTTGGGATCCCTGAACATATGTCATGACAAGAAACTCTATTGTAACACTATTAGAGCCATTCCAGAAGCTAACAATAGCTTTGAAAAACTTCTAGGTGTCTGGATCCTGCAAAAAGCTCTTAAACTGCCATTATCACCAAGATTATATACAAGATGTGAGGAACTTCCTGAATGCGCTGCAGGATCAGGTAGTGAAGTCCTCCTACTTATCCATCATCACAACCATGTGATGATATATTTGCATTATTTCCACATAAGGGCATGGTGGCACAGTGATTAGCATTGCTGCCTCATAGTACCTGGGACCCATGTTCAATTCCCAGCTTGGGTTACTCTCTGTGCAAATTTTGCACATTCTCCTTGTATCTGTACGTGTTTCCTCTGGGTGTTCAGATTTCCTCCCACAATCTGAAAGACATGCTGGGTAGATATATTGGCCATGCTAAATTCTCTCTCAGTGTACCTAAACAGGAACTGGAATGAAGTGATTTGGGGATTTTCACAGTAACTTCATTGCAGTGTTAATGTAAGCCTACTTGTGACACTTTAAAATCTGTGCTCCCCAATCATCATTCTGTTGAAGACCAAACTCATGATCTTTAGGTCATTGGGCTCCTTGACCAAGGACAATTTTTCTCTTCTCCATGATGGAACAATATCCTCCTTCTCCCTCACAATAACAACCACAACAAATTGATTTAATATACTATCTATAGCACAATAAAATGATATCAACCAAAATGTGACACTGAGTACATAAGGAAGTTCAGGCCTAATGGCCAAAGACTTGGTCAAAGAGGTAAGTTTGAGCAGTGTTTTCATCCCCTATGTGCCAGTGAGGCTATGATGAAAAAGCTGTCCATTATACCCATTTGCTCTGGGTTGTCTGAGCAATCAGTACAACATTGCCTCTTCATCAGGCTCGGTGAATGCTAAGTGTGAATCTCCTGAGAAGGAAGAGCTGGTCGAGGATGATCAAGGCCCAAGGGCCTGCTACCCTGTGTACAATCCTGAGTTTGTAGAGGAGACAGTAGCTGAAGAGGGGAGAAAGGTTGATGGCAGGGCAGATTGTGAAGAGGAGAGAGAACCGCTTTAAAACTGTCAGCAATGGAATGCTCAGCGAACAGGAAGGCACTAAGGTAATGGATTCCTTGCAAATGAACGTTTCTAGCTTCAGGCTGCATAAATTCAGGAGCTACTGTATGCGGAAAAATATAGCAGTTGCTGTTATAATAAACACATCCTTAATTGGATAATTTAATATTGAACAGTTTTATTTCATAAGAAATATTTGCATTTATGTGTTATAGTATCTAAAGTTCTTCACATACTGTGAAATACCTGAGATGTAGTGAGTATTTTAGAAACAAAGGTACAACCATTTTGCATATACAGGCAGTCCTCAGGCTTACCATTCAATTGGTTCTCAAAAACCCCAATATAGGTCAAAACGTTGTAAGTTGGAATGGGGTTTCTCATCGGAATAATGTTACAAATGGGGGATTGGTTCCTGCGCTATGGCCTATTTTCATTGAATAGTGAAAAGTTCTTAAGGTTTTGATTCAATATTATAGTCTTACTGTAATGTAATTCCCATCAGGTAATACTAACACTTCTATGCTAAGTCTGAGACATTCCACCGACTATGGCAAGGTCTGCAAGACACAACAGGCTACAAGATGAAGGCATATAAGATCGCCAGCTTCAACTCACCCCTCTCCGGTAAACTCAAAGCATTCTACACCCGTTTTGAGCAAGAGGTCAGCGAGAAATGCCCTCCACTTTGTAAGTCCTGGATGAACCTGTATCTGAGGTCACCATTGCAGATGTCAGAGCAGCTTTCTCGAAGGTCAACCCACAGACAGCAACTGACCCGGATAGGATACCTAGATGAGCACTCAGATCCAGTGCTAGTGGGAGTATTCTTCAAACTCTCCTTACAACAATCTGAGGTCCCATCTGCTTTAAGAAGATGACCATCATCCTGGTACACAAGAAAAATCAAGTAACGTGTCTTAATGACAATCAGCCAGTGGCTCTGGTTTCCATCATTATGAAGTGCTTCAAAAGGCTAGTCATGGCATTAATCAATTCCAGCCTCCCAGATTAGCTGGATCCACTATAGTTTGCCTATAGCCACAAGAGGTCCATAGCAGATGACATCTTCCTGGTCCTATTCTAGGTTATCTGGAACACACAGATAACAATCTATCTATCTCAGACTCTTATTTATTGACAACAGCCCGACCTTCAACACCATTATTCCTATGAAACTCATCTCCAAACTCCATGGCTTGGGCCTCGGCACCTCCTTCTGCGACTGGATTCTGAACTTCCTAACTCATAGACCATAATCAGTAACAATAGGCAACAACAGCTCCAAATGTGCTGATGACACCACCGTAGTGGGCCAGATCTCAAACAATGATGAGACAGACTAGAGGAATGAGATAGAGGTGATCTAATCTCTCCCACAAAATCAACAAAATGAAAGGGATTGTCATTGACTTCAGGAAGTATAAAGGATTACATGTCTCTGTCTACATCAATGGGGATGAAGTAGGAAGGATCGAACGCTTCAAAGTTTTAGGTGTCCAGATCACTAACAACCTGTCCTGGTCCCCCAATGCTGACACTACAGTTGAGAAAGCCCACCATTATTTTCTCAGAGACTAAGGAAATTTGGCACGTCAGCTATGACTTTCGCCAACTTTAATGGATGCACCATAGAAAGCATTTTTTCTGATTGTATCACAGCTTGGTATGGCTCCTACTCTGCCCAAGACCACAAGAAACTACAAAAGGTTGTGATTGTAGCCCAAGCCATCATGCAAACCAACCTCCCATCCATTGACTCTGTCTACATTTCCCACTACCTTGGCAAAGCAGCCATGCAACCCGGACATTCTCTCTTCTACCTTCTTCCATCAGGAAAATAATACAAAAGTCTGAAGTCATGTACCAACCAACTCAAGAACAGCTTCTTTGCTGCTGCTGTCAGACTTTTGAATGGACTTATCTTGCATTAAGATCTTTCTCAACACCCTAATTATAACTGTAACACTAAATTCTGCATGCTCTTGTTTTCTTCTCTATGGTTGATATGCTATGTCTGTATAACATGCAAGAAACAATACTTTTCATTGTATGTTAATACATGTGACAATAATAAATCAAATAAAAAAAATCAAATCAAATAATTTGCCCTTTCTGCAGTTTTTCTGTTGTAAAAGATGGAACATAAAGGAATGTAACAATTGATAATGACCACTATTTGCTGGCTGGTGTGGCATCATAAAGTCGAAACTGGAGTTGTAAAGTGTCAATTTATAAAAGGTGTAATGGTTACTCAAATGTCATAAACGCAAGGACTGTTTGCACTAAAATTTGAAGGAGTGATGAATGGCTTACATTTCTATAGTGCTATTTATGACTTTAGGAAATCCAGAAGTGCATTACTGTCAATGATATTCTTTGGAAGTCAAGTCATAGTGTAATGAAGGAAATGCAATAAGATAAATGGTAAATTAATTTAGGAGAATCTACTCCTAGGCGGCATAATATAAAGTTTAAAGCTAGTGCTGGAATTCTTCAGCCGTTCATGCCAGCGAGATTCTCTGCCTGCGGTTTCCTGCTGGAATGGGGTGACATCAATAGGAATTTTCATTGACAGCGGCAAGACAAGCGAATGCTACTGCTGGCAGGAAACACATGGCTGGGAGACTGGAGAACCTCAACACAGATCTTTCACCAGTCAAACTAGGAAATACTTCTACACACAAAGTAGAAATTTGGAATTTCTTCCAAAACAGATTGATGTTAGATCAAAATCAATACTAAATTAACTCTTAAATTTAAAGCTGAGATTGGCATCTGACTAAAAATGAAGGTAATTGCCTTCTTAAAATCATCCAGCTTTGTGCAAACATGATGAAAGCACATCAGCTGTAATTTCACCAGTCCGCAGAAGTCATGTTTTGGGTAGTGGCTTTTTGTGTGTTGAAGTGTTAATTATTTTAAAGACAAACTTTTGTTGCAGATTTTTGCCTGTTACCTTGTGCCAATTTAAATACTGTAGAGTCAAAGAAATTAGAACTTTCTTTGTGCATTGTGATTTTTAGATTAATGAAGGGGTGATGACAACTGAGGATATTGATGAATTATTTTTCTGTGCAAGTCCAATACCCTCACTGCGTGAATTTTGTGAATGCAGTGTGGATGTGATAGTGTAGAGCTGGAAAAAGAGGGGATTTCTGCTTCTAGCTCTGAATGCAAGATAAACCATTGGGGCCAATTTTCTCAATTAGAAATTGAGTGCCCAATGGCTGGGACAATGGGAGATTTTTCTGCCTGGTTTTTGGACGTACTTAGTTGGGGGAATTTCCAGCACTCTGTGTTTTACAGAGTCCATTGGCCATTGCCAGTCTCCCAGTGTCTTCCCTGAAGGTCCTCTCCATTGATCACTGGCTTCCGCAATCCTCCCCCAAATGGCTAGCCCCAATCACCCGCCCCTCCTACCAATCAATAATGCAGAGTGCACAGCAGTCTCCTCACTTCACTGCTGATCAGCTGCCCCCTCAGAAGCACTATTCCCCACTGGCCTCACCCCTTTGGCACTGCTTGGTGCCCAGTGGGCAGGAACCTCTCCCAGCAGGGAGGAGAAACCTTTGTGAGTCTGGACAATACCACACTGGGCTTGCTGATGATACTGAAATTGACATTTCCATATGGTAATCATCTTCATGCTGATTTCTGGTGCAAGGCTGATTATGTTTAGAAAAAGGAATTGGGAATATCGCAATCCGCAATGCAGACCTCATCAGTGCCTTATGTGGGCAGTGGGGCAACAAAATTTATTACAGAAGAAGGCTAATTAAGGCTGCCTCCTTGTCCTCACAATTCTTCCTGGACTCTGAATCAGATTTATCCACAGATTCTTCCTCTGAAGCATGTGGAGCTGCCTTGGTCCTCAAATGGGTCCCCCTTGCCAGTGGTAATGTGCAACATGCCAGAATAATGTTACACATGCTCTGGAGGATATTTCAGAGAACGTCCCTCCCCAGAACCCACCTGCAATTCCCAGCCCCACAGGAATGGTCCAGTAGCCCTATTGTCCTCTCCACTGCCATTTTGAAATCTCCCTCTTGGATGAGAAAGTGAGAAAATGAGATGGCTGCCTGCCTGTGTTGCCTATGTATCAACCTGAAAATTGCATGGTCAATGTGAAATTCCAGTCAACTGGACTTTTAATTCCCTTAACTGGCTGCTAAACTGTTGGCAAGTATGCAGCTAATGCCCGCTGGTGAATACACACCAAAATATCATGTGTGCGTAGTGACATCAGGATGCACACCTGACATCTGCTCGTGTGATTTCAATTTCTTCCAAGTCGGGCAAGCACTTACCTGTGCAATGTAAAATGTTGGCCCATGTGTCAACTCGAACACAGAAGATAGTCACACCTAATAAAGGCCTGAAAAAGGAGCTTCTGGAAACCAAAAAGTAGTGCTCGACAGAATTTCAAAAGGAGCCCTAAAAATATTGCTTGGACCTACATGGGTGGGATTGTCTTCATTTGTGTTAAATACTGCTCAATATTTCAGATCAATAACTATACATCAGAACTTAGAAAGCGATAGTCTCATCCTAGAAAATAAATGTCCCCATATAGTTTAAACAGCCAGATCTTATAATATATAACACAGTCAAATTTTCACTTTTACTGGCTAAAAATCCTAAATTTGTGAAATGAATAGTTATTCAACACAATCTACTCATGTTAAAAAAAATAAATGTTTCTATCTGAAGATGGGAAGCAATATCTCACATTCCCCAATTTTCCCATCTTCTACTCAGAATTGTCAGCATGGACACCAATTGTGCTATAGTAGTTTGCCCATGGGTCATTTAGGAAAGGGATATTCAACTGCTGGGAACATCACAGTCAAATACAATTCTGTTTCCATTCAACATCTACAAAGTGACCTGTGTAGTTTACTTTCCCTAGCTAAGTGGCATTGAAATCCAAAAATTGCCACTATAGCTGAGATTTGATGTCTTAGCACAGCTTCAGTTACATATTGCTTTAAGCTGCTGAGCCGTTGAGTTATCTGAATTGATCAGATTTACATCTTCTGGGCTCAAAGAAGTTTTAGAACCTATGTAGTATTTAAGCATCAGTAAAAAATAAATTCCTTCATGAAATGCTGATGAGAAGAGCTGTATACTTGTATTAGAATGTAAATAAGGCAGAAAAAATTCATTTATTTAATTGAAGTGAAATATAAATGCCAGAATTTGGGATCAGAACTCCCACTAGAGGTTGCTACAAGATATTGCTAGATTACTGTTTTAATTCACTGAAAACTGCATTTCGTTTCATTCCATTTTCAACTTACTGATATAATTTTTGTTATCTCAAAGATTTTTGGAATAAATATGAGATGAATTAATAACTTATAAATGATTGTCCACAGCAGAAATATTTGTAGAGAGTATATTTTTGTGCAAAGATATTACAGAGTTCAACTTGGAGTTAATATGAGTGAGATTTCCTCTGTGAGAAAGTAATTACTCCTCATGGAGTATCATTAAGCCATACAGCGTGAAAAGTTAGTTAATTGCAACTGCGGTGACAGTGGCTATTATGAATACATTTGATATGCTTGGGCATAAGAGGCCAGATATCTTACGATCATCTGGAGAAGTCTACAGAAAGTGCCCATGAGGAAAGAAAAGCTCATGATGGTCCTCACAGTCAAACAATTCATTGAAATTCTGTCTAGAACTTCAAATGGAATACAGTTCGTGAATGAGATATCCAATAAATGAAACATGTATCAAACTATAAAATTAATAGAACACATTAACCTGACAAGGAAAATTGGGAGAATATATAAAAAAAAGACCAGAAGATCTAGCTACAGTTTTTACTAAAGGGAGGAGCCTGTACAACAGGTGTGGTGCTGATGGAAGTGGTTTATGTACTGCTGAAAACTACTGCCACGTATGTTTTTAACTGTGAACACATTTGCACCAATTAAATTGAACAAAGATGTGCAGACATTCAGAGGCTGAACTTCTGCTGAAATTTATTTAACTCTTAGCTTCTGTCGATGACAATGTTATGATCTCAGTCATTGCGTTTTATTAATCACTCTTGTCTACATTTTCTTCATCCAACTCTTCTTCTGAGGGGCTTAACACAATAACTGCTTTTTGTGATAATCTTTTCAAGTAATTTTGTAACTTAAAAAACAGCCCTGTAATCTCTTGTTCATTTGAGAGTTGTTCATATTGTTCTTCTGAAAGCATTGCATCGAACTCTTCAGTCTCTTGTTGAGAAACTTACTAAAGGTTTACTTTGCTTTCTTCTCTAAGTTAGTCTTTAAAATAGTTTGTGACACTGACGATAAAGCATTTATATGAAAGCCAAATATTGTTTTCTGTTTTGTATTGAACTCAAGATTGGAAAATTTTAGATTGGATATTTTAGTGGGCAATTCTTCCTTGAAACATGAGCAACTTAAATGAATTGATAAAAAGGTTCACACCATTGTAACATTTACATTGCTCTTCATGTCATAACAAACGTGTCACTCATTTCCACCTCAGTTTTAAGGCAATCCCTGAGGTTGGTAACATTTGATTTGCCTTACAAAACTGAAAAATAATAAAATTGACGAAATGTTTTCTGTTTTATGCATATTCCATCCTTAACAGCTTTCCATTTCATTTCTGAAATTGTTTTATGCTACCAGATTTATAACACAAATACCAAGTGGAGTTTATATTCTTATCGTCTGAATCATCTTTTAGGCACCTTTCTTTTTGGCTATTTGCAACTGTGACCCTGTGAAACATAAGTTATTACAGAGATTTATTTATTTATTTAACTGCAAGGCTATTACCATTAATATACAGACTGGACATCATAGAAAACTGTTAGTGTTGTTGTATCCTTAGGAAATCATTCTGAAGTAATTTTATTTACTTTTCTGTTATGAAAGCCTTGAATTGAAAGGGAAACTGCAGGTCAACAAGCACTAAAACTAAAATACCACTTTATTTGGCATATGACATAACAAGGTGAAACAATCCAGATGAATATTTGTGATAAAGAAGATACAAATATTTCATTTTCTTTAATTTAAGAGGAATGAAAGATAGTCAGAATCTTTTCCAATCTTGTAATCCCAGTGGGAAGTTGTGCATGAAGAAAATCAGAATCAGAGAACCATGCTCTAGTATCGTCATCCTATTTCTGAATGCCTATTCAGCACAAATCTCCATTGTCAAACTATCTAATCTCTCTCCCAACCTTTATTTTCTCTTAAATCTATAGAAATAAAGTGAGGACAACATGTAAAAAGGGCTGCTGATTCACCGGGTTTGCACCAACATACAAAGTCAAAGTCTATCCCTGTCTAAGGTCTCCGGGCTGTAGCTTGAACACTTAAGTTTTAAGTGAGCAATTTCTATATAGGTTGATAATTTTGAGGAATAGAATAAAGAACAAAGAAGAAAGAACAAAACAGCATGGGAAACAATCCCTTCGGCCCAATGAGCCCGCGCCGTCACCCCAATGTTCCCACCTCTACCGGTGATCCCTGTCTATGTTTATAGATCTATGGATTAAAAACCAAATTTGAGACAATTTAGGGAGAATTTGTTTTGTCAATTAGCCTCAGAGCACAATTTTGGGATGTGGGAGGAAACCGTAGCACCCGGAGAAAACCTATGCAAGCACAGGGAGAACGCGCAAACTCCCACAGACACAGGCCCAAATCCATGTATCTGCACAGCACAGTGATAGTCACTGAGCTGTCGTGTTGCCCATCAAATGGTCCAGGTCAAGTGTACACTAATGACGTGAAGCACTAGGATAGTCACGAAAAAAAATCCAAGAGCAGCCCTCTCATGACTCATCGCGTGTATGCCCCTCGTTAGACAACAAGGTGGACCAAAGCACCTGTAGGATAAAAACAAGTACAACAATATCATCATCTATTTACACACTTCCCAGGCACTCCCAAAGCTCATGATCTCTATTTTAAATCAGTTTTCTATACCCCTCCATTCCCATTCTGTTCATGTGCCCATCTAAGTATTTCTTAAATAACTCCAGAGTACCTGCCTCCACCACTTTACTTGGCAGCGCATTCCATACCCCCACCACCCTCTGTGTGAAAAAACTCCCTCTAGCATCCAAATTATACCTTACCCCCCTCACCCTAAGCCCGTGACCCCTCGTACTGTTTGAGTCCATCCTAGGAAAAAGCTTAACCCTGTTTACTGTATCTATACCTCTCATAATCTTGTACACCTCTATTAGATCTCCTCTAAGTCTACATCTTTCTAAGGAAAATAGTCCCAATTTGCCTAACCTCTTTCCTCATAACTCAGACCTTCCATACCAGGCAGCATCCTGGTAAACCTCCTCTGCACTCTCTCCAGAGTCTCCACGTCCTTTCGGTAGTAAGGCGACCAGAACTGGACGCAGTATTCCAAATGAATCCACTGTAAAGAGTGGAAGAATCAGCAATAAAAATTTACAAACTACTTACCATATTTATCAACGACAAATGGAAATTTAATGTGGCAAATATTTCAAAAAACAGAATCAATACAGTGCAGAAAGAGGCCATTCAACCCATTGAGTCTGCACCAATAACAATCTCACTGATGTCCTATTCTCGTTAATCCCATGTATTTACCCTGCTAGTTCCCATGTCACTTAGGGGCAATTCAGCACGGCCAATCAACCTAACCCGCTCATCTGTGGACTGTGAGAGGAAACCAGAGCACCTAGAGGAAATCCACACAGACATGGGGAGAACATGCAAACTCCACACAGTTACCTGGGTCTGGAATTGAATCCGGATCCCTGGTGCTGTGACGCAGCAGTGCTAACCACTCTGCAGCCCTATATACTATGCTGTTTTTGATTCCTTTGCTTGATGTTGCATCTAGTATATTTGATGGCATAATAGGTTGAGTCATTATCGCTGAAACTGTGGTCTAAATCCACAACCTGAACTAATGGGATCGATGGTTCGTTTCTCTGTCAGATATGAAAGTCCAACATGAAAGTATTCTGGCCAATTTCAGTCCAATTCTAATTAGGTGTGAGTCCACACATTAAATTCCCATGTTTCATCAGAAATGTGCACTATATTTGGGAATAATATTGAGAGAGCCAGTAAGACAGTTCTGCATGGGGAATGATAAGTGAAACAATCACATGGATGTCATGAGGTGTTTTTCTGAGCACTGACATAATTAATGCTTGTGATAGCTGAATCGGACAAATTTTATTTCAACAGGATTCTTTGTTTTCTTTAAAGTCACCATCCTTTCTTAAGGTTACACTCCTCAGTTCCCCTAAAGTCACATTCTTCAGCTTCATTCAAGTCACATTGCACAGTACCCTTAAAAATCCTCCTCCGTGACTCCACTTAAAGTTCCACAATCCAGATAATTCCCATGGTATTTCCATTGTTTCCCAAAAGATGGATGCAACCTTGTATGATGTGGAAGGTAAACTAGATCAGAATCAATGAGTAAAATGAAACTTAGACAAGATAAAATCATGAAGTTGAGACAGAATTGGGAAAGGATAAAAAAAGAAGATGGATTGAAATAAGGAAGTCCCAAAACTGTTAAATCCTGCCCTGAGGTCAACAGATCTTTCCATGGTCCGCTCGTTGCCTGCTTTGATTCCCATGGCAGGTGGAATGGTAAAATTCTGGCCAAAGTAAGAGAGCAAAAAATAAAACAAAGGAGGAGATCAAGAAAGAGAAGTGGCAAAGAGAGCAAGCAAAACTTTTGAAAGGAAAGAAAGCACAGGTGAGTGAAGTGAGTAAATGAAACAGAAGTGACAAAGATAAGAAAAGAGATAAACAGAGAGGAAAAAGGAGGGATGGAGAACTGTCATTTTTGTTTCAAACTAATACTGTCAATATCTTAACTGGGAAGATTACATATACACTAATCTTATGCTCTTGTGCTCTAATGATGAGCTGAACCTCACAAACTAGAATGGTCCTGGTTCAATGACTGCTTTTGTTCATAGTGGTTTCAGTCTTTTAGTGTCCCTGGATTAAGGTGGGAAAATGACCAGGGAACTCAGTATGGATCATTGATCAATAACTGCAGTTGGAAAGTATGGATATGTGGATTAGGTTGGTTTGGGCTTAGTTATGATGCTTCACATGGATCAATAAATTGATACACATTGTCAAGGCCAATTCATCAATAAGGTAGCTCAGGAAAGGTATAAAAGTGTGCATGGCTCCTGCACATACATACATACATAAGTAAGAAATGAACACTTCAGAAAGGGTGGATGAAGAAGTAGGAAGAGAATAAAACACAACCTTCCACTCAGTCCTTTCATTAAACCGCATGGAGCACAACTTCCAAACACTAGGCTGAATTTTCCCTGTCCCATAGAAATGGATTAGAAGGTAGGACTGGGAGCAAAATTAGAGTATCTTGGCCTAGATTTTCACCAAGTTGCATTGGCTTTGAGGTCCTTTAAAAATGGCATGTCGTTCGTGATCCTGGGATTCCCAACCTCATTCCCAGGCTTGATTTTTGGAAGTGCTACTTAAAAGATAGTCCCACCTCTGGCCAGTGGAAATAGGGATCTCCTATGCCTCCACGATTTTCATGGAGTCAGGCCAAGTTTTTAAGGTTCATGGTTCACGGCCCCTTAAGAGTAATGAACTCTATTCTGCATGATTTATTATTGTCACATATATTGGTATACAGCGAAAAGTATTGCCTGAGGGGCAAGTTCAAAAGGTCCCCATGTCCCTTCATGCTCCTCATGCCAAGCTTGCCTTTCTACCCCTCCCTTATGGTTCTTCTTGTCCCATGCCAAGCTGTGGTCTTCCATCATCCTCTATTCACAGATATGACACTCTTATTCTCATTGATCTGTAGAACCGATAAACCCTGTAATCTTAAGTAGAAAGTGTAAACAAAAGAGGCTTGGAAAATTTTCATTCATTGATAAATTTATCTGGTTGAAAGAAATGTAGGCTAATAAAATTATTAATCATCCAAAAGCCTTTAAGCTCGCCCTTGCCCACACCCTTTCTTTTCAGGTATGCAAGCTTCCAAAACCGAGGCTGGGAATTTCCTTGACTCCTCCATCTGCTTCGAAGATGAAATTCCAGGTCTTTTCATCAGTGTGGCTCCTGGGATGAATGGCATCCAACCAATGTTGCTAAGGCTAGATCTGATTGCCACTGGCTGCCCTATTGCCTAGATGGGATTTCCAGAAGTGGCTTAATTGAAATCTTCAGTTAGGTTGTAGCTATCATTCTACCATGGCCACTTTCAGATTACTGATCTAGAAATGAGTCAGATGGCAAGGTCCTGACCATCTCAGTAAAATGCAACCCACTCAGTGGGAGATGAATTTTACATTTTGCTATAGAGCTGCTTAGACCCAAAAGCTCTGATGTTCAATCTGTGGCTTCTTAGCTACATTGGCATTAATGGCAGTAGAAATTGTCTTCAATCCCTGAACTATCAAGGAAAGCATAGGGCCATAGTTCTGAGACTTGACTTAAGCTTGCAGAGAAATGTACAGCAAAATTGGGCTTAACTTCAATGTGCTGGAGCCAAAAGAGTTGCAACCACATAAGAGATGCAACAGAAAAGGAAAATTGAACTATCATCACATTTGTTAAGTTTTAAGTTAATCAGGGGAAGTCCAGAAGACAGAATGAATCCAATAATGAACCAACATTAAGTCAAAGAGGTCCTTTAAAATTGTCACTAGAAATTAATGTATTGCAAAAATGAACTGAATAAATAAAATGATTGAATTGAAATACAAAAATATTGTATGCACACTATTAAATAGACATAATTGATATAAATGTATTTTGAAAAGCACAGTATACCTTTGCAGTGGCTTAAAAGAATCACCACCAATCAATGGCTTTAGAAATAGAAGCCTAGAAACACAGGATGGGAGAACAGATTATGTTTCTGTCTATGCAAGGTAAATTCTGAGAATATATCTGAGTCAGCAATGAAACTGGATAATAAATTCCGTAGGAAATGGCAGAACTGAAGAAAAACCATTATGTAGTCACCTATTTAATACACAATAAAAACTCCATTAACCTATTCTTTAAACAAAGATGCAACATTCTGCAATTCTGCAGGGGCTCTGACACCTACTCTGGCTCTGTGCCACAGTAAATATGTATGCAATGCCAACCAATGGAATGATCCTGCCAAGATGGAATAACAGACTTTTAAAATGCTGAGTCAATAACTTATTATTGAACTCTGGGAGCATGGATTTGCTGACTGACCAATTTGTTGTCTAATAATACATTTCATTTGACTGCTTGCAGAAATGCACCTTAAATGGAATTAACTCCAGGGAGTTTTGTGTTTATACCATCTTCAGGTTTCCATATCAGTCTCAGAGACCAAGAAAATAGAGGGAAAATCTATTAACATATTTGTAATTACAAAACATTAACACTGTATCTATTAATCACAGAGAATCCTTTGAAAACTTACCAAATCTATTTTCGAGAGACATTTGGGAGGGCGTCTTGTCTGAGTTTTATTGTCGCTTGTCGACATGTGCCAAGCACTTTTGAAAGGAATCAGAGTTTCTTCCACCAGATGGTATCACAGCCCTTAGGCCATTGGCAGAAACGGGGAATTGATCTCAGAACGATGCAGCCACAACCACCATAATTGCAGACAAGCGGATTGAGTCACTTCACTGAGAAGCGTTTGTCGTATATGTTAGTTTTTGCTCGTTTGTTCCGAGCCGTTTACCCATAAAAGATCATCTGGTCACAAAGCGGTTTTTATTAAGTAACACGCACAAACGTACAATGAACAACCCAACAATATCGATAACGCAACTGTGATATGAAACTCACTCACACAACCCAGGAGCTGCACACATAGCTGTCTAACTACAACCAACCCCTCAGGGCATGGAAGACAAATATCTATTTACAACAGTCTCTAGAGTTTCCCGTGAACCTTCTCCTTTTTGTCATCGTCTGGCCAGTGATCATCAGGAAAGAGCAGGGGTATCACAGTCCATTCACTGCATCACATCAGATACGGGTATAAACGTCGCTCCTTGAAGCTGGTCGTTTGGGCTGGAGATCTTGGTAAGGCTTTTGTTACCTTGATTGCGCGATCGCATCCTGTGGGTCAAATGCACAATACCAACTATCCCCGGGACAGGGTGGGACATGTCAAGTCAAAGTTTCTTTAAGGTTACCGGGTTTACAGGTACAGAAGCATGTTGGCAGTTCTCGGCTAGTCAGATTCCCTTCAGGACCATCACCTTAAAAGAATTTGTTTGTACTCCATTATAGAATGCATGGCAGCATAACTAATTGCAGGCTCAGTTGGACATGTACCCCATCATTGTACAAAACTTTTCAAAACATGACAAATTTGTGCTATTAAGGTTATGATGCTATTGTCTTTGTGAGATCCACCTGTGTGAATCATCTCTGGAGTGTACTTTTACTGGCCCTCCCACCACTGTGATTTTCCGGCCCCACTGAACTCCATGGACTTTTGAACAGCTCGCCACATTTTCCAGCCCTGCTTCTCTGCCACTACCGGATTGTAAAGTTCTGCTTCAGATGTTAGACACACAAACTGGAGTCCTGCCTTCTCAATTGGTGCTAAAACTAAAACAAACAAAAGGATCACTGACTAAAAGATAGTAAAAGTACTATCTTTTACTGAGATAGTAAAAAACCTATCTCAGACATTTCCCCTATATCTCCCACCATGAACCTTATAGTTCTGTTCCCTGGTAACAGCTACATTCACCCGAGGAAATAGTCTCTGAACGTCTACTCTATCCCCTGTCATCATCTTATAAGCTTCTATGAAGTCGCCTCTCATCCTTCTCTGCTTTAAAGAGAAAAACCGTAGCTCCTTCAATCTTTGCTCATAAGACCTACCCTCCAAACAAGGCAGCATCCTGGTAAATCTCCTCTGCACTCTCTCCAATGATTCCACATCCTTCTTATAGTGAGGTGACCAGAACTGCACACAATATTGCAAATGTGGTCTCACCAATTTTCTGTACAGTTGCAGCATAAACCCACAGCTCTTAAACTCTAACTTCCTGTTAATAAAAGATCTCATCTTGTTCTTACGACCTTAACTTAGACCATTAATTCAAACGTTTGGAAAAGGCTTTTGCAACCAGAGTTGCATAACGTGCACCATTAGGATAAGAAAAAACATTACATGTCTGTCATGAGCAAAATGAGCATTGTACTTCAAATCAATCTCATAATTGACAAAATAAATTGAATTTTATTGCTGGGGTTTTGAGGCATGCACTAGGCAAGGTAATTGAGTTGCCTATTGCCCAATGTCATCAATCAGGAGTCAGCATTGTTTTGATTGTTGAGCCACATTTATGTTTCAATGGTCCCCCCATGCTTTTCTAACAGTGATTTCATTGGAGGGTTGGATTTCCAGCTGCCTCAGTAAACATTTAAAATATAGTTGTATCTCTTAAAGTGAGGAGTCATTGAACACTGAATATCTGTGCAGCTGCTTGGATGTTGTTAGAGAACAATACATCTCAAACAAAAGCATCATAATTTTCATACACAGTGATGCAACAGACAAAGACACAAACACCACTCCCCTCACATGATAGGAATGTACCCAAGCAGACAATATAGTAAGTCTGAAAGGAGCCAGCAGGCGATGTCAATACCTGCAGCTGTCATTCCAAGTATAGGTTCAGTGTCACAAATATTTCAATAACGTGAAATGAACAGCAAGGGCAAGAATGACTTACTCTTGTCTCTTTCTCTGGTTTAAACTAGGTACAGTACCAACGACACATCTACCCACAATGATGCCCCCAATGTCATCAATCAGGAGTCAGCATTGTTTTGATTGTTGAGCCACATTTATGTTTCAATGGTCCCCCCATGCTTTTCTAACAGTGATTTCATTGGAGGGTTGGATTTCCAGCTGCCTCAGTAAACATTTAAAATATAGTTGTATCTCTTAAAGTGAGGAGTCATTGAACACTGAATATCTTCCAAACACATCCTTTCTCTCCTGCACATACTTCTACTAATTCCAAGGGGGCATTAACAATTTTCAGCCATTTTCACATTTCCTACTCTTCTTACAAGAAGCACCAACAGAACACTGAAATGGCTAAACATTTCACTCTGCTGACTGTTTTTCAAATGTCACACCAAGGCACTTGTTTACACATAGGGACCTCCTGTTACTTCTGCTCCTCCCTCTCAGTGATTGAAAACTGTTCCACACATCTGCACAACACTTTGCAACAACCATACTCTTCAACTCAGAGAGAAGCAAAATATAGGTAAGCATCAACCTCCATTCAGACGCTCACCCAGATGAAGGAAATACAATAGGTAGACCTGGGGATGCAGGTGAACAAGTCTCTGAAAGTGGCAGAGCAAGTGGAGAAGGTTGTAAAGAAAGCATATGGTACGTTAGCCTTTATAGGAAGGGATATAGAGTACAAGAGCTGGCCTTTAATTTTGCAGTTGTATAAAACATTGGTTAGACGTCATTTGGAATATTGCGTCCAGTTCTGGTCGCCCTACTACCGGAAGGACGTGGAGACTCTGGAGAGACTGCAGAGGAGGTTTACCAGGATGCTGCCTGGTATGGAAGGTCTGAGGTATGAGGAGAGGTTAGGCAAATTGGGATTGTTTTCCTTAGAAAGACATAGACATAGAGGAGATCTAATAGAGGTGTACAAGATTATGAGGGGTATAGATACAGTAAACAGGGTTAAGCTCTTTCCTAGGATGGACTCGAATAGCACGAGGGGTCATGGGCTTAGGGTGAGGGGGGTAAGGTATAATTTGGATGCGAGAGGGAGTTTTTTCACACAAAGGGTGGTGGGGGTATGGAATGTGCTGCCAAGTAAAGTGGTGGAGGCAGGCACTCTGGAGTTATTTAAGAGATACTTAGATGGGCACGTGAACAGAATGGGAATGGAGGGGTATAGAAAACTGATTTAAAGTAGGGATCATAAGCCTTGGGAGTCCCTGGGAAGTGTGTAAATAGATGATGATATTGATGTACTTGTTTTTATCCTACAGGTGCTTTGGTCCACTTTGTTGTCTAACAAGGGGCATACACGCGATGGGTCGTGAGAGGGCTGCTCTTGGATTTTTTTTCGAGAGTATCCTCGTGCTTTACGTCGTTAGTGTACGCTTGACCTGGACCATTTGATGGGCAACACGACAGCTCAGTGACTATCACTGTGCTGTGCAGATATATGGATTTGGGCCTGTGTCTGTAGGAGTTTGCGCATTCTCCCCGTGCTTGCGTGGGTTTTATCCGGGTGCTCCGGTTTCCTCCCACATCCCAAAGATGTACTCTTAGGCTAATTGGCACAACAAATTCTCCCTAAATTGTCTCAAATTTGGTTTTTAATCCATAGATCTATAAACATAGACAGGGATCACGGGTAGAGGTGGGAACATCGGAGTGGCAGCACAGGCTCGTTGGGCTGAAGGGCCTGTTTCCCATGCTGTTTTGTTCTTTGTTCTTTAAATCAAAATGTGTTGGGGACTCTTTCTGCACAAACACAATACATTATTGTAAATGCTGCCTGCATACTGCCACACTCTGTCTGAAACCAAGGAGGAAAACATTTTGAGATGTTGTGGCATTCTGTTATAGGGCATCAGCACTCTGTCATAGAGCATGTGGTCAACTTTATGAGTGCTAACTTTTAGACTCCCCAACAGTAGAGACAATCTATCAGCATCCACCATATCAAGGCCCTTCAGAATATTGCGTATTTCAGTAAGATTTCTATTCATTCTTAGCACCAGAGAATTATGATCTCTCATCATAGGACAGCCCCCTTCTTCCAAGGACAAATTTAGTTCACCTTTGCTGCACTGCCTTCAGATACTACTGCCAGTATATCTCTTCTTAAATGTGGAGATCACAACTGCACACAGTATTCTATATGTGGTCTCATCAAAAATCTGCACAACTGTCCTTATAATTGTATTCCAATTCCCTTGCAATAAAGTCTAACATACTATTTCCCTCCTAATTGTGTGTTGCACTAAATGCTAACATTTTTCCATTCCTTGCACATCCAAATAAGTCCCTCTGAATATCAACATTTTAGTTTCACACCTTTTAAAAACTGCAACAGTGTATTCAAAAATGTAAAAAAAGATGTTTTGGTAAATGCTCCTGTCATGTTTAGTTCTGTGATTTAACTGTACATACAACTCTGATTCTAAGGAAAAAAAAAACTCCCCTGCAGTTGAAATTTAGAATAAATTCCAAACATTTACTCCCCTCCTTGGTTTGATGATTAATCTGCTTCAAATGAAAATGTAAGACATCTTTTCTTTCAATTTCAAGTTCTTGAAGTTGAAATCTAATGTTTTGAGAGATGTGACCATTCTGAATGCTGGACTGAGTTTCAAAAGCTGTGGAGGAGTATTTATCTTTGCAGGTGATCTGCTGACAAGAGAATAACTAATATTTTTAATAAGTTGTAATAATAATCTCCCTTTAATGTGGATTCTGATTACATAGTTATTTGCTTATACAAGTTAATACCCACTTAAGGGTGGCTTTTTTTCTATAGCAGTACCACTAACAAATCTTTGAATTAGAGTTTTATTAGATTGTTGAGTGGTTAATTATTTACACCTTCATTTAAAAGAATTTCTATTGCTCCTAAGCATAATACATAGATCATATTAGGTATGTGGTTATGGAGGATACTTGAGGAATCTGAGGTAGCATGGTGACCTTTGGAGGACATATAAGCAATATTGAGAACTGGACTGTGGTCTTCAAGAACTGAGGTGCATCTTGTAACCAGCCTGCTTCTGCATCTATACTCCTTCCATACACTATCATGACTTGCAAATTCTACCATGAACCTGAACCCTGTATTGAAAAAGTAAAATCTCAATCAAAGTCAATCATGAGCCACATGTTAATTTGTGAAGTAAAGGACAACTCGTGCTTTGCACAGGAACATGAAAATGAAGCCTCAGGACCTTTGAAAGATATGCATACATAGGGGCTTAAAACCATGTCACTGATCTCCTGCAGCCCACTCACTAACAGATCAGTGGGAATGATGAGCCATAGCTCCATGGAAATGGAAGTGGTAAATGGGGCAGCTTATGTTGCCCTTTCCCAAAGTGATCTCACATCTATTCTCTCACTGATCCTTCAGTCAATGCCAATCATGATGCCAGAAAACCAGCTAGACCAGAATGCCCTGGCAGTAACCGGGATGCTAAAGTTTGCAGCTAAGCCTTTTAAGCCCTGAACCCTTACAGTTCACTGACCACAAGTATATCGAAAGCATTCATCCAAGAATCAGCAGCCTACTATAATCTATGGTGAAGTAGCAAATTCTACAGTCCTTTTCAACCTGACTGCTGACCACATTGCAAAATCATTGGCTTTGATGAAGAACCCATTAGTGATCACTGGGCACTGGTATTATCATTGGACTGTAGATTGACTAATGTAACCACAATCAACTGTGACAACCTGGAAAAAAAGGGCCAGAGAGTCACTGACTGCTACAAGAAGAGCATGACTGGCTGTGAGACTGGAATGCAAGGGCTTGTTGTAAGAGCTTTCTCAGGTCTGTGACAACCTCTGCACAGATTGTAGTTCATCATGTACTCTCTTCAGCTACCATGCTCTAAGAAGGCATTGGCAACCAGTGACTTATGTATGTATGTCCATGGCTACGCTTTGCTGTGTTTTCTGTTGATTTCTGCAGTTCTGGTTGAACAGAAGACTCTTTTGCTCTTACCACAAACCGTTGGCATTAGTGAAGGACTTGCAGGTTAATAATCAACCCATTTACTCACGTTATGAGTGCACTTTCCATGACTGACTTTTAGCCTACAACAAAGAAAGATGGCTTAAGGCACCCTTCTTGTGTGTGATTAGCTCAGGGCCCAGCTACTACTGCTGCTCTTCTTCCTTCTAACATGGTGCATTGGCAGGATGATTCCCATCTACCATTCTATGCCTCCTGAAGGTTCAGAAAAAAAAGTGAAAAATCTGTGAAGTAAATTGATGAACTTATGAAGCAATCCACCCAGATGAATTTCACAGCACTATCAAAGATTATTTAGTTGCAGATAAACTCCCATTGAATATTTATAACATATTCTGATCACTTTTTTATATCTGTGCCACCCAATAGTTCAAGATGACTCTGACACAGCACACTACTTCTTCGTAATTTAAATTCTTATCTACTTCTGGTGTTCTAGTCTAGAGAAGGCCCAAGCAAATTGGTGGTGGGCAGGATTACAGCCAGATGAGGGTATTACTTACAGTTTTTCAGCCGCAACCACCCTGTTCCTATAAGATATGCAGTTAAGATCAATCCAAATCTGTTTTGGCAATCCTACACCAGTTGGTGGTGTATTCTTTCATCGAGCACACTTCCTTGGCTATATCTTTTCACTATCTGCATAACTAATTTGCAGTACAAGAAAGAAAGACGCCAAACAATACAACATCATTGTGCAGTGAAACAGCACAAAACACACAATAATATGTGTTGTGATAAGATGAGGATCTTGACTATTTAGGTTTACACAAAGTAAAGGTGAAGTACATCCCCACAGGAGGAAGGAAATGTCAGGCAAATCAGCATGGACAAGTATTCCCGGCAGGAGACACTGAAGCTTGGAGGAAGCTGAATTGCCTTTTCTAACATGGAATGATTCACCACATGGTGACCTAAAGAGGGAAATAAAAATCAGACTTTTACTGCATATGCATAAATAACATGATACTTTATTAGCTTATTTTCACTGGTTCGTTGAAACTGTTATATTGTGATCTAATTTCTAACAGTTTATATAACAACTTTTATTAATAGCTTACTTGCTTATTGTTAATCTTTCAATCCAATTTTTAGCATGAGTTGTGACTTAAACATCTGGCAGAACGTTCTTTCAGTAAAGCAGCTGTTAACATTCGAACTCTTGGGGGTGGAGGACTAGCGGTCATAAACGTACAAAAAATATTTAATTGAAAAATTGCCTATTGTATTAGATACATTATCCATTCCAGAAATTTATTTCACTTTGTATACCTATAACCCTGCTCACAGTGCAGTCACATTTATATTGGAGAGACTAGACTTAGGGTTGGATGATTGCTTTGCTGACAACCTCTGTCCAGTTTGCAGACATGACCCTAACTGGTCACATGCCAGTCTAAGTCTTTATACACTTCCACTTCTAACTTCTCAATCCTTGGTCTCTTATACTGTTCTCGTGAAGCTCAAGGAACAGCATTTCAAGTTTCAATCAGGCACTTTTCAGTTTTCCAGATTCAATGAGTTCGACAATTTCAGATCCTAACCTTCGCTCCAGTTCTTTTGAACAGCAGGTGTTGGTACTGTTTTGACCACAATCATTTACAGCTCCTCTGGGGAATTCTTGGTTTCTATATTTACCCTATTACTACACCCTTTATGATGTGTCTAATGATTCCTTCTGTTATTCAATTCTCCTGCTTTTTACTATCACAGATCTTTCTTTTAATTCTTTCCACCTTCCACATCATGATGTTATACTCTGATTCTTCAATTCCATTCTTGCTTAAAACCAGTTGCATTGCTAACCTATGCTAATTCTGCTGGAAGGTCAAAGACCTGAACCATTAAATGCTTTTCTATCCACAGATGCTGCCTGACCTGATAAGTATTTTCAGTACTGTTTTTATTCCATAGCATGCTGAGTATCTTGCTTCCAAAATAATTATTTTTGTACCTTCTATGCACAAAATGAAATGACTATTGATTGGCTGTAACTTGTACTCCAACCCATCTACTAGATGACCATTAGACTATTGGACTAGGCAGGAAAAAGTCATTCAGGATTTCCTCATGATTATCATACCCCACTTCTAGTATGGATATGTTTGTGGATATTTTGAGACAGAACCAGTTTTGGTCATGAAAACTCAAGTCTCATTTAAACACCACCAGATTGGGAATCCCTTTCTCAGCTCATAAATAAAGATTTGTCATTTCATTTAGGCACAGAGAACAATCAGTGCTTGTATAACAATGCTCAAACTTCATCATTTTCAGCAGTTTTAATTCTAAATGATCACTGTTATTAAAGACAACATGCAATGCATGCAATGATCGTTGATTATGTTTTGAGAGGTTACTTCAAGCACTGCTTTGGTAAATTTGTAAATAAATTCGTGGTGAACCAGGATTCTGAAAGGATGAAAGGAATAACAATGCAAAATTCAACTCTTTAAGTGAGGCATTAAAGATTGCAAATTAGTATCCTGAAGCCTTGTTGGTCATTAACAAACATTGTCCAGTGTGGTTTTCTGAGCCAGTCTTTGAGAAACATAATTCAATCATAGATATGATTTACATTTGTCAGCTGATCAGATAGGATTTTTCCAATAAGTATTTCACTACACTGGATGGAAATGTTATCTTGTTCAATCGAGAACTACAAAATTCATCTATTCTACTGTCCAGTTAAAGGAAGGCAAACCCCGCTTATATAAAAAAACTTAATATCATGAGCTAATCCAATGAACATTGAGATAAATGTATTGGATGTAAGCATTACAGAGCAGAAAGATTTAATTCATGATGTGCAGGATGAGTGGGGAATAAATTAAATGCCCCATTTATGCCCTCCTTTCACAAAGATAGTGAATCATTTTATCTTCAAGTTAAATAACTGAGGATAGTTCTTTGACATGTCTCAAGTATAGTTTTTCAGATATGATTCCTGCCAATAACTTTCAGTTATATGGCGATATCACAGTTGAACCTGATTCTGTCCTCATCTAACACACTTCTTCAGTAGGAGTCATCGCACACCAATTGAGAACAATGAGAATCTTTACCAGTTTTCAATACTTTACCCTGTGTTTCCTCAGTAACATTACTGGTATCTGCATGAGTGTGCAGTTGTGTAATGCTTCTTAAGTGGGGCTGGTAGCTCCCTGGAATCTCATTGCTTTGTCAAGGAAGCAGATGGCTTATTATGAGTATCAAAGCACACATTTTTATTTGGGCATTTTAGTAGCTTTTATACATCGAATGTATGGGCACTTCATATAACATAAAACCAAAAAACATTTGATCTCAATATGAGACTCAACACTAATTTTGCTCCGTTCTCCAATAGCCAAAATCCATACAAAGTCAAGCTTACTAATAAATAAATTGTTGCTTCCTCATAGAAAGTGAATGTGAAGGTTTTAGTATCAACAGTATATTTCATTTTGACCCTTTTATATGAAAGTTTTCTCCTTAAATATAAAAGCTAGAAGTTGGGGGGATGGAATTGACATGTTAATTTTGGCCATGTAAATCCTTCCCTCCCCCACCATAATAGCTATAATTCAATTTCATTTTCTCTTAATTACCTCATTTATCACATTCCTGCTAACATCCTTACGTCATCGTCATGTTTCTGGTGTGCATCGATTACAACTTTTTATCATCATATGTGGACATATTCTGCACCATTAATGAATTGAAGTTTTCATGCTCAATTTTGGTTTTCTGAGCCAATCTATGAAAAACATAGTTTAATCAGTCATGATATACATTGGTCAGCCAATTAAAGGAATTTTTTTCAAACCTCCTCTCATGACTTTTGTTAACAGGGGGATTGTCCACACCAAAAATACTTGCTCCATCATTCCAGTTATCTATATTATTAAAACAGCTTTTTCTTTACCAGACCCAATATCTCTGCACCCCACAACAGAACTATCACGTACAACAATCTCATTAACTTGAGGACTGAGAAGAAAAAGAATATCCCACCTGGTGCCTGTGTTATTTGGCTACACTCCTTCAGTATGCTTCAAGATTCATTTGGCTTTGATACCCTTAAAGATTTTAAACGTCTGGCCAGAGTTTCCGACTATTATCTAGTCATCCATGTTGAAAGGATTTGCCTGAACATGAAGTGAGATGTGGGGACAACTTGTGATGATCCACCAAACAAAAGTCCATTAATAATCACTGTCCATGCTGAGATATAAAGACCATCATGTGACCAGTGGGCTCAGGGAGGATGGGGGGAGCATCATCATTTCCAGAAATAACATCTTGGTTTAGTTAGTTAAGTTTCCTTTTCACATTTTGTTTTAGTTATAGTGCCCCTATCAGGAGTGGTTATCTCTCTTTAATTTGTTTATTTTAATCAAAAGAGTAGAAAGACCATCATGCATCAAACCACATTTTGTTGTAAGCTACTCATTGCAATCCTGGAACAGTTAAAGGAGAAATTTGTAAGGAAATTAAAAATATACTTTACATGTGCATTGATCAAACTAAATACATGTTGGGAAGCAATGTATACACCAGGTAAACTGTTTTTGTTACAGTTGGGAAGACTCATTTGCACCTGCAGTGTTTAAATTTTGAAGGGCTGATTTCAATCTAACATTTTTTGTTGTTTATGTATTTTCAAATTAACCACACAATATAAAATGAAAATTTGACAAATTACTTAGATGATTCAATACGGAAAGACAAATGATAAAACTGACTTAAATCTTTTGGATCATGGATTATCTGCCCAAACTAAATTCCTTGTTTATTTCTCATTAAAAGGGCAATTTTTTGATTTACATTTATTGCAGGGTGCATTGCCAAAGAGAGCACGTGTCAATATTTAGCAGTGTTGAATATAATTTTCCAATTATTTGTCCACCTTCAACATCACTGAAATTTCTGATATGCATTTTCATCCAGCAAGGCTCCCTACCGGTAGTGTACATAGGTAATATTTTATTTTACAAAATTATTTGAGTCAGAAAGTCATGAATTCAAACCTCATTCCAGTATTAAGGCACATAATCTTGGATAAAAATTCAGGGCAGTACTGAGGCAAGGCTGCCCTTTACATGGAATACTAAACGAAGACCTTGTGTCTGATCTTTTGATATTATTCACAGAACAGCAGGTAACTCTGATTCTCTGGAAAACATGCCAATAACAGATTAACTAGTGTTTTAAATCGTCACAAATTTCTAAAGCATCCAAACTGGTTTGGTCTGTATTGTGGGAAAATTTCAATTTCTCTGGTCTATTGAAAAAGGTAAATTAGCTGAAATATTTGTTGAAACTATCAGTGACTGTTTTCTAACATACCATTCTGGTGATAGGTCCAGGGTTATACTCTAGTTTTAACCAGTGGCCTCAGTATAATATCAGACCTGTATGTTGAAGATTACTTGGGCAACAGTAATGACAATTTAATTTTGATTTAGTCTTATTAACCAAGCAAAAGCTACTGACATTTAATGCTGGTTTCTGATTTCAAAAGGATTAACTTTTCAAAAATTGCTGAAGATTTGGGAAAAAATTGATTACAGAGCTGTACTAGGCAAGGAAATTAATTTAGAGGAGAAATGGAATGTCTGTAAAACCATTCTAAAGCAAAAAGCAGCCATAAAGAAAGAATACAGCAAAATGAAACTAAAATAGTTCTTTTGAATCTTTTCAAAATAATATGCCAGGCATATTTGTCTACACAAGGTTACTGTGCTTCAAGAGTTTGTTTTTTGTAACAAAAGCAAAATGTTGCGGATAATGGCGATTTGGCATTGAAAATAAAAACATAGTGCTGGAAGAACTCAGGTAGTCTGGTAGTATCAATTGGGAGAGAAACAAAATTAACATTTCAAATCAAATAGGACTCTTCTTTATTGAGTTCTTTATTGTGATTGATTTATTATTGTGACATGTATTAGCGTACAGTGAAAAGTGTTGTTTCTTGTGCGCTCTGCAGACAAAGCATACCATTCATAGAGAAGAAAATGAGAGAGTGCAGAATGTAGTGTTAGTCATAGCTAGGGTGGACAGAAAGATCAACCTAATGCAAGGGAGGTCCATTCAAAAGTTTGATAGCAGCAGGAAAGAAGCTGATCTTGAATCGGTTGATATGTGACCTCAGATTCTTGTATCTTTTTCCAATAGAAGAAGGTGGAAGAGAGAATGTCCGGAGTCTGTGGGTCCTTAGTTATACTGGGTGCTTTGCCAAGACAGTGGTAAGTGTAGACAGAGTCAATGAATGGGAGGCTGATTTGCGTGATGGATTTGGGCTATATGCACAACCTTTTGTAATTCCTTACAGTCTTGGACAGAGCAGGAGCCATATCAGGTTGTGAAACAACCAGAAAGAGTGCTTTCTATGTTGCATCTACAAAAATTGGTGAGTGTCATAGCTGACATGCCAAATTTCCTTAGTCTTCTGAGAAAGTAGAGTTGTTGGTGGGCTTTCTTAACTGTAGCATCGGCATGGGTGTACCAGGATAGGTAGCTGGTGATCTGAACACTTAAAATCTTGAAGCTTTCAACCCTTTCTATTTCATCCCCATTGATGTAGACAGAGGCATGTTCTCCTTTAAGCTTTCTGAAGTCAATGACAATCTCCTTCATTTTGTTCACATTGAGGGAGAGATTATTGTTACCACACCAGTTCACTAGATTCTCTATCTCATTCCTGTAGTCTGTCTCAACATTATTTGAGATCTGACCCACCAAGGTAGTGTCATCAGCAAACTTGGAAGTCGAATTGGAGGAGAATTTGGCCACACAGTCACAAGTGTATAAGGAGAATAGTAGGGCACTGAGAACACTGCCTTCCGGGGCAACCAGTGTTGTGGATGATTTTGGACGTGTTGTTGTTGCCTACCCTTACCGATTGTGGCCTATGAGTTAGGAAGTTCAGGATCTAGTTGCAAAGGGAGGTGCCAAGACCCAGGCCACAGAGTGTGAAGATGAGTTTTGTAGGAATAATAATGTTGAAGGCTGAATTGTAGTCAATAAATAGGAATCTGATATAGGTGTCCTTGTTATCTAGGTGTTCCAGGTTTAAGTTCAGGGCTAAGAGATGTCACCTGTTGTGAATCTAATGCAGCGATAGGCAAACTGTAGTGAATCCAGCAATCCAGAAGGCTGGAATTGATTCGTGCCATGACTAGCCTTTCGAAGCACTTCATAATGATGGATGTCAGAGCTACTGACCGATAGTCATTAAGGCATGTTGCTTGGTTTTTCCTAGATACCGGGATGATGGTCACTTTCTTGAAGAGGATTGTTGTAGAGAGGCTGATGATGCCCGTGCATAGCCCCACTAGCTGATCCATGCAGGACTTGGGTGCATGTCTGGATACCCCATCCAGGGCAATCGTTTTCCATGGGTTGACCTTCAAGAAAGCTGCTCTGACATCTGCAATGGTGACCCAGATACAGGTTCGTCCATGGCTTCCAGGGCGGAGCACATGTTCTCGCTGATTTCTTGCTCAAAATGGGCATACAGCTCTTTGAGTTCATCAGGAAGGGATGTGTTAGAGCCAGCAATTTTACATGCCTTCATATTATAGTCTGTTATGTCTTGCCATAGTCAGTGGAAGTCCGTATGGCTAGTCTGGGACTCTAGCTTGGTCTGGTACTGTCTTTTGGCATCTTTGATGGATCTCCTTAGATCGTATCTGGCTTCCTTGACTATCAATAAACTTCATCATGTCTTAGTAGCTTACTAATTCACACCTGTTCTGCTTTTGTTTCATCCAATAATAATACGTATTTTAGTGCAACTCAGCGTAGGTAAGAAACCGTATCAGCAATTCAGTTTATAAACTTCTCACTGACCAGTTTCAGTGGTCAGGAGCTGAACATCATAATTATCCCAACTTCATTTTTATTCATTTGCTTTGTCATGGTTCGATCTCAAAGACAAACGACTACGCTCTTATGTCTTTGCATGAACTTACTTGCCTGCCAATCTCTTTAGTAAGGACAAGTATTCAAACAGAAGGGGGTTGTACCAAGGTCTGCAAGCTCTGTGAAATCCCTGACAATGGGATCAGTCTTCAGGGAAATTGCTGTCAACCTTTTGCGCTCACTAGGGGTCGTCGAATGTCAGAAAATCAATTTGGTAACAACAGGAAGGACGCGCAACTAAGCACAGATCCCTAGAAACACTCGGATTAGCAGCCGCAGTGCTTTTATAAAATTACAAGTGTGTGAAATCAATGAATCGATAGCTAAGGCCAGTCGCTGACGCCGCGATGAAGCAAAACGTTGCAATATAAAGTGTGCAACAAAGTTACAATTGGAGCACAAATGGAAAAAGAAAAAGGCAAGCTATTTAAGAGCATTTAATCGCCAGGTTGCGAGATAATTTGAGGATTGATGGAGTGACGTCAGTACGTACCTTGATAGCAGAGTAATCTCCTTGTGGACGGTCTAATCTCAGAGGGAAATGGGCATGTTTCTACTCAGATGTGGGGACACGCTGTTACAAGCACGGTGCTAACGTACCAGCAAATCGCTCGCGGAATGATTAAAGCGAAAAGTAAAATAAAAACTCTTTAATAGCAGGCTGTGCGCGGCTGCTGAACTCCTCTGTGCGATTCTGTCCAGCTATTCCAAGGTATGTGCAGCACTTGGCGTTTTTATCCCCTGCCTGTCGAGATGTTTAACCGCACAAGATAGAGATTTATTTTCGGGGCAAGTCTTGTTCCACGGCGATTTTAAATAGTTATGTAATTTAGGTTGCAATCTAAAACGATCTTTTAGACAGCGCTATGTGTTTTTTTTAAGGCAAAATAATGAAATTGGGGCTCTTTGTGCCAGTCTAGTTGCTTTCAGGTCAAGCTGAGTGAGTGGTTACCTGTGGTTTAAGTGTTCTCTGGTGACACATCAGACTGACTCCCGTAATATTATCGCTGGTGATTATGTAATTGCGCTGAAAGGTCAGGAAATACCGTGTTAGCAGATGAATGCTGAAAAACGCGCCTACAAGCTGCAGTTCATATGGGATCACGATGTCATTTTAAACTAGCATTTACTGCCTCCTGAAGTGGGATGCATTTGATCAATCTTTTTACATAAAAACCCTTTATCAAGGACATGTGCTGAATTCTCCTTTAATATTCTGGTAGAATTTGTTCACACCAGACTTCATGTTTCAACAAACTTGCACAATCCGGGAAGAAAATTCTAGGTGGACCATACTATACATGAGCAGGCAGTAGAAACTTTTATCAGAGAGTAATGCCGGGTACTAATGAAATAAAGCTTAGAGGGCAGTACTATAAAGAGATCGCGTTGATCAGATTTGAGCAACTCGCGCTTCAACCGTGGGTAATCTACTAAAGTTTTACAACCATAAGGAAGAATCTCTTTTGTTTCAAGGGTATAATTTGATGGACGAGACGATGAGTCAATGATAACTTTAGCAGAGACAGTTGACGATTTAATTGTTACAGTATTTACTTCAGTCGCTGCATACGACTTGAACAGCTTATGGTGTTACCCTTCCCCCAATGAAAAGCGATTAGACACATATAAACTTGACTTACCAACCAATTGCAACATAACTAACTGGTATCTTGTTCTTACTGTAGTGTTTTTCCTTTCTCCTAAAAAAAACACACACTAGTTAGTTGGTATGATGGAACAGTTATACCGATGAATGTAACTTGGTGCTGAGAAGTGATTTAGTATTGCCCTCACACCAGAGCAGAGCTGCTTTGGTCGCTCTGTTTACCACGTCATGCATGGTTGAAGAATAGGCGGCATTTCCAGCGACACGGTCAAGACATCTTTTTACCTTCTCGCAAGATAGTCATCGCTTGCTTAAGTACTTTGCTTGAACTAATTCTAGCATCGTGAATACCTGGAGGAGGCACCCTCACCCCACTTCCGTTTCAATGCAACCCGCTCCTTGAAAATTTAGGCAGTCTGTTCCACTGTTTCTAACATTAGTGTCATAAGCCTCGGGTTTAAAGACTTGATACAATCATTTCTAACTTCAAAATAATTACCATAGTTGGAGACAAATGAGCAGAGTTCTGTATATGTTTAAATATGCATAAACCACTGATCTACCTGATTAGAAGTGGTGTGAACAAGTCACATTGTTATATCTCCTTAGAGGCTGACAACTTTTTAAAAAATAATTTGAACTTCCAATTAATAGCTAAAGGGATGAGATGGCAAGATTTCAATTTAATTCTTTTTACTGTAACAAAAGGCTAAAAGCACTGTTGACTAAATGCTACCTGTATAGGCAATTTATAATTTAAATTGCAAAGCAGATATTTTCTTTTAGCACAACCAAAAACACATCTCACATTACACTTTACACTGTCAGTGAAGTAGATGTTCAATTCAATCAGAATCAGTCCATGGTGATTCTTAGCTCCCAAGGGTTTACTCCTGTTCTTTTCCTTTCTCAGCCTGGATCTCAAAACTGCCTTTCACAGAGATTGATTTTTTTTCTCTCTGTGATTCTTCCTCTAGCATAAGCTAAGTGACTCTTCCAGCATCATTTTAACTTCTTGCAAATTTTGTCTTTTCAGTCTGAGAATGGGCTCCCACCTACATTCCTGCATGGCAGGAATCTTACTCTCTATTGCTGCTGTCCCTCTGCTAAATCTTGGGAGACACATATTGTCTGTGAGGGATATTCTGCTCTTCTCTGTGGCAATGTGAATCTCTCTGGCCTTGTGTCCAGGTAAAGATATTGATTAGTCATCCTCAACACGTCAGCTCTCTTATCTTAGAAGTAAATGGACAGCTTAAAGCAACTGTTCACAATTGGACATTTTAAACACCTTTCTGGGACTTTGGAAACTGGCAACCAGCTACTCTTAGCATACAGGTTGCTGCCATGATCACCATAAACACCTTGCATCTTTTTTCTTAGTAACAATCTAGGCCCCCTTTAATCTCTAACCATCCAGACTTGCTGTCAAGCAGACAGAAGAGGAGGTCACATGACCCACTTATTTTTATCTCAAATTAAAAGCATTCCCAAAACATCATAATCCAATAAAATCTCATTATAAAATATCAAATTGCAGTACTTAGAAAACAATACAGGTATCATATCATCTCAGCATTATGCTAATACTGTAAACAATTCACTGGTCTGTTACTCTGCAACTTTTAGTTATGGACCCTGCTGTATGTATATCTGAAGTAAACATAAAGGGATTTAGGAATAGAACATAGAACATTACAGTGCAGTACAGGCCCTTTGGCCCTCAACGTTGCGCCGACCAGTGGAACCAATCTAATGACCCTCTAAGCTAAACAATTCCAATGTTATGCATATGCCTATCCACTGACCATTTGAACGCCCTTAAAGTTGGCGAGTCCACATCTGGGCACGCCCTTACTACCCTCTAGTAAAGACCTACCTCTGACATCTGTCCCATAACTCCCACCCCTTAATTTAAGGCTATGTCCCCTCGTGTTAGTCATCACCATCCCAGGAAAAAGGCTCTCACTGTCAAATGAGCCCCCACAAAACAGATAGCTTTATTTTTTGCTTTTGACTTTATTATGTTCCCTTTTTTTCATCTGATGGTTTGAGTACTTTCCCTTGACATTTTGTGCTATAACTGGAACTTTGTTCTGCTTCCTACGCAGTTTGTGTATTGTTACCTTCAGTGGAAAAGGGGAAAAAAAGTGCAACATAATAGCAGTAGTCCAGTAATACCTTTGGCATTTTTTTATGTGCAAGTCTAGTAAATAAGCACAGATGGATTATTTGATTGTTGGCTTTGCACAGCTGAGTTTAATCCTGATTTTATCCATGCAGGATATCATTGATAGCAATCCAAAGATTTGTGTCCTTTGAGGCAACTTTTTCCCCCTCACTATCATTTATTTGTAACCAATAGTGAGATCCTGTAGTTAAGATCAGTTAACTCAAGTAAGATGCAAGGCCTCCCTAGTTTGTATGGTTTAGGACTCATCAAGTGGTTTACTTAGCCATTTAACTTGGAACTTGGGTTTTCAATTACATGCAAACATGCTAGCTCTAACTGCATGAACAATCGCCAGCATCAATACTGTCAACAATTTATTTTTAAATAATTGAGTTCATGGCTCCTCACCCAAAAAAAAAGGTTCTGAGGCAGGGATGAGGAGGCGAGGCTGTAAGCCTGAAATTGCATGGACAGAAGTCACTCCAGATTCTTGCCCACCTTTGCCTTGCAGTGAAGTTGGGGCAGGCAAGACTGCAGATTGGAAGCCTACTTTTGTCCTAATTGAGTCCTTAAATGATAAATTTGTAGACTGGTGGGTGGATAACAGCTCAGTGGGAGCAACTGAAAAATGAAGGCAGATGAAGGAAAGAGAGAGTAGGCATGCTTCCATCAGAAGCGTTTTTGACTGGGGATTGCCCTCTGCTTAAAGCCTAGTGACCTCTTGTCGGCCGCCACCAAATACCCCTCTCCTCATGAGGCCATCTATCAAGATCCTGATCATCCCTGTAATGAACTCTCCCCCCTCCCCCCAACCTCCCAGCCTTTCCCCATCCCACCAGTCCTGGAACTCCTGCCAGTGATCTTGCTGTCTGGTTTCGAAGTATTAGGCTGTGGCAGCTCCATGCATTGTCTCTTCTGGTCACAACAGCATTGTTGCAGGAGGGATTGAAAAATCACTGACGAATCTGATTGGCTGCTAGCTCTTCAAAGTGGATCTTCCTTCTGACTGAGAGCATGGAAGTCTCACCTTATACCAACCAATGTTCATTAAAACATAAAATGGCAACGAGGCTCTCAGAGTTAGCGATGATGTGTGCCCCACTAACATGTTGGATTGACCCCTACCATTCTACAAATTCAGGCTTATGTGATTTGGCTGTGTGTAACCACAAGAAGAACAAGAACTAATTGTTGCTGGTAGTGTTTTACGAAACCTCCGCTGCAACTTTCAAACTTTAGCTCCAAACTGTTTACAAAATGCCTTCTGATATATTTGTCAGGCTATAACTGCCTGGCATCAAAATGTCTGGTATACTGCAATTTCTACATACACATCTTGTAAACAAAACTGAGAACATGTGGGACTAAAGGCAAGTTCCACATGTTCTCTTGGCAGAAAATTATGAGGTAGGAGACAGAGAAGGGTTAATAGGCATATAGATTGACAATTTATGACTAGTGATATCCTCAGAAATTTGTACTAGGATGCAATTTTGGCTTTTTATTATATGTATAAGTGAGTTGAATGAAAATTAAGTACCATATATCTAAGTTTGCTGACAGAATTAAGCTAGGTGACAGTCATTTGTGTCGATGGAAGCAGAAATTTGCAAAGACACATCAATAGGTGAAGAGAGTGGACAAAATTGTGAGAGATAGAGTTCGATCTATAAGTGTGAGGTCATATATTTTGGACCTAGTAAAGATATGAGTATTTTGTAAATGATGAGAAGCAAGAAACTGTGGTTAAGCAGAGACATTTAGAGGTCCAAATACAGGAATCACGAAAAGTTCAGACAAGAGGTGTAAGTTATTTTGCAGTTTAATAAAGCTCTGCTGAGATTTCATTTGGAGTATTGTTCAGTTCTGGACAATACTTCGCTAAGGATATTATAGGTTTAGAATGGATGCGGGAGTGATCTAATTGAGGTGTTTAAAATTAAAATATTTTACACATTGGATAGAGAGAAACTATTTTGTCTTTTGGGGAAGTCCATATCAGGGGCAAAACCTAAAAATTAGAACAAGGCCATTTTGAGTGATGTAAAGGTATATTTTTCTCCACTTGAAAGGGTAGGTGAAAATCCGGAACTCTTCATCACTGTGAACTATTGAGGCTGGGTCAATTTAAATATTCAAAACTAATTAAAAATATTTGTTAAGCAAGGATAGGAGATTGAAAAAACCTGGGTGGGAAGGTGGGGTTAAGATGCAATTCAACCATAATCTAACTGAATGATGGAAGTGCTTGTACTTGTTTATATGTCCTTACTTGGAGAAAGTAAATACTGGCAAAGAAATGTCTAAATTAGGCCTACATCAGTAAACTGCATTTGAACATCAATCTTCACACAGTAAGATGTCCTAAGACACTTCCCAGAAGTACTATAAAACAAAATTTGACAGTGCCATTTAAGGAAATATGAAAACAGCTTGTAAATAACTTAGAAAGTAATGTTTTAAAGAGGAGAATGAGCTAGAGAGACAAAGAAGTTTTGGAAGGAAGTTATAGAGCAACTGAAGACATGGCTGCCAATTATGGATGGGATAAAATATGGATATACAGCAAACTAGAATCAGAGGTTGCTGGAAAGAAGGAGTGACAGTGAGTAATGTGCAGCCTGATGTTGGATTTCAGATGATATAGTTGAGGGCAGCACATAGATGAGAAATTGAAGACACTTCTTGGTCTCTTCTAAGATAATAATGCAGGAAAAAAGACAACTGCAGCCATGACTGGATAAATAGAATGAAATGAGGCAAGAGCGGTGCCACCAAAAATATTAGAGATGTTGGAAGAAGATATTGTTAAGAGCTACAGGCATGCCGAGAAGGATGAGGGATGTTTACCCCAGTCATGGTCTCATTTGTGAACTTGATAAGGGCTGTTTCAAGGAACTTTGAGTGCACATGCTGATTGTTGATTGGACTTAAGTTTAGTAGGACAGTGTGATGGAATTTGTTTTTGGTGAAGTGTGTGATTATGGTAGATTGGAAGGGAAGGGGATAGTACCTGAGCAGAGTTAAAGACATAACTGATATGGAAACTAGGAAGGAAAGTGGAATGGTCAGCATTATGCTGGAAAAATAGTTGGGAGAGCAGCTGGTAGGGTTTGTAGACCAGAGAAGCTTGCAGAAGACTTGAGGAGAGATAAGAGAAAAAAAAACAGAAAAAGAAGTTCATGGCTATAGCTGGTGGAAATTTCAGAGAAATTCATTTTGACAGGACACGAAAGCAATAGAGACAGTTGAACTGATGATTTGAAATCTACTGACTAAGAAGCTCCCCAGTTTCTCACACATGTTGTTGGTAAGGGTGGAAGGATAGATGAGTGGATTTTAAGAAAACAGTTTGTATTGAAGAAGAGAAGCCAAGGGCTATCTTGATATTCCAAGTTTCTCTTGGAACAGCGAGTGGTTTTGGCAGAGAAGACCAAGTTTCTGTAGCAGTCCAACAGATTTGATGATGAAAGGCTAAACAAATTGTCTGATATAAACATTCTAAATGGAGTTAGGGCTTTGCTGGGATTACCAGAGTGAGAGAAAGTAATGTATTTAATGGTGAACAAGGGCTTAATAAGTTAAAGCTGAGGATGCGATTAAGCAAATTGCTGGCTGCAGAAATGGAAAATCAAATTTGAAAGAGTCACTTTAGGTGACTGAGGGAAAGATCTTCCAATACATAATCATGTTCATATACATAAGTATAAGCCTCTAAATTATAACAACAAGTTTGTGGAATCCACTCATTTACAAGAACAGTGAATATACCTTAATTTCTTCCATGGTGCATAACCATTTGGTGCTGTTTCTTTTGCATAACATTGAAAAAAGACTGTGGTCTCAACCTCCTGCTATACTTCTTGTACGCCTATAATTGTGCGGCCAAATTCCCCTCAAATTCAATTTTCAAGTTTGCTGACGACATGACTTTAGTGGTTGGATCTCAAACAGTAACAAGGCAGAGTACAGAAATGAGATAGAGAATCTAGTGAACTGGTGTAGCAACAATAAACTAAACTCTCCCTTAACGTGAACAAAACGAAGGAGATTGTTATCAACTTCAGGAAGCATAAGGAGAACATTCCCCATGTCTACAACAATGGGGAAGAAGTAGAAAGGGTTGAGAAATTTTTAGATGTACAGACCACCAACAACCTGTCCTTGTCCCCCTATGCCGACACTATAGTTAAGAAAGCCCACCGACGCCTCTTCTTTCCAGAAAACAAAAGGAAATTTGGCATGTCAGCTATGACTCTCTCCAACTTTTACAGATGCACCATAGAAAATATTCTTTCTGGTTGTATCACAGCTTGGTGTGGCTCCTGCTGTGCTCAAGATTGCAAGAAACTACCAAAGGTCATGAACGTAGCCCAATCCAATATACAAACCAGATTCCCATCCATTAACTCTGTCTACACTTCCCGCTGCCTTGGAAAAGCAGCCAGCATAATTAAGGACCCCATGCACCCTGGACATTCTCTCTTCCATCTTTTTTCGGGAAAAAGATACAAAAGTCTGAGGTCACGTCCCAACCGACTTAAGAACAGTTTCTTCCTTACTGTTGTCAGACTTTTGAAAAGACTTATCTTGCATTAAGTTGAGTTTTCTCGACACCCTAGCTATGACTATAACACTATATTCTGCACCCTCTTGTTTCCTTCTCTATGAATGGTGTGTTTTTTCTGTGTAGCGCACAAGAAACAATACTTTTTGTTGTAGGTTAATACGTGACAATAATAAAATCAAATCAAAATGGGAAGAGGAATAGGCTGTTCAGTCCATCGAGCTTTCCCTAACAATTAATAACATTGTGGCTGATTTGATCGTGGTCTTAACTCTACTGATTGCACATCCATAAACCTCAACTCCCTTGTTAATCAAGAATCTGTCCAACTCATCTCAAATATATTTAATGGACCAGCCTCCCTTGCAGTCTATGAAAGAGAATCCAGAAACTAATGACCTTCTTCTCCCCATCTCTGTCTTAAATACCTTTATTTTTAAATTGTAGCCTCTAGTTCTAGATCCCACCCTCCCTCCCCACTAGAGGAAATATCATGTCAACTCTCTTAGAATCTTATATGTTTCATTCTCTGACACTCCAATGGATTCAGGCCCAACTTGCTCATTCTTTCCTCATAAGACAATCCCTTCATCCCAGGAATCAGCCAGTGAAACTTTTCAGAACCTTCCAGTGTAAGCATATGCTACCTATAGGAAAAGACCAAAACTTCATTGCTGTGTCTCTGACAAAAATATTAATTTTATCACAGAAATCAATTTTTCTCTGTACGACTTGGGGATTTTCATAGTAACTTCATTGCAGTGTTAATGTAAGTCTATTTGTAACATTAATAAATAAACTAATTTAATTGTTTGAACGTTCCTTCTGCTTTTAAAATGATTTACACTTTTTGAGTAAAGTACTTGGTTATGTTCCCCTGATGGTCCACTGTTTAACGCATAGTCAATCCATTCATAACGTGGCAGGTTCAAATCCTATCTCTGCCAAGTTAGCAGACCTTAATGACAACAGGGCAATGTAACTGGCATCAATACTGTTGGATTAGAGAGAAGAAACAAAACTGATTAGGTTTCCTGTTCCTAATTGCAATCCAGTTTGCCCGTTCTGGGAATGTTCATGTATGGCAAGATCAAGGTTGGCTGTTCTGCCTTCAGCAGTCTAATTGCCTGCTGGCAGTCACTGTCCATGCAGAATCGTACATCAAAGGATATGCAATGCCTGTGGAATCCTAGCCCCAAAAAAGGAAGAAAAATGGGGAGGAGTAAAGAAAGGGAAAATAATTAATTTTGACAGGTGAAGATTATAATTTCTACGTGCAGATTAAAGTATTCAAAATCGAAGTGGAAAGCGATGCTTGCATCTTTTAATTGCACAAAATATACACAGTGCTTTTGTTTTCGGTTTTTCATCAGGAAAGCGGAGAAGAGACGATTTTTTTTCTTCTGAACTATCACCTCGCAAGAAACTACAATCAGCTGCTACAGCAGCTGTGGATTTCCCTCCCTCTCTCTCACTGGGGTTTAGTTTCATCACTGAAAGCCAGTCTCCTCTTCTACTCCTCTGCTAGAGACAGAGAGGCGTCTTTAGCCACTCCATGACCTTAGCTTTTATTTATTTCTCGCGACGTGGCTGCTGTTGCTGTGAAGTTTGCTTTATCAAGGAAAGCGATCAAACTGGTCCGGATGACCCTGATTGTATGAATAAGTAAGCAGGATGCTCGAGGTTGCTGACGACTATTATATGCCTATAGGATTTTCGTAAGTTAGCAGAAAAGTGCTATTGCTGGCACTCTGCCTCTGTAGTGGATGTCATCATTGCTCAGAAGCTGTCTAGATCTTTGTTTAAATTATGCTCTCCTGTGCTTTTGCAGAGTGCATGTTTCAGAAGACTGGACGCTTCTTCCTACAACGGCCTCCTCCATCCTGAGAGTTCAAAATCGACCGGATTAACAAAGTCAAGTAACAGATAGCAGGGAGAAAACTCCATTTACAACGAACCGACTTGCAAAGCTGACATCAAATTAAACGTCCGTAGGAGCTCCAAATAACATAAGCTTTGCAATATCCTTCAAAATTCTACCGTCTACTTCTGTGTTCTACATTAATTGAACATATATATATATCCTAAGAGACTGTATGGAGTAGATTCTTTTGCACCATCAACCAGAACCCGTGTATGTATATGTAAAATGAATGTAATTGCACTGTTACTCACTGGATTGTCTCTATCTGGGAAACTCGACTGGATTAGTGGCCTCGAATACGATTACTCTTATGATTACTATGATGAAGAAAAGGTGGAGGTCATTGATTATAAAGACCCGTGTAAAGCTGGTAAGTGAACGACCACATGATTTCAGTCCCCCCACCATGCGACCGAGATGTCTGAAACAATAGAATGATACATACAGAAAGTTGAACTTGGCACGAAATAGTTCGTTAAACATTTAAGGCTGTGCACTTCCGAAAGCCGGGGGCTTGTTTGCCAGTTATTTAACACGATACCTCGTGTGGGAGGTACTGAACACTGCTGCTGTTACTGTAGTTCATAACGCTGCCACCGCGCAAATTAAACTGCAACTACCCTGGGTCGCCTTCTCACCACAAGCCTGTGGCTTCACCCCTGCACTAAGGCAACTCACTTGAAAACGAGTTGCAAGTTTTGTTGGGCATTTTAATATCCCGATTAATGGCATATTGCATTACAACTTGCCCAGTATGTTAGCAGGTTGTGTATTGCTGGAAGTGACTGAGCAGGTCCAGTCAGGCTAATATAACGTTGCTATCCGCTGACAGGCTACCCCTTTTCTTCTGGTTATGAGCTGGAATTCAGTTTGCGGGGGAGGGGGGAGGTAGGGCGTTTTCCAAACGTTTCCTGTGATTGACAACCCAACAACCTCCCAGATCCACAACTCCCGAATAAACCGACTGTACAGGATAATTATTGCCTTTTATTGTGGAATAAACTGACACGTTGCTCCTTTCAGCATTTCCTTGCACTATTCAGCATTCAGGTACAGCTGGGGGAGGGGGAAGAGCGCGTGGCACCTCCAGGTGTAGTCGGGGGAAGGGCGCGTGGGCGCTTCCAGGTGTGTCCCGGGAAGGGCGCGCGGGCGCCTCCAGACATGTTCCGGGAAGGGCGCGCAGCGCCTTCAGGTGTGTCTTTGGCGGGACGGGGGCGGGAGCGGTGGTGTTGAGAATCCTCTGTCATTGCTTCCGCTTTGATCTGGGTTATTGGAGGGTTCAAGGCACATGTGACTAAGATCTAAAATTTAAATATACAGATCTGTATTTCTATTTTAAACCACGATACATTAGCCTGTCAATAAGCTGCATTGTTTTAAAGAGACAAGTGTATCTGTACGATTCACATCAGGTCAGGTCACTTTTCGCAACTTTTTTACACAAGCAAATTGCCCCAAAAGGTAAAAAAAAATCTCATTGCATTGCTTTCATTTGACCTCCCACAGCTCAATGACTTGGTTCCTCATCCTTCTTTAGAAGAATAGAAATCTATTTAAATGGTAAATTACTGCATCCACTAAAACAACTAATAGAATTTTCAAAATTAACAGCCTTCATATTTGGTTGGTAGGACTCGATGACATACTTAGTATCCCTTTAGGAACATAGAAGCAGGCATAGGCCACTCAGCCCATTGAACTTGCTTCTTCATTCCATGAGATGATGATGGATCATTTACCTCAAGGCCACTTTTTCCTTCACTAGCCCCATATCTCTTGATGTCATTAGTGTTCAGAAATCTATCGATTTCTGAATTGAACTTAGTCAATGATGAGAATGCCAAAGGTTCATCATCCTCTCCTGAGTGAACTTCTGCCACCGCTGAAAGTTGTAAGCTTGACAAAGATGCAGAAGTGATTCCAGGGCAGTCTTCCCCTCCACCCCCCAAAAGAAAACCTCCCAGAAGTGATTGCGATCATTTATGTGACAAAATTTAATACATTTATTATTTTCTGTTGCTAGAGAAAAAATATGAAAAGTACAGCAAAATTGCCTTCAAAGAACAAAGAACAAAACAGCACAGGAAACAGGCCCTTCGGCCCAACGGGTCCGCACCGCCACCCCGATATTCCCACCTCTACCCGTGATCCCTGTCTGATGTTTATAGATCTATGGATTGAAACCAAATTTGAGACAATTTAGGGAGAATTTGTTCTGCCCATTAGCCTAAGAGCACATCTTTGGGATGTGGGAGGAAACCGGAGCACCCGGAGAAAACCCATGCAAGCATGGGGAGAATGCGCAAACTCCCAAATCCATGTATCTGCACAGCACAGCGATAGTCACTGAGCTGCCGTGTTGCCCATCAAATGGTCTAGGTCAAGTGTACAGTAATGACGTGAAGCACGAGGATACTCTCGAAAAATCCAAGAGCAGCCCTCTCACGAGGGCTGTGTATGCCCATCGCGTGTATGCCCCTTGTTAGACAACAAGGCGGGCCAAAGCACCTGTAGGATAAAAACAAGTACATCAATATCATTGTCTATTTACACGTTTCCCAGGGACTCCCAAGGCTCATGATCCCTATTTTAAATCAGTTTTCTATACCTCTCCATTCCCATTCTGTTCATGTGCCCATCTAAGTATCCCTTAAATGACTCCAGAGTGCCTGCCTCCACCACATTACTTGGCAGCGCATTCCATACCCCCACCACCCTCTGTGTGAAAAAACTCCCTCTAGCATCCAAATTATACCTTACCCCCCTCACCCTAAGCCCGTAACCCCTCGTGCTATTTGAGCCCATCCTAGGAAAAAGCTTAACCCTGTTTACTCTATCTATGATGTAGAGATGCCGGCGTTGGGCTGGGGTAAACTCAGTAAAGTTTTACAACACCAATTTTAAATCCAACCAATTTATTTGATAGTAAATCCGCGAGCTTTCGACTTTACAGCCTTTGTCAGGCAAATGCAGTGTTCTGACCTGCAGAGGAACTCATATCCACACAGACAGTTACAGATTGCTGATTAAAATGCGAATCCTTACATCTAACCTGCTATTCAAGTGTTAAAGTGGCTAACAATGTGTGTGAAGGGGGTCCTGAGCATTGGTTAGAGAATTGTGTATTTTCTCCAGACAGCACAGTAAGTGAGGTTTTTTGCTAATCCAGGCAAGTTACGGGGGTTACAGATAGTGTGACATGAAGCCAAGATCCCTGTTAAGACCGTCCTCATGTGTGCGGAACTTGGCTATCAGTCTATGCTCAGCAACTCTGCGCTGTCGTGTGTGAAGGCCCCCTTGAAGAACATTTACCCGCAGATCGGAGGCCGAATGCCCATGACTGCTGAAGTGTTCGCCCACAGGAAGGGAACTGTTTTGCCTGGTGATTGTTGAGCGATGCTATTCATCCGCTGTTGTAGTGTCTGCATGGTCTCCCCAATGTATCATGCTTCGGGACATCCTTTCTTGCAACGTATTAGGTAGACAACGTTGGCCGAGTTGCAAGAGTATGTACCGTGTACCTGGTGAATGGTATCCTCACGTTTGATGATGTCGTCCATGTCTATGATCCGGCATGTCTTGCAGAGGTTGCTGTGGCAGGGTTGTGTGGTATTGTGGTCACTGTTCTCCTGAAGGTTGGGTAGTTTGCTGCGAACAATGATCTGTTTGAGGTTGTGCGGTTGTCTGAAAGCAAGAAGTGGGGGGGTGGGGATGGCCCTAGCGAGATGTTCATCGTCATCAATGATATGTTGAAGACTCCGGAGAAGATGTCGTAGCTTCTCCGCTCCGGGGAAGTACTGGACAACAAAGGGTACTCTGTCCACCTTGTCCCGTGTTCGTCTTCTGAGAAGGTCAGTGCGGTTTATCACTGTGGCACGTCGGAACTGTCGATTGATGAGTCGAGTGCCATATCCTGTTCTCACGAGGGCATCCTTCAGCGTCTGGAGGTGTTTGTCACGATCCTCCTCATCTGAGCAAATTCTGTGTATACGGAGGGCTTGTCCATAGGGAATGGCTTCTTTAACGTGTCTAGGATGGAAGCTGGAGAAGTGGAGCATTGTGAGGTTGTCTGTCGGTTTTCGGTACAGTGAGGTGCTGAGGTGACCGTCCTTGATGGAGATGCGTGTGTCCAAGAATGCAACTGATTCTGGAGAATAGTCCATGGTGAGTCTGATGGTGGGATGGAACTTGTTGATATCATCATACGGTTGTTTCAATGATTGTTCACCATGAGTCCAAAGGAAAAAGATGTCATCAATGTATTTAGTATATAACCTTGGTTGAAGATCTCGTGCATGAAGAAGTCTTGTTCGAACCTGTGCATGAAGATGTTGGCATACTGAGGTGCAAATTTGGTCCCCATGGCTGTTCCATGTGTCTGGATGAAAAGCTGATTGTTGAAGGTGAAGACATTGTGGTCCAAGATGAAGCGGATGAGTTGTAAAATTGCATCCGGAAACTGACAGTAACTGTCTGTGTGGATATGAGTGCCTCTGCAGATCAGAACACTGCATTTGCCTGACGAAGGCTGTAAAGTCGAAAGCTCGCGGATTTACTATCAAATAAATTGGTTGGATTTAAAATTGGTGTTGTAAAACTTTACTGAGTTTACTCTATCGATACCAGGAATACAATGTTCTGGGCTACTTTGTCAAATGTGATATATCTTTACTTTCCAATGTTTAATTATAGGTCAGTTATGTTGCATTTTAAAACTGTTAATTCATTTTAATATTATTGTTTACAAACCAATCATGAAATTTGGCTCATCTCCCAGAAGTGTTACAAGTAGATAGTGATGTGCACTTATGGTGCGTGCCAGGCCAGATACTGTTTTGATGGGGACAGTAATGTGAATGCAGGGAGAATCCGTAGAAGTATGCAGAGTGGATAGAGCATAATGTCAATCAGTATGCAACACTGACTTGATGCCAGCACTGCTCATTTGGTGTTCAACTCTCCAGCTGAATCCCTTGCTTAACCTCTCACAATGTGTTCAGCAACAGGAAGAGCCCTCATTCCCCTATTTTAAACAGCCATCAACTACTTTTAAGGTCAATTGCTGATTGATTTCTGCTGGCTGTTGCTGCGATTGTAGATATGTTTAGTTTCTGTAGTTCTTTTAACGTTGCTAAAGTCTAAGGAATAATGTGGCACATCCTAAAGTGTTTGTCCTGATTTTAGGGATTTTGCACAAGCTACTTGCACACAGCTGTAAGTGACGCAGTTTGCATGCTTCTGGAACTACAGTATTACTGATAACATGAATTGAGTGGACACAAAGCAGGACAAGTTACTAGAAGATAAGAAAAGGGTTCTCAGCAACTAACCATATCTGTTCAGGGTGTTCTGGGAACAATTATTCTACTTGAATCTCAGTAAAAAGCAGTATATCTGATGTCTCCGTTGCATGTTAAAATCTGCCACCTTCTGTGACTGTGGGATGGATCTGCAAGGCTAGTGGTTGTCAAGGTAACTGTGATTATTAACCTCCTTCCAGAATGGAGCAGGAAAATTTCCCAGTTTTCACCCAAGTTTGCACAAGGGAGGTCACACAAGATCTATATTTCAAGAGAGCTGATATATTTTATGCTTTCTTGCCAGAAAAGAAGCAGATGGAGTGAACAGAGAAAATAATGAGGATTGCTGGCATCCCTGTTGTATGGTGTGCCATTAATGACATATGTTGCTTTGTGGGTGTGGCATGTTAATTCAATTCCAAACTCTTGATGTCCAGCTGGTGTGAGATCATACTCAGTATTATAGAGGCCAATGCTTGATATCCTACAGCAATCATGTTGCCTTCATTCAGAAGCAGTCTAGAATGCCATATGCATTTGAGCCAATGTAACAGATCAGAAGCTAACTATTGGGTAACAAGAATTATCCTTTGATAATATGGCTCAGGACTGCAGTTTACAATACAAGTACAGACAGGTAGCTTGTATGCAACAAAAGCCATGATACAACACGAAGTGTGATGGAGTACACCATGGAGAGGTTCAAACACTACTTCCACTGCCTGGGTCAGGGCTTGTAGCTGTGAAGTACTCAGCCAAGCATATCAAGATTTTTGTTTGTACAATATCTAGTAAACAATATTACGATCATGAGGATACTGCCCTTTTCACAGGCTTTATATTGACCTCTGAAGAAGACAGCGAAGAGGATTGGAGTTGGCAGGCAAAATAGTTTCTTTCTCACAAAGAATCATCCAGCCTTGAAATTCTCTATTAGAGAGCTTGATTCTCTTTCCACAGATGCTGTCTGATCTGCCATTATTTTTCAGCATTTTCTGTTTCCCTTCCTTTTTGCTTGGGCTGCCAGCAATCAACTTTTCTAACCACAATACAAGTAAATGCAGCATTAACTCTCCATTCACTAAGACCCCCACATGTTGCCTTCTCTTATTTATTGCCAATCACAGCTGGGCCACAACACAAATATAAAAAAAACGTAAAACCAAAATTTTGAACTACATTTAGAAAGCAAATCATGCCATTCTGCATATAAATTACAACTAATCATCCTTGTTTCTGTATTCCCTTGGTGCCTTTTGCATGTTCAAGTGCCTCTGTACAATGTTACCCCAGAGGCTGCAGCATGGCAGGTGGAAATTTCAGTGGGGGAATGCAAATGAACTTGTACGATAACCTTCAGCTGCCTGGAAGGCTGAACTTCAGACTACACCATTTAGGCATGGGTGATAGCAAGGTGGACTGGTTTGCTTACAGACAACTGCAAAGTCATTAGTGTTGAGGCAGTGGGATAACAAATGCTCTCAACCGCAAGAAAGAAAACCTGTTACTTCCCTGGACAGCTGTGCACCTTTCACTGGTATTCACATCCACACAATGGCAGCAAACTGCATGCATGAGGGCAGTCTGAGATTCTATGGCTTCCATAGCTGACCTTGCATAGCTTGACTCCATTGCGGAACCTTGAGGTTGGGCAGCTTCTGTTTGTGTTGCAATTGAAGTTGAAATATTAGCCATTCGAACTGCATCATAATTGGGTTTGAAAATGTATAATGGAATTGGTCACCGCGAGTACATTGTAAAGGATAGGCTCCAAGTTCTCTACCAAGCGCTGTGAAAAGCCGATGCCAGAATCCTCCATGCTATTTGACATTGACTGCATGCTTTCTGGTCGACTTACTAATTCACCAAATATTTCATTGTGTTCGGGAGGCTGCTGTATCACCTGAGTCTTCTGTCACAAAACTCATGTGTAACTTTGCCTTCCTGTGAGCTGGCACCTCTGTTGTTTTGACCTGCCCTTTCTACAGGCCTGGAATCTCAAAACATGCACAGCCCACAGCTAATCTATCCTCTAAAGTATCTGAGTTGGTGGCTGTAAATGTATGAAGATTGATTTGTTTCTTCTTATCCTTCATTTTCTTCCTGTTCTTCTACCTTTCTTCCTTGTCTGCAATTGCCAGTCCAGGTTTCAGTTCGTGGGTATCGAAAGGGAGAAAAGCACAAGAATAGGTTATTGCTGGTAAATATGGGGATGGAGGAGGGTTGCAGGGGAAAAACAATCAAAACATGTGCTTATACCATCTTCAGCTTGTGAATCCAAAAAAGGGATATGAGGGGGAGGATTAGGTATGAGTTTACAGTCAGCTTTAATTGTTTCATCGCACCACTCGCCAGAGTTTGTTTCAGCCACTACTGTTCCAATTATAGCAATTTGCTTTCTTTGGAGTATAGACTGCATGGACCTTGCTTCTGATTGTATACCATACATAAGAGGGAAGTATATCAGTGAATATGATGCAATTTGTTTGGGTGATGTGGTTGTCATGATGGAGCAGCTGGCAGTGTTTGCAAGCTATAAGATGCAGGTGTGAAGCTGTAGCAGTGCAAGGTGTGAGAAAATAAGATAAGCTATGAGTATTAGTTATGAACTGTGATGGTTAGAGAATGCTGGTAGGTGAATGATAATGACTTGAGTTTGTGAGGTTTGAAGTACAATTAGTTTGATATGGCATAAGAAAGTCCATTCACTGATGTTGATTACAGTGTTTTGCAGCACCACTGCAGGTCCCCTGGCTTAGACTTATGGCATTGATCACAACAGTTATTTAACCCCCCTTTCCTTTCTCAAAGTTGACTTGGATGGCCTCCTGGCCCCTGTGGATAAATGTTATTATTCTTCCACTCAATCTCCTATGCTAATACCTCTTAATTTAGAAAACCTTATTGTGCCAAGAATTACCATTTATTCCCAATGTCAAAATCAATTGTGGATCAACTTCAGCATCCGTTCTAGCCACAATGCAACTCTACTTTAAGAGATGCCGTATGGCTTTAACTTGCGCCTACCTTTGACAATTTTGTATCCCTTTCTCGGGTGTATAGCCACTCAACAGCTCAGGTTTGAGTGTTGCTTGCATCATGAATCCTGTATAAGTTTGTGGCCATCAGCCTCTGTAGTTTTCTTTCGGGTCCTTGAGTGCTCGACAGCAGATTCAGTTTAATTGTTTACAAACTGTTTGTGACTCTTGTTCTAACTAATGCTTTACTATTATGATTAGAAATTTGGGAATTTCTCCTGTCCTAATGTTAGCATAAGAAAATATTTTTACTGCTAGGTACTAAAGAAATGTTTAGCCCTATTTTCATAAATGACTAAGTTTTAATGTGCATGGCATTTGGTAACATTTATACAGTAATGTTTAGACAAATTGATAATGATTTATATATTTTGAGCCCAATTCATCAGTTAAATGACTTGATTAATTGATCTAAATGAAGCATTGGCTTATCTCCAAGTACGCATTTCCATTTTGAGAAAAATTCAAAGTTAAAAATTGATGGATTGCCTCTCCGCCTAAAATCAGGACAAGCACTTACATCCTACCAAGTACCTAGTCACAATGATGAATATTGTCAGAACTATGGTGTGGATCATTACCAATGTCAAACAATATAGAATGAGACAATAGAAAATAAACATGCTTGTTACCAAGCAGTTGTGTGCAATTGTTTTGACCTATCCAGCTGAAAAAATTCATCATAACAAAATGTGATTTTTGATCTCTGGGTTTTTCATGACATAGTGTTATCTCTTGCATATCTGAGATTATAATACATAATAAACAGCTCAACTTTCAATAAACAGTAGCGAGCTGTGAAGGTTTGGCATAGAATATGCATGCTGATTTGGTTATCGGAATGAAAACCTGTGACAGATCTGATATGTGAGATCATACTCATTTGTAAGTTGATTGCTTAATAAGGAAATTTTGGAATATTTGAAATATTACTTGTGTGAAATTATTTGAAAATATCACTTTGATAAGTATGAAAACTTTTGATTCCTTCAAAATCATTTAGATTCTTTTCTACATTACCATTGGTGGCTGGGAGTGCATATCTTGTACACACGAGAACTATGTCAGCAAATTGTTGAGATTTATAGCTGTGCAGTACCTCAGGAGAGTCTTATCAATTTATTTGTTCAAAGACGCCATTCAACAGAGTTATTCTGAAATTCAGATGTCTTAAGATTGCTCAGAGGCATTGGAATGTATTTCACTGTAAAAATAAGTAGTTACATTGATTAATGATCATTGAAAGGGGTCGAAACTGACATCTGCAGCAAATCGTTCTGTGACATTTAATTAGGCAGTCTGGAAAAATTATGAATAATGTTTTAAAAGATTAGCTCCAAAAAGCACCATTGAAAAGTTGCCCACCAGCTATTGGATCATTTAAACCAGATTTACTAGTTGTTATTTTTTTAAAAGGAAAAAATGCACATATGAATATTTAAAACATAACCAGAAAATGCTAGAAACAGGCATTAAGCTGAATTTTGACAATAAAAGTAATGACAAGGAGCCAGATCCAATTTTGGTAAGAAGTCCATCTTCTTTGGGAAACTGACTAAAGTTCAGATTTTCACAGAGGAGCCTTACTTGGTGAAGAGACAGATCTTCTGTAAAACATATAGGAATGGAAGTGGTTCTATTGCCTCTGTACCTGTCTCGGGCTCTGCTGGAAGGGCCAATAACTATCTCTTCAAGGGATTTCTAATCTGTAGCTGATCTTTGGTAAGGAGCAAAAATGAAGAAGTTCAAGACGTTGGTCAGAGTGATACTGACAGGATGTGACAACCAGGGCTGCCAGATGCAAGATCTTTGCAATGAACCACAGATATCTATAACTATCAGTCTGAAAAGTCACCATCTCCTGTGTCACTGACTCTTTTTCTCCAGGTAGCTCTGTCATCGACAGTCAATCCTATATTCAAAGTATGGCCTCTGTACCCTTTCCCCCCTCTTTCCTCTCCCATGCCTTTTTGCTAATCAAGGTTTTTTTTTCCCCAGTGGAAGGGGTTGCACCTCATCACTGGGTCCATAGCGGTCAAGCTGGAACTTTCTTTCTAGCCAGTTAACTGCCTAATTGTAATTAGTGGCCTTGCCTTCAGCTTTTTTGCTCACAGGGAGTTGACAACCCAGGCACTGAATGCCCAATGCCTCTGTCACCTGTCCCCCACCAACAACATGCCTCGACTAATATCTATGACCCCCTTTGCTCACTGATGGCTTATGGCTCCAGATTGATATCCTGTGGCAGTGGTGACTAGCTTGGCACTCTGTTCCAGTCTGCACCCAGCTGATCTGTTTCAGAGACCATGTATTACCTGTGTGTCTTTTTAAAAAAATCAGGTCTTTCATCACCTATAAATTCTTGAACAGCTTTTACAATATTCCCCTTAATATTCCTGTCCCATTGCCCTCTGCTGGCCCTTGATGCTGACTAGTACTGGAATTTCAGGCTCCTTGCCTCCAGTCTTGTCTCTGGCACCATCTCCAAAAGTTCAGTCCATCCTGTTAATTCGAATCAATAAAAAGCAAATTATGGGTATAATGTTTCAAGTATGTGCCTCATCGAAATTTGGCTTATTGATCTAAAATAGTTGCATTTGTGTTTCGATGGGCATTGATCCTGTATTTATATTACTACTGCATTACTACTGCAGACAATTTGGCTTTGGGCAGTGCGGTAATGTAAATGAGATGTAAGAACCTTTGCAGGATATTACCACCAAAGGCAGAGAAACAAGAACACACCACCACTTCCTAGGAGCATGGATACCAAGATCTGGCAATTTTTTCAACTGCAGTTGGGCTGAATTCTTAATTTTTCTACATTGATAACCTATATCTATCTTCCCTTAACGTGGGAAAAAGCCTACATCTGAAAACGTACAAGTTGTAAGCATGATCTTTAGACAATTTTAGGTTTTTAATATTGTCATTTGTGATTCTGTCCTGTCCACAGTTTAAACAGGGTAAATGCAATGGGTGAGAAATCTTGCCGCATTGCAGAAGCACTTGCAGTACCAATGGTTCCGCATTGAAAGGTGCCATAAAGCTGCATGGATTGTACACTAATGCAAAAGATGTGACTGGTGCTGAAGTTTCATATCGTTCAAGCACAAAATTGATTAAATCGCAGTGGTAATTGGGTTAAATTGCAGACCACTTTAAACACATTGCTCTCAGAATTTTTTATTCTTTTTCAGCATCAAAACTGCTGATGTGAAGTTGGGAAATTATAACAAAACAAATGAAAATGTACAGCTGTACAATTTGGCCATAAAATAAAAAAAATTCAATTTCATTTACCTAGGTTCCAGCTCCTGAAATCAACCATTGGTGGTGCAATGTTATTGACTGACTTACTCCAGACTGTGACAAATTTAGTGGCTCTGTACTTGTAATGTGTTGCTTATGTTTTTAAGATAGTAACTATTTTTGGCTGGTTGCAAGAATAACTGCTGTACCTAGTATCAGCTAGCATTGTAGTTACCAGTATTGTGTTTTAATTATTGTTGGCTTCAATGAGTTGTTGATTTGCTATAACCTGTTTTATGCTATCTCACAAAGTCAAAATTACACCAAGGGGAATGAGATTGATAAGTACCAAGCCAATTAACCATTTTTTATGAGAATTCTGATCTCTTGGATAACAAGGTTTCAAATCACACTCCGGGATTTGCACACAAAAATCAACACTGACAATCCAGAGCAGTACTGAGGGAATGCTGCTTCTTAGAAGGGATGTTAATTTGAGGCCCTGCTTACCATCTAGAAATGAACGTGAAAGATCCAAACTATTCCAAAAAGAGCAGGAGAAATTTCCCCTACAGTCCAGGCCAATGTTTATCCTTTAATCAATATCACAAAAAAACCCCAGATTTTCTCACATTGTTGCTTGTGAGATCATGCCGTAAGCAAATCTGCTGCTGCATTTCCTACATTACAATAGTAATCACAATTCAAGATACTTCACTGGTTGTAAAACACTTCAAGATATCCAGGATCATATAAATCTAATTCATTATTTTCTTAAAAAGTAATGAATTTGGCAAGCAACTGAATTATAGGGATAGATTTGTTTTCAGCAGTAGTTTCTGCTTTATTTGTGCAATATTATGTGTTAATTAACTTTTGATAGTTAAGGATGACAGACGTTACATAAACAGTAAAAGAGTAAATGAAACACACCAATCTTGATTTTCTCCTCACTCAATACCCATACAATAGGGCTCACAAGATTGTTTTCAGTACTGGTAACATTTGATTTCATAGTGTCAGACTGAAGTGCGAAAGCCTTGCTATTATTCTGATTGACATAAGTTGATTCACCAAAACCCCACACACATGATTCAGTTCAAACCAATAAGTGAATTTGGGGTTTGTTCTGGATTGTAGGTTCCACTGGTTGGTGCACCATTGAGGGCCAAAGGGCCTGTACTGCGCTGTTATGTTCTATGTACTACACATTTATTTTCCAATATCACGCTTGAAAATTGGTTTTAAGGTCTGCAGCAAGGCTATGCAAAACTGACTAGTATAAAGACTTGGAACTGGCTGAAAGCCAAATCCACGTGGACCTTTAATTGTAACTTTACTGATTCACCACAAGATCATGAACTTGATTTCAGCCCAGATCAATCAAATGAAAATATTTCCTATCAGATGGTTATATGTATCCATCATGAGTGAATGAACTTAATTACTAACAGTCATGAGCCTGGATCGGGCTTTAATTTAACATTAATTCACAGTCTGATGGTATCCCTTGGAGAGATGATGAGGATCAATGGGCTTGGAACTGAAGATGATGTACTGATGCAGCAGCAGATGTTTTAGAGATCTTTCATAAAGGCATATTGTTAGGATAGAATGAAACTTTGATTTATAACTTCACAACAAAGTATTTACAATCACACAATTTCCTGTCACTTGATATTGCACACACCTTCAGTAGAAACTACACTGCCATGTTAATGGATCATTACATTGTGAAGAATGCATCCATAGTTTCCTAATCTCTGTTCTCAGCGTGAGGGACTTCTTGTTGGAGGACAGTTACTTGTAAGATTAGCATTTCAATATATATTTAAAATAAATTGAGGAAATACATATAAGTCTTCCTCTCTCTGTCTGTCTCATCACGTCATCTATAGTTACTCTCTATTCCTCCACTGGTATGTGAGAGTGGCCCAGGGATGACTCGTCTTATAATTTTATCCCGTAGAAAGTGACAGATTTAGTTTGATGCCTGGTCCTGGATACACAGCTGCAACTGAAAACTGAGAATTGTAGCTATGCACTTATATCATGCATTCTTTGGAGTAATTTGCACAGTCAGCATTTACTTTTCACCTTTAATAAGGAATGTCACCTCTAGTTATATTCCGTATTCATTATCTCTGAAAAGATTGTCTTGAATAATTTTTGTTCCTTACTTGAAATAACTTGTGGAATTTCTGCTTTAGGGTCAATCAGAGAATCATAGAATGAACTGGCACAGAGGAGACCATTCAGCCTATTGCCTCTGCTAGTTGTTTGAAAAATCAATCCAATTATTTCCATTTTCTGTGCTTCTTTCTTCATAATCCTGCAAGCTTCTCCATAAAATGCACTTGAATATGTGCTGGTTATGTTACAGTTCATATTTGTCTCCCAATTTACCTACAACTTTACTTTCAAATCCAAACTATCTAGTCTTTGGCTCTAATTTCACAGCAACACGTGTGTAGTTAAGAATGTATTCAGTCATAGCCTAACCTCTGCTTTGATTCCCACCAGAAGAATTATTGTCTCTCACTCTATTCATTTCCCCCTACAGCCCTTACCTCCATTCCTTTAAGTCCAAAGGATGAAAACATGATCATTTATGGCAGGCAAATGGTTTAGCCATTCATCAACGGATCTGCTTGGACCAGTATAAAGAGAGGACCAATATAAAGAAAAATTTTCTCTTTTCTGTCTCCTTTACTTTCACCTCTAGCAAGTACAAGAAGCTCATGATTTCTTTGTCACAAAAGTCAAAATCTTCTGTTCAGCTGTCTCTTCTGCTTCCCTCCTTTTCCCAAGTCCATTCAGCCAAATGTACTCTTAAGAAATTATTAGTATGCTGTTGTCTCCCAAATCCTTGCATATTGTTCCTGGATCTGTACATTTAAAGCCCTCCAATCAGGTTTTAGCCTCTGCAACAGTACAGTAAAATTGTGAACCTTTGGAATTCCCTAATCCAGAGGTTGTGGATATTCTATCATTGAATACATTTAAGCCTGGGACAGATAAATTTTTGGCTCTCAGGGAATCATGGAATATGGGGGATAGGTGGGAAAGAGGAGATGAAGCCCAAGATCAGCCATGTTTGTATTCAATGGTGAGGCAGGCTCAACAGTCTCATGGTCTACTCCTGCCCCTATTTCTTGTTCTTGTGACACATCAATAATGATAGAGCAGCCTTATATATGATATGAGATTTGAAGTTAAAAAATGAAAATGCTGATTGTCGCTACCTAAACCAGCTGAACTGTTAAAGGAATCTTTCTTTGTTTACTTTTATATTTCTGCATGGAACAAAATGACAAATGTTTCAACAGGAAAGTTCTAAAAAAAATTTTGTCCAATGGACCATCTCTCCATGCAAATTTTTACTTTCAAACTTTATTTTTTTATTCGTTCAGGGAGTGGGAGTCTCTGGCTGGGCCAGCATTTATTGCCCTTGAACTGAGCAGTTTGCTTGGCCATTTCAGAGGGCATAAAAGAGTCAGACACATTGATGTGGATCTGGAGTCACTTATAGGCCACACCAGGTAAGGACAGCAGATTTTCTTCATTAGCAAACCAGATGGGTTTTTATGAGAATCATCACTGGTTTAATGGTCATCATTAGATTTTAATTCCAGATTTTTATTGAATTCAATTTCACTAATTGTGAAATGGGATTCAAACTTGGGTCCCCAGAGCATGACCCTGGCTTTCTGGATTACGCATCGAGTGACAATACTACAACACCACCACCTCCTCTTACTTTGAAGGACAATAGAGTAAAACAATTCACAAAATAAATAAATTTTGAGGGAAGGGGAATCATTTCACATCAAGATGGATGAAAACACTTTAGTAAGCTGGTTTCACGCAGTTTATGTTGGAAGCCACAGACATATTGTACTTTAGATACCTTTCAACTGTATATCAAACCTTTCAATTTAGCCCATTTCCAAGATAAAAGATGGAATTTTACTATCTGGGACTAAGTCCTGTGGCAGTGTTAGGGAGGGGGAATATTTCTTGCTGTGGTTGCTGACAAGAAATCAGTCTTTGGTCCTTGATTTCATTAATTATGCACCCAGGGGTTTAATGCTGTATGTGATCTGTGATGGGGCCAGCTTGGTGATGTGCACCCAACCATAATATCTGGATGCCATATTTAAAAGGTGCCCAACATCACTGATCCACTGCCGAAGGAAGAAGATGGATGCCCAGTAACACTCTGAGGCTGGAAGATGGACCTTCTTTGTCCCATTGAAGCTGAAAGATCCTCCCTTCACCCACTGTCATAGCGTTCCGTGATCCAGGGTTGCTGGCAAGCTCCATCTTAAATTCTGGAGGCAACCTCGGGCATTCTTCAGGAAAGTTCTACCTCCTGCATGCCATATTGTTCCAGATGTGTTCCGGACCAATGCGTTTCCCTTTTGGTGTTGTGAAGATTACGGAATGTGGGAAGATTCTGGTTGGGTCTTCACCTTCCTTCCATTAACAGGATGCAATTTCACACTGGCCATTAGCATATTTTCCGATCCTCCATTTCAGGCACCAACAGAAGGTCCTGTGGGATATTCACACTAGTGTGAAACAAATCCTTGGCCTCTCGCTGATTTCTGTCCTCCCTACCCCCCTCCTTTCACCCACTTGCAATTGAACCTATTGGCAGGGCATGGGATAATTTTGCTTGTATTCTTGTGACAGTATAAAGATTTGATGGCTCCAATGAAACTGATAATCTAAGATAATGCTGTTTTAATAACTGACAACAGGAAATTAGACATCCTTATGCTGACTAAAATCCTCTCAACATGTTTTGTCTCTCATCTTTCCCAGAACTATGATATGTTTTGTTACAGTTAAACATTGAATTTGTTTGCTTTCATGCTTTCATGCAAGCACCATGTAAACCTGTGGTTGGCTAATAGATTCCATCAATGTATGGCTGTATACTTATTTGGATTTATTGTTAGTACTAATCTGTACATCTTGCTCTGTTGTATGATGACAGAGAAAGGAATAGCAAGATGTGCTGTTAGCATTAGATGAAGGAATAGGTGGGAAATTTTATTAGGGCATAAATACTTGCATAGACGAGTTGGGCTGAATGGCCTAATGGCAACAAAATACAAATAGTGAACACTAGAGTAGAAGCATCAGTTCACACTTTTGTCAAATATAAGGATAATTACATGTTGCTGAACAACTTTTTCAAATAATCCAAATGCTGCAATGGCGATGCTTATTTTTTTGATCTCATGCCAAGAGTTAATGAACACTTTCGTGCTATTATTTTAAATATAGTCATTATGAGTCTCTACAATAAGTATATACTGTGGTTTATTTTGAGGCAGATGTTCTCTCCATTTGAGAATCTGTTCAAGGTAGACATTAAGGGTCATTTTTTTTTGTCTTTACTCCTCCAGTCCATAGTCCTGTTCTCACCATTACAAATTATAGTTTAACAGACTACTATTAAAAAAACACTTGAATACTAATGAACAGTCCATCTCATATTCTGCATGCATAAAGGCTAGGGATTACAAATGTTAATGCATTTTTGATTGTTATAAACTTGAATTAAAGATTTAATTTTAATGCAACATGTATTCTATTAAAGTTAAATCAACTAGTTTATAGTAAGAGGTTTTTATAATGCAATGAATTAGGTGTGATGAACAGCACAATGACTGACTTGTAACTTGTATTAGGATCTGAACCCATATGCAGTGGAAAACACACTTTGTTCTTGTACCAAAAATCACCCTTTTATATAAACTAAGTACGTCTGTATGCTGTGAAGGTCAGGATTTAAAAGATATGAAAAGTCCTGTATCAAGGACTACAATGTATGATGAATTGGTGCTGACATTTTCAGCCACATTGGAAACAGCCTAAAAATAACATTGTTTTTTTTCGGTCTCAAGAACATTAATGATAATTCTGAGTTCCAGCACAGAGTTATTGGAACCTGATTTCTATTTTTACCAGTTATGCATATCCAACCGATTCTGTTTTTATGTAAGCATTTTGCAGAAGGATTTTTCTTTTAAATCCTTGTGCTGATGGCATGAAAAATTATGCAGAAGAACAATCCAAAGTAGAAATATCTTTCCAGCAAAATGATTCAAAGAAGAGTTCTATTGTCACTTGAAGGGGATTTTGTTTTGACTTTGGATCAGCGTTGTAAAAGGGACATTATTGGTTCAGTTACCTGATTTTATGAACATTGGGAAAGATGTGTAATATACAAATAAATTGATTTAATCTGTTGTGCATTTATTACTCACAGTCAAAATGATCCCTCATTATTTTTTATGTGGGCATGTGATGGACAGTTGTTCTTTTCCAATCTAATTTTACTCCTTTCCCAGGTGTTTTTATAGTTTAGAGGGCAGATGAATTTAGTTTCTGTATCAATGTCAATCCGGGTTACCCATGAGAAAGCTCACCCGTGTGACTGAGAATTTGCTTTAACTTTGATCTTTTGTTTCCTTCCTCCTGTGGAGAAATGCTTGACTTTAGCCCAAGTATCCCCCAAAACAAAGTAACTAGGATCAGTAACTGGGCAACACAAAGGCAAAGAGTCTATATCCACTTCTTCAGGCACCATTCATTAGTGATTCAATATACTGCACCTGAGGGTCTTCAACAAATAGGTGCTGTATTTTGAGTGACTATATAGAAGATAATTGAACATTATTCTCAATTATCAGTAAATTAATTGTGTAATAGACCTGGTGTTGAGTGAAATGATCAATGTTTGTTGCTGTGTTCAGGATAAAGCTGATTTTCAAATATATAGATTTATAATTGATTCTTGGTGCAGTCCTTTTCAACATTAGGGTTAACACCAACTTTGAGACAATCTTGCCTTATGCTGTTCATTATCTGCATTAAGAGCATTTTAATCTTGGTTAGCTGGATATCAGGCCTTACCTAGAAACAAGTGTAAGATGGTTGGATATGCGAAGCGGAGATATGATACCTGGTTGAGGACCCAGGCTTGAAATCTGTTTGCCTGAATTAAAGCAAATTCTATATGTGGCCTAATCAATGTCCTTAAAAGGACTATAGGAGGTTGCAACTAAATTAGTACATTTTTTTCCTATCTTGTCTTCCTGTGGCCATGAAGAGAGCAAAAATATTCTTCTCTGCTTTGCAACATTAGTTCTGGTCACTGCTTTTCAGCCCTCCTGAACTTCACCACTTTGGAGTTACCTGAGGAATGCACCAGTGCAGCGGATGTTCCAAGTTGGAAATTCATACAGTTGTTCTTGACATATGACAAGTATATACAGTCCTCTGGTAATATTGAATGTGTCAGAGGCCCAATTTCCGATAAGACTTAGGGTTCTGACCTCATTGCAGTAAGTACCAAAAATAGTATTTTTTAAAATCACAATGTCAACAAGCCATCTGTAAAACATTGCAATTAAAAAGAGTCAGTACCAACATTTGTTGTTATTAACTGTGCAGGATATCTTAATTGGTTGAGAATAGTATGGATCTCAGTTTTACATACTTGTATCCCATAAAAGTATTTGTTCAACTTCATTTCTTTCAAATATTGAACTAGATTTAATGCTCATTTTGTAATCAATAGATTGAAGTCTAACCAACTTCATTCGATTTGGCTATTTTTTGGCTACGTGTTAATGTGTCATGCTGTGTTCATCATGCTCAGAATTGCTTGTTAGGATGTGATTGTGTTGTCTTTTCTACTGATTTCAGGTTATGTATTTATTGCAGTTAATGCCTTTTCTTAAAAAATGACAATCAAATGAAAGGTTTTGCCATTGATAGTGTCAGGTAATGGAAAGAAATGGGGTCAATCTGACAACCTTACTATCTATCAAGTTTTAATTATTTCGTTTTATACTGAATTTCTGTTAGAAGGTTCTGTTTGCTTTATGCAGGTGGAGTAATCAGCTTGGGAAAAAGACTTTACCCATTGTAGTTGAGGACAGTAACAAAAAATGCTTGGAGAAAATGACCCCATGTATTTGATAGACTATCTGGATTTTACTTATCATCAGCAATATTCATATTTTGGACAGGGTTATGTGCCATTCTTGAGGGAAAAGAATTGGGCGGTCATGAATCAGACTTGTGGTGAGGCCACTTCCAGGAGGTGACCTCAGATTGCTACTAAAATGTGAAGGACATCAGTTTATCCACTTCATAGTGTGACAAAATAGTTTGCCTATAATTAAGTTGAAATGTTATTTTGCTCTTTTAATGCAGCTTAGTGTTGTCAGATGTATAATAGGATGGAATTGAAGTATTGCCAGTTTTGTGCTGAAAATGCTATTACAATATACTGTCGTAAGGTAGTGATTAGACCAGTAATGTAACTATTAATTCATATCCCACTATGGTGCATGAATTTAGTAAATCTGCTCGTTTGTAGGCTAGCACTAGAAAATATAAATGCTACATGTTCTACAGAGTGGAGAGAATATGAAAGCTGTTGCTGAATGGATTAATCGAAAAAGGGAACATTTATTCATTTAAGAGGAAGTTTAATGCAAATAGGAGGGAGAAGGGAATATAACAGGACTCTCCAACACAAGACCCACAGAACAGTTTCAGTCAGGGGCCCTGACTGGGGTTGCAAGGCTTCATTCTAACAAAGGCTCAAGTGCTGAGGCTACAATTTATCCTGATAATTCAACCATTGTAATTGATTATCTCATCAATGAATTGTAAGCATAATTCAACCATCATAATTGACTATCTCATCAATGAATTGTAAAGCAGTAGAGTTGATCTTAAGTGACTAGTTACCAATCAACGCAGTGGGAAAGCAGATTCAAGAAGTTTGGTTGAAATGAAAGCAAAATATTATGGATGCTGGAAATCTGAAATAACAAAAAATGCTGGAAAAGGTTAACTGGTCTGCCAGCATAACTGGAAAGAGAAACAGAGCTATTGGTTAGACTAGAGGAGGGGTCGTGCCTTATGAATGTGGTAGAAGTTTTTGAGGAGGTGATGAAAACGGTCGACGAAGGGCGAGCCGTTGATGGCATCTATGGGGATTTCAGTAAGGCATTTGACAAAGTCCCTCATGGGAGGTTAGTTGAAAAGGTCAGGGCTAATGGGATACAAGGACAGGTAGTTAGATGGATAAGTAACTGACTTAGTAATAGGAGACAGAGAGTAATAGTAGAAAGGTGTTTTTCTAGCTGGAGGCCAGTCACTAGCGGTGTGCCGCAGGGCTCGGTACTGGGACCTCTTCTATTTGTAATATATATAAATGACTTGGAAGAGGGAGTAAGTGGAGTGATCAGCAAGTTTGCAGACGATACAAAGATGGCTGGACTTGCGGATAGTGAGGAGCATTGTCAGGCGATGCAGCGGGACATAGATAGGCTGGTAGCTTGGGCAGACAGATGGCAGATGGAATTCAATCCTGATAAATGTGAGGTGATGCATTTCGGGAGAAAGAATGTAGGGGGGAGGTATATGATAAAGGGTAGACCTATTAAGAGTATAGAAATGCAGAGGGACCTGGGGGTGCAGGTGCACAAGTCTCTGAAGGTGGAGAAGGTTGTGAAGAAAACATATGATATGTTGGCTTTTATAGGAAGGGGTATAGAGTACAAGAGCTGGTCTTTAATGTTGCAATTGTATAAAACGTTGGTTAGACCTCATTTGGAATACTGCGTCCAGTTCTGGTCACCTTACTACCGGAAGGACGTGGAGACTCTGGAGTGAGTGCAGAGAGGTTTACCAGGATGCTGCCTGGTTTGGAAGGTCTGAGTTACGAGGAGAGGTTAGGCAAATTGGGACTGTTTTCCTTAGAAAGACGTAGACTTAGAGTAGATCTAATAGAGGTGTACAAGATTATGAGGGGTATAGATAGAGTAAACAGGGTTAAGCTTTTTCCTAGGATGGACTCAAATAGCACGAGGGGTCACGGGCTTAGGGTGAGTGGGGTAAGGTATAATTTGGATGCTAGAGGGAGTTTTTTCACGCAGAGGGTGGTGGGGGTATGGAATGCGCTGCCAAGTAAAGTGGTGGAGGCAGGCACTCTGGAGTTATTTAAGAAATACTTAGATGGCACATGAACAGAATGGGAATGGAGGGGTATAGAAAACTGATTTAAAATAGGGATCATGAGCCTTGGGAGTCCCTGGGAAGTGTGTAAATAAATGATGATATTGGTGTACTTGTTTTTATCCTACAGGTGCTTTGGTCCACTTTGTTGTCTAACAAGGGGCATACACGCGATGGGTCATGAGAGGGCTGCTCTTGGATTTTTCGCGAGTATCCTAGTGCTTCATGTTATTAGTGTATGCTTGACCTGGACCATTTGATGGGCAACACGACAGCTCAGTGACTATCGCTGTGCTGTGCAGATACATGGATTTGGGCCTGTGTCTGTAGGAGTTTGCGCATTCTCCCCGTGCTTGCGTGGGTTTTCTCCATGTGCTCCGGCTTCCTCCCACATCCCAAAGATGTGCTCTTAGGCTAATTGGCAGAAGAAATTCTCCCTAAATTGTCTCAAATTTGGTTTTTAATCCATAGATCTATAAACATAGACAGAGATCATGGGTAGAGGTGGGAATATCGGGGTAACGGCGCTGACTCGTTGGGCCGCAGGGCCTGTTTCCCTGCTGTTTTGTTCTTTGTTCTTTGTTGAGTAACAAAGGAGAAACAATGGCAAAAGTATTGGTGACCAGGAGACACTAATTTAAGATACGTAAATACATGCAAACATATTCATTAGGTACAGGAGTTGGTTAGTCGGTCTTCTGCTGTGCAATAAGATCATGGTTGATTTCAATGTGTCAAACCCACAGCTTTAAATGCCAATGGTTCCCACCACATCCCAAGTCCACTATCACTACTAGGTAATTGACAATGAATAAGAGTGGAGATGAGATGAATCTTGTTTCCACTATGCAGATTGTTATGACTGGAATGTATTACTTGAAAATGTGGTGAAAGCAGATTTAGTAATTTAGAAAACAAAATTGGATAAATACTTTAAGGCTCAAATTTAGTAGGACCATGAAAAAGAACAAATATGTTAGACTATTTTTCAAAGAGTTGGCACAGACTTGATGGGATGGATGTCCTGTTTCTTTCTGTATCGATCTATAATCAGCTCCCTCAAATAAATGACATGATCCAACTTACAGAAAATGAGTAAGTGCAGCATTGCCTTCTTTATGTTAGGATTTTAAGCCATTCAGTACAGTTCCACAGAGATCTCTGTCAAGGATTCCAGATTGAGCCAATATTTCTATTCCAATCCAGTAAAATGTAGGGTCCAAATTCAAAGCTTTGCTTGGGGTTCCTTGCAATGAAAATGCCACCCAAGCTATGTTGATCCTCATTCATAAAAATTGAATTCCAACATGATTATTCAGTATATATTTTTGCTAGCTTAAACATAATGCTTGTTGAATTTGTTTGCCAGCAAACCAACCTCAAGGTTACATTCCAATGCAGATGCATGAATAAAACAAAGCAATAAATTGTCTGTTGAAAGAGTACATAACAGTAAGCATATTTATATTTTTGCAAGTGTCCATGATTCAGCAATTTAAGCCTTTCTTACCAGCCATGGACATGAAGTGAATGTATTACTATGCTGGCATCAATTCAGAATAATAATCAGCATAAAAAATACGAAATGGCAAAAAGCCATTTAAAAACCTAAGTAAGTATCAATATTGTTTCTCCTTATCCATTTCTACTTTAATAACTTTTGCTAAAAATAGCTCAGGCCAAGATGTCAGATCAGCCCACCATGTAAAATAAAATTGTCTCCCCCTTGAATATAGGAACCTAAAGAGAAAGATGGAAATGGGTAATTAGAATGATAGGGGGAATCAGGTCAAATACAACTAATATAAACTAGTTGGACTAAATCACCTACTCTTAGTCCACTCAAAAAGAATCATCTTTCTGGAAAGGAAATTCTCATCCTTCTCTTTTTTTGGTGATTCTAATCCAAATAAGTTGGTTGACTTTTAATTCACTTTTACCTAAAGTTTTCAGATGGTGGATCTCCCATCTTACCCAGCTGACTCCAAATGCCTCATAACTATTTCATGCCCAAATGAGCATCTAGTGGCTGAAAACAGGACTTCTGCCCCTTACGTGGGAAGAATCTTCATCTTATTGTAACAAAATGAATAAAGTAACTCATCTACAGTTAAATAAAAATGTTATTGAATTTCGATCTGATTGCAGTGGAGTCAAGAGGTCCTTCAGAAGCCTAAGTCCTGGAATGGAGGCCATGATAAATTTAAGGGATCTGAGAGTGGGGAGAGTAGGGAAGGCCTGTGGGGACAAGTAGGAGTGATTGCGTGTCAGGTAGAAGTCCGGAGGATGGAGAGAGGTGCAGATCTTAAACAGGAGGAAGGAGGAATGGGCACCAGAAGCCGGAAGGGGACTTATGATGGAACATTCCCATCCAACTGAATCTTTTTGGCTTCTTCAATGCCAGATAAACCCTTCTGCCCGCCAGCCGAAAAGTTGTTGCTTGTGTTGAAATCAGCCCTATTGGCCATTTAAGAATCTCAATGAGGGAAAATGCAGGCATTCCATCCAAGGCTTTGCCTGCCTCAACATGAAATCATTGCAAGTTGAGTCCCATTCCTTCAATTTCACGCATTTTCCCTGGGTTGTCTAAAAACCTGCTGCAAGGCAGAATGAGATTCAGGCCCTAAAGTAGTTTAGAAGCCACTTAAATCAAAGTAACTTTGGTTCTAGTCGTTGCTCATTAATTTGGGATATTGGTGGAATTCTCTGGCCTTGAATGCCTTGCTACTGCTGCCAGCAAGAATAGAGAATTTGGCGCTCAATCGAATTTCCTTAATGGACTGGACAGTTCTAGCCTTGGGTGAAATCGGAGGTTTTTGGCCATTGTATTACTAAAGAGATGATCAACAGAATGAGATGAGAACTTATCTGGCAGTGATACTGTAAACTTAAGAGTTGAACTGAAAAATCATTCTTGTTGTCGAGCAGCTGGGATTGCAGAATAATTTTTTTTGTCTTTATTTACACAACTGGTTCACTCACCATTCCCTAATTATGCTGGCTACTTTGCAGAGGCAGTGAGAAATGTTGACAGAGTCAATGGATGGGAGGCTGGTTTGCATAATGGATTGGGCTACATTCACCACTTTTTGCAGTTTCTTGCGGTCTTGGGCGGTGCAGGAACATACCAAGCTGTGATACAACCATAAAGAATGCTTTCTATGGTGCATCTGCAAAGCTTGGTAAGAGTCGTAACTAACATGTCAAATGTCCATCGTCTTCTAAGAAATGGAGGAGTTGGTGGGCTTTCTTAACTATAATGTTGGCATTGGGGGACCAGGACAGGTTGTTGGTGATCTGAACACCTGAAAACCGTAAAGCTCTGAACACTTTCTACTTCATCTCCATTGATGTAAACAGCAGCATGTTTCCCTTTACACTTCTTGAAGTCAATGACAATCTCCTTCGTTTTGTTGACATTAAAGGAGAGATTATTGTTGCTGCACCAGTTCACTAGATTCTCTGTCTCATTCCTGTACTCTGTCTCATCATTGTTTGAGATCTGACCTGCTACAGTGGTTTTGTCTGCAAACTTGAAAATTGAATTGGAAGGGAATTTGGCCACATAATCATTGGTACATAAGGAGTATAGTGGGGGGCTGAGAGCACAGCCTTGTAGGGCACTGGTGTTGAAGATGATCTTGTCGTTGTTGATGCCTATCCATACGGCTTGTGATCTGTGAGTTAGGAAGTTCAGGATCCAGTTACAAAGAGAGGTGCCGAGGTCCAGGCCATGCAGTTTGGAGATAAGTTTTGTGGCAATAACGGTTTTGATGGCTGAGCTGTAGTTAATAAATAGGAGTCTGACATAGGTGTCCCTGATATCAAATATTGCAGGATTGAGTGCAGGACCAGTTTGGGAAACCTGATTTGGGATGGGGGGACCCGCTGTACACTCTGCAGCTGTGATCAATGGGAGAAGGAGAGGTCTGCTGTGAACCTGTTGTGGCGGTAGACAAACCATAGTTGCATTTACCTCACAATAGGGCTATCCAGCGTTTTAGAGTAAACTACAGCTAGTGAATGGCTGAAATGACCAACTCAAGAATGATAATTAAAAATCAATCTAAATCATACTGCATTTAGTAATGATAAGGTGTGCCCCTTTTAAGGGTACTAAGTAATCAGTCTTTCTTCATTCAAAATTTAATTGTTTGGTAAGAGAATTTAGCCATTTGGAATGTGGTTGTCAGCTTCAGGCATCAAGCTTACACATATTTTAACATTGATTTACATCTTTAATGGTCTGTTCCATCCATGTCTTTGGTGTAATATTGGTGTAATAATCCTACAAAAGTGAATATTTTCTGAAATACCTGCTTGTATTTGCTAGTACTGATGGACTAGTTGCCATTGTTTGGCATATTGAAATGTGGTGATAAAGCAGAGAGCAGAATCCATATTAACTCAAACAGCAATAAAAACTTGTATTTTTGGATCAATAAAACATCCCAAAGTGTTTCACAGGAGTATCGTGAAATAAAATATGACACCGAAATTAGGTCAGATGACCAAAAGCAGTAGGTTTTAGGTAATGTCTCTATAAAGGAGGGAAGTGAGGCAGAGAGGGTCCTCCAGTGCTTATGGCCCAGACAACTGAAGACCTATTCAAAAATGGTAAAATGGTCAAAATTGGGGATGAGAGAAATGCATATATCTCAGAACATTGTAGGGTTGGAGGAAATTATAGAGATAGGGAAGGTTGAGGCCCTGGAGTGATTTGAAAATATGGGTGAGAATTTTAAATTCAAGATGTTGCTTGAATAGAAACCAACATCGGTCAGTGAATGCAAGGATGATTGGTGAACAGGACTTGACATGTATTGAGGCATGAGCCTCAGAGCTTTAGATGACCTCAAATTTCTGAAGAGTGTAATGTGAGAAATCAGCCAGGCATGTATTGAAATGGTCAAGTTTATGGCTAAAACTGTCTTTCTACCTCTAAAACATCAAATGTCTGTGTCCCCATCTCTCCCCTTGATCAATGAAAACCTTTTTTATACCTTTGTCACTATCAGACTTGACTTTTTTAACTCTCATCGCTCTATTTTCCAAGCTGAGTCTTAATATAGATGCCAACTGACCTATATCTGCCCATCTGTATTACTTGTGCCCTTGCTTATCTCCATTGAATCACTCTCCTTCAGTACAGTGAATATAAAATAATTATCCTTGTCTACAAATAACTTTTTTTTTATTTTTCAACTTTCATCAGTACTGCACACAAGGCTGGGATTTTACGGCCTCTCTCAGGCAAGGCTTGAAAAGGCCAATGGAGAATTCTGTTCTGCGAGCCTCACCTGCCCCCATTTCAGGGCGGTGAGGCAGTAAAATTCAAGCCCAAATTTCCCTCTGCACCTCAGACTCTGTTCTCATTTCAACCTCTAATATCCACTCTAAATGGCCCAGCAGTTAGATGGTTTTGCCCCACAAACTGGGAATATATCCCTTCGTGCCACTTGTGACGTCCCTCCTTATGTTCAAGACTCTTCAACCGTCATCTTTTTCAGACCCTGCTACCACTTGGAATTTGATTTTGCTTCAGTGAAGTACCTTGGGGTATTTTTTACATGTTAAAGGCATTTTGGCTGATATTTTAGGGCCCATCTTGGTGAATGGGCAAGTAATCCAAAGATCCATAGATTTTGGTGGGACCGGAAGATCTTACTGATGGGCAGAAAATTCCAGTCCATGTTCGACCTAATTATATGTCACTGATGAGCATAAGAGATAAGACAGCTCATATTATTTAACTTAAACGTTTGAATCCTCATTTGTTTTATTTGTCATTGAGCTCAACTGACTATTTTCTGAATGCATTACAAACATTATTTAATTAGCAATTTTGCTGGAAGGGTTAGTAAACCAATGTTTCCTAGAAGTAAACATTTTCTGGCAGTTAATCTGGTTCTTACTTTGCAAGTAGCGCTAGATTAAACCCTAATGATATTTGATTGTGTTTGTTGTCACTGATTTTAACAAATCCTATTTGTTTTAAAAAAATTGATTAAATTGTTCATCTTGTTCTCATTAAAAGAATTTGTAAATATGTGAAGAGATTATGTACTCCAAACACCCTCTGCCCTTTGGTTCTAAGTGAATTGTATGGAGCAGGTTTCCTTGCATAAAAATTACACTGATTCTTCAAGCAGTGCAAAACTTCCAACCTCTCCATGAATTATTGTACAATTGTGTCGTTAGGACTTCATCCTGTCACCGCATTGTCGGAGGTCATAAAACTTCCTTCTTAATGGTAGTGAATATGTTCATTAATGGAAATTGCATTAAATCTGCAATTTTAACTATGCCACATCAATTTTGATTCTGATCTGTACTTATGACACCACTGGCCAGTGTGAATTTTTTTCTGGCTTTGGGGAAGGTCCACTGATGGAATGCAATAATTCTGTTGTTACAAATTGTTTCCCATTTTTTGAACAGCTGAACATGGGCAAAGCAGGCACTTACAGCAAAAACAATAACCACTTGCATTTATATTGGGCCTTAAATATAGAAAAAACACCTCAAAATGCTTTACACAGAGCCATGTAAGGAGATGTTAGAGCAGCTTGGTCAAAGACGTTTTAAGAAGCGCCTTCAAGAGAAATTTCTGTAGGGAATTCCAGCATTTAGGATCTAAGCAGTTGAAAGCTCAGTAATGAAAATCAGATTCCCAAGAATCAGAAAATACAGTTCAGTTATTAACATATCTATCACTCAATGTAAATACAGCCAATTTTAAGCGATGTGTATGCTGTTCAGTAGTCGTGGACATGTCCTATTCATAAGAACTAAGTAGGAGTAGGCACTTTAGCCCTTTTACCCTGTCTCGCCATTTAATATGATCATGGCTGATCTCATCTCTGCTTCAAATCCACTTTCCATTGCCCTTCAAACCCTTACTAATTAAAAATCTGTCCACCTTTTGCTTTAACTTACTCAGTATCCCAACATTTACCATGCTCTAGATTAGTGAATTATACAGACATACGACTCCTTGATAGAAGTATTTCTCCTCATCTTTGTTTTAAATCTGCTACCCCTTATCCTAAAGCTATGACCTCTTGTTTTAGATTGCCTGACAAGAGGAAACACACTCTGCACATCTACTTTGTTAATCGCCTTATCATCCTGTACATCTGGATTAGATCTCCACCCCAGGGAGTGTAGGTTTGAATTGTCCAAAGTCTCTTCATAAGACACATTCTTCAGCTGGTATTTTATTGGCCTCCCTGCCACAGGAATTGGTGCAGGTGAGGGCAGTGCATGGAAAGGTCCTTTGACCTGAGGCAGGATTTGGACAAACGAATCCTACCCCTTATCTCTGGAATCAATCTAGTGGATCTCCTCTATCCATCTCCAATGCAACCATATCTCTCTTTAAATAAAGGAGCCAAAACTGCACACACTATTCTAAGTGCAGTCTCATTAATGCTTTGTATAGTAGCAACAACATTATGCTACTTTTACATTCTATTCCTTTAGCAATAAATGCCAACATTTCATTTACCTTCCTTATTACATGCTGTATTTATATACTAGTTTTCTGTGATTCATGCACAAGAACCCAGATCCCTCTGCACCAAAGGACTCCCAAGTTTCTCTCCATTTAGATAATAATTTGCCTCTGTATTTTTCTACCAAAATGGATAACCTTACACTTGTCCATGTTAAGCTCAATCTGCCAAACTTTGTTCCATTCATTTAACCTACCCATAGCCGTTTGAAAATATTTTATTATCGCAACTTAATATCCTGCCTATTTTAGTGTCATCTGCAAATTTGGCTATGGTATCTATTATCTCTGCATCCATATTATTAATATAAACTGTGAATAGTTGGAGCCAGAGGACTGAATCCTGTGGCACTCCATTAGTTACATATTGCTGACCAGAAAAAGACCCACTTATCTTGACTCTCTGCTTTCTGTTGATTAGCCCATCTAAAAAATGGCCCCTAATCTCATGCAAATCCATCATTGTCTATGAATAAAGTATGGTGTTCTTGAAAGTTAAGCAAACTCATTTTCATCTGTGTATTATGCCCCTTTAGAAAGACCTGTGTTTTAAAAATCTTCCACATATGCACAGCTGATGTGAACAATTTAGAAATTACGTTAGTGTTGCATTTAAATAATTAGATGTTCACTCTAGTGGAATAAAATTAGTGGCATTTCATTTAACTGTTCTCCCAGTGGAATTATCTGTCCAACATATCTTTTGTATCGTCTATCAGTTACAGTATTAATTGGTAGTGTGGTACTAATTAAGATAAAGCATTCAAGTGTGAAGACAGCAATTGGATGTAAAAAAACAGATCTTTTGACAAAAACTTTTCTATTGAATTGGCATTCTTGTGAAGTGTCCCGATGAGCACAAGACGAAAACCTTTGACGTGTATTTTTTCAGCAATATCGAAAAATTTAATGTATACAATTATCTAGGCAGACCATTTTGATGGTGCTCTTGTAAGAACATTTCATTTGTATGCTCACACTTTATTTTCTGAATTATTTTCAAAATGATGCTGGCACAAGTTTTGGAGCTGATCAACCAACAAGAACTTTTTAATGAGTCCATCTGAAAACTTCAATGTCAGTTCTTGATTAGTGTTAATGTCATCAGGAATTGATGGGGAGCCTTCAGTTAAAAGCTTTAAGCTCAAATGACTCTTTTCTCTTGGTATACTCAGTTAACTTGTAAACACATTTATACCTACTTCAAACTGCATAGATAATAACCTAGATAATTGGATTCAGTACTTATCTTCAAAGAAGTACTTGAAATGAGTCAGTCTTAAGAGGCCTACAGAGAAGTGAATGGGCCATTTTCCCTAGTTTATCGTGGGAAATTAACTCACACTGCCATTATAGTTGAAGGTTATTTCAGATTTGATTTAAAACCATGTGGAATGTTACTTTGTGACTATCATTTATTGATAATGGATAATGGAAACCATAATTTTAAGCCATTTTTATGTTTTATCTTGCAGCAGTGCAAATTCTAAACTAATTCATTTTTTTGAATGTAAGTATTGGCCCAGATATTTGGAGGGCCACCCACTATTATTAAGATGTAAATCAGAAACCAACTTTTGGCAATCAGATGCACAGTTAAACTAGGAAATCAGGAAGTTGCCCTCCAAATTGAACTGCTCCTCAGAAGCTTCACAATAACAATATCTGACAGAATCTGTATCGAAAGACATGCAATATTGTGAAGTCAAACAAAATGTTGGAGAAATTCAGCAGAAGAGAAACAGAGTTAATATTTCAAGTTCATTTGACTTTTTCAGACTCCTCTTCTTCTAATCTTATGAACTCACTATTTGTCTGATTACATATAATTAAACTCATGAGGGTTTATCCATTCCAATGTATGTACAAATTTAATGATGTAAGTAGTGTTTAATTATCACAAAGCCACCTGCCATGCATTGAAATTGACTGTTATATCAGTGGAGTCTCATTCCTTCAGATCTTAAATATAATGGGAGATATTTTTTAAACTTTCCTTCGGTCTCTTTTGGTCCCTTTTCCTAATCCCACTCTTTTGACCTCATCACTATTCATTTTGTTTCCAGTTTGGCATTGAATTGACCATTCTCATTTACCCTTCCTTGTTCAGATTTTGCACACATCAGCAAGGAGATAAGATTGGCTTGTACTATATAGATAGATTCCAGATGCCAAGGTGACACAGCAGCATAAGTGCTTAACATCACTAACCTTGGTTAGTCAGTCTTGACTTGGGTAATTGTGTAGACAGACACATTGTACATTTTCATCATGTCGGTATGGGTTTTCTATAGTTGCATCAGTTTCCTCCCACAGTCCAAAGATGTGCAGGTTAGGTGGATTGGCCAACCTAAATTGTCTCTTAGTGTCCCACGATGTGCTGGTTAGATGGATTAGCCATGGTAAAATTCATGGAGTTACGGGGATGCTCATCAGAGAGTCGATGCAGACTCGATGGTTTGAATGGTCTCCTTTGAATTTTATGCCACATAGCTGGCCCTGTAATTGAGTTTGAGTCACCACATGATCCAGTGCAAAAGTCTGAAGAAAACCTGTAGCTGCTGACTGCTAAATCTGGTCCAACATGGGTGATATATTTATACATCAAACAGTATTTTGATATGATTCAGATTTTATTTCCTGAAATGTTGTATAGGTTGCACAAACTGGTTTAATATGAACATTTTACTGTAAAAGCTGAACAACTGGCATAACGACATTGATTCTCAAAATTTGAGAAATCCAAACCCACATCCACTGTTTGAGATCAGAGTGGATTTTGCATTCACTTCAAGCAGAAGTGTAAAGTTTGTGGAAGCTCGGTGCTCCAAACTTGTTTGTTTCTGTTTGAATTATTCGTTCTCTTTCCAGTATATTGATTTAAAATAAAACAACTAATATATACAGCATAACAACAATAGCAATTATAACTGTGGACCTACTATATTGAGAACCAATAATGTCAATTGCAACATAAATATATAGGTTTCGGTTCTGAACTCATTATTAGGATGAGAGTATAAACATGACACAAGTCATACGTAATGGAATAGTATTATGACTAAACTTAATTATGTCCTTCCATGATGTCAACTCATACATGAAATTCTGAGCAAAGGTCACTCAATGATGATTGGGAGTTTTCTTCTCTCTAACCTAAGCGCAGTACATCCAATTTTCAACCTCACTGAGATCAGCAAATTCATTCCAGGAAGAAAATTTGTCCGAAGACCTTTGTAATCTGTATAGCTCGGCTATTCATTGGATGAACTTGCTGAGCCATTGGAGGAATTTAAACTGGATAGTTTTAAAATTACTTCATTAATTTGAGACTGTTCGCAAGTGTGCAAGCAAAAGAGCAGTATTTTAAAATTTTGTGCATTCGACTTTTATTGAAATTGTTGGAGTCTGATTGGAAACAATCAGAAATTGAATTTGATTTGGTTTATGTTATGAAATCTGGCTTATGTTTGTGCACCTCACTTACATGCAGAGTTCATTATAGAACATGATTTGACCTATAATCATAGTCCTTATAGTTAAACACTTCATTTAGGGGCCAATTTTGTTTCTTTTCTTGGTAGTGCCCAGATTTAAATGTCTCTTTTTGGTGATGCTATCATTTGAGTAATCAGGTAAATTCTGGAACAAAAATACATCAGTTCAACATTCAGTTGAGTGGCGCTGAAGTAAACTTTAGGGTCCTTTCCAAACTTGTGTGTTATGACATTATTGTGTTAGCATCTTTATTTTCCTGCTCTGTTTGCTTTTAAGCTAAAGAGGTGTGAACATATAAACACTGAACTAAGAGTAAAGTGAAGAGAAATTATGCCAACTTTTACTTTGCATTTATTTTTGCTTAAGTGAAAGGGGTGACATTTTTGCTATTGATACTTGGAGCAAAGAAGTAAGTGTGAGTTTAAAAAAAGTCAGCATTTCTTACCTCATTTCAACTTTTTGTTGGAGAAATTAACTGAAGTATTTTGGCCATTATGTCTGCCTTTAAACAGGACTAAATGCATTCAGTGTTAGACAAATCTATCTACAAATTCTTGAGGTTTTGAATTGTTTAGAATAGTTTGTACTGGAATGACTACTTGAGGATAATGGAAAAAGTGACATGATTGACACCAATGTGTCATTAAGCTAGGAATGAAAAGCAATCAGTTGGGGATCTACTGCCATTCACTGTCCAGCGATCCTTGATAGAAAATGAAGTGACGACAGCTCTGCTTGGCTTTGATATGTTCCTACTTAAATGACTTGCTAACACTCCATCTGTGAAGAGTAGACGCTTGGGTAAGGTGACAAGCACCCAGGAAGTTGTACCTCAAAGGAGTCACCACCTTGGGAATGAAGGAAAGAAAATTGTGCCATTTAGCTGATGATGAACCATATAACAACAAACAGTAAGAAAGAAAGAATAACTCCTTATCGCAACCATAGAACATTCCAAAACATATTAGTAACTCTTGTTTATCCATTTGTAGCCAACATATTGATAAGTATATTTGTTAATTTAAAATGAGAATGTTTCCAAAAAGCATTTTCCTTTGAAGAACAGCAAATCATGTGTTTTTTGATTTTATTCAAGTTTGTAAGTTGATCAGGCCTTCATTTGTAAAGTTTGGATATTTTCCTTTTTGTCCTTCTTTGTTTTGAAGAAAGTAGAAATTTGAAGAACCAAGCATATAATCAAAGGTTTAAGCTCAAAGTTTTGTGGGAATTTGCCAAGACTCTGGTGATGTAAATGGCAGAAATAGCCCAAACAACTATAGTAACTCAATTTTTTTGAGAATTCAGGTTATGTTTTGTTTCAGATTCATTTTCAGTTTAAGCGAATTTGATAGTTCACTGTTCTGAAAAACTACCCCATTGTTTTAGTAACATCAGTTGCAAATCCATACAGCATTTCGTATTGGAGCACAGTAATAATCAGGAAGAATGATGATATACTAGCATGCTTTGTGTTAGCATAAATTAACTATTTCAATAATATGCACATTTACTACCAAAAATAAAAGTTAGAAAGAACATCTGATTTGGACATATGCAAGGTGCAGTTTTGAACAACTATAACCCAAAATATAATCAAAAATTCTGGTCTGGTATCCTTTGTAGTATTATCTACCACAGTCGCAGGTTTCAGGCTACCAAGAGTATCTGATTGAAATGTAATGTTGCTTGGTCTTTCTATTTGAAATAAATCTGAGCTTCAGATGCTGTGGCACATCCAGGAGGGAGAGAGTTACCTGGTCACTTAGTTTCAGGAGGAGGTTACACCCAATAGATTAATTATCTCTCATTTGGTCAGTGATCAGGGACAGCAAGTGAGGCAGGTAGAGGAATCCTGAAGTCAGAAACGGAGGAACCTCAGCTCTTGACCTAGTCCAACAGGTATGAGGTACTTGCTCCCTGTGTAGATGTGGAAAAGGGCTATAGGGAGAATAAGGTAGTTGACCCCTGCACTATAGTACAAGAAACCATTCAAGATGGAGGAGCAAAAAGACAAGTGGTAGTTGTAGGGGACTCTATAATTATAGCATCTTTTGTAAGTCTGATTGTGAATCCCACGTGGAATGTTGCCTGCCCGGTGGCAAGGTGAGGGACATCTCTGACTGGCATGAAAGGATATTGGAATGGGAGGTGGAGGATCCAACTGTTGTGGTCCACATTGGGACAAACAATATAAGCAAGACTAGGAAAGAGGACCTGCAGTTGGGAGCTATAAAGTAAGTGGCAGAACCATCAGGAACATAGACACACAGAGATCTAGGAGCACAGGTCCACAGATTCTTAAAAGTGGCAGCACACGCAAAAAAGCGGTGAAGAAAACATATGGCCTTCATCGGCTGGGGCACAGAGTACAAAAGTTGGTAAATTATGTTACAGTTATACAAAACACTGTTTTGACCACATTTGGAATATTGTGTCCAATTCTGGTCACCACACTATGAGAAGGATGTGGTGGCTTTGGAGGGAGTACAGAAAAGGTTTATTAGAATGTTGCCTGGTAATGGAGGGTATTAGCTATGAAGAGAGATTGAATCAACTAGGATTCTTCTCCCTGAAAAGACAGAGGCTGAGGGGTGACCTGATAGAAGTTTATAAAATTATGAGGAGCATAGATAAGGTGAACAATTGGAAGCTTTTTCCTAGGGCAGAAATGACAATCACAAGGGGACACAAGTTCAAAGTATGTGCGAAAGGTTCAGTAGTGATGTACAGGGGAAATATTTTACAGTGGAGGCCTATAATGTATTACCAAGTGAGATGGTTGAGGCAGATACATTAGCAACATTTAAGACTTAGCTGGATAGGCACATTTAGCAGCTGCGGTATAGAGGAATACAGGCAGTTGGTCTAGGTAGGACAATGTGATCAGCGCAGATTTGGTGGATTGAAGGGTTGTATTCATTGTTCAGGGACTGGGAGCTAAATCAAAGAACAGATCCTCAAGGGTTATAATCTCTGGATTACTACCCGAGCTATTTTGGCATAGGGATGTGCAAATTAGGAAAGGAAACACATGGCCAAAAGACTGGTACAGGAAAAAAGCGTTCCATTTCATGGAGCATTGGCATCACTATTGAAACAGGAAGGATCTGTACTGTTGGGATGATCTTCACCAGTGTGTTAGCAGAAAGGGGGAAGGATAAATAGGGTGATCACAAGGACTTTAAACTAGCAAGTGGGGGGGAAGGGAAAAGTAAAACTATGAGAAGTATCATAGTTAATGGTAAGCAAAGCAGCAGGTTAGCATGTGGGGAAAAGGTTTCAACTACATGGAAAATTATGAGAAAAGTTAAAATGGAGGAGAATTCAGGAGATTTTATTAATGGAGGTGGTAAGATTCACAAGAAGACTATAAAAACTAGCATAAAAGCATTTTACCTAAAATGCTCATAGCATTCGAAACAAGGTAAATGAGTTGACGTCACAAGTCATTGCAAATAAGTATGATTTAATGGCCATTACAAAGACTTGGTGACAGGGAGGTTAAGACAGGAGTTAAATATCCAGGGGTGTCAGACTGTTCTGAAGAACATTCAGGAAGGTAAGGGATATAATATAGTTTTGATATTTAAAGATTACATTGGGGGATCATGATAGATGGTATAGGTTATATGAAAAAAAAATTTGAATCTATTTGATGGAGATTAGAAAAAGGAGAAAAAGTCATTGATAGATGTACTCTATAGGCCACCAAATAATAACATCATAGTGGGGTGATCAATAAATGAAAAAATAACTGATGCAGATAAAAATGGTTTGGCAATTATCATAGGGGATTTTAACTTACATGTCAATACGTCAAAACATGTCAGTCAAGGCAGCCTGAGGAAGAGTTTATAGAGTGTAGCCATTGATATTTTCCTTGAACAGTATGTAACAGAACCTACAAAGGAGCAAGCTACCCTAGATCTGGTCTTGTATACTGAGACAGGAATAATTAATGATCTCACAGTTAGGGATCCTCTTGGAAGAAGCGATCGCAGTATGGTTGAAATTAAAGTACAGATGGAGCGTGAGAAAGTAAAATCCAATACCAATGTCTTGTACTTGGACAAAAGAGACTACAATGGGATGAGAGAGGAGTTGGCTCAGGTAGACTGGGAACAAAAACTTTATGGTAGGACAATTGAGGAACAGTGGAAGATTTTCAAAACAATTTTTTTTTCACAGTGCTCAGCAAAAGTATATATCAATGATAAGGACAGACTATAGAAAAATGAATAATCAGCAATGGATAGCTAAGCAAATAAAGGAGGATATCAAATTAAAAGAAAATGCATACAAAGTGGCAAAGATTAGTGGGAAACCAGAGGGTTGGGAAATCTTTAAAGGACAACGGAAAATATAAAGAAAAGTAAAATAGATTTTGAGAGTAAACTAGTTTATAATATGAAAACAGATATCAGAAGTTTCTACAAATATACAAAACGAAAAAGAATGCCAAAGCTAAACATTGGTCCATTAGAGGATGAGAAGGAGGATTTAATAACGGGAAATGAGAAAATGACTGAGGCATTGAACAATATTTTGTGTCAGTCTTCACAGTGTAGAACATAAATGACATAACAAAAATTGATGACAAGAACACTGTTTCTAAGTCCTCACCTGCCACAAACATTACTAAAGAAGTAGTGTTAGACAAGCTAATTGGGCTAACGGTAAACAGGTTTCCTGGCCTTGATAGAATGCATCCTAGGGTACTAAAAGGGATGGTGGGGAAAGTGAATGCACTAGTGGTAATTTACCAAAATTCACCAGACTCTGGAATGTTCCGGCAGTTTGGAAAACAGCAAATATGATACCACTGTTTAAAAATGGAAATAGACAAAAGGAGATTAACTATAACCCGGTGAGCATAACTTCTGTACTGGAGAAATTGCTTGAATCTATCATCAAGAAAGAAATAATGAGATATTTGGGTAGAAAATTTCCCATTGGGAAGATGCAGCATGGCTTCATAAAAGGCAAGTTGTGTTTAACTAATTTAGTGGAATTCTTTGAGGACATTATGCACCTCATTGGACAACAGTAAATGTGGTGTGTCTGGATTCCAGAAGGCATTTAACAAGGTGTCACACAGAAGGCTGCTGCCTAAGATAAAGGTTCGTGGTGTTAAGGGTAATGTATTAGCATGGATGGAGGATTGGTTAACTAACAGAAAGCTGAAAAGTGGGACAAATGGGTGCTTTCCTGTTTGGTGAGCAGTGACTAATGGTGTGCCTCAGGGATCAGTGTTGTGACCATAATTGTTTACAATTTGCATAGATAATTTGGAATTGGGGACCAAGTGTAGTGTGTCAGAGTTCACAGATAACACTAACGTGAGTGGTGAAGCAAAGTTTACAGAGGTCACTGAAAGTCTGCAGAGATATAGATAGTTTGAGTGAGTGGGCAAGGGTCTAGCAGATAGAGTATAATATTGGTAAATGTGAGGTCATTCATTTTGGTATGAATAATAGCAAAATGGATATTATTTAAATGGTAAAAAATTGCAGCATGCTACTGTAACAAGACACCTGGATCGCTGGAACCTGCAAGAATCATAAAGTTGATTTACAGGTGCAGCTTATTAAGAAGGCAAATAGAATTATGTCCTTCATTGTTAGAGGGATGGAGTTTAAAAACAGGGAAGTTATTTTGCAGCTGTATAAGGTGCTGGTGAGGCTACACCAGGAATACTGTGTACCGTTTTGGTTTCCTTATCTGAAAAAGGATATACTGGCACTGGGAGAGGTGCAGAGGAGATTCACTATGTTAATTCCTGGGTGGAGATGGTTGACTTATGAGGAGAAACTGAGTGGACTGGGATTATATTCATTGGAATTTAGAAGAATGAGGAGGAATCTTATAGAAGCATATAAAATAATGAAGGGAATAGATAAGATAGAGGTAGAGAGATTGCTTCCTCTGGCGGGTGAAACTAGAACTTGGAGCCTAGTCTCAAAATGACAGGAAGCAGATTTAGGACCGAGTTGAGGAGGAACTTCTTCACCCAAGGGTTGTGATTCTGTGGAATTCCCTGTCCAATGAAGCAGTTGAGGCTACCTTGTTGAATGTTTTTAAGGCAAAGATAGATTTTTGAGCAGTAAAGGAATTAAGGGTTATGGTGAGTGGGCTGATAAGTGGAACTGAGTCCACAAAAGATCAGCCATGATCTTATTGAATGACAGAGCAGGCTCGAGGGGCCAGATGGCCTACTCCTGCTGCTAATTATTATGTGCTATTTGACCTTTAAAAATGCATTGGGCATTAGCTGGTTGTGTATTCTGGTGTGATTTTGAGAAATTTGAAGTTGTACCCTGGTTAAGAGTTCAAGGATGTGACAGCTTCAAACAGCGAGCTTCTGTTTTTGTCTAGGAAGTCCCCATCAGCAATGTGAATACTATTTTGTTAGGAAGAGAAAATGCAATTCATCCCCAATATCTTTGTATACATTGACATTGCCAGGTGTCGGTGATATTTCTCAGAGGTATTTATGCATTGTGAATGATTTGGCTGTTTGCTAATCTGATAATAGTTGTAATGTTCAGGAAAGTCATGCAAATTGGCAGCTTCTTGTTACCTAATTTCTCAGCATTTAAAAGAAAGCTGGCTTTGTTCATTCTTTGCCTCTCCTTCCCACACCCTGTAGTAGGCACTCCACAGACCTTAACTGTCCTTTCTTGGCAGCTTTAATCCTGTGAAATGTTTAAAATGCTAAAATCTCATGTTTACTCATGCTTTCTACAAATGCTAGTTACCTTTATAAATATGTTTAGATGAAATAAGATAAAACATGGTCATTTCTAAGATTATGAAATAGGTAATTCTTTCCATCTTTATAAAAGCCTAATAAGGAATGCATGCTTTATCTTGCGCAAAGCTGTTTTTGGGAGTTTTATAGGAGCACTGTCATTGTGAAGGAGAACAATTACAATTTGTTTTGTACGTTGCATCATTTTCATTACAGGATCACATGTAACATCATAATTGTGCTTCAATACAATTTATAGTTTGTATAAACAAATTCAACTCATCTCTGGGGGCTGAGTGCTTGCTCCCTATGTGCACTCAATCAAGTGGTAACTTCCTTCTTGTTGGGCAGATTTAGTGGTGCAGAGTACTATTTCTAACATGCTGTTCCGGAAAAATAAATGCGAAATGAGGGGATACATTGAGAGGAGAAATGCACTGTTGAGCCCTATTTACCCTCGCTAATCCAGTTGTGCTGAGTCTTTTTGATGTGTAATACTCAAACTTGCTTTTTATTTGTTCATGGGATGTGGTCATCACTAATCAGGCCAGCATTTTTTGCCCATGCCTAGTTGCCAATGAGTAGGTAGTGGTATGCTGCTCTCTTAAATGTTGTAGTCCGTGTTTATAGGAATACTCACAGAGCTGTCTGGAAAGCAATTCCAGGATTTTGACCAAGGAACGGCAATATGGTTCCAAATCCGAATGGAGTGCGACTTGGAAGGGAATTTGCAGGTGGTAGTGTTCCCATGGATCTGTTGTCCTTGTCCTTTTAGGTGGTGGAAGTCAGAGATTTGAAAGGTCTTGTTGAAAGAGCCTTGGTATGTTGCTGCAACTGATTTTGTTGATGGTGTACACTATTGCCACTGCACATTGGTTGTGGAGGGAATGATTGTTTTAAGGTGTTGGATGCGATGCCAATCAAGTGGGTGCTTTGTCCTGAATGGTGTTGAGTTTCTAGAGTGTTGTTGGAACTGCATTCCTCCAGGCAATGGAGAGTATTTCATCATACTCCTCAAATATGCCTGGTAAATGATGTAAAGTTTAATGATGTAAATGATGTAAACTTTACTGAGTTTACCCCAGTCCAACGCCGGCATCTCTACATCATGGTAAATGATGGTCAGGATTTGAGGAGTTGGGAAGTGAGTTATTCTGTAGAATTCCCAGCCTCGGACCTGGTCTTGCAGCCATACAACTACGATTGCATTGTGTTCATGAAAGGTGATCTAACTTCAAGATCAATGAAGTTTATAAAATAAACAATGACCAACAGTTCATAGTGCTTACAAATCATTGACAGAAAGCACAAAGAGACACAGGATAGTTATAATGTTGAAAAATGCCAGAATCTCTGTTGAAATGGGGATTGGCTATATGAGGAAGTTTCATGAAAAAAGAATAATAAATCATAGAATCCCTACAGTGCAGAAGGAGGCCATTCAACCCATCAAGTCTGTACTAACTCTGCAAAAAAGCATTTTACTTAGCCCTACCCCCCCAAAAAAAACAAAAACCAACAATAATATAGGGAAACTAGCATGTTTTAGTCACCTTCAATCTACTGTGGACCTTTTGATTGACTGCAATTATTAATGTGTAAGCAAGGGCTTGTATTGAGCTTGTTTGTCTATCTGCTTGTAAAGAACGGATGAGCTTTCAATATCCAACTGTGTAGTCACTATAATTATCTCATAGAACCTTATAGTGCAGAAAGAGCCCATTTGACTCATCGAGTCTGCACCAATCACACTCCCACCCATGCCCTATCCCCATAATCCCATGCATTTAGCCTAGCTGGTCCTCCTGATACTAAGAGGCAATTTAGCATTAATCCACTTAACCTGCATATCTTTAGACTGTTGGAGGAAACAGACGACCTGAAAGAAACCCACAGGGACACTGGAAGAACATACAAACTCCATACAGACACTGGCCCAAGCTAGGAATCAAACCCAGGTCCCTGGCACTATGAGGCAGCAGTGCTAACCACTGTGCCGCCACCCATCTGTTTTATATCAACACAGTTTGACTAGAGTATTTAATTGTTTGTTTCCCTGCTTAACTATCTTTTCAAATGCACTGTGTTTGAGTAGAATATTTCATGTCTGGGATTTAAAAATTTCAATAGATTTGGGCAGTTGACATTCTTAAAGTAAAATTATATGCAGCAATGTTTGAAAACAATAGTAATGCAAATGCATTTTTGTTACTTGGCAATTTTGACCTTTAAAACCTTTTAAGTAATGTGAGAAACCTTTTTTACTGTTCGAAAAAAGAGCAGAAAGGAAGGACGTCATAATAGAGGCACTGTTTCAATTCATGTTACATGTACTTTTTACATTTTCTCACTGTGATGTTCATGGAAACAAAAATTACAATGAGTGTTAAATAACTTTCAGAAAAAATACTGAAGGCCATAACATCTATATCTCAAAGAAAAACTTTCAAGATGTTTCTGCAATCAAGGTTACACTTACATAATACTCACCATAAGCAGACAATGGCTGTGAAATTCAGCTCTTTCATGCCTGTCTTATCAATGCCATTGATACCGTTTTGCCTCCACTACTAGTTTGGACTGCAGTCAATGCCATTTTGGTGAAAATGTTAGTGTGTAGGAGGTATGTGCCAGAAGAATGCAGAGTGGGCAGATTGCATGTCAATCAGCATGTAACACTGATTTGGCACCAATGCTGCCCTTTGTGATCAATCCTCCAGCTGCTCATGAAGAGTTGAATATGTATCAGTAACAGAAGAAAAGACTCCCTGCTAGCACTATTTAAAGAGATTATTAATTACTTTTAGATTATTTCTTGATTAACTTCTACTGATTGTTTCTGTGATTTAAAAGCATTTGGTGGTTTCTAGATTCCCGTAAAGTTTTCAGAGTGGCGAGACATATTGAAGGACTTTGTCCTGATTTCAACCATTCTGCACAATTCATTCATTTACAGTATGGGTGCAGTAGTAGGCAGTTGTTGTGGTCTACTGGCCAAACCACCAAGCATTTCATTTCATGTACCCATCAACCTTCTTCTGTGGGCCACACCCATCACAGTCGACATCTGAGTCCACTGCAGCAGAATTCATAGAAACAAAAAACAGAAGCAGGAGTGGGCCCTTTAAGCCTGCTTCACTATTCATTTTGCTCATGGCTGATCATCAAATTCAATATCCTCAACTCGCCTTCCTCCATGTCCCTTGATCCCTTTAGCCCCAAGAGCTAATTTCTTTTTGAAATCATACAATGTTTTGGCCTCAACTAGTTAAAAAAAAATTAAGTTTATTTATTAATCACAAGTAGGCTCACATTAATACTGCAATGAAGTTACTGTGAAAATCCCTTGCTTGCCACACCCTGACGCCTGCTTGGGTACACTGAGGGAGAATTTAGCATGGCCAATACTCCAAACAAGCACGTCTTTCAGACTGTGGGAGGAAACTGGATCACCCAGAGGAAACCCCACGCAGAGACGTGAAGAACGTGCAGATTCCGTACAGATAGCGACCAAGCCGGGAATTGAATCCAGCGCTGTGAGACAGCACTGTGCCACTGTGCACTTTCTGTGGTAGCTAATTCCACAGATTCACCACTTTCTGTGTGAACAAATTTCTCCTCATCTCAATCCTAAAAGGTTTTCCCCCTATCTTCAAACTATGACCCCTAGTTCTGAACTCCCCACTATCAAAACATAGGGGGCGATTTTCCGATTGTGACCCACAAATTTTCTGGCGTGTCTGCTTGGGAGAATCGTGTGTCAGCCATTTTGCAGGATTTGCGCATGCATTCCTGACACATGTGCGCCTCCCAGAGCCAGAGAACTATTGCAGTCGGGACCGCGCTGGAAACTGAGGGGAAGAAAGGTCATTGATATAAATTTTTTTTAATGTATTTTAAATCTATTTTGCATGTGATTGTTGAGCCTGGCAAGTTCCGTGCTGGGCCTGAAAGCATCTCCCATCCTGCCGGGAGTACTTCATTCCAGCAGGTTCGGGGAACAAATGGGATACCCTGCTGGACTGAAGCAGGGACGTTCAGGGCCCCTTAGAGGGTTGGGCAATGGGTTGAATGCCCCCCTGAGCTTGGGCACTCTGGCAATGCCCGCCCTTGCCCCCTAGCACTATCCAATGGGGAAAGTGCCCATGCTCTAGGGTCAAAGTGCTCATGCCCACGGGCACCTTGGTACTGCTCACTGCATGGGGTAGTGCTAAGGAGGCGGGGCCTAAAAAGATGATTGATGAGGATGGGGGATCCCATTATCACTCCGTATGGGGATTGTCTGGGATGGAGGGAGGCCAGTAATTGGGGTAGGCTGGAGGGGAGGTAGGTTTGCCTGGTCCATTGTGCACATTGTGTTTGTAACTTTAAGAATGGACATTTTTTTAAAAAATGAACTTTCATTTACCCTCTCTTGAGCAGGTAATCCTTTGTTCAGGTTCCTTTCCCAAAACTACAAAGCTAATCTGCTGATTTTTTTTTAACAGTTAGACACTATGAGGCCTCCTGTAGATTCTTTCAAACTAAGTAATCTTCAAGTCTCTGTTCCTCACAAAATTCAAACTGTGCTTAAACCTCACTCATGTTCCATGCAATCAATAATGAAGCTAGGGTTTACTCTACTTCTAGCATAGACTTAAGTCTTATATATTTTGTGTGATCTGCCGGGGGGAGACGGGGTCTGTCCTCTGGGGGGAAGCGGGGGTTCTGACCTCTGCTGGGGCAGAGCAATGGAGGAAGGAAGGTCTGTCAGGTGAGGTGGGATGGGGGGATTGCCACTGCTGTGGGCTGGACATCGGAACACTCTGGGAAGGTGGGGGGGGGAGGTGAAATCAAGTGTGGGAATTGTCGTGGAGGCCACAATCAGGCTGTTGTGGTTGGGGGGGTGGGTGCTGGAAGGGCAGCACTGTGGCAGTCCCAGGCTGGCTAGCAAATGGGGATTGGGACCTTTGCAGTGCACAGAATGGGGAGATTCAGGTCTGAAGCTGCACTGAAAAAACAGTCGTGATTCAGTTTCCTCACCAGTTCAGCACTTTTGGGAGAATCATCCCTGTACTTTCTGAATCCATCCTGCCTAATCTTGTCAGAATTTTATAAGTTTCCAAGAAATCCTTTTATCTTTTAAACTCAATGAATATAATCCTAACCAACTTCATCTCTCCTCATATCACAGACCTACAATCCTAGGAATCAGCCTGGTAAACCTTTGCTGCATTCCCTCTACAGCAAGGACATCATCCTCAGATAAGGACATCGCTGTGCTGGCAGCCATGCTGCCCTCCTGCACTCTATATGTCCCCTGTTTTGACTACAAGCCACTTATCTCAGTATCTCACCACAGATACTATTTTAATTTGTCTTCTAAATGAAACACAATATCAGTATCTGAACTTGTGGAAGCAAGCATGAGAGCAACTGACAGCATTTCTTCTTCACTATCTTCCAGTTCCTCATCCTTTCTCTTATAGCATTGATGGTGTTAAGATCTGTTAGGAACCATTGAGATTTAAAAATGAATCCAAATACATTCATTTTCATCAATAGAACTACACCACAAAATTTCACTTTAAAAGATTCAGACATAACAGGTATCGTTAACTTAACAATATGGCTTATAATTATAAATATTATGCATTTGGGTTTACTTTTTGCCTCCTCCAACAATACTCTATGAGACATACCTATTTTAAAGTTATTTGCTTCTGTAGGGACCATAAAATGCCACAGTCCTGAAGAGAATTCTCCTCCACTTCCATTATTCTTAGAAGTATAACTTCTGCCCTTTTGGCTAAAATCAAGCGTCAGATCAGGTGCAATGTCTTATCTTGTCAGCTTGGACCTTGTTTGTCTCACTGGTGTGGACCAAAGATTGGATTCAGTTTGAATTTGGCTTTTGGAGCAAGCAAGATGATGGGATCAGGTTTGCCTGGTCCATTGTGCACATTGTGTTTGTAACTTTAAGAATGGACATTTTCTTTAAAAATGAACTTTCATTTACCCTCTCTTGAGCGGGTAATCCTTTGTTCAGGTTCCTTTCCTAAAACTTCAAAGCTAATCTGCTGATTTTTTTTTAACAGTTAGACACTATGAGGCCTCCTGTAGATTCTTCCAACAGTTTCAAACTAAGTAGTCTTCAAGCCTCTGTTCCTCACAAAATTCAAACCTCACTTGTGTTCCATGCAATCAATAATGAAGCTAGGGTTTACTCTGTTTCTAGTGTAGACCTAAGTCTTATATATTTTGGCTAACTGCAGTGAGCTGCAAACCATGAGGTTCCAACTGCATAAAAACCTCTCCCAGAAAACAGTACAATAAGCCAGAGAATCTTCCTAAACTCCACCCATCTTGAGCCTGATGTAGCTTACTCTGGGCTATCCTCAATCTGATCTATAAACTACTTATAAGCCTACCTGCTTACCTCTAACTCTTAAGGGCGTGAACTTCTTTGGAGTGGCTCCTAAATTTTGATCTCAAACTTTTTTTCGATCCTTTCCCACTCAACCTTTGGACTCAGGCTGGGCAGTGCAGTGCATCCCTATGGCTTAGCATTGAGCACAGCTCTTCAGATGAAAGGAAAGGCACCAGCTGCTCAAAGCCAGGTGACTTAAAATTTTAGCCAAGTTTAAAGACCTATGACAGGCCAAGGAGTAGATAGCTATCAAAGGTAAGTGGGTAGGATTATTTGGATGGAGTGAGGGAGAGGAAAATGGGTGGTGGTGTCAAGTCAGGCCTGGGGGAGGGAGGGGAGTGTGTGAGGGTGAAAATCATGCCTGGTCAGGAGTGGGGATAAGGTAGGAGATGGGGAGGGGCAGAAAGAGTCCTGCAGTGGAGGGATGAGTCCTTAGTTGGGGATCTCCCATCTCCCTTCGGGGAGTCTAGTATTGTAGGATTGTGGGAGGGGAGTTGCCTCACAGATGGTGGGGGTGTTCCTGGAGGACGGGAGATGGGGTGTGTAATTGAAAGTCTATGCAATAATTACCCAGACATTAAAAGAGATTTTAATTCTTCCAACTTTTTTTGGATAACTTGACATAATCCAGTCAGAATTATCTGAAATTTGTGACTTAAATCGGATTTTCAGATGGTTCCCAGTGCAGTGCAATTGTCCAGGGAACATTTGCACTTCCAGGCAATAGTTGTGAAAACTTTACTTGTGAACCCCTGGTAGAGAGAGTCTGTCATTGTACCTTTGAGGTACTGCCCAACATGACACCCTGGAGCTCAGAAGTTATAGCCTTATTTTGTCTATTCTGACTCTATTAAACAAATACATGTAACCTTTTCAACTGTCATTTCTTTCTCTAGATGTTCTGGCAACTTTTAAAGTCCAGCATTTTAGTTACCTTTTACAACTTCCTAGGATTTAACATTACTCTAAAATATTGACAGGAAATAGATATTCAGAACACTGGCTAGGTTGCAATTCTTTGGTATATGAAAAGAGAAGGGAACAAGAGTAAGCTTCTGTTGAGTGAAGCAATGAAATCTGGCAAGATAAGCTTATGCCATTTGCTACTTTTAACTCAAAAGCGGTTGCGGACTGAGAGGAAAGTAGAATGTGTGAGATTGCCATCATCCTCGGTGATTTTAGCCCCATTGCTTGTGAGGTGAAAACTGCGTCCTTCTGGCGTCTGAGGACATGTCTGTCTCCTGCTGATTATGTCCTGTTGCTTCCAGTACCATGCCACCTTGTTTTGCAAGAGAGTGAGAAGTGTATGATTGAAACTGGTATAATCTGTTTAGGTAAAGTGGCAATGGTTGACCAGCTGACAGTGTCAGATGTTGGTCTGAGGTTTAATCAGTGATAATAATGCGAGGTGAGGTGAAGCTGTGAATTTAAGTATGTGTCATGATTGATTGAGATTGTTACGAGATGAGTGACAGTGGTGTGGTGTGTTCAGAGTATGAGATTTGTGGTATGGGTGGTATAAGACATGTATGTCATTTGAAGATCCATTCACCAACTTTGACCATGCGTGAGGTCATTAAACTCTTTGCAGACATGCATCCAGGCAACTGAACTCAGAGTGGATTGCCTGCCACAGCTGTGTGGTCCCATTGTCTTTATTTCTAAAGCCTCATAGCTCCCTGTTGATAGATCACATTGCACCTCCTAAAGCCCTCCAATACAACATCAGAAAATCTTGGAATCCATTCTCTGCCATGTTGTATTTTTATGAATATTCCCCATATCAAAGTAAATTTTGGAACTGGAGCAGGTACTGGTACTAATGTCCTGCCCTTTTAAATGATGCAAATTTGCTTGAACTCATGCTGGACTCTTGCAATTAATGCTCCCTTTTCAAGCACGCAGCCATTTAACAGTGCGCTTAATTTTGATTTGATTTATTATTGCCATATGCATTAATGTATAGTGAAAATATTGTTTGTTGCACGCTATACAAACAAAACATACCGTATATAGAGTATATAGGGAAGAAGGAAAGGAGTGCAGAATATAGTGTTACAGTCATAGTTAGGGTGTAGAGAAAGATCAGCTTACTATATGGTAGGTCATTAAAAGTCTTATGGCAGCGGGGAGGAAGCTATTCTTGAGTGGAGTTCTAGCTCTCTGTGACAATCATTTAAATTGATCGGCCACAGCCTTCATTGGAAGTGACTCACATTGCAATTTGGAGCTCAATTTTACAGCCAGTGAATTACTTTTGAAGTGCTCTTACTCTTAATGCAGACCATAGCTTGTTTCACACATTAGATTGATTGATTTGTTTTGAGGAAAATGTTGTCCAGACGTTGCATCATTGTTGAATAAACAGAAGCATGGCGGGGAAATAACTCCTCAGTGCATTCGCCATGACAATGTCTTGATCGACCAGAGTTGACTTGCAAACTAAACCGTACCCCTTTTGTCACGCATCATAAATTATCGCTCCCTTTGAAATTTGGCATTCTTGTATCTATGCTGATGAGTACAAGATAAATAACTTTGATAGTATGTCTCTTTTTTTTTGGCAACATTCAATTTCGGTACTACCAAGTGACTATTTCTATACCTGAGACAGACAAAGACCAAATTCAGGATATCAGCAAAGCAGGAAAGTAAGATCCTGCATTGTAAAGCATCTTTGATGTCAGGATATCCTAAAGCAATTCACAGGCAATTAAGTACTTTTGAAGTGTATTGCAGAGAAAGGCCATCATGTCATACTTCAACAAATTCATCTCCTTTTAGTTAGCTTGAAGAATATGGGCTGCATTTCTCTGGATTGGTTGTGATCCTGACATGAGCCTCAAATCCAGGTTGGAAATCCAGAAGCGCCCATAGTGTAATGCCAGTGAAGAATCCACTTTCAGCAACTTCACCCAATGTGGGGTTGTGACTGCCTTCTCTCTTCAGGAGGTCCTTTAGTGCTGCCCATTGTACAGGCAGTTCCAAATTATTAGCCTTTGCTTCCTGTGATCAAATATATTTATTTTGGATATGTGCATGTTTTTACCCCCTGAATGAATGAGCCAATTTAAATAAGTTGGGGCAAGCTTTTATATTTTTTAAAATGAAGAAAGTTGGTTTATTTTTTATGCACTTATCCTGAAGATTAATGAATATGTAACATCTCCTTCACGTGACACATCCACACTACTACCTGCACAAAAGCTAGTTCCAGGTGAAGGTAAAACAGTAATTATTCGGTGCAGGTTTGATGTTTCTTAGTCTGGGGTAGCATGATGGCACAGTGGTTAGCACTGCTGCCTCATAGTGCCAGGCACCCAGTTTGATTGCATGCCTTGGATGTTCTGTGCTCCTTGGGTTTCCTCAAGGTGCTCTGGCTTTTTCCCACAGTCTGTAGATGTGAAAGATATGTGGATTGGCCAGGCCAAATTAATCCTCAGCCAGGATAAATGTGTGGCATTAGGGCAAGAGATTGGACCTAGGCAGGGTGCTCTTTTGGAGGATCGGTGCAAACTAGAAAAGTTGAATGGCCTCTTCTGCACTGAAGAAATCCAAGAGTTGTTACTTTAGCTGAAGTCCCAAAAATGCAAAGTTCTCCACAGTTGTGATGATTCCTCTCATTGATCTGCTGGGCGATTGCTTTCGTGGGTAGGCCTGAAGATTAGAGGAAAGAGAAAGGCACATTTTCTCTTTGAAGATACTCTAGGTAGTTAATTTGTGAACAAATTGTTGCAGTGGTTGATGGCTTTGCTTGAGGGATTCTTACCTTTTCTCCCTGATGGAATTCTGAATATATACGTCTCTAAAAAGCAGTTTGAATTTTCTACTGTATCTTTAGCAGGAAGCCAAGATTGCCACTATATGATATGACCCCTAATCAGTGTTGAATTATGATCCTAAGTAAGATACTATGATAATACAAGCAGCAATCTGGTTATCTTTCTCCCACCTGTGGTTTTATTAAGTGGTCAGACCTTTTAGATTTGACACACAAAATTTGCATCCTTACAATGAGTGTTGATGGAGTTTACTTTATCTCTGCCTGAAATCACAGTGAGTCTATATCAGAGCAGATATCTTTGTCCTTTGTTTTCTTGAGAGGTAAGATAGTTTAATCCACAAAACTGTCTGGTAGCTCTGAGAAGCCACTATAAGATCTAGTTTTACCAATTTTTAAAATGTAGTCTTTAAAGTCATTTCCTTAAAGATTTATAGTGCTGCTATGCAGGCACCGTGTCATGACATAGTGGATAGGGCCACTGTACTTTCTTGCAATATGGGGCTAATGCTGAGGGATCAGCAGGAAAAATATCAGTGACGCCATGAGAGAACTTCATAGAATCGTAGAATGCCTAGAGTACAGAAAGAGGCCATTTGGCCCATCAAGCCTGCACCAACAACAATCCCACCCAGGCCCTATACCCACTTCTTACATTGTTAACCCCTGACACTAAGAGGAAATTTAGCATGGCCAGTCAACCTAATCCGCACATCTTTGGAAGGTAGGAGGAAACTGAAATACCCGGAGTAAACCCGCACAGACCCCAAGGAGAATGTGCAAAGTGACATATACAGTAACCCATGGCCAGAATTGAACCCAGGATCCTGTCACTGTGAGGCAGCAGTGTTAATCATTGTGCCCTATGTTTCCTTCAATAGGAAGGGAATGGCTGCAAGGTGTAACTGCATATTAATAGGGACATTGTGCAATGCAATGCTTTATGCTTGGATAAACCTAGCATTGCAATTTGTTGCCAGTGGATTACTGAAAGGGCTCAAATGTTTTTGCTTCATGGGCCGCATGCTATGAAGTTGTTTTTATTGCAGTGTTGGGCTTCAAACATTGAAAGACCGTTGTGTCATTAGAAAAATTTCAATCCACTGCTAGAATGAGTCCTGATTATTCAAGAGTCTACAAAGTGTTGCAAACATAACGCAAACCAGCCTCCCATCCATTGAGTCTGTCTGCGTTTCCCACTGCCACGGAAAAGCAGCCAGCATAATCAATGACCCCCACGTACCCTGCATATACTCTCTTCCACCTTCTTCTATTGGGAAAAAAGACACAAAAGTCGGAGATCATATACCAACTGACTCAAGAACAGCGTCTTCCCTGCTGCCATCAGACTTTTGAATAGACCTATTTTATATTAAGTTGATCTTTCAATAGACCCTAGCCATGACTGAAGTGCACAAATTGCCTACCCACCGTGCTGGACAAGCAGCTATATCCACTGAGAACCCATGTTGGGGAAAATGAATAGAGGCAGCAATGTGTTGTGGAGTGGCTCCATATAGTTCCAAGATACCTTCCACACTTCCCCCATAGCTGTCTCCACAGATCCAGGAAAATTCAGTCCTATGACTGGTTTGAAAATGTGGTCATAAGTGCTGTAATTGTACCCTCACATTCAGCAGCCCTGGGTAGAGATGTGGGATTAAAGTATAAAAGTCAGAGCAGCTCCTGTCTGTTGCTTTTGCACATTCAGAGAACAAGTTCTCACTGTGGTACTGAGACAAATTTAGGACACTGTGTTTTCAAGAATATGATGCTCTCGCTGTGCAGACGCCTTTCCTTCTGCTACCCCCCCCCCCAAAGTCATCATGAGGGTGAAAAACACATATGCTATACATATATCAGGGAGGATTAGATGCAACTGGGGAAATTATTAAGAAACCAGCACAATTGGAGTCCTGCAACATTCATGCCAAACCCATCATGCAGAAACAAACTATTAGTAATGTGTTAAAGGATCATGAGTTGCTATTTTTTTCCAAAAATAATCCAATATAGATTGATAATTATTTTGTAGATTTAATTTGTGGCTTATTCAATCTCTTAACAGGTCCGAACTTTTTACAATATCTATGTCATTGCATTTAAAAATGCCCCACAAATAACTTAAAAAAGCTCTTGCCTGCTATCCTAGCATTTACTGATAAAGGATCCATTATTATGGTAGAATGACATAACATTGAAGGAGGCTATTTGCATCATTGTGCCTATGCCAGCTCTTTGATTGAATTATCTCAATAGCCATTCACCCTTGCTCATCCTCAGTAGTTCTGGAAATGTTTTGCCTTTTCTTGCTGTCTCCCTTTCCAATTTTAGGTACTTCTTTTCTTGGGGGCAAGGTAACAATTCAATTGGGTTTTCATTTAAGTAGCTGATGGTCACCAAAGCACAGTATTGGAGTTGGGGGAGGGGGAATTCTCTGCCCTCTCTATGCATGTTTCTCGTGGCAGGATGTAGCATGCCATTTGCTGGCAGTGGGATCTTCTGGTCCTGCTGTTGTCAATGGGATTTCTTGTTGAATCCACCACCAGGAAACTTGTGGATGGATCTTTATGAATTACTTTGTAGGATTAACAATCCAAAAACTGCCATTGGTCTACATGGCCCAGAGGGGAAGTTCATAACAAAAGATTTGTTTCAAACTGGCCTGTCAAATCCTGAGATTTGAGTTGTGTCACGTGATCAGGAATTAGGCTCAGTTTTACTTCGAAGGTGCATCACTTGTGCATCGCATTTGCAAGAGTTGGCATGTCTGCTACTGCTGTGGTAGACCTCACTTAATTTAGGATGGATTACAGACCAACTGTACATTTCATTAACCGCCTGAACTATTAGTTCATTGTAGAGTAAGTAACTCTGTTTCTGCAGCTGGTTATACAACATTTAGTTTGGAGAATATTTATTACTACTAGAGAGAAAAACAAAAATATCCCAAATGCTGGATTGATTTTCTTTCTGTTGATAATTTAAAGTTCATTAAAACATACATTTAGATCCTAAATTGAAAACTGATTTTTATGATTACAAACATATATGAACTAGGAGCAGCAATAGGCCAATTGGCCTCTTCAGTCTGCTCCGCCATTTAATAAATCATGGCTGACTGATTGTGACTTCAACCCCACATTCCCACCTACTCCAGATAATCTTTCAACCCCTTCCTGATCAACCCCTTCTTATTAAAAACCTAGGGGATTTTCACAGTAACTTCATTGCAACGTTATGTAAGCCTACCTGTGACACTAAACTAAACTTTAAAAATCTTTTTGTTTTACCTTAAAATTATTCAAATACTTTGCTTCCACCATCTTTTGAGGAAGAGAGTTCTGAAGATGTTGGAATGCATGCCTGATATCATCTTGTGTTACTTATTGGGTGTGCCTATCCAAGCAGCATAAAATTCTGGCCTATGTATGTAACATCTTGCAATTCAGCAGCTGTTATCCACATAAGCATACATCCATGATTCTGGCCTTCAGTGTGCTTATGTGTTTGGTTTGATGCCAAGAACTCGGTTAATTATCATTAGCTCTTGACTCCAGTAAGCTGTGAACCCCATGTGGCTTGCATCCAAAACTAGTAAGTTCATTCATGTTATTTTTAGAAATCAAATGATGCTTAGAAAAAGTATTTCACTGATTTTGACCTCAGTTACAACCACATAATGAGGGTCACAGTATTAGGTTCTTACTGTTGTTGCTGAATTGGATTCATATAGTGGTGCTCTGTTATGATAGTCTCCTGAATGAACAATTAATAATTTATTTTTGTCATGGTCTTGATGCAGTACTTTTGTGCTGTGTTAAACACATCCAGATCTTTTCATTTCTAATTTTGTGAACTATAAGACGAATTTAAATTTGTAAGATGTCAGTCTTGGCACAGTAGGTAACAGTTTCCCTTTTGAGTCAGAAGGTTATGGATTCAAACACTGCTCCAGAGGCTACTGCAAACCGTCAAGGCAGAAACTTTATTGTAATTACAAAGGGAGTGTGATGCCTTATTAGAAAAGCTGTGTTTTGGATGCAGTGTTAAACTGAGGCCCCATCTATCCCTTTGGTGGATATCAGGAGAACAATACCTTAAGAGCAGGAGTATTCTCTCTTACCTTTAGCAGTTGTTCCTGAAACCTAACAGAAAATAGAGTAAGAAAATAAGAAATCAAAGCTTGCAGCAGGCTGCTGTGTGCGGAAAATCATGTCCGATCATTTACCTCAACTCCACCATTCTTCTTTATCCTTATGTCTCTCTCTACCTCATGGTCGAAAAGCTTGCGGACTTTAGCTTTGAATATATTCAATGGAAGCGATTTTGGGCCCATATTAGCTGTGAGCACAAGGGGCGACGTGGAAGGAGTGACATCTCACGAGATTTGGGAAATGAGATTCTCGCTGGCAGTGCTCCGCCATATGTTCCCTCCACATTTACAGTTCCATTGGTGAAGTTTATAACTGCTTTTTTAAAATGTAAAGCAATCAAGGGGAACCTACTGGGGTCGCACAGGTAAGTATAGTCCTCCAAGGAGACGGATATATACAAGGAGTGCCTTGGCACTGCTAGAGGGCAGTGTTGAGGTGACCATCTGGGAGGTCCATTGGAGGCATTCCCAGGATGTATGGAGGTGGGCAGTTGCCTTGGTGCTTATATGGGCATTCATATTATCCATGTTGTGGGTTGTTCCAGTGCGTGATAGTATTTTTTGCACAGATCAGGGCACCCTTTGAAAAATACCCTGATCTCCTCCATGTAGCCACCATTGAGAAGAGCCAAAGCCATGGATAGGCAATGTATTTCAAAAATAAGTCTCATGTAAAGCTAACTGTTTCACACTGATACTATGTAGTAGCAACATGAGAGGTATTCTCCACTAATAGGATGCTTCACATGAGTAATGTGACATATGAATTTCAATGCCAGTGTGATCTAGGTATACAGGCTGTACATTCCAAAGACTGGTGGATCACATCAAACAACATGTTGTAGCCACTGTTCACAATGAGCAAGTTACAGTTGACAAAACAAATTCTCCCTAAATTGTCTCAAATTTGGTTTTTAATCCTTAGATCTATAAATATAGACAGGGGTCACGGGTAGAGGTGGGAACATCGGGGTGGTGGCACAGGCTCGTTGGGCCGAAGGACCTGTTTCCCGTGCTGTTTTGTTCTTTGTTCTTTGTACCCGACAGGCCCATGTGTGCAAAACTCAAGATGCAGAGCATAATTTTCCCATCCTGCTATGCTAACCAAGTAGTATAGCGGGGCGAGAAATTTCAGACATCTGGCAGATTGCGATTCTCCCAGTCCATTCTTTTTTGATGTAATCAGCCTCACTATTGGGAAAGGTATGAGGCTGATTTTAATATGCATTAACTGATTCAAATCTGTTTATTGAGCTCCGGATACTATTATCCAGGCACACTTGGCTCTCCCCCTCGCTATTCCACATTAATGGAAACACAACTGGTCCACTGCAACAGGGACTAGCCATGATGATCTTGCCAATGGGAAAGGAGGTTATTGGATCTCCCTGGGAGATCATGGATGGCAGGTAGGGGCAGAGCTCCTTGGGCAGTGCCGGACAGGCATTGCCAGCTCAGGATATGGGCAGTGCTGAGGGGGTTGGCTTCATGGAGGGTGGGGGCTTCACGGGGGTAAGGGGGCAAATAGGGCAGCAGGAAGGGAGGGAAAGTGGGACTCTGCATTGGGAGGATGGGATTTAGTGCGGGGGGCTACTGCTCGAGTTCGGGGAGGACAGTGGCAATCAGGAAGCTGGGAGGGGAGGGGATGTCAATCAATCTTCTGATATACTGGGAGATCAATTGCATGTGCAATGGCCTCTGGAGCATTCTGCTGCAGCCTCTCTGGCTGCTTAGACACCGCCTATCACCCCAGCTCCCAAACTATGCCCCCCGTCCCCCCTCACCCCCATCTACCCCCACAGAGTGTTGTAAATTAAGCCATAAAAGTGGTGGGAAAATTCCTATTAGACATTTTGTATTTTTTGGGGAAAAATCACCCCAGCATTAGATTTGGTTCTGCTGTTAGATCATTTGCTAATCTAGCCTAAAAACAACACTATGCATTACACAAACAATGGTCAGAATTTTATAGTCAGTGCTTCAGTGGGATTTTCTGGTCAGTGGATATTTGAATATTGTTTTTCCACCCCTGCCCCCACTGTGACAGGGCTGAATAATTCTGTCCATTGCTTGGGAAACAGCTCAAGTGCACATGGTAGTTTTATCCAGTGATAGCAGAGCTGAGATACCAGGATGAATGTAATCCATTTTAATTCTTTGTTATTGTTGCAATAGAAAATTACCTGTATTCTGAAGGTCATCTGTCACAATGTTTAATGCCAGCTCCACTCGCTGTAACCCACTCATTTTAGCCATCTGTGTATGGAAATTAATTAAAGTGTAACAAATCATTATAATGTTTCAAAGAGCTTTTTGATTCCAGCATATGACAATATGATAATACGGTTGAAAACAGAATATGCTGGAAAAAGACAAGAAATAAACAGGCACACTGACATGAGAGTAGATCCTTCTTTTCTCATGAGAATCCACACCTCAAATATAAAATTGCTTGTTCTGTTAACTGATCTGCTGTACATTTCCTCTTGTTTTTTATGTTTCAGGGTTATAGTATTTGGAGTATTTAGCATTTCTTTAATAATTATTAAACATTTGGTTATGGTTTGGGCCCAGGGTGGATTTGTGACTTATAATATTCAAATATTTTCTTTTCTTTTTCATTTTGTGGACCTAATACATTATTGACATTCTATTACTGTAATTTGTGACCTGTTCAGCTCACTTTGCCAAAGATGTTACAATAGCAGTGTGTATGCTAGCTATTTACATCCAAATAAAATAGTCCTATATTTGACCCTCGAATGTTTAACAAAATCAGGTTGGTGTCCCAGTATAATGTGGATAAAAGTGAGATTATCCATTTCAGTAGCAATAATAGAAAGGCAGATTATTATTTGAATGGACGTAAATTGAGAGAGATGGATACTCAACAAGACCTTGGTATCTTCGTGCATCAGTTGCTAAAAGTAAGTAAGAACCAGGGATCATAGATAAAGGATAAGGGATAAACCTATTAGAACTGAGTGAAGAGAAACTTCAACTGCCAGGGAGTGATAAATCTGTGGAATTCACTACCATAGAAAGTAGAGACCAAAATGTTGTGTGATTTCAAGAAGAAATTAGGTAAAGGCCTTAAGGATCAAGGGACATGGGAAGAAGGCAAGATCAGATATTGGATTTCATGATAATGATTGGCAGAGCAGGCTTGAATAACTGAATGGTCTATTTCTGCTTCTTGTTTCTATGTTTACCCTGGTTCTTGAACATCAGGACCATCCATTCTCCAGACACGGATTTCTGGCACGCTGATGCTCAGTCTCAACAATTTGGTGCTTTTTAATTAAAGATGACAACTACATTTGACATGAACTTTCTACTTTTTGTGAACCAGTTTCAAGGTACAATTGACATCATAGAAAGCTAAGCATGAATTGTAAATGAAGCTGAGCCTCAAGATTGTGTTGTAACACATGCTCAAAACCAAATGTCCTTATTTATACATGTACAACTTATGTGAGGTAGTTGTGAAAATTGAAAGCACCTATCTCACTGTGATTCTTACTTACAGCTACATGATAGAAAATACATAATTGCATACTTGCAAGATTTCTGTGGAGGCAAGTTTAACAGCATGTGTGCACACAATAGGACAGTGCCATCTTGAAAGGAAGAGAAGGTGAGAAACATTTCAGTAGTTTAATTTCCAGGAAGTTGTTACCATGTGTCTAATCTGCTAATAGTTTAAGTATGTTAATGTCTAAATGCTAGAAATTTACATTAGAATAATACAAGCAGGCCTTTTCTGTTAACTGGCAAGTTAAGTCAAAATTAGACTTCAGATCCCACCATAATTAAACTCAGGATAAAATTAATGTCCTTTTCCTACAAGTCAGGCAAGTTTAATTATTTTAATTATGCCAATTATTTTAATTATGCCAATTGCAGTTTTTTAAATGCATCTTCCATTGTTAGTTCTAATTTTGCAAGCAAGCAACTTAACATGTATCAATTGCTGAAGATCTATAAGTCCCTTACAAAAGAAAGACTTGCATTTATATACAATCATATTTTATGGGGGGGGCATGATTGCACACTGGTTAGCACTTGCAGCCACGGGGACCCAGGTTTAATTCTAGTCTTGGGTCATTGCTTGTGTGGAGTTTGCATATTTCTTCCTGTGTCTTTGTCGGTTTTCTCTGGGTGCTCCCGTTTCATCTCACATTCCAAAGATATGCAGTTTAGGTTGATTGACCAAGTGAAATTGACCTAATATCAAAGAGATTAGCAGATTAAATATGTGGGGTTTTGGACTAGGGCCTGGATGTGATTGTTGTCAGTGCAAGTTTGATGGACCAAATGGCCTTGTGCACTGTAGGGATTCTATGATATATTATTCTGAAACAAACTGTTGGCTGTTCAGTAGTAATGTAGGGGCTATTCTGAACACCACAACGTGTTAGGTAAAAGCAAATTACTGCGGATGCTGAAATCTGAAACAAAAAAACAGAAAATGCTGGAAAATCTCAAAGTCTTGACAGCACCTACAGAGAAACCATTAGCTCTATTCTCTCCACAGATGTTATCAGACCTACTGAGATTTTCCAGCATTTTCTGTGATTGGCCAAGTAAGTTGTTTTGGTGATTTGCTGAGGACAACATTCCCTCGACACTGGGGGATTGCTCGAATCTCTTCTTGAATAATATCAATCAATTTCCTGTTGAACCACTGGAGCAAGCAGAAAGAATTTCACTTCAAAGTTTCATTTGAAGATCACATCTCTACAAATGTAACATGTTGCTCAAAAATTCATTGGTAAGTGCAAGCCAGGATTATGGGCCTGATTCTCCAATTGCAATGTGCTAATTTTTTGATGTGTCACATTGGGAGATGCATGTGTTGGCCATTTCATTGGATTCCCGATGCAGGTGCATCTCCCACTACTGGAGAGCAGGCCTAGTTCAGACCACGCTGGAAACCAGTGAGAAGACCAGATAAGTGATTTAAATCTATTTTTAATGTAATTTAAATGTGATTATTGGGCCCAGGATTGAATTCTCTGGGCCCAATAGTATCTCCCATCCTGTCAGGAGTATTTCACTCTCGTGGGGTTTAGAGTAGGTCCTCATGTTCGGAGAACTAGCATCAGACCTTGCTGGAGTGAAGGAAGGCAATTAGGGCCCTCTACGGAGGTGGATGGTGAGGACTGATATCCCCTGAGCATAGGCACCCTGGTAGTGCCATCCCATGCTCCCGATAGTGCTAAGAAACAAAGTGCCCATACCAAGGGGATATCTTGGTACTGCCCACCCGACATTGGGTAGTGACAATGGCAATAAGAAGTCTCACAACACCAGGTTAATGTCCAACCAGTTTATCTGATAGTAAACCCACAAGCTTTTGGGGTTTGTCTCTCCACTCACCTGACGAAGGGCAAACCCCAAAAGCTTGTGGGTTTACTATCAAATAAACTGGTTGGGCTTTAACCTGGTGTTGTGAGACTTCTTACTGTGTTTACCCCAGTCCAACGCCGGCATCTCCACATCATGTAGTGGTAAGGAGACAGGCCTATTGTGGATGGGGCTTCGGGGTGATCAGTGAGGGTGCGGTCCCATTGCCAGTCTGCATGGGGATTGATCGGGCTGGAGGGAGCAGGCTGGGGTGGAGGGTGGTCTGCTAGGGGAGCCTGGCAGTCGTTTGGGGTGAGTCTGCTGGATTGGGAGGATGGTTGGAGGGATTGTCGCTGCTGGGAGGGTGGAGCTGGAGATCGTTGTGTTCCCTGGGCATGGGTGGGGAGGGTTGGCAGGGTTGGGCAAGTGTTGGCGGTGGCGGAGGGGGGTGCAGTTCAGATCAGGGCTGGCCTTGGAATGGTCATAGAAGCCGTGATCACACTGTGGGGAAGGTGTTGGGGGGGCAGCACTGAGGGGATCCTGGGCTGGCCAGTGATTGAGCTGGCTAGCAAATGGGAGGCTGGCAGATTGGGGCCACTGTGCGTACACAGAGGTCTAAAACTGTCAGGTCTGGTGTGAACCCCCCCCACCACAGCTTTTAATGACAATTACAATTGTGAACTCTGCATTATAGAGAGTATAGGGGATTCGAGTCTGAACTCCCACTGAAAAAAACAATTATGAATTACGCCAGTTTTCCCGCAAATTCAGCACTTGGAATTTTTTTGGGCTAATATTGTCCTATATGGTCAGTGAAAACTATTATGAAGATTGAACCTAAAAGTTCTAACTTAGAGAATGAACTAAGCCAAACTGACACTTAAGTAGGGCTGCCTGCCTTGTAACATTGGAATGTAATAGAAACAAGGAGAACTGAAGCAGCAGATCAAAACTGTATTTCTACAAAAGCAGAGGATCAGACATTGTCCAAAATGTTAATTATCTGCCTTAAGCAAAATATTATCATATATGGTTACATCTCTGTAAAGTAACCCAATACTTTAAAGTTGCATTGATGTCTGCTCAGCTACTTTATTCTATAAAAACAAATTACTGTGGATGCTGGAATCTGAAACCAAAAGGGGAAATGCTGGAAAATCTCAGCATGCTTAGCAGCATCTGTAAGGAGAGAAAACAGCTGACGTTTTGAGTCCATCTTTACAAAGAGTCATCTGGACTCGAAATGTCAGCTCTTTTCCCTCCTTGCAGATATTGCCAGAACTGCTGAGATTTTCCAACATTTTCTCTTTTGATTCCAGCTGTTTTATTATCTTAGTTAAAATGCCTGAAACTCTTAATAGAGGAATTAATGTTCACTTGAGATTCAGAAATACAGTGGCATTCCAATGCATATCCAATGCAACAAATTTATTCAACTTTGCTTTGAATTTATACCAACCTTCACATACAAGACGGCAGTGAATATTGACAAGTCAATTAGGACATGATTAGGGTCTTTGTTGCACGCTTGATACCAGGCAATCGGTGTAATACTTGAATTGTAACTAGTAGCATTGAATACAAAAACATGAAACATGAAACCTTTATGAGTCACTGTTAGGCCTCAGCTAGACAGTTCTGTACAGTGCCATGGGTGGGATTTTAAGCTGAAGCTCCGACTCCGTGGTGGGTGAGGTGGTAGAATTCGGACGCATATATTAGGAAAGATTTCAAGACCTTAGAGAAACTATACCCAGAAGATACCAGGAATGAGAAACTTCATTTATGTGGAGAGACTGGAGAAACTTTGATTGGTCTCCTTGGAATAAAAAGGTTAAAGGAAGACTTAATAGAATATTATTTATATTTTGCGGGACTTTGATTGGGGAAGTAGAGAGATAGCTTATTCCTCTGCCAAGAGGGACAGTAACAGAGGACATAGGATTAAAGTAATTGGTAAAAGCATTAGAAGGACAATAAGAAGGAATGTCTTCACACAATGTCTTGTTAAGTTCTGGAATGCACTACCTGAAAGAGTAGTGAAATCAAGTTTCTCTAGGACTTTTAGTAGTAAGTAAGTAAGTTTATTCATTAGTCACAAGTAAAGCTTATATTAACAGTGCAATGAAGTTACTGCGAAGTTCCCCGAGTTGCCACATTCCAACGCCTGTTTAGGTCAATGCACCGAACCAGCATGTCTTTCAGATTGTTGGAGGAAATTGGAGCACCCGGAGAAAACCCATGCAGACATGAGAAAAACACGCAAACTCCACACAGACAGTGACCCAAGCCCAGAATTGAACCCAGATCCTTGGCGCTGTGAGGCAGCAGTGCGAACCGCTGTGCCACTGTACCTCCCCCAATAGACAATTGGACATTGTTATATATTTAATTGATTGCATGATTAGTTTTAAGAGCCATTCACACATTTTGATGGTAGTGTCATTGGGATGTTTTGCAGGCTCCTGTTTTAGAACATAGAACATAGAACATTACAGCATAGAACAGGCCCTTCGACCCTTGATGTTGCGCTGACCAATTAAGAAAAAGGAAGGACCCTCTAACCTAAACCATTCCCTTTTCATCCATAAACCTATCCACTGACCTCTTAAATGCCCCCAAACTTGGCGCATCTACAACTGCAGCAGACAGGGCATTCCATACCCTTACCACCCTCTGGGTAAAGAACCTAACTCTGACATCTGTCCTATAACTACCACCCCTTAATTTAAAGCTATGTCCCCTCATGCTAGCTTTCTCCATCTGAGGAAAAAGGCTATCATTGTCCACCTTATCTAAACCTCTGATCACCTTGTATGTTTCAATAAGGTCTCCTCTTAGCCGCCTTCTTTCTAATGAAAACAACGTCAAATCCCTCAGCCTCTCCTCATAAGATCTTCCCTCCATACCAGACAACATCCTGGTAAACCTCCTCTGCACCCTCTCCAATGTCTCCAGATCTTTCTTATAATGCAGGGACCAGAACTGTACACAATACTCCAAATGCGGCCGCACCAGAGTTTTGTACAGTTGCAACATGACGTTGCGGCTCCGAAATTCAATCCCCCTACCAATAAAAGCCAAGATTCCGTGTGCCTTCTTAACAATCTTATCGACTTGATTGCCAACTTTCAGGGATCTATGCACATATACACCTAGATCCCTCTGTTTGTCAACACTATTAAGAATTCTACCATTAGCCCTATACTCTACACATTTGTTATTCCTGCCAAAGTGAATTACCTCACACTTTTCCGCATTAAACTCCATTTGCCACCTCTTGGCCCAGCTCTGCAACTTGTCCAAGTTTTAGTTTCAGTTTATATTCTGTATGGGCAACAGCCCCTCGGATATATCTGTTGTTATTTTGAATCTACGTATGAAAACCACCACAACATTCTTAGGCCTCTCTTTCGTGTTTTTCTAGCCAGCAAGAGGTGGCATGCCATTAGCCAAAGGTGGGATCTTCTAGTCCCACCACTGTCAATGGGACTTTCCACTGATGCTACCCCACACTACCGGCATGAAGAGCTGGAAGATCGCAACCTACGCCTTTTTCTTTAAAACCCACAACTCCAAACACAGCCAGGATATTAGAGACATGTGCTTGAAGTGACTAATTTTGCAAAATTGTGGGAGGGACACTGTGATATGGGACTAAACTGGGACAGCTTTTTTGAAGACCCAAATTTGGCATGAGAGATTGGCTTCCTTCTATGCTGTAAGATTCAATGAGCTGTAGTGTCAGGGTGTTCCAACTTCTCCGACAGCACAGTTAAATGCTTATTAATGATCTTTATTAATACATGAAACAAATGTGGATGTCTCTACAGGCATACATCAGTGTTCATTTTGTTAAGGAAACATGTGCCTCAGGCTCTGTAATGACAGTGACTCATATCTGCAATACCCATTTTTAGACTAATACAATTGACAGGGCAGCTTTAACTAAAGTAAGTAAACTAAGAGGGGGCGATTCTCCCAGCCTGCTGTGCAGCATGCCAGGAGACATCAGCAGACACCGTTTCACGGGATTCCCACTAAATGCCATGGCCTCTGTGAGTTCCCAGCTTAAGATTTCCAGAATAATCTTCTCCATGCTAGAAATTGGCACATAGCTGATTACAATATGGAAATTGTGATTTCTATTTCATTAGTGGGCCGGGGTTGAAATCTCTGGGCCAGCTGACATTTCTGTTCCTCTTCCCCCACCCTGCCAGGCATGGTTCACTTCAGCGGGGTTTACTACTGCTCCCCACTAATGTGGGGCCAAGCTTCATCTTTAGATGTGGTTTATTACTGGCAGAGCATATTGTTGTACTTCCCATCTAATTTTTCTACCCATTACCACAGGGTGGAGCCTGCTCCATCCATTAGTATGTGAAATACATAATCATTGGCTGAACCCTTAACATTCTGCTAATCGAATTATATTTCACAGAACTTCTTTTGGGGTGGCATGGTGGCACAGTGGTTTGCACTGCTGCCTCACAGCACTAGGCACCCGGATTCAATTCTGGCCTCAAGTGACTGTGTGGAGTTTGCATGTTCTCCCCATTTCCTTCGGTGCTCCAGTTTCCTCCCAGTCCAAAGATATTCGGGTTAGATGGATTGGCCATGATAAATTGCCGCTTAGTGACAACGGAAATTACAGGGTTGTTATGGGAGTATGGTTGGGTGGGATTGTTGTCAGTGCAGGGTCAATGGGCTGAATAGTCTCCTTCTGCAATGTAGAAATTCTATTCTATGATGTTTTATTCACACTTGGGATATGAGAGTTGCTGCCAAGACCAGCATTTATTGCCCACCCTTAATTGTCTTTGAGCAAGTATTGGAAAACCACCTTTGAACTACTACAGTTCACTTTATGCAGATATACCCAAAATATTATTTTCTGTAGAGGTTTGATGCACTGAGTGGCTTATCCCATTTCAGAGAGCAGTTAAGAATCAACCTCATTGTTGTGAATCTGGAGTTGTGTGTCGATCAGACCAAGTAAGGGTTGCTGAAGACGAGTAAGAAGCCCAAAGCTCTATTTCAAGGATGACATGACATGAAGGATTTAAATGTTGATTTCCACACATGGGAGATACTAGCCAAAAGTAGAACAGAATGACAGCAATACCAATGAGCCAGCACTGCCATCAGTAGCTTGGCAACATGTGCCAATACCAAAAACAACAATCTACAATGACATTAGGGATCAACTTCATGTGCAACATGTGTGCCTGAACCTGCCTGGCATAGATTGGTCACATCAGCCATCAGAAACAATGCACCAAATGATGTTACCTCATTACAAAAGGACTTCATTTGCTCTATGTCCATGTTATATGGATGGAATAATGTTGTGACCAAACCTTCCAAGTTCATTAATGAACTAAATGGGTTTTTACAACAATCAGGTAGTTCCATGAGGCTAGCATTTCATTTAGGTTTACTAATTGATTGAATTTAAATTTCCTTGTTTCTCAGAGTGGACTTGCATCACAACATTAGGCAAAGCACTTGTATTATACGTCAGTAGCATTAACACTCTGCTCAGTCATCAACATTCCAAAATGTAAGTTATTAAGCTTCCTTTCTTCATAGCTGTAAGTCTTCTATGTTTTGCAGCGATGGAATGTATGCTGCAGGGAATTAGGAGGCAGAATGTTAGAATATAAACAACATTCCTTGATTGTTGAGCAGGTATCTGTACTGGGATCCTTAATTTGCATTCTATATCCAGTTGGTTGATAAACATATTAAGGAACAGAGAAAGTATATGGAATTGGGAATAAAAAGACAAAAAGCTTCAGCGGCTAATAAAATAATTAAATGGTCTGTTCTCTTTCTATGATTCTGAGCTTTAGCTACATACTGGGTAAACTTTTTCAATCCATCCACAGGAATTGGACAAACAGATGGTTCACTGCATGCTTCTTTCCCAGATTGTTGTAGCAGGGAATCGAACTAAACAGTTGACTCAGTGAACTGACAGTGGGGGGGAGCAAATATTGGCGATAACTTGAGTATCATATTGTGGAGGCAGATTGACTGTAGCTGTGTTGTGATTGCTAGGTGATTCACAATAGGATGTTGCAGATGAGATTATGCGCAGTGTTTCCATTTACTGTTTTTCAAAATTTTGGTGGCATGTTTGGGGTTTCTTGACATTATGTACTTTGGCAACAGTATTATTGTATCACATGGATTGACACATGGTGGAATATTGAGTTGGTGAACAGGTAGTTCATAATTTGAATATGTAGTTTGAAGCCTTTTAACACTTTTGAACAGTATTTTTTATTATTGCTGCCTAGCTTATTGTCTAAGTCCTTTACATATTTTTATAAATGATATCTGAGAGGAGATTATTCATCAGTTCTTCCCAATAAATAGTCATAAATTGGGCATAACTGATAAGAAATGTGGATAATAATCTGATGCATTTGCTTTTCGCCCATTTGGCAACACATCCAACTTTGTGGTTAGGTTTTGAATAGACACCCAAAGCATCAACAGTTTACAGTTTGTTTATATTAAAATTGGGTCACTTTGCTATTTAAATGCCTAGTTGGTTTCCCTGCATTTTTGGATACAGCGCTGAGTCATATTTTCACTAAACATTCCAAACCTTTAGATGTGCTGTTTAAAAATATCTTCCTTAAAAATCCTTAAAGTTTCTTCCTTGCTTTTTTGATTCTTTCTTCTTTTCAGTTAGTTGCTCAAAGCATTGTATTACATCCTGGTGCGGCAAGTTCTTGGGTTCTTCAGTGATAATGAGTATTCCATTTGGAATTCCTCTTTTTCTTCCTTTTTGAAGGGAGAGGATATGGAGCAGCAGAAAGAAAATGTGTCAGGCAGGCTGTACCACAGAGAGGTATCCCAACTCACTTGTATGTAAGTGCACATAACTGCTCATGACCATGTGGCATCACAGGATCCAAGCTAGCATGGAGCCATGTAACGAACTGTCTGAAATTATAGGGTTGATTCTCTGGCCCCACATGCCCTGCCACAAATTACACTGTGGCCAAAGAATCCTGTGAGATGGGCCAAAACAGCGAGCCAAGCCAGCTAAAGTGTGGACCAGATAAATGTACTTAAATACATATTTAAATATGCATTTCTGGATTTACCTGGCCCCCAGAATTCACTGATACATCAGTGCAATGGGAAGCCGGCAGGAATCACTACTGATCTCCACAAATGGAAACCAGGTGTGGTAGCCATGCTGTGAGGCTTGGACACTATTGAAGCCCGTATGTAGAACAGAGTACATTACAGCGCAGAACAGGCCCTTCGGCCTTCGATGTTGCGCCGACCAATTAGGAAAAAGCAATGACCCTCTAACCTAAACCATTCCTTTTTCGTCCATAAACTTATCTACTAACCTCTTAAACGCCACCAAACTTGGCACATCTACAAATGCAGCAGGCAGGGCATTCCATACCCTTACCACCCTCTGGGTAAAGAACCTACCTCTGACATCCGTACTATAACTACCACCCCTTAATTTAAAGCTATGTCCCCTCGTGCTAGCTTTCTCCATCCTAGGAAAAAGGCTATCACTGTCCACCCTATCTAAACCTCTAATCATCTTATATGTTTCAATAATAGAACATAGAACATTACAGTGCAGAACAGGCCCTTCGGCCCTCGATGTTGCGCCGACCAATTAGGAAAAAGCAATGACCCTCCAACCTAAACCATTCCTTTTTCATCCATAAACTTATTTACTAACCTCTTAAACGCCACCAAGCTTGGCGCATCTACAACTGCCGCAGGCAGGGCATTCCATACCCTAACCACCCTCTGGGTAAAGAACCTACCTCTGATATCCGTCCTATAACTACCACCCCTTAATTTAAAGCTATGTCCCCTAGCTTTCTCCATCCTAGGAAAAAGGCTATCACTTTCCACCCTATCTAAACCTCTAATCATCTTATATGTTTCAATAAGGTCTCCTCTTAGCCGCCTTCTTTCTAACGAAAACAACCTCAAATCCCTCAGCCTCTCTTCAGAAGACCTGCCCTCCATACCAGGCAACATCCTGGTAAACCTCCTCTGTACCCTCTCCAATGCCTCCACATCTTTCTTATAATGCGGGGACCAGAACTGTACACAATACTCCAAGTGCGGCCACACTAGAGTTTTGTACAGTTGCAACATGACGTTGCGGCTCCGAAATTCAATCCCCCTATCAATAAAAGCTAAGACTCCATATGCCTTCTTAACAACCTTGTCGACTTGATTGCCAACTTTCAGGGATCTATGCAAAAATACACCAAGATCCCTCTGTTCTTCAACACTATTAAAAGTTCTACCATTAGCCCTATACTCTACACATTTGTTATTTCTGCCAAAGTGAATTACCTCACACTTTTCCGCATTAAACTCCATTTGCCACCTCTCGGCCCAGCTTTGCAACTTCTCCAAGTCTCTCTGCAAACTATAACACCCCTCTTCACTATCTACCACTCCACCGACTTTAGTGTCATCTGCAAATTTACTAATCCATCCTTCAATACCCTCATCCAAATCATTTATAAAAATTACAAACAGCAGGGGCCCCAAAACAGATCCTTGAGGTACACCACTTGTAACCGAACTCCATGATGAATAATTTCCATCAACCACCACCCTCTGTCTTCTATCAGCTAGCCAAATCCTAATCCAATTAGCTAAATCACCCTCAATCCCATACATCTGCATTTTCTGCAGAAGCCTTCCATGGGGCACCTTATTGAACGCCTTACTAAAGTCCATATATACCACATCAACTGCCTTACTCCCATCCACCTCTTTGGTCACTTTTTCAAAAAACTCAATAAGGTTAGTAAGGCACGACCTACCCTTCACAAAACCATGCTGACTATCCCCAATCAAGTCATTTCTCTCTAAATAACTATAAATCCTATCCCTAATAATTCTCTCCAATACCTTGCCCACAACAGAAGTAAGACTCACTGGCCTATAATTCCCTGGAAGGTCTCTCTTCCCCTTCTTGAACAACGGGACCACATTCGCTACCCTCCAGTCCTCTGGAACCACACCTCTAACCAACGACGACCTGAAGATCAGAGCAAGAGGCTCTGCAATCGCCTCTCTTGCCTCCCAGAGAATCCTAGGGTAAATCCCATCCGGCCCAGGGGACTTATCTAACTTCAAACCCTCAAGAATATCTAGTACATCCTCCCTATCTACTTCAATACTTTCCAGTTTGCAACCCTGTACCTCAGTGTTCTCCACAACTACATTTACATCTCCCTGCGTGAATACCGAAGAGAAATATTTGTTCAATGCCTCTCCAATCTCTTCAGACTCCAAGCACAACTTCCCACTGCTGTCTATGACTGGCCCTAATCTTGCCCTAACCAATCTTCTATTCTTAACATATCTAAAGAAAGCTTTAGGATTCTCCTTGATCCTATCAGCCAAAGTCTTCTCGTGTCCCTTTTTAGCTCTCCTCAACTCACTCTTTAGCTCCCTCCTGGCTAATCTATAGCTATCCAGTGCACTAACTGAGCCTTCAAGCCTCATCCTGACATAAGCCTCCTTTTTCCTTTTAACCAGCGAATTAACTTTTTTAGTACACCATGGTTCCTTACTCGACCATTTCCTCCTTGCCTGACAGGGACATACTTATCAAGGACTCGCAGTAGCTGCTCCTTGAATAAGCTCCACATTTCAGATGTTCCCAGTCCCTGTAGTTTCCTAGTCCAATCTATGCGCCCTAATTCCCTCCTTTATGGCCTCATAATTACCCTTCCCCCAGCTATAACTACTGCCCCCAGCTTCATGCTATCCCTATCCATCACTAAGGTGAACGTAACCGAATTGTGGTCACTATCACCAAAATGTTCACTAACTTCCAAGCCTAACACCTGGTCTGGCTCATTGCCCAGCACCAACTCCAATGTAGCCTCACCTCTAGTTGGCCTATCTACATACTGAGTCAAAAAACCTTCCTGCACACTTTGTATAAAAACTGACCCCTCTAACGAGCTAGAGCTATAGCTATTCCAATCAATATTAGTAAAATTAAAGTCCCCCATAACAATTACCTTATTACTTTCACTCCTGTCCAGGATTGACTTTGCAATCCTTTCCTCTATCTCTCTAGAACTTTTAGGAGGTCTATAAAAGACTCCCAACAGGGTGACCTCTCCTCTCCTGTTTCTAATCTCAGCCCATACTACCTCAACAGACAAGTCCTATGGCCAAGATCATGGCTGGGCAGTGTCTTGTCATTACAGGACAAGGTCTGAAAGTGGTCCATGCAGGGGACAGAGGTATTATTTCTCACTTGAGTCGGAAGGAATGCTGCAATGATTGACAAGGGGTGGTGACAGGTCACCCTCATGAGTACATGGTGTGGGGAAGGGGGAGGAAGCAATATTGTGTGTGTGTTGTGGGGGGGGGGTGACCCAGACATTTAGTGAGTTGGGGGTAGGGAGATGGAAGTTGCTCCTCTAGGGTCAAGCATTGAGGTGTTCCCTATTTCTGTGGTGTGAGAAGGGACATCTTCAATTTTTAAAATTGGGCGCCCAATTTTTGAGGAACTAGTTTTGCCAGCTTCTTCTGATCCCGCACATCTCTTTGCTGGCAGCTCCCCAAGCTCAATAAAAAATGATGAAATGTGAGAACATTGTGACTTGGATCATGCTGAATCACCAAGTACAATTCTCACATCTTTTCCCACCAGAGGTGACACTTAGTAATTTTTGATAGAATCACTGCAGTGCAGGGAGGGGGGGACATTTGGCCCATCAAGTCTGACCAATCACAGTGGGGGGAGGGATGGGGGAAATGCTCATGAGCCCAGAGAATACTGTACAATTACAATTTCCATATGATAATCAGTTCCTCACCAATTTGTGGTGCTGATTACACTACAAAAAATGCCTCAGATACCCCGAATGGCTGGACATCAGTTGTGAACCTTTCTAAAATGTTGTTTCCTAGCCTGCTGCATGCCGGGAGAATCCCAGCCATTGTAATGCTAAAGGCAAGATTTGGAAATATCCTGAAATGCTGAAGAAACAAATGAGAGATGTTGGGGGATTAGGAGGGATTAGTAGGGTAAATATGTGGGATTATGGGAATAGGACCTGGGTGAGATTGTTGTCAATGCAGGATCCCAAAGAATTTGGATGACTCTTTGTCAGAATTGGAGGATGCATATGTTAATGGAGAATATATAGGTTAAGAAGCAAATAAGCTTAAGAAATATTTCTAGAAGACAGTTTGAAGCAAGTAAAGTCATGATTGCAAATACTGCTGAGAAAGAAATGACTCATAAGAGGCCTCAAAAGTTTCTAGAGATGAGTAAGGGTGAGGCCATTGCAGGATTTAAACTAGGGCTATCAAAAGATTAAAAATTAAATGCAATCAATCTCTTTAATAATAATCAAACATGTAAAAGAAAGGGCCTGGAAGGTCAATAAATGACTGTCAAGGCAATGATTGATTTTAAATAAAAGTGAAATTAACTTAAAATGTTTACTTCCCCACTCTCCACACACACTTTGTGATTAATGCATGTTTAAAATATTCATGTGTTAGTTGCAGAAGTTAATTCCAATTAATTAATTGAAATTCCTAATTTAAATATAAGGATTTGAATGTTAAATTTGGGTTCTGGATAACTGGAAATCAGTGTACATCAGCGATTACGGAGGTGGTGGGTATCCCTCCAAGATGATTTGTAACTTATATCTCAGCAGTTTTGTGCTGGGCTGATTTAAAAAAAAGCTGCCCCCCTCCTCCCATTATGTTCTGTTATCAGGAGGCTGCCTCTTTGTTAGCCTAATTGGCTATACAGTACGTGCTGTAGTCAGCAGTAACCTCTGCCATGTTGACCAGGCCTCTGATGAGATCACTCAGAGGTGAGAATGTGTCAGGTAACTAACCTGATATGCTGCTTTACAATTTTGCTCTCAGTGCCAACACCTAACATGCCTCCATAGGCCTGGGAAATTACGACCCATTAATTCTGTTTCTCTCTCCATTTATGCTGTCAGAACTGTTGATTATTTCCAGCAATTTCTGTTTTCTTTGACTTCTAACATTATTAGAATTTTGGTCTTGCTACTGTTAGCAAGGATATAGCTCTGCAAGGACTGAGGTTGCAAATAGTTCAGTTTAGTCTCAAATAGTGACAAAGAATGGGGATGGAGAATTGATGGCAATGGTTTGTACATTACAAATTACCTCTAGTGGAACATAATACTGTCATTCTCATTCTCAATCTTCTATTAACAGATACTTTACTCTAAAATTGCCTTTAACACACAGACAAAAGACATTCAATGCACTTTCAAGAGACAGTGTTTAATCAATGACTGAGCAACTCACATTGTTTGCTTTGTTTTGTTGAATTAGCCTAAATAATTGTCATTCTGTTAGATTTGTAATAGTTAGATGTTGCAGCTTTTGTATTTTACCAGTCGCTTTGCATTTCTCTTAAAGCATACTGGAACTAATGTTTCGAATTTTTATAGAATTGATTGGTTGTTGACTGGGGATGTTATGAAGCACCAGACATAACCCATCGATGACACCAGTCTCTAGGTTGTAGAAACATTCTCATACCTTGACAGTCTGATCCCTCGGGATGCCCCTATTGATGAAGGTATCAGTGCACACATCTAGAAAACAAGTTATGCCTACAGTTGATTCCACAGCCATTTCTGGAAGCAGCATGGCATTAAACTGAAGGATAAATCAACCTTTGCCAGGATATTATCCTTGCCACCCGACCAAATGATGCAGAATCCTGGCTGTGCTATAGGTGTCACCGCAAAGTTTTGGACACCTGAAGTCCATTAGAAATTGATGGCGAGACAAAATCACAAATAACAAGATCCTTCATTACGCTTGGCTTAACAACGTGGAGACTATTTTGTAGAAGATTCCATTTAGATTGGTAGGGCATGGTTGCATGGATGACTACAGCATCCCCAGGCAGAGCTTTTGTGTGACTATTTTGCATCAGGATGGTCAGTACGAATGATACAAGGGCACCTTCAAAAAAGAGCCTTCTGCACTGCAAATTCCCTTTCTTTGGTAAACGTTGCAGCTGACCAGCTGTTGTGGAGGCAAGCACTGAAATTTGATTCAGCATGTTTTAACAACCTTCAGTGCCAAACTTGCAGGCTTGAATCTTCACTTTTGTTGGGAGCAGAGATGAGACATTTCCCAAATTTACAAACTCACCCAGGAGAAAGTGTCTTAAGGGGTCTGATTTTCTGGTCCAGGGTAGGGGTGGGACAGTGGATGAAAATGGGAATCATGATGGGTGACCCCAGAACAAGTTCAGAGACTGTCGGGTGTAGAGGAGGACTGGGCAGGTGGCAAGCCTCAATCCACCGCAAGTTTTTAATAAGGCACATAAAACAGCTTAAAGATAAAGTCTTTATCTTTCACATTTCCACTCCCTCCCCACCCCACACACCTTCTCATGCTCTATCTATGGCAACTCATGCCAGTATGCGCCCTTCTACCCATTGGTCCTTTATAGCCCCAAACCAACTTTGTATAAACTGATGCCAATCCATGACCCCCACCCGCTACCCCATTGAGAAAATCTAGACTGCAACGCCTAACATTTCCAGAGGAAGGCTAGAAATGGTGCAGCTGTAGAAGCAATGATAACATGGCTTTTTCCCAAGGTGGAAGTGACAACTACAGGGGTGAATAGGTTCAAAGTGAGAGGACTAAAGTTGAAGGGAGAGAGTGGTGGATGCCTGGAACGCATTGCAACTGTAGATGATGGAAGCGGATACATTAGCACCATTTAAAAGGCATCTGGAAGAGGGAGGGAATATAGGGGTATGGACCGAATAAGAGAAGAAGATTTTTTCTTTATTTGGGGCATCATGATTGGCACAAGCTTAGAGGGTTGAAGGGCCTTTTCTGGTGCTGTACTTTTCTTTGTTCTTATGAACTACCAGTTCTGTGGACATCCATGCTGATCTCAAATCAGATCCTTCAGTCATTAGAGAAGCCATAGAAGACATAGGTGGGTGACACGGTAGCACAGTGGTCAGCACTGTTGCTTCACAGCTCCAGGGACCTTGGTTCAATTCCTGGCTCGGGTCACTGTCTGTGTGGAGTTTGCACATTCTCCTCATGTTTGCATGGGTTTCTTCTGGATGCTCTGGTTTCCTTGCACAGTCCAAAGATGTGTGGGTGAGATTGATTAACCGTGCTAAAAAATTTCCCCTTAGTGTCCTGAGATGCGTAGGTTAGAGGGTAAAATATGTAGGGATATGGGGGTAGTGCCTGGGTGGGATTGTGGTTGGTGCACTCGATGGGCCGAATGGCTTCTTTCTGCACTGTATGGTTCTGTGATTCTATGAAGAAAAGTCATTTACAACTTAAACACACTTGAATAACGAGGGTTGGAATTCTCCCATACTCCTGCGGTGCATTCAATTGTCATTGGGGGGGGGCAGGATGGTTGGGGAGAATTTGATGGAAAGCCCAAAAATTGGTTTTACACTGGCATGAATTTCCCATGGTGTCTTCCATTGGTGCCTGCTCCAGCAGATCAGGAAATTGGTTTGCATCCTGCTAATGAATGCAGATGAAAGCCCAAGTAGATTTTCTCCCAACATCTGATTCTCCATAACACTGGCAGCAAAACATGCCAGTCCAGAACACGTCTGGAACAATGTGCTGTGCAGAAGACAGGACATGCACAAAGAATGCCTGGGACCAGCTCTGGTATTTGGGATGGACGCTGCCAGCAACCATGAACTCTGGAACACCAGGGCAGGAGCATCTTACCTGGGGAGAGCATCATTTAGGTGGAATGTCTAGCTTCAGTGTCTTTGAGGAGCTGCCTCTGCCAACCTCAGAGTATTTCTGGAAATCCATCTTCTTTTTCAGGAGGTCTATTTTCTTTCTTCAGTGGTGAGTTACTGATGTTGGGGCTTTTCTCAATATGTCACCCAGACGTGACAATGAAACGTATGCAATCAAGCCAGCTCTGTCACCTAATATAGCTTTAAACCTCAGGATATATAATTAATGAGTTAGAGCTGGAAGATATAGTGTGGTTTCCCTTCTGACTATGTTATGGGAAACACTCCAAGTCTATCACACAGGACTTTGTCTCACATGAGAGAATTCATCCCAAGGAGACTACAACTGATATTTATGACATGCAGGCAAAATTCAAATGTCAAAATTACAGAAAGGATAAGAAAATGAATAAATGAAGTGTTATTGCTTTTTCTTGACGGTGAGTTGTAACAATAAGGGGATGTGCCAGTTTAATGGCTAAACGCTGACTACCAATTGAAGAAAAGCTACAGATGGTGGGAATGTGAAACGAAACTGATAATGCTTGAATAATGCAGCAGACCAATCACCATTTCAAAAATGAAAAGACAGGTTAATACTCAATAGGTTAAACACCATCCATACAGAGAAAAGACAAGTTAATGTTTCTACTATGTACCTTGCACCACAACATTTCAATTTTTTCCCTTTTTTGCCATTCTTTTAGACAAAACAATTAGCACTAAATTAAACTGAAGAACAAAGCAAGAAGGACAGTCCCTTCAAGGAGAACTATGCGAAACAAAACGACAGCAGAAATTAAGCTTAAAACATTAGTCCAAAATGTGATTAACAGAGTCAATAATACACTCTAGTCCCCGCAGTGCCCAATGGGTGTGAAAGGCCTCAATGGGGTCCATGGGAAACTGCATGCTCCTCTGCACGGACAGCCGGATGCGAATGCAACCGAGGGGCAGGCAATTAGGTCAGACAGCCCCCTTGATCCTGCTGCCTGGACCTGTTTATAGCAAGCTTGGCCAGACCCAGGAGCAGATTCATGAGGAGGTACTCCTCCTTCCTCACCCTCCGCACTGGTTCCCATAAATGAGGAGTGTAGGGCTGAAGTGCAAAAAAAATCAATAAAAGATTTTTCAAATAATGAAAAAGGGAGTGCAGTCTAATGCAATTAACATGGGTACACTGACTCCACAAGACTGCAAAAAGGGCAGGTATCTTGGGAACCCATGAATTGGTGCAATCAGTAGTTGTGTAGGACCCTCCACTCTAGGTCCCCACTGTAGAAGGGGAGGAATCTCTCCGTAGAGGGACCGTCATTGGGGATTTCCACTGCCAGATGATGCCAAAGTGTGTCTAGACAATGGACAGTAGCAGAAGGCGTGCAGCAACAGCGCATATAGGAAATCCCACTTTGCTGTGGCAAAGAGCACACAGTGCATTTCCATGAGATGACTCAGATTGTGGGGCTCTGCTGTTTAATTGTTCAATAATTCGCATATTATTTGGCAAAGATTAAAGAATCTAGGAAGATCCATAAGTCTGTTCAACCATTAAGTGAGATAATTGCAGATCTGTGACCTAACTCCCTTTTACTTGTCCTTGCCCCATATCTCTGACCCTAGAAAAAAACTAATTTCCATTTCAAATTTAACAATTGATTCTGAGAGTTCTAATCACCTACTGCTCTTTTGTACAAGGAAATATTTCTTCATTTCACTTCTGCCCAGAGACTATGCCCCTAGTTCTGGACTCCACAACTGGTGGGATTTACCCTACCCATTTCCCTTCCTATCTTCAAAACTTTGATCAAATCATTGCTTGACCTTCTGGGAGACCTTATCAAGTGCCTTCTAGAAGTCCATATATATAATATCCACTGATACTTCCCTATCCATTACTTTCAATCTTCTCTTCAAATAATTCAGTTAGATTTGTCAACTGTTTATATGTCTGACAAATCTCATCTAGACTCAAAACGTTGGCTCCATTCTTTCCCCACAGATGCTGTCATACCTGCTGAGATTTTCCAGCATTTTCTGTTTTTATTTACAAGTCTATGCCAGTTCTCTTTCATATGTTGAAAGTTGTTAAGATTTTGAGTCACTCTATCCTTAATTGACAATTTCCCAACAGACTGCCCCTGACTAAGGTCCTCTTTTATAACAACAGCTAATGTGATGATAAGTAATTTACTTATTTGCACCTTTCTCCAATTACCTGTTGTTTTCCAGAGTGCACAAAGTGTGTGTGTGTGTGTGTGTGTGTGTGAGAGATGGTGCAAGACTGGCACCAGTCTTGCACCATACTGGAACAAAAGTAATAATGTGTTACTGTGGAGGTCTTGCTATGTTTGGTTAATGTGAACAAACATAGAAATCTCATTATAATGTGTTTCAGTACAGAGTTAGCATAATATTGATGCTATAACCAGTATCACATGCAGTCAGACAGTACTGCTGTCCACTGATATTGATGTGACACCAGATTTGGTAACTGGCAAGGAAAGAACACCACAGATGACAGGAGCAGGGCCTAACATCACTATTTTGGCAGGTACTCATCACACCCAGTGTGTAAATTTAAAACAAAGTACAAATGACCTGGTCTGCTCAGTGCATCCATGCAAAGTTGTAGATGAGACAAGCTGACTCGCTGTGATGTAATCTAATTAGGATCAACTCTGATGAAAAGAATAGAAGTTTCACAACACCAATTTTAAATCCAACCAATTTATTTGATTGTAAATTTGCGAGCTTTCGACACTATGGCCTTCGTCAGGCAAATGCAGTATTCTGATCTGCAATAGCACTCATACCAACACAGACAGTCATAGATTGCACACGACAGCGCAGAGTCGCTGGCTCAGCGACTCTGCGCTGTCGTGTGCAATCTATGACTGTCTGTGTTGGTATGAGTGCTATTGCAGACCAGAATACTGCATTTGCTTGATGAAGGCCATAGTGTCGAAAGCTCGTGAATTTACTATCAAATAAATTGGTTGGATTTAAAATTGGTGTTGTGAAACTTTACTGAGTTTACCCCAGTTCAACGCCGGCATCTCTACACGATAAGAATAGAAAACAGTGGAAATGCACAGCAGCTGTGTCAGCAACTGAAAACAGAGAATGTAGGTTAACATGTTGGTTACAGACTATTCACAAACTCACCAGAAATGTGAAAGAAAAGCTAATGGTCAAAATTTTACTGTCCTGCCTGCCATGGGAATCAGATAGGGTGAGGGGTGAACCATGAAAAGGTTTGTTGATCTCGGACAGTATTTTACAACTTTGGATGAGCAAGGCTGTAATCTTAAATCCACCTGAACCTGAATCTTCAGACCAACCACTTTTTTTCAATAAATCTGCACGTACAATAAATCTGTGACTTCGTAATTGGCACAATAGGAGTTTTGTGCTTGTTCAAAGTGTGTACCAGATGTTGCGTCTTCCTACTTTGACCCAAAAAAGTGCAAACATGCATTTTTCATTGATAATTTATGTGATTGAAAACTGGGCATTCTAATTCTAGCAATCAGTTCATGCTACCCTTCGCTCAATGTCTGCAGAAAGTGAAATTTCACTTTGCAATATGATGAGTTTGCTTTAGGAAAGTTCGTGAAAATATCAGGCACTTGCTATAATATGGAAGCAGACAAACTGACAACTATTTGTGATTTATATGAATTGCTCATGTTTATTTTTCATATGACATCTTTACTTGTCACCTCCAAGTTCTGCCACTATCTGGCCTTTGATTCCCCAGAGCTGGGCTAGGCCTCCTGACTGGATATGCTGAATATATCCTTTCAGGATTAATTGATGTTACTGACACTATTTTTAATCTGCATTTCCATTAAAAAGCACTGCATTGTGGGATGTTCAATTCAGGTCTCTGTAGTGTGTAAGTTTATTTATACAGAGTAGAAACTCTACCAAGTGTGAGGTGAACTTTGACTTCAGACTTTGTTTACTCACAACTTCTGACTGCTAATGCTAGGGTGGGCCAGCTACTCACTTATCTTGAAAATTTAATATATATGTTTGTACAAGATACATTTGGCTGGCATATACAATGCAGCAGCTTAATCAGTTGGTTTTGTTAACATTGTAAACAAATTCAAATGGTTTATCATCAAATCCAAACATTGAACCTGGATTCCAGTGAGGCCTTGAGTTTACTACTACCACAGACGTAGTGAGATCAGTGCAAAATGAATGATGTGATTCTGTTGCCCATTTTATGTTACAGTTAATTTTTATGTCAACTGGCTTAGACTGAAATGAAAATCCAAGAGGTGGAAAATGTGTGGCTGAATAATGTCATCCAATTTTTAAAAATCACAGAGTTAATGTTTCTCGAATATTGTTTATATTGTATGTTGTGTCTTTGTTGCTAACTGCTAGATAGCATATATGGCAACAGTGTCATGATGTACATGAAAGAATGCAGTTACGCAGACGTATACGCTGAAAATTTATAGCTTTATTTATTCCTTAAAGCAGGTTCTGTTTACTTTGGCAGAATAAAATCTGTCATACTTACAAATGAAAATTTATCCAGAGAGCAGCTCTGCTATTGAGATTAGACAGGTCCTAGATTTTGATAACACAGTATGTGCTAGGTTAGATGGTTTCTGCTGTGGAGAACACTAAAATTCACCTCCTTGTTCCTGGTTAGGAAGAATGTAAGTCATTGATTCTGCTTCTAATTGCGATACCAACTTCTGCAGCAATAATATATGCATGTTGTGCGAAAAGAAAAACTTGTATTTATGTTTCTTAAAAATTTATTTAAGACATGTGGGTGTTGCTGCCTGCGCCAACATTTATTGCCCAGCCTAAGTTGCCCTTCAGAAAGTAGTTGTGAGCTGCCTTCTTGAATCACTGCAGTCCCTGAGGTACAGGTACACTCAGAGTGCTTTAGGGAGGGAATTTCAGGATTATGACCAACAACAATGAAGGAATGGCAATATGTTTCCAAGTCAGGATGGTGAGCGGCATGGAGGGGAACCTCCAGGTGGTGGTATTTCCAGGCATCCATTGTCCTTTTAGGTGGTAGTGGTTGGAAGGTGCTGCTTAAGAAATTTTGAATTCCTGCAGCGCATCTTATAGAGGGTATACATGGCAGCTATTTTTCATTGGTGATGGAGGGATGAAGAGTTTGTGGAAGGAGTAGTAATCAAGCGGGCTGCTTTGTCCTGTCTGGTATGAAGCTTCTTTGTTGGAGCTGCACCTACCCAGGCAAGTGGAGAATATGCCATTACATTCCTGACTGGATGTGGAGATGCCAGGAATGGGCACAATTAGAAGTCTCACAATACCAGATTAAAGTCCAACATGTTTGTTTGGAATCATGAGCTTTCGGAGCGCTGCTTCTTCTTCAGGTGAGTGACAGCACTCTAAAAGCTCGTGATTCCAAACAAACCTATGGTGTTGTGAGACTTCTTACTATTCCTGACTTGTGCCTTTTAAATGATGAACAAGCTTCGGTGGGTAAGGAAATGAGTTACTTGCTGCAGGATTCCTAGCTTTTGACCTGCTGTGGTTGTCACAGTATTTATATGGCCAGTCCAGTTCAGTTTCTCAATGGCAATCCCAGGATGCTGATAATGGGGGATTCAATGATGGTAATGCAATTGTATGTCAAAGATGTATGGTTAAGTCTTCCCTTGTTTGGAGATGGTAATTGCCTGCTACTTGTGTGGCACTTATGTGCTACTTGTTAGCCCAAGCCTTGATATTCTCCAGGTCTTCTGGGAACATCTCCACTTCAAACTTATGATGGAAGAAAGGTATTTGATGAAGCAACTGAAAATGTTTGGGCTAGGACACTATCCTGAGTAACTCCTGCAGTGATATCCTGGAGCTGTGATGATTGACCTCCAATCACACCAACCATCTTTTTTTGAGTCAGGAATGACTCCAACCCATGGAGAGTTTCATCCTGATTGGTATTAATCAAGTTTTGCCACAACTCCTTGATGCCATACTCAGTCAAACACTGCCTTGATGTCCAGCACCATCACTCTCATCTCTCCTCTGGCATTCAGCTCTTTTGTCCATGTTTGAACCTAGGCTGTATTGATGCCAAGAGGTGAGTGACTTTGGCAGTACCCAGACTGAGCGTCCGTGAACAGGGTATTGCTGAATAAGTGCTACTTGATAGCAGTGTTGATGACCACTTCCATCACTTTGATAATCGATAGGAGACTGATGGAATGGTAATTGACTGAGTTGGATTTGCCCTGTTTCTTAACCACAGAACATAACTGGATATTCCACATTGTTGGATAGGTGCCAGTGTTATAGATGTGCTGAAACAGTTTGGCCAGGGGTGCAGCAAATTCTGAATCTATTGCTGGATTATTGTCAGGGCCCATAGCCTTTGCAGTATCCAGTGCCTTTGGCCATTTCTTAATATCATATTGGAGTGGATCAAATCAGCTGAAAGCCGGCATTTGTGATGCTGAGGACCTTCAAAGAAAGTTGGGATGGATCTACTCAGCATTTCTAGCTGGAGATTGCTGTAAATTTTTCAGCCATATCTTTTACACAAATGTGAAAAGAAAATCTGTAATTAAGAATCTACTGATGACCAGGAAGCCATTATTGATTGTCAGAAAAACCCATTTGGTTCACTAATGTCCTTAGGGAAGGAAATTTGCTGTCCTTATCTGTTCTGGCCTGCATGTGACTCCAGAGCCACAGCAATGTGGTTGAATTTCAACTGTCCTCAGGCAACTAGGAATAAGCAATAAATGCTGGCCAGCCAGTGATGCCCATGCACAGATGAATAAAAAAAGGTTTTGGGTCCTCTGTCATTGAGGATGAGGATATTTGTAGTGCCTCCTCTTCCAATGAATTGTTTAATTGTCCACCACTATTCATGGCTAGATGTGGCAGGACTGCAGTGATTATATCTGATCTATTGGTTGTGGGATCACTTAGCTCTGTCTATAACTTGCTGCTTGTGCTGTTGGTACACAAGTTGTCCTGTTTTGTAGCTTCAGCAAATTGACACCCTTTTTAGGCATGCCTGCTGTTGCTTCTGGCATGCTTCCCTGTACTCCTCATTGAACCAGGGCTCATTCCCTGGCTTGGTGGTAATGGTAGAGTGAAGATATGTCAGGTCATGAGGTTATAGATTGTAGTTGAAAACAGTTTTTAATTACAGCTCCTCATCGACGTCCAGTCTTGAGTTGCTAAATCTATTCAAAGTCTATACCATTTAGCACGATGGTAGTGCCAAAGAACATGATAGAGGGTATCCTCAATGTGAAGATGGGGTTTTGTCTCCATAAGGACTGTGCAGTGGTCACTCCCACCAATACTGTCATGGAAAGAAGCATCTCTGGCAGGCAGGTGCAATGAGCTCAAGTATATTTTTCCATCTTGGTTCCCTTCCCATCCGCTGCAGTTCTGGTCTAACAGCTATGTCCTTTAGGATCTGGCCAGCTCATTCTATGGCTGTACTACGGAACCACGCTTGGTGATGGACATTGAGGTGCTCCATCCAAAGTCCATTCTGTGCTCTTGCTATCGAGTTCTTCTTCCAAGTGGTGTTCAATGTGGAGGAGTTCTGATTCATCAACTGAGAGGGACAGTACATGGTAATTAGCAGGAAGTTTCCTTGCCCATGTTTGAATTGGTACCATGAAACTTCATGGGGCCCAGAGTCAAAGTTGAGAATTCTCAGGGTAACTTGGTCCCAACCCTATACCACTGTACCACCATCTCTGCTGAGTCTGTCCTACCAGTGGGACAGGACATACTCAGGAATGGTGAAGGTGGTATCTAGGACATTATCTGTAACATATAATTCCATGGGTATCACAGTGTCAGGCTGTTGCTTGACTAGTGAGGCAGCTCCCCCAATTTTAGAAAAAGTAACGTAATATTGATAAAGAGGACTTTGCAAGATCAACTGGCTTTGCTATTCTCATTTCCTGTGCGTAGGTTGATGTTGAATAGTCCATCCAGTTTTATTTCTTTGTGTTTTCTTTGTAGCGTTTGGATGCAGCTGAGTGGCTTGCTAGGCCAATGCAGAGGGCATTGAAAAGTTGACATCAATTCTATAGATCTGGTGTCACATGTAGACCAAACTAGGCAGGGCAGCAAGTTTCCTTCACTAAAAGACATTTCAAACCACTGGATATCCCAAAATGAGTTATAGCTAATGGAATTCTTTTGCAGTGTACAACTATTTAAATGCAGATCGTGGAGCAGCAAGCTCCCAAAAACAGTGATCTTTTTTCATGGCGGTGTTTGAAGTATATTGGTAAGAACACCAAGGCATATTTATATTCAAAATAATGCTATGGGATCTTTTGCATTCGTCAGAACAATGCACATTCTAACACTGAACCACAGCAGGAATGTGTGTGTAGAAATTGAGACTTGGCTGTGGAATCCACCAAGGTCAGATACCCTGTTGGTGCTCACTGTCAAGACTAACATGCAGAACACAAATTATTGTTTGATATCTATCTTCCAAAAACAAAGACTTAGCAAAGAATCAACATCATGAAGAAAGAATGGAAGTGTGTATTTGAGAAAAACGTACAATGCATTATAGACAGATTTCACTTGGTTTTGTGGCTTGAAATATACAGACTAATTTATCTGAATTCATCGAGTGTATTCTATGGGCCTTCTTGGTGAATTAACTGGAGCCTCACAAATGATCCCAAATTAGACCCTTTTTAACATTTTAGCATTTGCAGCAAACACATTAAAAATCTCAACACATTATTAGAACACTGACAATTGTCAAACTTTCCGAAATGGTTCATTCCTGGCCGCATTGCTTTTCCTGGACGTGACTAGGCTGAAGTTGTTTAAAATTGTAGTTTTTAAGGTTTGGAGAGAGCAGAAAATGAATCTAAAATAAATCACAAATGATCTTGACATAGCCAGCTCAGTAATTGCTCTGTTAGAGACCACTTAGTTTAGTAATATTGGCTTACATTAGAAAAGATAATTGTCAACATTCAGATTGAAGTTCAGTGCAGCAGTGCTTTGGCATTTTTAAGATTAAATATTTGCTGTTAGTTATTTTATTGATTCCACATACAATTCGTCCAAAATCAACCTCATTTATTTCAAATAGCTCAGAAAAGAGTTCCATTAAAATAAATCTTTTTAGAAATGAGCCATGAGAGCCAAATGATTTTCTGCCAGCAGATCATAAATAGCAAAATCTTTATTTCTTTTAATTAGTGATTGAGTTAAATTAAATAAAACAACTACAAATTTAAATCATGAAAACAAATACACTGCCTTCAACATTTATTTTATTTATATTGATGTAATATTTCATAACTTCTCTTTTAATTAGTGCAGTGTATCTAGGAAAATGATGAATGCAGTGTGTGAAAGATTAAAACTATCATCATTGTGTGCCAATTCATATAAAACATATCAAGATGGTTTTAATATAACATTTGTGTAAAGGACAGCTGTAGTAATGTTGTAGAAGATAGCTATTTTGTAACTGTGACGTAAAGACAGCTGTTTACAGCCTACATGACTTCTTTTCTTGGGTTGAATGATTGTGGTCTATGTTTATTACGTCACAGTTCCAAAAACCACAGCTATCTTCTACAATATTATTACAGCTGTCCTTTACACAAATATTATTAAAACATGCATCCTAATGCATGTTAAATAAATAGACATAATGATGGTCATTTTAATATTTCACGATACACATGTATTCCTCGTTTTTCTTAGCATTACTGCGCTAGTTAAAGGGGCAGTTATTGAGGTACTCAGCCTTGTATATTTTGTCATCACTTTTACCAAGTTAGCCTTATGACACTAACAAGATCAAAAAATCAGCCAAGTGGTTATGAAACCAAAATACAATGTGGGTATTAAACTGTATATTCATTGCCTAACATTTCTATGTTGCTTAGTACTTGACTGCTTCGAAGAAAATAATCATAGTGAGTAATTTTGTCAATTTATCAAAAGCATGCTGACAAAAAAAAACTGTCAATCAACCGTTATCAGCTCACACTTCACTGACTTTCTAGAACCATTTACAGAATATCATCGAATTACCATTTTCCCTTGGCTGGGAACATATGGTACAGATAAAAGGAATCTTGGTATGATTGCAGCTATGCCACTAAGAGTATGTACATAGGAAGGGTTCTGGCCAATAACCTTTCATTATTAAGTCACTCAGCTATTGTTCTGAAATCTACTTTGTTGTTCAGTAACATTTGATAGTGTGCATTTTTTTTCCCTTGTACAGTGTGCAGTTAGCCATCAAACCATAGATTGCAACACAGAAGGAATTCATTTGACCCAACATGCCAGTCTAGATACTTGATTTTCAATTGAATTTTGATGTGTATTAGTTTTGTTCCAATAATTGTGTATATTTATCTATAATCCTTCCACTGGGGAGGCGGTGGGGTAGTGGTCATGTCACTGGACTAGTAATCCAGAGGCTCATATTAATGGTCTGGAGTCATGGGTTCAACAATTTAAATTTGTTAACATACCTGGAATTAAAAATTAGTTCCAGTAATGATGATCATAAAACCATCATTGACTTGTAAAACTCCGTCTGGTTCCCAAATGTCCTTCAGGAAAGGAAATCTGCATTCCTTATCTGTCTGGCCTACATGTGACTCCAGACCTACAGCAATGTGGTTGACTTTTAAATAGCCTAGCAAACCATTCAGTTCTATCAAACTGCTGGAGAAAAGTCAAAAAGGTTGAAATCAGAATCATCCAGCATTGGCCTGGGCAGCAGATATGACAATGGCACACCAGCCTTATTGAGTCTGAAAATACCTACTTTCTAACATCTGGTGGCTTGTGCCGAAACTAGTCAGGCAGTAGCCTGATGTAGTCATATTCCCAGAATCATACCTTGTAATGTCCCACACCACGAGCGCCATTCCTGGATATATCCTATCCCACAAGCAGAACAGTCTCAGCAGAGGTGACGGTACAGTGATACATAGTGGGGTGGGAGTTGCTCTGCAAGTCCTTAAAATTGAGTCTATACCCCAAGAAGTCACATGGTATCAGGTCAAGCATGAAACCTCCTGCTGACGATCACCTATGTGTCATTAATACCAACAGCGGTAATGATATGATGCATGTTAATTTGTATGCACACTAAGTTACCCCACTGTACCTATTAAGTAAACAAGAGAGTAAAAATTTTACTTCAATGGAATTGTGCAATATTGTTAATTTGACAGGAAAAATCCCATTAGTCATTTATAACAATGTATGGACATATTTCAGTGATTGCCTCAATGCTCACATTGTATTACATGGACATGATGATGGTAAATTCAAATTGCAAACCAAATGTACAATATCTTGAACCCTGAAGTATCCTGTATATCTAGTACCCTGAAGACATACTTTCCGACAGGATTTCCATAGCATCTCTCGCCACCTCCCTCCGCCTTCCCACCTTCACTGCTTTCCATTTTTCTCTGAGTGATGGATAAAACATTTTCCAAGATTCGCTTCCATAGCCACGTTTCTTTCCTCAGTAACTGTCTTCATCTTTGACCTACACCACAAAGTCATGTTGTTACCCTGCCAAAATGGACAATGTAACCTTTACCCACATTATATTCCAGATTTTAAATATGCCAGATTTTGCCCAGATACTTATTTATGTACTTCTGCAGTTTCATTGCATTCTCTTCACAAGTAGTATTTGGAAGGGTTTACAGAAATAGGGATATTTGAGGCCCTGGAGGGATTTGAAAATGAGAATGAGAATTTTGAAGTTGAGGTGTTACTGGACCAAGTAATTGATAATATTTTTATTTATTTATCAGTCACAAGTAGGTTTACGTTAACACTACAATGAAGTTGGTGAAAATCCCCTAGTTTCCACTCTCTAGCATCTGTTTGCATACACCGAGAGAGAATTTGGCATGGCCAATGCACCTAACCAGCATGTTTTTCTGACAGAGTGGGGAGTGGCCAAAAGCCAATTCAAGCCTTTGGGCAGAATCTCCCATTTTCAGACTAAGTGTCCATGCTGGTGGGAAAACCGCAGTGATTCCAGCTAGCATCATCTGTCGGATGTGATCCATCCACTTGAAATATACTAATGAGTCATGACACAAAGGGGGCGATTATCAGCCAGCTCATTATTCTGAGATCACGGTGCTATTTTTAAAGGGCACCCTGATCTCTGTGCTGAAAAACAGCTCCCCTGCCGCCCCTCACAAAAAGTTCCTCCCAGACATGAAATGCCCAATAAGTTGCCAGTCATTGGCGATTCACTCCCTCTTCCTCCACAACTTTGTGACTCGGACTTTTGTGTAATATCATCTCTTCAAAGGTGAGAAGACAGGGAAGTAGGAGTGTTAGCAATGGCTTATGGGGCATGCAGGAGAATCTTTGTGTATGTTGACTCTGAGGCATGGGCACAAGAACTCAATAGTGTGAGAATCATTCTGAGAATTGGCTGTGTAATTGGGGATTCATCATTGCCTGATTGATGAAGGGTCCTCTTCTTCTTTTTCTTGACATCGCTGCAACCCTACACCTCTCTCAACTGCACCTCCAGGTAAGAATGGAAGAGCTGGGTACCATGTTCCCAGGTCTCCTCACCATTCCTGTGGGGCTGCAGCCTAAAACATCTTTGTCCTACTGAGCTTCTGTGAAGAATGTCATGACACCTTTAAACAGAAATATTTCCTCTGACAAAATAGCCATATCTTCCCACACAATCTCCCTCATTGCACTAAAAGCTCTGAGATGGGTTCTTAAATGGTTTACTCTGGCAAAACACAACTGCAAGGTTTGCTACGCAAGTGATCAGATTCCTGACCCAAATACAATCCTGATGTCTGAAATAAAACTACCGCGGTAATATTTTTGGATTGCATTAATGGAATTCTGCAGCACTCAGCAGACAGGAGTCACGATTCGTTCTGGTTGGTTGCTCATTGCACAAACTCAATACTATGCAAGGCCAGTCCTCCCCACTGATATGCACTGAATAACTGAGGAGTAGGAATATCAAGGGGAAGAGATAGAGAGGAGGCAACATAATTGTAACTTTCTGGCCAACCTGACCATAAAGAACTCATCCAAGTGCACTGCCATTAATCACTTCAGCACATGCCTTGCATTCCCTCTGTCACTGAGCACTGGGGCATGTGTTTGGCTACAATGAAAAAATAAAAGCTGCCACAAAATAAAGATTCCAAACATGTGAAGTTATGGATCTTCTTGCAGTATTGTATCCTTGCTTGTAAGTTGACTCCTAGCATTGATCTCTAAACTATGTGTTCTCATTGCCTCTTAGGGTCTAACTGGAGGGCCTTTGATGTATGCCCTTGCAAGTACAAGACATGTCTTTCACTTTCTGTCTCCTGCGCAGTTGTGGATTCAGTCTCTCCCTTTTGTGCTATTATTCAAGTCAGATTCACTTCCTGTATGACTGCCAGTACCTATTTGGGCTATACTGCTCTTTATGTGGTGCAGAGCAGCTTTAAGCATTGTACTTCTTAAGTGGTGCCATCCGTTCATGGTATATTCAAGCAATCAACGATCACTGAAATGAACAGGCGGCATGAAGTTGGCGCATTGCTTGAAATGTACCCAATGGGCACAGGTTAATCATCCATTACTATCCCAGCACCTGTTCTTGTGGGCTATCAAATTTTAATGCATGCATATAATTCCACTAAACACAACTTGACCATGTCCTCCAAACTCAAATAACATGCTAATACTTAATCGTCGGGTTCACAAATGGAGAATGTCCATTTGGGCAATGTAGCGTCGCCATTCAGATAATTAATTGTTTTAAAAAGGACGTTCCATCAAAACGTATTCATTTCCTCACAACATTTTGTAGAATTGACTAAATGATTAGTACTTACATAAAGAAAAGATAATTTTTTTCAAAAAACAAAAACCTGGTGTTTTGTGTTATTTATGTGAGCTGCATATGTGAATGATTCAATAGATTTCAGAGGCTTTAAGTGGAGTTTATATAACCCGATCATCTGTAATGCACACATGTTAGCATATCATCTAATTTGAAGAGTGGACAGACGAGGGTGATTATCAGACTTCACCAGCTGGGTAGTGCCAGTGTGCTAAGAGCAGCACTTACGGGGTGCGGACTGAGTGGAGGTGGGGCCTGATGGGATTGAGGCCTACATGGGCACCATGACAGGGGTTGTGCAGGGCAGAGCATGAAGGGGGTCATGATTGACGGAGGGTGGGGGGAGTGCATGTCAGGGGTCAGGAAGGGGGATCCATCGGGAGGATCTCAATGCTGGCGACCTATGTTGGGGAGAGGTAGGGGAACATACCACCAGTGAGGTGGGAGGGCACCCAAACATCCTTGCGGAGAGGAGGGGGTTTTCTAGTGCACTGAGGGATTAGAGTGTGCTTGTGGAATTGCACCTGAGTGCTTTGCAGCTGTGCTCACTGTGTTTAGGCCCTGACTGTCTTCCAAACCAGCATGTAACTCACCATCCTCCCAAAAAGTGATTTGTATGGGCAATTGCGGTCCAGAATACACCTGATGGACCAGCATGGATTGCTCCAATATTCTAATTTTTTTTGGGTAGAAAATTCCACCTGTAGTAGTTGCTTAACATCTGCAGTGGTAATGCCCATATTGTCATTGGATCTGGTGTAATGTTTATCCATTGTTGGAACAACACCTGACTTGTGTCTCGAAGGGGGTGGTGCAATTGGATTTGAATGAGAATTAACTGATATCACTTCCACCCTCCATAACTAACTAATTAGTTAGTACCATAACTAATGTAAAATTACAATCACATTTGGATATGATAGTCAGAAGGAAAAAAGTTGCTGGATATTTGAAAAGATTTCATGTGAGCACTATGGCTCTTTCAAACCTATGATGTCCAGCATCTAGAAAGACGAGCAGCAAAGACATGGGAACACCAAATTCCCCTCCAAGCTACGCACCATCCTGACTTGGAACTGTATTGCTGTTCCTTCACTATTGTTGGACCAGAGATCTGGAAATCCTTTCTTAACAGCATTGTGGGTGTATCTACACCAGATCGACTGCAGTGGTTCAAGAAGGCAATTCATCACTACCTTTTTGAGTGCAATGAGAGCTGGACAGCAAATGCTGGTCTAGCCAGCATGCTGCCATCTGATGAAAGAATTAAATTTTAAAAAATGGCTTCCCAGCTGGCTCAATTTCTTAATGTACAACATGGAATGTTCATACATGGGACAGATTGATGGCAGAGTAAAGAAAATAAATCTTTTGTCTAATTACTAATCATCCAGTAGCTTCTAAAAAATGTGGGACAATGAATACATTTTGATAGAACATTTAAAAAACAGTAATTCTGTAGATAGTAGCAGAACATTACCCAAGTAATGTTCTAGGACGGATATCAGAGGCAGGTTCTTTACCCAAAGGGTGGTTCGGGAGTGGAATGCCCTGCCTGCAGCGGTTGTAGATGCGCCAAGTTTGGTGGCGTTTAAGAGGTTAGTTGATAAGTATATGGAAGAGAAGGGAATGGTTTAGTTTGGAGGGCATTGCTTTTTATATTGGTCGGCGCAACATCGAAGGCCGAAGGGCCTGTTCTGTGCTGTAATGTTCTATGTTCTATGTTCTAAGTGGACATTCTCCATTTGTGAATCCCACCAGTAAAAAAGAGTATGTTATTTGTGTTTGGAGATTATGATCAAGTTGTCTCCTTTGATTTGACTTATTATTGTCACATGTATTAGCAGACAGTGAAAAGTATTGTTTCTTGCGCACTGTACAGAAAAAAACATACCATTCATAGAGAAGGAAATGAGAGAATCCAGAATATAGTATTACAGTCATAGCTAAGGTGTAGAGACAGAACAACTTAATGCAAGGTAAGTCCATTCAAAAATCTGACAGCAGGAGTTGTTCTTGAATCGGTACATGACCTGAGACTTTTGTATCTTTTTCCCAAAGGAAGAAGGTGGAAGAGAGAATGTTTAGGGTGCGTGGGATCCTTAATTATGCTGGCTGCTTTACTGAGGCAGCTGGTAGTATAGACAGAGTCAATGGATAGGAGGCTGGTTTGCGAGATGGATTGGGCCAAATTCACGACCTTTTGTAATTTCTTGCAGTCATACTAAGCTGTGATACAAACAGAAAGAATGCTTTCTATTCTGTAACAGTTAGTGAGAATGGTAGCTGACATGCTAAATTTCCTTAGTCTTCTGAGGAAACTAGCGGTATTGGTAGGTTTTCTTAGCTATAGTGTCAGCTTGGGGGAGCCAGGATAGGTTGTTGGTGATTTGGACACCTAAAAACTTGAAGCTCTCAACACTTTCTACTTCATCCCCATTGATATAGACAAGGGCATGTTCTTCTTTACACGTCCTGAAGTCGATGACAATCTTCTTTGTTTTGTTGACATTGAGGGAGAGATTATTGTTGCCACACCAGTCCACCAGATTCTCTGTCTGATTCCTATATTCTGCCTCATCATTGATTGAGATCCAACGCGCTTCAGTGCTATCATCAGAAACTTAAAATTGAATTGGAGGGAAATTTGGCTGCACAGTCATAGGTATGTAAGGAGCATAATAGCGGGCTGAGAATACAGAGGCAGTGTTGAGGATTATCGTGGAGGAGGTGTGGTTGCCTATTCTTGCTGATTGTGGTCTATGATTTAGGAAGTTCAGGATCCAGTTGCAGAGAGAAGTGCCGAGGCCCAGGCCATGGAGTTTGAAGATGTGTTTTGTTGGAATAATGGTGTTGAAGGCTGAGCTGTAGTTAATAAATAGGAGTCTGACATACGTGTCCTTGTTTTCTAGGTGTTCCAGGGTTGAGTGCAGGGCTAGGGAGATGGCGTCTGCTGTGGATCTGTTGCAGCAGTAGGCAAACTGTAATGGTTCCAGGTAGTCTGGGAGGCTGGAATTGATTCGTGTCATAACTAACGTTTCGAAGCACTTCATTATTTTGAATGTCAGAGCACCAGCCGAGAGTGATTAAGGTACGTTGTTTGATTTTTCTTAGGTAGCAGGATGATAATCGTCTTCTTGAAGGAGATGGGGATCTCAGATTGCTGTAAAGAAAGGTTGAGGATGTCTGTAAATATCTCCGCTAGCTGATCCACGCAGGATCTGAGCACACGTTAGGTTACTCCATCCAGGCCAGTTGCTTTCCATGGGTTGACCTTCAAGAAAGCTGCTCTGACATTTGCAATGGTGACCCCAAATACAGATTCATCCAGGGTTTCCAGGGCGAAGGGCATGCTCTTGCTGATCTCTTTCTCAAGATGAGCATAGAATGCGTTGAGCTCATCAGGGAGAAGTGTGTTGGAGCTGACGATTTTACGTGCCTTCATCTTGTAGCCTGTTATGTCTTGCAGACCTTGCGGAGGTTGGTGTGGCTAGCCTGGGACTCTAGCTTGGTCTGGTACTGCCTTTTTGCATTATTGATGGACTTCCTTAGATCATATTTGACTTTCTAGTATAGGTCAATTTCACCTGGCTTGGAACGTCTCAGACCTGGACTTCAGCAAGCAATAGATATCCTTGTTCATCTATGGTTTCCGGTTGGGGAATACATAGATTTGCTTCTTTAACATAGTCTTTTACATATTAACTAATGAAATCAGTTACTGTAATGGTGTACTCGTTCAGGTTGGTCGCAGAGTTATTAAATACTGAGCTGTCCACCACTGACTCCAAGTAGTCTTGTAGGAGATCATCTGATTCCTAAGACCAACATTGAACGACTCTTTTTGATGAATTCTCCCGTGTCAGTAATTCTCCTGCTCCTATATTGTTAGCAAAGCTGAAATGATTATTTTTCAGCCTCTTTTACAAAAGCAACCCCAGAATGTACTAACTGAACTACATTTACTGCACAATGTGCATGTGGTCTCTCTATAAACACGGTATATTTTGGAGAACGGTATTCATAGATCTGACCTTGATATATTGACCAATGTGGATGGACAGAGCAGTGATGCATTGGCACCTCTGTAGAAATAATAAATATTTTTCTGTATAACATGTTTGTATGACAGTAGCATATTCACAGTAGTCCCCCGTATAACTGGTAATGGAGCATCTTTGTCATCACTTGTCTGATATCCTTTGGTTGCTAGGAGGTCTAGCTACTTGAGTAGATGGCTGAAAAGAATGTGACACTGACATAATGGTCTGGTGTTTATAATCAGTGGCACAGCAGTGATTCCTGTCACTGACATCAAATAAAATTCCACATAAAACTGTTATGATCCCCATAGCGAGAATTTCAACTGCCTTGAGGACGAATTCCTTCCCAGTGTCGGCTTCATTGAGTTCCAGCAACAGAGTGCAATGCAGGTGAAAATAACGGAGAGTAATGGGTGTAATGCTGCCTGTCAATTTGAGAATGACGTCTAATCAGGTTCACTCTTTTCTGCCATGGATCTTCATGTGGCTAAACAGGCAAATTTTTAACCCACATATCTTTGAGTATTGGAGGCAGGCTATTCCCATTTGGTAATGGGATCCAGCTTACTGCCAATACACCATAAGAACAGTACAAAGCAGGCTTCTGCAGTTAAAGGATATTGGAATATTGGACTTAGACATGATTAATTTGATAAAATTTATAAATTTAAACATTCTTAAACAAGTTTGATTGTGACCAGATAATCATGAAGTGGTATTTAAAAATCTAAAAATACATGGATTTTACTTTTAAACATGATTTCTCAGACTTTTTGCCAGTTTCATGACTTAAGAATCAATTATTTTAACATTTTAGAACATAGAACATAGAACATTACAGCGCAGAACAGGTCCTTCGGCCCTCAATGTTGCGCCGACCATTTAAGAAAAAGCAATGACCCTCTAACCTAAACCATTCCCTTTTCATCCATAAACCTATCCACTGACCACTTAAACGCCCCCAAACTTGGTGCATTTAAAGATTTTAAAGATCCTTTTTTGTGTAGGCCCCCTCATTTAACTTTTTATGAATTGAGATGAGTCCTTTATATTTGAAAACATAGGCCTAAAATTTTAAATAGTTTGTAATGAGTTGGCAATCAGCCCAAACTTGTATTGGTTAAATGCTTGTCTGAATTAATAAACCATTGGAAATAGTGTTGGTTAGTCCATCTCAAATTTCAGATTTGTGTGCTTTAGTGTACTCTGCAGAAACTTGCGGGATCTCAACATTCATAGCAGTGAATGATGAATGTGTTAATTTGGTAAAATGCTTGTATAGAAGCCCGTTGTGTGTTAACATATTTGAATTTTGCAGATTAATAAACATAATGACACACAGGAGGTTTATGTCTGTGGTAATCAAGGCAATAACAAATGGAAAAAGATAATCCAAATGCTATTTTTATTGACTTGTGCGGTTTCATTTGAGTTACCGGACATTATGGGGGATAATGGAAACCCTGGCACAATTGTTTTCCTTTCTTGTCAGAGCTGTTGAGGACTATGTAACAAACTTCATTGCTGTCCCATGTGAAATCAACTTAGCAAAGACCAGGAATTAATTTTGGAATTATTTAGCCTGCCCAGTTCATTGAACACTTTCTGCTTCAACTTTATGAACACACTTCTTATAATGAGGTTGTTTTGCATTTTTTTTCCAGACTAAAAGGGATATCTGTTTATTTGCAACTTGGCATTTAGCCCATTTGGGTCCATACCAGCTCTTTAAAAGAAATGTGCAATTAATTCCATTCCCCCACCTTTCCCCATAGCCCTGCAAATGTTTCCCCTTCAAACAATATTTCAATTCTCTCTTGAAAATTATTTAATCTGCTTCCATCATCCTTTCAGATGGTGCATTCCTGATCACAACAACTTGCTGTATAAAAATATTTCTCCTCATCTCCCCAATTTGCCAGTTACCTTAAATCAGTCTTCTTTGGTTCCAGACCCTTCTGCTACTTGAAAATGATTTCTCCTTATTTGCCCCATTGAAACTCTTCATGATTTTGAATGCAAGCATTACATTTCTCCTTAACCTGCTCGCTTTGAATGGGAGCAACCCCATATTTTAATCTCGTCTCATTTACTGAAGTTCCACAATCCTGGAAGCATTCTTAAAAAACCTCCTCAGAGCCTTCTTTAAGGCCATATTATTCTTCTTAAATAATGATATCCAGAATTGTACATAACACTCAAGATGGGATTGAACCAGTAACTTAGGAAGGTTTAGCAAAACTTTCTTGCTTTTGTTTCCCAGGGGCAGAATTTTACAGTGCCCCGCCAGTGGGTTTGCTGTTGGGCAATGACCTCTATAAAATTTTGTGGGTTTTTTTCTCACCGGTTATGTAAGTGTTAAATGGCTGCACGGCATTCTGCTGGAGTAAGGGAGGGTTTCACAGAGACTTTTCCAGCAGTGAGGCTGGAAACCCTGCTCAATGGCTCTATTTATAAAGCCAAGGATTGCATATGCTTTATTAACAGCCTTCTCAACTTCTCAAACTACCTTCAAAGATTTGTGTATGTGCAGCTCTTTGTAGCCACAATCCTTGTAAAATTGTATTATTTTGTTTATATTGCCTCATTTAATTTTTTTCTGAAAAAAGGATCACTTCACACTTCTCTGTCATAAATTTTAATTGCAGTGTGGCTGTCCCCATTTCACCCTCAATATTTACAAGAATTCTGAGTTTCATGGAATTTACAATCTTTGAAATTATGGCCCACATATTCAACTCTAGATCATTAATCTAAATCTAAAAGGGTGGGATTTTCTGGCCCCTCTTATTGGCGGGATTTTCCAGTTTTGCTGAGGTCAATGGGAATTTTAATGGATCACCATATCTGCTGCTGGAAAACCTGCCATGGCAGAGCTGAAAAATCTCAACGTAAGAGCAGTGAGCTAATATCAACCTCTGGGAAATGCAACCATTTATCACATAAGAACATAAGAAATAGAAACAGGAGTAGGCCATCTAGCCCTTCGAACCTACCCCGCCATTCAATAAGATCATGGCTGATCTGAAGTGAATCAGTTCCACTTTCTGCTTTCTCCCCATAACTCTTAATTTCCTTGTCTACCAGAAATCTATCCACCCATGACTTAAATATATTCAATGAGGTAGCCTCCACCACTTCAAAGGGCGGAGAATTCCAGAGATTCACCGCCTTTTGAGTGAAGAAGTTCTTCCTCAACTCTGTTATAAGCTGCTCCCTCCCTTACTTTGAGACTGTGCCCTCTAGTTCTGCTATCCTTTCTATGCGGGAAGAATCTCTCTGGATTCTACCCTATCTAGCCCCTTCATTATCTTGTAAGTCTCTATAAGACACCCCCCCCCCCCACCCCCCAGCCTTCTAAACTCTAACGAGTACAGACCCAGTCTATTCAATCTCTCTTCATAAACTAACCCCCTCATCTTCAGTATCAGCCTGGTGAACCTTCTCTGTACTCCCTCCAGGGCCAATATATCCTTTTGCAAATACGAGGACCAAAACTGCACACAATACTCCAGTTGCGGCCTCACCATTGCTCTGTACAGTTGCAGCAAGACCTCTGTGCTTTTATTTTCTATCCCCTTCGCTATGAAGGCCAACATTCCATTTGCCAATTTTCTGGCTGGCTGCTTTTCTGATTGGCAGTTGATGATTAGTGGAGTGCCGCATGGATTGCTGCTGGGGCCTCAACTGTTTATCATTTATCTTTATCATATTCTTTATCATATTCTTTATCATATTCTTTACCCAGAGGGTGGTAAGGGTAGGGAATGCCTTGCCTGCGTCAGTTGTAGATGTGCCAAGTTTGGTGGCGTTTAAGAGGTTAATAGATAAGTTTATGGATGAAAGGGGAATGGTTTAGGTTAGAGGGTCACTGCTTGTTCCTAATTGGTCGGCGCAACATCGAAGGCCGAAGGGCCTGTTCTGCACTGTAATGTTCTATGTTCTATGTTCTATTTACATCACTCCCTCCTGGCTTCTGCCTGTAGCCAGTTAGGTATCCATGATGCTGCTTCCTCTTTTATTCTATGTCTTCAATTTTGCTAACAAGTCTGATGTGGCACTTCATCAAACATTGAAAGTCTATATACAAAGAATCAACTATATTATCTTCAACTCTCTCTCTCCACTTTTTTTTCCAAATAACTCATCAAGTTAACAAACAGAACTTGCTTTTAACAAATCCTTGCTGCCTTTCATTTATTTAAATATTTTTTTCCAAATAACAATTTTATCTTAATTATTGCTCCTAAAAATATCCCTGACATTGGCTAACTGAGTTATTTGGTTTGCATCTCTGCTTTTGAACTGGGACATAGTGTTTGCAGTTCTCCAGTTCTCTGGCATCAATCCCATAGTAAAGAGGATTGAAAGGTTGTGGCCAGACTCCATTAACTTCACCCTTTCTTTCGTCAGCAACCCAGGATACAACTCAACGGGGTTGGGTGACTTTTCTATATTGAGTGTTGTTGACTTTTTAAGCTATTTTTATTCTATCCAAACACTCTATTTCTGCCATGATGCGACATTGATAACAAATATAAATACCTGTTTAGCATCTAAGGCCTGTACTCTACCTCCAGGTCTGCTGCAGGTGATTGGAGGCTGGTGGTGGGTATGGGGTTTGGGGAATGGTACATTGGGAGCATTCCTTACAGGAATCTGGCTGTGTATTTAGAATAGTTATACAGGAGTTAGACGAGATTTTATTTTTTCTAAGGTTTTTTGAGTAGCTATTAGCGTAACCTTGACAGAGTAATTGGAATTAGGGATTTAAATTGCTTTTCAAATGGTTCACAGTGCAACACAGTTGCCAAGGGGAGCTTGCATTTCTGGACAATTGCCATGTAAACCTTTACTTGGGAACTTCCCGATGCACCTGTAGGATATCCCCTAAATCTGATGCTGGGGAGCCAGAAAGTTATTTATGGTCTATACAAGAAATCAATAAATTGAAAACCAAAAGTATATAAGCTAAAACCCAAAGGATCTGTCACCTGTTTTACTGATTGCAAATATATTAAACTAGCATTCCCATTTGATCATTGCACTGGTAGAAATGTAAGGAAGAAGGATTCATTTCAAGGGTGCATTCCTAACGCCAACTGATTCTCCATCGTAAAAGGCATTTGATTCATTTTTACATGCTCCCTTGCCTTAATTGTGGATTGCGCCTGAGGTGGATATGGGAATAGAAACTGGGGAAGTGAGAAACTGCTGGATATTCTTGGAGACTTGCTGCCGTGTATTGAGAGCTACTGAACTAAAATGTCAAATGTTTGCAATGTCTCTAAAATAAAAAAGCGTTTAATTTGCAATGAATTACTTAAGCTTTCCAGTCCCTTTATATATGCTCCCTCACTGCTGGTATCATGGCCTTATGCAGGACGCTTACAGAGATAGATCTTGTGTTACTTGTTACAGGAGTGCAACATTATCATGGCATATGGCAGGACTTCCCAAATTGTGGGGTCGCCAGATGAGATTTTGGGATTGAGGTCTGAGGCAACAGTGGCTGCCATGAAACTCAACTGAGGTTCCTTTAAATCCTTGTTTTTTTCTATTGGTGAGTGTGGTCTAATGGACATATCTTTGAGGCCTGATTCCTGCTGCAAATAAAGGCCCTGAAAAGGTAAGTGCTTTAGTCAAGTTTACAAAGTGTGCAGTTAATAAGACTTACTCAAGAACAGCTGTGTGTGGGAAGGCTCAATTTCAAATGAGCAGTTGCAGAGTTCTAGTGATTGTGTCAGCCTACTTACAACAAATATACATAAAAGAAAGGGTGCTGTAAGCTGCAATAAAGATAGCTTACACCTTTAAACTTCAAAAATAAACTTTGTTTTGTGTATGAAGTATACATATACTGAAATCGGATATGTTACATGAAGCACATCACTGCCACCCCCATCCCTAGCTCAGCAGTTGAAGGCAATCCTTCCACTCAACAACTTTTGCATTCCCCAAGTTTACATTCCAGGATCACATGAAGTCTCGGGCACTAAAAATGGTGATACAAAGAAAGTGTTTGTAAAGCATTGGCAGATGTTTGCATAGTATTTGAATACGCCTGTCTTTATTTAGGCATACGTGTTCTCTGATTCCTTTCTAAAATTTTTAGAATCTGCTGGCCAGAATTACCAGAGGGGCACCTTGGCTTGCAAGGAATGCTTTGTATGCTGGAGAATTCAGGCTGGCAAATGTGGGCGATATTTTCTGACCTTGCCCACGCCTGGGATTCTCTAGTCCCGCTGCAGTGAATGGATATTTAACTGGGTGCCAAATTCTCCATTCTCACTGGAAGTGGTGGTGGGATGTACGAGACCAGAGAATTTCAGCTGGTGTCATTCAAAGTAAATGACTGTTGAGTTTTCTTTGGATTTGATTTATTCCAGGTGAACCAAACACAAACTCTATTGGCATGGCTTGAGGAGCATACCCCACTGGCCAAGAAACCCTGAGGTTGGGATTTCAAATCTTGCCATGGTAATTTTGTGAAATAGAATTGACCTGATGTTTGTAATTCAATAAATTTATGGGAAAAGACCAGGAAAGCTGACCAGTTTAAAAGAAAAACTGCTTGGTTCTCATAAAAATCCAATTGATTCAGGAAAGTGAGGTGCTGTTCTACATGTGATTTGTCTCACAATACCTCAATGAGATTTTCCTGTGCGTATGTTAAGATATTCCTGTGCCCTTGGAAGTTACCGAGGAAGCCACTTATTTAAATTGCTGCTGCAGGATACATTTCCAAAAGAAATAGCAGGTCGATTTATTGACATCAAACCAGGCATTAAGACAAAATCTGAACAATTCCAGCCCAGCCAAACTTGCAAAGCTCTCTTTAATAGTTTATGGTTGTCTAGTGCCCAAATCAAGTGATCAAGTGATTGTGCCCCATACAATCGTTAAGAAACATATCTTTCAATCAGCATTCCAGATATCTCCATTATCGTGCGTGTCTGTGCCTCAATGCTAACATGTTAATATCTCCATTAAAAGGTTATGGGTTCAAGTCCCACTCCAGAAACTTAATTACAAAATTTAAGCTGATGTTCCAGTACAATACTTTGGACTTGATTTATTATTGTTACATATACTGGGATGCAATGAAAAGTATTATCTCTGTGTGCTATCCAAGCAAAAGATACTGTTCATGAAATACATAGGAGAAAATGATAGGATATAGAATATAGTGTTGCAGTTCCTCTTGGGTGAAGAGAAAGGTCAGCTTAATATATGATAGGATTATTCAAAAGTCTGATGCATATAATTTTACGGCACAGCAAGAGCCCCTTTGGCATATTGTGCCTGTGCCGGCCATCAAACACCTATCTGTTGATGAAGGGTCATCCTAACACAAAACATTGGCTTTATTTTCTCTCCACAGATGCTGTAAAATCTGAGAAAATCCAGCATTTTTTTTATCTATTCTAATCCTATTTTCCAGCACTTGCTCCATAGCCTTGCATGCTATGGTGTTTCAAATGCTCACCTAAGTGCATCTGAGGATTTGGAGTAGACCATTTAGGATGGAGATGAGGAAACACTTGTTCACCCAAAGAGTGGTGGGCCCATGGAACTCATTACCAAAGGATGTACTTGAATCAAAACATTGAATATATTCAGGAGGCAGCGAGACAAAGCACTTGGGGCAAATGAGATCAAAGATTACAAGGAGAAAGTAGGATTAGGCTATTGAGTTGGATGATCAGCCGTGATCGGGATGAATAGCAGAGCAGGCTCGAAGGGCCAAATAGCCTCTTCCTGCTACTATCTCCTATGTTTCTTAAATATGATAAAGGATCCCACCTCTACCCCACTTTCAGTCAGAGTTTCTGATTCCCACCATGACTGGGTGAAAAAGATTTGTGCTCAAATCCCCTCTAAATCTCCTGCTCCTTATTTTAAGTCTATGCCCCTGGTTATTTTCCCCTGTACCATGGGGAAAAGTTTCCCCCTATATACCCTATCAAAATTCCTTCATAATTTTGGATACCTCAATGAGGTCATCCTTCACCATTCTTTACTCTAAGGAAAACAACCCCGGCCTATCCTGTCTCTCTGTAAATGCAGAACAGTGGTTAGCACTGTTGCCTCACAGCTCCAGGGACCTGGGTTCATTTCCAGCCTTGGGTGACTGTGTAGAGTTTGTACATTCTCTCCATGTCTGTGTGGGTTAGAGTAGGAAGGCATGATGTTGGCAGAGAGACCGAAGGCAAGGAATAATTAAAATTGTATATCTAATTAAACTAAGATCAAACCAAGTAAAGTAAAACAAAACAAATGAAAAATTCATTATGAAAGAAATTTTTTTTGGCCAGATCATGTTGTTGACTATAATAATTTTGTGTGAATTTAGATTTGTCTCATATGTGTAGGATTAAAATTGTTAATTAAAATAATTGTGCAAAAAGAGGTAATGAAGTGAATTGTCAAATCAAATCTGTTGTACGTAAGAAATACTTTAAATAAATTACTTCATAGAAACATTTTTGTTGTCTGATTTTCAGCTTCAATACTGTTCTTATTCAGCCCATATGCCTGAAGGGTGACTATCTTATTTTGTTACGTTATAAAAACATATTTTTCATTTTATTTCTTAAAATCTTATTTTTAACTTTATTCAAGAAAGGGAGTAGATATAGCCTAGGAAATTACACACCAGTGAATCTAACCTCAGTGGTTGGTAAGTTGACGGAGAAGACCCTGAGAGGCAGGATTTATGAACATTCAGAAAGGATCTGCCTTTGACAAAGCCACACTGATCAAAAATAATCAGCGTGGCTTTGTCAAAGGCAAATCATGTCTTATGAGCCTGATTGAATTTTTTGAGAATGTGTCTAAACACATTGAGGAAGGAAGAGAGGTAGATGTAGTATATATGGACTTCAGCAAGACGTTTGATAAGGTCCCCCATGTAAGGCTTATTGAGAAAGTGAAGGAGCACGGGATCCAAGGGAACATTGCCTTGTGGATTCAGAACTGGCTTGCCCACAGAAGGCAAAGAGTGGTTGTAGATGGGTTTTTTTTCTGCATGGAGGTCAGTCACCAGTGGAGTGCCCCAGGGATCTGTTCTGGGACCCTTGTTCTTTGTGATTTTTATAAATGACCTGGATGAGGGAGTGGAGGGATGGGTTGGTAAGTTTGTGGATGACACAAAGGTTGGAGGTGTTGTGGATAGTGTGGGGGATGTCAGAAGTTGTAGCAAGACATTGTTAGAATGCAAGACTGGACAGAGAAGTGGCAGATGGAGTTCAACCCAGATAAGTGTGTGTGATGATTCATTTTGGCAGGTCATGTAGGGTGACAGAATATAATATTAAGGGTAAGACTCTTGGCAGTGTGGAAGATCTTGGGGTCCAGGTTCGTAGCTCAAAGCAGCTTTGCAGGTTGAGGCTGTGGTTAAGAAGGCATATGGTGTACTGGCATTCATCAATTGAGGAATTAAGAGTCAGGAGATAATGTTGCAGCTATATAAGACCCTGGTCAGCCCCCACTTGGAGTACTGTGCTCAGTTCTGATCACCTCAATGCAGAAAGGATGTGAAAGCCATAGAAAAGGTGCAGAGGAGATTTACAAGGATGTTATCTGGATTGAGTGGCATGCCTTATGAGGATAGGTTGAGTGAGCTCGGCCTTTTCTCCTTGAAGAGATGAAAGATGAGGGGTGACCTGATAGAAGTGTAAAAGATGTTGAGAGGTATTGATCAAAGAACAAAGAACAAAGAACAATCCGAGTGGATGCTTTTTCCCAGGGCTGAAATGGTGGCCACAAGAGCACGCAGGTTTACGGTGCTGGGGAGTAAGAACAAAGGAGATGTCAGGAGTAAGTTTTTCACTCAGACGGTGGTGGGTGTTTAGAATCGGCTGCTGGCAGTAGTGATGGAAGCGGATTCATTTAAGAGACTTTTGGATAAGTACATGGAACTTAGTAAGATAGAGGGTTATAGGTAAGCCTAATAGATAGGGACGTGTTCAGCGCAATTTGTGGGCCGAAGGGCCTGTTTTTCAAAATTCAAACATAATCTTTTGATCCTTTATATTTCCTAGATATGGGACATTTAGCCCTGCTTGTCCACTTATAATTACAGTAATACAAATGAAATGAGGCAGGAGGATTCTTATAACTTGTCATGTGTCAGTGCGTATGCAATAAATAGGCTGCAACCAGCAGCAAGGGAATTATATTTTTAAAAATATGCTCAAAAGTGCTGTTCAGGCAAAACTATATTCCATGAACTTAATCAATTATTGCTTGCTATTGATTAGCATCCAAGAATTCCAAGTGAATGTGGACTCATGTGGATCTTGACGACAGGAATCAGGCTAGCCTCATGCTTTCCATGGTTGAATTGCTCAGTGATGGCTCATATGTGAAGGATTCTGACTGCCTGGGTTACTGCTCATGGAATCTTATCCATGTGTAATCCATTACAATTAAAACATGAGGGAAGAGAATGGGATGAAAGGAAATAACAATTGGAAGCATTGATCAGGTGCAAGTAAATAATCAGGAACAATTAACGTCCTGTTATATTTTTTTCTCTTGGATTAACATCCTTCCAACTAGTCACTGCTTTATTTGCTCATCTGAATTGATGTTGTTTTTGTTTTAAAGCTGCGTTTTGGGGAGATATTGCCTTAGATGAAGAAGATTTGCAACTGTTTCAGATTGACAGGACAATTGATTTATCAAGACACGTGTTAGACAGAATTGGACACACAACAGGTAACTTATGTTGCATGCATATTGCTAATATGTTTTTCAAAAGAAACAAAGCGCGTGAAGGATTGAAGCCTATGTTTAGTTCAAAATGTTAACCATTTAATTCACTGAAAGACAACACATATCAAGACAATTACGACATTGTTGCCTCTGGTTTAATGCAAGACATTGCTTTGTAGTATATATAAAATACTAAAAAAGTTGCTCAGAAATACTTTTTAAAATAACGTGTCCGGAAATGATTCCCTTTTATGTTATTGCATATGTGTGTATATGTAGCTACTCCCACAATGATTTACCTATTAGCTTAGGCTTACACATCAGGAAGGTTTTGCATTCACTTCCCACACTGACCTCAGTTGGGGTAGAAGTAGATATGCTGTGATGCTGGCACATTGGCATGGATGGCACGTGGCACAGTGGTTAGCACTACTGCCTCATGGCTCCAGGGACCTGAGTTCAATTCCCAGCTTGGATTATTGTCTGTGCGGAGTTTGCACGTTCTTCCTGGATCTGCATGGGTTTCCTCCAAGTGCTCTGTTTTATTCTCAGTCCAAAGATGTGTAGGTTATATGGATTGGCCATGCTAAATTGCCCTTTAGTATTCCAAAATATGTAGATTCGGGGAATTAGTGGAATAAATGTGTGGTGTTCTGAAGGTGGGGCAAAGGGTGGGCTTGAGAAAAATGTCCTGTATGAGAGTTGGTGCAGACTCGATGGCCCAAATGGCCTCCTTTTGCACTGTCGAGATTCTATGATCTGAGCCACAGTAACTCACTAGACACTGGACCTGAGACCTGGAAACTGGCTGGAGGTAGCATAAGTAATCAAAAGTAGAAGTCAAGTTTAGACTTCATTATAATATTTTCCAAAGTCAAAAAAATTGTTGACACTCTGGATGGGAGTGGGGGTAATTTTAACCCCCCCAAAAAGGGTGGCTTGTCATCTGGTGAGATATAAAAATCTAAAATAAAATTCTCAAACCAGACCTCAATTTAACTCCAAACTGACCATGTTGTTATTGAAGGCTGGGATAAGGAGCTGGCAGCCAATCCAATCTGCTTGCAGGCAGTGGTCATATTAATGGCATGGATATGTATTTGGGGGTTATCTTGAGGTTAAAAATGATATTAAGGTTACAAACTGTATGGCAGGAAGAGGGGTGGAGTCAGTTGCTAAGTAATGGAATTTATGGCAATGACTAAAAACAATGGTTTCAGCCTTTCCAATGTTAACTTATTAATCCAGCGGCCCAGGCTAATGCTCTGGGAACATGGGTATGAACACCACCGTAGCAGCTGGGGGAGTTTATATTCAATTAAGAAAATATGAAGTGAAACCTACCATCAGTAACAGTAACCAGATAACCATCATCGATTGTTGTTAAAAATCCATCTGGTTTACCAATGTTCTTTAGAGAAAGAAATCTGCTGATTTTACCGAGCCTGGCCTACATGTGACTCCAGACCCAAAGCTTGGCAATCTTATTGGCATCTCTACATATGTTGTTGTAAAAGCATCAAAAGTGGGCATGGAAAGAACCACAGGAAGACACTTTTGTGAGGGTAAAACACCAACTGCAGTCAGACAACATGTTGACCCATTTCAACCTGGAAAGGCCATCGGTCATAACATGCGATGCCCCTCCTTACAGAATAGTACAGTGCTTTCACACCAATGGAAGAATGAGATGCAATGCCTGATTGCATAAGCCTCGAGGACATTAGTCTATGTAGAAAGAAGATATGCTCAAACAGAAAAAGAGCGTTTGGCAATAGTCTTCTCAGTGAAGAACTTCCATTGGTATGTAGAGGGTCGATACTTCACCATCCTAACAGACCACAAACCTCTTTTGGGCCATTTTTCATCCATCATTCTTGTGTTTGCTGACCTACACTGGCCACTGGTTCATCAACATGTTTATTTAAAATTCTTCACCTCTGCTTTCAAATCCTTCCATGGCTTTATCCCTGCTTATCTCTATGATCTAAAAGGAGGAGATATTGGGATTCTTGGGAAACATCAAGGTAGACAAGTCCCCAGAGCTTGATTTGATATACCCCAGAATATTGCGAGAGGCAAGGGAGGAAATTGCTGGGGCCTTGAGAGAAATTTTTGTATCCTCACTGGCTACAGGGGAGATCACAGATGATTGGAGAATAGTCAATGTTGTTCATTGCTTAATAAGGGTAGCAAGAATAATCCAGGTAATTACAGACCAGTGAGCCTTACATCATCAGTACTAGGGAAATTATTGGAGAGGATTCTTCAACACAAGATTTATTCCCACTTGGAAATAAGTGGATGTATTAGTGAGAGACAATATGGTTTTGTGAAAAAGACGTCGTGTCTCACGGATTTGAGTGAGTTTTTCGAGGAAGTGATGAAGGTGATTGGGGGTAGAGCCGTGAGTGTTATCTACATGGACTTCGATAAGGCCTTTGACAAGGTCCCTCATGGAAGACTGGTGCAGAAGATGAAGCTGCATGGGATCAGAGGTGAACTGGCAAGGTGGATAAAAAACTGGCTCGGTCATAGAAGACAAAGAGTAGCAGTGGAAGGGTGTGTTTCTGAATGGAGGGCTGTGACAAGTGGCTTTCCTCAGGGATCAGTGCTGGGATTTTTGCTGTTTGTAACATATATATATAAATGATTTGGAGGAAAATGTAACTGGTTTGACTAGTATGTTTGTGGATGACACAAAGGTTAGTCGATTTGCAGATAGCGAAGAGGACCATCAGAGGATACAATAGGATATAAATCAGTTGGAGACTTGGGCAGAGAGATGGCAGATGGAGTTTAATCCAGACAAATGTGAGGTAATGCATTTTTGAAGGTCTAATACAGATAGGAAATATAAAGTAAATGGCAGAATCCTTAAAAGGCAAAGGGATCTGGGTGTACTTGTACACAGGTCACTGAAGTGACAATGCAGATGGAGGAGGAAGTCAAGAAGGCATATGGCATACTTGCCTTCATTGGCTGGGGCATTGAGTTTAAAAATTGATAAGTCATGTTGCAACTTTATAGAACTTTAGTTAGGCCACGCTTGGAATAAAGCATTCAATTTTGGTTGCTACACTACCAGAAAGATGTGGAGGTTTTGGAAAGAGTACAAAAAAGATTTACCAGGATGTTGCCTGGTATGGAAGGTATTAGCTATGAGGAGAGGTTGGAGAACCTTGGTTTGTTCTCACTGGAACGGCGGAGTTTGAGGGGCGACCTGACAGAAGTCTGCAAGACTATGATAGGCATGAACAGAGTGGATAGTCAAAAGCATTTTGCCAAAGTGGAAGAATCAACTACTAAGGGCTCACGTTTAAGATGCGAAGGGCAAGATTTAAAAGAAATATACGAGGCAATTTTTTTACACAGAATAGTGGGTGCTGGAACTCATTGCCAGGGAAGGTAGTGGAAGCGGATGTGGTAGTGACTTTTAAGGGACGTCTTGACAAATAAATGAATAAGATGGGAATAGAGGGATATGGTCCCCGGAAGCGTAGGGGGTTTTGGTTAAGTTGGGCAGTATGATCAGTGTGAAATTGAAGAGCCAAAGGGCCTATTCCTGTGTTGTAATTTTCTTTGTTCTTTGTATTTCTTCCAGCCCTACTACTCTCTGAAAGATCTGCACTCCTCTGGTATTGACAACTGATTGTATTTGTTACACCATTGACAGCTATACCATCACCTGCCAAGGCTCTAAGATCTCCTGAAACATTTCCTTATTTCATCCCTCTCTCCCCTCCCCAGTGCATTCTAAAGCCTATCAGAACCTTTGGTCGTCTGCCCTCAGATCTCCTAATGTGACTCAGTGCCCAGTTTTGTTTGATACTGCTGCTTTGAAGCCTCTTGGGATGTTTTATATTTGAAGATGCTATAAGGCTGGGAATTTCACATTTAACTTCTTAAAGGTTTTACTTTGGCAAGCTGCGTTTTCTGAGCCTCTGGGAAACCTGTCAGTGCAAGGCAGGTTTAAGGAAAAGCTTTAGGGAAAAGCTATGTGCCCTTGCAGCACTACCTATGGCCAGGAGAAGCACAAGTGCTTCCTTGCAGTGCACCAAAATATATCTTTCCTGCCATTTGATACTCCTCCCCAAGGTCAGATCTTCCACTTCTCACTCCCCCTGCTCCTTTTAGCATTGCAGCAGGTGCCTTATTTCCTCTTGCACTGCAAGTTGCTCTATTGTGCCCTTCACCTGGAATGAATCTGGCTGATTTCTAAAAGGAAATCCTATGGGAGAAAATTAGCTGCATGGTCAGAATTTTACACTCTTTGAAATATTGGAGAAAACTAGTCTTCCAAAGTTGCTGACTGACACTCTTCACAATCTGCCCCCCAGGACCTTACTATCATAGATGAAGAATTTAGGCTAGCCTGGGAATCATAGAATCATAGAACAATACAGCACAAACAGCCCCTTCGGCCCACGAGTTGCGCCAATCACATCTACCAATCCACAGACCTATCAATAACCCCCTATCCTATTCTTTTCCATATACTCATCCAGAAGTCTCTTAAAAGACCCCAGTGAGTTTGCCTCAACAACCTCCGACGGCAGTCGGTTCCATTCACTCACCACCCTCTGAGTGAAAAACCTACCCCTGACATCTCCTTTGTATTTGCTTCCCTGCACCTTAAATCTGTGTCCTCTCGTAGTGACCATTTCAGCTCGGGGAAATAGTCTCTGAGAGTCCACCCTATCTATTCCTCTCAACATTTTATAAACCTCTATCAGGTCGCCTCTCAACCTACGTCTCTCCAGTGAGAAGAGTCCCAGCTCCCTCAACCTATCTTCATAAGGCCTGCTTCCCAATCCAGGCAGCATCCTTGTAAATCTCCTCTGAACCCTCTCAATAGCCTCTACATCCTTCCTATAATGAGGTGACCAGAACTGCGCACAATACTCCAACTGGGGTCTGACAAGAGTCTTATACAGCTGCATCATTACCTCCTGACTCCTAAACTCTATTCCTCGATTAATGAAGGCCAGTACACCGTACGCCTTCTTGACCACTTCCTCCACCTGCGAGGCCGATTTAAGAGTCCTATGGACCCGGACCCCGAGATCCTTCTGCTCTACAATACAGCTAAGACTCCTACCCCTTATATTGTACTTCTTCATCCCATTATTCCTGCCAAAATGGACCACTACACATTTATCTGCGTTGAAGTCCATCTGCCACTTCTCCGCCCAGTCTTGCATCCTGTCTATGTCCCGCTGCAACTTTTGGCATCCCTCCAGACCATCCACAACACCACCGATCTTTGTATCGTCGGCGAACTTGCTAACCCATCCCTCCACTTCCTCATCCAGGTCATTTATGAAAATGACAAACAGCAGGGGTCCCAGAACAGATCCCTGGGGCACTCCACTGGTTACCGACCTCCATGCAGAACAAGACCCATCCACAACCACTCTCTGCCTTCTGCCGGCAAGCCAGTTCTGGATCCACGAGGCCAAAGCCCCTTGGATCCCATGCCCTCTCACCTTCTCCAGAAGCCTTGCATGTGGGACCTTATCAAACGCCTTACTAAAGTCCATGTACACTACGTCCACCGCCCTTCCTTCGTCAATATGTTCAGTCACATTTTCGAAGAACTCAACTAGGCTCGTAAGGCATGACCTGCCCTTGACAAAACCATGCTGACTATTTCTAATCAGTCCAAACTTCTCCAAATGTTCATATATCTTATCCCTCAGAAGCCTCTCCATCAGCTTACCAACCACTGAAGTCAAACTCACCGGTCGGTAATTTCCTGGACTATCCCTGTTCCCTTTCTTAAAGATAGGAACCACATCCGCAATCCTCCAATTCTCCGGAACCTCTCCCGTTTCCATGGACGACGCAAAGATCATCGCCAGGGGTTCTGCAACCACTTCCCTCACCTCCCACAATAACCTGGGGTACATCCCATCTGGTCCTGGCGACTTGTCTATCTTGATAGAATTTAACAGGTCTAACACATCCTCTTTCCTAACATCCACATACTCAATCTTTTCCGTATGCCGCAAACCTGCAGTGCAATCTCCCAGTTCACTTTCCACCGTGAATACCGAGGCAAAGTACTCGTTAAGCACCTCTGCCATTTCTTCCGGATTCACACAGACTTTTCCCCTTCACCTTTTATAGGCCCTATCCCTTCTCTTCTCATCCTTTTACTTTTCACATATTTGTAGAAGGCCTTGGGATTCTCCTTAATCTTCCCTGCCAAGGCCTTCTCATGACCCCTTCTGGCTCTCCTAATTTCCTTTTTAAGTTCCCTTCTACACACCTTATACTCCTGTAGATCCCTAATATCCCCTAGCTCTCTGAATCTTTTATATACCATTTTTTTCTTCCTAACTAGGTTCACCACTACCTTCGTGCACCACGGTTCCCGCGTCCTACCAGAAACTCCTTGATTCCTCGGAACGTTGTCTTGCAGTGCCCTAGACAAACATTCCTTGAAAAACCGCCTCTTTCCTTCTGTATTCTTCCCCAAGAACACCTCCTTCCAGTTTATGCGTCCAATTACCTGCTTAATGTTTTCATATTTCCCCTTATCCAGGCATACACCTTCCTAGCCTGCCTGATCCTATCTCTTTCCATCGCTGTCGTGAAAGTAATATAAGTTTTTTTTGTGTAAAACTGAACCTAATCTAGGAATAGAGAGGGAGGGAAGAAAATTGACACAAAAAATGTAAAATGGAAAGAAAATAAGATGCATTCTGTTGGTAGTGAACAAAGATCATAGTTGAAAGCACGTTTCTAATTTTAAAGCCACATTATTCTTTGGGTTCAAATGCTATTCCTGCATATGATCTAGCCAGATAAGCTTTATTAGAAATATGGTAATTCTTTTCTCTTCAATGAACGTGCAGTAATCTTCAGGAGAGAAAATGAATGCACGATCAGTTCTGACATGTTACCATCCGGGTGAAGGCAGAAATTTATCCCATTGAACTTTTGGATGCGAGATTATTCTTAATCCCAATGCGAATTTTTATCATTATAGGAAAATTTGGAGACTAACACATCACATTCAATTTGCCTTTTTCAAGGCATTCACAATTTTAATTCATTGGTTAACGTGCAAAATCTAATGCTTTATTTGCCTCTTCTGACTCTTTAAGATCTGTTAAATGTTCTTTGGGGTGTCCTGTTTAAGATTGATTCTGAGACTAATGTCATCACAGATTCATTTTTTTATTGATTGCGGGATTTTACTGTCTGCAAATTGAACAAATAAAAATATAGCACAGGAACAGACCCTTTGGCTGTCCAAGCTGTGCTGATCATGATGCTCTAACAAAAAAAAAACCTTTTATCCCTACTTGGTCCGTATCTCCCTATTTCCTCTCTATTGATGTACCCACCTGGATGTCTCTTAAATGTTGCTATCGTGCCTGCTTCCACCACATTGTCTGGCAGCGTGTTCCAGACACCCATCACTCTCTGCATGAAAAACTTCTCCTGCACGTCTTCCTTAAAGTTCACCTTGAACCTCTGCTCTCTTGTAACTGGTGATTCCATCCTTGGAAAAAGCCTCTGACTATCTATCCTGCCTACACTTCTCATAATTTTGTAGATCTCTATCAGGTCTCCCGTCTCTTTCCAGTGAAAATTGAATGCCATTTTTGTCTCCTTAATAACGCCACAGCACTTTAATTTATTGTATGTGTACCACTCTAACAAATGTTTGAGAGATGTGACAATGTGTCATGTAAATGCAAGACTTTCATTTTTGTAAGTTTTGTATTGATACAAATAGTGACTATTTTCTTCAGGCGGCAGTGACCACGAATATATCGTGCATGTACATTGCTTACCTAACTGTATATTTTTCCTGGATTCTCATATAGTAACCTGACAGTAATGTATTGAATTCCCTGCAGTTTATTTAGATGTTTCTGTACTCATCTGACTGTACAATCTTGACTGTGGTTAAAAAAAAAATAATATTTGTATTTTCATATTGAAGATTTCATACATTTAAGCAATGAAATATTTTTTGAATAATTGATATCTGTGTTGCTGGTAATGTTTCACAGAATGTACTCAGAACAACGATCAGTTGATGTATTTTAAGTAGTATTGACCAAGGGAGGAATATTTACAAGGATGGCAGAGCTTCCTTTTTTCCTTTAATGTGAAGATAGTTGTTCATCAGTTTAGGGATAATACATCTCATTTATTTACAGACATAGAGGCCTGCAGCCTCACGGCTGCAATCAACTCCCGAGATAACTCTGAGTACAGAATCCCACGCTTACCAGGATGATCCCCAACCTTCTCCCCAACTGGCTCCCCGATCATTTGACCCTTACTCTACAAATCTACAGATTGCTTCTTAAAGGGACAACCACCACATAGAGCTTTGAGATTTTACCATCCATTTGACAGACAGGCTGTACCTCTAACATCTCATCAAAGGGATGGCACATGTAGCAGTCCCTCAGTATTACACTGGACTGGAGGTTCAATCTAATGCCAGCTTTTTTTAAAAACCTGAAGTGAGTAGGCTATAAGGTGTGACACACTAACACAAAGTGATCATTTTACTTTGCCATTCATTCTTTACGGTTTTTAAATATAACTAATTTTTTAGTTTGATGCAAGTCCCATTCTTGAGTCACTGTGCATCATTACATTGGGTGTAATTTTCTGCTTGCATTTTTAAAGGTGGATCTGGAGAACACCGCATTTCTAAAAGGAAAGGAACAATTTATCAACTTATAGATCGTATACTAAGATTGGGAGCAGGTATTTGTCAAAATAACTTTGTTGTCTGTAATGAATGTTTTCAGCATTTTAAATATTGATTCTTAAGTATTTTTGAAATAGTGCGAACTATATTTTAAATATTGTGCATATTTTTAAAACTGAGCAATGGAAAGGAGATTTCAAGAAATGTGTAGAATCATGAGTCATATGTTAACTTGAAAAATACTTTGTATAGAAAATCTCTGATGTCTCAGTGGGCAAGTAGAGTAATGCTGAGCTGTACAAATCAGGAAGACATCAGTCTTCATAAAACAGACATGAATGAACTTCAGTGGTGATGGCAATTTGATTTGGTTGTAATGCACCTCCCAGTTGAAGCTTCTGCCAGTTTTGCCTGAGCTCATATGGTGAGCAACTACTTGGGTGCAGTGGGCATGTGCTAGCCATGGACCTGCATTGCAGCACAGGATATTTTTGCTGGGAGTGAAATTTCTGCATGGGGTTGGTCCGATGGTAGTGCATTATTATTGATATTTGCTTACAAAGTCAAAAGTAAAGGTACGATCCTGTTTTAGCTCTGTCCAGAAAATTCTGTTTATCATTTTAAAATCTGACTTGTAAGATTAAGCTTAGAAATTTTGAGCTAGGCACAACTGTACTGAATAATGCATCATGTGATAATTGTTCATTTTTTTGTGACCTTCCCCACCAGCTGAAAGCATGAATGTATGTTTAGATGTGTGTGTGTGTGTGTGCACATGCGCGCACTTGGATTGGTGAGGAAGTCTTGTGGCACAGTGGGTAATGGTAATGTCCTTGCCTCTGAGCCCAACGCTCTGGGTTCAAATCCCACCCCAGAACTTAATGACAAGAAAGTGCACTTATATTACTTAAACTGGTTCAGGATCAACCTTAAAATCCTTTCAACACACAATGAATGCAAGAGCTAAGATTGGGAGAGATTCTGATCAGCCATGTGATGGAGAGAACCACTAACCATAGCTTCAGAGTACAAAGTCATGTGAAAGTGCATTTTGCCACAGCAACTCAGACTCCCTCAGTTATCTTTAACACAAAAGCATTATGTGGATCTGATGGTGAAGAGCTTGGCAATGATGTGCTTGATACTCACTGTATCAGTACATATATGGAAAATGGCTGCTTGGATGAGATACAAATGAAACAATATCCACCACATGAAAAAAGCACTTGCATTTATTACAGCAACTTTCACAACTTCAGGATCTCCCAAAGTATCTTGGAACCAGTTAAGGTATTTTGAAGTATGATAATCATGTTGTTGTGTCACCATTGTCAGGAGAGGAAGAATAGCTATTGAACAAATCTTCGGACAGAAAGTGTAAAACAAAAATCTGGGGGGACAGGCGGTTCTTTGGGAGAATAATTTAAATAAATTGTAGTTATTGTGTGACGTACTTGAAGATATGCCATTAAAAAAAATTATTAATGTGAATCAATATTATAGTCATACTTAAAATATTCATGAATAGATTACTTTTAATGTCAAAACTAAATATTTGCAGATAGTGATCAAAATATAACCGAAAGAGAGAAGAACGATTCAGAAGCCTTAAATCAGACTGAGAAGAATCGAGTTCCCAGAGCAGCAACATCACGAGCTGAGAGAATATGGCCAGGAGGCGTCATTCCATATGTCATTGGAGGCAACTTTACTGGTGAGTGTTGCTCTTGTTTATTTGAAATTGACTCAAAAAATTTTTTAAATATCCTTGTGGCTTTATACGACTTCCTCCAAATGTTTGAACTGCTACAAATCATCTTACATTTTCTTTGATGATGATGACCATTACTATGCGGCAAGTGTTATTTTTAATTTTGTGTTGAGGATGATATTTTTCACTATTATAGCCTCTACAAACTACCTAGATTGAAAAAGAGGAAACTCAATTGAATCCAAACGATAATTTGTATATTTGCATTGTTTTATAATGGAACTATTCAATTTTAATATAACATTTTAATTTTTGTTATTAAATCAATGTATTTATACTCTGAAATGGTGTTAACTGTACTTCACTGTGGTGTTGTGTTGCCTTCAAGCAGTAGGATCCAGGTGAGTCATCGCCCTTCACACACTGTGGTTTCAGTTTTTCCATAAGGAGACCAGATGGCTTCTCTCAAAATAGTGAGAGAAAAATCAGACATTTGTCATCGCGGGCTGCACTTTGTACTTCTACCAACTGGATTGAGATTGTTGGAGGCTTGAAGCAGGTTATTTCCTGTTTGTTCCAATTAAACAAATGCAAAGGGAAAGACGATGCATTTGAAAAGAAGCGGAGGATTTGTTAATGATTCAAGGAATACTGCATGATGTGGCACTGAGGTATATGGAACAGGAAGGACTAAGTACGATTCCACTTTCATTGCTGAGTCAGTGAAAGGCAATAATGGAAAAATTGACTTCAGCATCATTATGATAGGAGAGAGAAACAAAGTCAACAAAGTCACCCATGCATGTTCCGAGTGATATTTGCTAGATAGTACATGTGTGTTTAAGTTCACTGAAGACATGGCTGGGAATGCTTTTCATGATAAAATGACCAGATAACACTCATGTAAAGAATAGTCACGTGGGTGAGATACTGGGCTAGGAAGGTAAACAATAACCAACTCCCATACTTAGTGCTATCAATGATCCCCTACTAGAAAATACACATCTGGACAGAAAGGTGAGAACAAAATAAGAGTTGAAAGTGAGCCCTCTTGCAGCTGAATAATGGATTGATTTCAATCATGATGTTTTTCAAACCTTGATCTTATTACTTATGTTGCTAGTGGAGAGGACAATGCATAATTTGCTGCTAGTCTTAATTAAACGGGATGTCCTTCCCTCATAATTTATTCCTTTGGAGTGGAAAATTTCACTCATACATTAAACTTGTGTCAGAATTTTTTGACTGAAGTTAATATATAATATGAAATAGGTTAAATGCTTAGAATTCAACTTTCGTTTTGCCTGCATGACTTTATCAAACTGATGGTCTTCAGCTACTCATTGGGCAATGCTACCTTTGACGTTTCAATCCAGTTATTATCATTACACTCACATTTCAAAACTATAATGTAAATTATTATGCAACTTTATAATACAGATTCACAGATCTCACTTTTAGTTTTTATTCTTCTTTGGCCCAGATCTTTGTTTATGTAATTATAATAATATCAATATTTTCACTAGTCTTGCTTTGGTCTAATTCCAAAGATCTATTCTAATATTGACTACATTAATATAAAAATAATTAGGTGTCCCTTCAGTGACATCCTGTCTTTGATACTTCTGCGTATTTCTTCATTTTATCTGGAACATCCTTGCCTCCTCCTCCTGTTTGTTCTCTTAGATTTTTGCCTACCCGTATCGACCAAAGTATGATCCCATTTTCAGACCCACAGCAAGTGATTTTGACTTACTGATTTCAAGTTTGATACTGACACTTTGGCTGCAATAATAACTTTGAGGCCAAGTTTGGCTGAGATGAAGCTTTGGATCAAGCCCAAGATAGGGTGCAATGCTTTATCTTGTCAGCTTGGATCATGTTTGTTTCTCTTGTGGGGACCATGAATTGGGTTCAATTTGAATTTGTTTTTCTGGAATAAGCAAGGAGATGGACTTGGGGTTGCTCAGTTAACTCTGCACATTAGCTTTGTAACATTAAGAATGGGGTAAACATTTCAAAAATAATTCTGAGACCAGAAGGGAGCAGTTAAAATACAGGATTTGCAGATTAGAATCTGGAAGTAAGGATTTCACACAACGCTGCTGAACTTAACAGCAGGCAATGATTTTAATCTTTGCAACATACTTCCCACCTGACAATCAATCAGCTTGCCAAATAGCTGGGCATTGAATCGGAGTTAAGTATGATATTTTAAAGAAGGTTGGCATCTTCAGAGAACAAATGGAGACCAAGGTGGCATTGCTGGTTTGAATGTCAGTCGGATGGGAGGAATTTAAAATCACATTGGTGTTCAAGGGGCTGGTGTTGTGGTGGCTGGGGAGCCAGTCATCTTTGGGCTTGTGGAGGGGTGAGAGTGTCAGCTGTCACAGGGGTTGGATGGAATTGATGGAATTGGACATCCTGGCAGTTGGGGTGGAGTCAGACAGTTGGAAGTTGCCTCCCTTGCCTCCCACAGCAACCTGGGATACAATTCATCCAGACCTAGGGATCTGCCCACTTTTAAGCCCACCAAAACAGGGTGGGGAGAGACGGATGTTGGATGGTTGATGTTGATCGGTTTGTGAAGGGGGAGTTCAACAGAATACAGAGTCTGATTGGGGTAAATAGCAAAGTTCGGTGGGCTAGGCAAGAACTCTGAATCCACCTGATCCTAAGCAGTGCTGTAATGATATGGATAAAGGCAAAATATTGCAGAAGCTGAAGTAGAAAATGCTAGAATATCTCAGCAGGTCAGGCAGCATCTGTGGAGAGATCTCCAGTTTGACATAGGAGATCTGTCAATCTCCTATTGACAGAGGAGATATTAGAAGTTTTGGTGGGCTTAAAAGTGGGCAGATCCCTAGGTCTGGATGAATTGTATCCCAGGTTGCTGTGGGAGGCAAGGGAGGCAATTCCAGAGGTTCTGACCCAAAGTTTTAAGTCCTCTCTGGCCACAGGAGAGTTGTGATGTGGAGATGCCGTCTTTGGACTGGGGTAAACACAGTAAGAAGTCTCACAACAGTAAGTTAAAGTCCAACAGGTTTATTTGGTAGTAAAAGCCACAAACCCTCAGAGCACTGCCCCTTCGTCAGGTGACTGGGAGTTCTACTCACAAACAGGGCATATAAAGAAACACTCTCAATTTACAAAAGATTGAGGGGCTTAGTTAGGGTCGATAGGAAGCAGTTGTTCCCCTTAATTGAAGGATTGATAACAAGGGTGCATAATTTTAAGGCAGGAGTTTTAGAAGGAATTTGAGGAAACATTTTTTCACCCAGAGCATGGTGCAAGTCTGGAATGCACTGCCTGGGAGGGTAGTAGAGGAAGGAATATTCACAACCATTAAGAAATATGTGGGTGAGCATTGAAATGTCATAACATTCAAGGCTCTCAGCCAAGTGATGGTAAATAGGATAAGTGTACATTTAGTGTAGCTTTGTTGGTACAGGCTTGATGGGCTGAAAGGCCTCTTTGTTATATGACTCTATAAGAAAATAGCCCTAATGTCGCCAATTATTGACCACATAAGAGCCTCCAGTGGGGCAAGGATGGACTTTCCATTCGAGATCTTGTCCACCCCAGCATCAAATCGCTGTGAGGAAGAGATGGATGGAAACCCAGAGGGAAGCCCATTCCTTTCATTTCACACTACATTATTTATTTGAGACACATGCTGCTTGTTCATCGCCAGAAAATTTTCACTAACATGATGAATAGGCTAACACAGAACCAAACACGCAGCTTGTACATAAGTGTTTCTGTTACTGCTCTATAGCTAGTGTTAGATTACATTTTCCACAAGTTGAGCCAGTCAGGTACAAAATGTTCAGGTTATTTTTAATGTCAGTGCTAAATAGAATTGGGACCACTATCTCTTCTGTAACCTGAGATATTAAATTTTACCAATGGAAAAAGCAGGATGCCAGTCAATATATTTTTTATTATATCCTTTGAATTGTTTTGCAAAGAAAGGATCAATTTGCTTTCAACAGTGTGTACTTCTAGAAATCATAAATGTTACATTGTAACTTCAGATGGTAATACATGGTCATTATTTAGATTCCTTGGAGACTGGTTTAATGATGGCATGGATGTTAGTGGACTACGATGAAAATGACTTACGAACTCCGAGATGGCTTCTCACTGTCTTGTTTACTGTTTCAGTTCAGTAAACACATATCCTGAAAACTTCATCTTAAATTGAAACATTGTAAGTGGGTACTGATCTTCCATTGTAACAATGTTATGCTGTAAATGAGGAATTGTCTTGTGGACCAAGGCCTGATACCTTATTTACTAATTACCCAGTTCTCCTTTCCAACTTGGTCTCAGGACTCAATACTTTGGTCAATAATTTCACACATATTAACCCATTTTTATAGGGTGACATGCTGCAGATTAGTACTCGGGCACGGGGTTTCAGAATTTTCCTGGGATGCAATGATGCCATTCCTGACCTAAATTGGGCAACACAGTTTTAGAGCAAAAGACAACACAAGCGCTGGAACCCAATTGTAATCAGTGGAGTAAAGGCCATATTTTTATTGACAAATTGCGACCTAATTTTTTCTGGATTTTAGATGTTGGGTCCCAATGAATTCCAATGTCTACTGGAAGCTAACTAGCTTTTGGAACCATTCAAAATCCGGCAAACCTGGCTTGCACAGCACAACAAACTTTTGGCATGCAGTGCCAAAAGTATTTAACAAAAACTATTTTGTGGTTTCAGAATTTTACTTTCATGGGCAGTGGCCCAGTGACGGCAGGGTCTTGCGGGCCAAATGTTTGGAGGGTGTTCTTTTTTTCCCATTTCCCTGGATTTGTTTGGGATCAGTAACCCAATATATAATATAAAAAATGGGCCTTGCAGAATGTCTTTGCTCATGTATGAATGTTTGAACTTGTTTGCTGAAGTGATGTCATAAAGCTGAAATTGATGCTATAAAGTCGAAAATTGGGTGTCAATTTATAAATGTTGTTAGAACCATTTCTCATAACTCAAATGTTGTAAAGTTGAGGACTGCCTGTAAGTATTATGGACTTCAAAGTTTCTCTGTGGAGGAGGAAATGACTTTATGCAGTGGCAAATCTACTTAGTTACAATTTTGTAAAGCCACTTATATCAATTAAAAAATAGTGCAAAACATTCGTATGATCACTGCATCATGTTCAGGTCTGAAATATTTCTTTTTTTTGAGACTGTGGGAGAGAGTTGGAACAATTAAATAGTTAGGTTTCATTGGTTGAACAGCCCAATTTTGCCAATGGTAGGTTTGGCTGACATGCAGGGCCACACCTTACCACCATGCCACCAGCTGCTTCAGGTGTCAGACAGGCAACCAGCAGCAGATTTACTATCTCTAATCTTAGATATTACTAAGGAGTTGCTGCTTATGCTCTGGAAAACAATTTTACATGTACCTTTCTGGTGCCTCTTTTATCATACAACTCAGTAAATCTGAACAGAGCATGAACAGATTGATTGTCCATCAGAATTGTGAATATATATCATAGTATCCTGATTTGCAATAGAAAAATATCCAATTCCTGAAAGTGACAGACAATCTGGCTGCCTAGTGGAGGGCCTCTTGCTGATTGCAGTGGTCAGAAGGCCAGTCTAAGTGGGACGTTTGCCATTTTCTATATTCCACTTGGCGCATGTTAACATTTCAGAATCTTCATCCTTCAAAAATTCATTGAGCACATAACACAAGTCCTATTCTTAGGCATTGTCAGTGAATTAACATAGCTTTTCCCATGATAGTTTGGAAGTTTATTGAGTGAATAACTGAACTGCATATTTGGAAGAGATTCATGCTCAATACTCAGTTTGTGTTGAGCTGTCTGATGTCAGTCATGGCCACTGTTGGCTTCAGTACAGCTGGAACAGGGAAGAGGAAATCAGCCAGGACTCCCATTCCCCATCCTAGCTACTGGTTCCTGAAGCAAATCCATATGTAAGGATATGTATAAGGAAACTGAATTTGGGCATGATAGTCCTTCAGTTGAGTTACCTACTAATTGTCACTCTGCTCTCATTTTTTTTTGAAGAGGCTGCATTTTTAAAATTCTGATCTTCATGTTGTAACCTGGACTCGCAAGTTGGAATTTATGTCTACATACACCTAATTTCATGTGGCATTAGGCTGTTGATGATCCACCCGGTCCACCTAGATTCTGAGGGTCTGGACCTCCAATCATTGGTCACCATCTCCATGCCTCTGTCCCAATCCCTCCTACGTTTTCATGCGATAGACACAATTATGGATTTTGGATTGTTGGAGATGACATTTTCAGAGGTGGGCAGTTGTTTAACCTTGCCCCTCCAGTTTAGTTCAATGTGCCAATTTCCAAACATGAGACCAGTACATTCAGAATGTGTTGATAAGAGAGGGAGCCTTTTTAAACTTCTTAAACGGCTACTTAAGGTCTTTAAAAACCTTGTTGTCAGCTCATTTAGTGAACTGGTCCACAGGCTGCAGGCATCACTGACTTAGTTATCATTTATTCCTCATCCCTAATTGCTTTTGAGAAGATAGAATCACTATGGTGCAGAAGGAAGCCATTCAGTCCATTGAGCCAGTACCAACAACAATCTCGACCGGGTTTGATGTATCCCTGTAACCTCATGTATTTACCCTGCTAATCCCTAGTACAAGGGGCAATTTACCATGGTCAATCAACCAAACCTGCACATTTTTGGAGTTTGGGAGGAAATCGGAGCATCACGAGGAAACACATACACACAAAAACACACACACATACAAACACAAACACACACACACAAACACACACACAAAGAACATGCAAATTCCACACAGATGATCACCTATAGCTGGAATGGAACCTAGGTCCTTAGCGCTGTGAGGCAGCAATATTCACCACTTTGACACCGTATGGTGGTGAGTTGCGTTCTTGAATTACTCCATGTGGTGTAGGCATACCCATAGTGCTGTGAGAGATGATGTTCCATGTTTTTGACCTGTTGAAGGAATGGAAATTATAATTCCAATTTAGATGGTGTTTGACTTGGAAGGGAACTTGTAGGTATTCCTTATTCTTGATTTCCTAGGTGGTAAAGATTGTACAATAACTCCCATGAGGTCCATGGGGAATCATTCGTGGATGTCCCTGTGGGACTTGTTGAATATGAGTTTCCCTGGTAACAGACAGCAGTCTTCTCAGCTGGAATTCATTACCTGAACCTTTTATAAGGCAGGCTCCAAACTGGAGCTGAACGGTAGTCACAGGCAGAGACTAGTATGTGCACATCATGGTAATGGTTTTACCTTGTATTCTGTAATAATCTATGTACCTTTCCAGTTAAGCTGCCTGAGACAAACATACAAGAAACATTTCAGACAGCTTGCCTTTCAATTAACCCGGTAAAACAGTGACGGGGTGATATTGAAAATGCTGCTCTTTGGGAAACTGGAAACTTATGATGCAGGTGTAGAGGACTGACTAAGATATTTTTTCCTGGCAAATGGAAAAAAAGGGGACAACCAACAAAACTTCATCCCCTGACTGCTTGTGGGGCCCTGTTTTTCAGCATCATAAAATGTTTTAACCTATTCACCTAGCCCCAGATTCAAAATCTTTTGATGATTTGGTAGATATAGTATCAGCCTACTGCGACCCTAAACTGCTGTTATATTGCTGCTTTACAGACTTAATATGGCAAATGGACTCCCTGGAGAACCATTCACTGAATTCTTGATTAGATTGTGGAAATTGGTGGAACATTGCGAGTATGGGTTAGCACTTCCAAAAATGTTAAGGGATCATTTAGTATGTGGAATTAATAATATTGCGAGCCAAAGGAATATTAACTGAACTAACTCTTGATATCTGGAAAGCCATAGAATTGATTCTTCCCCACAAAAATGCAGGAAAAGCGGCCCAAGAGCTTCAGGGGTCCATAAATGGAACCTTTCTCAGTTTTGGGTGATTCCCATACCATAGAAACAAGTTCCCACTCGGTAACACTCACATCTCACATTTCTCACCAATAAAGGGGATTGGAGTCAGAGGCTGCAAGATTCCAGAACTGGTCAGGAAGTTTCTCCACAATGCAGTGAAGGGCAAGCATGTCTATGCTGCAATTGTAACCATAGGGTGACATTTTCTTGTCCCACCTGCCACAGGGATTGTAGTGGGCGGAACACGGACTGTGCAAGGATCTGTTGACCACGGGTGGGATTTTCTGTCCTTGGGGTGAACACACCTGGAAAATTCCATCCATAGCGTCCACCCTAGACAAGGTTACCGGAACAAGCAGAACATGTACTGCCCAGTTTGAAGGACAAAGCTACGTCAGGACAGAACTTTGCAAATGAGAAATTGATGCAGCTCAATTGTATCACTGCACCCAATGTGGCTTCATCAAGATTAAACTCTAAGTAAACACCAGACGTAGTGTGAGACACAGGGGTTACTGTATCTATTATTGGGAAGTAAACTTTAGGCAACTCAGGGCACTTTGCCATTAAGCCTGCAGGACACAAGGATAGATTGGCCACATACACCGGGGAACTCTTATGTATCATTGGGACCGCTGTAACTCCAGTTAAGCATGGGCAACAGAGAGTCCAACTCCCGCTAATAGTGGTGCAAAAACCAGGGTCCAGCCTTTTTTTGAAGGGATGGTTGGATTACACCCTATCCAAAAAAGTACAGAAAGATCTGGTTATGAGTCGGCAATGTCTGAAACAAGAAAAGACAAGCTGACTGAAATGCTGACTTTAAATCAATCCTCATCACTCTTTGGTTTAGTGTTTACTTTTCCTCACACTTGGGTTTTTCTACATCAAATGTTTTACACAAATGGAATCTTTTGTTACTGATGGAACTGATCAGATCTACATCTGAGATGTTAATCTGTCTTTTTCCTTTGGGTAGCCCATTGCTTATTAGTAGCACAGGGGACCCTCAGTGGCTGCTGCCCTCTGCTCAGGCTGTTCTTCTAGTTGTTCGTTGAGCAGCAAACTTGGCAATTTTAGCCATTCTTCTGTTAAATCAGAATCTCTTTTGGCTAGGGTCTCACTCCTTCCTAGGTTTGCCACCGGTAATTGATTGGTGAATTGTGACTTCTGGCCAATTTAGCAGTTTGCAAAACAAAATTACGCAGAATCTGCATTTCCACATCTGCGTGGAGACCAGGATCCAAACAGAGATCAATTCAATGATTGGATTCCAACCCTAGGATTGAAATCCTCATCCACCTGGTGGGATAAACCAGAACAATAAGTCTTAGCTTTGGAATTACCAAATTCACATTAGGAGTGAAATTAGGAAGCATTTTTTTCACAGGCTGGTGGAAAACTGGAATGCATACCCCTAAAAAGTCTGGAGATACTAAATTAATTGAAATGGCCAAGACTGAAATTGATAGATTTTTATTAATTAAGGTTGTCTATGGTACCTGCAATTGGTAAATGGTGTTGAAGATAAATCAACTGTGATCCCATTGAGTGATGAAAGAGACTTGAGCTGACTGGCTGACTCATATTCATAGGTTCCTGTATATGTGACTGACCTTTGGGTGATGCAAACAATTTCAGATGTAAGATCAAAAATCAGTGCACCTGCGTTTCAGCAAAATATTTGACTCTTTTAGTGCGCTTTTGCCCAGGTTATTTTGGAAATGTGCCAGAGGTACTGTGGATTTTCAATCCTGTTTAGATATGGGCCAGTGTTCCAGGTGGTTCTCCAGCATTGTCTGCCATTCCCAACAAAATTGTCCATTTACATTTCATTGCATTTCTACAGCAGCTGATGTGCAATAAAATAATACCTTGCCTAGGTTCCCATAGTGCAGAAGGAGACCATTTGGTCCATCGAATCTGCACCAACAACAATCCCATTCAGACTCTATCTCCATAACCTCATGCATTTATCCTAGCCAGCCCCCCTGGCAAAAAGGGACAATTTAGCATGGACAATTCAACCAAATCTGTGCATCTTTGGACTGTGGGAAGAAAGTGGAGCATCCCGAGGAAACCCACGCAGACATAGGAAGAATGTAGACTCCACACAAATAGTAACCCAAGAAGGAATCAAACCTGGGTCCCTTGCATTCTGAGGCAGCAGTGCTAACCACTGTGCCATCGTGTCTATTTGCATATATATAGTTGTTGCAAAATCATTAAGAGCAGTTATTTTACTGGTAACATATATAGGTTCATCCCCAATTTACAAGCACCAGCTATCTTCTTCCTCCAGACATCTGCTGCCGTTTCCCACCATCCTCCCACATGTCCACCACGCCTCCCACGTGCCTGCTATACATACATACACATCACACCCACCACTGTTCTTATGGAATATTACAAATTAGGACTTGGTTTGCAGGAACCATTTGTGTCTGAAGTCCAAGGATTGCTTGTAATGATTTTTGTTAACACAAAATAGAGATCCCCTGTATATAATTACATTTGTAGGACGTTCGTACTATTCACTTATATTTTACATAGATTGCATTGTAGACAAGTGAGTTCCAATAAAGATAAAATAAATTCAATCATCTGTTTGGATGATAAGATACAATTTCTCAATTAGCGTTCTGATCCCTCTAGGCAGTCAGCGGGCAATGTTCAAACAAGCGATGCGTCACTGGGAGAAACATACATGCGTTACTTTCATCGAACGAGCAGATGAAGAAAGTTATATTGTCTTCACGTACAGGCCATGTGGGTAAGCAAAAGCTATTTTTTGTCAGCAATTTGAATTTATTAACAGGCTGGACAAACTGGCATTGAGGTGTAAATTAATTGTGTTCTGTAATGGTAACCCAAAGCATTATTTAAGCTGCTTAAAAGAAGGCCAAAAACTACAGAGGCTTCTTTGTACAAGTGGTTAAAATTTGTTCAGCAAGCATCAATTGACCATTCTTCTTGGGATTTTCTCAGCTATAATCCCTTTTCTGCCATTTATTTCATTCTGTGTAGCTAAAAGGAAATATTTTTGGCAAGATACAAATTCATAAATGCTGCTGTGATTTATTGTCCACTACTTGTTGATCATTGCCTGACACTGTTGATCAAAAGAGAGCATGAAATAAAATTAATCACTATTACAAATAGGCTTGGATGTAAATTGCTGCATGCACTACATGGATCACAGGGCACTATAGCAGCCTGGCATCATATGGATGCAAGCTTCACACTTAGTAGGGATAACTTTTCCTATATTGTGCATGTCAGATATAACTAAGTGGCATTTTAAGCATTATACGTAACTATGTCTCTAACAGGGATCTGGGAAAATGAGTAATTCAATTTAAATATGAAATAATTTCCGTTCTACACAAAGAAATCTTGAAGTTTTGGATAAGATTCTCCAACATCTTGGCCATGTGTTTCCCATCGTGGGAGATGGCGCATTATTTGCTAGTGATGGGATACTCTGTAATCACCACAATCAACAGGAATTCTCACTGATATCATCCTATGCTGGCATAGGAAACCCACAGGTCGGGGTGTGTTGCTGGCGGGACCAGAGAATCCTGCAGCATGAACGGCTGGAAAATTTCAGCTTTGCCTTATAAATGTTGAAATGAAAAGTGGCTACATAAGTTTTGTGTTCCATAGGGAGAAAATACAGAATTGCCCTCTCTCTTTCTGACTTGCTTCATTTTGGAATGAAAACTAATTATTTGGAGGCACCACCTCCTGCTTATACAACTGATGTACTTAGTCAACTTCACATGACAGGTTGTAATGGAAGTATTTTTTTGGACAACTGTGTCGGGTGTATACTCACTCCAGCAGCATCTGTTTGAGAAATGATAGTTAACTTTGTATTTCAACTTCTACATGAGATTCCAGGAATTATTTTCCCGGAGAAACAACAATGTTTCCCTGCCAGTATTCTCTGCAGATTTGTGAGGCTGTTACAGATCGCTGAAGCACAGCTGTAGCATCTTAGTGCTTCTGGTGCATAAAGGCCTATCTTAATGATTGTGTAACTCCAATTGCAAAGTTGAGGCACTTTGGCATGGAGTGCGGTCTGAGCACCAAATCCAATGATCCGCATGACTTTCCACTACACAAAGCCAGGAGAAGACGATGGGCTTGTTCTGCAGCCTGGTAAATGGCTCGAAAGTGGATCACAGAAGTCGATACTATAACTTAATACTGCATGAACACGTAATGTATAAATATGTTGATAAAAATGTGTTCTTTATAATTTCAGCAGAAGCATTAACATTTTTATTTCAAATGAATTAAAGTCTCTGTTTAAAAACATATGGAAAGGTATATTAGACAAATATGTTAAGTATTCATAGGCTAAAATTTCAGGATCTGCCACTTGAATAATAGCATCAACTTAGACATTTTTTGACCATTTTTTTGTTGTCCCGAAGACAACTACTTTTACTTGATTTTGGCTCCAGGAAGTTTAATAATTTCCTATAGCTTGATCAACTTGCCATTCTTTATGTTGCAGACCAAACAGTAAATGCTGGCAGGCAATTTTGCAATTGGTGCATTGTTGCTGAACCTGAACCTACCTTTGCCTAATGTGCAAATACGGGTTACCATTCTGCAGCATAGCATTACATTGAGTAGAAGGAGCTATATTTTATTTTCTTCTCACTCATGTGTGATGAGGCAACTGTTGCACTTAAAATGGTCAAATAATACAGCAAGGAGTTGTGTAACTTACAATTGCACTGGGCTGTGCCCTCTCCTATAAGCTGTCAAGTTTGTTGATATGTGCCCTTTTCTCGGGTGTAAAACATCCAATATATAAATAGCACATAATCACACAACAGTTGAAGTGTAGTGCCTGCCCCATTTTACCAGATTGCTCATTGGGTATGCATTGGCAGCCTGTCAATCAGTGATTAAAACTTTAAATAAGGGTGCAGTGCTTGTTCTAGGAACGTTTTCTGATATTAACCTGCCCCAAAATCTGGGTTGTTTCATTTAAATTCACTCAGGAATAACTTTATTTAAAGAGTTGATCCAGTATTGATGGATTGGCTGCTAATTTGTTCCTTCAGGCTGCTGGTTAACGTCTGAACGTTATTGGCCTATCCAATGAAACTAAACATAATTCTGACTTTGGAGAAGAAGTTTTTGTTGATACTGAATTGTTTATGACTTTCTTCAAAACAATTTTACTAGTCATGAGGTAGTTTGGTAGAGCTGCTAAGTTTATGCACTTAAGTCTAGAGTAGAATGTATTTTTGAGTATCAGTAGCTAGTCGCAACTCAGCCTTATCAGGGCCTTATTCCAAATTAGTGAGGAAATTCAGGCTGCTTTGCTTTTCCCTGCTTTTAGAAGGGATACTGAGCCAATCAACTAGTTAAAATAAGCAAATTTAGCACATTTCTGTCACTTAACAAATGACAGTCCTACAAAAGCAGAATATTTTGGCTACTGGAAATCTGAAATAAGCTCAAAAAATGTTGGAGAAGCTCAACAGGTCAGGCAGCATCTGTGGAGAGAGAAACACAGTTAATGTTTCATCATCAGACAAAAGGTCATCGACCTGAAATGATAAACCTGTTTCTCTCCACAGATACTATCTGACTTGCTGAGTTTTTCCAGTTTTTTTTGTTCTTTAAAATGATGTTCTTTGTCTGTATGATTCACCTATTCACGCATTTAACCAGCTAAGCCACTGAGAACTCAGAAGTGTTAATTCAGCCATTAAGACCTCCCAAAGAGATGCACGTCTGTTAATTCATACAAGTACTTAAACAGAAGTATGTGGAAGAATGGGCATCATATTTAAATCAAGGGACATTTTTGAATGATTAAGGAGTACTGATTTCAAAAAACTTGAAGTGATATTTTGAATCACAAGTGTGAAAGAAATATGAAGTTTGCTGACAACTGTCCCCCTTTGTCCTTAATTTGTCTTCTTGCCTTGTCCTAGAGGTTGAAATTTTCTGCTACTGTTCTTAATGGTGATTAATATAATGGTGTCAAGTTCCTCAAGATGGTATTTTAGAAAACACATTTTAAAATAAATGGGTTAATGGTCCACACTCACAAACCAGTTCACCCGTACAATACGATAAAAATAGTACACAGCAAACTTCTCTCCTATTTGTCCTGTGCGTACTAGAGCAGGTGAGTGAGGTGTTCTCACATTCTTGCCAATGTCACCCTGAAATCCAGCTGTGAGGAGGTGCACAACAAAAAAAAAATCAAAAACTTGTTAGATATAAAGAAAAAAAAGAAAGGCTGGTGTTGATATGACATCTTTCATGATCTTGGCATGCCTCAAAGTACTTCACAACCAATGAAGTAGATGCAAAAATGTGTGGGTTAGGTGGACTAGCCATGTTAAATTTGCCCCTTAGTGTCAGGGGGACTAGCTACAGTAAATGGATAGGGCTTGCGTGCGATTATGGTTGGTGTAAGCTTGGTGGGCCAAATGGCCTTCTTCTGCACCATAGGATTCTATCGTTCTATTATCACATAGGTAAAAAAGGCAATGTTTAATTTACACACAGGAAGATTCTACAAAAGACAAAGAGAAAATGACCAAATAATATTTTTAAGGAATGATAGTTGGGAAATAAATATTAGCCAGGATACCAAGAGAGCATTCCCATCCTCTTTTTTTGAAATGTGTCATGAGATCTTTAACATTCAACTGGGAGGGCTGAAAATTTACATGTTGTCAGAAAAATGGCACTCCCAGCAGCATAGCATTTCCTCAGTGCTGTCTTGAATTCTCAACCTGAATTAGCATTCCAGTCTTTGGAGTAGAATTTGAACCCTCAATTTTAAAAAATTTCTTTCCTCCTGGTCAGTTGGTAGCCACCACTTGGTATCTATGTACAACAGTTTGACCCCAATGGAGTAGAAAATCAAATTTGCATTCATGTTCCATCACTGGATAGATTTTATCCAACTAAACTCAACAAATGTTTTGACAGCAGCTTTGTGGTGTCTGTCAGTGGTCAGGTGCATGTCTTTAGGTGATCCATACTGAAGGATTTAAGATTGTGAATTAATTACTGTATGTTTATTAACTGATTATTAGCAATTTAAGCATTGTGGATGATTGAGAACTGCTTTATGGTGTCATGCATTGGCTTTCTTATGTACTGATTTTTATGGTTCCCCTACAGATGACCCAATTTTTAAAAGATTAATGCTCAAAATATAATGCAAGCTTAATGCTTTAAATAAATTAATCCTTTGATATTTTGAACTGGATGAGCATGTTCTATTGATAAAATCTAATAATGTTTATTTTTGACAGGTGTTGCTCTTATGTGGGTAGACGTGGTAACGGTCCTCAGGCTATCTCCATAGGGAAGAACTGTGATAAGTTTGGGATCGTAGTTCATGAACTGGGCCATGTGATTGGATTTTGGCATGAGCACACAAGACCAGACCGAGATGATCATGTGACAATCATTAGAGAAAATATCCAGCCGGGTAAGATTCCATAACGCAAAGAATTTTTCTGTTTAGTTCTTGGTCAAAAGATTGTAATTTATCAATTTTCAGCTGCAATTAATTTCCATTGGTGGGCAGAAACTCTGGCCAGGATTTTCCATTCCTGCCATTAGTGGGCATCATTGCAAGTGTGACAGGAAAATTTGGAATCATTGCGATTCTCAAAATTTTGCTGTCCCACTAGTGATATCTCTGCCAGTGTCGATGTTGGAAACTCCTGTCTGCTGTTTGTCATGGTAAATGCGTCATTAAATAGAAGTGTGTGGTGGCACTGTGCACAGAGTGAAAAGGATATAGATTTGTCTTCAGTTCAGTTTCAAATTTGAATATCACCTGACATAAAGAGATTGGAAAAAAGTTTAGTGCATTTTACAAGAAAAGAAAGATTAAATTTGTGTCCTATCTAGGTAGGGTCCAGAGGCTAAGCAAAAAGGGTTTTGGCAGCAGTTTTGAAGCAGATTGCCAGCTAACCCAGAGATGGGATTCCAGCAAATCTCAGTAAAAAGGTTAAGGGGGTAATTTTCAGACTTCAAAATAAATAAAAGCACAAATATTCATAACGTATAATATCTCCTTTCTTTCACAAAGTGTCTCTGATTCATCAGGTGCTGAAATTATCAAGTAACAGCATATGACAGGAAGGCCTCAGGTTCAATGTTGCTGTTGGAAGGTCTGAATTATTTTCTGATGCAGTTCATTGCAAGGGTGGGAGATTATATATGTGTGAATGGGCAGCCATGCCTTCCCTTCTACCTTTGATCCTTATTAAGTCTAGCAGATAAGACTTGGGAGGATGCTCACGCACTGTTGTAGGAAACCCTCAAAATGTTGGAGCTGCCGAGATGAAAGGCAACCCAATACTGAGCAGACTGTCTCCACCTCAGTTGCAGATGTCAAGGTTGCACCCCTTACAGCAGCAGACAAAGAATATTTAAAACACAACAACGCAAAGGTAGCATCGGTGATCTATCCATCTGTTTAACACTTGCCAATACATACATAAGATGGTGCCATTTCTTTATTCATATGCACTTAGTGTTAATTCTCGACGGCCTGTTATAGCGCGAGAGCTAATGATCAGAGTATGGCTTAAATTGGGCACACTTTGATGATTTCAGAAGAGATAAAGACATAATCAGAATTACTAAGTGAGGTATATTGGGGGAATTTTCCATTTTTTGCAGAGTGTGGCTTACGTGGAAAAACTGCCTTATAGCGTGATGGCTGCACAGCCAACAGCTTTTGCCATATTGTGCAGCACTCGGTGCAGAAACAAAGCAGGCATGCTCCAACAGGCACTGCCAGGGTGCCAGGGAACATATCGATTTCCCCTGGGGGCTATACTTGACTGTGTGGCCGCATCAGGAATCCTCTGCCAAGTTCACGTTTTGCAAAGCCTGTAGTAAACCTCGCTGACCTAATATCATGCCAGCAAGGGGCAAATTCCTAGGTGGAATTTTCCATTATTTTGGCTATGTAGTTTGAGTGAGAAAACCAGAAAGAAATGCGCCAGCTCCTTTGGTGTAATTTTGTGCTATATTTTTAAAAAAGTCATGAGATTCAAACCATGTCTGTGGTGAAGTAGCTATGATTTACCTGCCCAGGGATCAGCTAAATATTGTAATCAGTTGGAGGGCTTTGCACTTGTTCAAAGTCTAGCGAAGAGGATGATTGCAGGGAAGGCTGTCCCACATTTCACAGAGGGAGCACTGATCAGGTAGTTGGATACAGTGGAGAAGAGGCGTGCTGAAACAGGACAAAGACTCTCGAGCAAAGTCACTAAACCTGCATGAGTGCAATGCTGGTCAGTGCTAAGTCCCTACACGGGAAGACAGGAACGAGTGAGGTGCAAAAAGAAGATAAATGACCTCCTTGTTATGTCAATGGAGTGACTGGGTGGGAGACTGGAATCTTGCAGGTGAGATTAGCATTTTTTACCTCATGAGATTTTGCACCCATGTTGCCTTTTGCATTCTTGGTAAATCCGCATATAATGGTGCGGCCTGAATGTGGGGAGATGATACTCCTTAATGTGATGTTAATTTATTGAAAATTACATCACTGAAGGGTGGCAGAAAAAATCATTGCAATGCTTAAAATGTGCTTTTGTTACCATAACCATTATGGAGGAGGAATTCAATATGCACTCCCAGAGGACATCCAGAATAATCATAGTCTGCTGTGCTGCACCACACAACCTACAGCAAGGACATGCAATAGGAAGAGCACAAGGAATATTGCCTATTCTCAGATAACAATGAATTGTCAGAGCCTAAGGAGGACTATAAGTACAAATGAACATTTATTGGTTGCCAGAGCCATAGAGAAATGAGCAAAGGATGCCAGGAACAATTTGATCTCTACAAGATTCACCCAACAATAAGGCACCCTAAAGGCTATCACCCATCACCTTATTGAGTGTAGACTTAGCCCTGTCATCCTAAAGATAAAGATCCATCCTTGGCCTCTTGTAATGTTCCAATGAAGCCCAAACTGGAGGAACAGCACTTGATCTTCTGATTAAGCACTTGACAGCTTTCCAGTCATAACATTGAATTCAACAACTTCCCCAGAATAAACACTCTCTTTCACCTTCACCTCATTTCCATTCATTTTATTCTATTTTGTTTCATTTAACTTTGTCTTCATGTTTAAATATTTTCATTTCTTCCATTATTTCATTTTTCCATTTTTTAAAATCTCATTTCCTATCTTTTTTCTCCCACTATGGTTCACCTCCCCCCAACCCCCACTCCACTAGGACCATTGGTTACCTGTCTCAGATTGTCCTTTGACACTTTTTGCTCACTTTGTTTTGCCATTTACACATTTTGATCTCTTAATGGCCCCTTAAGCATGATCACCACCATTTATATTCTTTTGTCTTTTTGCCTATGACATCTTTGTTAATGGGGCAACAAGTGTTGGACGTAAGCTGAGAGAAAAGTGGCAAAGCACAAAGAAGAGGGGACATGTCCTTTCTTTGTCTGACCCCAAAAACCTATGAGTGTAAATCTCATCCTACTTTCTATTGTCTTCAGTTCTACTGAAATGTCTGCCAAGCTCAAAGTGTTAGCTCCATTCTTCTTCACAGAATTGTCAGACTTGCTTGAGATTTTCCAGCATTTTCTGTTTTTGTCCTTGCAAACCTAAACCTGCATCTCCTACCACCTAGAATATTATGCCAGCATGGTTTTGTCAAACATATTGCTTGTGCTTGCTCTTTGGGGCATTGGACACATATTTAACAGCCTAGCTTGATGAATTATTTGCACCATCTTTGAACCGCACTAAATGCAACAGCACCTATCATAGTTATAACCATTGAGAGTAATTTTCTTTAGAGTGCAGTTGAGCCTGCATTTTAATTCAGTCCCACAGATGATCATCATGAAGTGGAAATTCACATGAACATTCAATAAAGATCACGCAAAAACACAGCGGTAGTGATTTTGCACTACGTTAGCTGTAAGTGCAAATAGTGAATGTGGGTACAAAGTATCGCAAATGTCAGAAAATGAGAATCTCACTATGATGGCTCGGATGAAAGCATGAGATTTATCATTGTGCTTCTCTGCATTGTAATTGGGATACCTCACTGGTTTCATCTGCTATGTCCATAGTGGATAGCCTTATCACTGAGGATCCAAATGTCAAACAAAGATTTTAAAGTTTTTGGGAGCCATGAGACCCATCTAATTTTAGTCACTTCGCAGAACATATTTCCCATTCTTGCAGACTCCATGAAATCATCCCACCTTATTTGGGTTTTGAAATGTAATCAGTCTGACAATTTGGTCTTTCTGTCATCATGTCACTGGGGTCTTTTAAAAGACTTCTTGATGAGTATATGGAAACAAATGGGATAGGGGGTTATAGATAGGTCTGTGGAATGGTAGATGTGGTCAGCGCAACTCGTGGGCCGAAGGGCCTGTTTATGCTGTATTGTTCTATATTCTATGTGTCCATGTTACTTGGAGGCAGACATCTTGAGATCAGTTCAATAAAGCTCTCATGGAGCATACACTACAGAAGTACAGCTATCCTTATACTTGCAATTTGGTGTCAGCTGAGGGTGGAAAAAGATAGAAGAAACAGAGAAGACACTGAGAACCCATGAACACAAAAGGTTCAAAATCTGCAGGAAAAAGCTGCTGTAAACAACAAAAGAAAACAAACAAAGGCTGCAAGAGACAAAAGAAAAGCACAGGCTGCAAATGAAATTACTGGCTTCAGAATAAAGGATCAAAAAAAGTGTGCAGAAGCTGGTGCACCTGAAGATTGTTCAAGCAAAGCCTCTCACAGAAACACACACTAACAAAGATAGACGTCCTTCTACTCACAACACTCTTCATGACTTTTTTCCATCGACTTTAAATTTGAATCACTTCCAAAATGATAGTGAGAATTACCAGGTCAGGGCATGTCATCTCCATTTTGTATCTCGCCTTTATCCATTCTTTTAAACTGCAGACAGCAAAAATATGACTTAGGTACAGCTTTTTTTTTGAAAGTTTCACATGGAAATTTGTTTGCTTGGTTTCAGCCAGAAGGTAATTCTTCCCTCAAATGCCACAAGCTGCTTTAAAATGCTTTAGATCTGTTTTAAAATATTAATCAAAGATGTTATCTTTGGGTGGAATTTGATGCTCTTCTTCCCTTCCTGGAACTGGGCTGAAAGGTGGATAGAGCCATATGATGTGGCTGGGAAGTGCAGGGTGGAGATATTCCCTTCAATTAAGTTCAAGAGGAGAATAGCCTTCCTGTCTCGAGGTCACAAGAGGCCTTAAATGGCCAGTTAAGGGCCTCATTCCTCTGCCATTGATATTGGATCAATGATAGATAGAGACTACGCATCTGGACAAACTTCAGCTAAATTCTGGAGTTAGGCCTGCGACCAGTTTTGGGGGGGCATTAATTCTCAGTCAGTCTGTGGCCAAGAGAAGATCCCACCGGAAAAACGGCAGGGAGCCTCTGGAATCTTGCTCTTTGTCATTCACAGTGGCCCCTCTCCAAAATCCCCATTCCCTTGCCAGAGCCTCACTGACTGGCTTTGCAGGGTTTGCCTCACTTGCCATTGTTTGGAGTTCTAATGTCGATTGTTCTCCTCGGCACCAGTGCAATACAGTAGTGACCACTGCTCCCAATGGCATTACCCGCACTGGACAACTGCCAGATTCCAATTGGCTTGCAGCTTTCAGAAGCAGGCTATCTGTACCACACCAAAAATATAGTGCAAAATTGTCGACAGCAAGTGAGCTATCTAAACTGGACTTAATTCCAACCATTCCTTGAAACGGCTATGGCAGGCTTCCCAGCAGCTCTCCAGTCAATCGACAATTGCAGCACTGTAACCATTACATTTTGTTCTTCGTTTCTCTCTGAATTGATGATCCCTGACATGATCAGTATTCCCAGAACTTTGTTTTTTAACTTGCATTCCTACATCTGCAACATTTTACTTTCACGCAAAGCAGATGTTAGTTAATAGGATTTATCTTTAATTTGTCTTATTTTCTTTCTCATTTTGTTTTAACATAATAAAGCATATTTTAAGAATGGTTTTAAGAATTTTAAGAATTGTTTGTTGATCGCTCTTTATTAAGTCACAAACTGAGGGGCAGTGAGACCTCCAGAATTGTTTCCATTGTTATGTGGTTTTAGATTTAAGAAATTGACGTGAAACAATTAGGAAACTGAGGAGGCTTATGTATTTGGGGAATTCAAGAATTCAGGTGAAAAGGTCAAAGGCTCATGAAATCCTCTGTCAAGATTACAAGTAGTGAAAATTCATGATGAATGTATCACCTAGAGTGATTTTTCACTTCAGATAAAGTAAGCAGGAATAATTGTTTACAGTTGAAACTTTGATAGTTTGCCAACTCACAACATTTTTGGCATGACTTGTAACTCAAACTAATTACTTGTTATTATATAATCTGCTTACATTATGTGAAGTAATAATTGTCATCGTGTGGTTTTTTTTGATTATTAAGAGTTAAAAAGCTAAAAAGGATTGTTCCCACGTGACCTACTATTGCTGAGAATATTACAATAACTTTATATTGCTGCTGTTAATTCAATAAGAATCAATAATTTTGAATTTTTATTGATAATCAAATATGCTACAGTTGCAAAGTCTGCTGTGAGGTTCTAATTTAAATATATATCTGATGAGATATAATTGAAAACGCCAATATTTCAATGTTAGAACTTCCATTGAATGTCCAAATATCAGATTAGGTTGATAAGTAACATTTAATTATGATTGCCCTTGGAATGCATTTTTCAGTCCTTGGATGGGACCTAAGAGACACACTGCCTTGCTTGCATGATAACATGCTTTCGGGCTTACTAAAGTGGCCAATTTTGTCTCCTGATGTAATGGTGATGAAATTGCCATGGAGAAGTTTAATCTGTCATTCTAGAAGTTAAGTACAGACTTGATAAAACAGTAAATGGTTTATATAAAATCTCAGGTTTGTGGAAGTGCTTTACAGATTGTGTTTTAGTTTGACTAGTGGAAGGGTATACTGCTTTGACGATTTTATACAGTTGATGTTCCCTGCAATTTATAGTATCATTAAAATGAATTATAATTGTTTAAATAAATCACGGATATTTCCAGGATTTACGATATCATCAAAACTTCTCAATGGAATTAGCTCAGTACTGACATCCATCTGTCTCAGGAGACAATGGACTGCACCAAAAGTATATATCACTTCTGCAATGAACATTGTTTGTTGTGCCTGCAGAAGCTGATTCACAAGTGGCTTATTGCTAAATATCAAAAATAGATCAGAACATCATCAGCAAGTTGGTGATAAATCCTAAATATTTGACTAGTTTTACTAGTTTCAGTATATTTTGTGAATTCTCTGGATTGCATATAAGGTTGTAACTAAATATATTTTACCCTTGTACTTGTATATCATATTATCATACTGCAGTATTACACAGCCCTTTATGCAATTCTTACCTACTTTAGACTGCAGTGATTGCTATATCTACAAATATTTTCCTGCATCAACAATTTGATGATGATGTTCTTTTTCCCCAGTGATCTTAAGTGAGGTATCAATCTTGGCTGGGATAAGAGAAGGAAACTCCTCTCTTTTCCAGATGATGATATGGGACTTCTAACATCCATTTGAGTTCTAAAAAGAGGTTGACAAAATTAACATCTCATCCCAAAGTTGGCACCTCTGACAGCATAAAACCTTTTTACATGCATTGAGGTGTTAGCCTGGATTTGCCTGTTCATGTCTGGTGTGTGTGGCTTGAAGCCTTGATTTTCTATCTCTGATTTCAGAATGATACCAAATAAGTCATGCTAAGAGTGTTGAATAATAATTAGTCACAATAATAACAAGATACATTAAAGGTATTTGGTCACAGATGTTTGAAAATAAATTATATATATGCTGTAGAAAACAATATCAGAAAGTTAGGCAAGTTAGACTGCATGCCTAAAATATCCTTAATTTCTCTTTGTTTAAGTTAATGGATAAAAATGCCACCAACTAGAAAGTCATAAGTTGTTATGCATGCATACTTAGCTGACATGTGGCTGCTGGTGCAAGCGTAATTGTTCCTGACACTCCTACAGTTGGTGACAGGAGAATCAGTGATTTTAAAATGCTCGCTTGAGAGGCAGTTGATTTATAAATTGTCACAGAGGATAATATCAAGCCACAGAAAAATTTTATTGGAAAATGAATTAAATTGATCAACTTCAAAACAAGTTTCAACTTCAGTTAAGAGAAGCGCAGAGAGGAATAATATGGCACTTTAAAATCATGTTGTTCTTTCTTTTCTGGGAAATGCAAAAATTGCAACAATACTCTTGCAAGAGAACACATTCAATGTATTTTTATTTGGGAAACCAGCTTGTTTAAGGCTTTTGTGAAAAGAGTGCCTATCCAACCCCACTAGCAAAGTCTGCTGTGAGATTCTAATTTAAACAGATACCTAATGAGATATAATTGAAAAGTCCAATATTTCAATGTTAGAACTTCCATTGAATGTCCAAATATCAGGTTAGGCTGATAATTAACATTTAATTTTGATTGCCCTTGGAATGCATTTTTCATTCCTTGGATAGGACTGAAGAGTCACACTGCTTTGCTTGCATGATAAAATGGGCTTACTAAAGTGGCTAATGGAATTCTTAATTCTTGAGTTATAGGCCCAAATTTTCGATGGAGAAATTATCTTGTGTAGCGAAAATCTGGGCCTGAGCCGATAGAGAGGCTCTCCATTGTGGCAAAAATTCAAGAAATTTTAAGTCCCACCCTTGAACAGAGTATTTCTTATTTTCATTGGGACAGAATTAGAGACAGATTGGGATTTGTGCGTGTGTGATTTACAGAGGCAGCTGGCCATTTAAGTCACTTACTGCTTCCAATGAAGCAAGATTTTGATAGATCAGGAGTATGAAACTTGAAGTGTACAGATTATACCAGTTTACAGGAGGTCTTGATGAATTAAATTGGATTGTCAGGGTACCCATTTGGATGGTCCCAGTGCATCCTTTAAGAGAGGTATGGCACCCTTTGCTATTGCTAAAGGTTTGTGCAGAAGCTCATTGGAACTGTCACAGCTATCAGGGAGCTGTCATAACTGTCATGAAGTTGTTGAACCTGCCAAAGAGCTGTCAAGGAGTATCAGATGTATTGGCTTAGAGGGGGTAAGGGCGAAGACTGGTCAGGTCCTTGGCTGACATGTTGACACTAAGTTGATATCGGGGCTAAAAAGGGCCATGAGGATGTGGGAGGCATAGAAGGGTATGAGTAATAATGGTGAATAGAGAGACATTTATTGGCACCAGATGGGTTGGATAGGCACTATCTTCACAAAATCCTTTAACAAGCTGATTTCCCAAATAAAAATGCATCAAATGTATTCTTTTACAAGAGCATTGCTGCAATTTTTGCATTTCCCAGAAAAGAAAGAACAACGTGATTAAAAAGTGCCATATTTTTCTTCTCTGTGCTTTTCTTAACTGAAGTTGAAACTTATTCTGAAGTTGGTCAATTTAATTCATTTTCCAAGAAAATTCTCCTGTGGTTTGATATTCTATTGGGTGGGGGGGGGGGGGGGGGGGTAACTGGGCATGAGTTCGCATAGGAACATTGGACTTGGGGACAGGATTAGGCCATTGAGCTCTTTGAGCCCATTCCACCATTTAATAAAATCACAGAATACTACAGTGCAGAAGAGGCCCTTCGGTCCATCAAGTCTGCACTGATGCATGAAAGGTCCTGACCTCCCCACCTAATCCCATTTGCTAGCGCTATGCCCGTAGCCTTGAATATTATTAAGTGCCAAGTATTCATTCAGGTAATTTTTAAAGGATGTGAGACATTCCAGACTGTCACCACATCTAAATAAAAACTTTTTTTCAAATTCCCCCCTAAACCTCTCAACCCACATTTTTAACTGACCCTTCAATTAAGGGGAACAGCAGCTCCCTACCCACCCTGTCCGTGCCCCTCACAATCTTGAACATCTCAATCAGCTTACCCCTCAGTCTTCTCTGCTCCATTAAAAACAATCCAAGCTTTTCCAACCTCTCTTTATGACTTAAATGTTTCATCCCAGGCAACATCCTGGTGAAACTACCTTTGTATCCCTTCTGGTACGTTCGCATTGTTTCTATAATGTGGTTACCAGAACTGCACAGAGTACTCCAGCTGTGACCTCACCAAAGTTCTGTACAACTCCATCATGATCTTTTTGCTCTTGTAATCTATACCCTGATTGATAAAAGTGAGTGTGCCACATGCCCTTTTCACCACCTTCTTAACCTGTCTTTCTGCCTTTAGAGATTTATGGACAAACATGCCAAGGTCTCTTTGTTCTTTGGAACTTCTGAGTGTCAGAACTTCCATAGCATAATTCCTTGTTAAATTATTCCTTGCAAAACTGTATCACCTCACACTTTTCAGTGTTAAACTCTATCTACCACTTACCTGCTCATTTGACCATCGTGCCTGTATTTTCCTATGACTCAAGATACCCAGCCTCACTGTTTACCAACCAGTCAATCTTTGTGTCATCGGCAAATTTAATGAACCTATCTCCACGCACCCTCCCCCCCACCCCCGCGCCCGCCCACCCACCCACATAGTCATCAATGTGATTTATATAAATGACGAAAAATAGGGGCCCAATATGGATCCCTGTAGTATGTCACTGTTCACTGGCCTCCAGTCACTAAAGCAGTCATCTATTATCATCTTCTGTCTCCTACCGCTAAGCCAATAATTAATCCAACTTATCAGATCACCCAGATAGGTGATGTGCATTTGCCTTTTTAGTAAGTCACCCATGTGACTTTGCGAGAGGCTTCGCTGAAATCCATGTAAATTACATCAACCACACTACCCCTAACCACATACATGGTTACATGCTCAAAAAAGTGCATCAAATTGTTAGGCATGACCTCCTTCTAACAAAACCATTCTGACTATCGTTGATCAAATTTTGTCTCTCCAAATGGAAATAGATTCTGTCCTTCAAAATTTTCTCCAGTAGCTTCCCAATCAGTGACATGAGACTTACAGGTGTAGAGTTCCCTGGATTGGCTCTACAACTGATCTTAAATAGAGGGACCATATTTGCTGTTCTCCAATCCATTGGTATCTTCCTGATAAGAAGTCTCACAACACCAGGTAAAAGTCCAGCAAGTTTATTTGGTAGCATAAGCCACTAGCTTTCAGAGTGCTGCTCCTTCATCAGTTAAGTGAGAGTTTTGTTCACAAACAGAGCATATAAAGACACAAACTCAATTTACAAAATAATGATTAGAATACGAGTCTTTACAGATAATCAAGTCTTAAAGATATAGACAATGTGAGTGGAGAGAGGGTTAAGCACAGGTTAAAGAGATGTGTATTGTCTTCAGTCCGGACAGTTAGTGAGATTTTGCAAGTTGTGGGGTTACAGATAGTGTGACATGAACCCAAGATCCCGGTTGAGGCCGCCCTCATGCATGTGGAACTCGGCTATCAGATTCTGCTCAGCCATTCTGCGTTATCATGTATCCTGAAGGCCACCTTGGCGAACGCTTACCTGAAGATCAGAGGTCGAATACCCGTGACCACTGAAGTGTTCCCCAACAGGAGGAGAACACTCTTGCCTGGTGATTGATGAGTGGTGTTCATTCATCCATTGTCGTAGCGTCTGTATGGTCTCCCCAATGTACCATGCCGTGGGACATCCTTTCCAGCAGCGTATCAGGTAGACGACATTGGCCAAATTGCAAGTGAATATACCGAGTATCTGGTATATGGTGTTTTCATGTGAGATGATGGCATCCTTGTTGATGATCCAGCACAACTTGCAGAGGTGGCATTATATGGTGTCGTCAACCTAATAACACAGACTATGCTGAGAGACTTTGCCGTCACACCTCTCTCACACTCCTGAACCACTTCATACACAGGTCTATACCATTGATCTTCCTGGTGGCCAGCGAGGATATAAACATTTGGGTCAGAGCCCCTGAAATTTCTTCCCTTGCCTACCACAATCGCTGAGAACACATTTATCTGGACCTGGAGATTTGTCCACTTTTAAGCCCGCCAATAATTCCAGTAACTTGTCATTCCCTATGATAATTTTCCTCACAACTTCACAATTTCACTCCCCGAGTTCCATAACTGCCTCCTCATTCTTATGGGTGAAGACAGAGGTGAAATATTCATTTAACACCCTACCAATGTCCTCTGCCTCCACCCACAGGTTGCCTCCTTGATCCCTCAAGGGCTCTACTCTTTCCCTGGTTATCGCCTTCTCGTTGATATACTCATAGAATATCTTAAGATTTTCCCTGCTTTTACCAGCCAGAACTTTCTAATATTTCTTAAGCTCCATCCTGTTCTTTCTGAACTCCACTAATACCTCCACAGCCTTAGGTCCCTTATACTTGTTAAAAGCCTCTCTTTTCCTTCTGATTGTATCCTGAATGTCTGAGCATACATGGTTCTTTTGATTTGTTATATCTTTCTATTACCCTAAAGGGAATATGTTGGGCCTCTACCCTCCCTATTTCATCTCTAAATGCACTCCCCCTCAATGCCGTTCTGTAGATTTTCCCACAAGTAACTCATTCCAGTCTATCTTGGCCAGATCCCGCCTTATTTTGTTAAAATCTATTCTTCCTGATCCAAAATCTTTTTCTACAACTTGTCTATTTCTTTGTTCCTGGCAAATTTGAATTGAACCATGTTGTGGTTGCTATCACCAAAATGCTCCCTCATTCACACACCAACCACTTAATCAGCTTCGTTCCCCAGAATTAGGTCCAGTGCTGCGCCATCCCTTGTTGGATCCTCTACATATTGATCTAAAAAGTTTTCTTGTGTATATTTTAAAAATTCTACTCCATCTGAGCCCTTAACATGATGGCTATCCCAATTAATGTTGGGAAAGTTGAAGTTACTTAATATAATTACCCTCATTATTTTTACACCCTTCGCAAATTGCACACATATTTGCTCTTCAATTTCCTGCTGTCTATCTCGGGTCTATAATAAATAACTAGCAACATAACTGTCTCTTTCTTATTCCCAAGCTCTGCCCACAAAGCTTCATTTGATGCCCCTCCAGGATCTCTCTTAAATCATCAAAACTCTTGACTTCCTTGTCTAATAAACCTATCTAATTCAGCCTTGAATAAATGTAAAGACCCAATTCCACTACCTACTTAGAAGAGAACTGCGCATACAACTGACATTTCTGGTGCAAAAAAAATCATCCCTGAAATGGACCCTTAAACAATGTCTCCAAGTTCTAGTTTCCTCCCAGTATTCATCCTATTAAGTCTTCTCAACATCATTTGTTTCAATAAGATCACCTCTCATTCTTCTAAACTCCAATGGCTGTAGGCTTAACCTGGTCAACCTTTTTTCGTAAGACCACACTTTCATCCTAGGAATGATTCAAGTGAACCTTCTCTAAACTGCTTCTAAAGCAATTATATCTTTTTCAAGTAAAGAAACCAAAACTGATTATTGTATTCCAGATGTTATCTCAAGGTCTGATACAGCTGAGTAAAACATCCCACTTTTAGATTCCATTTCTGCTTCAATAAATGCCAACATTTCCTTTACCTCCCTAATCACTTGCTGTATCTCCACACTAAGTTTCCTCTGTACCACTATGATTCCATTTAAATAATGGCTGGAACTCTCTGGCTGTTCATGCTGGTGGGATTCTCTCATCTCAGTAGCAGCGCATCCCCTATAATGTACCATGAGGTGGCTCCAATGGGAATTCCCACTGACAGCAGTGGGATCCAGCCAACAACATGCTGCCTCCCACTGCAGAGGAAAACACATAGGGAAGGCCAGAAAATTTCACCCAATATATTATTTTTCTTTTCTTCCTTCCAAAATGGAAAAGTTTGCATTGACCCATGTTTTATTCCATTCACCTAAGCTGTCCATGTCCCTTTGCAAACCTTCTCTTGGGCAACTTACTGTCTTGGTGCCATCAAATTTAGGTACCTTGCATTTGATCCCTTATTCCAAGTCATCAATATTAGTTGTAAAAAGTTGAGAACCCAGGACTGATCCTTGTGGTTCTCTACCAATTACAGTTTGCCTATCTGGAAAAGATCTATTTGTTCCAATTCTCTGCTTCCTGTTAGCTAACCAATCCTTTATCATGTTAATATATTACCATTATATTTTTGTTGTGGTACCTTATCAAATGCCTTCTGAAAATCCAATAAACTACATCTATGAATGTCCCCTTCATCCACCTTGAATGTTACTTTGTCAAAAACTTCTATTTGATTAGTTGAACCCAATTTCTCTTTTACAAAGCCGTATTGCTTTTCTTGATCACTTGTGATTTTCTAAGTATCCTGAAAGTTGAATGTTGGAAATTTAAGCATGTACAATCAATGGTTTGATGGAAAACACTTGGCAAGACAGTTAACTCAAAGGTGGAATGATCACCACAGAATGTTGTCAATCAGCAATTCATTCACTTTTCTTGACTCTCTTAGGTTATTGAACCATTTCCCGTAGCCCCACCAGGATCAGGCCATGACATTCCCGCTGCTTACCACCTCCATCATCTCCAAACATACCTTCCTGGTTACAGCATCAGAATTCTTCCTTCCATTTATGGGAAGAAAGTATCTCCCAGCTGCTCCTGCTGCACCTAGCAATAAGTTGAGAGAAGCATCACTGAATCAGTGCCCACTCTTTATGAATCCAAGTTCCTATCTCCTCCAAATTCAATTTTTGCATGAGCTTTAATCAAATTGAGATTATGTCATTTAGGTGTGCACACCATGTATTTTGGAGGACTGAAACCAAGAATTAAAATTGCAAACATTCAATCAAATTTCAAGTGGAGAACCTCCTTCCTCCTCTTCTCTTCCTCCTCCTCCTCCTCCCCCCGCCCCACCCCCACTAGGTTTATTTCTGGTGATTGCACACACTCAAATTCTCTCTCTCCACATGGGACCCACTTTTGCATTAATGTAGGGACCAGTATAACTCCTTCTACTGCTGGTCAATCTATAAACATGGACAGGGATCGCGTGTACAAGTGGGAACATCGAGGTTGCGGCGCAGGCTCGTTGGGCCGAAGGACCTGTTTCCCATGCTGTTTTGCTCTTTGTTCTTTGTATTTAAGTATTTAGTGATGCAATCCAAACAAGTAGGAATAGTAATTACTCTAGTAACTTCAGCTAATACATAAAAACAAATTAGAGTTTTAAGCTGTGCTGACATTTATGGATTGCATTTGACAATGGACCAGTTGTGAAAATTTGGTAAATGGGAGTAAGTTTATTCCGAGATCAGGATTATGTGTTTAAAGTGGAATTGCACTATAAATAAGCCCTGGGAGACCTAAACCCTATTATGCCACTTTGGAATTGAATCTCAAGATTTTAGCTACCTTTTATTTTTAATGCAAGACTTTCTTTCCCCAATTCTGTTTGAAGTTGCTGACAGTTTCTGGGATATCATGTTTCATGTGCTGGTAACTCTCTGGTGCTTAACTCATGTGGCTTCTTTGTTGATATATTATCACGGATAGAATTTAAGTTTTCCCTTTGCTGTTTGGGATCAGTATGTTTGTATGTAAGAGGCTAAGTTTCTTTTCCCCCAGCATTGTGAATTCTAAGTTAGATATCCTCTGGAGCAAATCTGAGTTTAAAAGCAGAGGTTATTTATCCTCACACACATCCTGAATTAAACAGAAGGTCTCATTCAACTCACCCATGCTCATATACTTTAAGATTCAGTAATGATAAAGGTGATATATTGTTATATTATGCTTATAATTGTACTTATAGTTATCTCATTTGCTTTCATGGCAGGTCAGTAGTAAGATGTAGTCGATACTTTAAAATTGAAGTGAAAATCTTATAAAGTGAGGGATTCTCAGTGGGCTGTGTAGTTTCTTGTAGTTGAGTTTCAAGGAGGTTGTCCTCAGGTGAATAAATTGGGCAATCTTTCTCCTCGATAGGATCTCGCATTTTTTTCAATGTAGTGATGTTTATTATCTTGACTTCTTGGCAGCTAGTTTGATGGCATTTGGTGGAACTCTCTGTCTGCAAGGTTTTAAAAACAAGCAACAAAGTTGTTTTCTCATTGTGTGATTTTCTACAAGTTCAGTGGTGATTTTTCTAGTAATCCTGTTTGTTGTTTGATACCTTGAGATTCACTCTGTCTAGTTTAATGAGGGAAAATTTGAAGATGCTATGATCCTTGGCCAGACCCCTCATGCTGTTAATGAGATCTGGTGAGGGGCCAATAATTTAAAGAAGACAAAATTTACGATTTAAGACACTCATTCAGTGAATAAAGGAAAAAGATGTCACAGGTTTTTCAAAACAACGATAAACTTACTAAAAGCTAGAAAGATAATTTAGAATCTGTATCGTAAACTCCTAATTTTCTGGGTAAGTATGAGATACACGTGAGTTAACATGTAAACTCTGGTCAAACATATCACACTACACAGTAAATGTAAATTGTGACCAAAACAGTTTCCATGGATTTCTCCATGAAGCCACCCAAAAGTCAATAAACCCTCTGAACCAACCAGTCTCACTGAAACTTTGGAAACTCTCACGAGAGAGACAATGTCCACCTTTGTGGAAAACATCTTGTAATTCTCTCCAAATGTTGTTCTAACTTGAATGACTTCAACAAAAGCCCATCTCACAAGATTTCAACCTCATCTCCCGAGATTCCATTCTGCTGGATTCCTGAGTACACAGGCACAATTTCAGCCCTTTTACCATGCCAAATAGAATATTAGTGTTCCAAAGGGATACTTTTATCCCAATGGCCTGCAGCACAAAGTCACCAACCTTCAGCTTCGTCCCTGGATTTTCATGGGATCCGCTTCAATTAGCAAACTAGGATGGCATCAACCACTGCCCACCTTGAGGATTTCAATCTAATTTCCCATGATTCTGTTCCACTGGATTCTCAAATACATACCAAAGAACCAAATTGCAGATTGTCAGCCATGCCAAATGGAAAACTACTGCTTCAAAGAGACACATCTGCCCCAGTGGCCCTCTTCAATTATCAGGGCTTCTCAAGAGCTATCTTTAATTGAAGTCTGCCTCCCTCTGTCCTTCAATTAACTTAAGGCCAGTTTCTCTGCTCTTGTTTAACTGAACTCAATTAGAACATGTTTCTGTCCCGGTCTTTGTTCCTTATCTGAGATTTCCTTTTGAGATCTCTACCTGTCCTCTCTCTACTTTTCAGGACCTCTCTCTGTTCCCCTCCCTTGTATCTCTTTGGGATGCTTGTTGGTTTTGGCACTTTTCACCCAGTCATTTGATCTAGGTTTTTGCACCCTCCTTTTCTCTCTATGCATAGGTTTGCAGGGCCTCTGTTGGGCCTGAAGAACATAAAGTTGCCAAATTGTGCATGTGCAGCCCACTGCTGGCCAGTACAAGTCCATGTGACCTTCGGGTTTCTTAACAAAGGTTGATGGGATCCTTTCCCATCTGCCTTACACACATTGGGCAGGATTTTCTGGCTTCGCTTGCCCCAAGACCAAATTCACCCAAGGCCAATGGACCTTTGTATGGTCTTGTCCCATCTGTTACAATTCCCGTGATGGTTGGGACGAGAAAATTCCATCCACTGAGTTTCAATGCTCCTTTTATTCAGATTGAAACAGAGAGTCAGGTTTGCTAGAATTCTATAATCTTTTTATGTTAGTCCATCCTTAAACAAAAGGATGTGTAAATTTCCCAGATGGCTCATAATGTCCATACATGAATGGATATTCATTTGAGTCTTTGGACTACCTGAAGATCGAATGTCAAAGATCATAATTTGCAGCAGTCATTTTAAAAGTACGTTTGTCCAGTTTCAAATTATGAAAGTACTTACCACAAGTTCATAACATACTGGAACATGACCATATATACACATCGAATACTTGTGCTCTTTTCAACTGTTTAAGGCAATGCAGCCAAACTTGATCATGCCTTCACTATACAGTTATCACAGTTAATTGAATAGTGATCAAGAACTTTAATTGAATAGTGATAAAGAGCTTAGTTGAAATTCACTACCTTTTTGCTCACTTGTAAGTTCAATGACCCAATTGTTACTGCTGAAATTAAAAAAAAACTTAAAGCATAAATGTGACTGAATCTGGGACTTCAGATGTAGTTTTAGTGCTTTTACCTAACAGTTCATCAAGAAAATCTAGCTTCACTCTTAATATGGCAACTATTAACCTAGTAAGAGCATTGGACAAAGTTCACAGTGCTTTGCAATTCCACAATTTAAAAACAGCGACTAAACAGAGACAACAGTGCAATACATCAAAAGATGTATGATCCCAGCTGTGAATCATTATTTTTCAGCCATTGTGAGATTGCAAGGAAACTGGAATTCCATCAGGCCTGTGTTCATGCTTGAAGTAGAGATGCCGGCATTGGGCTGGGGTAGTAAGAACTCAGTAAGAATCTAGCAACGCCAATTTTAAATCCAACTGATTTATTTGATAGTAAATTTGTGAGCTTTCGACACTCTGTGTCTTCGTCAGACAAATGCAGTGTTCTGGTCTGCAATAGCACACATATCAACACAGGCAGTCACAGATTGCTGATTAGAATGCGAATCCTTACATCTAACCTGCTATTCAAGTGTTAAAGTGGCTAACAATGTGTGTGAAGGGAATCCTGAGCATTGGTTAGAGAATTGTGTATTTTCTCCAGACAGCAAAGTAAGTGAGGTTTTTTGCGGGGGTTACAGATGGTGTGTCATGAAGCCAAGATCCCTATTAAGATCGTCCTCATGTGTGCGGAACTTGGCTATCAGTCTCTGCGCTGTCGTGTGTCATGAAGACCCCCTTGAAGAACATTTACCCGCAGGTCGGAGGCTGAACGCCCATGACTACTGAAGTGTTCACCCACAGGAAGGGAACTGTTTTGCCTGGTGATTGTTGAGCGATGCTCATTCATCCGCTGTCGTAGTGTCTGCATGGTCTCCCCAATGTATCATGCTTTGGGACATCCTTTCTTGCAACGTATTAGGTAGACAACTCGGCCAACATTGTCTACTTAATACGTTGCAAGAAAGGATGTCCCGAAGCATGGTACATTGGGGAGACCATGCAGGAACTATGACAGCAGATGAATGAGCATCGCTCAACAATCACCAGGCAAAACAGTTCCCTTCCTGTGGGCGAACACTTCAGCAGTCATGGGCATTCGGCATCCGATCTGCGGGTAAATGTTCTTCAAGGGGGCCTTTATGACACATGACAGTGCAGAGTCGCTGAGCAGAGACTGATAGCCAAGTTCCGCACACATGAGGACGGTCTTAATAGGGATCTTAGCTTCATGACACACTATCTGTAACCCCCGTAACTTGCCTGGGTTAGCAAAAAACCTCACTTACTGTGCAGTCTGGAGAAAATACACAATTCTCTAACCAATGCTCAGGATTCCCTTCACACACATTGTTAGCCACTTTAACGCTTGAATAGCAGATTAGATGTAAGGATTCACATTCTAATCAGCAATCTGTGACTGTCTGTGTTGATATGTGTGCCATTGCAGACCAGAACACTGCATTTGCCTGACGAAGACACAGAGTGTCGAAAGCTTGCAAATTTACTATCAAATAAATCGGTTGGATTTAAAATTGGTGTTGCTAGATTCTTACTGAGTTCTTCATGCTTGAAACCAATGCTGTATCCACCACCATCTGGGAAGCATAAGGTTGGCTTAAAATTTTGCCCTTAGCCTCATTAATGTTAATTAGACAAGAAGTTGCTATCTGTTGCACCTCCAGAGGTGTTTTTCTATTTGCATAAAACAAATATTAGGGAACTTGGCAGTGGCCCAATGATAAGATTGAGATTTGAGGGTGGAGCAGCATTGGAAAGGTTTGTTAATAGGTTGCTGTGGAGCTAAAGAAATTCTCTGCTCTCACTGGTGCTACAGGCATATTAAAATATGTTTTTATTTAAAATTTATTTTTTGATGATAGCTTCTGATTAAACCGTCATGCTTGTTTCATTGTCACACTACGACCAGCCCTGACTCCTGTTTAACCCAAAGTAGTTTCTGCAAAAAGGCATAAATCCAATATTCAATCCATCATTTAGATTTGTAAAGGATTTGATACCTGTAAGTGGTCATCAGGAATGTCTGCAAATCTGTCGGGGACAATATGTAGCCACTCATAATGAAGACAAAGATTGGATTTGATGGTTTCCCACCCATTCTGAAATTGGTTCTTTTTGCTTTGTTTTCCACCCTGAAAACAGGAAGAATGAAGACCAATATCTATCTCAGAGAGAATTGTGAATTTATTGCACCTAAAAATGAATAAAATGCTGCAATATACCATTTAAAGCTCTTCAGAGCCCAATATTGGTGATTATTGAGCACGAGTCAATTCTAATCCGAGCCAGAAGAATTTGCTTCTTGCAGTGTTATGCTTGGATCAAGAATTATATTCAATTAAGGTTGACTCAAATGACTTAAATACACAACTGTTGTACAATGCTAGAAACGGAATTATGTTCAGATCTGGAATACTTTTTCGAAAGTCTATTGTTTAGGAGAAGGTTTTGTTGTTTGGCAAACCAGATGTAACTTGGCAGAGAAATGGGAACATTGCAATTTGATGTCTTTGCGGCAGCGATTTGAGAATTTTTTGGGCAATAATCACTGATGTTGATCCATGACTAACCACTTTCTTTCTTACTACAAGCAGGTCAGGAATACAATTTCCTCAAGATGGAACCTGGTGAAGTGAACTCCCTCGGGGAAGCGTATGACTTTGACAGTATTATGCACTATGCTAGGAACACCTTCTCAAGGTTGGAGTCTAAGGTTACATCTCTTTGACGTTTACATTTTGTCAGCTGGTAGAGTATAATGGAAATTTTATTTCTGGCTTAATGCTATTTTGGAGCTTTGCTCCCCATATTGCGTAGTGAAATTATTCATTATTCGTTCCACCCTTACTAATTTTAAAAAAAATTTATTCATTCGTGGGATGTTGGCACTGCTGGCTGGACCAGCACTTATTGCCCATTGCTGATAACCCTTGAACTCAGCGGCTTGCTAGGCCATTTCTGAGAGCATTTAAGAGTTAACCACATTATTGTGGATCTGGAGTCGCATGTTGACTAAACTATATAAGGCGGATTTTCTTTCCTGAAGGGCGTTAGTGAACCACATGAATTTTTGTGACAGTCAACTCATGGTTATCATTAGACTTTTAATTCTGGATATTTAATTCAATTCACTTTGTGGTGGGAATGAAACCTAGGTTCTCAAAGCATTACTTTGGGTCTCTGAATTACTAGCCTATTGAAAATACCATTGCACCACTACCTTTACCCGAAGTTGTACATTAAACTAATGATGATTACGTAGGAGATCAGAAGACTAGAATGGCTAATTGACTTCAAAGAATTGTTACTAACTACAGGATTAAAATTTTCTGAAACCAGATAACATAGATATCAGACAGGATAACTTCAATAGGTAGCCATTTACATTTGGAATGTGTAAAATATAGCAAAATGAAGTTGGAGCAGGAGGAGTGTATAGTTATCAACAATCCATATCCATATTCCAGATATGTGCTCAGTTGGGTGATTTCATGCCCAACTCAGCACATATTTAATTTCTGTACTTCTAAACTTGGAATGGTAAAATTTATTTCTGCTTTTCATTCAATTATTCATGCTGAAAAGGATAGGTTTTCAAACCTCCCCCAATTTTCAACACAAAAGCCAAATGTGAAGCGTTCAGTGCTGCCTGACTTAAATCAGCTAACTACTCCCAAGATCCGCCACACTCACTACATTTGCATATTGAATCATTGAGGGTGCCTTCAATATTTGCTTACAGAAAATTATTAATGGAAGATCATTTGGAGTGGAATGGCAGAGCTCAAATATGCAAAGATTGATGTTCAAAATTTATAAAATAGCACTGTCAGTAGCGGCTTTGCATGCTAAGGATTGTAGAATAGGAATTTTGGAATGAGATTTTGCCTGAGTTTCTTCTGTCTATTAAGCAATTGATAGAAAATTATGGGATGCATTGACCTCTACATCCAATATGCATTGCTATCTTACAAAGTTGTACTCCAGGAGCACAAACTCATAAAATCTATGTCTAACAGTGCTATAGAACTGATTTCCTGTTTAGTCATTTTAAACTTTACATGATATAGGTCAAAAACAAAGCCGACATTGTTCCCCAAAGTTCCAGGTTTAATAAATAAGTGTGTTAGCTTTCATAAATTCCGGCCGAGCCAAGTAGACATCTTTTTGGAATTTCTTTTTCTGTTGTGCATTCTAATATCTCTGTATTCCACACCAACTGGAAACATCTTCCAGAATATGTAGAGATGTAAGTTATTGTTGAAAAAGCGTGCAATTATCCATTACTTCCTTAAAAATTAGCAGTTTAGTATTGTGATTTAACTTTTAAGTGTACGATAATAAATACTTAAATTTTTTCTTCATTATTTGATTGCCAATTTATTCCTTTCAATCCTTTGTTGAAGGATTAACTTTTTCCTGGAATACACACTCCCTTCCTGTACTTGGCAGAAATGACCATTGTGCACGTGTGAGCTGTACTAATTAAGAACCAGAGAGATTTGTTTTTACTAAATTGCATACCTTAACTGAACCTGATTCTCTCTATATTCAAAATCTACATATGCACTTATCCAGCATGGTGAGTGCGCAGTGATCAAAAGCTGGAGCCCTGGCAAGTTGCCTTTGACAGCAACTTCCAAACCTGCAAACTCTACCATCTAGGAGGACAAGGGCAGCAGATATATTGGAACACCACGACCTGTGAGCTCTCCTTCAAATTGCAAACCACCCTGACTTAGAATTAAATCAGTGTTATTTTGCTGTTACTGGGTCAAAATCCATGAACTTTCTTCCCAGCAGCACCATGATTGTTCATAGAACAGGTGGACTGCAGTGGTTCAAGAAGGTACATGTAGAGGTTTGCAGCATGGAAACAAGCTCTTTGGCCCAATTTATCTACACCACTCTTTTTTAAAACCCTAAGTTAATCCCAATTGCCCACATTTCGTCCATATCCTTCTATACCCATTGTACCCATGTAACTATCTAAATGTTCTTTAAAAGACAAAATTGTACCTGCCTCTACTACTACTTCTGGCAGCTTGTTCCAGACACTCACCACCCTCAGTGTGAAAAAATTGCCCCCCTGAACACTTCTGTGTATTTCCTCTCTCACTTTAAATCTATGCCCTCTAGTTTTAGATTCCCCTCCTTCGGGAAAAGATATTGATTATCTAGCTGATCTGTGCTCCTCATTATTTTATAGACTTCTATAAGATCATGTCTCAGCCTCCTAAGCTCCAGAGGAAAAATTCCCAGTTTATCCAGTCTCTCCTTATACCTCAATTCATTAAGTCCCGATAGCATCCTAGTAAATCTTTTCTGCACTCTTTCCAGTTTAATAATATCCTTTCTATAATAGGGTGACCAGAATTGCACATAGTATTCCAAGTGTAGCCTTACCAATGTCTTGTACAAGTTCAACAAGACATTCCAACTCCTGTTTTCAATATCCTGACTGATGAATCCAAGCATGCCAAATGCCGCCTTCACTACTCCATCTACCTATGACTCCACTTTCAAGAAGCTATGGACATGTACCTCTAGATCTCTTTGGCGATTCTTCCAGCCCATTGCGTTGTTCTAGCAGTGTAACGGGTCGGGAGACTTTAGCAGAGGACAGTTAGCAGGCTTCCCGTTGGGGGGCATGGCTTTAGTGCGTCCCTGGCCATCAGATTTCTGGCGTCATCAGCTCTGGGCCAGAAATTGGCACGAAGCTGAATTAGTTATGTAAATGATCATTTTACTATCATTGTGGGCTTGGGACTGAAGTCTCCAGATCTGCAAATGTCCGCATCCTGCCAGGAATGTTTCACTCCAGTGGAGTTTATAACAGCTCCCTACTAGTGTGGAGCTGGCAACCTGACCCCACTGGAGTGAAAGAGGGTCCTAGAGACCCTCCAGGAAGTTAAGGCAAGGAGACCTCCCATCGGGGATTGCCAGCTTAGTAATGCAGCCCGGCTCCCTGGCACTGCCCAAGAGACAAAGTGACACGGCCAGGGGAGCACTTTGGCATTGCCCTCTGGGCATCAGGCAGAGCCAAAGGGGGCGGGCTCTCGGATCCACGATTGGTAAGGATGGGGGGGGGGCACCACTGTCACTCTGTGCTAGGATCAGTGATGGAGAGAGGAAGGTAATAATTGGAGCTGGCCATCGGGGGTGGAGGGGGGTGTGGGTTGAGGAGGTTGACCCATTGTGGAGGGGGTTGGGACTGCACCGGAGGGGGGTCAGAACTGCCAAGGTGTAGGGTGTCCAGGCTGCTGGTGGGAGCTGGGACTGGTTTGGACACGTTTGTGGGGCCAGCGATTAGGTGTGGGACGGATTGGTGTGAGGTTGGCCAGCGATTAGGAGGCAGGCAGTGTCGGGCTACTATGCATGTGCCGATCTCAGCGCTGATGGATTGGCACACGTGCAGTAGCCCGTTCAGCGCTCTGCTGCCGGCCTCTCCAGCAGGGACAGGCCCTGCCCACTGTTTTTAGCATGATTCACGCTATGGCTCTCTGTGCACTGGCAAATGGGCAGCACAGTGCCACAATGGTTAGCGCTGCTGCCTCACCGCATCAGAGACCCAGGCTTCGGTTACTGTTTGTGCAGAGTTTGCACATTCTCCCCGTGTCTGCGAAGGTTTCCTCCGGATGCTCCAGTTTCCTCCCATAGACAAAAAATCATGCCGGTTAGGTGCAATGGGCATGCTAAATTCTCCCTCAGTGTATCCGAACAAGTGCGTAGCGTGGCGACTAAGGGCCTTTCACGATAACTTTATTGCTGTGTTAACGTAAGCCTATGTGTGATACTAACAAATAGAAATAACTGATGCACAGTATGCGAGCTTAATTTTGAAAATCCTGCTGGAAAAAGCAGCAGGGTTTACTTCAGTTTTTATGCAAATACTTAGAATTTCTTTTGGGGGAATTCCACCCAAAATCTCCAACCCCCACTCCTAACAATTCATAAACACAAGTGGAGTAAACTGACAATATTACCACAGTAATTGACAGTTCTTTCTTTTTCTTAGAGGAATGTTTCTGGACACCATTCTCCCTGGACGTGATGAAAATGGCATAAGACCTGCTATCGGCCAACGCGCACGTTTAAGTAAAGGAGACATTGCACAGGCAAGGAAGCTGTATAGATGTCCAGGTATTATGCTGCACACATGGGGATTGGGCCTACATTTATTAGGGTATAATTAAAACATAAATTACGGTAAATACTTGCAAAATACAATTCCTTGATATGGCACTAATGTCACAAGGTTTTAGAAATCAGTATTGTTGCTGTGATGAGCAATCATATTATCAAGAATATAGCTTGTTATTAATGATCAGCAAATTATTGTGAAGGGAGGCAAATCACAAAAATGTTAAATTTAAATTGCACTGATTGCAGAGCACAACAGTAAGCTAGGGCAGACTCAATTTGCAAAGCGCTCAGCCTTGACTCTTTTTGTTTCCCTTGCCATCAGGATTCTTTGTTTAGATTTCAGGCTCTTAAACTCTCAGTGTCAGGACTTATACAGAGAGGCCAAGAACATGATTAGATTCAGCCACACACTCATCTGATGTTAGCTTCACGACTGTAAATGATGAGTTTGTTTTTCCAAATGAGACAATGTGAGTCACGTTTGAGGCTGAAAGTATCCTATCACTTTCACATGAAAGCAAGCCGATTTTGGGTAAACAGTGACTTGAAGCTGACATGACAGCTCTAGTTTCACATATCAATCTGCTGATCAAACACATGCAAACCAAACCAGGCAGAAACAATAGTTTGGTTTTACTCAGGATGCAGTACAATTCTAGCTTAAAACCACATTGTCTATGATGTATGATGTAGAATAACCAGGCCTCTTTTTAAGTCAACACAGTGGGCCAAATTTTACGGCACATCTGCCTGAATTTCACATGATCCTGCCTGAGGCCAATGGAGAATGCCATTCTCTGAGCCTCGCCTGCCCCCAGAATTGGGACAGGCATGCCAGTCAAATTCCAGCTAGTCTTTGAATCTTTTGAGGATTTCCTCCAAAGTGATGCTGTGCTCTTCATGTGACACCCCTGTTATAAAGACACTATTCAGATACATAACCACTCTGGGGATCCCTTGCAGAAGTGCACTGAAAGATAGTGCTTGCGGATGAAATGCCGAAGGGTAACCAGTGTATTGGAATCAGACCTTGTGTGTAATAATGGTAACAAATTTCCTTGAGTCTTCCTCCAGCACATGCTGTTAGTGCGCATGACTTCTTTCCAATTTTGAGTACATGAGGCCTCCTGCCAGTTTTGCAGAAAGATCTTCTATCCTAGGGATAGGATATTTGATTTGAATTTAATTTGATTTATTATTGTCACATGTATTTGTATGCAGTGAAAAGTATTGTTTCTTGAGCAGTATGCAGACCAAAGCATACTGTACATAGGGAAGGAAAGGAGAAAATGCAGAATGTAGTGTTCTTGTCATAGCTAGGATGTAGAGAAAGATCAACTTAATGCAAGATAGGTCCATTCAAAAGTCTGATGGTAGCAGGAAGAAGCTGATTTTGAGGTAAATGGTATGTATCTCAGATACATTTTGTACCTTTTTCCTGACCAGAGAAGGTTTGGGCAGCCCTGTTCAAATTCAATTTGTAATCACCACAGATCTCCACTATGAGGTCTAGTTTTAACAGTGGGACAATTGGCTTAGTCCACTCTGAGAATTATATGGGTTTACGTATCCCTATGTCTTCAATTGCTTTAATTCCACCTCAACGTTGTTTTCCTCATGTCTGCATGGGTTTCTCCTGGGTGTTCTGGTTTCTTCCTACAGTCCAATGCTGTGTGGGTAGATGGATTGGCCATGCTAAATTGCCCTTTACTCCCCATGGAACTATCGGGGATTTGCAGGGTAAATACATGGGGTTATAGGAATAGGGTCTTGGTGGAATTCTTGCTGGTGCAGGTTTGATGGGCCAAATGGCCTCCTCCTGCACTACAGAAATGTAATGAAACTTTTTGATGTAGGGTATAAGGGACTGGATGGGCTGTAAAAAATTGCAGAATACAAGGGTAAGTGACAAAGATATACATATCCGATGAGCTGGATTTTGAATTTCCGGGTCCCAATGCTACATTGTAGCAGTGTGTTTTTTAAAGGTTAAGGCCCCTAATTGACAAGTTTGTCACCCTAGCTGATAAGGCCTACTTCTGGAGAGTTGTTTCAAAGGCAGGCAGCAACCTTGACTAAGTTTGCTGTTTCCTGAAAGAATGCAGTTGGTGGGTGAGCAGAAGGCCAGTGGGCTCATGATCCTAACAAATGTCTAACTGCTCATTCGTTAGGCACTTTATCAACTCTGCGCAAGCAGTGGCAACTATATGCTACTGTATGATCATTTCAATTCGACTATCCTTTTTTGTACAAGATTTTCAGTCAGCAGCTGCAATAAATAATGTTTTTCTGCTGTGCTTGCAACCCTTGTACACTAATGTTCCCCTGGCTGTTCACTCTTCCCCTTCCTACCATTAGGTCCAGAATAAAAATAAACAAAACCCATTTAAACCATTTAAATAGCAATAAAAAGACTCCTGAATAAGCAGCCGATGTCATAATGAAGAAAAATTGCGTATAACTGCAGAGAACATGATTAAAAAAAAATACATTTCTTAAAGATACAGTAGCATCACAACGTACTCATCTTCAATAAATCAAGATATTCCCAATTTTTGAGGTCAGATAAAATACAAAAAGTCACTGAGAAATGAATGTTAGTTGTTCCACATATATTTGTTGACATGCGCATGCACACACACATACACACACACATACACACACACATACACACACACACGCATACACATACACATGCATGGATGTACACAGGCAAACATGTAAAGCAGAAATCAAATGAAGCAGATTTTTGGGGATTTTAAAGCACTTTTTTGAAGTTCTATTGGTGTCTTTAGAGTCATGTGCCAGAATTATAATAATATTTTGCATTTGCTATAATATTGCGAATTGATAAAATATTACATAACAGGAATAGCATGGGAAACAAATAAATCACCGTAACACACCAATTATTGCTGACATGGTAGTAGGATGGCAGTCATTCATTAATTATTTTTTGTCTGCATATATTTTTTTCTGTTAATAGAGTTCAAAGAAATTTCCTAGCTTTTGCCACAAGATCACCTGCGATATAGAAACCAAAGCATTTATCCCCTCCAAAGATGTATCAGTGTGTACTGATTGCAGTTTGTGGCTATTCTGGTCAACTACACTTGGGCATCTTTTTCTTCCATGCCACTTCTCAGTAACACTCTATTTACAGGAGTAGATGTGAAGAATAACTCAAGATTTTTAGTGTGTCTGTACAAGCCTCAAAGGTTCAATATATTTGGTGGCAGTATTCCTGAGAAATACTAGGTGGAATTTTCTCAGAAATAATAAGTGGAATTTTTTCAGAGAAGTACTATGTGGAACTTTCTCAGAAAAATTTTAAGTGTTGAACATGCAAGGAAAACCATTTTTCCAATGAGGTAAGTTTCATGAGCTTTGTGCATCACAGAGGCAATAATCTAATTCCTGCCAGTGGGGGAGCGGGGCCTATTCATGCTGGGAAGCCAGCTGCAGGCTGCTAAGGTGCTACTGCTCATGTCCTACACAGCAATGGGAGATTTGTCAAACCCACTCGCCCTCCCCGATCACTGGCGTCCTGATTAGTGGCCTCAACCCCTGATTGGTCTTACTGACCAGCCCCAATGCAAGATACCCCCTTTTTCTCCCTTCCAAGCAATCCCTCCTCCAGTGCCTATAGGACAGTGCCTGGGTATCTGGTGGGCAGTGCCAAACTGGCACTGCCCCATGCTTCTGCTGTGCCTCTGACCACCCTGGCGGTTTCAATGATTTCCGATCCCACTAGGAAAGTAATCACATTTGGTCCCTGTTGGTGAGAACTATTTGAAATCCTTGCCAGTGAGCAACTCCACCGGCAAGGCTGGGAAGCTAAGTGAGCCAGGGCAACTATGTCTGGGGTTCACTAATGGTATTTAAATCAGCTTTGTGCTCTCCTTGAGACTGAATACACCAGCAGAGCAGGGCCGGTTGTATCAGGAGAGGTGAGAAATTGAGCACGAGCCAGAATTTTTTGCACATATTTTTCACCAGGCTACACTATTCGATTAGCACAGAAGGGTGGAAAAATAACGCCTACCATGTTTTTATTATTTTTAGCACTGATATTGTATATTGTTCAGTGACACTCTGTAGATAGGACACATTTGTTTCACGACAATGAAACAACATAGTTGAATGTCTGAAGATGTAACTCGACCCAGACCACAATTCAGCAAATGGTTTGCTCAACCATTCATGATGTACCCTCCACTTCTTCAGCAGCATTGTGAGTTTGGAGTAAAGCTCCTAACTCAATAGGACTTGTGATCATAACATACCCCCACATAACACATCAGTCTCATTCACTTACCTTGCAGGGACTCTTCCTCACTCATAATCAATGACTTTGTTCCTTCGTTGCTAACTAATGTACTCCAAAACTGCATTTGACTCAGCTGGCATCTGCTGTCAGTGATGTAGGTGAGAACGAAAACCACACACCCACTTCCTCCTGCTGCATTACAGCTTTGGTTTGGAAAAAACTTCCGGATGAGCAGATGGACATTCTTTTGCATTTTGTTGTTAAAATGAGAGTACATGCTGTATTTCATGCTGGAGCATGAGGGGAAGCTTTGAACTTGTTGACACTGAAAATCATTAGTATAGTGAACATATGTGATTATCATTGCACAAACCAGAACCATTGCATTTCCACAAACTTTGTTTTAGGTCAGGATCTTCTTGCCTCTGAGGCAGATATTACCTCAGCACAATGTTGTTAGTGCAGAAGGTTTTCTCCTTCTGCAATAAAATAATCAGCACTACTTGAGAGAAGGAAAGGGAATGTGACATTTTCTATATTGCAGCGTCTTGTTAAGCATTTATGTTTGATCGGCTAGATGTCACAAAGAAATCAATCAGCATGTTGGAGCCTATAATTCAAGCTACTGCAAAATTTACATTGCTCTGACAGCATTGTTTGCTCAAGGTGATATGCACTTCCTTTCTCTGGAAGTGCAGCTCCCACTTACTCAGACATTTCAGATGTAGGCTGGCTGAGCGAAGACGCTGAACCCTCCAAGTTTTTTCAGGGTTGCTGCTAATATTCAACAAGCTAAAAACCCCGCAGTTTACCAGAGCGGATTACCACTAAGTTTCCCACTGCTTTTTTAGATTGATCATCTTATAAATTAGAATTTTGGTCTATGGAATTAGCTGGAGCTGTGTGGGAAGAATCCCAATCCTGTTGAAACATGACCCACCCATTCAAATTCTATAAAACAATTCAGCTGACTAGTCGATCATGAAGAGTGCTTGAAGTACAGCATGTCTGCTAACCTCAGGATTTGGAATACAGACATGGTCACAAATTGAAATAGTTTGAAATTCTATGAATGGATGTGTCTTCTTGGAACCATCTTAACCCCAAAGAGACTTCAACTACTTTCTGAAGTAACCTAAGAGCCCACTCAATTAACTTATTGCAAAGTATAATCACATCTTCTTGGAGCAATGAGGAATTTGCAATAAATGTCAACCTTGTCAGTGATGCTCACATACTGACAATGAATCAAAAGGGTGGCTACTAAACAATTAGCAAATGTGAGTTTGAGTCCTTGTTAGTCAGCAATTGAGGAACTCATGGCCACACTTGATCCTTTCTGCTCATTTTTCAAGGTCTTGATAGATGATTCCATCAGAAATACAACATAATTTGTTAAAAGGAATGTTGCAATATTTTCAGAAATATTTCACCTTAAACCTACGTCTGAGAATGTTATCTGACCACATTCATGAACAGAATGGATAACTGTAAGCAACCTCATTTATTCAGTCTATTACCACCCCTTGCATGGATAATAAGTTTAAAATACATATCCAAGATTTAGTCATGCAACTTTAGGCATCTGGTTACTTTTTGAGGTCAAATGATGCAAGCATATCAAAATTGATGGAAGCAGTGCAGTATGAGTTAAAAAAAACAATTTGATGTGGGCGTGATTTCGTTTGTGCAATTATCAGCAAACACTCCAGAATTCTCTGTCACTCTACTGCTGCAAGTCCTGTTCTATCTGCGGGATAAAACAAAGGTAGGGAGTAAAGTGATTTGAAGTTTCATGGCTTTGAGTCATAAAGGACAAAAGATACTATTCCATCTACCACCTTTACCTCAAATGGAAGGCAAATTTAATCCAACCATAAGCGTAAGAAATAAATGCTGGGAGAGATGTGAAAGTAATTCATCTCAACATCGTGACAATATTTTACTGGGTATTGATTGAGCTCAAACAAAATTGGTCAGTGGTACGCAGAAAAAAAGCTCTTTCATTGCTAAAATTGTATTTGTTGCAACAAAAAAATGCTTGTGATTGTTAGACACTAGTCATCATGGTTCAAGGAAGTGTCTTGGCCAGATAATCTTCAACTGTTTCATTAATAACTTTGAATCTGTACCTGGTCAGGAATGAGGCTATAAGCTGATGATTGCATACAATTTAGTTCTGTTCACAACTTCTCTGAGTTTGAACTTGGATCTGAATAGCAGTCAGAATTCATCTGATCAGTAGCAGGAATGACCATTTCAAAATACAGAGATCACAATCACCTCCTTTGATTTTCAATGACACCATCATTGCTGAATTCCCTACCATCAATATTTTGAGGTATCAACATTGACCTGAAGCTGAACTGGACTAACCATATAATAATTTTCCGAGAATAACAATACAGAAACTGGAGATTTTGCAAAGAATCTTGACCCTTGCAAAGCCTTTCCACCAAAGCACATGTCAGAACTATGATGGAATATTTAAAATAGTCATAGATGTGTGGGGCTATAATAATATTCAAGAAATTCAAAAACATTTCAGAAGTAATTGATCGGTAATCCGACCATTGATTTCACTCTCCATCTTCAGCATCATCAATCCACCATTATTGCACTATATATGATCTGCAGAGAGCATTGCATGATTACTTTGCCAGTTAGTGCCTATTTGAATTTCTTGATCATAGAAGTCAATCTTCCTGAATTGTTTTTCACATTGCCAGGTCACAATCCTGGGATTCCCTAGTTTTTTTTTAAGAGCAACACAGCACGGGAAACAGGCCCTTCGGCCCAACGAGCCCGCGCCGCCGTCATAACTATATAGTAGCAAATCCATTATCCTATTTTAATATTCCTATATAATAATATATATATTATGCCTAATATGGAAAATTCTCACCATAGGGACAATTTGTTTCCCAATCAGCCTAAGAGCGAATTTTTGGGTTGTGGGAGGAAACCAGAGTGCCCAGAGAAAACCCACGCAACCACAGGGAGAACGCGCAAACTCCCGCAGACACCGGCCCAATTCCAAGTGTCTGCACAGCCACATCGATAGTCTCTGAGCTGTCATGGGGCCCTTCAGATGGTCCACATAAAGCACTCATTTACGACATGAGGTACCAGGCAACCCATGAATCAACATCCAAGAGCTGTACCCGCACCACCTGCCGAATGCGTGCTCAAATTATGGACCGAAGTACCTGTGGAAAAAAGCCGTAGTTAAACAGTCCTAATATATCCCTCTATCTGCATACCGCTCATGTGGCTGTCCAAGAGACCCTTAAACAGCCCCAGCGTGCCTGCTCCCACCACCTTACTCGGCAGTGCATTCCACACCCCACTACCCTTTGTGTGAAAAACTGCCCTCTAATATTCGTCCTATACATAGCCCCCTCACCCTATGGCCATGACCCCTCGTCCTATCCATTTCTAAAGGTGGAAAAAGTTTACCTCCATTTACTCTATCTATACCCCTTACAATCTTATACACCTCTATGAGATCCCCTCTAAGCCGACGTCTTTCAAGGGAAAACAACTCCAGTCTATCTAATCGTTCCTCATAAGACAGTCCTTCCATACCAGGCAGCATCCTGGTAAACCTCCTCTGCACTCTCTCCAAGGAATCCACATCCTTCCGATAGTACGGCGACCAGAATTGGACGCATAATTCCAAGTGAGGCCTAACCAAAGTTCTATACAACTGCAACATCAAACTCCTACTCTTGTATTCTATACCCTTTTCTATGAAAGCTAACATACTATACGCCTTCTTTATCACCTTCTCCACCTGTGAGGACACCTTCAGAGACTTGTGAACTTGCACCCACAAGTCTCTCTGCGTCTCTATGCTCCGCATAGTTTTACCTTTTATCCTATAAATCTCTTCTACATTTTTCCGGCCAAAATGCATCACCTCACATTTATCCGGATTAAATTCCATTTGCCATCTATCTGCTCAGTCTACCAACCTGTCTATGTCCTGTTGTATTGCCTGACACTGCTCTTCTGTACCCGCCAATCCAAGCATCTTGGTGTCATCAGCAAATTTGCTGATCTCACCACCTACCCCTACTTCCAAGTCGTGTATGTAGACCACAAATAGAAGAGGACCTAGTACTGAGCCTTGTGGCACTCCACTAGTGACAGGCTTCCAGCCGGAAAAAGAGCCTTCCACTACTACCCTCTGTCTCCTCCTCCCGAGCCAGTTCTCGACCCAGCTACATACCCGACCCTGTATCCCATGCGCCTTCACCTTCTCTATCAGTCTACCATGAGGAACCTTGTCAAACGCCTTACTGAAATCCATGTAGACGACATCAACAGCATGTCCTTCATCAACTGTTTTTGTCACTTCTTCAAAAAATTCCAATAGATTTGTAAGACAAGACTTCCCCTTGACGAAGCCATGCTGCGTATCCCTGATCAGATCGCAGCGCTCCAGATGCTCATACATCCTGTCCCTAAGGATTCTCTCCATTAGCTTACCTATAACTGAAGTCAAGCTCACCGGCCTATAGTTCCCTGGGTGATCCCTCTGACCTTTTTTAAACAACGGTACTACGTTTGCTATCCTCCAGTCTTCTGGGACCTCACCTGTGTCCAAGGAAGAGACAAAGATTTGCGTCAGAGGCCCAGCCAAGTCTTCCCTCAACTCCCTTAGCCGCCTGGGGTAAATGCCATCAGGCCCCGGAGCTTTATATGTCTTTAAGCTGCCTAACAGCCCCAACACCTCTTTCCTCGTAATCCTTATTTCCCTCAACCGATCCTCAACTTTGTCAACATCAGGCACAGACATCTGTCCAGTCTCCTGTTGTGCTGTTGGCGCTGTTGTGACAGCACTATCACCACATGGATTGCAGGGATTTAAGGAGAAAGTTGCATCTCAATTTTGTTAGGGTAACTAGAGATGGACAATAAATTCACCAGCATTCTATAAATTCCGAAAACAATACAAAACAATGCATGTATAAATAGTATTCACATGCATATATAGCAGTTTAAAATAATTGATATGCATTCTAACCATATCCAGCACCAGAACCCTTAGGGTAGAATTCTCCCGTTCTGGGACTAAGTGGTGCGTCAAGGATGTGAACTGTTTCCCACTGAGTAGGCTGGCAGTAAAACTATCCATAATCTCTGGCCCCAACTTAATTAATTTTGCAATAGGGAGTTTCATTCCGAGACTTATTCAGTAGCGCGGCAGGCATGATGGCATGTATCTGGTCACCATGTTGCCATATTGTATCTGGCTGCCATGTTGAAAAGACATCCAGCTTCACCAACCCATTATTCAAGAAAGAAGATGAACTTCCTGCAAGGCAGATGGATCTCCAGGAACACTCAGAGGCTGGATGATAGATTGCCTGAGAACCAAGCCAAATCTCCAGGAACATTTGGATATTGGAAGGTGAACTTTCTCGATGACACAATGAATCTGGAAAATCCACCAATAGATGCTCCCACCATCTGCTGCCTTAGTGAATCCTGACGTGAACAGCATGTTGTTCCAGACATGTTTAGATCAGTGTGTTTTTCCAGCTGTGTTGTGGGGAATTGGGCATGGTGAATGTTTCTGGGTGGGCCTTCATTTGCATTCCATGAGTGGGATGCAAATTTGTTCTTCGCTGGCCTCTGGCGCTTTTTCTGACCTGCTATAGCAAGCATCAATGGAAGATAGCTGGCAAGTCCATGACAGCGTGAAATTGACTTCTGAAATTCCCACCATATTCTCTTTCCCATGCCCATCATTGAATGTCTGTGGGGATTTGGGAGAATTCTACCCTTAGTGGTAACTTTCTTTAGATTAGACATTTGTATCTGCTTTGCAAGCATGCTGTGTTATTCTGATTATATTAAACTTATGTTTTCTTCTATCTATATTGTAGTTTAGAGGTGAAATCAGTCTTTGACATTAAAACAAATGAGGCAACAATGAATCAGCAGCTTGTTTTGTATCCCACTATTTAATGAGAGAAGATTGGGCAGGCAATGTCCTATTGTCCATTTTGTGCTGTGCTGAATACCAGTTTACCTCTCTGTATAATGAAAGATTATGCTCGAAGATTGTGTACTACATTTTTTATTCACTCCATCAGTCCTGTAATGTGATCATGCTGCAGCTGGTTTGCGTGATCACCATCACTTATGTTTATAGATGGCTCAGCGCTATTTTTGTAGTTTATTTCTCCTTGACTACCTAGTTGTGTATTAGTTGTAATTCAACCTAATACATCCTAACTTTAAGAATGCACAATGATTAAACTTATGCCAAGGGTTGAAGAAAATTAACTAATTTAGCACAAGATTGGTAGACTGAGAAAATTAAACCCCTTCAAGTGTAACAATTTATTTCTAGCTTACTAATTTTTAACCTGCATCACTTGATATTTAAATCCTTTGCCTCATTGAACAATTTTATTTGTGTTCAATTCATAAAGAGCCTGTCCTTGCTGTCAAAACAATGGCAAGATTAATGACTCTTGTTGTTAATTATTCAGAAATGATACAACAACTTAAGGTGAGGAGCAGATATGTGGCTAAACATGAATTTCTGCAAGTGGCTGTCTGAGTTATGTCTCTGCCATTAGCTGTGGGAAAATTGTATCTTAACTATTTACTCCCTTTTGTTAGGAACTTGCTGTGTTTGCGCATTAATTGTTTATAATGTATAATTGTATAATTTCCTTGGTTCTAAAAAAAGTGGGGCATCACATTAAAAGGGTTTTGAGCTTTTCAGGGAGCTTTTTAAAACAGCAAATTTCTTCCTCTTAATCTAATCTTTCTTTCCTTTGTTTCTCCTTCTGTACCTAATGAACATTATGGGCGAAGTTTTGGAAAGGATTATAAGAGAAAGGATTTATAATCATCCAGAAAGGAATAATTTGATTAGGGATAGACAACACGGTTTTGTGAAGGGTAGGTCATGCCTCACAAACCTCATTCTTTGAGAAGGCGACCAAAGAGGTAGATGAGGGTAAAGCAGTTGATGTGGTTTCAGTAAAGCATTTGACAAGGTTCTGCATGGTAAACTATTGCAGAAGGTATGGAGGCATGGGATTGAGGGTAATTTAGCGGTTTGGATCAGAAATTGGCCAGCTGTAAGAAGACAGGGAGTGGTGGTTGATGGGAAAAGTTCATCCTGGAGTTAAGTTACTTGTGGTATACTGCAAGGATCTGTTTTGGGGTCACTGCTGTTTGTCACTTTTATAAATGACCTGGATGAAGCCGTAGAAGGATGGGTTAGTAAATTTGGGGTTGACACCAACGTCATTAGAGTTGTGGACAGTGTGGAAGGATGTTGCAGGTTACAGAGTGATATAGATAAGCTGCAGAGCTGGGCTGAGAAATGGCAAATGGAGTTTAATGTAGAAAAGTGTGAAGTGATTCACTTTAGAAGGAGTAACACGAATACAGAGTACTGGGCTAATGGTAAGATACTTGGTAGTGTGAATGAGCAGAGAGATCTGTTGCATAGATTTCTAAAAGTTGGCACCCAAGTTGATAGGGTTGTTAAGAAAGCGTATGGTGTGTTAGCTTTTATTGGTAGAGAGATTGAGTTTTGGAGCCATGAGGTCATGTTGCAACTGTACAAAACTCTGGTGCGGCCGCACTTAGAGTATTGCATACAGTTCTGGTTGCTGCATTATAGGAATGATGTGGAAGCATTGATAAAGGTACAGAGGACATTTACCGGGATGTTGCCTGGTATATTGGGAAGGTCTTATAAGGAAAGGACTTGAGGCTATTTTCATTAGAGAGAAGAAGGCTAAGAGATGACTTAATAGGGCATATAAGGTGATCAGAGGATTAGAAAGGGTGGACAATGAGAGCCTTTTTCCTCAGATGGCGATGTCTAGCACAAGAGGACATAGCTTTAAAGTGATAGATACTCAACAGATGTCAGAAGTAGGTTGTTTACTCAGTAGTAAGGGCATGGAATGCCCTACCTGCAACAGTAGTGGACTCGCCAACATTAACATAGGACATAGAACATAGAACAATACAGCACAAACAGGCCCTGTTTAAGGGCATTTAAATGGTCATTGGATAGACATATAGATGATATTGAAATAGTGTAGGCTAGATGGCTTTAAATTGGTTTCACAGGTTGGCACAACATTGAGGACTGAAGGCCGGCACTGCATTGTAATGTTCTATGACATGGAATTCATTCTCTTTCATTCACCTTCCTTCTGCTGTTTATTTTCCCTTGATTTTCACAAATTAAATTCTGTTTCTTATTCTGTTTGCTCTCTTCCAGACTGTTTTGTTTCTTGGTGGTCAAAAATATTTTCAGCTAAATATTTTAAATCAAACCTAGCTAATGGCAGATTTTGTTAGATGCTTGCTATAGCAAAAACCTTGTCCACAATTTTGAATATTTCAATTAGATCACCTCAAATCATGTTTTGAAAAGAAAGTAAACTATTTTCCTTAATGCTTCCCCACAAATTAAATTCCTGAACACCCAGAATCATTTTGCTTGTTTGCTTCTGTGAACCTCCCAAAAATAATATTTTTTTATAATAAGCGATCAGAAGTTTGCATAGTACAGCAGTTAGAATCTGAAACATGCCAGCCTTTTTCAGCAAAGCAATCTGTTTCACTTTATATTCCTGTCTGTCTGCTAATGGAACCAAATGCCAGAATTTGCTGCATTTAGTTTAGCAATGTGGAAACATCCCTGAATTTCTTCCCTGAACCTGAAATTCAGGTGTATGTTGCTCATCATCTGATCATTAAAATGAATGTTCAGAGAAAATACAGGCAATGAAGTTACCAACTTTTTATTTTGCATGGTTGATAAATGAGGCTGACTGCCAGAAATGCAGCGTCAAAAAATTTCCAAATGGTCTTTTAATGCTTACATTTAGTGTACCTCCCACTGTGCATTTTTGTGCCGATTTGACAATTTTAGTTGTAATGCCCTTGTTTACGTTTTAATACTGGTGTATGTTTCTGCAAAGTAGTTAATCTCCTTGACAGGGAAGGTTGTAGACCTGTTTTAGTCTTCAGGTAAAAGTTGGAGTGATAAGTGAACTAAAATGCTAAAAATGCAATTCAGTCCCAATTTTGAAATTCCTATTTTGACACAATGCTTTGACTTAATATGAGTATGTGTTGTAGAATAGAAAAAATTAGGACAACATGAGAAATTAGAGGATTTTTAGTTCTTCTTCACTAGTTGGAAACTATTTATTTGGTCATTAACTTGTGATGAATTCACTTATTCCCTTTCTGTCGTAAACTGGCCAACTGCAATTTTAAATTTCAGATGAGAAGGGCACCAGATGTTATTGCAGAGTGATACAGTATTTGTACAATTTTCTTTGTCAGGTAACTCTACTTAATGATAATATGACAAGGCAACTGGTGTCACCAATTGATCAATTTTACTCCTGAATAACTTTTTACTCCTAAATAATTTATGGCTGATACATGTATGGAAAAGCATCATCATGTGCATTAAAAAAAAAACAAATTCTCAGGTTGTGGATGCTGCTAGCAAGCCTGATATTTATTGTCCATCTCTAGTTGTCCTTGAGGAGGCAGTGATGATCCTTCTTTAACCACTGCTGTCCATGAGGTGAATGCACTTCCACAGTGCAGTTAGACAGGAAGTTCCAGGATTATGGTCCAATGAGGATAAACAAATATTTCTCTATCCTTCCCTAAGATGAGGGCATTGCTGGCAAGTTCAGCATTTGTTTCCCATTCTTAATTGCACTTGAACTGAGTGGCTTGCTAGGCCATTACAGAGGGCAATTAAGAGTCAGCAACATTGCTGTGGGTCTGGACTCACATATAGGCCAGGTGAGTTAAGGATGGCAGATTTCCTTCCCTAAAGGACATCTGAGCATGTAAAAGAACATGTTCTAATAAAGGCTATTTAAATGGAGTGTTTATATTCAAAATATATTCTTGATATTTATCCATAGAGGCCTCAAAATTTGATGACACCTGAAAATAAATATGCAGATTGTAATTTGTGATTTATCAGTGCTTGTTGGTTTTGATGCAGGCAGATGATCATGCAGCTTGCTCATGACCATGATCGTAGCATGCTACCATTGCTGCCCATTGAGTAGCTGCGTACCTCAGCAGGGGCATGGCCAGTGCCAGTTGAAACTAACCTATACTATCATAGTCAGCTGCACCTTTAAACATGGAGATACATTATAGGTGGAGCAGGTTCTGAATAGGCAACTTGAGATTGATTCTGATCTGAGAAGAACAGGACATGCTCCAAAGTTTAACTGACATTTTACTGGAGGTTTTGGTTGAAGAACCGTAAAAAAAGTGATGTGCTGCAAAAATCCAGGAAATCCTCCAGCCAAACTCTGGGAAGACAATGGTATAGCCATGGTTGTTAATACCAGGAGTTAAGCACCAAGGGCCAGAGTGCACTGTTCCAACAAGTTCAATGACCTTATCAAGGTTACTGAATATATCTTCAAATAACATATACCATCAATTACACCATTTGCCTTGTACATAGTTCAACAATTCATATCAACAACGAATTATAGTTAATTTTCATACACTCATGCATTTCGCACTGCACAAGCTTTGTGTCATGTCTCACATCTTGGATACACTGCCAGTTTTTCAAGCATGATTATCACATCATTTAATCATGTTCCACTACATTCACTGACATGCTTCCACCTTCTTTTTGAGAGAAGGTGTTGCATCATTCAAGGCAGTAGGAGCTAACCAGTAGCAAGGACCAGGTACAGCTGCTTGTCCTTATTCCCATGGAGGATACCCTGCTTTCCTTCATTGGATCAGCCTTTTTGAGGCCTTGGCCAGTACTGAGCTGAAACAATAGAAGATGGTGGTGTTCCAATACCAAATCCTCCTGCCTGTATCTTACTTCTCATCATTTCACAATCTGTTCTGACGTGTTGGAGCAGAGCACCCTGACCCTCGATGTTTAACTCCTGGCATTAACAACCATAGCTATCCCATTATCTTCTCAGAGTTTGACTGGAGGATCTCCTGGATCTTTGTAACACATCATTCTTCTTTACACCTCTTCAACCAAAGCCTCCAGTTCAACTTTGGAGCATGTCCTATTCTTCCCAGATCAGAATCAGTCTCAAATTGCCTATTCCAGGACCTGTTTCACCTACAATATATCTCCATGTTAAAAGGTGCCAGCTGACTATGGTAATATAAGTTAGTTTTGACTGGTGCTGGTCAGGCCCTGCTGAGGTACACAGCTACTCAATGTCTTCTGCATGTGTTGCAAGTATGAATCTCTTATTTCCCCCTCACTAGCCTTTCTCTTTCTGAATTCCAAGAAATGCAAACCAGCAGGTAGTGGTGGAAGAGCAAGAACACAATCAGGATGGAGAAACACGTCACTCAGTCAAACATTCGCAGCCACCAGCTGTGATATGAATACAGAGTTACTTTAAGGGAAGAGTTTGATTCTGCACATGGCGAGCCACAGGACATAAAGAGTCACCAGCCAGGGAACAGAATATGCTAATGCTGGCACCAGCTCTCCTGATGGCAAGTTTTGTTCCAGAGGACTCAGATAAACATTCAATGGAACAGGCTATAGAAAAAGGCATAAATAAAAATCTTTGGAAGTACTCAGCACCCTTGGAACGATGAACTAGGAGGTGGATTTACCACGCAACCAACCCCACATTTCGTGAAACTGTTAGGCGACCTGCCATTGGCTGACGGCAGGAATTTTTTTGTCCTGACCTTGTCAATGGAGTTTCCCCTTGCCACCATGAAACCCACCAGCACGATCAGTCAGAGACTTCTGACCACTGTTTACATTTCAGATCTGTGAGGTTTTAGCAGAATTGTTGAGGATGAAGTGGAAACACCTGAGACATGATTTCACACTCATAACCATCAGCTCAATTACCAAGACTGAACTTACTTCAGAGAACAGATGAGAGATGGGATCTGTAGATGATGAAAAAAATAAGGCTGCTTGGAATGCACAATGAAATGCTTGACACACTGACAAGCCAACCATAAAACTATAATGCAAGCAATTGCACAGAATGTGGGGGAGTTCTGCACCAATTTTGTACAGGACTTTGAGCAACTTCAAGCTCATCCTTTCAGAATGAAAGTCATGACCAACTCCAAGAGCCTACTTGTTGACTGAACCATGATGCAGCATCTGACGCATAATGTATTAGCTTTCATTGCTGTACAAGCGGAAACTGTTTAATATCTGAGTGCAAGCTCAAACTCATGATCAAATTTCTGCTCTATAATGTCAACTTGCTTCCATATAAGCATAGACTGTGGTCATCAGGCCTGTGAATACCAGTGTTCGAAAGGTCTTGTAGGAGTTCACTGAAACCCAGTCTTCTAGCAGATTACAAGGATAGTGAAGTTACTGTCCCAGTCTGAGACAGTGATCCCAAGGAGCACAAACCTGTTGTCGCCTCTCAGGAAGACAACATGCATTCTTCCACATAGCCAGTGCCCTTACTGTTCCATCCATCTAATTAAGACTCCTGCTGCTCACTTCGATTGGGTGTTCCATAGCCCAGCCTTTTAGTGCCCAAGCTGCTTGAAGTCAAGATGATGCCAAATCGAGGCAACTTCTTGCAAGCTATCCCCCACATACCCTCTAATTCTATCTTTTATTTTCATTCTTTGCTATTAAAACTACACTCACTTCTTTTCTCTACACCCTAATTATGACTATAACATTACTGAACCCTCTCCCTTCCTTCTCCCCTATGGACTCGACGAATGGTATGTTTTGTCAGTATCGCATGCAAGAAACAATACATTTCACTGTACCCCAGCACGTGACAATAATAAATTAAATCAAAAGGTCATTGTTCAAGGCTATATACTGTCTCCTCCACTGAAGGTCTGCAGCCTTCCACCAGCTATGCTGTCTTTGGTATAGTATAGGAGCATTTTGATTGGTATCATATAGGATAGTGCCTAAGAGAATGCACAAAGCGGATATTTATATGAAATTAATTTAGAATATTCATTTTGTGGTGGTTTTTATGTTTGTATTGTGGCCAAACTGACTCTGGGCTGGTCAGTCAAAGAGGGGAACATGAATTGTGAGGCTGTTGGTAAATGAGGAATTGAAATTGCATTTACTGCCATCATTGATAATACTTATTAGAGAGAACCTGGCCAGCAAAGGCCAGTTTAAATTGCCTGCTCCCTTCCTCTTCCTCTGCTCCTGAACTGCTCACTGTATAGTTGGTGGTGAGAATTGTCCCCTCATGATGGTGGGATTGTGTGATTTACAGAAAGCACCATGAATTTGACATGTGCTTCTGCTGAAGTTAATATATGCTACTAGTCTGCTCCATCAAATTTGTGTGGCAACGTGGCTTTTGTTATATGCTTGCTTTCCATGTGTACTTTTCGACCAAATGGCACCATCAGCATGTGGTCAGCAGATTGCCCTTGTCAGGCACTAGCCACAGTATTGTTTATTGTCATGATTCAAATGCAGTTGGAGCAGTGGACTGCCTGTTGTCGGAATACAGAACATTGACCTGCTTAATGGCTTCTCTGCCTTTTGGCTAAGATCAAGTGTCGTATTGACATGCTGTACTTGGTTGAAGTCGTTAGGTTACATTTCAGCTTCATTTGAAGCAATTTTTAAAAGTGGCATCTTGGCCTTCTGGCTAAGATGCAAATGAGATTAAACCTTGGAGAAGGTACTATGTCTGCTCTAATCAGCTTGGATCATGTAGATCAAGCCCAAGATAGGAGGTGAGAGCCCAGCTTGGATCAGGAATGTTTCAACTTGTTGAGACTCTCTGTTGGACTTGATTTGATTTGGAATAAAAACAAAAAAAAAGGCCTGTGGTCATATATCAGCTGGCAATTGAGAGAATGGAAACTTTTTTGATTGCAGTACATCTCAGAGTTGACATATGGTGCCCATAAACTCTGCACCATGAAGATGCCTGTAACCCACACAAGACAGAATGCTAGTTTTACCTGCTATATTTTGGCAAGCAAAAATAACATGCAGACATCTCTCTGAATAGAGAGCATCTGTGACCTCCCTTACTCAATAGTAGATACCTAACGGTGAGATGTCAAAAATATCTGCAGCCTGGAAGGTGTCCAATGTATAAAAGTTTAGTTTTATACCTTATGGCAATGCAGTGTTCACCTCACTCTGATGTTGCAGTCATGGCAATGTTAAGTGGCAGGATTTGATAAGGATGTCCTTACTGAAGTGCAGATGTCTGATTTTCTTCATAATCATGGTCATTTATGGGAGCATTAGGAAGCCAGTTGTCCCAGTAATTGCTGAATAAATCAAATAATGCCATCTCTGTTTGAAGCATTCCAGACAATCTGACTTCACTGTTCCATCACTGTGTCTACACCATCACTGTGGACCCAGAAAGTTTATTTCCTTCAATTCCTTGTCCAATTAATTTGCTTGATTGTTTCAACTTCTACCACAATTTTGGGCAGAGTTCTAGATCATCACCACTCACTGCATAAAAACGTTCTTCCCAAATTTCTCCTGCACTTCTTGCCCAAAACCAGACAAAATAAAACTAAACCTTTTAACCTTAATATTGAGGAGCACGACTGCCAGTCTGAAAAATAACCATTCACCGCAACTCACTCTTTTCTGTTCTTAAGCCAATTTTACTTGGTACTTCATCAAATGCTTTCTTAAAATCCATATAGACAACATCTACTATTTCCCTTCATCAACAGTCTCTCTCTGTCAGTTCATCAAAATATCAAATTAGCTAAACATGATTGCTTTTACAAGGCTGTGTTGCCTCTCCTTAGTTAACTGAAATCTCTTCAATGCTAGTTAATCTTTTCCCTGATTATTTTTTCTAAAACTTTACTCATCACTGATGTTAAACTAATTGTCTTGTAGTTTCTAGACCTGTCATAGTGTTGTAGAGATTTATAGCATGGAAACAGGTTTTTTGGCCCAACTTGTCCATGCCGTCCAGTTTTTGCCAATCAGCTGGTCTCAATTGCCCACATTTGGCCCATATCCCTTTATACCCATCTTACCCATGTAACTTTTTAAATGCTTTTTAAAAGACAAAATTGTATCTGCCTCTACTAATGACAGCTTGTTCCAGATACTTACCACCCTCTGAGTGAAAACAGATGCCTCACTGGACCCTTTTGTATCTCTCTCCTCTCACCTTAAAACTATGCCCTCTAGATTTAGCTCTCCTACCTTTAAGAAAAGATGTCCTTACATCCTTCCTTGAATAAAGGTATCATATTTGCCTCTGTCAAATCCTCCAATACCCTATTCCCCTGCCCCTTTCCCCAAAATCAAGGGAAAATTGGAAGATTCTGGCAAGGTCTTCTAATATCTCCATATTTCCAATAATAACCTAGGACGTAAGCCATCCTGACCAGGCAATCTATCCATTGTGGGGACAGCCAGCTTATCCATTACCTCGTGCCTCTCATTTTCACCCATCTATTACCTCTGTCATCTTTACTTCTGCCGATATTTTGTTAGCTTTCTCTTCCTTAGTAAACATCAATACAAATAACTCATTAATATACTATCCTTGTCCTGTGTCTCTAGCATACATCACCCTCTTACTGTTTGCATGTGAATAGAGCATTATTATGTTCTCCTTTAAAGCTGACTATTTGATTCCCATGTTTCTCACTTTGCCAGCCTTGTTTTCCTCTTTGCTTCCCCTCTCAATCTCTTTTCATTGATCTGGTTCTCACTTGATTAATTCACCTGACATGAATCATGTACCCTCCTTTTTATTGTTATTTAATTTTTTTAGATAGGAAAATTGCTCCTGAAAAACTCTTTGGATGGATATGTTCTTCTGCTGAAAGCCCTTCTTTACCATCCCTCTCCTCATTTTCCCTCTTGCAGCTTGCATCATTCTGTGTTCTTATTCTCCCTGACATATTACAGTCTAAATGGAATACACAATACTGCATCATGCTTGAAACTAATAGTTTGTGCAGAATCCTTGAAAACACCAATTCCTTTAACATCTGCCACACAACTCCCTGCAGACTTCCACAATTTTACAGAATGCTTGAAAGCACCAAAGACTTCTACTACTATCATAGCAATGTAGAAATCAATCAGCAACGATCCCAACAATAAACAGTAATCATTTTAAATAACACTGGTATGGGGTCCTGAATGTGTGTTTCAAAGATGGTGTTAGCTAGAGTGTTGAGTTTCCAAGTAGATTATAAAGTTGATTAGCATAATGATCTGCCTACTCTGAATAGTTCAGGCTGATGATCACTATGTGTACATTAACACCCTTCCCGATGTGGTGGCTGGTACAGTGCATAACAAAAGCATGTGCATGTGTTGCTGATGCCATTTTAGACCATGAAAGCCATACGTAACACAAGGATGCCTGTGTGCATCCAAATTTTACACCCACAATGCTGAATTTTATGGGATCTGCAAGAGCAGGATAGGAAGCAGGGATTGCCAAAATATTGGGAGCGGATACACTTGCACAGAACACTGATCTTTTGATATGGTTCTGCATTTTATGAGTAATGAGAAAAATATAGTGCTGTACAATATGATGGAATCTTAATTAAGTTCATTGATAAGGTAGCTAAAATGAATTTACATGTATCCAAATGTAATTTTATGGAGCTTTTGAATTTGAACAAATGGGGCATAGAAATCATAGGTATTCAGATCCCTGACCATTTGAACTTGGTAGCAATGAAATAAAGTCTTGGTAGCAATGAGGTAAACTAGTGTAAGTGTGATTGTTGGCGTGAAGAGGAAGAATGGGCATGATAGGCGATTCATGACCAGTGATTTGAACATGTGCAAGCTGCACTGGGTAATGGGTGATCTTTTAGGATGCAGAGGGCCATTGACTTGGGAGCCGACGCCATTCCTTCTTGATGCAATATGCCACAGGTCCATCAAGTAACTATCAAGCAGACTCCTGGAAGGATTACTGAGGATGAGCTTCAGGTGTCTCAACTGATACAGTGGAACCTCTCAACTTGCCCCAGTGATCGGATTTGTGGTAATCTACTAACCACTGCAAAGTTTGGCACAACAGGGCAAAGAAGCCTTGCCTGATTTGGAATTAATGCCATTTGTCACCAAATGAGAAAGATGTGGTGGAGTGAATGAGCAAGTGACGCAGGATGAGAAACTCCTTGCACCAGAGTTAAGGAGCATTGAGAGACACAGAATGGAGTCTTGCACAATTCCATACATATTTGTTCTGTGACTCCAATGCATATTCAGTGTAATAAAGACTCACCTTCATTTAAACTGACTGTCATCTCCTTCATCTCGTACTCTGGTGGGATTTTTGGGCTCTTCCCACATTGGGATCTTCTAGTCAATCTAAAAGTGACAGCCCCCATGTAGGGTTCCTTGGCAATGGGATGGGAGATCCATGTAAAACATCGTAGACATTGGCGGAACTGGAAAATCCTATCAGTGGCCAATGGTGTGTTGATCCTGCCGATAGGAAACTTGCTGTGGCAAGGATGAGAAAATCCCACCCTCTATCTCCCAGCTTCACAGCGCAGATTGACAAAGCTTTCCCAGCTGACAAGAAATGACCTAATCCAACACCATCTGTTCATCGAGGCATTTCAACAAAGCAGCAACAAACGCATGGGCGAGAAACAACGATTGCTATGTCAAAAATTTATTGGCACTACCATATCAGATTTTAACAAGTGCAAACTTTTAACATGCATGTACCCAAGAGCATTGAGTGCATCTCTTAATGGACTTACAGGTGCTTCTGAGAGATGTAATCTCTGAACTTGCAGCTGAAGTGGAGGTAGGCTTGTGATGATATTGGAGGTTGTTCACTGGTCTGAGGCATCTAGGGCCCCAACATACTAAGAGCATCCTGCATAGGTGCAGGTCCTTTCTGTCACCATGGCTACTGGAGGCATTGGTAGACGGTCTGAGGAGCCATTGTGCACACTCTGAATGTTTTGAGAGGAGTCTACAGATAGCAGAAGGCTGCTCCACCTCCCTTGCAAGGGCACATTTATACCTCAGTACTGACCAGAGAAAGACAAGGGTATGGTGGAGACTCTAGATGTCTCATTCTCTCTTGCCTTGTCATTGCGAGATAGAGAGAGTGACAAAAGAAGTCGGGTGTTGCTTTAGGGAGAATGTCACAGCTATACAGAAAGAGGATACCTTGGTGGGATCATGCAGTGAAGTCATATGGGTAAAACTCAGGAACAGGAATAATGCAGTCACACTGTTGGAGTTGTATTACAGATCTCCCAACAGCCAGCATGAAGTGGAGGAGCTGATATGCCGACAGATTATGGCAAGATATCAAAACAACAGGGTTACTGTGATGGGCGATTTTAACTTCTCCACTATAGACTGGGTTCCTTTAGTGTAGGAGGCTTAGATGGGGCAAAATTTGTTCAGTATGTCCAAGAGTGCTCCTTGAAGCAACATATAGATAGTCCAGCTGGGAAAGAGACTATCTTAGACCTGATTCTGGGAAATAAGCCCAGGCAGGTAATTGATGTCTTAGTGGGGGAACCATTTTGGAAACTTCTATAAATTTCAAGATACTTGTAGAAAAGAATAGAAATAGCCCCAGAGTGAAAGTACCAAACTGGAGAAAGACAATTATTACAGAATTAGGCAGGAGCTAGGGAATGTAGATTGAGGGTGGCTGTTTTGAGGGTAGATCTGATAAACAGGAGTCTTTTAAAAGTCAGTTGTTAACAATTTAGGACAAGTATGGCCTTTTAAAAATGAAGGATAAAGATGGCAAGATTTGGGAGCCCTGGATGATGAGTGATTATGAGCTTTGTGAAAAAGAAGAAGGAGGCGTACATAAACATTGGGAAATTGAAAACAGACAAGGCTGTTGAGGAATACAAAGATAGTAGGAAAGAGCACAAACAGAGACTTAAGAGGGCTAAAAAAGACCTGAAATGTCCTTGGCAGGCAGGATTAAGAATTTTTATGTATCTATAAGGAGGAAAAGAGTAGCTAAGAAATGGGTAGGTCCATTCAAGGACAGTGGAGGGAATTTGTGTGTGGAGCAAGATGAAGTGGGTGAGGTCCTTAATGAATACTTTGCATCAGTACCCACAAAGGAGAAGGATGTAGAGGATGGTGAGTGTAGAAAGGAGGATGTTGACACTCTAGAACATGTTGAAATAAAAAGGAAGGAGGTATAGGAGGTTTTGAAAAATATTAAGGTAGACAATCTCTGGTAGAGTCTATCACAGAATACTGAGAGAGAGGTGAGGAAAGAAATAGCTGAGGCCTTGGCCAAAATTTTTGTATCCTCTTTAGCCATGGGCGAGGTACCAGAGGGTTGGAAAGCAGCTAACATTGTTCCTCTGTTTAGGAAGGGCAAAAGAGACAATCTGGGAAATGACAGGCCTGTGAGCCTTACATCAGCAATGGGAAATTATTGGAGAACATTTTTCAGGACAGAATGCACTCTCATCTGGGAGAATAGGTTTATTAGTGATAGGCAGCATGGTTTTGTGGAAGGGAGATCATGTCTCTCAAATTTGATTGAGTTCTTTGAGGAAGTGACAAGAAACATTGACAAGGGCAGGGCAGTGGATGTTGTATACATGGACTTTACTAAAGCCTTTGAAAAGGTTCTTTATTGCAGGCTGATACAGAAGGTGAAGTCATATGGGATCCAAGGTAAGCTGGTAAGATAGATACAAAACTGGCTTGGGCTTGGAAAACAGACAGTAGGAGTGAGAGAGTACTTTTCTAACTAAAGGTCTGTGACAAGCGGTGTTCCACAAGGATCAATGCTGGAGTCTCTGTTGTTTGTGATATACATATAAATGATTTGGAGGAAAATGTATGTGGTCTGATAAGTAAATTCTGAAATGATACAAAAATTGGGGCAGAAGCGAATAGTGAGGAAGATTGTCTGGGGATATAGCAAGATATAGATTGGCTGGAGATCTGGGCCGAGAGGTGGAAGATAGAACTTAACCCAGATAAGTATAAGTGATGTCATTTGGAAGGTCTACTGCAGGAAAAAGGTATACAGTAAATGATAGAGCCTTTAGAAATATTAGCATACAGAGGGATCTAGATGTTTAGATCCACAGTTCCCTGAAAATGGAAACTCTGGTGGACAAGGTGGTCAAGAAGGTGCATTTCATACAGCAGTTGGGGTGTTGAGTATGGGAATTGGAAACTCATGTTGCAGCTGTATAAGACTTTGCTTAGTCCACATTTGGAGTATTGTGAACAATTCTGGTCATCAAATGATCAAAGAATGTTGATGCTTTGGAAAGGGTGCAGAAGAGATTTACCAGGATGTTGTTTGGTTTGGAAGATTTAGACTATGAAGAAAGATTAAACAAACTTAGATTGTTTTCCATTGGAGTGTTGGAAGATGAGGTGGCGGGGGGGAACCTGAAAGAAGTTTACAAGATTATGACAGAGTTGGATAGAGTGTACAGCCAGAGCCTTTTTCCCAGGGTCGAAGAGCCAATAATTCAGGGGCATAGGTTGAAAGTGAGAGCGAAAAAGTTTAAAAGAGATGTAAGGGCAAGTTTTTCTCTCACACTGAATGCCTGGAACATGCTGCTGGAGGAGGTGGTGGAAGCACGTTCTATTACAACATTCAAGAGGCATCTGGATAGATTCATGAATATACAGAGAATAGATGGATACGGACCACATAGAGACCAGAAAATATAAGATTAGAGAGGTATCTGTGTCGGCAGAGACTTAGTGAGCCAAGGGACCTGTTCCTGTGCTATATTATTCTTTGTTTCTATTGAACTCACAGACAAGGTGATGGCATGTAGCTTTGTGTGTGTCTACAGTATTAACTGATTGGGTCTACTGGAGCTGGCTGCCTATGAGCGTTGCCAGTCATTTGATGAGGGAAGCTATTTGCACATGCAGCCGAGACTTGGCAGCACAAAAGGCCTGTATGGACTCCTCCATTGCCCGCACTTGGGTGCAGCAAGTCCCTGCAGCTCCACAGATACCCCCTCACCTCTTGCTGCAGCTCTGGCACCAGAGATGTGTCATCAGTCTGGGACTCAGCGTGGGCTTAGCCTCCCACAGAATCTCCAATTGTCAGTGACTTTAGCTGTCACAAAATCTATCAGTTGCTCTGACAGATTGTGCTGCACTCAGCTTATGACCTGAACCAAATCACGAGCTCACACCTACTGACAATTTAACAGTACCATACACAAAGGAATTGGATAAATATTTGAAGGTTAAATATTTACAGGGTTATGGGGAAAGAGCTGGCACGGTGAACTGACTGACCACTTGCTGTGTTATAGGTTTCTGATTCTGTTTGTTTTAAACTCATTCTATAATCTCTTAAAAAAACATAGTGATCATCTTTCATGGTTTCAAGTTCAAATTCATGTTTGAATACAGTGTAGAAGTCACATATTTTGAAACAATAACATTATTGATTTAGTTCAAAGAGCAAACAAAACAATATTCCATTCAAGGGTATACATTTTAGCCTTCAGGTTTCAAGGATTACCTGAAAGAAAGTAGAAACGGCACACATTATTTTTGTGGGTTCCGGAGGGAAAGTACTGATCCTGTGAAAGTGACATTAATATTAGTTTTCCCTTGCCTATCAAGCTTTACTGAGCTGATTATCATGGTACACATTCTGCCAATTAGGTCATTAAAATGGTCTTGGTACTGCATGGATATCATTGGATCCTGATTTTATGAAGAGGTAAGATTTTAAGCAGGCATCATGATGATCCAGGGAAATTCAAGATGGGATATTGTGTCTACTGGTAAGAAAAAAGTAAGACCAGAACAGTAAATCTGCTGTGATATAAAATATAATGATTTTTTATCATTCTTTCCTGCCAAGAGGAGGGAGTTAAACCGAACGCCTGTGCAATATTTTTCACACCTTTATATAAGAAAAGGTGCTAATGTTATAATAGATGCGATGAGCTCAGGTTTTTCTTATACTTAAACTTAAGCATTCATTTAATATCTTCCAAGAATAGAATTACACTTCATTTAAAAGCAGGAAAGACAAAATGACATTTAAGATGGTGAAATATTTTAATTAAATTGTGGCGGATTTCAACTTGGAGCAGTTTCTTCCAACGTGCCAAAGGCATGTTTTATTATGGACGCTGTTCTGATAATTGTGTTGTCATAGTGGAAGCATAAACCCTTTTGGATTTGGTTGCAGATTAGATCAAGACAAGCTGCTTATAGGGATGAGACTTACATAGTGCTATTTGTAAGACAGGTGGCCTCGTTGAGGAAAGATCATAATATTCCTCTTTCTTCATTTAAATATGAGCTTTGTTTTTAGCCGATTTGTGATACAGAAGTAATCTTCTAATCTTGGACCTCTTATGCAGCACTAGTATGTGATCTAACATTTTTCTGCATAAGCTCAAACAATAGAAAACCTGTTTGTCAAGCGGCCCTTTCTATTTTAACCTTCATTATAAAGTTTCCTGCATTTTCAGTGACAATATGATATAGCTTACAAAAAATGCAATGATTACTGGAAATACAAGTACACTGTTCCAAAGTTATGGGTTATAAATCATAGATAAAATCTCAATCAGCAGTTGAAAGCATCTGGAAAACATCTAGGACTGTAACATTTGGTAATATGGGAACTCAGACGCATTTCACAGTATGAAGGCATTTTAGACTTAAATCAGGAGACTGCTTTCAGACTTATTTTGACAGTATGCATGAGTTGCAGTAGCAGCTTTATACCTTACATGACTAAAATCCACTCCAATAAAAGGTCATACCCAAAATGCACTGTTTTTTGAAACTGGTGAAGCCACTGAGCAATTGTAGTTCTGATTTTATTCTGAAAAAGAAATAATTTGCATTTCTATATGTTGTTTAGCTCCATTTCATATTTTCCATCGAAAAGTCCCCTTGGTTGGAGGAAGGCTGTTACCTTTCACTGGTACAAACTACAGTAACCTTTGAGGATGGTCTTAAGTAGCTCTGGGCCTTGACGACCTGACTACAGCATGTGTAGCAGCAATCTGAACTGGCTGAACGTCCAGGACACTGGAGGAGTGGCAGCGGCCACTCCATCTGCTCTATCCACTTCATATTGAAAGTCAACATGAAGGAGAGCAGTGAGTGAAACAGTGCATAATGCACCAACCTACCATCAACTAGGATGGTAACTCAGCCATGCAGGGTGTCTCTGGCTCAATGTACTGATATCCATAATCCTGAAGTCACTGCTCAATGGTGCTGGTTAGGTGATTTCTGATTGTCCTTCTCCCACCTTCAGACTTTGTGGGCAACGTTCACTCACAAATGAGAGGCAGAATGACAATGAATGTGCATCTTGTAGTCGCAAGATGTGCCCGTTATTAGATGTTTGGAGCATGTGGAAGCAATGAAAAATGTAAATGAGACCGGCATGATTCAGTTGTGTGTTGTTGAAATACAAGAAAAGATAGAGAGGAGCCCTTGAGTGTCAAGGGGGTGCTGCAGGGTGAGTGTTGGGAATGTGGTGCAGTGTGAAAGGTTGAATGTGTGATAGGTCTGAGCTGCAATTTGCACACCTTGATGATTAAACCTAGTGGGTGCTGGGCCAGATTCATGGTGCAATCCACTAGGCATTCGTAACCTTCATCACCTAATCCTAAGCCCTTGGCAAGGTTACATAGAACATAGAACATAGAACATAGAACGAAACAGCAAAAACAGGCCCTTCGGCCCACGAGTTGCACCGATCACATCTACCAATCCACAGACCTATCTATAACCCCCTATCCTATTCATTTCCATATACTCATCCAGAAGTCTCTTAAAAGACCCCAGTGAGTTTGCCTCAACAACCTCCGACGGCAGTCGGTTCCATTCACTCACCACCCTCTGAGTGAAAAACCTACCCCTGACATCTCCTTTGTATTTGCTTCCCTGCACCTTAAATCTGTGTCCTCTCGTAGTGACCATTTCAGCCCGGGGAAATAGTCTCTGAGAGTCCACCCTATCTATCCCTCTCAACATTTTATAAACCTCTATCAGGTTGCCTCTCAACCTACATCGCTCCAGTGAGAAGATTCCCAGCTCCCTCAACCTATCTAAATAAAGCCTGCCTCCCAATTCAGGCAGCATCCTTGTAAATCTCCTCTGAACTCTCTCAATAGCCTCTACATCCTTCCTATAATGAGGCGACCATTAGTTAGTCCTGTTCCTCCTGAAACATGTCCTCCTTGGTGACCTGGACCACCTTGAAGTGCAAGTCTAAGACAGTATCACAAAATCTGGGTGCCCTCTTTCCTTTGATGTGCCATAGCCTTTCCCTGAATGGCAAAATATAATTCCCAGCAGCCTACCATGCATTGCTATAATTTCCCTTTTATTGGAAACCTTTAAAAAGCAAAGACTAATGGCAGCACGTGGTTTCTGAAAAATACTGCTAGACCTCTGGAATGTGCAGAAGATGTCTGCATTAAAATCAAGGCCAGAGCCATGGGAGCCATTTGTTATCATCATTACCATGTTACCGTCATGGAAATAAGTGAGTAGAAATAACACTGTCCCTATGTGTTAAAATCAGTGTGAGTGATTTTCATGCCCAATTCCCCTAAAGGCTAGACACCTGGAGAAATTAACAATTATTCTGTTTTACCTCTTAAATAGAGGTGTAAGGAGACATTTTCCCAGAAAGAGCAGTTGGTGTTTGGAAATTAAATCATCTTAAAGTGATGTTGGGTTGGAAGCACTATACAGATAGATTTGAAGGCAAATGGGGAATCCCCATCCAATTGTTGGATGTTTCAAATCTTAATTAGTTATACTGCAGTTTTTTTTTAAGAAACAAGGATTCAGTATTTAAAAGGCCAGCAGACATTTTTCCCAAGCTGTGTAGAACTCACTAGGATTGCATGATGAATGTACAGTGGGGGAAATCTCTGTTAAGCTGACAGGCCTCCATTTAAGGTCCCTCTCAGCAACCTTTAAGAAATTGAAATGAAAAAAAAATGGCCACAGTTCCTATCCTGCATTGTGGAGGCAGAAACACTTAAAATAGTGGCCTCAGACTGAATATATGACCAGATAGACGGGGAGAGCCTCAAAATTTTTCCTGAAGCATGAAGATGCTGTCACCAGACATCTGGCCTGTTCCCAATGCCATAAGAAGTCTCACAACACCAGGTTAACGTTCCACAAGTTTATTTGGTACAAACACCACCAGCTTTCAGGGCTCTGCCCCTTTGTAACCTGGTGTTGTGATACTGTGTTTACCCCAGTCCAACGCCGGCATCTCCACATCATGACTGTTCCCAATGTTACAGGATAGGCTGAGTGAAAAATTCTAGCGGGCCCCTGAGGCTTTTTGCTTGCCTTGATAAACCACCTGTGCTAGAGGGTGTGAAGCCTTTCCACTCTCATTCCCAATCTCACTTCAGGAAAATGGCCTGGGAAGGGCAAAGGCAGGATGGTGCTAGTAAACTGACTGGTTGGTGGCATGAAATTATGTATCCACCAACCTAATTCTTGTTCACATATCAGATGAAAATTCAGCCCATAAGTCCACATTTTAGTTGGTCTTTGACAGCATAGAGCACACCCAATCAGCTATACTGATAGAGTGTAAAAGCACTTTGAGTGCTGCTAAGTGGAATATGCAGGTGACTAAGTTATTTGACTTGCCACACAATTCCTCATATGTACACAACTGATTCAACTGCAATTATTTTGGTTTGCATTAATTATTACATGTGTTGGTATACAGTAAAAAGCATTGTTGCACTATACAGACAAAGCATACCATTCATAGAATATATGGGGAGAAGGAAAGGAGGGAATCCAGAATACAGTGTTACAGTCAGAGCTAGAGTGTAGAGAAAGATTGGCTTAATATAAGGTGGGTCTGTTCAAAAGTCTGATGGAATCAGGTAAGAAGCTGTTCTTTTGAGTCAGTTGGTACGTGATCTCAAACTTTTGCATCTTTTTCCTGATGGAAGAAGGTGGAAGAGAGTATGTCTGGGTTGCATGGAGATCCTTTATTATGCTGGATTTTGGGAACAAAACAAACTTTGCAGACTATCTTTTCAAAATAGTGTTCAAATCCTTTTGAAGCATGTTGTATATTAGCAGTATAGCCAAGTATTCAAAGAGTTAACCCTTTTTTAAGCATTCAAATGAATAAAGTTGTCCCAGTTGATTTAATCACAGAACTGACATCTCACAACTGTTTTGTATGTTTTCGGTTTACTGCATTTTGTATTACTTGTCATCTTCAATTTGTGATAAGTTATATTCTCCAAGGCTTTAACAATGCTGTGGTTCCTGCTGACAAGCAGATAATGACTGAAAAACATTATTATTCATCATGCTGTGACAAAAATGCTAATCTTATGTGGAAATCATTCAAGATCACTTTAGAAAAACTGAATGTTTTAAATAGTTCATGAGGTGAAATTGCTGGAGAGAATGAAGGTCACCAACATCAGCTCACTGCTGTGATGGGTCTACTTCACTTGAACATTAATTATAGGAAATGGCAGCAGTTGATATTATTAATACTAATCAAACCCAGTGGTAGAGTAGAATTAATCAATCTCCCACTAGCTGGTGAAATGATTGGCAGCTATGACTGCACAGATATCTGTGTATTATTCCACAGCATATTGTGTTTTAGACCAATGCAGCCAATACTTTGCTTCTTTTCCACCTATTGTGGATATTGAGTTCTATTTTCATGTTGAATTAACAATAATTTGAATGGTTTTGATTTCATTTTGGATGTACAGTTGGTGTTTTCCTCCTGTTTTTAAAAGTTAATTGGTTATCACTGAGGATATTAACAGGCTACCAAAGAGTTCTGTCCAAACCACCTGTGAGAGACTCATAGTGATCCATGTTTCTTGAGAGGAGTCATAGATCTCATTCTGCATTGAGTGAAGCCCCAAAATGAAAAGCGGTGAAGGAAATTGATCCCCCTAGGATTAATTACTCAAACAAAGTTGCCCCTCTGTTCCCTGCAGGGAATGGAAATAAATATTTGATCCATTTTCTTTAGCCCAATTCAGGCTTCATACTCCTTCCTCAAAGAAGCCTGAAGTACTCTGGGGTCTGTCTCTTCATTGGCATCAGCACCTCACATACCATAACACTACCTCCAGATGTAGTGATTAAACCAAATGTTTGGCTAATATGGAGAGCAATATTAATGCTTTGATTCCAGATGAGGTCAACTAACAAAACAGAGTGGGGGTTGAACTTTAGAAGACTTTCAGAATAAGAGTGCAGAATCTAATATGTTTGTATCAGGTACTGGTTATTGTATCCAAGAATCAAAAAATAAAGTTCCAGATTTTAAGAAATGATTTAATATGTGTCATAATGTTGATGTGATTGTGTTTCTGCTTGGAATCAACGTTTTACTTTAGTATTTGGAATTGGACAGATATTTAACAAAAGACAAGTTAAGACTTTTGCTTTCCTCTGCAGCTTGTGGAGAAACTCTTCAAGACTCAGCTGGTAATTTCTCATCCCCAGGATTTCCTAATGGATACCCTTCATACACACATTGTGTTTGGAGAATCTCAGTTACACCTGGTGAAAAGGTAATAATATATTGGAATAACCTCTGGTTGTCTCTATCTGCAATATACCCATTAATGTAACCTGCATTACTTTATTTTAAAGGTTTTACTAAATAAATACCAAGATATGTATTTTTGAGGATTTACTGTAATATTGTTACATCAGAGTGCGTGGTGAAAACAGGTATTTGTGTGGTTGTAATCTGAAGCCTGTGCACACTTTGTCAGCTATAATTTTAGATAACAAATTCTTACATTTTAAATTGTATCATATTCTTTTAAATAAGGAATATCTTGTCACTCTGAGAAAATGCACAAGAGAAAGAAATATTTCAGGCCATCTGCAAATTACATTTATATAGCACCTTTGGCATTGTAAGATATCTCATAGTCCTTAACACGATGGATATACTTACCTATGGCTTTATGATTCTGTTATCTTCTGATAATCTAAAATATTTCATGTTAAAAAATATGCTTCCATTCTTGGCACTATCATGCAGCAGACATGACAGCAGATTAAAAGATAACCTGCCATAGTGATCAAAAACTTTAAGCACAAAATTCTTTGAACTACGATGAAAATTAAACATTCGTTGTTCCAGCCAGAAAAGTTTTTTTAAGGAAACACATAAGATTTTTATTTCTAAACATTAGGGGCAAAATTTAATGAGTGGTAGGGTTTCCTGACCTGTCATCAAAAATGTCACTGAATCCACCCCCATCCATGTGGTGAACCTGCAGCCATTTAATATCTGGACATTAAATTGGCTAGAGATGAATGTCCCTTCCCTCACCTGGGGAGGAACTCTTGCAATAGCTGTTGGCCCTCTGATTGGATGGCAGCTCTCTGGTTGATTCAATACCACCACGAACAGTGCCTACTGTTAGGACTGCATTTAGGTCCAACAAACAAGGAGGCTGCAGCTGGTTGATGAGTAAGTCTAAAGGGATCTCATTGAGGCAAAGGGTATGGGATGGGAGGGGATGTGGAGGCAGAATATAGAGTCATGGTGGGGAAATGTCTTGGAAAGAGGGGGCTTGAGAAGGATGCATTCCCTTCCCCTTTTCCACCTGCGGCCAAATGAGCTAAATGGTTGGGCTTCCCCCTCAACCCCTGGACCTCTTATTGCCAAACTTCTTCCACTATCAGATAATTGCAGTTGGGGCAGGAAGTGACCCTTAAAGGGTCATTAATTGATCATTTAAAGACCTCACTTGAGGTGATGGCCTGTAAAATCATGGCAAGGTTGGGAGTAGGCAGTGATAAATTTACCCAGAGAATTTGAACTGCCCGTTTCCTGGGAGACAGTGTAGTTTTCACTTATGAGAGCAGTGAGGAATTCAATATGTGTCAAAGTCCTCAGTCTCGGGCCAACAAGTCAGAGTAACAAAATAAAATATCGCCTTCGGCTCACAGTCAGAATGTATAGACTATTCTTGGGCTCTCTGGACCTCATAATCAAGAGCAGTAGAGTAGAAACAGTTCTGGGGTTTCTACTCTACTGTAGGAACCCCAGTAGACTATGAATAGCACACACATTGTATTCCCACTCCAGGGACAGGTATGTGCTATGTTTTCATATAGAATAATGATGTGCAGGCAGTTTTCACGGTTCATGTCCATTGGCTTGTCAGGCTCTATACTGGACTGCAGATGGGGTGGTAATGGTTATGGGAGGTATCTATAGCCTGTACACTGGGGAGAAAATAATGGGGGGAGTTCTCAATGGGTGACTATGCACACAGCCTCTAGTTGGGGAGATAGAGGTCCACATGAGGCACGGATATGTCAACAATGATGGGCAGTGGTGGGGAGTGTCGGAGTGGGGATATGGTAGAAATGTTGACAACACTGTCAATAGGATCTAACAATTCTGGGAGAGGCCATAGACAACAGGAAGAAGTTCTACCTTCTCATCATGAGGTTCCAGCTGGGATGTGGACAGTGAGGGGGAGGGAGTGGAAAAGATGATCTCTAAGTAATGGAGAATAGTGGAGAACTAGCAGCTTGTGCTCTGGAATATTGACATAATCACAAATAGAAAATGTAAGCAAATCTGAACAGATGGGTCTGAGGTAGTGTGCATGGACTGCACAGTTGCATTAAAGGCCCTTTCTGCAGGCGCTTTGCAACTTGCTATTGCTACAAAATCTAAATGGAATCAAGGCTGAGAGAAGGGACATGTTTCTCCTTGAGAAGCTAGCCATTGGAACCCGTGACTTTTACCAGGCTGTTAAAGGGGAAATATAGCACTCAATGGCTCAGCATTGCACTTGCTGCATTTAGGCATGAACACACAGGAATATGAAATTTGGGAATGCAGGCAAGTATTGAGCAGACACAAGTGCTGCATATATGACATGAATGAAAGAGTCTCATGTAATTTTCAGAACTGGCATTCATAACATCCAAAGATATGCAGTGTAAGTGGATTGGCCATGGTAAATTGCACCTTAGTGTCCAAAGGTGTGTAGATTGGGTGGATTAGCCCTGATAAATACACAAGGTAATGGGGATAAGATGGGGATGTAGGCCCAGGTAAGATACTCTTTTGGAGAGTCAGTGCCTCTGATGGGCTAAATGACCTCCTGCATTGTAGGTTTTTGATTCTATTCTATGATTCCATAATGGGCCAAAGGGCAGCCAGTAATTAATCATGAACCACTTATTGTTAATGAGTGTGGCAGATCTGAGATTGATGCACTGAACTAGTTCAGGTCACTCAAGTCATTCACACCTTCTCCAACCTCTTTGGAATTCAGATATCAATCTCGGGGGTGGCATCTTGGGTCATCTTGATATGTATTTTAGCACCCTAGATCCAAGGCTGCATTCAGTGACAAGGTTAATAAAGCAGAAGCACCAAAAATCATCACAGTTGCCTTTGGTACAAGATTATGAGCTTCACTATTTTTAATTGCTATGCGTTAACATATTTCGTCCTTCATTTCAAAGAGAAAAATAAAATAGCTGTGGGTCCAGGGCTCAATATTGCCTTCTTGAGGTTTCTAATGTATGGAGGAAGAAAAGGCTAATTAGCTGATACCAAATGCGCCTTCCGGTGGAGCTTCAGGAAACAGGGGAAACATAACAAGAAATTGAGTAACAGAGGAATGCATAGAAACATAAAACCTCTATAGTGCAGCAGGATGTCCATCGAGTCTGCACAGACTTTCCAAAAAAGTTACTTGCCCCAGTCTCCCCACCCCTTATCCCTGTAACTCCGCACATTTACCATGACTAATCACCCTAACCTACATATCTTTGGACATAAGGGACAATTTATCATGGCCAATCCATCTAATCTTAAGACTGTGGGAGGAAACTGGGGCATCCAGCAGAACCACATGCCAACACATGAAGAATGTGTAAACTCCACCTAGTCATCCAAGGTTGGAATTGAACCTGGGTTCCTGGACTGTGAAACAGCAGTGCCAACCTCTGTGCCACCCAGACACAGTCCAAGGACCCAGCTTTCTAAATCAAACGTATACTGAAGAATCTTCTATTTACGAAGCAATGCCATGCACATCTGCATTTACTCTGAACTCTGGTGGATCACATGTGCCACATTGTTTAAGAGGACCTAATGCCTTATGAAGTGGGAAGCTACTCCTACCAGTGGCCTTGAAGGTCATTGTCACACTGTTTCTTTTGACTTTCTAATGACGCTGCCATTCAAACACATTTCATACTGAAAAATATCCTTCATTCATAGAAGGCACTATAAAAAAAAATTAAATTCCCCCAAATGGTCAATCTGTTGTAAAAACAAAACAATGCCTTTTTACTTGTCATATCAAAAAATAATAATTTTTAACAATATCAACCAAAATGTGAACTTAACCCCCATAAAGATAATTGGTTATGTGTTTTTGAAACTCAGCCAAGTTTTCATAATAGGTTTAGTCGTAATACTGAACCCTAGGGAACGTAAACAATGGAATCTATTGTAAAAAAAAACTGGATGGCTTTTTCCTAAATTATTTGAGGTTTCCTGCCAATCAAAGCATTCTAGGAGTAAGTTTTTTTTGTTTCCTCTGTGATAACTGCTTTTTTTGTTTAATTTAAAAGTATTCTGGGCATTTAAGAGTTTCCAAGAACAACAACCTTCAGTTTTGCATGGAAGATAGTATTTCTTTCCAATGGGAAAAGTGCATTCATGCACCTCGACGAATGTTGGTCAATGTGATAGTGAATTTACTTTTGCAGGACAGAGTTCTATAATCTAAGACTACTGTACAACATACCTAATTTAGAATGCAGCACCTATCCATCAAAACTTAAGGATTTTTTCTAAATTTTAAAGCTAGTAAGTTAAAGAATTCCAGGAGCAGTTTATTTTTGGTTTTCCACTTGCATCTGGGTGTTCCCCATGTTTCATGACTCATCTGAAAGGCTGTAACCATGTCTACTTACAGAAGGGGCCTGATCCCACTAAAACTGCAAAGAGATAGGAACTACTTATCCCTGCAATGAACACAATAAGAGAGTTAGATATGGTTGACTGCACCATTATCCCATGCTTGCAAAAATAGCCAGAAATAGGAATGGAGGTGGGATTCCCAGAAACTATTCCCATCCATCTTTTTTCAAAGACTCCAGAGTCAATCCAATCAGTAAAAATCCAGATATGAGGCTAGTTGTTAACCATTTTAATCCTGGATAAATAGACAGCATGTACAAGCTTTCTGTGTTCAGGCAGAGAGAAATCATTCTAACTGGAGTTACCTTGATCACTATAAATAAAGATCAAAGGAAAATAAAACCATGAAGCAACAAATAACTATTTCCAGCTTCTTGTTATAGCTGTATTGGTGCTTTATCTAATTCCTTAAGTATAGCTATGCAAACCAATCCAGTCATGGTATGAATAAGCTGTTAGTTTGATTAGTGGGATGAAGTTGTATAAAGAAACTACTTTAATATAAAAATCGTATTGGTAGAAGTTGAAAAAAAAAAGTATGCGTTTAAAAATAAATATATCAAATGACTGGCACAGGATTACAGTAAGTAGTTCAATCTTTCATTTCTGAAAAAAGACAAGCCATCTAAAGTTTATTCTTCTATTTTGTTGATGTCATCTGAATTAGACCATTGAATTATTTATTTGTAATCAATTGCACCCATCCAGTATGCTCTGTTTCGTCTTTCATTTTTCAAAACCCATACCAAGTTTGTGTTCTGTTTTCTGTGCTTGCATCTCTCACAGTTTTATATGTTTAATAGTCCATCTATTGGCTTAAAATTTACAATAATAATAATTGAACAGCTGCAATCTCCATTTCTACTGAGTAAAATTGACAGCTGTTGCTGCCACCTGCATATGTTCAGTTACATATGGAAATTACCCAGGATTCTTGATGCGTAGGTCGATGAAACTGGATACCTGGTCAATCAAAAGTAACTGAGATTTTAATGGTGTACTAAGGCTTTGATTTGTAATTGTAGAGAGTCCACAACTTCTCCAAACTGGTGCTGTGAATTTAGATTCAGAAGTTCCATCCCCATTTCCAAGAATTCCTATTTCTGCCCATGAGTTGGTAGTAAGTTAACACTGGGGCTGTAAGGTCCATGGTGATGTGTGAGGAAAAACTGGCATTTAGCTGACATAGAGGCTATAAAAGATATCAGTGATGGGGCATGGAGTGTATGAGAGGCCGTTGGGGATGGATGGGTGGGTATTGATGGGGCATGGGGAATGGGTCCTATGTTTATTCATGCAATGTGAGTGTGACTGGCAATGCCAGCATTTGTTGTTCTTAATCCTAATTGATGTTGAATAGACTGGCTTGCTAGCCAATTCAGAGAACAATTAAAAGTCAATGATATCACAGTGGTCCAGAGTCAGACCAGATAAGGATGGCAGATTTTCCTCCCTCAAGGATATTGATGAAGCAGACGGGTTTTTATGGAAATTAACGATCGTTTTCATGGTCATCATTGCTGAGACCATCTTCATGTTCCATATTTATAAATTGAATTCAAATCTACAATCTGCCATAGAGGGATTTGAACCAGTGTCCCCAAAGAATTAGCTAGGTCTTTGGATTACTAGCCCAGTTATAGTATCACTATTTCATCATCTCCTCAGGTGGATGAGGGGCTTTAGCTAGACAGCCTAATAGTTAATGACATAGCTGGGGCAAAACCTAGAGAATCGAGGAAGACCTTTTAAACAGTCAGCCTAACACTGCTGTCTCACAACGCTAGGGACCCTTGTTGATTCTGGTCTTGGGTGACTGCCTGTGTGGAATATGTATACTCTCCCTATGTCTGCGTGGGTTTCCTCCTACAGTACTAGGATGCGCAGGTTAGATTGATGGGACATACTAAAATTGCCCCTTAGTGTTCAAAGATGTGTAGATTAGCTGGATTAACCATGATAAATGTGTAGGTTTACGGAGATAATTGATAAAATTGGCAGAGATATAAGTTTAGATCTTACGGGTCTTTAGGGCAATACAGTGGCATAATAGCTAGCACTGCTTCCTCATAGCTCCAGGGACCTGGGTTTGATTCCCAGTGTGGAGTTTGCACATTCACCCAGTGTCTGCATGCGTTTCCTCCAGGTGCTCCGGTTTCCTCCTACAGTCCAAAGATGTGTGAGTTAGGTGCATTAGCCGTGCTAAATTGCCCTTTAGGGCCCTATTTTGCCATTTTGATCATAAATGCCGGGCGGTCTTTAAACTGGGAGTATTTCAGATCCAACTTTTAGACCCGTTCCCACATGCCTCCATATGCGCTGTACCTGAAAAAATATCAGTGAATCGGAATCGCGCTGCCGAAGCCTGTGGGTGGGGCTTAATACTCCCGAAACCCTGCAGCTCCGATTGGTGCCTCCAACTGTGCATGTGCAGAAACAAAATGATAGAATGAGGCTCCCCTGACATGTCCTGGGCTGGATAATGTCTTTCTTTGACCCCCACAAACTTTGTCCCAGCCACACAACGTTACTGACCCCCTTATCCCCCCGCCACACAAACCGATCGCAGGCCCTTATCCTTCCTTGCCCCACTTATCTCAGACAGAGTGACAGTGGACACAATCCCCCCCCACCCACCCACACAACTAAACTCAGGCAGACTAGAAGTGGACCCCCATCTCCCTCCCTCAGTTCTCAGGCAGAGTGGCAGAGGATCTCCCCTTCCTCCTCCCCATCCCCCACCCCACCTGATCTTAGGCAGAGTGGTAGCAGCCTCTTCCTTCCCTGTCACTGATCTCAGGTAGAGTGGCAGCAGGTACTCCTTCCCCCACTCCCCACACTGATCTCAGACAGAGTGGCAGCAGATCCCGCCCCACTTCCCCCCAAATGATCCCAGGCAGAGGACAGCAGACCACACCCCCAACCCCTCATCGATCTCAAGCAGAGAGCCATTGGATATTTGGCACTTCACTAACTGGAGTGCCCAAATTGGACTTTTGTAGAACTTGTCTGTTTCTTGCGGATTCTGGATGGGTGAACACGGTGGTAAAGGGGGAACTGCTGATAAGGTTGAGGTGCAGTCAATTTAAATGCATGCAAATGCATGTAAATGGCCGTTGCATCCGTTTTGGGTATAGTGCTGATTGTGGCCAGTTTTGAGCCTTGGTAAAGGGGGAACTGCCGCGGAAGTGGGAGCGGATCACACTACTCACCTCACACCCGACGTTTTCGGGTGCCATATTTTTGTGATGGTAAAATTGGGCCCTTATTGTCCTGGAATGTGTAGGTTAGAGGGATTAGTGGGATAAATATGGGGGATTACAGGGATAGGGCCTGGGTGGGATTGTTGTCAGTGGCCGAATGGTTCTTTCTGCACTTTAGGGTATCTATGATTCTTAATTAGGGAAAAATTTCAAATACAGGAATGTGAAAACATTTCCCTTACTGATTTCAAGATGAAATTAACCTCAAGACAAACATGAGGCAACTCGGTCTGTTTTCTTGTGATTCCCTTCTCCTGCAACTTTTCCCAAATGGCCTATCTTCAAATAATTTAAAGATTTCTCTTTGAAAGCATGCGACTTCATCTTTCATACAATCAACAACGAAATCAATACCTCCAGGTACCATCTGCCAGATTTGGATTGTATCCACTTTCTATCTTTAGAGTCAGGCTGATTGATTATCTTTAAGTCTAAAAATCAACCTTCTTTTTCCCTCTTTATCTTCATCTTCAAACAAATTCAGCACCATTGCGAAGCAAACCAGAAACTTTCATTGTTAATCTGAGGGGCTCTTAGGATGAACATTTTGAAGCAGAGAAAAACAGCCATGGAACACATTGCGGTGTGTTACTGTCTGGATATAAATTTGATGAGCCAGATTGGTTACCTGTCTTAGACACTGCACAATTAATAATTCCATTGATTGGGCATTTTCTATGAAAGGCAGTTGATGGCTATGCTAGCTTAATGCTGGAACAGCAACTTCATAACCCAATCCAGTGTTTGGTTTTGTTGAGACACTGTTGCTTTTGATGAAGTAAGTCTTTGATGGCAGGGATGGTAGTTCCTGCCGTCTGGATGTGCATCTGGCAAGATTTGACATTATCCTACACAAACACATGGGAACATCTCAAACTTTTTATTTTTGCTGTGACCTTTTGAGGCAAAAATAGTAATACTATAATTTGCAGCAGCTTTCCAGAAAAACATTCTGAAGTTTAGTCATGATAATTAATGGGGTATGGTCAAATACACTTCAACAGGAAGTGTAGCATGGTCATTTAGATGAATTGAAGTTATGATTACATCACTAAATTGTCAATATTTCAGCTAATTAGAATTTCGGGAATCTTGTCCTGTGTGCCTAAATTCTACAGCTTGCATCAGATCACCACAATGTCCAGTTCACTTGACCTTTTTTGTATCTGCTCTTCACTACTGATCTTTGGGTGACACTGTTCTCTGTATGGTTATAAATGGGAATCTGGTTTAAAGAAATATAATGGTTTCATGATAGGACTGCAGCCAGGACATGAGAAAATATCCTTTTCTTCTGAGGCAGTCCCTCAGGAATGAGGATGACTAGCTTCCATTCCTGTTTCATGAGAAAATACCCTGTGTTGTTTAAATCCAGCAGTTTAAGAAGATTGGATGGGACATTTTCATGAACTCTATTCATTTCTATTGCAGATTGTTTTGAATTTTACAACCATGGATCTCTTCAAGAGTCGACTGTGCTGGTATGACTACATAGAAGTACGAGATGGCTATTGGAGAAAGGCACCACTTCTTGGTATTGAACTTTGTCCAGTTGGGACATATAGCTGTGCCACTGAATTTGAGGTTTTAACAACAGCTTTTTTTTTGCTATAAGAAATGAAATTTAAGGGACAGTATCCATTGGGTTCCTTTCTTAAGAACACATTAGTGAGCAAGTTGGGCCCTTTAAAATTATCTGGCAGTTCTCAGCATCAGATTTATGCTGTTAACTGAGATTACCAGATGTACAGAACTTAATTTCACATTTTGTTGTGCTGAGACTTAAATAGATGACTTTAGAATTACTTGATATCTATCTTAGCAATTGAAAGAAAATTCCTTGCTAGTTTGAGATTTTACTTTAATTGATATGGAGTCATAGGGGATGATTTTCACTTAATTCACCTCATTTGAAGGGAATAATGCAAGAGAAAACTTAAAAATGAATGTATTTCCTGATGGCCAGGGCTCTTGTTGCATTAACATTTAAGCAATAAGTTTGATGATCTCAGTCAGATACCACTAAGATCTTAGCTGCTGATAGCAGCAGTGACAACAGTATGGGTCCCATCTCGAGAAATCGGGCAAGCAACTAGATTGTGCCAGTAGGGATCAAAGGCGTGTAAATGAGTACTTTTTTTTAATGCTAGAGATTTCTTAATGGGTGATATAGTGCAGGATATTCCGGTAAACTACACTAGGAAATAACCTTGGGACTTTCCAGTCCTAAATTTCCTTCTTCCACCTCCAACACTTCACTTATCTGATGTGAACAATCCACCAAAGCTGCCTCCTGTCATCAGAGAACTCAATACCATCATCCAGCCTCGTCACCAGGAAACACAGTAATGTGTATTGGTGTTTAAGTGCAGTAGAGTTTTGCTGTCTGAGCTTTTTGCAACAATTGCAAAATAAAATCAACCCTTTAAAATCACGGTGTTACACAATCCCTCTTTAATGAGTCATGAAATCACTACAACTTAGTCTGGTAGTGAAGGACAGAACTGGAGCTTCTTTGTAAACTTAGAAGCTTTTATATATAGAGTCACACATTGCATGTAACTGTCACCACATCTAACAAACAACAGTTTCAGCCTTTTCCTATATATATGAACACAGGGGAATCTTGCATTAATGCCCACCACTTGAATATAATTAAGTACATTAAACTCATATGATTAACAGTCAGCTTGGATAATTCTTTTCTCAGTTAGTATTACTCCTGCATTTAGAACTATATAGTTATATCTATAAAGATATTCAGGATCATTTAATGGAAGTAGATTTTTGAAGCTATCTTTCACACTGAGCAAATCTGCATCTATACTAAGTAGGCTGTAAATTCAATCAATTCTTTATTTTTCCATTTTGACCAATTGCTTCATGGTTTTTGAAGTTTTTATTCAGTTAGTTCTGTTTACATTTACAGCGATTCCCAACTTTTCAGTAACATGGCACACTTCTATAGGCAAATGATTTCCACAAAGGGATCATTGTGGAAGCATTGCATCACTCTAAATATACTTATTGTTAGTAATAAGAAGAGTATAGCCTTAAATACTAATCCACTTTCTAGTAAATGTATGCAGCGATGTCTTAGCTAACGATCTAGTAAGAAGTCTGACAACAAGAGGTTAAAGTCCAACAGGTTTATTTGGAATTTGTGATTCCAAATAAACCTGTTGGACTTTAATCTGGTGATGTGAGACCTCTTACTGTGCCCACCCCAGTCTAACGTCAGCACCTCCACATCATGGCTAATGATCTAGCACCAAAGACAAAATTTCATAGCATACTTGAACAGCTCTCGTGGCACACCAGTGATTTTGAATAACTGTTTAAGATTTTTTGTTATCTAGTTTCAGCTGCTCAAATAAGAATAATTTTATTGTGTTACCTTTACCAAAACTCTTATTAAAAAGCACCATTCCTATCATTTCTTTATATTCTTAGGCAGAGAGAACTAAGGACATCACTGCAAATACTGTTGAACAATTTAAGTCTTACAGTGTTCGAAAAATGAATTAACATATGCTTGAAATACTTTTAAAAATTCACTGAGGATATTGAAAGATATTAATCATTCTGTTATTGTTATTAGCATGAAAGAAAATAGATTCAAACAATGAACAGAACAGGACAACTAAAAGCCTAAAGAATATTTAGCTGAATCCTAACTACTTATTTTTTTCAAAGCATTACTGATTTAATCCAGGAAACCCATTCTAGCAGAATAACAAATTTAGTTAGGTCCCTGGGAGAAACTGCCAACAATAAAAACGCTGGCTAGAACTACATGTAGCAAAATGATCTACAGAAACAATTGATGCTGTAATGTATATTGAAATGTTAAAGCTTAAATGAGCCTGTGCTTACGAACTTTGTCAATTTAATTGCCTTATAAATGTAATTTTAATTTGTTTTACTGATATATTGAGTTTTTCTGTCTTAATATATCTACTCCAGGCAGATATTGTGGTGATAAATTGCCTGAAGTACTGACTTCCACCGACAGCAGGATGTGGATAGAATTCCGTAGCAGCAGTAACTGGGTAGGAAAAGGTTTTGCAGCAGTCTATGAAGGTAGACTTTTAATTATATTACTATTGAAATTAATTTAAATGCTAACCTCTTAGTCTGAAAGTATCTCTTTACATATACGGATTTCTTTACATAATTCTCTGTAATTTTCTCCTTTCTTTGTGGAGCCAATAATTCATTTGTTGTGTGTGGAATCATGTTGTTGCAAATTTGCAATAGTAATTGCAATTACAAAATAACGTAATGCTTGTAAAGTGTTTTGGAATGTCCTGCAGTCATGACAGGGCACTAGATGATGACAAGTTTAAGTACTATAAGCTGAACCAGTATCATCTGAGAAAAAAATGTATTTATATAGCACCTTATTACAGCCTCGGAATGCCTCAAAATTCTTCATAATCAGTGAATTACTATTAAGGTAGTCATTTGTTGTGACGTAGACAAATGCAGCAGCTCTTTTATTCTCCTTTGAAACATAGCACTGGGGAGTTTTACATAGCAGAGCAGGTCAATGGCATCTCCACCAATGCATCTATATTGTTTGAATTGGCATTTGAATCCACAACAATGGTTGCCAACCAATTCTATATTGAGGATGCGTAAAAACATTTGGCTGCTTATTTGTGGAACTCTTTAATAGATCAGCAATTTTTAGCACCTCATATTGACCCCGCTATAAATCTCTTCTCTGAATGCACAAGGGATGCATTCATTGCTATCCTTGACTCCTGATATCTTGAAATGTTCTCACTGCAAGATGAGCACAATGGAAAACCATACTGAAACTTTCAAACATAAAGCAGGATTTTAACTAAAGGGATGGCAGGGAAAGGTGCAAGCTCAGGTTCAAGTGCAAGTGAGAGGCTGAATAGCTGAAAATACTGGCCTATCAGAAACCTGATATAATCTTGCTCACTTCCGGTTTTGAAAAGGATGTGTTCTTCCAGCCAGGATATTCCAGTCCTATTGTGGCAGCATCCTTCACAAGAGATAGCTAGCCAAAAGTCCATTGACTATTTTTAGGACTGGTAAATTCTGACAATGGGCAGGGCTGGAAAATCACACCCTAGTTATGCAGGAACCCTGTGTGAACTACAAGGTCAGTGATTTAAACATTCAGGTAAGTAAACAATTATGGTTAACTAAGGATTCTGGTTTTAACTGCCAATGCACAGATTTCAATCCTGTAGAATGCCCCAAAAGTGAACAAAATAAGAGCACAACGGGAAATATTTGATCAATAAGCCCAATTGGCTGGAAAGTCTTTCAGTAGTGACACTACATAGCTGCTTACTTGCCCATTTGGAAAGACTTCTACACATAGTACTTGGTCTGTCAGCTCTTTCTCCTTTTGCAAACTGATCATACCGTTATGTGGGTTCTCAGCTCACTGCAAGTGTCCCTCCAACCCTACATGCTTTAAGTGTGGCCTTTGCAATAAAATTCATCTCAAATGTTAGCTGAAAAATTAAACCCTGTGATGGAACAGCAAAAACCTGTATTTGTAAATTGAGTGCAGTACATGCCCCTGATAATTTGATTTGGTTCCTCTTTGTTGGTTTCATTACCATTTCAGTATTGAGCTAAGAATTTCATGGTAAAATAACTATTGTAAGTATGGCCAATATTAGTTCCTGTCTTGATTCTTAGTCATATCTAATTATCCTGTTTAATACCAAACATCATGAGTTACTTATATTTTGTATGGCTTTCTACTCTGATCAATAATTTGTTATGACAATTTTTTTGCTGCAAGGAATTTCCAGGGCACCAAGCAACTGGAATTGGCTCCTTAGCAACACCACACAACCATGGCAGCAAATAATAACAAACAGCTGTCGACTGCTCAGCATGAAGAAAGCTGTCTTCAAACTACTTGATAAGATGGGGAGAGAGTGGGTGGACTGGTGGTAGCAGAGACTGAATGCTATCTCCTAGGAGCTCAAAAATTAGCCATTAAGCACACTAATTAAAATGAAAACATGCTGAAATTAATTTATAATTAATTTTGAAGTAACATTTTTGACTAAAAGAAAATTAATGCTCAACAGATGGAGGACTACTGCTACTTTTGCTAAGACCAAAACAATCTTATCATGAAATTTTTCATCCACTTTAATGACATCAGGAAATATTGCATGGTGCTTTGCAGAGATGTAATGAAAATAATCGGTGATAATTTTGAAAATTGGATACGGGTTGTGTGGCCAAATATTTGGTCGAAGTGGTATGGTTTTAACAGGAAGGTGGAGAAAGGATGAAATAGGAGAGACTTCTAGGTCTGCAATACTCAGCCTTAAAGGTACATGTACACCATATCACAACACCCTACTTTTTCCTAAACTAGGAGTTTATCCCTTAGAGAATCAAACTGTTTGCAAGACTGCAAAATAAATTAACGTTATATGTTAATATGCCATTATACACGGCAATAAATTGACTGGTTTCTGAAACATATCAATGGTTTGCTTCCAGATTTGTTATGGTGATCTTGGTTGGAGGCTGCTGTGTGTTTTCAGAGTTGCTGTATCTGTATTGTATTTTAGATGATCTGTTCCCAGTAGGATAACTTGGTGTTTCTTGTTATTATGATTTGGCATCTGTTTCATCACACTATCATGCATTTGGTGTTTGTACTTAATATAATTATGATTCTGGAAAAACAGCCATAATTTCTGCTGGATTCCATGTGCCATCGGCTGGATGTTGTACTCTGACTTTTTGTCCGATATACAGATCGAGCAATTTGTTTCTCACATGGCCTGGTCATCCACTTCTTCCATCTTCCCTGTTTTTCAATTAATGCATCGCCTATGTCTAGAAGTATTGGCAATTGATGATTAGGGAGATTGTCCATGCTCGCCTGATGGACAGTAATTTAGCATTGGATCCACAGTTCGGTGAAGTTCACAGCTCAAGAAGATGAATTTCCACAGGAGTTCTCCTTTCCATTTGCAGTGGGGAGTGATGGAAACCACTGAATAAATAATATAAATGCCTTTTATGCTGTGCTTCGGGGTTTACGCAATGTTTCCTGACAATGTTACGGAAAAGGAGAAATTCCATAGAAATTCACTCCCCTTATAATCAGATTAAATCTGTACCTTCACCATGATTGAAGGAGTTTACAATCGCCATGTGCAATACATCTGTGCTTCAATTAGTGAAGATTAAAAGAAATCACACTGTTTGAGGAACCAGGCTTAATCTCTTTCTCTAATGATATATAGGAAGGGAAAAACAGATCATTGAAATCTTGCTGCTTTTATGTCGGCGGAATCTTACAATCCTGCTGACAGCACATGCTCACCATGGCTTTCCTGGAGGTGAGGGGTGTGTTCTACGGGAAACCCCATTGACAATGGCGGGGTTATAAGATCCTGTCTCGATCAAGTGGCACTCTGCCTCCTACTGCCGTGAAACATCCTGTGGAGGAAGAGGCAAATCCCACCCCATATTTCAGGATTTGATTGAAAAGCATTCTACATTTCAATGTATTGTATTTTCCAAAGCAACATAATGAACTATTAGGCTTGTCTGATGTCTTGGGACTAATCATACTGTGCAGTCTTAAAGACAACATTACCTTTTGTTCCTTTGATGATGCTAGGTCCATCAGATGGTTGCAAAGGCAAATAATAATTTTGGAATGCACGAAGTGTGACATTGTGCAGTCAGTGCAACAGAATGGTTGAATTGACATAGGAATCTTTTGACTGTTCACTGTAACTTGAGAGAAAGATTGGTAAAGTCCCTGAAAAAATTACTTAAAAGACCCTTAAGCATTTCTTTTAAGTTTCAGTTGAGTTATGGTGCACAATAGGGAGGACCCCAGAGTTTTTTGCCAAGAGCAAACAGTGTAGAATTAGATCATGCTTTTGCTCTTGCATTCAGCAATATGGGACGATAACTGCACTATGAAATCTAAGCATCAATCACACAATGCGATTCATTGTATTCCCATCCTTTTCATTGTTGTCAGAGGGAGAGAGGTTTCACATGAATTTATAATTACTCTGTTTAAAATATTAATTATTGAATTTTGTAAGTTTACATCTTGTTATTCATTCTCTTGCTTAAACATGTTTTTTTTTAATTATTAGCAATTTGTGGTGGTGAGATCAATAAAGAATCGGGCCAGATACAGTCTCCCAACTATCCAGATGACTATAGACCAATGAAGGAGTGTGTGTGGAAGATAACAATGTCTGAACACTACCACGTAGGATTAATTTTTCAGGCCTTTGAGGTAACTTTTTTGCATGATAAAGATTTAGGCAGAAAGTTTAAATGATAGAATAGAACATCACTGTGCAGAGAATATCACTTTGTATGACACAAAGTAAAGAGCAACTAGCTTCAGATTTAATTCTCTTAGATCTATAATCTATAGATAAGATTATCGGGTTTACTTAGTTTTTGTATGTTGGTAATGAAAAGTTTCAAGAACCAACTACTGGAGTTTGCATTTTTGAGTCGTAAAGTAGAATCTGTGCTGTTTAAAATGTATTTTTTTACTTCATTATTATATCACTAAGGAGTTGAATTCATATTTTTAAACAGAATTCAACAGAAAAATCATCTAAGATCTTAGTTTTCCAGTCAACTATCATTTTATGAGAAAGACAAGGAACAAACAAGAGTGTGTGTGTTTTATTGGAAGAGGACTGAAGAGGAGGGAATTGAAGAGGGATCTAGACTAAGTAAATTGGAGTCATAGATTGGCAAGATGCAATGGAAAAAAAGCCAACCTTCAAAGAGAAGGGCACAGTCTTGGCACATACCCATGTGGAGAAACAGAAAGCAGTCAAAACCAGTGCTCCCTGGAAAACACAAGAGTTAGAGAGTGTGCTGAAGTTTAACAGAGGTCAGCTTGATAGTACAAGGGAAAATTGAGCTGAATGTAAAAAGTACAAAGGTATTAAAGAAACAAAGGAGTCAAAAAGGCATAATTAAAATTAAATTAATATTTTGCATTAGTATTTACCAAGGAAGTGCATCTTGGCAAAGCCATGGTAAATTAGAAAATTGCTGGGGTACTGAATGTGATTAAGCAAAACGAGATAAAGAGACAATACCAGAAGAATTAGCAATACTTAAAGTGACTAAGTCCTGAATTCAGATGGATTGCATCCTAAGTTGCTGAGGGAAGCAGCAGTAGAAATTGCAGTGATTCTAGCCACAGTTCTCCTCAGATGTAGGGATGATGCTGAAGTACTGGAGGATTTCAGGTTAAATAGTCCCTGTGTTCCAAATTGTTCAAAAAACAGAAGACAGATAAATATTGCAATTATAGGCTAATCATTTTAACGTTGGTAGGGGAAACATTTTGGAATAGTTATCCAGGAGAAAATAACAATCACTTTTGGACAAAAATGGATTAATAAAGGACAACCAATACAGTTTTGTTAAGGGCAAATACGTTTGACCCACTTGACTGAGTTTTTGAAAAGAAAGCAAATGAATGAGGGCGGTACGGTAGATGTTGGCTTTAAGGCATTTAATAAAGTTTGCAAAATTGAAGACTCTTGGATAGAAAGAGTTTGGATAAAAAGTTAGTTGAAGGATAGAAAATAGCAAGCTGTGATGAATGATTATTTGTTAAACAAGAAGAAGGAATGCAGTGGTGTTCCCTAACTAAGGTCCTGTATCAAAATCACTGTTGTTTTTGATAAACATTAATGATTGGACTTGTGGGTATAGGATGAAATTTAAAAATTTGCAGATGACATGAAACTTGGAAGTGTAGCAGTCTGTAAAGTGGATAGTAAATGGACTTCAAGAGACCATAGAGAAGCAAGTAGAATAGGCAAATGTATGATAGGTGAAATCCAATGCTAAAAATTGAGGTGAAACATTTTGGGAAGAAAAATGAGGAGAGACAATTGGCTGGATTTTCATCTTAGAGGCGAGTAGTAGGAGTCAGGAAATACCCCAGCTTGGTGTGCCCAGCTTTGGACAAAGTGCCTGCAAAGGCAGGATTTTTGTTCAGGGGACAGGTGACTGCTGACAGGAGTCTGATCTGTCATTCCCAAAGGGAAGCAGCCACAAGGACTGCTGGATGTTGGTTCAAAAGCCTGTCTTGCTGCAAGTATCAATAACGGAAACTGTAAGCACTTGACACTTCTTTATTTTATGTAAATAAAATTGTGCATTTTACAAAATAGATCTAATGGAAAGAGTTATCAGTTAAGAAACTCCCTTGGGCATTAATGTTTTAACAGGAAAATTAACGCTTGGTCTCTCTAGACATCTGACTCTGTAAAAATTCAACCCAATACAATTTAAATGATACAATTTTAAAAGAGGTGCAAAAACAGAGAGACCTAGGGATTTTTTTTTCACAAATCCTAGATATTGTCCAATCTTACTGCGTTTGGACATGGAATGCTTTAATCTCTGAGGAACCATGAATGATGCTCAACATTTTAGTCATCTGCAAACATCCTCACTTCTGACTTTATGATGGAAGAAAGGTCATTGATAAAACACCTGAAAATGATTGGTCTTAGACCATTACCCTGAAAAATGTTTGAGCATCACAGTTTAGAAAAGATGTGAAGGCTTTGGACAGGGTACAGAAGAGATATACATGAACTATTTTGGTAATGAAAGATTGTAGTTATGTGGCTAAAATGCAAAAGCTCTGTTTGTTTGTGGTGAGAAGTTTAAGAGGAGTTTTGGTGAGATCTTTAAAATCATAAATGATTTAGGTACAGTAAATAAGGCAAAACTATTTCTGGTCACTGGAGGATCAATAACAAGAGGACGCAGTAAAGGAATCAGAAATGATATAAGAGAAAAGTTTTATTTTACACAATGTGTGGTTTGGATTTGGAATATACTATTGATAGAGTAGGGAAAATGTATTTACCATGACCTTGAATAAAAAATAAAAATAAAATAATAAAATAAAAATTAAAATTAAAAATAAAAATAAAGGCAATTGAAATATTTGAAGAGAAGATCAGGATATAGAAAAGATTGGGATAGTGGAAATTGGAACTTAGAAAGAAATGATATAGACTTGATATAGGCTAAGTTGCCTTCTTTGTTTTGCATTTCCAAGATTCATTGAAAACCAGTCCATTTTTAGTTGGTTCATAGTTCTTGTTCATCAAGTTTAAAAATGAGTCCTGGTTACCTTGTGCAAAAATGAATAAAATATTTTCTTTATTCTACTATAGGTTGAGCAACATGACAATTGTGCCTACGACTATTTAGAAGTCCGAAATGGTAATAATGAAAACAGTCCTTTAATTGGGCGTTTCTGTGGCTATGACAAACCAGAAGATATCAAATCTACTTCTAACACTCTCTGGATGAAGTTTGTTTCTGATGGAACAGTTAATAAAGCAGGATTTGCAGCAAACTTTTTTAAAGGTACGAACAGGCAAAATTCAGCATATTATAAGAATCAATAAATATAGCTCAGGTAGCATCCTTAATCACCTTCTCTAATGATATACAGGAAGCAAAAAATAACTGACACATTGCAACAATAACCAAAAAATGTAAGTATTTCAATCAGGAAACCTGCTGAGCTTTCTTCGCAGGTGGACAAGTGGTAAACAAATTCTTGAATAGTTACTTGATTAAGCTTTCTGAACAGATTCATGAAAATTGTAAGTATATTGTAATGTAGTCAAAGGGGGAACTGAAGAATTTAGTATTATTCTTCTTTTGCTGCAGTAAAAAATATATCTGGAGAATTCATGTGCTGCCTGAAGACAAGTCTTTGGCTCGTTGTTTGATAATGGGCAAGATTCTCCAATCTCATTCGCCCCAACTCCACTGCCAGCAAGAGTGGAGAATTTGACACTCAGCCAAAATTCCATTCACTGCAGTGAGAGCAGAAAATCCCAGCCACAGGCGAGGTTCAAGGTTTCCAGTGAATGTTGTTTCTAGTGAATGTTTCATCCAGAGTAGTTTTCTTTGCATTTTCTACCCCCAGTGGTGGTTTGCCATTGCCTTCCAACCTCAGGGCAGGGTCCAAGTATACCTCACCCAGAACAGGAATTGAACCAATACTGTTTGCATTGTTCTGAGTCACACGTTAGCCATCTAGTCAAGTGAACTAATCTGTCTTTGGTCTGAAATAATACAAAGGAAATGAGACTCGCGGGGTGATTTTAACCAACAAAAATTATTGGGGCTTAGGAAGCACAGCAGCTCAAGGGAGGTCACAGCAGCTTAATGAAAAGGTAAGTGCCTTCATGGAATTGCGTGTGGTCCAGGAGAAGCAGAAGTGAAGCAGAAACAGAAGTAAATGTTCTTTAAGGGGGCCTTCGTGACACACAACAGCGCAGAGTTGCTGAGCAGGGACTGATAGCCAAGTTCCGCACACATGAGGACGGTCTTAATAGGGATCTTGGCTTCATGACACACTATCTGTAACCCCCGTAACTTGCCTGGGTTAGCAAAAAACCTCACTTACTGTGCTGTCTGGAGAAAATACACAATTCTCTAACCAATGCTCAGGATTCCCTTCACACACATTGTTAGCCACTTTAACACTTGAATAGCAGGTTAGATGTAAGGATTCACATTCTAATCAGCAATCTCTGACTGTCTGTGTTGATATGTGTGCTATTGCAGACCAGAATACTGCATTTGCCTGACGAAGACACAGAGTGTCGAAAGCTTGCAAATTTACTATCAAGTAAATCGGTTGGATTTAAAATTGGTGTTGTAAAACTTTACTGAGTTTACCCCAGTCCAACGCCGGCATCTCTACATTGTACACAAGAGGTCAGAATTAGAAGAGTGCAGATATCTCAGAGGGTTGTCGGACCCTAAGACGTTATAGCAATAGGAAACAACAAGGCTATGGGAAGATTTGTAAACAAGGGTAAGAATTTTAAAATAAAGGGCAATCAGATTTGCACTTCATAGAAGAGAAAATTGACCTCAATTAATCTGTTAAGTGAATACTACTTTTTACTTTCAAGTTATTTGGAGCACCAATTACTATAGTGTCAATTGATTTATAAAATTCTCAGCTATGATCACCTTCAATAATTCTAATTACCCCTAAAGGTCAATCTTCTGATGATTACAAGCTGTGCACCAAACCATTGCAAGTTCTGTATTAGGTTGCTACTTCAGTTTGCATCTGTGACTAATTGTAATTAAGATATATTTTTTGACTCAATTCATTGAGGAAATGTTTTCAGTTTTTTATCCTTTTTATCCATTCACCTAACTTTCCGTATCAACTCACATTTTACACCATTTACTCTTGATAATTCAACATAATTTTTCACACTAGCAAATGTATTGCCTGTAACATTAAAAACATCAAAGTTCTTGACAAATTAAAAAGTACTAAGTCTCATACTTCACCAGAAAGGACAGTCCATTCTTGTCATTTTCCACTGATCAGTCTCTGTATTAGTTTGGACATTGATTGCCAATAAACTAATCAACTTTAGGCATTATTCCAGCTAAAGCAATCTTATTCTAACCTTATCAACATAGCATAACCCCTATTGCTGCATGGGCTAAATTAAAGCTTGGAGATTAAAGCTAGCATCTTTTCATCAGATATAGCCCAATACACTACCATACAAAAATGTTCTTGCCCATTGAACCCTCCAGGAGAGTTGTTTCTTTTTTAATTTTTGAGTTACCTGAAATTGTAGTCTAGCTCTTGTATGTTCATAACTCATAAATAGCTTCTAAATAATGGATACTGGTGTTGAATTCCCATTGGATTCCTCTAGTCTCCTGCCTTCGGTGATTAATCGTAGAAGTTACACTAACTTGAAAAATCACTAATTAGTCACCAAGTGGAGCATTAGAAATAGTGGAATTTTAACTCCCAAGGAAGTGAATCAAGGCTGGTGAGAAGTCAAACATTTTAAAATCTCAAATGCGATTCCAACTTGTCTCCAATTTATCTTTTTCCTTTATAATGGAAGTGGGTTTATAGCAGTATCTTTAGGCCAGATGGGGCAATGTTTCTTCCAAGCTCAATATGCTGACCCATCCACAATCATCTATTCCCTCTATCACTATCTCCACATGATCTCTAACTCCCATATCTGATTTTTCATTTTCCTGACCTTCACTACTTGGCTGCTTTCGTTTCCAATAAGTGGTTGGATTGAAAATCTCATGGGAATGTAAAAGATGCACTGCAATTAATTTCATCCAAACACCCTGGAACCCTCTTCTCCACCCACTTCATAATCCTGACTAAATATTTGGAGCCATTGAGCCAAATTTTACCATTTTCCTTCTAAATGCTGAATCTGAGCGTAATGCAGATCTGACTTAGGAATTTGCTTTCAGGTACTCCCATACGCACTCAGCCTGAAAAAAATCACCAGTCCCATTCATGTTGTGGGCAGAGCTTAGCGCGCCCCAAATGATCAGAGCTCTGAACTGTACAAGCGCAGTTCGAAAAAAATTCTAAAAAGCACCCCCGTGTCACACCGCTCCACAGAAAGCGGTCGGGAGTGAACAGCAGGAGCGATGGCTCCCACAGACATCACTGTCCTCCTTATCCACCTTTCCACCACCCATACACAATGCACTCCTCCTTTATCCACCCATCCTCCTGCTACCCAGACCGATTGCCACTCCTGCCTTGTGCGGTTGTGGGCGTGGAACGCATTAGTGGCCTCACACCCGACTTTACCACATTTTCGTGCCCAAAAACGGGTGTGACACAATGGGAAAATCAGGCCCATTGTGTTCAGTTCTGGGCATTGCATTTTCAGAAAGAAAAGCCTATGGACTAGATGCAGAAAAACACCATGGCACCAGATTGGAAAGATTACATAAACTGGGATAGGAATAGATCATCTTAGATCAGAGATGGTTAAAGGACATTTAACTGACATATTCAAATGATAAAGGGCATTAATAGGGTAAATAAGGTAGAACTGTTCCCAGTGGTAGAAAGATTGGTAACCAGAGAAGACATTTAAAATGATTTGCAAAAGAACAAAAACCATGAGGAGAGTGTTTCTTTGGAAAGCACTGCCTGAAAGGCTGGTAAAGCAGATTCATAATAATTTTCAGAAAGAAGTAAGATAAATTTCAGAGGGAAAATTTCATAGGATTATATGGAAAGAGCAGGGCTGTAAAAATATTTACCTAGCCCTTTCAAAGAGTTGACACAGGCATGATGGGCTGAATGGCCCATGCCATTCTATGCTCTTCATTCTATGAAATGGCTTGCACAGGCATTTCTATAATTTCATTGACATTTACATTACATATCCAGTGATTGGGATTTAGAGAACATAGAAATTTCAGATGGTAATTGCTATATTCTTCATTCATAATTATGCAGGCTTTATTATCATTCAAAAAATACATCAACTGCTCTGCATAATTTATCAGATATATATTCCATCTACTGAACTGGTCCTCAAAGAAAAAAGTAATAATAACCATCCTATCCAAAAACATAAATATAGAAAGATAGGCTGCTAACATCTATTCTTCATTTCTTTACTATTTCTACAGAAGAGGATGAATGTGCCAGACATGACAATGGAGGTTGTGAGCAGCAATGTGTGAACACTTTGGGCAGTTATAAGTGCAGCTGTGATCCAGGGTATGAACTTGCAGCAGACAAGAAAAGTTGTGAAGGTAAAAGTGACAAAATAAGGGTATAAGATAACTTAATGGTTCAAATTTTCATACTGCAGATTGACAGCGCAGACATCTATTAGAGTACTTAAACACCTGAGTCCCAAGGAAAAGATTGATTCATTTCTAGCATGTTTTAGAGTGCCAGAGCTGTTAATTACACATTGTTTATTTAAACAAGATAAAAAATATTTTCAGTGTCTGCCATTGATACTTTAAAGGAACTGCATGATTGACACTGTTATTGGCCTATGATAAGAAAGTAACATTTTTAAAAAAGAAAGTGGAAATGGGGCAAATGAGGGATCATAGCGGGTGATTGGGGGCATATCTTGGCATGGAGGATAGAAGGGCTATAGAAGTTGGTGGGGGTGCATACCTTGGCATGCAGTGAGCATGAAGAAACATAAGAAGTGGATGGATGGCATGAGGTTGCATGGACAAGGGCATGGGGAGTGTGTTTGGGGCAAGGGCAATGATGGATGAAGGCTGGTGGAAGGCCTTTCTGTTTTATTGTACTGGACCAAATCCCACAAAGATGGATCGCCAGTAGTCAGCCTTGTGGGTGCCTCTAAACATTTTCTCAGGTCAGCTAGCCTATGTTACAGCCTGCACTTGTCCCCAGGAATGAAAATCCCATCTTTGTGGACACTTTCTCCAGAGTCAGCTGGGCTAAACAAGGAATTCCTGCAATCTTTCTCAAGGATTAAAATTCAGCCCCTCATCTGATGTAGAAGCTTTGTCCTCAGAAGGGAATAATAATTGGCAGGATAGCTGCTTCCCACATCTGTAACTACTCCCTGCGGATGATAGAATACCATTCATGGCAGCTATAGAAAAATTGCGAGCCAAAGTATTTTGCTTAGCACATTAAAGGTTCACTTGAATATTAGTCTTATTTATTTCCCATTTTGCCATGCAAGCACAAGATTAATCAGTTTAATTTTAATGAGTTCTAATTTTTATGCCAGTTATATCCACTTAAGAGGAGATTATGTCCTTGTGTTCTGAGCCAGAAGATCTGGTTTGACTCCACTGCAAGACTTGATGGCCATGGAAGCTGTGTTCATAATGTGGCCTAATAGGTTGATTGTAAACTTGTAAATCCTTCCGGTGTACCTGTGGTAGGCGGTAAGTGTGGTAGGGTCTCCTTGTCAGCTGTGCTTGATGTGGTATGGCGCAAATATCCAGACAAAAATAGCCATGAAAACATAAGCATGTCTGCCTCATATATGATTGTAGGGAGTCTCACAACACCAGGTTAAAATCTACTCATCTGGTGAAGGAACAGTGCTCTGAAAGCTTGTGATAAACTTGTTGGACTTTAACCTGATCTTATGAGACTTCTTACTGCGCCCATCCCAGTCCAATGCCGGCATCTCCACATCATGTCTGATTAAACACGGGAAAGCCTCTAAATTTAAGTCGATCACCCCTTGAACCCTTCTGTTCTGAAGAGAATGACTGATAGTGAGATAGAGCGTATATTTTGCTGAGCATTGTATGCCTTTGCCTGTCCTTGAAGCTGTGGAGGTAATACAAGACTGCCCAGAATGCATCTTATGTTTTATCCAAATGACCACTGTTCATGTGGTCCTGAGCAGAGGGTGTTGGTGGGCAGTTCCATCATAGGGCATCTCAGCTAATTTCCACAAATGCTACTACACCTAGAGCAATGGTTGTTGGAGAGTAACTCAGCCCACTGATTTCTACTTCTTATCTCAGGATCACTCATGCAAGCTAAAGCTTCTCCATTACTGCCTCAGATGTAATCAGTTTAATACATCAAGAATTGAGTACGGCACTTTCACAATCTGTCTGACTTGATATCACACCAAGTGTTCCATTTATTTCAGAGATTTACAATACTAAGATGACCATACAAGCCATCTCCTATGCAGGCTCTTTACGAGGCCAACCAAAAACTAGCCTCACTGGCTTTCTCTCTACCCACAGAAGCATTTAAACGATCAAAGCCATGATCAAATTATCACATGAAATCATGTTGAATTGTGTCAAAGATAACTTATATGCACTCTCATTTCATCATTAGTGACATGCTATCAGGCTGGTTGAATACATGTCTGATGTTTCAGGCTAGCAGCTATATTTAAACTAGTTCTATTATATAGAAATTCAACTTTATAATTAAATCTAATGTTTTAATTTTAGCTGCCTGTGGAGGACTTTTGTCAAAACTAAATGGAACAATCACCACACCAGGTTGGCCTAAAGAATATCCTCCGAATAAGAACTGTGTTTGGCAAGTTGTGGCCCCTACCCAATACAGAATCTCTATGCAGTTTGAATTTTTCGAATTAGAAGGCAATGATGTAAGTAGCTTAAAAGTTATCAATTCACAAAATGAAAAATACTAATTTTAACTAAATCCAAATAACAGACATGAGCTGATGAAGCAATTTTATTTTGAAATGTATAATTACATTGCAATCTGTGCTTATGGCACATCATAATTTTTTTTAATATGCTATACCAATGTAGTATGATAATGGTACAAAATATGACAATAATGACAAGGATGATTAGATAACCGATTGTTTCCTTTAGCATTTCTGAAATGTGTTAACTGGACTCACATTTATCTGAGTGTTGAGTTAAGCAAATGAGCTGATTATGGAAACTTGGCACAAACAGTACATGTCTCTTGAGTGTGTCTGAAATATGCCAATATCTATTTCAGGCAGTCTTTGGGAAAATCCAGGCCTATGAGTTTGGATCCTCTACATTTATTGAGAATCTTGGTGCTGATCAAATATATTACAAATTAGCAATGTCTACGAGGATTGTAGTGAAATCAACGAGAGTAATATTGGAAAAAGCTCACACCTTTGTAGTCCTGAGCCAATGAGAGAGATTTCTGTGGTCTCCCTTTGACTGGTCTTTGATTTAACATAGGTTACAGGCAATTTTGATTTTTTTAAAGTTAAAATTGCATCAAGTTTTCCCCATTCTTTCTGATGTTCCATAGCATTCCGGATCCATACAGTTCTTTCCTTATCTTAGGTGGAGGGAGTGATTTATGGGTTGTCCATAGTTACTGTCAGTGCTACTCTATGATTATCTGATGAAGAATGCAACAAAGAAATCTTAATAGCTTACCCTTTGCCTTGAAATCAAGAGGTCACCCACACAATAATCTGGGCAAGAAGTATCAGAAGTAATACAATGAGAGAAGTCCTAATGCCATGTGCTAGTGATTTCTGATATGAGAATTGACTACCTGTCAGCTCTGGCTTAATAGTAGTAATCTTGTTTTGAAAGCCAGAAGATTGTGGTCAAACAATGTTTCAGATTCTAAATACAATTTGTTATATTCTTGAGGGAGTGCTGCACTCCTGGAAATACTGTCTGTGTTGGATGTAAAGCTTGGAACAATACCATTCAAGGAAAACACAGAACTCTAACTAACAATTATCCCGCCCTCAACACTGCCAATAAACAGATTAATTATTTGTTTTAGGAGTGTGTGTGAGAGCTTGCTGAGTTCAAATTGTTTGCCTACAAAACAACAATAATTACATTTCAAAGGCAATTCATTGGCTATAAAGCAGTTGACGATACCTTGAAATCATGAAAAGTGTTGTATTAATATAATTTCTTCCTTTTTCCAATTTTGTCATACTTCAAAAGCTAAGTAAACTTGCTTTACAGCTTCCATTTTTCTGTTCTTCCAGAAATGCTGTTAGCTCAGTCTGAAAATAATCTGGAGTTGATCTACTCTTTGTTTAATGGCACACTATTAGCAATCTCAATGGTGCTAACACCTTCACACAATAATATTGTTAGTCCTGCTTTCTAATTGTTACCATGATGGTTTCGTAATAATTACAACTGTACAGTACATTGAAGAATGCCACTGCCTCATTTTAGAATAAATTGTATTAAATGACAAATTAATCAATAATGTTAGGAAAAAGGTTTGGTCCCCTTATCTTAGGAAAAATATACTGGCATTGGAAGCAGTCCAGAGAAGATTCACTGGATTGATCCTAGGTATGGTGAGACTTTCTTATGATGAGAGGTTAATTAGGTTGGGCCTGTAGTCATTGGAGTTTAGAAGAATGAGAGGCAATTTTATTGAGACACATAGGAATCATGGGGTTTGACACAGTCAATACTGAAAGATTGTTTTCCTTTGTGGTAGAGTCCAGGACCAAAGGCCATAATCTCAGAGTAAGGGGTTGCCCATTTAGGACAGAGATGAGAACGAATGTCTTTTCTCAGAGGTTATTGAATCTGTAGAACTCTTACCACAACAAGCTGTAGCGATTTTGTTAAGTATATACAAAAGCTGAAATGGACAAATTTTTAATCAGTAAGGGAATCAAGCGTTATGGGGATAAGGTGAGAATGTAGAATTGAGGATTATATCTGATCAGTCATAATCTTATGGAATGGCGGAGCAGATTTAATGGGACCAAGTGGCCCCTGCTGCTCCTAAATCTTATGGATAAGTTATCTCTTTCATTAAAAGCGATGATTCCATGATTTGGTGCTCATAGAAAATACATGTTGGGAACTCAAATGCACCAACCTTGATTTTTCTGTCCAAAAATAAGTCAATGGAAAATTGTGAATTGTGTACACTCCACTTTGTGAAATGTGACTCCACTCTCTACTGGGACTGTCATATCATGAAGCATTCTCATGGTCCATGTGTGATGAGTTCTATACATATACTGAACGATGCTATTCTTCCAGTCTCTACATCATTCAAGTCCAGATGTACAATGTGCACGTTGAGGCCTTGCGGAAATCAGGACCCAGCAGAAATCATAAAATGTGGCCCCATAAGGAATTTCTGTGGGAATTTAAAAATCCGATGAGAGATTCCTGCTGCCTGGGACCCTCCATGTTTACCTCCTGAGCTCAGGTTGGAGACTTGGAACAGTTCTATGCAACTTCCCTTGATCAGAAAGATCTGGAAGAAATGGGCAGTGGCGTCAGATCAGAAAAATCTTTGCAGCCATTGACAATGCATGCTGACTGTAAAATTCAAGCCTATTCAAGATGCAATATAAATTAAGCACATTAATTGAGTATAAAGCACTGGTAAAATAAATGGTATTTACATAATAAATTTCATTTTATTTTGCCAAGATAATTTCTTTATATAGTATATTAAGTGCACTGGTCAGTGAGTTTGTGGAGAATTCATTTATGCACTATTATAATGTAGATGCTAGGAGTCAACCACCAAAAATTGATTACTAACTTTCTAATCACAGTCATCATATCAGTTGATCTGCCTTGTACTTTTCCCAATTTTTTCCCTTTTCATCTGAAGACATTATGTGATTCAAGCATATTTTTTCATAACGTCAAGTCATCATGCATAAGGCCGACAACAGGCTGTTCTATTATGGGGCACAATTCAGAAGTGTGCGCTCATTATCTTCATTGAACATATCTAAACATTTCATTTGAAACCATTGAGTAAATGGGACACAAACTTGTTTTTCCTTTTTCTTTCCTTACTGAAACAACTTTGGATCTTGGAGTCTCTCCTTGAAGTTGGCTATGAATTTGACCATTTCCAATCTTCCATGCTTTTTATTTTTTCCCAACTTTCATCTAAAGTAATTGAAATTCTCAAGTTGAAGTTGAGTTCTTTTTAAGAATCATGAAGTTTTATATGGTCACAGGTATCATTACCCAAATAAGTCTAAGCATCCAGTATTCCTGTTTTGAGCATTTTTTTTCAAATCTTTTGGAATATTCTTGATCCTTAAATTTTTGAACTGTCTTGGGGACATCAATTGCTCAACAGTTAAATTGCCGTTTTGTTTGTAATTAAGCTTCAATTCAAGGTATCCCAATATCATTAACAAAATAAATAGCTTTATTCCCCAAATAAACTATATTCAGCCTTGAACCACACTACTAATGATTGAACTTGGGGAGAATGGTATTTAACTTCAAGGCCACCTTGAACTACAAACTAATGATGTTGATTACATCTGTTGCAAATCGTCCAAATACTGAACCATTGATTATTACCTCACTAAAGGGTCTAATGGGACTAACAGCAGGAATAAAAGTGTCATTATTATAGCAAAATATTTCAAGACGCATGAAAAACAGTTTTAATTCTGAGTAGGAGTTGGTGGAAGAATCAAAGCGAATGACAGAAAGGGTGAATTTTCAGCAAGATTTTGAATTTGAGAAGAGATATAACTACTTTGAGGGGTTCGGGGAAAATTCTGGGCACTAATGATTTTACGATGTAATGATGGATTTCTTGACAATGTTTAATTGCAATTGTTTGGCAAAGGATTTTTGTTTGTGGGTAAACTGCAGCATCTCCACCATAACTAAGTATTGAAATTAATCATAGATAAACCAGTGACGTTTACTGGATGAAAGGCCCAATTGTGTAAAAAGTAGAAATGCAAGGAAATATAATATATTGAATAGCTTCAGTACATAAGCCACAACTTTGAACAGATGGTGTGATTATAAATTTAATCCCAATGAAAACCTACAGTACATGTTTTTCATGTGAGGTACATCTGTGGCACAATTTAAAGGTTATTATTTGATTAAGTTATTGTTTTTCTCATATTTTCATTTGAAATGAAGTACGTTTTCATTTAGATAGATGGACAAACAAAAATCGATACAGCCTCCTCAGTCTATCCATCATGGTGTGACAGGATTTTGGTTCACTGGAATTCCCAACACCTTTTGATGAAAAAATTAATAGCGAAGCTGCCTTCAGTGGCTTGCATCCATTTACAAATAATAAATCATAAAATCCCTTCAGTATAGAAGGAGCCCATGGAGCCTGCACTGATAGCAATCCCACCCAAGACCTATCCCAGAACCCTACATATTTAGCCTGCTAGTCCTCCTGACACTAAGGGCCAATTTAGCCCGGCCAATTAACATAACTCACATATCTTGGGAGTTTAATGTTCAGAAGAACATTCAAGGGTTCAAGGTGGAGCTTCTATTCCCAAATGAAGAAGAAATGCCACTTCCAAGAGCAGGCCAGTCAGATAACAAAGTTCTCTGGGTCCTAGCAGTGCCACTGAGAGTGGTAGTACCTGCTGGGATTGCATCCAGTTCTCAGCAAAGATCATCATTGGAGCCAGATGGAGAGGTAGTATGTTCCAAGAGACCCAAGGGGACTATAAAGAGATTTCCCACCCTATCCCACCTGTACAATCTGTCATAAGACCTGGTGGACTTCAAACTTAGCCCTCTCCTCCACTGGCTACACAAAAGGTTATGGTGCTGGGTTCTCCAACTTCGTTGCAATTTTCAATCAGACTGACTGGCAACTTTCTAGTCGCAGCAATGCCAGAAGCTGCAGTGCAGAAGAATGTGACGACAAGCAATCCCCACAGTCTCAGGAGACGAGGGGCAAGTACATGTGGCATCTCTGGACTGGAAGGAGGGATCAGATCAGGTTGAGGTGAGGTGAATGGGTTGTTGGAAAGGTTGAATGGAAGGATAGTTAGGTTGTGAGCACATGCAGGAGCCAGACCTTGTGTAATTGGGCACACCCAATGTTGAAAGGAAGTTGTTGATGGAGGTGCCCCTCTCCCACGTTTTCCTCACATCTGCCTGAACAGGGTCACTTTCCAGGTTACAATCTGTTCCTGAACTCCACTCACCATCCTAAAAATTAAAAGTAGGTTGGAAATAGGCCTTCTGTCGTCCCTAATTAGTCACTTAAAGGTCTTAACTGGGGCAAATGTTCACCCTGAGCTGAATTTATGATTGCAATGTAGATCATTTTGTGAGATTATAAGGAAATAGTTGACAAATTGTCATCGTGGTTACATTTTTAACTTATTTTGCTGGATTCACTCTGATCATGATTAGAATGAAAGTCTGAAGGAAACTTTCTTGCAATTATTGAATAATATATTAAAATATCAAAAACAGCCAGTTGGAAAGGAGAATAACAGATGCTTAAGCACTGGCCAATGAGATAGTGGAAATACACATAAAACAATTGTAATGTAAACACTGCATTCACGAGAACATTAGAAATAAGGACAGAAGTAGTCCACATGGCTCATCAAAGCTACTTTGCTATTTAATATCATCATAACTGATCTTGGGCTTGAACACTTTTTCTATCGACTTCCCATATTCCTTAATTCCCTGAGAGACTCAAAATCTCTCCATCCCAGCCCACAATGTATTCAGTGGTGAAGCATCCACAACCTTCTCGGGTAAAGCATTCCAACTATCTGAAAGAAGATCTTTCTTCTCATCTCAGTCCAAAATGATGAGCCACTTATCCTACGACTGTGCTCCTATGAATTAGATTCTACAACCAATGGAAGCAATCGTGTCCACCTTATCAAGCCTCTTCAGGTCACAACAAAAGGAAATGATTGTATAAATAAGTGATGCACTTACATTTGTATGTTACATTGTTACAAAGGAAATGCTTCATCCTTCACTCAAACTGCTTGACATCTATTGCAGTTAATTTATTTCCTGCGCCCATTTTTACTAACACCAACAAATATTTTAAATAGTTGCTGCTTTATTTATCTATTGCTTCATCATTCATTTCCCTGTTATTCCATATCTGGTAGCATTGAAAAATTGAGAGCAAGCAGGGATAATGTAATTATTGATATCTGATTACAAGAAAGGATAGATTGCATTTCTGCATGTGTTTATTTCAAATCTCAGGTCTGTTTCCTTTATCTTTAACCAAATTTTATACTTCAGAGATTGATGCCTAGTATTCATCGCATATTTTGCCAATAGTTTTGACATTGTACAATAACATCTACTGCTACAGTGTCGTACTGTAGTCCAGTAATAGATATTCCTAGTATGAGGTAAGGCTTCATCAAAGATGAAGATTGTGAAATTGAATAGGATTTGATTGTGAAGTTTGCATTGTTTCCAACTTCATGCTGTTTTCTAATTTGAATATTTATATTATGTTGTCAGCTGGTTAGAATGAGTTAAATTTGGATATCTTGAAGGGGAGATGCATTGTAGCCAGAGTAGGTACTTCAATTGACCCTGAACTGGAAAAGACAGAAGAATGGCACAAGATGGCAAAAGCAGGATTCCAATGTTTTTCAACACTACACTGGATATCTTGGTGCTGATGGCAGAGAGGAGGAAAGATATCATCTATTCAAAAGGAAGCAGGAGGCCCTCACAAATTCCACTACAAGAGAGGATGGTGCAGCAGTGCTATAAGAAGATGAATGGTCATTTTCACGTGGTAAGAGGTCTGGCAACACCAATTTTAAATCCAACCGATTTATTTGATAGTAAATCTGCTAGCTTTCGGCATTTGTGCCTTCGTCAGGTGAACTTCGTCACCTCATTCACCTGATGAAGACACAAACGCCGAAAGCTAGCAGATTTACTATCAAATAAATCGGTTGCATTTAAAATTGGTGTTGCCAGACCTCTTATTCCTACATCATTTTCACATGGCCAGGATAAGTGTGCTTCCTCCAGACTCCTGTTGGATTTCCCCTCACATCCCTCGCATTTCCAAGTTGATCTCTCTTCCACCAACCTGAGGTTTGCCAGTACCTATCATGAGACCCTCTCTCATTCCTCCTACCCCTCCTGCCCCAACCTCTCTAGTCACCAAGTTTCTTCCTCATCAGCTTCTATGCTCCTCACACTCCAGCTTCTACTCAAGCCCTGTGCATGCCACACGTCATCTGAACTGACAGGAATCCCACCAACACTTCTCCCTATCAATCTGCTTCTAGGACCAAGTCCAAAGAAGGTGAAGGGGGCACAGAGTTTGAGTCATGTCAGAGCTCATAATTCACATGCCTTATGAGGAGAGAGCACTTGAGGTAGGTGGGGAGGAGGAAGACCCTATGCTAATAATGGCTCTTACAAGGTTCTAGCAATTGTGGTGCTCCTTCCACAGCAGCTACGGGCCCACCTTCCCCTCACCCCTGTGTAATCTGTGCCATGTTAAGCTTGTATGAGCTTTTCTTTTCAGTGCTTGGGGCCTAAAGTTCCAACGATTTGAATAAACCAATTAAAACCAAATCAAACAAACTGAAGAAGAAAGTAAAAGGGATACTGCTTCAACAAAAACAAATCATAAATAAAACTTAAAAGTATCAAACTAAAATGTGATTAAAGGGGTTAACTAGGCACTCCAGTCCTCGCTAGCGGACACCACATGCTCCCTCTGCCAGGGCATCTGGCTGTGAATGTAGCTGCTGTAGAGGAGCAAATGTTGAAGTTGGAAGACTCCCTTGGCTGGACCTGTTGATGGTAAGTTCGGCCAGGCCCAGGACCAGGTTCGCAAGGAGATCCTCTTCCTTCCCTGCCTTCCTATGCACTGGGTGCCCATAGATCGGGAGCATGGGGTGGAAGGGCAAAACTGTAACCCACTGAGGCAGGTCTCATCCTGAGATGAGTGGAAGCTGAGGGCTACAAGTGACCCCTCCCCTCCAAGATCATGTGACTAATACCCCGGCCCCAACTTACACTTAACTGCATCCACTGTGTCCCCAGAGCCTTGAACACATTTTAAGGTGATGTCCACTTGACCATCTGTCCCTGAAATACCTCCCAGAGGTAAACGTTCACACTTATACAGAGCTGCTGTAAATGGCGCCAGTGTGACATCACTCCAGTGCTTTGTGAATATTCTGTGAGGGGTAAAAAGCCTGTGAGATTGTCTGATAATAACATGCAAATATATTAAAATCAACTTCTCGATCTTCTTTGGTGTGATCTGTATTACTCCATTGGTGAAGGGATTTGAAAATCACCCCATTGAATTACAGCAGCACGATCACACTTTTTAACACTTATACTATTTTGATATGACTCTCGAAAACTGCATACTGAGATTGCAAGGTCAAAATACACAAATGTGTACCCTTGTTACTTATGGTTGCACACAGGCAGAACATTGAAGGAATGGAATCACTTTGTGTTGTCGGTTTTCTTAGAATTGGCAAATAGTATCTACAAAGTAAAGTGCAGGACAGTCATTATCCTGTACCTTGGGAAACCCTACAACTCTCTCAGAGCGAAGTGCTGGCCCCTCCTCCTTTCTCTATAGCAAGAAAGAATGAACTATATTCAGCTTTCTTGAAATAACAGAACATCAGTGATCTTTTTGCAACAACAGATGGCAGAGTGGGAAATGTTGCAAATATTGCGTACTCCAGCCTGGAAGGACATTCATAGTGACAGTTAGCTTTGCAGCCACGAACAGTGCTGTACTTACCCTGCTGGAGGTTGCACTTGTGGCTGCAGCAGATGGCAGATTTCACGAAAACATTCCTTGTAAAGTGGGAACATCTGACATACTGGGGGCGATTCTTCCGTTTTCAGGCTGAGTTCTCCTATTGGTGTGAAAACAGAAGTGAATCGCGTTGCTGCTGGGAGCGTCTGTCAGGTGGGATTCGCCCATCTGATGGGTCCAAAATATGCATCCCACGAGACATGCTGGCCAGCCCCACTGTTCAGAGATTGGGAGAGTGGTATGATCAATCCCTAGCCCCCAAACTTGAAGGCCCTTGGGGGACTATCCCTCTGCAGCCTGACAAATCAGAGGGGTAAATGGCCACTGGATTTGGTTCCTTTAATCCCTTTGGGGTCCAGCATGCCAGGTCCACTTTGATCATGACCAGCACCAAAGCCCACCCGGTGCATTTCTCGTTGGAGAGGCAGGTCAATGTTGGGGTCTGGTGAATGGCCGTTAAATAGGTTTGCATAACAATCGGGTAGCTATGGATGGGAATCCAACTGGGGCTTGTGGAGCAGGTTGCTTGAATCCTGATGCTCTCACACGAAGTGGGAATCCCAAGTTTTGGCAGATTCACCATTCAGCAAGGCATCAAGACTCCCACCAGCCATCTAATGAAGTTGGTGAATTCCCCTCTCCCACTTATCCTTCCAAAGGTTGAGGTAACCAAAATGCTCCCTGAAAACTCTGGGTGGATATGGCTTTCTGCTGAAAACTCTTTTCCCCTCCCTTGTCCAGCAGTTTGCCATGCTGTGTCCCTTCTGCTGATTATCCAAGTGATGCTGTGGGAATGCAAGTCTGGGAGCAAAGGATTTGTGCTGATTCATAGATGTCAGTTCGAAGTTCTTCAGCACATTCCCTGCAGCCTTCAGGAACTTTAAATAACTGTTCTACAATTGCAGCTACAGCTAGAAAAGAATCAGTCAATAACTCACCTCTTAAGCTGTTAATGCAATCTTTATATAGCATTGATTAGATCATTTCTGCTGAATTAGTCTTCAACTGTGCAAAGTTGAGAGGATGTTAGCTGGGGCATTGAGAGCTCCAAAATGGCAGCATTGACATTAAGTCAATGTGACATCATGACCTGCCTTATGTGCATACCTCTGTGTATGTGTGTGTGTCTGTGTCTGTATATGTCACTGTCAATATGGCATCGGTGTGGTGAGCACCAGCTGTATATATACATGTCTGTAGCACACTTGCAGCTCTGAAGAATTAGGTGCCATGGAGTCCAACATTCTGACTAGAACCTTTCTTGATCACAAGCTTTTCAGAAGAGATTTGCCAATATTCACACAGGCAGAATTGAAACTCAACTGAATTGCTTTCTTTTGTTTCCTTGTTTCGTGTGCAGCAAATAATGGAAATTCAAATTGAACTTGAGAACAGTTATGTTTTTGAAAAAAACACACCTTCCTTACTAGACTAAACTTCAAAAAATTAAATGTTCTTTTGTAAGATGCAATATTATTGAAAAAAAAATTGATCACAAGAGGGCACAAACCAATAAAACTCTCAAAGATAGGAAGAGTTCATATACATCAACAAAATGCTAATTAATTCAAATTCAACTAAAGGCAGATATGAGAATTCAGTTTTGTAATATGCTGCCAGTCAGTTCTAATTAGTATCAGAAAGAAGAATATTTTGATTGTCCAAGAAAATCAAATTAACACTATTCAGTTCCAACAAGGTAAAAATTTTAAAGGATATTATGAAATATCATATATCAACTACTGAAACTGTTTTCCTTTCTTATTTGTTAGGAAAAAATATTCACTGTACAAATGTTCTATTTCCACACCACAGCTAAGTAATATTCAAACTGACCATGCTGGAAAAAGTGTGTCTTTACAAATGTCCCCTGAATGTACCAGAACACACAGAAGAAGTGTTATACTAATGTAATGCAGCAAACCAGCTGATGTGATGGTAGAACATTTAATTGCACCTGTGCAGGTGTGGACGACAAATATGCCACTGAACACAGAGTGAGTGTTGCGCTGCAAGATGTGCCTTGCACTAGAGTTATTTAAAAGGCCGGGCATCCAACTTGCAATGAAAGTAGAATGTATGCTATTGTAAATTGTCTGACAGGTGAAATTTTATGGAGCACGCAAGAGTGGGAAACATTGGCATGTGGGGTGACTTAATTAAGAGAGTTGCAAAATCTCAATTTGCCATTGTTGGGTGGAAATGCAGAGATAAAATGAAGGATGTGTTTGTGGCATGCTGAATCTCATGCAGACCTGTGGCAGATTCACACTAGTTATACATTTATATGACATAAATACCCTGTAATAGAGATGTATTATATAGAACATTAATTTGTACTGTTATTAGCTGGTCATACACACAAAATATAACACTTTTTCTAAAAGAACACTGTTCTGCAGCAGCTACTTTGAAGGCTACAAGCTACTTCAAAGAGACACAGTGTATAGAGAGTTCTCAGAGATAGTGGCTAAAATAAGCCCAGATTGAAACCAAAGAGAGGTCAACTGACCCAGTTCTTGGATGAAATACACTGACTTTGAGCTAGCAGTGTGAGTCTATCATAGGGAAAAGGGGGCAAGATCCTTAACTGCTATCAATTCATGTCAATCCGTGAATAATTTTTTTCTGACTTTACTTTTTCCTTGGCCAAGTTTTAAGATCTGTATGTTTGTGACAGGGGTCAATGTGTCTGTGTGTATATGTATCTTTATCTGAATGAGTTTTAGCAACAAAATGAACAATTTACTTATTAATTTAGGAAACTTGCCAGTTTATTTCTTGCATTGAGCTAAGTACATTTTTCAATTGGCAATATCACCACCATTTACAGGCTAAGAGGAGACCTTATTGAAACATATAAGATGATTCGAGGTTTAGATAGGGTAGACAGTGATAGCCTTTTTCCTAGGATGGAGAAAGCTAGCACGAGGGGACATAGCTTTAAATTAAGGGGTGGTAGTTATAGGACGGATGTCAGAGGTAGGTTCTTTACCCAGAGGGTGGTAAGGGTATGGAATGACCTGCCTGCGTCAGCTGTAGATGCGCCAAGTTTGGTGGCGTTTAAGAGGTTAGTAGATAAGTTTATGGACGAAAAGGGAAGGGTTTAGGTTAGAGGGTCATTGCTTTTTCCTAATTGGTCGGCGCAACATCGAAGGCCGAAGGGCCTGTTCTGCGCTGTAATGTTCTATGTTCTATTTTAAATCCAAATTGTATTATAACCACTTTGGGCAGTAGAATGAGAGGAGTCATTTTATTCCTCCTGATTTGGTAATAACACTTCCATTAGAGCAAAACGTATTTGAATTTCATCCTGCCTGCAAATTAAATTCAGAGCACATGAGAATCTCCTGATGCCTGGTTCGCATTTGTTTAAAGGTGGTGTGTATCAGCTAGCACTGTGCAGTTGTGTGTAAGGTCAGTGAATTTCTTTATTTAATTCTACAGCTTGAGGAAGGGGAACAGAAGAATGACAGCTTACAGGGGCCTCCAGGCTGGCAAGGGTGAATCGGTTTTAAGGTGGGATTTGTGGATTGCATTTAGGGGCACGGAGACATAGAATTCGGATTCAAAGGAAGACAAAGTGGTAAGGGCTTGGAATCCTCTGCATAGTTAGGAAGGGTGGTGTGGTTGGACAGTCAGTCAGTTAAGAAAATGCGGCATCATTCAAATGTGTGTCCCTCTCAGGGTATTGTCTGGCATTGTCCTTACAGGGCTTTGAGTCACCTAAGTTTCATTTAGGCCCAGTGAGAGTGATCTCATGCAATGTAAAGAAGGCTGAGCTTGCAAGTTCTGCCATGTTCCACAGAGAGGCAAGGACAACACGGGACGCTTGCATGACATTCAATGAAGAATGTTTGCAAAAACACGGCATTGTTTTTTTCACAATAAAGGAAATGTCTCTTAATTCCTCTGTAAACATTAGTATGTGCATTGTTGCCCCATCTCTTTGAGTTGCAGTAACTGGGCAGGTTTTAATTTGTGTGTGTTTGAAAGAAGAAAATCTGAAGGAGATTGTGTCAAAGAAGTGGGTTGGATTGGCAAAAGAAAGTTCTGTGGTCACAGCATCTGCAGCTTGCTTATCATGTCAGATAGCAGGCTGGGGATGAGTTGGGGATTGAGAAGAAGCACAAGGCAGGACAATGACATTATCTTCAGTATGCTTACTGACATTGGATGCCATTGTCTCTGCCGCTATTGATTGCATGATGTGGAAAAACATCTCCTCCGTGGGGTTGAAGAGATGCAGATGTTTGTGTATCCCATCCAGCTCTTTGAGTGTCAGTCTGTCCTTCAAGTGAGAGGGCAGAATGTCAGATGAGTGTGTCATATATATAGCTAATATGCTTGCACAACTAGTGATATATGGAGGCAGCAAGGTGTGGGTCTGAGACTTGTGTGATTAGTTACTGTGTGAGCACGAGTTGGAGTATCTGGATACTTGGCATTAGAAAATTTTTTAAATATCCTTTCATGGGAAGGCCAGTATTGTTGCCCATGCCTAATTTCCTTGATAAGTCGATTACCTTGAACTGCTGCAAATGGGTGAGTGATAGGGCTATGATATGTGAATATTTTGTGGGGTTGGGGCTGTAGTCGGTAGGAAAAGTCGTGTGAAGGTGTATTCACTAACATTAACAACTTGTGACATTGCTGTTTAATTCTTGAGTCCAGACACCAGGAATCAATTGTTAACGCATAATCTCCATGCCTGCATGGACTGGTGAGCCAAATGGCCTATTTCTGCACTTTATATATAATTAGCATTATCCCTGTGATATATTTGACCACTTTGTCTGATAAACTTAATTCCTTAATAAATTAATGTTGAATGTAATTCTTGATGAAATACGATATATTAAGGATTTTAATGGTGACAATTCATGTTCCGCTTACAAAAAAATCTCCAAATTATGTATGTTTATTTTTCTACACTTCAATTAAAATGCCAAAGCAGTATTGAATAATTTAAAAGCGACAATGATGAGAAAGCATACTGTGGAGGTATCCACAAACATGTCTTATGTAACCAAAGTTATCTGTTTGGCTTTTACCAGATATGCAAATATGATTATGTTGAGATCCGCAGTGGCCTTTCATCAGATTCGAAACTTCATGGGAAGTTTTGTGGTACTGAAGTGCCTGAAGTTATAACATCCCAATACAATAATATGAGGATTGAATTCAAATCTGACAATACTGTTTCCAAGAAAGGATTCAAGGCTCACTTCTTTTCAGGTAGGTTAACTAGAGAGTGAGTATCTCTGAAAAATGTTGTTGAATTCTCACATTTGAGATCAAGATGTTCTGACATTGCAAACTGTCAGGAAGTTTGACTGAAAATTTAAAACCTGGAAATTGGTTACAGCGGTTTATGGTACTCATACAATATCGTGCATATAATGTTATTATTGCGTCTTTTAGGCTGGCTCTTGAGTTAATTGATTTATTTGTTTTGCTCAAAAAATAGAAGTAATAATTGAAGTGTGGGGGAGGAATTCAATATCTCATTTAAAATTGTGTGTTGATGAACATAGAATAATGATGTACTAATTTATGATCTCATCACTGTAGGCTTACATTAAGATGAAAAGTTATAAAACATCGATGAAGCAAAACAGGGTAGTAACTCGCACTTTGAAACAGCAATATACTTTCCATGGAATGGTGGTAGATGACTTATCAAAGCTCACTGTGAAACATGAGCAGAAGGAACGACCATCAAAAGAAGGGTTTACTTAGGGTACATCTTCCTCTAGGTTTTTTAAGCAACATAGGAAGAAATGTGGGAGCCAGTCATTTTTTGCCCCTCTCAAGCATGACATTGCATGACAAAACTGAAAGTGGAAGAGGTGAAAGGAAGTATTGCGTCTCAATGATAACTTACAGAAGTCAGATTACTTCTTTGCAGCAGATTTTCTTGCTCATCTTTCTATCCACCTGGATGTGGTAACTGGTTGCAATAATACATTATTGCAACAATTGTGCTGTACAAAGGCATTGTTGTCTTTCTGGAGTCTTTTGAGAATTTGTGAATAAGCAGATGTGTCTTTATGCAGCAATTAGGAGAGTTTTGGAGCCATTAAAGAGTTTCCATTCATGAGATACAAATGCATAAACTACCTCTTCAGAACTTCACTTCCCAATAGTGCGGTTTATATGCAAAAAAGCTTCAAAGTATGAATCTTTTCATAAAGTTTATACTTTCAAAATCTTGAATCTGCTTTTGTTATTTCCTTTCTTCTTTGATCAATAATTTCCCTGGACCAACTTTTTGTCACACTTTCGGCCAAGCTAGAGTGATGTTCTTGGAGTAGCTGTGAGATTATTCTTGGTTTTCAAGTTTGTTTTGCTTTTCGCTTCTTTTTCTTTTGTTTGTTATTCTTGCATTTTCTTTGTTTCTGTTTTTAAAATGTTTTGTGCACTCTACCTTTTCACCTAAAATTTGGATATGCATGTCTTACTGATATAAGCTCGGTGTTTTGTCTTGATAGCAAAACAGTGTGAATTCACTAATTGTTTACATTGCTTATTGATATGAGTAATGTTCAACAGTTAATGGCAGGATTTAGACATCTTATTTTTGTCCTCACTGGTCATCCTCATTCAAAATTTTGCTCCTGCAGCCAAACTCACTCCAAACTGTCTTTGCCACATCAGTAACCAAAATCTTCATTGTCCCCAGTAAGTGCTGGTCCATAACAAGAGAATAATGACAAAGAAATAACCAAATCAAGGATTGAAAAGGAGAGAAATGAGAATTAGAAAAGAAGAGAGAAAAGCATTTGAGAAAGAGGCAGTTAAGGAGTAGAGACAACAGAGATGAGAAATGGCGTAAGAAGACGAGATGGAAAAGAGATACAAGTTTGACAATTCATCTGAAAAACCATTTTGGATGGTTTAAAGGTTTTCTTTCTGGAAAGGTTGAATAGGATGGGCTTTCCATTGATTTCCCCAATCCTAATAAATGGCCGCTTTAATATTTTTCCAGTGACCCTGACATGGTCTTGATCTGCCTGCCCTCATCCTGCTCGGGCTGCCTGTATATAATAGCACAGGATATGGTTTACTAATCCTCACTATTTTACTTCTATTTATGCTGATTTCACAAGCTTAAAAAGCACCAACTTTATAAAAAGGACATATTTGAAACGTCTGCAGTGCCCAAGAGATGAGAAAGAATAGTGAAAGCCAAAAGTCAATAAATACATCTTTTTTTTAGGACGATTAGGCTTGGATGATTTACGTTACAACAATGAGTAATGAGTATAATATTCATACCTGCATTAGAGTATTGTGTAATTAGAAATTAAAGGCTGTTGTTAGAAAAGGATTTAAAATCAGATTAACCTTGTAGATAAATAATGAATTTCCTTCTCAGAAATGTATTTTTGTAATGTTTTGAGGAAGCAATGATGAGGATGGGAAATGGAACAAAAAGATGCAGCAGTAAACAGCATCATGAAGTTAGATGCCATTTGAAATAATAGATGTTGCAGTAAACCTACAGATTTACAAATCTACAGACATAATTTATAAAATTCTCCTGACAAGCAGTGTGCGAGAATTCTATGGCTTCATATTCTAACCGTGGATCTACCAGAGCAGAGACAATGTCGTACCAAAGTATACATGTCAGGAGACTAGGATTACCCACTTAAATCTTGGCTGATAACATCAGAGCAACATCCAGAAACCAAGGTTTAGTGAAATATTGTGAGCAAACAGCATCATTACTGAATGGGTCAAGAGAATTCCAAAATCCTATTTCTATTTGTATCCAAGGATATATTCTTGATCCCCATCCTTTTTCTCACCCAATAACACTATATCAATTCCCTCACATGACACTCTGCAGGTCTGGTGGTATTTGTACAGCATTTCTCTCGGGAGTTTGAATTTAATACTGGAGGCAAAGGTCCCACCACCAGAGTCAAAAGTAGAATATAAGCTCAGTTAAGTCAATAGTTGGGACTGTGGGACAGCATTTTGCTGGTGGCAATCGATTTAGAATGGTGACCAAGTGCTACCAGACCAAATAGATAGTTGGCAGCTATGCAGCCTTAGCATTGTTAACTATTATTAACAGTGGGCATTGTTGAGACTACAGCAGTGATAAGAGAACATCTCAATGGTTGAGGTGCTTTCGAAGGTGGGCAGGTAGGTTTAGAGAAGGCTGGGCTAGGCATGTGCAACAGTCTTTAAGCTGTTTTGGTTGCATTTATCACATGCTCTGCAGTTAAACTTTGATCATCCCAGAACTAGAAATTATCTTTAAAATATTAACTATGAACCATGAGCAAGGTAATTATGACACAAATACAATGCCCTGGCATCCAACAAACCTCTGGACACATTTTAAAGGCAGTTTTACACTGGACCTTATTGGAGATATTTTCATTTCTCAAACCAACAAATGTAGAGAAGTGAAGTACATAATCAGCCTTGTGCAGACTATTGAACCAGAAGCAGCTTTGCATTATGGCAGAATGCTGATATGATGGCACTTCATTTTGTCCTCAAATTATTACAAATAGGATGAAAAATATAAGGAAAGGTGCACTAAATTGATACTAATAATGAAAATAAACTTATTCTCAATGACCTCATTAGATGCACTGCTTGCTCAGTTGTGCAGACTAGGAAAATCTCAAATTCTATATTGAAGTGGTCATTTGGTAGTTCAGAACTTCAATATTGAAAAAAAGACTTGTGTCAAAGCTTTTCATCTCGCACTCACCAGGACATTTCACAAGAATATCAATATAATGTGAAAACAGCCATTTATACTGTATGGAAAGAAAATACAGGGTAATCTGAGAAAGACTGGGTGCTTTTAGGTGAAAATGAAGACCTTAAGCCCATTAATGAGTTTTTAAGTATACAACATGAAATGATCTGAGCAGAACAACCATTATCCCACAGGATGCCTTTGCCACACCCTATTTTAGTGTGCTAAGAATTACACTGACAACCAATTTAAGATTGTCATTCAGGCTTTCTGTGTGACTCATTTACATGTAATGGTAGCTACAAACATCAATACATAGGGCACAGTATTTTGTAGACAGTACATGCACACTCAGTGAGTTAGTTTCAGCTAAACAAAATAAGTGACTGCCATTCACTGACTCATGCTGCAGGAATGATGGCGCAATGTTAGCACCATTGCCTCACAGCGCCAGGGACCCAAGTTCAATTCTGGCCTCGGGTAACTCACTATGTGGAATTTGCACATTTTCTCCATGTTTGCTGAGGCTCCAGTTTCCTGCCACAGTCCAAAGATACGTGGGTTAGATGGATTGGCCGTGCTAAATTGCCCCTTAGTGTTAAGGGGATTAGTGGGGTTACGGAGATAGGGTCCAGGTTGGATTGTTTTTAGTGCAGACTCAATGAGCCATGTGATCTCCTCCTATACTGTAAGGATTCTATGATTCAATCATGGTGAAGCTATCTGGTTTAAAATTCAAATAATGTTTGACAGTTAATTGTCAGCTACTATCAACTGGTGCATTCTCCATGCCAATACCTCTACCAACCAGAATCTGCTTGTCAACCAATGATCTCTGTTCATACAGTATAAGTGGTTGTTTTTTTCTATATATTAATAATCTTATGACATGTTCTGATAAGTGCAAGATGAAAATCTTTGACATGTCTCCATATTCATTAAGTTACCTGCTGGAATGACCACTTCAATTGAGATTGTTGTCTCTGAATTAAGGGAGACAGAAATTGGCTAGCATTCTCTTTCTTACTAAGGCTAAACCGTTCAGAACTGAGCTGAAGAAGAACTTTTGCACTTGGAAAGTTGTGAATCTGTGGAATTCTCTACCATAAAAAACTGTTGGGGTCGGTTCATCAGATACTGCAGGAGGCAGCTGGAAGCGACCCTGCCAGCTAAAGAGACCAAGGGATATGGAGAGAAAGCGGTAGTGGGACACTGAAAGTACACGATTAGTCATGATCACATTTGAATGATGGTGCAGCTCAAAGTGCCAAATGGGCTTCTCCTGCATCTATTTTCTATGTTTTCTATGTTTATCTATGATCAAATAGCTTCTTCTGGACAAACAACAGCAGGGAGAGGAATTTGATACAAGTGCAATTAGCATTCTCACACTAACATTCCTATCTTTAAGAAAGGGAACAGGGATAGTGCAGGAAATTACCGACCGGTGAGTTTGACTTCAGTGGTTGGTAAGCTGATGGAGAGGCTTCTGAGGGATAAGATATATGAACATTTGGAGAAGTTTGGACTGATTAGAAATAGTCAGCATGGTTTTGGCAGGTCATGCCTTATGATCCTAGTTGAGTTCTTCGAAAATGTGACTGAACACATTGACGAAGGAAGGGCGGTGGACGTAGTGTACATGGACTTTAATAAGGTGTTTGATAAGGTTCCACATGCAAAGCTGCTGGAGAAGGTGAGAGGGCATGGGATCCAAGGGGCTTTGGCCTCATGGATTCAGAACTGGCTTGCCGGCAGAAGGCAGAGAGTGGTTGTGGATGGGTCTTGTTCTGCATGGAGGTCGGTAACCAGTGGAGTGCCCCAGGGACTCTGGGGTTCTGGGACCCCTGCTGTTTGTCATTTTCATAAATGACCTGGATGAGGAAGTGGAGGGATGGGTTAGCAAGTTCGCCGACGATACAAAGATCGGTGGTGTTGTGGATGGTCTGGAGGGATGCCAAAAGTTGCAGCGGGACATAGACAGGATGCAAGACTGGGCAGAGAAGTGGCAGATGGACTTCAATGCAGATAAATGTGTAGTGGTCCATTTTGGCAGGAATAATGGAATGAAGGAGTACAATATAAGGGGTAGGAGTCTTAGCTGTATTGTAGAGCAGAAGGATCTCGGGGTCCAGGTCTAAAGGACTCTTAAATCGGCCTCGCAGGTGGAGGAAGTGGTCAAGAAGGCGTACGGTGTACTGGCCTTCATTAATCGAGGAACAGAGTTTAGGAGTTAGGAGGTAATGATGCAGCTCTATAAGACTCTTGTCAGACCCCAGTTGGAGTATTGTGCGCAGTTCTGGTCGCCTCATTATAGGAAGGATGTAGAGGCTATTGAGAGAGTTCAGAGGAGATTTACAAGGATGCTGCCTGGATTGGGAGGCAGGCCTTATGAAGATAGGTTGAGGGAGCTGGGACTCTTCTCACTGGAGAGACGTAGGTTGAGAGGCGACCTGATAGAGGTTTATAAAATGTTGAGAGGAATAGATAGGGTGGACTCTCAGAGACTATTTCCCCGAGCTGAAATGGTCACTACGAGAGGACACAGATTTAAGGTGCAGGGAAGCAAATACAAAGGAGATGTCAGGGGTAGGTTTTTCACTCAGAGGGTGGTGAGTGAATGGAACCGACTGCCGTCGGAGGTTGTTGAGGCAAACTCACTGGGGTCTTTTAAAAGACTTCTGGATGAGTATATGGAAAAGAATAGGATAGGGGGTTATAGATAGGTCTGTGGATTGGTAGATGTGATCGGCGCAACTCGTGGGCCGAAGGGCCTGTTTGTGCTGTATTGTTCTATGTTCTATGTTCTATGTAACATCACCAAGAGTAATTGTCAAGTTTAGAAGTTGTTACAGATTGTCTTTATTTCAATGAAGACAATGTTATAATTTTTACCATTAATATTTTACTAGTATAAAGTAAATGACTTTTCAAATCAATCTTTTTTTTATAAATGATAAAATAGCATGTTGCAGTAAAAAAGCACATATGCTCACCAAGAAGTAAAAGGTACTGGTCGATCTTTGGACATCCGTGATTTATGGAGGCAGCTGAACATGCTAAAATGCAGCTGTCTTCAGTTTATTGATTTTCACAAGTAGGGAGTGGGAAATACAACCTATGCACATTAAACCTAGGATAGTAGAAAGTTTAAACTTACCAGAGTTCTTTGAATAGTTGGTGGTATTCTTTTGGACATGGTTCCAGTACATCTCTGGGAGATGTCAGGTGCCCTTTGAGAATATTAAAAGTAACATGTGGATAACATGTGTAACATGTGGATAAATTCATCAGAACTTTCATATTTATTAGCATTGTCAAAGGAGGCAATCAACCTGTCAGGAATTTAAATCTCTTGTCCTTCAAATATTAAAAAATATTTGTCACAGTGTTCGAAAATACAGTAATTACAGACATAAGCATGAGTTACCATCACAGAGTTAGCAGTACATGACTAATTTCACAACCTATCATTATCACAGTAGAGTTCCTATTGTTCACAATTTGATTGATGGCTCCAAGTGCTTATAAATTTTTGAAGTGAGACAATGAATACAAATACTTATAATATTAGAGAATTAAAAGAAGTGAAATGTACTCAGCTGGAGTGTTCTTCTGAATTGTGAATCCTGATATAGACACTTATGAACTTTATTTAATCGCAGCATAAGGCCTGAGGTCTGCCTGTGATGAATACTTGGTGAGTTGGCATGGGGGATATAAAGGGAAAGGATTATGGAAGGGGGCATCCATGGCAGAGAGATAATAAAGGGCCAAAGGAGGAGGGGCAGGTGGTTATCTGAGATTGCATGATGGGGAATGTATGATGGTAGTGAGGGGAGTCTGTGGTGAAGGGCTTTTTTTTAATTTATTTTTCACAGCTGGGCTAAAGTATGTTTTATCTAGCCTGCCTCCACACTCAGCCTCAAACCACTTCTCCAGGAGTCGATTTCAAGGAACTGTAATGCATCCTTACTCTTCTAAGCACCACAGGGAGTGAATACAGGCAGTGAATACAGGTTATGTAGTTTGATTACAAATCAACCATGATTTCATTGAATGGTAGAACAGGCTGAAGGGACTAAATAATGTGCTATCAGTGAATCTGTCTTTTATTGTGATTCTTTAGCAGACAAACACTTAACATGCTTGCATTTTCTGTCTGTTGTTTCAGAAGGTAATTAGCCACTTAAAATGAATGGGTTAAAACCTGCTCTAAAAGAACAAACAGAAGAATATCACGCATGTTGATGCATGTTTGTCTATTGACATTTCCACAATAGCTTCTTGGAATAAAATATTGCAAAATTTAGATTTGTACATTGATGTATTACTCTATTTAGTCAAGTAATTTTAACATTGTTGCATTGTAAAACTAAAGAAAATGATCCCATTCTTTATCTTGAAATAGTCTAACAAATGTTACTTAATACTACAATATAAGTCAATCTTTCTTATGTTGCTTGTATAATCACAAAAGTCTTCATTTGAAAACAAAAGAGAATTTTTGAACCCTAGTTTCAATGAGATAATGAACTTCAGAGCAATCAGTATACATTCATCTCTGGTGCCATTTTGGTACATTTTCTTTCACAGACAAGGAAGCACCATGCAAAGAGAAAATTTTTGTTTTTGAATCTTGCAAGAACTTGATGCAGGTTTCCCCTTCCAGCCGAGTACGTATTATTGACAGACTGGTGGCCTCTGAGAGTCTCAGCGGTACGACCACATGTCCTCTGCTTGGTTGGCATCTAACACAGTTTTCGGGCTGGATCTTTCATTACGTGGGGACTGATGCATCCATTCAAAGCTGGCAGACTGATTTCTGTTCAACAGCAGCAAAACTAATTTTCTGCCATGTAACATTTATTTAAGCTAAATATTTCACCTACATAAAATGTATGTAGATCTTATTTCATTCTACCAATTACAATGTATTAAGTTGTTTGTAATCAAAACCTGTAACATAGCAAGCAAAGTTGCTGAGTAAATATGATTTATTATATAGAAATACATCTTTTATGTAACAAACTGCTTTCATTTTATAAGCTTTCTGAAAACCAGTCATTTTACCTTAGTTTCTTCAGTCCCTGCAAACCATTTATTACTCTTATTAATATCTGAAGAAAATTTGTTGATGCATATGATCACAGGCTCAAAGCATTCTTTTCATCTCCCTTGTATTTTATTGATTGCAGAGCAAGTAGAAGATACTGGGAATTTTTATTTTGCTCAAATACTCCCACCTGTTAATACCTGTTAGTATTTAATAGTACCCTGTGCCTTTCACTTCTGTACATATTGAAGTGATAAAGCATAGTTCATCACGGAACTAAGAGTATCAGAAACAGTCTGCCAGTTTTGATTAAATGGACGAACCATCCCTTACCTGACATGAAAGCTCGTGTAGAATGACAAGAGTTGACTGCCACTCACTGGAATGGCTGCTAATAATATTTTTTGCTTGTCCTCCCTGTAGTGAATTTTGTGGCTGTTTTACGCAGATACAAGGTGTTATATCTTCTGTGCTAATATTTGCTTCACCTCTAACACAGTTGTACCTTTATTAGGAGGTTAGTTTAATTAAGCAAAATTATTTGCTAAACTGTCTCCTTGACCAGTAGGTTTGTTTGAAGTGAACAGAATTTTTTACTTCTAGTTCTTTAACTACTGCTGGCTTTTATTGTGTGTTTAAGAAATGTCCAGATTCATTTAAAGGTAATGCACTGCCAAGCACTTTAAAAATTACACATGGTTTTAATGAGCAAAGTTCTCCTTTCTAAGGAACAAGCTTGGAGCCATTGCCAAATCCAAAAGCTTCTTTTCCGGCCTGCTTGATGGATTGGTAATCGTGGGTGAAAGTGCAAGCTTAATAATGAATGGGTATAGCTAAAGCAAAAGGTGTACTGTGGGCAATCAGGCCTGTGCTTTAGTTTACCTTCTTCTGGACGAACACACCGGTGTATTTTCATTTTTACTTAAATGTTTTGGGCTGGTGGCTCATGAGTATATTTTGTATGATCTCTCCTCGACCTCCTCACAGATAAGGATGAATGTTCCAAAGACAACGGTGGCTGTCAACATGAATGCATCAATACAGTAGGCAGTTATGTGTGTCAGTGTCGAAATGGATTTGTACTGCATGAAAACAAACATGACTGCAAAGAAGGTATGTGATGTTGTGATTCCTTTGACAAGAACTAAATGGTTAGCATTCAGCGCCAGGGATGCCAGGCCTCAGGTGACTGTTTGTGTGGAGTTTGCACTTTCTCCCTGTGTCTGCATGGGTTTCCTCCCATGGTCCAAAGATGTGCAGGTTAGGTTGATTGGCCATGCTAAAAATTGACTCTAGTGTCACAGGATTAGTAGGGTAAATATGTGGGGTTACTGGAATAGGGTCTGTGTGGAACTGTGATCAGTGCAGACTCGACGGCCTCCTTCTGCACTGTAGAATTCTAGGATTCTATAATAACATGTCTATTGTTTAATGCTTAAACCAAAAGAGAACAAATAAAATAACCTGGGATACCAATTTGCAGCTTCTTAACATATGCTTCCATAATGGGATAATGAATATCATAAAATGATGCACACAAACTGAACAACTGTATCAAAAGCTTTTGAATAAGAACTAAAACTGTGTTGTTTATGTGATCATAGATAATCTTAGATGTTTGTGTGATGTCAGAAACCTGAATGGAGTCAAAGACAAGGTCTTTTCCAAAAAGTGTATATGATTAAAGCGCTGTCTATCACTTTAATGACAGCAATGCCGAGAACACTTTTCATTATGTCAACATCATGATGATAAATATTATATGTTGACAAGTGCAGAGTTCTGTCAATTTTACAATTGTAAAAGATGTTGACAAAACATTCCACAAATGCCTTATATTTATGAACTCAATTTTCCAGTTTACAAAACAGAAATTTGGATGCAGCTGACTGCTTGTTTGGGAAAACAGTTTGTGTTTCCTTATCAATGACTTGGAAGAACATCTCCAGCAGTTGCAATGTACTACTGCGTTACTGGGGTTAATAGCATTTATATAGTTCATTAGAAAATTTCTCTTATTAACAATCTTTGTAAAACTTGTAGATAGTGAGGATTGCACTACAAGCTAGACAGAAGCTTCACTTTTGTATGCATGAGTTTCCTGACCTAAGTTATTTCAAAAATGGAGTCAGCAACAAATCTATGTTTTTAATGTACAAATTGTTGAACAAAAGTATTTTAAAGTTTACAGGCATAATGAGAAACAAATCAACGTATTTAAATGCATGTATTCATGAAATGGTTTTCTGAGGGTTCAGTAGCCAGTCAAGTGCATCACTTCATCCACAAGAACTCATGCTAAGCTTTCATTTAATAAAAAATCAAACAATGCCATTATAATACTGAATTCTGCCCTAGCATTTCAACAAATAATCATAGTATTTGAAAATACAATAATGCAATTTGAAACAGGACTGAGGGAGCTCTCACCAAGGTCCTTTGATACGTGATGGGTAATGGATAGTTCTCAGATTCATCACATCTGTAACAGGAAGGATCATAACAGCTGTTAAATAATGTGCAATGCACAGCTAAATTTCCAATAGATGTGCCCAGTCATTAGGATCCCTGCCGGGAGTGCAAAATTGGAAAATAAGCCTTATTTTCTATTCATTGCAGTAACAATATTTCTTCCAATCTCACGATTCATTTCTTTTCTGGAGATATTACAGATATTTTAAGGTGTTACTATGCTGAAGGAGTTAGATAAAAGTAAGTTGGGAGAAGTCCTATGTAGAGCATATACACCAGCACAGACCCATTGAGCTAAGATTCTATCTACGTAAAAATGAAATGTTGTGTTTGTGAATTTACTGGAATATTAATTTATTAAGAATTAGTGAAACCATTAATGAAAAATGACAACTTTATCTATGTGCTATATGCTACTAGGAAGTTTGATGATAGAAGGTGGATAAAAAGACAGGGGAGCAAAATTAAGCTTGCTAATGTTTATTACATAGTTGTCACATGACTAACTTATGCTTTGCTGGGCTGCAATACCAAGAGTCATATTTTACAGGTCTTAAGTTTCTTAAGTTAATTAAGTTTCAGTTACCAATCCCACTATTGTATTAAGGACTGTGGCCTGCTTGATTAACTGCCAGCCTAGCAGTGCAGTGGGCAGTCCTGAGCTTGAAACTGTAGGAAAAAAGTGCAGTGGTCTACATGCATCCTCACAACCTAGCACCTGGGTGTTTTGGGGCTCATCAAGCAGATGCCAGCAAGTAGGGGGCAAGAGGGTCATTGAGGGAAGGTAGTGCTGATGGTTGTGGGAGTGTGGTGTGGCCATTGCTGCTGGGGATCTTGTTTATGGGCCAAAGTGTTTCCACTGAAGAAGCTGCCCTACCCCGCCACTGCCAGCAGAGGTGGAAAGACGCTCTTAATTGCTCACTGAAGTGGCAGAGTGGGAAGGTGAGAAGAAGGCATTTGGGAAGGGTGGAGGTTACCCCCACTCTATGTTTATAGTCTTTCTTCCTCTGAATCTATCCTCTCACCCTTGTACAAGTGCTTGAAAATTCAGCCCTTGTACAAGTGCTTGAACTTGCATAAGCACAAGTTCAAGATCTTGTGCACACTTCTATCAAGAGATGAGTAAATGAGTTTGTGCACATTCATCTAACAATTGGCAGGTCAGAATAGGAAGCTGCTGCCTGTTGAATGGGCACCAAGACATCACCAACACCTCTCCTGTTTCAGTAGAAGTCCAAACATGCTCGACTACTGCTACATAAATATCATGCATGCCTACCGCTCCATCGCACGCCCACACTTTGGCAGATCAGACCATAGGCTGTGCTCCTGCTCCTGGCTTACAAGCAAAAATTGAAATGGGAAAATCCGTCAAAGAAAATCATGCAGTGTTGACCTGAGGAATCGGATGATCTTATACAGAACTGCTGAAAGTCAGTAGAATGGTATTTAAAAACTCTGCAACCAGCGTGAACGAGTACACCACTATAGTAACTGTCTCCATTTGTAAGAGTGTAGAAGACAGTGTGCCTAAGAAGCAAATCCACTTGTTTCCAATGGGAAACCGTGGATGAACAGGGGTATCCACAACTTGCTGAAGTCTAGTTCTGAGGCGTTCAAGTCAAGTCACATGGATATTTACAAGAAAATGAGAAGCATCAAAGACGCCAAAAAACAAAATTGGACTAAGCTAGAGTCAAGGCTAGCCACATGGACCCCTGCTGACTATGGCAAGGTCTGCAAAACATAACACGCTACATGATGAAGGCATGTAAAATCATCAGCTCCAACACACTCCTCTCTAATGAGTTCAGTGTATTCTGTGCTTGTTTTGAGCAGGTCAACTAGAGCATACCTTCCAGTCCGAAGCCTCAGGTGAACCTGTATTGAAGGTAACCATTGTGGATGTCAGAGCAGTCTTCTCAAAGATCAATCCATGGAAAGTGACTGGCCCGGATGGGGTACCTGCATACCATGAGCACTCAGATCCAGCTGGTGGGGGTATTCACAGACATCTTCAACCTCTCTTTACACCAATCTGAGGTCCCTATCTGCTTCAAGATGACTATTGTCCCAATACCAAAAAAAAGCCAAGCAGCGTGCCTTAATGACTATTGCCCAGTGGCTCTGGCATCCATTATTATGAAGTGCTTTGAAAGATTAGTCATGGCATGAATCAATTCTGGCCTCCTGGATTGCCTGGATCCATTATTGTTCACCTAACCCTGTAATAGGTCCACAGCAGACATCATCTCTCTAGCCCTACAGTCAACCTAGATAACAAAGATACCTGTGTCAGACTTCTATTTATTGACTACAGCTCAACCTTCAACACAATTATTCCTACAAAACTCAAATCCAAATTCCATGGCCTGGGCTTCAGTTCCTCCCTCTGCAAATGGATTCTGAACTTCTTAACCCACAGATCACAATCAGTAGGGATAGGCAACAATACTTCCTCCATGATCATCCTCAATACTAGTGTCCCACAAGGCTTGAGACCTCAGCCGCTTACTATACTCCTTAAATATGTATGAGTGTGTGGCCAAATTCACCTCCAATTCAATTTTCAAATCTGCTGACAACACCACCATAATGGATTGGATCTCAAACAATGACAAGGCAGAGTATAGGAATGAGATAGAGAACCTGGTGAACTGATGTGATGACAATAATCTCTCAATGTCAACAATATGAAGGAGATAGTCATGAAACTTCAGGTATTGTAAAGGAGAACATGCCCATGTCTACATCAATGGGAGTGAAGTAGAAATGGTCGAGAGCTTCAAGTTTTAAGTGTCCAGATCATCAACAACCTATCCTGCTCCCTCCATTCTGACTTTATAGTTAATAAAGTTCACCAATGCTTCTACGTTTTCAGAGAGTAAGGAAATTTGGCATATCTACCATAACTCTCACCAACTTTTACAGAGGCTCCACAGAAAGCATTATTTATCATATCACAGCTTGGTATGGTTTCTGCTCTGTCCAAGACCCCAAGAAATTACAAAGAGTCATGATTGAAGCCCAGTCCACGACTCAAACTAACCTCCCACCCATTGACACTTCCTACACTTTCCGCTGCCTTTGCAAAAGCAGCCAGCATAACTAAGGACCCCATGCACCCTGGACATACTCTCTCCCATCTTCTTCCATCGTGAAAAAGATACAAAAGTCTGAAAGCATATACCTGTTGTTTCAAGAACAGCTTCTTCCCTGTTGTCATCAGACTTTTGAATGGACCTATCTTGCATTAAGTTGATCTTTCTCTACATCCTAGTATGACTGTAACACCACATCCTGCACTCTCTCCTTTCCTTCTCTATGAACAATATACATTGTCTGTGTAATGTGCAAGAAACAATTCTTTTTACTGTACACTAATAAATGTGATAAAAAAGTCAAATTGTATCAAATCAAACTGTGGACGGAATGTCAGGCATGTAATTTTGTAGACTTAGCCTTGTTATCACATCTTGAAAATTTTTCATAAATAAAAGCAGAAACTCCTGGAAATACTTAGCAATTCAGGCAGCATCTGTGGAAAGAAACAGAGGTTGGAATTCTCCAGTCCTGCCATGATGGGATGGAAAATTTGGAGAGGCAGCGGTGGGAATTGGACTGGAGTGAAAAAATCCCAGCGAGGGTTAATGCTTCAGGTCAATGATCTTTCATCAGAACAGAATTTGTCTTTGTACTGGGGTATTTTGTTCCTCTGGCCAGCAGCTGTGAATTAGTATTGCTCATGCAGTGAACAGAAGCCAAAGCAGCAGAGACTCTTTCGAAGATAGTGGGGGAAAAAAGTCATAACCAGTAACCACAATGTATTACAAAGTATACTGGAAGTAATACAGAATGCTTGTGATAAAGGAACTGCAATAATCATGGATGATTTTAATCTATATATAAACTGGAAAAATCAGATTGGCAGCATCAGCCTAGATGAAATATTCATAGAATGCTTTTGGGAGCTTTTTCTTTCAAGCAGCACATTCTCGAACCAATCAGAGAGTAGGTTATGTTAGACTTGGTATTGTGTAATGTAGCAAGATTAATTAATGACCTCAGAGTGAAAGCTGAGGTAACAGTGATCACAATGATTGATTTTGAACTCCAGTTTAAAAGGAGAAGAGTGGGTCAGAGACTAGTGTTTTAAACTTAATAAGAACAACTATGTAGACATGAAAGCTGAGCTAGCTGAAATGAACAGGGATACTAGGCTAGAGGGTAGAATGATAGAGAAGCAAGGCAGACATTTCAGGGAATTTTTCAGAATACTCAGGATAAGGATGTTTCTATTGTAAAGAAAAATTAAAACATTCAAACAAAAATGCATTTAAATGCAGCAAGGTGAGTGGCAAGTCAGAAAATAAAGAATGGCAGAGAATAAGTAAAAGGTTAGTTCGGAGAAGGAATTTAGATAATGAGAAGAAGCTAGCTAGAAATGTAAAAATGGATAGCAAGAGTTTCTACAATAATTTAAAAAAGGAAAAGAGTAACTAAAGCGACTGTTAGTCCTCTGGAAAATGACAATGGGGAATTAATAATAGATAATAAAGAAATGGTGTAGAAATGAATCAGTATTTTGCTTCTATCTTTAATGCAGAGCATACAAAAACATTCCAATGATAGCTGTAAATCCGGAGATGAGAGAGAGGAACTTGGTGAAATTACAATTGCTAAGAAAGCAGTACTAACAAGCTGATGGAGTGGGGTGATCATTGAATATTTTTAAGATAGAGGTAAATAGATTCTTGATAAGAAGAGGATAAAAGTTTATCAGGGGTAGGCAGGAATGTGAACTTGAGGTTACAGTCAGATCAGCGATGGTCTCAATAAATGGAGGTATAGAGTTGTGGGACCAAATGACCTGCTCCTAATTCATATGTTCATTTGCTATACAGACTGCTGGAGCATAGAAGAGATAAAAATACAGCTGTTCAAATAAACGAATTAAATGCAACACATATCAGTCTTGTGCTTCTCACAAGGTCTTTGTTCCCAGGGTATCAGTGTACATTCTAAAGATATTGATAATTCATTACTTATGAGAGTGTTTATATTTTATCCTTTTACAATGCTTTTGTGAATAAATGCTTCCTGATTAATTATATGATGTGACCTTAGTTATAATGTCGCTATGCTCATGAACTAATTGCTCTTGTTATTTTCTATCAGCTGAATGTGAACACAAGATCTACAGTGCCACTGGTATTATCACAAGTCCCAATTGGCCTGATAAATACCCTAGCCGCAAAGAATGTACATGGGAGATCTCAGCAACTCCAGGCCACAGAGTGAAGATAGTAAGTTTATAATATTAAAAATAATTCTATCAATTACACTTCTTTCAATATTACTACCAGTTACAGGGCTATGATTGGGCTAACCATACATACCAAAAATATGCATTACAAGATAAGGACATGAATTTTAAGTCTCTCACTGAGAAGGCAAGTGGGGAAGGAGTTAAACGTGAAGCTATTTCCAAAGATTGTACGTTTTAAGATGGTGAATGATGCCATCAACAAGTTTCACTGGAAAGGCAGGGGGTCTGTTTGTAAGTCAAAGCGTGATTGTGTCATTGACACCAGAACCCCACACCGTCTGTGCCTAGCTGTAGAAGCATTGCAGGAGATGCCAATGGGCCAGAAGAGCCTAAGGTAAGTCCCCCAGAATTATCTCTAATTATCTCAGGAGGAGTACAAGGAGCTTTTGAGCCTCCTCAATCCCAGCCTTCCTCGATCCTGATCATACAGAAATTTCCCTCCCATCTGGCTTTGACTACGCATTTTTTGCACCATGTTACTACTCCACCCATTAATCAGATAATAAATCTTGTTGAGTGTCTGGTTTGGACTCCAGGAATATTTATCTTATTGCAGTCCTGGAGTTAAAATTGGCAGTTTCCACATCATCAAACTTTCTGGTGTGCCACCATTCCTGTCACCAATTAAACATGAAAATAAATGCTTCTGTATCAAGAAGGCAAATATACTTAATTAGCTTTTCTATTGTGTAAAATTGCAGAAGATAGTATTTGGAAAGTCAGTCATGAAGTGCCATAAAATCATTAACATTAATAACAAATGGAAATACCATAAGTCTTTGTTCTTCCTGTTAATTATATTTAATCTATAAAACATTAAACAGCTTATTTATACTTTGAAAGGAGAGGTATTTTCAACATAATAAAGTGCTGAAGTTGCAGCAAGCGATTGAAAGAACCCACATGGCAAGTTTATCTTGTAGTAAGGGAAGCTTAAAATGACAAACTGGAGCAATACCCTTCTAGTGTTGAATGTACACTGTGTTAAACAGAAGTTTCACCTCCCCAATTAATGTAAACTAGAGAAGTACCTTTCATTATTAGAGTAGTGTAAATAGCTTTACTCTGTATCTAACGTATATATGATTTGAGTACTTGATGCTGATTTTTGATATATAGTCAGACATTGTGCAAACCTGACTATATTTATCAAATATCAAATTCAATTATAAATGTGAAACCACATTTAACAATGATCTGTAAACTTTTGCAACTACCAACTACACTTCTTTTCAATATTACTACCAGTTACAGGAGCTATGGTTGGGTTAACCATACATACCAAAAACATGTGTTACAAGATAATGACAGGATTTAGGTTTCTCACTGAAAAGGTGAGTGGAGAAGGAGTTAAAACTGAAGCTATTTCCAAAGATCATACCTTTTAAGATGGTGAATCATGCCATTGACAAGCTTCCCTGGAAAGACAGGGGTGAATTGTGATTGGTACTTATTGTGAGTATTTGATGATTAATATATATTTTAAAACTAGCCAAAATAAATAGCACATTTTATGCACTCCACCCTTTGGCTCCTATCAAATATTTTCACATGCTGGTCAGAATTTGGTTGTGGAACTCCTTTTCAAGGGCAACTGTTAATATTGAGTGCAAACTCCCAGTGATTTGACTGGATGCCAGTGGGAATTAGGTTAGATGGGTTTGCTGTAAGGGATTCAATATGTGGTATTAACAACATGTTGTATTTTGCTATTTTCAGTTATTAATATGAGGTGCATCTTAATCCTTCATCTGCTGCCAAAAGTGTACACCATAATTAAAAAAAGAATAATGTTATTGATCCAGCACCAAATTAGTTTTTGCAGTTTGTACTGTATGATCAAGATGGATCAGTCGTGCATTTTTTTTAAAGAAAGCTTTCAAAGAATCTGTTATTTGATACATTTGGCCAGCTGTATGTTAAAGACTGTCAATTAAAGTATATGTGAAAGACAGTCAATCAAGTGTGAGTCTAGTAAACTTGCATAGAAGCCACTGACATTGTAAAAAAAAACTGCAATTACTAAAACCTCTGAAGTATAAAATATCTCAGAGCATATCATCTTAGCAACTGTTTCTAAATAACTGAAGTTGCACTCAATCACGTTCTCAGTGAAGTGCCACAGTCAAACGGAGCATAGGCTGAAGATCAGGCTCTCAAACCTTTGCATCAATTCTGCAGTCTGTATCAAATTTACAACACAGAAACAGGCCATTCTGCCAAACAGGTGGCTGCTTGTATTCATTCTATTCCATGTGTTCTCCTCCCACCCTCTTTCGGCTAATCCAAACCACTCCACTTTGTGCACAGCTAACCGTTGAGCTCAGGATTAGTGCAATAATCATATTCTAATTCTGACAAATACCTTTCTCTTATTTTCAAGCTATCAGCTGTCCCTCTCCACCCTTCATGAATAAAGTCTATTAGGGAGTCTTGTTGAGACAAGTTGTCCCCATTTGGCACTGTTCTCAACTTCTTTGATTGACAGAAGTGTGCTGATAGTCTCTGGTGCATTATTTTAGAATCCAACCTAGCCAGAGACCTAAAAGAAAATGACACATCCAACCTGAGGGCTTGAATGATGACATCTATCTTTCCAGTGAACTTCCCATTGAGAGCATTTCCACTTAATTAAACCCAACCAGGCAGTTTGGACTTGGTTCACTGCAGGGTTGGGATGACTGGCAGGAATCATATCCTGATCCTCCAAGGAAATTCCTGAGAAATCCAGCATGAGATTTCTTCATCACTAATATTATGACCATAGGTTCTGCTAGCTCTATTTCTTCTCCTTCCCACAAACCTTTCAACCTTCCTTTCAACTCATCCTGACCAGCCTCTATGCTTTAGAATTTCTCTTCACGTTGTCGTCCTTGGCATTCTCTTCCATATCACCAACTGTTTCCTATAATCTGGTATCATCCCCATTCCTTTCAGCTTCATTGTCATTACTCATTAAAAGCCCAGCATTGACTTTTCCCATCTTTTTTAAGCTATTGTCCTGTTTCTAACATTTCCTTGTTCCATGAGTTTTTTGACTGTAGTATTGTTATTCTTCCAGTTTCTCATCTTTCTCATTGTTGTCTGTTTGAATTCTTCCTATCTGACCTGCCCACTGAGCCAAGACAATAATCATCAATGAGGCTTTAAGTGACTCCACACAAAGCTCTGTTATTTTCATTTCATTGATCTATTGATCATATCTTCCTGCTCCACCTTTTCACAGCATTCATGATGCTCCCTTCTCATTCTATCCTAAATGATGTCATATTTCTTCAGACTGCTCCTCCTTCAGTGTCTACAGTTTTTCTTCCAATTATTGTCTACATGCAAGCTCTTGGTAATATTAATTTGAAGCACGTATTCTTCTGATACATGCACAAATTCTATTTATTTATGTGCTGTTGTACTATCAAACTATCCATTCAATCTTATGCCCGAGTCATTTCACAGCTTGTTGGGCCCGATTTTCTCAAATTGGGACTTAGGGCGAGGTTTACTGGCTGCGCTCACCCAAAGTCAAGAAAGCCCCGCCCAAGCTCAATGGACCATCGCATGGTCATGTCCTGCCCACTACAATTCTCGTGGCAGGCGGGGTGGTAAAATTCCGCACTAAGTGCCCATGTCAGTGGGAACAGCAGAATGTGGCGTGGCAGTGTCTTTCAGATGTGGTGCACCCACCTGACAGATGTTAATGAAATAATTTTGATTAACACACTGGCCATCCCCACTGTTCCGAGACTCGGCTGCCATTTTTAAAGGGCGCCCCAACCTTCGCACTCAGACAGACTGCCCCCACACCCCCTACAAAATGAAATGGTGCCATCCCTAGGTGAGCACCACTAACCCCCTCACAAAGAGGGACATTCCCCCCTCAATAATGGGTAACTCCAACTCCATCTTCACTCACATACATCACAAAACCTGATCGATTCCCCCAAACTCCCCACTCAGTGCTTCCCTTTCTTCAAAATGTTTGTAATTTGCAAAAGAAGGAAGTGTCACCACAGGCTGTCAATCAGGCTTGGATTCTGTGGTCAGGATTAATGGAGCGCTTGTAGTGCATTCAGCTATGAAGGGAAATGAAAATAAATGTAGGTGGGCTTTACATGAGCTATAGGAACATGGTCTACTAGAGCCCGAGAGTCCAAGTGAACACAACAAACCCCTCATGCTTCCCTGGTGATGTGGCCTGTGATATGAGTGGTCGAAGGAGAAAATGCCCCTCTTCTGAGGGATTGGTTGTGTTTCCCTCTGCTCTCAGGGTCCAGCATGCTATGTTCCTGCTTGTGGTAGCACATGTAAAGCCCACCTGGTTGCCGTTTCTGCAGGCATCTCCAGTTGAATGGCAGGAGGCTGGTGAATGGCCTGTCAAACCTGCTAATGACTTTTAAATTAACAGGTTTGCATACTTATTGGTTTGGACAGGAACCTTTTCAGGATCAATTGGTTGGGTGATTCCCAAGGGCCCTCACGCCCATCAGGATCTTTTTTGGCCGATGCCCATTCATGAGGGCATTGGGTTTCCTGCAGGCCATATGAGGTTGTTGTAGGAAGGGTATCAAATTCCAATCCGTATGTCTGATGCTTGCCTTACTGAGCTCCACACTAATAGACACGAGGCATTACTGCTGCTCCCAAACCCTGTTGCCTGTCTTCCCCTGACTTAAAATTACTTATTAAACCTGTCCCAACCCTCAATCCTGATCCTTCTCCCTCTCCCCTGGCCTAGATCCTCATTTTCCCTTACAAATTGCTGTACAGCCTAACCTAACTCCACTTAGCAAAATGTCCCCAACAATATGACCCATCTGTGTTCCTCCCAATTTCAATTACTGTTCATTCCCTATTCCATTATCCGAATCCAGCTTTTCAGCCATTATACCTCTTCGTACTGGACTCTCCAGCAAATGCATTTTGCTTTTATCTCTCTGCTCTCTGTCTTTAAAAACACTCTGAAAACTTATCTCTTTGACCGTGCCTTTGGTCATTCTCAAGTTCATTCGCATTTTTCCCGACGTTCACCTGTTTAGTTTTACTCATCTCTGAGATGTTCTTTAATCATAGAGTTCCGACGGTGCAGAAGAGGCCACTCAGTCCATCGAGTGCAGGTTCTCTCTTTCATCCTACCCTTGCAACCCCATACATTTACCATGACTAATCCATCTAACCTAGACATCGTGTAGATATTGAGGGGAAATTTGGCATGGCTAATCCACCTAATCTGCACTTCTTTAAAGTGTGGGAGGAAATCCATGCAGACACTGGGAAGAATGTGCAAACTCCACAATCACTCGACTGGAATTGAACCCGGGTCCCTGGAGCTGTGAGGCAACAGTTCTAACCACTTGCCACCCAAGTGTGAACAATACGACATAACACTTCTTTCCCCTGTTGGAATTACTGCATCTGATGCACTAATATTTCTAAATACAGTCATATGTCCAAGGTTGCAATAAGCTTACTAATTTAGTTAGCATTAATTCAGCTCTTTCACTCTTTTCTGCTGAATATTTTTCCACTTGTTTCATCAAATCTGTGACAATCCTTCAACAAAACTGAAAACAAATTAAATGCAGAAAAGGATTTTCTCTTCTAAAATTATCCACTGTCAGTGTCAAGGAGTATTGATTTCCAGTGTGGGAGGTGAAAATGGTAATCATGGTGGGCAACATTGGAAAAAGTTTGGAGGCCGCTAGGTGCATGGTTGGGCTGGATGAAGGTATGCCTTGATGCTCAGGCACTTTGAAAATATTAAAAAATGAATTAAGTAAAATCTCCTTCTAGCCTTCACTTCCCCATCCATTGCCAACCCATATAAGGTCATGACCCTCCACCTATCCCCATGGCCTCCCATTTCTTGCATGCCAACCTATGCTCCTTTCTTCACCCCTATTTTCTCTCATATTCTCCAAGCATCCTATGTCCCTACACCTGCACTCGTGGCCCTTTGTAGCTCCATGCCAAATTAATGCCAATTCATGCCCACCTATATGCCTGTCTACCATCCTTTGCAGGTGAGCTGCAATGCCAACTCATCTATTACCCGCCATAAGCAGAACTCAGAACACATGCTGAGATTAAATCCAGTTCTTAAGTTTCTATTAATGAATGTGTTATTACAAAAAATATACTCTGATAAAAAACCATTCACTCCTTTTAACTTGCTTTAATCTCTTATGAAAACTAACATTTGTTTTGTTTATAACTATTTAGCTGTCAGTGGAACTAAACTGACATGCATCCCATTGTAAAAATGGTAAACTTCAGGTTTAAGTCAACAGTCAGAGTGAAATAGCAAACACTGATTTTTTTTATGCATTGCAGACGTTCATTTTAATATTTAGTAGGCAGTACATTTAAATTCATTGACAGTTTGTTAGTTCTCTTGACTGTTCCAACAGGGGAAAGAAGTGTTATGTCACATTGTTCACATTTGGGTGGCAAGTGGTTAGAACTGTTGCCCCACAGCTCCAGGGACCCGGGTTCAATTCCAGTCGAGTGATTGTGTGGAGTTTGCACATTCTTCCCAGTGTCTGCATGGATTACATTTATAATAAGTTTATGCACAATTCATATCTACTTCTGAAAATTGCATAGGACACCTGACCTCTCCCAAAGATGTCACGGAGCCATATCTAAAAGAGTACTTTATCTCCAAATGAATACCCTACTTCTCCAAAGAATCCAGGCAGCTTTAAACCCTCTAGAAAGTCGATAATGCACAAGGTGTCTTTTAGCCACCCCACTAGTGAAAACCAGATCTGGCTGAGGCAGCTTCACTTTAACTTGCATAGTTGCCTCTATAAACTGTGGTTGTTCGCATTAGAACTTATCTCCTCTCCTCCATTGTGATAATGGTATGGGTCAGATTAGGGGATAGGATCTCTGGATCTGGACTTTGGCTGAAACAGAGAACCTCTCCCTTCTGCTTAGAGATTCTAGCCCTAGTGGGAGCAGTGCATATACAGAAAAGAACATGTTATACTAGATTGCAAGATGAGAACAGCCTTTAGCTATTAAAAGTCAACTTGCAGATCCATGAGTTATTCCATTTGTAAATCTGATTTCAGGCTAAATCCTTGATACATAATTGCTCAACCCTGAGTCATAAGATTTCTAAAAAGATGAAGGATTTGGAGAAGCGTTAGGCATCATTTTGCAAGAAAACTTAATTTTCTCAATTACGTTAAATGTAGAAAACATTTAGGTTAGTGTCTAGACTAAATAGCGAACTTTGAATTTAAACATAAGGATCAATCTGGTCTCCAGCTGTAAAAGTTTGCCTACTAACAACAGCACTAAATATGAAATATTATGTTTCTCATGCTTAAACCTTAGTGCTGGAGAAAATTCTCACAGGGATCACAAAATACAAATAAAAATTACTTTTTTTCAGAAAGTAAGGTTTAATGATTGTAGACTCATAAATGTTTGCAGTGCAGCAGGTTAGATTTACACCTTTATATTGAACAGTCATTAGATGAGCTCAATAAAGGACAGTCAGTAATCCACTCTACCAGATTACTGCACTTGTAGTGAAGGTGAAGATCTACCCCATTGTGCCTGAACTGTTTCTTTGCTAAGTTTATCTATTAGTGTCACAAGTAGGGTTACATTAACATTGCAATGAAGTTACCCTTTACCCTCGATCCATTTGTGGTGCAGCCTTGGCACCCCCTTTCACTCCAGTGGGGTAAGGCCACCAACTCTTCAGGACTTCAGTCCCATGCCCGCTATTCAAATTAACATTAGAATAATTTATTCAGCTCCGTGCTGATTTCTGGCATGGCGCTGACAACACTGGAAATCCGGTGATGTGTGGAGGCCGTGGTGCCGAGCAGAAAAGCCACTAAATGGCCTCTGCTTATGTCTCCCAGTGATACAGCAGGCTAGGAGAATCACCCCCTACACCTATGTTACCTTAGTACCATGTCCTACAAAATGCTTTAAAATACAAGGTCATCTGAAATCAGGTACGAGGCAGTGTCATCAATATGCAATGTCATCAATATGCGATTAGCAGTTTGCCTTGTAAAATGTGAAGTTTTATATTCACGTTTATGGCCGGATGTTGGACTGATCAGGGAATCACATTGGAGACAGCCCATTGTGGACCTGCAACCTGAGAGACCACTATTTGTTGAGCAACCTTTCAAGGGCATGGGGAAGCCATGCCACTCCTGTTAACTCCTGGAGGTACCACTAAATTGCTGAGGTCTTGTGAATAATGGGTGTCAAATGACTAATGAGCCAAATTGACATCCTGCCACCAGCGACTGAGAATCCCACATCAGCGCCTTCTGTTCTCCTGCTTAATCATCGAAGGCTTTCCTGCCATCAGGATATTGATTCGGGATCTCTCCTATGACTAAATGCTGTCATGGTTCCTGTTGTGGAGGGCTACATTAAATCCAACCTTTACAATCTTGCTGTTTGGAGATAAGGTCACATGCTTACCTCCGAACAGCACATGTCTTTCATGATCAAAGACTGCAATTCATTACTTGAATCCACGGTGAAACTAAAACAAAAAAAAGTGAATAAATTCTCTGACAATTCACTGAAAGGGAGAATTCTTCCCAATCAATGTCATTTCCCTTCTTGGTGGTTAATCTGGATATTAATAAATATTTTTACTGTGCAATACAAGTGTACGTCAGGAGAAAACATTTCATAGTCAATTGTGTCTTTTTTCTCATAGACTTTCAATGAATTTGAAATTGAACAGCACCAGGAATGTGCTTATGATCATCTAGAAGTGTTTGATGGAGAGACTGATAAATTTGCAATCCTGGGCCGATTCTGCGGCAGCATTATTCCAGCTCCTGTCATCTCCACTGGAAACAAAATGTTTATCAGATTTGTTTCTGATGCATCTGTACAAAGGAAAGGTTTCCAGGCTACTCACTCCACTGGTAAGTTTAACAAGACGCTCGTTTTTCAGCGACATCTTAACATGAAGCTGGGCCATGCATTTGCTTCCAGAAGCAGGGAGAGCACATTATGAAATGGTTTACTCCCAGCCTCAGGAGCAAAGCAGTTGTCGTAAAAAAATACCATTCTCAGAACTTTTCTGTCTCTTGAACTCTGACTTTCACCCCAGCAGCAGTAGCTGCTTGAGCTGACAAGACATCACTTTCTAAAACTAACCGCCCTTCCTCCTTAAAACCTTTTTAAAAGCCAAAGTCCTTGATCAAATTTCTGGCTGCTGCTCCTAATTACTGGCGGGCAGGATTTTTTAATTCTCAAACTCTCCATCCGTTTGGACAGCTAAAATTGGGCCCAATTTCTCTTTCAGTTTTAATCCATTTTTTTCCTTGTTTGAAGAATTGTGAATTGCTTTGGGACATTTTCCCAACATTAAGTGTGGTACATCCAAGGGAGTCATTATTGTGGATATGGACGCAGATAGGGTTATTTTTCCACCTCCATTGAAACTCAATTTAAATAGAATTGTAAGTCAGAACTGGCATTTTGTTCATTGCTAATCACTGCGTGGTATAATAGTGCCACCTCGTGGCAAAAGTAAATTTAATTATTAGTCACATTTGACTGTGATTTGCAGATTAAGTTTATTTAGTAGTCACAAGTAGGCTTACATTCACATTGTAATGAAGTTATTGTGAAAATCCCCTAGTCACCACATTCTGGTGCTTGTTTGGATACACTGAGGGAGAACTTAGCATTGCCAGTGCATCTAATCAGCACGTTTTTGGATGTGGGAGGAAACCACAGCATCCAGAGGAAATCCATACATAAATTTGCAAATAGCGACCCAAGCTGGGAATCAAACCCAGGTCCTGGCATGTGAGGCAGCCGTGCTAACAATTGTGCCACTGTGCCGCTGTAGTAATTGAAGATTATAACTGCGCAATATCACCAAACTTCGGTAAATAAAACAAATATGCTCAGTATATTTCTAAAGAAACAAATGAAATATATTCCCTTGTATATAATGCTTTAACACTTTTGAGTGATTACTCATTTATTAAAATGCCACATTTATAGTAACTATGTTTTTCAAGTTAAAACAAAGTTGGAAGTACGCTGCTGTGACATGTGTCACTGTGAAGTGGGATGTGGTTCACATTCAGACAAGTTTCAAAACCAACAGAATGTTATGACTGCAAACAATCAGGGAAATCTGCAGGGCAGCGACCAGTGTTGAAAAACCAAAATATGTGTGGATGCTGGAAATCTGAAATTAAAATAGAAGAAGCTGGGAATATTCAGTATTTTAGGGAGTTCTGATGAAAAACTTGAAATGTTAATTCTGTGTCTACCTCTACAGATTCCACCTGACCTGCTGAATATTTTCAGCTTTTTCTGCTTTTATTACAGACTAATGGTACTTTTACAGGACTTTACATGCTGATAATGTGTCAATGATGGCAGAAAAATGATACTCTCGACACTGATGCTCTTTAATGTAAAGCAGGATCCCTGGATATCTAATGTTATTATAGGCATGCATTTACATGTGTCTCATAGACTGGAACATGATCTCAGTTATATTTAATATCATGATATTGAAATTTTATTGCCTATGGATGAAAATGTTTCCAAGATTGGTAGCTCTTGATTTGGAACAACTACAAATGAGGAAGCATGTTGCACAGGTGTTACAGGTAATTGCTTAGTGCCATTTGTATGAAATGCAATTTGAACGCCAATGAGTGCCAATTGCAAGAATGCAACTTTGATGCTACAAAATGTATTTATCTTCTGCAGTATTCAGTGTTTATAGTATCACAGCAATACATTATAGCTAGCTTGATGCATAGAGCATATTAAAGTAAATATATTGGGGTTATAATTAGTCATTACGTTTAATTTTAAATGAGGCTTTCCAAGATGGTAGATGCCATTCTAAGTAGGAATGATTCAGTAAAGACATAGGAAGGCTCACAGCACCCTCTACTGTTCCAATTGATGAAACAAATCTGATGCAGTTTTAATATCAATTTTCTTCTAATACTAACTGTAAAGGTTGAAAAAGATTATTTCTTAGCTATTCTGACAGTGTCCTCCCAAACTTCTCTAATGCTTGCTCACTCTCCACTACTTGTGGGATAATTTGCAATTCCAAGACTTACTGAATAACCTTTTTGGAAGATGGTTCTCCTGGGTTTCAGGAAATTGTCAAATCAGTGAGGAACATGCTAGAATTGAGTCTGGTCGTTATTAAAATAACTATTCTCAGACTGGTGATGGTGAAAATACGTGATAGTTGGAATGTTATAATTTAGCTGGGCTTTTTGGGTTACTGGTGGAGAAGTGTTAGGATCTCCGGCTTCCAATTGATATTTAGTGATTTCTTCCAGAAGTATATATATGCCAGAAGAGGACAGAATCACACAGGAAGATGGAAACAGGAGGAAGCCAGCCAGTCTCTTGAGCCTCTTCTACTTATGATTAAACCATAGATGATCTGCTTCTTAACACTATTTTTCAGCCTTGTCTCAGAATCTTTAATTGCTTATCAAAAATTGATCATTCTTAGTTTTAAAATTTTTAATTGACCTCATCTCAACAGCTTCCTGGGGAAAAGAGTTCCAAAATTCCATTACTCCTGCTGTGAAGAAGTATTTAGTTTTAAGGCTATGCCCTCCTTGTTCCGGACTCCCCAACTAGAGGGGAAAAGAAAGATCCCAATTAGATGATAACATCTTTTAATCAGATTAATCATCTCATTTAATAACTCATCCATGTTCTATATTAATGGGGATATAAACCAGATTTTGCATGAACCTATCTTCATCATTTAACCTTTTCATTCCTGGTATTCTGGTGAATTTGCATTGCAGCCCCTTCAAATCTAAATTATTCTTCCTAATGTGTGATGCCCAGAACTGAGTGCAATTCTCTAGCCTCTCACTGAATAGCCTGTTTGTTTTATTGTTACAGACCTATACTTGAGTCATGACTGCTTGGGTGAACTATCAAGAGGGTGATCCAAGATAGTAAGGAGTCAGCACCTTCAGGGAAGAGTTAAAGTTAGGAGAAAGTGTTTCCTTTCAGAGGAATGATTTAAATATTAACCAGTCTGGTATTGTGTGGCATCTTGAATGTCACTAACACCATCTCATTTACTTTGTTAATAGCTGGCGGTAAAGTGAAAGGATAATAAATTCTGAAGACAAACTCAAACAAAACATGTTGCTTTAGATAAATCTGATAATTTTGATGGAATCTATTTAAAAGTTGATGTGGAACGAAGTAATAACAGCTTATGGGTTCTTTGTTTTTCATGTGCGTAATATTATCATTCATGTGCGTTGGAGGACATACAAGGTAAAATGTGGAATATTAGGAAATCCCAGCATTGATAATGGCAATCTATTAACACAACTATTCTAAAAACAACTTGGCCAATTATAGCATCAAACTTACATGAAGACAAATTGTATGGCATGATTTTTGTACAGGGTCGTTCAAAGAACAAAGAACAACACAGCACGGGAAACAGGCCCTTCGGCCCAACAAGCCCGCGCCGCTGTCCTAATGTCTTAATGACATATAGAGACCAATATAAGGACAATTTGTTACCAATCAGCCTAAGAGCACATTTTTGAGATGTGGGAGGAAACTGGAGCACCCGGAGAAAACCCACACAACCACGGGGAGAACGTGCAAACTCCCGCAGACACAGGCCCAAATCCATGTGTCTGCACAGCAACAGCGATAGTCTCTGAGCTGTCATGTTGCCCATCTGATGGTCCAGTTTAAGCATACACTAACGACATGAAGCACTAGGCCACTCCTGAAGTAACATCCAGGAGCAGCCCTCGCACGACCTGCCGAATGCATGCACCTTGTTGGTCAACAAGGTGGACCGAATAGCCTGTGGAAACAATTAAAGTATTTAAACAGTCCTCCTATATCCCTCTATCTGCAGACCGCTCATGTGGCTGTCCAAGAGACCCTTAAACACCCTAGCGTGCCTGCTCCCACCACCTTACTCGGTAGTGCATTCCACACCCCCACTACCCTTTGTGTGAAAAAATGCCCTCTAATATTAGTCTTATACATAGCCCCCCTCACCCTAAGGCCGTGACCCCTCGTTCTAGCTGATTCTAATGGTGGAAAAAGCTTATCACCATTTGTTCTATCTATACCCCTCATAATCTTATATACCTCTAATAGATCCCCTCTCAGCCGACGTCTTTCAAGGGAAAACAATCCCAGAGCGTTCAACCTTTCCTCGTAAGACAGCCCTTCCATACCAGGCAGCATCACTCCAGGCATGCAAGCAAAAGTCATGAGGACAGCCATGTACTCTCTGCAACCTCTGAAGTATGACTACAACACAGAGGAGGGCCACATTTAAAATGATTACAGATCATTCATTGAATCACCTGAGAATTTCTCAAAACTTGACCTCTTTTAACGTTACCATATAGTGGGTCAAAAGTTGAACCAGCATTGATAAACAGAGCTCTATATGAGTTTGAGCAGATGCGTACGAAGCTCCACTGTTCCCGACAATCAGTAACGAGGCAGCCAACAGTACAAATTAGGGTTATCAGTCCTTCAACACTGTGGATTAATACTAGCTTGAGACAGGTACATGTGCAAATTTACATTTAGTGTGCCAGATAATTCTTTACTTGGCTTCTGTGTTTGAATTCTGATACATTGAAGTGGTTGTTGACATTTTTGAAATACAGAAGTATATTTTTTGATTAATCTGGGTTTTTTCTGATGGTGAAATCTTAATGTTGAGAATCAAGTTCCAAAACACAGCTGTGCTTCTCTCTAAATCACACTGAGACTAAACAGCTGCATTCTGTTATGGTTCTTTACTTCTATCTGGCAGATTTTTACAACTTTAATGTTATCTATTTTATATGAGAGTTTCAAATAGAGAGAGAACAATTTATTGCAATATCTGATCAGGAAACTAGACATGCACCAAGCATGAATGGTAGGAGAGTGTAGGCAAGTATGGTTTTATTAAGGGAAATCTGTCATTAACTAAGTTGAACTTTTTTGACCAGGTTGATGAGGGTGACATGGTTGATGAAATATGCTTGGACTTCAAAGGGCAGTGGTAAACAAGCCCGTAAACAAAATGAAAACAAAAGGGGCAGTAGCAGCATGGATATGAATTTGGTTAAGTAACAAGAAACAGAGAGCAGCAGTGAACATTTTTCCAGATAGCGGGGAGGTTCTCTTAAGGGGTCTATGTGAGGACCAGACCAGAGCCATGTTTAAAATGGTTGCAGATCATTTGTTGAATCACCTGAGAGCTTCTCTAAATTTAACTTGAACTATTTTAATGTTATCATATAGTGGATCAAAAGTTGAACCAGCATGCGAGTGTTGATAAATAGAGCTCTACATGTGTTTGAACAGATGCACGTGAAGCTTCACTGTCCCCAGACAGTTAGTAATGGAGCAGCCAGTAATATAATTTGGGATTATCAGTCCTTTAATATGTTATGCTGAAGGATCTATGTTAGGACCCTTTTTTTCACATATATTAATGACCTAGACTTGAATATACAGAGCGCAATTCAAAAATGTACAAAAAGGGTTACATTTCAAGGAGTGTGGGAATTTGAGGGGAGGCGACCACTCTCCTGAGGGAAAGTTGGCCGGCAGCCCCACAATCATATCACAGTCCAGAGGGGCTACAGTGGTTGAGGGTACGATTTCTGCTGTTAGATGGGAGGTAATCCTCAGGAGCTGTTGATCGGTGGCTCCAGCAGTCCTGGCAGCACCGGAGCTCAGTCGTGGATGCTGCTGAGACTAAAAGAAGAAGCACAAAGGTGATAGATACTATCCCGGAAAGGTACACCCCAAGGTTAGGGGGCAAGTAGGGGCCTGTTGCGCAGCAGGGTGGATGGGAAGGGAGCCCTAAAGCTCAGCAGGTTGGGGGGGAGAGGCCCTGCACCCAACAGAGTAGAGAAGGGGGGTGTGTGAGGGGTTGGGGGCTGGGTTTTGAGAGCAGGTGGTGCAGAAAGGTGGGGCTGATGTTCTTTGTGAGTGTACCCCAGATGCACAGAGATGACCGCAGCACCCCACTCCTCCCCCCCCCCCCCCCCCCCCCCCCCCCCCATCCATCATTATCTTCTTTTGTGTAGGCCACAAAAAATAACCTACCCACTTCTGCCTACCCCAGCCATATTATGTTATGGATAGCTTTAACCTGGTCAATAGACTTGCTAACAAACCTAATAGACTTTTAAATGTGTATTTACATACGGTGGACTACCGATTTCAGCATCTGCCCACTTAGCATATCATGGGGTGACTCAGAAATAAGCAAGAAGATAGTCAGCTAGTCACCCAAACTATTTTATATGTCTCATGAGATGAAAATTGTACCGTGTAAACTCTGCTCATTTGTACTGCAATTTCCCATTGAATTCTGGTGCAGAACAGTATTTGTCTGTGTCAGGCAGATGCAGTGGACACTTAACTTCCAGTATGACAACTGACAGTGACAGGGCCGAATTAATACAGAAAGTCAAATCAGAATTAGCCTCACTATCCTTCATTTTACAGGTCAGAAAAAACAGGCAAAATAATGTCGAGCTTCTGCTCTGCCAGTATAACTGTTTTGACGTTGCATCTGGACAGAAACTGCAGTATAACTCAAGAATTAGATTGTTGATTTTTGTTGAGGAGGTAGTCTTGCATCCATATCAGCTCCAGGATGTGATCCAGTCTAATCAGCTCTAAGTGCTCCCACCAATGGGAAAGCAGGGGAGTTTCCTGCTGGCGTCAGCAGCATCTCCCATGTTTAGCTTGTTTAAATATTCAAAATGTTAAACACCCTGGCAAGTCCAGCTTTAAAAGTTCAGGCTGCCAGCTTTGAAGGGTGCACAATCTCCTTCTGACCTCTGGACTCTCCTCTAGGATAGAGGTCTCATGGCTACAGTTGTCCTTGTTATTCTGGGAAAGGTGGTGTTCACTTTCAGCATGCTGATTTCAGATGCCATTCTGGAATAAGATTATCATTATTAGCTCTGTCCTTTAAAACCTTTGAAGTGCCCTGGTCACATTGATATCCATGCCCCACGAAGAACTGGAAGCCTGCAAAATTGCAGTTAAAAAATGGAAATGAGATCTTATAAATGATCCACCCTGTCAGTCACACCACTTCAAAGGATCCAGCCACTAGATGCTATTCTTTCAATGATAAAAGGTAACTCCCAGTGAAACTAACCATCAAAGCATTTCAAAGGGCCTTCAGAACAGCTGTGCTTTATACGAGAAAGCATCTCCCAGACAAAACTGGGTACTTTCTCTAAGAGCATTTTTATTAAAGGAATATTAACACCTAACATGGCACATGGGCACAGCAATTACCACTCTGTTACTCCCACTCCCGTCAATGTACAAGGCAAAACTGCCTGGTAGACATCTGCTGGGAGGGTGGGTACATTGTGGGACGGTGTTGAATCAGACTTCCAGCTCACCAGTCACATGCAGATGAGGAGTTTTGCATTATTGTTGGGTTCCCATTTGCTTGGGATGGGAAGTTTATCTGAGCCGGCAGGACGGGCTAGGAGCATCGTGACGGTTTGTCACCCAGCAAGAATCCGATGTCCAATTCCACGGCCCATTGGGATTCTGCCTGGGGCTAGCAGGCCCCATTGTCTTAATAATTAAATAGAAGTGGTAGCATCACTCATTTCTAATTGTTTGGGGTAACCCAAAGCAAATTCCAATGACAATCCTGTAGCGTAAAGGCAATATTAAGGAAAGTTCAAAGTAGATTTGTTCTTTATAATTTCATTGATAAGTGCTAATATTTGATACGTTATCACATTCAGTATTTCAAAATATCCCTGGCACTAATATCTAGTTAAGCCTCAGTTTGTCAAAAAGTGACTGCGAAGCAGATACAAAGGAAAATCTTGTTTGAACTAATTCAAAATTAGATTAATTGTTTTAACTTTTCTATTTTATTAATCTGCGTTTGTTTAGTTGTAAAAATATTTGTCTTTCTGAGAGCAAAACATTACTTTGCCATCTTTAACAAACTTATTTATAAACTCAAGATTAAATTATTCAGCAACTATTTATCAAGCTATGAAGACACTAGAAGCATTTAATGAGGTTACATTTGCCTGAATCATGATACCTAATCTTGCAATTCTTGTGGAAATGTTGTGAGCATTGGTAGATGAGGGGTAAATTTATAACCGATGCTCTGCTGTAGCTCTGCACAGCCTGAGTAGATCTTTACAGGTGAAAAGTGAAGCAAATAATAAAACACCTTACGGGAAATTTGTTCATCGATTTGTTGAATAACAGATCATTCTTCATGTAATAAGGTGCAAAATGCTGCCTTAAACATGTTTAATTCATAGAACTGTTAAATAGTGTTTGATGCTCTTTTCTTTTTATACCTGAATCTGGTGATCATGTGGTCATTGAAAATGCTGCAGAAACTACAGAAAATAAGCAGCATCTGTGAAGAGGGTTACCACCTCAGGTCAATAACTTCTCAGCTTTCCATCTTCCGCACTACACTGCTTTTGTCATTTGCTTCTGGTGCTCCAGGATTATTTTGAAGTTGGACAGATTTGGGGGTAATAATGAATAAATGCTACCATTTCATTTATTACTCAGATCTTTTAATGGATTTACTTCTCTTTAAAAATGAAAACAGAAGTATGGCATGTTGTTTGCACTCTGAGTTATATTCTACTTTTGGCTACAAAGTTCAATATTCTATTTTTCACCATGGACATTCAATCCCTCTATATCTCCATTCCCTACCAGGATTGATTGATAAGATTTTTGAGATAAGCATTAACCAGGATGCCAAATATGACTCCAATCTTCTTCTTTAGAATAATGCCTTTGAATACTTTACAATAACCTGAGAGAATGGACAGGGCCTCACTTAAAGTCGCATTCAAATAATGGTACCTCTGACAATGCAGCATTCCCTCAGTGTTGCACTGCAGTGTCAAGCCTATACTTTGTGCATGGGTCTCTGGGGTGGGACTTGAACCCACGATGTTCCGATTCAAGGGTAACAGTACTGCAGTAGGGTTTGGCAGGTTCAATATCATGTGTATGTGTGCTCAAATTGAAAAGGTTAAATCTGGTGAGTTACTTTTAATTGAATTTCTAGAACAGAACAAGAGAGTGCATGTCAAATTAAAGGCAGATATTAGAAAATACAATGATCAGAGCATGAAATGGACTTTCAGGCTCAACCTTTTTGGATTTAAAGTACAATTGGCTGCTATAAAATCCTTTGAGTGGAGAAATAAAAAGATCCATATCTGTAATTGTGTTCCTGTGAAGAGATATGCTGTAGTACAAATCTGTGACACTGTTGTGAATTCTTTGTTTCAGAATGTGGTGGGAGACTGAAAGCTGATATAAAATCCAAGGACCTGTATTCCCATGCGCAGTTTGGAGACAACAACTACCCAGGTCAAGTAGACTGTGAGTGGCAAATTATAGCAGAAAAAGGTTATGGGGTGGAGTTATCGTTCCAGACATTTGAAGTGGAAGTGGAAGCTGACTGTGGCTATGACTTTATTGAACTGTTTGATGGCTTTGATACAACAGCTTCAAGGCTTGGACAATTCTGCGGATCAGGGGTAAGAAATGTGACAGTGGTTTAGCCATTTGTTATTCTCTGACTATTTACTATGTAAACTTTACTAATCCTATAAAATAGTAATGAAATCGATTAAATTTACTCCTTAGATTTAATCAAATATACACATAATTTTACCACACAGAAACATTCAGCACAGAGGTGTGTGCCAGTATTTATGCTCTAGACCAGCCTCCTTCCATCTTTTCCTCATCTCAACCGCTCAACAAATCCTTCTATTCCTTTCTCGCCCATATATTTATCACACTTCCTCTTAAACAATATAAAACACGTTAATGGCCTTGAATTTCTGTGGCAGTCGTCCCAATTCTCCTCTCTAACTTTGTTGGGATATTGGTAGTTCCCTGGATAAATGGTGTAATTAAGTGTTTCATGTATTACACCATTCCAGTGGAGGTTAGGCCAGTTATTGTCAAAGCTCTTGAAAGAGTACCCTGTAGAAATTCAAAGTCATTTCTTTCTTCCATATAATAATATCTGTTTTGTTTTCACAAAGAACTTTACATAAATATATGTTCACAGATATAATCACCTAATTGAAACATGCAAAATTCTAAAAAGTGATTGACAAGATAGAGACTAAGAACTTGTTTCTATTGGGTAGGAAATCTAGAATATGGCCCACAGTGCAATAACAGATTGATGACTTGAGACTAAAATTAGGAGAAATTTCTACACTCAGAGTTACGAATCTTTAAAATTCTGTACTTCAGAGTTTTGTGGAGGCTCCATCATTGAGTTTGTTTCAAGCTGATATAGACAGATTTTTGGTTTCTCAGGAAATCCATGGATAAGGGGAGCAGGTGGGAGAGTGGAATTAAGGCAAATCGATCCTGATAATATTGCGTGGCAGAATAGACTTCAGGGATCTTTTACTCTACCGCTGACCTTGTTTCTTACGTTCTCAATCTCTGCAGAATTTTGACATGATTGATATTGCTGTCCACCTCTAATGCTATTCCTCTGTTGTTTAGATGAGTGGGACAGCCCTCACCTGGTTCGAATTCTTATCTATCTAGTCGTAGCTAGAGAATTTCTTCCCACAGTTCTTTGCCCCAGAGTCTCCCAAGGAATTATCCTTGATCTCCTTCTATTTCACTCTCAAGCACTGCTGCCTCACAGTGCAAGGGATCCAGGATCAATTCCCAGCTTGGGTTACTATCTGTGGAGTCTGCACGTTCTTCCTGTGTCTCCATGGATTTCCTCCGGGTGCTCTGGTTTCTTCCCACAGTCTGAAAAGCATACTGGTTAGGTACATTGCCCATGCTAAATTTTCTCTCAGTGGACCTGAACAGGCACCAGAATGTGGCAACTAGGCTCATAAATAAGCTTTAAACTTTACATGTGCCCTTAACGACATCATCTAAAGACAAGTCATCAAATTTCACATGTACGCTGATGACATCTATCAGACTTGACTCATTATTCTAACACTCTCCTGGTTGGCCTTTCGTTTTCCACTCTCTGGAAACACATCCAAAATTTAACCTGCCAGCATCCTAGCCTGTACCATTTTCTCCTTAGCACATGAACCTCAGATTGGCTCTATTTCCAACAATGCCTCAACTTTAAAAGTTTTATCCTTGTGTTCAAATCTCTATATGTCTCACTGCAACCATCTCCAACCCTACAATCCCTCATGAAGTTTAAGGTATCACCAGTTCTGGTTTTTATACATTCCCATTCCCTTTCATTGGTGACATGCCTTCAGCTGTCTTGCCCTAAGTTCTGGAATTCCTCTGCTGAGCTTTTCAATTTCTCCACTGCTTCTTTATTGTACACAGCCATTTGATTTCCATGTAGTCGCACAAGCACGCATCTTAAAAGGGTCGCTGTTTATATATGACCTTCCTGTTTCCTGCACACTCATTCCTGATTGCTACCCATTTGTGCAGCCATGTAGTTAACAAGAAATCTTGTTCTCCATCTCTCTGATATCTCTTGGTTCTCATTGTCAGTTTTTGTCTGATTATGCTTCTATGAAGTTTCTTGGGAGGTTTTACTAGGTTGAAGGCACCAAATAAGTACAAGTTATTGTCATGTATTTTTTGGGTCCAGTTATCTTTTACAAGTAGTTATTATTATTTATTTATTTTCATTTTTACAGCCACCTGAAGAAATCTATTCAACAGGAAATGCCATTTTACTTCATTTCCATACTGATGACACAATAAACAAAAAGGGATTCCATATACGATATACAAGTACAAAGTTCCAAGATGCCCTTCACACCAAAAAGTAATCTGATCCTCAGTATGATTTCCATTTCTCTTTTTTTAACAAAAGCAAAAATAATCTGAACTTTTTTATAATGACAGTGTAGTGAGAAACTGAAAGATGTGTATTGTTGAGTTGACTGTGTGCAGGTGAGGTATTCCAGTAGAAGATTCAATGTAAACTCCAAGCGCAGGCTAACAGTTAGCCTGGGAATTAAATTACAGTCACAGAATACTGCCTTCCTGCAGGATGATTATCAAGGTTTGTGTGCTGTGTTGACTTTGGTCACTAAAGACTACAGAAGTTCACTCAGTGAAATATATCCCCATGCAGACTACTCTACTCTTCATCTCGGCCACCTGCAATATCATAGGAATGAAGCTACATCAGAGCACAATGAGCTTCTCTGTGTCTCAGTCACAGTTTTACTTTGTCAGATACCAAGGACAATAAAAGGAGGAAAGATACATTCTCTGTACTGTTCAATCTTCAACATGTGGTTTCACAGTATAAAGGCAAACCGTTTACTGCATAATTTATGGGGCTCTGCCAGTTTTTTTTCCCATTTTTTTAAAACTAGATGTCTTTACTGACTGTATTACCTGTGATCATGTCTCTCTGTTACATGACTTCATGCAGATGAGCATTGTAGCAAGCTGTGAATTCCTTCAGTACCAAAAACAGATTTAAGAGCATTGAAAAATCCTGATAGTGTTTTCTATATTTTGCCACTGGAATGTCCCAGGATAGTTTTTTTATATATATATATATATATGTTGGTAGTTTGCACTTAGAATGATATTGTGGGGCCTGCTTTCAGGCTGCAGCTGTTCGATGTGTCTCTGGACTGTATGTAAATCACCTGAGGTTGTAAGCATATGAATTGTATGTGTATGAAAATTAAATTAATAGATAACCACATAAACATAGTATTTCCACAATAGAATGAGCAAAATGATCACAGAATTGAAAGAAAAAAAATTGCGAACTACAATTCCTTAACAGTATCTTTATAATTATTCCATGTGCTGAAAAATCTGTAATCAAACTGTTGATAAGTTTAAGTGCTACAAATCCCAATGAGTGAGACAAAATAGAAAGGTTAAAACACGTACACCATATTCCCATTTTTCAAGTTCAACTTTGGAAACTGGGATGTCTTCTTAAAACTGTGGATGAACCAAAACTGAAGAGAAATATTAAAGCCTGGAAAGGATGAGAAAGGCCACAGAACATGTAATGTCAAACAGATTTCTTATGGTGCTACTCTACATTTAAAAGCATTTTTTTGGGTTTATGAGCCAACAATCTTGAGAACCTTGTATGATTGTCAAACCTAGTTCAGAACATGAACAGAAGGACAAAGAGAAGAATCAGCTTGGATGTGAGATGAAGTCATCATGTTACAAAAGCACTAGGCCTGTGGAAATTGAAATAATTAATGCCTTAGAGTGATTCATTGTAAATCCTTGCACATGACAAACAAATCTTTCTGTGAAACAAAGCTTTGACTACATGTTTCAAAATAGTTGAACAACTTGAACTTTTTTCTTATTTTTGCCATGTATAAAACAGGTTTATGCAGTCAACCTGTTTAAAAGTTACACAAAAATGAAATGTTTCAATGTAGTTGATGTATAGACATGCTGAGTAGACTGTTTCTAGACTGGTGGTTCAAGGTCTAGCCATTTTTTTTATGTTCCATAATATTGAGCATTTAGTATGACATATGCATTATTATGTGTTAATTTACAAAAGACATTATAAGGCAAGGTTCGACTTTTGTGTTATAGCTGAATGGTGAAAATGTTACAGTATGTGCCAAGTTCCACTTGCGTCTGTTTTGTTGTAGCTTATTTGTTCTTTTTGTTTTTATTTGTTGTTGTTTATAATCAGAAAATCGTGGCTTCTGAAGCTTCTCATTAAAGGTTCTTTCAGGTCAAGGTTCAGGAGTAAAATCAACTTTCATTGCAGGAAATGTTATTTTGCAATGTTTTTCACAAAGTAGATTGCTAATTAAGTTAGCAACAATTAATCTATTTGTATCTGTATAATATCTTATGTCCATGAAACATCACTAGCACTAATAAATATGTTTCTACAAACATTATCTGAATGTCAGTTTATAATTTATCCAAAAGCAAAATATTGCCTATGCTGGAAATCAGAAGTAAAACAGAAAACGCTGGAAATTACCAGCAGGTCAGACAACAGAGAGCCAAAAGTGCATAATGAGGCTTGGCTAAGAGCCTAGACATTCATTATTCTGTTGAAACAGCTATCTCCAAGGAAAACATTACTGTGTTGTCAGTTCTTTCTCTGTGATTTATCATTGTCAATTGCAGAAAGCTATTTACACAAGATAAAGTGATTTCAAGTACAAGCACTTTCTGCCACTGGTATTTTAAAGGATCTGGATGGTCGACACTTTTGAAGTTTTGTAGTAAAATGAATTTTTACAAATGACTGACATCGTTAAAGGTTGCTAAAATATTCAGTGGCTTGTATAAGAGTGTCTACTGGTATAGAACTGCATGGTGGATATGAGGGTTCAAGCATGTTGGATATTGGAAAAAGATTGGTGTGGAGGGCATGAGAATCATGGAAGAAGATGGATGAGGGGGATAAGTTGACATGGATGGGTATGAAGATGATGAAGGGGTGTGAATGGTGAAGGCTATTTTGTTTTATTGATTTTAGTGCAACAGAGACAAAGTCCCAGAGCACCAAGGCAGACATTTTAAACAGCCTACTTCCACATCATGCAACCCCTGTGCCTGCCACTCAGTTATTTTGGGATATGCAGAACTGACACCAGTTAGCTGTCCTCCCCCAGAATGAAAATCCAGCCTTTGCAGAAATTTTCTTCCCTAACGTGCATGTGAAACTTAGAAATTACTGAATTCTCACTACCTCACTCAAAGATGAAAATATAGCCCAATGTTTCAGGACAATAACCTCTCATTAGAACATCCAATAATTTATTCTATATCATAACATTTGCTGAGTACCCAAATTGTAAAATCACAATTATTAGGGCAGCACGGTGGCACAGTGGTTAGCACTATTGCCCCACAGCACCAAAGACCCAGGTTCAGTTCCCAGGTTTGCACATTCTTCTCGTGTCTATATGGATTTCCTCCAGGTGCTCCAGTTTCCTCTCAGAGTCCAAAGATGTTAGGAGTTAGGCTGATTGGCCATAGTAAATTGACCCTAGTGTCGGGGGATTATCAAGGTAAATATGTGGGGTTGCAGGAATGGGGCCTGGATGGGATTGCGGTTGGTGCAGACCTGATAGGCAGAATGGCCTCCTTTTGCATTTTGGGTTTCGATAAATTATTTCCAGTTTAGAATAGCTGTCTGCGTAAAATGGTTGGTTATTTGAAATATTTGCATTGAATTCCTGGACTCAGAGTTAGGTTCGCCTCTGATGCTCTCTGTATTTAGACACCTAGCATGACTTGCATATGATGAGTTGCAGGATGGATGAGCTATTGTTGCTAGCGTGAATAGAATTGGAATAGAATCAGATGAAATTGGAGTCAGCACTTCATGCCGTAAAGAGATGATTATAGAAAAAACATTATTGTACTAAGATGCAACTCACATCTTTAAAGTTTAATTTCAGCTGTGGTCAGAGGTAGCTTTGAATCAGTATTATGACTGAAATGGACTTTACCTTTACCTTTAAATGAAGCTACAAAGGAGAAACCAAATGGTTTGGTCCAGCTGATGGAAAAGATTTGTTTTTAAAAAAACATTCTTGATCCCAAATGAAAAAGGGGAGTATGGTACTTTGAAAATTCTTCAGTGTGTAAATGTTTACCTCACGGAGATACAACAAAAGCTTTATTCGTACTAACAGCAATGCAGGACCTGTCCCTTTGTGATAGACTCCAGTTAAACTAGACTGGGACTGATATCCTGCTGAATCGAATAACGAGGTTGGTAGAGGACACATCAGTAAGGTTCAGGCAAGGAGTAATTTTGTAAGTCTGAAGACAAAAGACAAAGGCCATAAAGCAGGATAACAATTTGGGTGAAGTCAAGCAGGTTATGCCTGTAAAGGACAGAGACTTTAATAATGTTAATATAACATCAGTAACTTAGCCCACAAACATCAGTGAAAGATAGTAAAAGGCGAAAAGTGAAGGTGCTATATCTGGATGAACAAAACATTCATAGCAAGATAGATAATTCAGTGACTCATATGAATTTGATTTATTCAATGTTACTGAAACATGGGCTAGAATTTTCCAACCACCCAGCAGACCCTCTCACCTTTTGAGGAGCAGGCCACAGAGCTGGTTGGTAAACATAGGGATCGCACCTGAGCGGAAGGTGAGATTGGCTTCCCCCCACAAGCCAGTGAGTGTGCAATCCAGCCTACAATAAAAACATGGGCAATAACTGAGTGACCTGTAATGTATGTGTTTACGTAGTCAATCACTAAACCTTTCCTCTCTATTCCAGGTACCAGCAAGACACAGAGGAGGGCATCCTTGATAAGAGGAATCAGCCCTGGGGCCCAGATTACCCCTGAGGAGGAAACAGACCTATCCTCAGTTGAAGATCCATCATGGTGTGGACTTGCATCCTCCACCAGCTGCACGCAGCACTGTGGGACCCAACTTTAGAGTAGGTTCAGGTTTTCAATTTATGACCATCTCACAGACATGTGTCCAGAGCAGGAGGAGGGAGTAGCAGCCAAGATTTCTGAACTCTGATCACTGCTGGTGACCAAATCTCTGCTGAGTTCAGGTCTGATGAAGAACCTCTGGAATTATTCCGATGACAATTGTTGGAGATGCAGTGACAGGCAGGAGAACATCAGGCAGATTTGTTAGAGACTGTCAGCAGTCTGGAACAAAAGATGGAAAAGTCCATCCACATTCTGTCTGATGTTGAGACTTGGGTATGCAAACACATTAAAGTTTTATTTGGAAGAGAGATAGCTGCCTTGAGACACAGAACCATGAGTTTCTACTGGATTTGCATTTGGACCTGCACACTATCCCTCTATGATGTGGAAATATTGGTGTTGGACTGGGATAAACACAGTAAGAACTCTCAAAACACCAGCTTAAAGTTTCACTGGTTTCATCACTCACCTGATGAAGAGCAGCACTCCGAAAGCTAATTGCTTGTGCTACTAAATAAACCTTTTGGACTTTAACCTTGTGTTATGAGACTTCTTACTGTGACTATCCCTCTAGCTAAGGGTGTATTCCATCAGTTGCTCGGTGAGAGGGCAATGAGTCATTTTGACTTCCCCTTAGGTGTCCTTTCTCCCAAGGAGTCAGGAAAAAAAGAGATGCACCAGCGAGTCATCCCAATGGTATCCACCTAGGACATTTCAAGAGTGCCTCTGCCAGTGACCCCATCAACTCAGCGTCAGGCCGAGGAAAGTGCATCTCCAAGCAGGAGACTCTAAGAAGGCTGTGGCCCTCACAGTCTGAGGCCACCAGAGGGTGCCTGTCAAAGTCATTTCTGACAACAGGGCACGGCACATAGCAGGCTGCCTCCACCTCAGCTGTGCATGTTAGGGCTGCACCTCAACACAGCAATTCAGTAAGAAAGATTTCTAAGTTTTGAATGTGCACTGAGGGTACGAGTGTTCACTCATGTATATATTTTTCACTTCTGTAAATATATTTTATATAATTTCCAAACTTCACCGAGTCAATTGATGTTCAATGTGATTTAAAGCTCTGTGTTTATTTGAGGGTCAAACATGTACCCCCCCACCCCCGCAGTAAACTTGCATCAGTGGCATTAATTCTCACACAATCTCACCACAGAGAGTAGATTTTATTTATTTTTTCACATCAGTGACATTAGAACTGCACCGATGGCTGGCCAAAACACCCATCAGCCTGTAATCTCAGGCAAACATGCTCTGGTCTCTGGAGAAGTGCTCAGCAATGTTGTGATCATCCTGTTGCTGTCACATAGTTGTTTGTGCATGGCGCAAGTAGTTGCTGCAACTAACTTTGTAATTGTTTCTCCATAAAGTACTTTACAATGGTGTTTACTTTATGAGAGTGAGTATTTGAAAAAAGTAGCATCAAACTTCAAAATCCATAGAGTTCCTTGTTTCTCTATAGCTTGTCCCTGTCTCCATGTTTAACACTGAACATCATTCCACATTTTGTCCCCACTCTCTGCGTGTATGACGCTGAACTAGGAAAGTAAGAGTCAATCGGGAAACATACAAATGCCTGTAAGAGAAGTATGTGTGTGGTGTCAGAGGTTTATGCTAATCTAGATGAAGCAGCCTCATTATCTTTGAGGATCAAACATTGCTCCTGGACAGCTGCCTAACGGTGATTTATATGATCCTTGGATAAAGGCACAGCACACAACTCGATCTGAATTCAATGCATGGCTGAGCTCTCATTGACTGAAGGTATATAGAAAGGATTGGCCTTTGTGAGCTGGACCATGACAACAATAGTCATACTCTGAAAGTGATGCTTTTGCAAATCTCCTAAATCCTCAGTGAAGAGTATGAAGGGTAGGTGTTATCATTGGCTGCTGTGTCAATAATAACTAGGTCAAGTCTCATCCTAAGGCAAAAGTCATCCAGGACAGATTCCAGGTCAACTGCAGTTCCCTGGGTGTTGTTTACTTGTGATGTGGAAATGCTGGCGTTGGTCTGAGTAAACACAGTAAGAAGTCTGACAACACCGAATTGTTTATTTGATAGTAAATGCCACAAGTTTTCAGAATGCTATTCCTTCATCAGATGAGTGGCATGAAGGAACAGCGTTCCGAAAGTTTGTGGCATTTACTATCAAATAAATCTGTTAGACTTTGAGCTGGTGTTGTGAGACTTCTTACTGTGTTGGTTACTTATCAGACCATTGTCATGGTGAGGCACTGTCTGAGGACAATGCAAACAAACCTTGCGGCTTTGCTGTATGACGTGGACTCCTTGCATCTGAATGTGTAAAGGGCGATTGGGAGGCAGGTGCAAGATGAAGCCTCTATTATGCATTGAGGAGAGTTAACAATGAAGAAATAGAATTCCCTGGACTCTGCTCTCTCTTAAGATGTTCAAATGTAAACCATTGAAGAATGATTGGGTGGGAGATTCTCCAGTCATACTAACCCTGATCATGATGACCTGGACAATCAGGACTCAATGGAAAAATGAGCTGTACACTGGGCACCAAAGCAGCTACAACATACCCAAGCTGGGCTACCCGCCCTGATCAGGTTCTCGGCAAGGCTGGGAGGCTATTCAAACCTATATGGTTAAATATAATTAGTGGGCTGCAGCCCGAGTCAAATAGCCTTTACTACTCACCTGTCTCTGCAGTGGGACCTACAACAGGCAGTATTTGGTACAGGGCTTCAGAAGTGATTTGGACCATGAGGATTGAGGATGCACCATCAACCCCTCAGCAATGACAGGCAACCACCTCCTCTCCCCTCTACACACACACTCTTCTCTGAATCCCCCACTCAAGCTTATTCCCTCTCAAGCCCTCCTCGGCCCCTCTTGCCCCTCAGACTCCCAACCTGCCCCCTCGAGCTTAGACCCCCACTCAGCCTCCCTTCAAGCCAAGCACTGTGGTGGTGCCAACAGTTCACTGCCCCTGGCATCCTGGCAACTGACAATTTGGCCTGATGCATTGGGCTTTGTAGGGAGTTAGATCCAGTGACCATTTGCCCCTCTGCTGGCAGGCTGCAGATGAAGGGTCCGTCAAGGCTCCTGGGGGTTGGATGGCTCAGGCTGGGAGAAAGGAACAGCCTTAGACCACCAGAAATTGGGTTGTCCCTCCTAGCCCTGACATAGCTGAAGATTGCCCTGGCATGGTGATTTCAAGAACTCAGTAAGAATTTAGCAACACCAATTTTAAATCCAACCTATTTATTTGATAGTAAAATTGCGAGCTTTCGACACTGTGTCTTCATCAGGCAAATGCAGTGTTCTGGTCTGCTATAGCACACATCAGCACAGACAGTTACAGATTGCTGATTAGAATGCAAATCCTTACATCTAACCTGCTATTCAAGTGTTAAAGTGGCTAACAATGTGTGTGAAGGGAATCCTGAGCATTGATTAGAGAATTGTGTATTTTCTCCAGACAGTACAGTAAGTGAGGTTTTTTGCTAACCCAGGCAAGTTACGGGGGTTACAGATAGTGTGTCATGAAGCCAAGATCCCTGTTAAGACCGTCCTCATGTGTGCGGAGCTTGGCTATCAGTCTCTGCTCAGCGACTCTGCGCTGTCGTGTATCACGAAAGCCCCCTTGAAGAACATTTACCCGCAGGTCGGAGGCCGAATGCCCATGACTGCTGAAGTGTTCGCCCACAGGAAGGGAACTGTTTTGCCTGGTGATTGTTGAGCGATGCTCATTCATCCGCTGTCGTAGTGTCTGCATGGTCTCCCCAATGTACCATGCTTCGGGACATCCTTTCTTGCAACGTATTAGGTAGACAACGTTGGCCGAGTTGCAAGAGTATGTACCATGTACCTGGTGAATGGTATCCTCACGTTTGATGATGTCGTCCATGTCTATGATCTGGCATGTCTTGCAGAGGTTGCTGTGGCAGGGTTGTGTGGTATTGTGGTCACTGTTCTCCTGAAGGTTGGGTAGTTTGCTGCGAACAATGATCTGTTTGAGGTTGTGCGGTTGTCTGAAAGCAAGAAGTGGGGGGGTGGGGATGGCCCTAGTGAGATGTTCATCGTCATCAATGATATGTTGAAGACTCCGGAGAAGATGTTGTAGCTTCTCCGCTCCGGGGAAGTACTGGACAACAAAGGGTACTGTGTCCCGTGTTCGTCTTCTGAGGAAGTCAGTGCGGTTTATCGTTGTGGCACGTCGGAACTGTCAATCAATGAGTCAAGAGCCGTATCCTGTTCTCACGAGGGCATCCTTCAGCATCTGGAGGTGTCTGTCACGATCCTCCTCATCTGAGCAAATTCTGTGTATACGGAGGGCTTGTCCATAGACAACCGCACAACTTCAAACAGATCATTGTTCGCAGCAAACTACCCTACCTTCAGGAGAACAATGACCACAATACCACACAACCCTGCCACAGCAACCTCTGCAAGACATGCCAGAACATAGACATGGACAACATCATCAAACATGAGGATACCTTCACCAGATACACGGTACATACTCTTGCAACTCGGCCAATGTTGTCTACCTAATACGTTGCAAGAAAGGATGTCCCAAAGCCTGGTACATTGGGGAGACCATGCAGACACTATGACAGCGGATGAATGAACATCGCTCAACAATCACCAGGCAAAACAGTTCCCTTCCTGTGGGCGAACACTTCAGCACTCATGGGCATTCGGCCTCCGACCTGCGGGTAAATGTTCTTCAAGGGGGCCTTCGTGACACACGACAGCGCAGAGTCGCTGAGCAGAGACTGATAGCCAAGTTCCGCACACATGAGGACGGCCTTAATAGGGATCTTGGCTTCATGACACACTATCTGTAACCCCCGTAACTTGCCTGGGTTAGCAAAAAACCTCACTTACTGTGCTGTCTGGAGAAAATACACAATTCTCTAACCAATGCTCAGGATTCCCTTCACACACATTGTTAGCCACTTTAACACTTGAATAGCAGGTTAGATGTAAGGATTTGCATTCTAATCAGCAATCTGTAACTGTCTGTGCTGATGTGTGCTATAGCAGACCAGAACACTGCATTTGCCTGATGAAGACACAGTGTCGAAAGCTCGCAATTTTACTATCAAATAAATAGGTTGGATTTAAAATTGGTGTTGCTAAATTCTTACTGAGTTCTTACTACCCCTGTCCAACGCCGGCATCTTTACATCATGGTGATTTCAGACAGGCTTGTGATAAATTTCTGCTTTCCTGTCACTCAGCTGTGCAAATTCTGAAGTGGCCAAATCGTTTTAATCTCCATGGTCCCCTGGTCACCTAGCAGGATTTTAAATCACTGCGGCACTCCATTCTGCAACAGAGATTTTCCTTTCTTCCTATCAGAGTCTGCCAGTGTGAGCAGTTCCCTTTTGAACTTCTTTGACAGAGAAGAGATGTCAATTTCACCTGGTCATGGGAGGGGACAGATTCTCGTCTGTACAGCTGTGCATTCAGTCCCAATAGATGCACACAGCTTTGATTTGAAGTTGCTGTGGTTTCCCCATTCGAAGAGGTTATTGAAACCTTCTCCATTGCTCTTGAAGATTTTGATCTGTGACAAGTACAAACTTGTAATGTCTTGTAAAAGATTTAGCTGTCAGATCAAAGGACTTCTTCCAGCCACCTGTGTTTATTTTGATTTCCCTTCATGGTTGACTGCACTGCTAGTACTGTATTGATCCTGACTGCAAGATTGATAGAATCTAATCCTGATTGACAGCTTATGTTTCACTTCCTCATTTGCAAATTACTTTGAGGATGTTTTGTATGTTTTTATGGTCTTCAAACAGTGTAGCTGGCCGGCGTGTTGTCCAATACAAATAAATTAGCATCTATCAGATGGGAGAATCCTACCCGATAGACATTGCTAACAACAGACCCTCAGGCTTCCTACTAGCATGAGAAACTTATCCCAATTCAGAAGAATTGCAGCCGACATGCAATTCAAAGAAACTTGGTGAGATGGATCTGAAACTGGCTTAGTAATAGGACACAAAGAATGATAGCTAGCTGTTCTAGTGACTGGAGGCTGGTGCCCACAAGGTTCAGTGCTGGATCCCTTATTGTTTGTTGTATACATAAATAATATATATGATAATGTGGGGGGAAATGATAGCAAGTTTGCAGGTGACACCAGGATTGGTAAGGAGGTTAGTTGTGAAAAGAAGATTGTAGATTACAGGAAGATATAGATGGGTTTGTCAGATGGGCTGATGGTACTTAACCCTAATAATTGCAAGGTGATGCACTTTGGAAGAAGTAACATGATAAGAGTGTATTTAATGAATGGCAAGACTCTAGGAGACTCAGAGGAACAGATGGATCTTGGAAAACTTATTTATAGATCCCTAGGTGACAGAACAGGTGAACAGGATAGTTAACAAGACAAGTGGGGCACTTGCTTTTATCAGCTGTGGTGTGAGTATAAGAGAAAGGAGGTAATGTTGGAGCTGTATAGAATGTTGGTTAACCCTTAGGTGGAATATTGTATACAGGGCTGGTCACCTCACTATAAGCAAGATGTGATTGCACTAGCGGGGTGTGTGGGGGTACAGGGGAGATCCACTAGGATGGAGCATTTGAATTCTAAGGAGAGACTGGATAGGTCGGGGTATTTTCTTTAGAGCAGAGATGGCTGAGGGGGGACATAACTAAATTGTATAAGATTATGAGAGGTATGGACAGGGTGAATAGAAGGCAGCTTTCCTCTTGATTGAGGCATTAATCATGAGGGGGCATAGTTTAGAATAAGAGACAGGAGATTCAGAGGGGATTTGAGAGGGTGATAGGAATCTGGAATGCATTGCCTGGGAAGATAGCGGAGGCTGGAAACCTTATGATCGTTAAAAAATATTTGGATAAACACTTGAAACATTATAACATTCAAGGATATGGGACAAGTGCTGAAAAATGGGATTAATGGACTTCAGTGGTAGCTATTGTCAGTGCAGACTTGACGGGCCAAAGGGTCTATGAGATTTACAAGGATGCTGCCTGGATTGGGAGGCAGGCCTTATGAAGATAGATTGAGGGAGCTGGGACTCTTCTCACTGGAGAGACATAGGTTGAGAGGCGACCTGAGGTTTATAAAATGTTGAGAGGAATAGATAGGGTGGACTCTCAGAGACTATTTCCCCGAGCTGAAATGGTCACTACGAGAGGACACAGATTTAAGGTGCAGGGAAGCAAATACAAAGGAGATGTCAGGGATAGGTTTTTCACTCAGAGGGTGGTGAGTGAATGGAACCGACTGCCGTCGGAGGTTGTTGAGGCAAACTCACTGGGGTCTTTTAAGAGACTTCTGGATGAGTATATGGAAAAGAATAGGATAGGGGGTTATAGATAGGTCTGTGGATTGGTAGATGTGATCGGCGCAACTAGTGGGCCGAAGGGCCTGTTTGTGCTGTATTGTTCTGTGTTCTATGTTCTATGTTCTATGTGTGCTGTATGATTCTGATCATGTAGCATGTGTTCAGGCCACCTTCTAAGCTGCTGCCACACTGACACGATTGCATTCCTGTGTGATTCTGCTTTTCAGCTGTTTTTAAAAGCTGTCATGCACACTGACTTCGTGATACCATGGTTGAAAAGACCATATTTGTGGAGTTGCTTAATGAGGTGTTCCAAAGGAGCCCTTGTTACAATCCACAGTGGCTACATGTTGCCAAGGTTACCGTGCCTTCCGAGGATGACCACATTGTTCAGGTGATTAATATTGCTTTTGTGATCGTTGTGAGATTTCTCAGCTCTCCTGAAATGTTCAAGCTGAGAATAAAGGTGTTGTTGAATCTCATGCTTTGAAGACTAAAGAGAGCTGATTTGAAAATTAGTCCTCACCTTCTTCCTCCGGGAATCTTGTAACTATGAGGTTGTCAGGGACATATCTGCGGTGTTGTTCTCTTGCAGTGGCATCTTTGTGTGGCTTGGCTGAATGCTTGCCATGTTCGGAGTGATCCCCTTCAACATCCTTGTCATCCCTGGAAATGCCCGACTCCTCTATGATTCCCTCAGGCAATGCATCCCTTCTTTCCAGTACAAGATTGTACAGGGTGCACAATTTTGGGCCATTCTGTGTGGTGAATATTGGAGACATCTATCTGACCAGTGCAAACATCAGAAATATATCTACGGGAGGTTAGTTACTGTCTCTATTAAGGTCCTTGTGGTTGATTGTGATGCATTATTATCTCTTCCCGTACTCTATGGCTGACAAAAGGGCATTGTTAGTTTTGTCTTTTGGGTATATCTTTTGTCATTAAGGGGCCAACCCTCGAAACATCGACGTTCCTCAAAGATTTATGGCAACCACAAGTGACTCAAGATGTAAGAGTGCTGAGAGTTTCCTGGGTACCTAGCACAAGCATGCTGGATCTAATTTCTATGCTTTCAGATTAGCTGGATATTCAGAGAGTGAAATCCTCTTTTATTAATGATTCTCACAAGATTCTGCCGGTGAGCACTCATGGCCACATGTTTGCAGTCGATGGTGCCTTGCACTTATACATAACCTGAGCTTGCAGTGAATTCCACAGCTCTGGCAGTCTGGCTTTCTTCATCCTTGTGGAATTGCATGCAATGGTGAGCTTTACTGGAAAGGGTATCTGTGACCTTCCTTCATACATTTATATTTTACTGATTGTGAGATTCTGCCAAGGTCCCCAGTGAAGCCCTGGAAGGATCCATGGACAGAATAGTTAATTGCAATGGTTATGTTCAAAGCAAATGGCATGGGATGCCCTCCAAGTTCTTGAGGCCTGAATTCCTCATGGAGCTGCTAAATGTGAGCTGTCAGATCCCTAGTCAAACGAAGGTACCTGCAGCACTGTCTTTCACTCACTTCCATGTATGAGTTGCATCTTCTGTATATCCTTGGTTGCTGTAAATACTGTAGAATTTCTGGGGCTCACTGACTCTTGGTCCTCATGCTGATGATCTTCTCTGTGCTGTGCCAATAATAATAGGCCTTTCTTCTCCTCATTCTAACCACTGATATCAAGAAGACAGTATTTCCTGCAACCTGCTTTCTCCAGTACTTCTTGTATCTGTGACAATAATCAAGTTTCCCTTGAATGATCGCTCTCCATATCCAAGAATCCAGTCTCAAACTCTTGGTTTGCACTTAGTCTAGACTTGGCAACCCCAGGGCACCTCTTGCAGGCTGATTTCATTCTGGAGATTGATGGGTAGCTGAGTGTCTCTTTCAGACATGACAGTGCATTCACTGCGAGGGTCTTGATTAGACTCAATGGAGCCAAGTGCTACAACCCTCAGTCAAACTATTGTCAGTTTACTTCCAGTAGCCTAGATAATAATAATCTGTATTCTTGCCTTGTATGAATGTTATGATGTGATGCATTGTAAATAAACTTCAAACTCTTATAAAATATTAGAATGTGGGCCATCAGGTCCAGGGGATTTGTCAACTTTCAGTCAAATTTATTTGGTATTTTACTAATATTAATGACTTTAGACAGAATTATCCACTTTTATCAGTGATGGAAATTGTGGTGGGCCGAGGCACTAATTTTGGCATGATGGAGAAAGTAATTTTTCCACCAGTGAGAAATTAATTTGGAAGTTTGTCCTCCCAAAATTGATGTCAGGTTAAAGAGTTTCCTGATGATCTAATCAGGAACCACATTTGCATCTCATGAATGCTCAGTAAAAAGGCCAACTCATTAGAATTACAGCCTCCACCCTCCAAATTAAGTGCCTCACTAGCGGATTATTAGAAAGGTCTGTTTTCCAACTGCACACAAGTGCCGTGAGCTTTACTTAATCCATGTGTTGGAGGTCAGTAAATGCTACTCTTGTCTTCCTTTAATACAGTTACTGCTAAATATTGGGTGCCCACATAACAAAATGCGCCAAGATTAAGCACAGGAGGCATAACCAGCATGCAGGGGTAAGATTGTGGCAAGACTTGGCAGTGAGTTAAGGGAGAATGGAAAGACAGGTAAGACAGAGATATGACTACAGGGGAGGAAGTCAACAGGGGAGGGCTAAGACAGAGAAAATACAATGGGAATATTGAGTTTTGTAGGGTCCATTTAGGTTTGGTCCAGCAGCAGTGTCCTGATTGTTTGATCCTCTTTCTCTTTTCACAGGCCTCTGTGAGGATCAGGTGGCTGTCACGCCAACTGCAGCACCAGACTTTAATGAATTCTCACCTCAATGCGTACCATCAGTAAAGCTTGTTTTTGTGCATTAGAATGATTAGACCTCCAAGCCCAGGATTCGGCTGAGCCTTGTTCTCCATGGCTTGAGTAGCATATTAATAGAGCATCTCTTCAATTGGTCCAAAGTATTTATGCTGGGCACCCAATATTTAGCAGTAACTGTATTAAAGGAAGACAAGAGTAGCATCTACTGACCTCCAACACATGGATTAAGTAAAGCTCACGGCACTTGTGTGCAGTTGGAAAACAGACCTTTCTAATAATCCGCTAGTGAGGCACTTAATTTGGAGGGTGGAGGCTGTAATTCTAATGAGTTGGCCTTTTTACTGAGCATTCATGAGATGCAAATGTGGTTCCTGATTAGATCATCAGGAAACTCTTTAACCTGACATCAATTTTGGGAGGACAAACTTCCAAATTAATTTCTCACTGGTGGAAAAATTACTTTCTCCATCATGCCAAAATTAGTGCCTCGGCCCACCACAATTTCCATCACTGATAAAAGTGGATAATTCTGTCTAAAGTCATTAATATTAGTAAAATACCAAATAAATTTGACTGAAAGTTGACAAATCCCCTGACCTGATGGCCCACATTCTAATAATTTAAAAGAGTTTGAAGTTTATTTATTAGTGTCACAAGTAAGCTTACATTAATATTGCAATGAAGTTAATGTGAAAATCCCCTAGTCGCACACTCCAGGGCCTGGTTAAGTACACTGAGGGAAGATTTAACATGGCCAATGCACCTAACCAGAATGTCTTTCAGACTGTGGGAGGAAACCCGAGCACCCACTGGAAATCCACACAGACACAGGGAGAATGTCTGTGCAGACTCTGCACAGTCACCCAAGCTGGAATTTTCTGCACCGTAGGATCCTATAACTCTATGAACCTGGGTCTCTGGTGTTGTGAGGCATCAGTGCTAACCACTGTGCATTGACTTTGATCCTCCAAAAATCCTGATCTTTAACAGAACAGTCCCATGGAAAATAGTAAATGTTATCTTGCCATTTAAAAAAGGAAGGAGAAAACAAGGAACTATTATTGCCTGTCATCCGTCATTGGGAAAATATGAGAATCTACTCTTACAGATGCAGTACGAGGTATTGGGAAATGTCAATATGATTTTGCAGAGATAATGTGATTTTATGAAGGAGAAATCATCTATGACAAATCTATTAGAGATTTCTGAGAGTGAAGCCTTTCTCATAGATAATGGCAACCCCAGCGGATGCAGCATATCTGGATTTTCAGAAGATACTTGATCACACAGTTGTTCATTGCACAAGATTAGGGCTCAGAGTAAATTAGAATAGAATAAATCTATTGTCGTGGATTGAGGATTGACTGAAGGGCAAAAATTAGAGAATAGGAATAAAATCGTCATTTTTGGAGTGGTGGTGAGATGTAACTAGTGGAATGTTGCAAAGCTCAGTGGCCTCAGCTATTTTTAGTCAATATCAACATATCCAAATTTGCTGATGATACAAAACTAGTTGGCAAAACTAGTTGTGAGCAGAATAAAGCAGTCTCAAATTGAGATGAAACATTCAATGATTAGGTAAAAAAGTGGTAGCTAGAAAACAATATCAGGTAATGTGAAATTATCAACTTGGTAGGAAGGATAGAAAAACATTTTTTAAAAAAGGTAAGAGATGTTTAAATGTTAAAATAGAAAGGGATTTAAGTTTCCTTTTACACAAATAACAAAAAGTTAACATGTAGATCCAGCTAGCAAGCGGTATGTTGGCCTCTTTTGGAAAGGTATCTAGAGTACAAGAGAGTCATGCTGCAATTATATAGGACTTTGCTCAGAGCACAACAGGACTACTGCTCAATTTTGGTCTCCATATCTGATTCTTGAATTCCCTGCTGGAAAGCAAGTCAAGTCCATAGCGCCACAACCTGTACCATGAGTAGAGCAAGGAGAAAGGTCCCAACTCCACCCAGCCAGAATGAAGATTGAACCCCAATCTGGTGTCACCGGTCTGTTCCATTCAGCTGTCCAGTCAACCAAACCCGCAAGGAGAAAATGTTGCTGTGACATTTGTGTTGTAGTCTGGAGCTGTGCATTGTAGAGGCTTTGACTTTTTTTTCCATTACATGGCTCACCAGGAATCTCTGTCATTCTTACAGCAATTGGCATGCAATGGAAGAATTTGTTGGTTGATATTCAACCTGTTTCAACATATTATGTATGCGTCTCCCTGGGATTTTCTGACTCTGAGGCAGAGTTATTACCCACTATGCTTTGGGACTTCTTCTCTCTGTATTTAGGAAAGGATGTATTTGTTTTTAATGGTGTACAATGAAGATTTTCTAGATTGATCTCTGAGATGAGAGGACTGTCCTATGAAGAGATGGTAAGTAAATTGAAAAAAAACTAACAGTGTTGTAAAGCCTCAGCAGTTCGAGCAACATATTTGAAGGAAAAAGGGAACTGATGGTTTTAGTCCAGTAATGACCCTACTGGATGTGCGTATCTTGGATTTCAGAAGAATGAGAGGTGGTCTGCTGAGATATTGGCTGGGATTCTTGAACTACTGCCACTCTTCAATCAGAATAAATGGGGAAGGGAGGGAGTAGGAGCTATTGGGGCTGGCCATTGGGATGGGGGTTGGGAGGGATCAGGGCAGACCATTGGAGAGGGGTGGAGAGATTAGGGTTGGCTTGGGGAGGTGTGGGGAGGAGGGTGGCAGAATGCTAGTGATCAGGGTAGTTGCAGGGAAGGCTAGTGATTGGGCAGGCCAGCAATGGGAGGGTGGTGTGCCAGTGTGCATACGCCAATCTCTGCACTGACAGATCATTGCATGCCCTCTATGCTGCCAACCTCTCCAGTGGGAATAGGTCCGAACCCCTATTTACCAGAGTAAATCATGCTGAGGCACTCTGCAATGCCCAGAGCATTGGAGATTGCTCTGGTACTCTAGTCAGAAATATTCCTGTTTTACCACCCATTGGCCACTTAGTTTTTTTTGGGAGAATTCTGGCTATTGTTTCCCTGACTGGAGAGTCAAGATCTATGGGTCACTGTCTCAGGATAAGGGGTGGCATGTGCCACAAAGTTAGCACTGCAGCCTCACATCACTAGAGACCCGGGTTTTGATTCTGTCCTTGGATGACTGTGTGGAGTTTTCACCTTCACCCCGTGTCTGGATGGGTTTTTCTCCAGGTACTTCAGTTTCCTCCCATTGTCCAAAGATATGCAGATTAAATGAATTGACAATGCTAAAATTCTCCCTCTGTGTCCAAAGGTGTGTAGGTTAGGTGGATTAACCATTTTCAACGTAGGAGGTTTCAGGGATAGGGTGGAAGAGTTGGCCTTTTGCAGGGTTGTTGCAGACCTGATGGGCTGAATGACCTCCTTCTGCACTGCTGGTTTAAAAAAGAGTGATCAGCTATTTGAGACTGAGATAAAGGGAAATGTTTTCCAATATTGTGAACCTATGAAATTCTCTTCCCCATTGGATTCTCTGATTGAAATCGATTAATTATTTTGGACATTAAGAGATAGGGTAAGAGAATGAGGTGGAAGAGGTAGCTTTAGCCAAATTGTATTGAACAGTGAAGTAGTTTCAAGGAGCGAAATGGCCTGCTCATGTTCCCATTTCTGATTATCTTTGTTACTTGTCAAACATTTTATGTGTAACTCCTTTTAAAACGCTGGTTTCAAAATAATTTTCACTTGCAAGCACCAAATAACTTAAGCCAGTTTTTGTGCTTTCCAAAAGCAATCTAAGTGTAACTATTATTAACTATAATTTCCAGTGTCAATGCAGCTTTTCCTCAATGCTGTTACAAAATAATTCACACTTCACACCTTTTCAGTCAGCCTGTTAAGTGGTCTCAACTGAACTCTGTCCCATTGTGTCTTCAGATTTGCATCAATTGCCGTGTGGTAATAGAAACAGGAAATAAAACAAAGTGCTTGCATTTGTGTAGTATTCAGTCCCATTTGTAGAATTAAGTATTACTTTGCTAAAACAATGGAAAAGATTGCAGTGATTTAGTACTTCTCATGATCTCTGATGTTTTGGAGCATTTCATAGCCAGTGAAGTGCTTTGGAAGTATAGTCACCGTTACAGTGCAGGGAAACACAGTACCAATTTGCACAGAGCAATATCTTATAGTATATTAACAATACTTGGGGAATTAAAGACATCAGGATTTGAATAAATATTCACTTAGAGATTGTAGGAGACATTGGAGCAATGGGCTCGATGTGACACTCCAACTGGCTTTAAGTTTGGTTGAGAGAAGGTCACATATACCTAGCGAATGGTCTTCTTATAACTTACCTATTTACCTCTGACCTGTCTGAAATTTTAGGGGTGCAAGGAACATATCAGGCAGCTTGCCTGCCCTTGGACTTATGGAGGCTTTTATGTAGCTAATTAATGGCAGAAGAGATTCACAGCAATGGGCAGACTGGTGTCAGGGAAGATACTAATCTTCCTTTCCGGGTCCCCTGGATCCTTTGGGGACATCTGTCCCTCAAAATACCTTCCCTTCCCCTCTGCACCTCGGTCTCTTGATCCCAGCACCCTGTGCCCTCATTCCATCTGCAACCCAAGATTTCCTACCCAGAACTTACCTGGGATCCTGGCATAGTGAGACAGCTTGCAGTTCCAGCAGTCATTCACGCTTCTATTAGCATTAATTTGCTGAAAGGCAACTCTCGGGATCGTGGGCTGGTTCCTTTTTTGATATGAGGTTCTTGGGCCTTTAAGAAAACATAATTTAATTTGCTGTCAATCACTTTCACCTCTACAGAATGTGATGTATTCATCATAGAATCCCTACAATGCAGAAGGGGGCCATTTAACCAATGTAGTCTGCACCAACAAGAATCCCACACAGACTCTATCCCCATAGTCACACATATTTATTCTGCTGGTTCACCTGACACTAAGGGGCAATTTTTCATGGCCAATCCACTAATCCACTAAAGTCCACAACTTTTGGACTGTGGAAAGGAACTGGAGAAAATCCATGCAGACACGGGGAGAACATGTAAACTCCACATAGACAGTCCCCGAGGCTGGAATTGAACCTGGATTCCTAGTGGCACTGAGAGGCAACAGTGCTAACCCCTGTATCACTGTGCTGCTATGATGTTCATTCAGTCTACAGACAGCACCAATCCTGTCATAGGTTTGATATTTTTCCAAAGAGAAGAATCTAATGTGGCCGCAACATGGCTTTTCAACGTTGAACTGAGAAACTTATAAGCCCCAATCCTTCACATGCAGCAGTGGGAAGAGAAGAAACAACATCAGGCGAAGGTGATGGCCACTAAAAGTATTGCAACATTGAGCTAAGTCTAGTTTAGAAGAGCTGTCAAAACAGCCTGAACAGCTGTCAACAGTTTCTGATAGCATTAAAAATCCTGCTCAAAGATGACCACAAAATTTCCAATGCACAATTGGAAAATACCAGATCTCATTTCTGAGCTTGCTTTGTTCTGACAACAAGTAGAGCTATATTTTCCAGAACTTGATATTTCCAAACCCAAACACAAACTATAAAAATTAAAATTGCGATAGGCAATTAAAGCTTCCACAGACTGAATATGTCAAGTCATCTGGTGACCATCTTAAAATTCCAGATAAAATATGGACAAAAGATTAATGTTGGGATTAACATCTAAGCACAACATCTGAAATTCATGTCCTTTCGGCAATAAATTAATACAGACAATTAACCAATAAATAAATCGATGTAAAGATAGGGGTCATGATTGTGACATTTTGGCTGCAGAGCTAGCCAACAGATTGTTCAAACTTGCGTTAACAAGTACCCCGATGGAAGCATTCCTAAAAGACCTCTTGGACCAACCCAAAGATTATATTGTGGAAGCATTGTGAAAAAAAACACATAAGTACAAAGCCACACTGCAGGATATGCATAATTCTTCCACCATTGACATGATAGCTAATGCAGGCAAGCGTAGTAAACAATGCAGATGGTACTGTTATGGGGCAACAAATTTTATGAAATTGGGCACACACTATGGAAGCAGAGTAAAATCACACTCAGAACCCCTCCACTAAAAATCACAAAATCACAGACGCAGGCTAGCAGGCAGGAGCATGCTTTTAGAATGCAAATGAGGACTAGTACACAGGGAAAGCTGGTTCAGGAAGGCACCCCCTGGAGCTAAATTAAAAAGTACACCTCCTCACCCCACTAAATCAGCACTTCTAAACCAGTCAGATAACCTATGGAAACACCTTAAGATTAGCTTGGCTCAGGAAGCACCCCTGGCCCCTCAAACGTCCTGAGAATAATTGCACACCTATTGTTCAAGCCCTGGAGATTCCAGGTTATTGATGACCAATCAGACAAAAATGATTAACACACACCTAAAACAATCATCCATACACTTGAAAACATCAAGACAGGATGGCTAAAATCAAATACTGTAAATAAAACATTAACATTTGAATCACATGCTACACTGATATTTGGGTATAACTAAAACCCTTTTAGGCAGTCTTTAGTGTGCTTTCAGGACAGTTTGATTGTATGTCCTGACTGCACCTCTGTCGAAGTAAAAGAAAATAAGGCTATACCGTTATTGAACTACACCCTAGGTCTGTAGTGGTCGTTTCGCCCACTTGCGCTAACAGTGTCATCTCTACATGCACCCAGCAATTACCAGATTTTAACACTGCTTCGAAACAGATGTTGAATCAGAACAGAATCACAACCAGAAATATTAAATAATCCTGATATGAATAGAACAGGGTCTAAGATACAATGCAAACACAGCACTCCGAATCAGCATTCTGAAAATGTATAGTAACTTCCAACCAACATCAGCATAATCAAGTCTGGACATGTGAACAAATCTCTAATTTTTTTTTAGAGACTCATAAGTATATTACTTTGTATCAGTATATCAGAAACCATTTTATTTTATTATGCTGTCATGTAAATAATTTGATTCTTTAAAGGGAGATCTTCAGAAAAAGGGAGAAATTGTGATGTGAGTTACATGGCAGGATGTGATGTATTAATCCCATAACTTGTATTCAATCCAATGGCAGCAGCAGTCAAGCACTATACACAATCTTCCAGTTGACTTGATCTGTACGCAATATATTCTTTGAATAAAGAGCACACATACTGTTTCATCAATATTCATCAAGTGATTGGCATATTTATATTGAAGAGAAGAATGTAACAGCCTCCACCTGACTTTTTAGTGGGGAGACAAGAACGACAGATACTAATAAAATCCAGCCCAACATTTCCATTAAAATCTACCTGGAGAATTACATGATAAATGTACACAGTACAATGACTGAAATTGTGCAATGAGGTAAGAAAGGTAAATAAAAGCTTAATAACGTAAAGTTGAGTGTAACTAGCAGTCTAATGAAAAGTGTTAGAGTTATTTATTATTGTCATAACTAGGCTTACATATACGCTGCATTGAAGTTACTGTGAAAATCCCCTAGTTGCCAAACTTTGGCACCTGTTGGGTACACTGAGTGAGAATTTAGCATGGCCAATGCACCCAACTAGCAAGCCTTTCAGACTGTAGGAGGAAACCGGAGCACCCGGAGGAAACCCATGCAGTCCCGGAGAGAATGTGCAAACTCCACACACACAGACCCAAGTGGGAATCAAACATGGGTCCCTGGTACTGTGAAGCAGGAGGGCTGACCACTGTGCCAGTGAGTAAAGTTACAGTATATACAGTATAAAATATTTATTATTTGCAAGTTCTAATTTTGTCTATGGATGTGGTTGAATCGCAAGCATAAGAAGCAGGGGTAGGCCATTTGGTCCTTCAAGGCTATTCCACAAATTGATAAGATTATGGCTGGTTTGTTTGTGATCTCAACTCCTCTTTCCTGTCTGCCCTCATCACTCTTGACTCCATAGTTTTTCTAAACACTAACTCAGCTTTAAATATATTTAGTCTCACTGCTGCTCAGTATTGCAGACATTATCACATTCAAGGTGACTCTCAGGGCATAATAATGGCTTTGTGAGCTAGTGATGTAAAATGGATGATGGTGAATCCACTGTCCATTTTACAGTGTTCCTGATTTATATTTTCTGTCGAAGTGGACTGCTGATTCATGTCACGCCACACCCCCCCCCCACCCCTTACACAAAGTTCAAATTGTTTCTCATTAACGGGATGCAAATCAGCTTCATGCCAGCTTCCAGTGAGATTCCCAGTCCACCAGGAGACAGCAGCGAAACATCCCACCAGACAGCCATGTTAGCATTAAAATCGACTTTTTGGCCTCCCACCAAATTGTACGCCCCATCGCACCTACCATTGCACCACTGGCAGGTGGGACAGGGTGTAGAATTCGGCAAGAGGCCAAAAAATCAATTTTACGCTAACAGGGATATCTGGTGGGATGTTTCACTGATGCCTGACCTGATGGATCAAATCAACAGGCTATCTCAAACTCGGCTTTGTATCCTGGGGAGACACCTAAACATAATGGGACAGTGAAGAAGATTAAAAAGACAATGGGTATTCAGTGGGCATGGGTGAATATAGGCATTAGTGTTGCTAGGTCACCATTGTATTGAGTGTTTAGCATTAAACATCACTTTGTTCACTCGCAGAGCCTCAACCCTATGCGTTGACGCCATCAAGCTTGGGGAAACCATTGCACTCAGCATGTGCATATGCAGCAGCACTCACACAATGCACTGATATACACAGAGTTAATGTAACATCGACTGGCCAGCCTCATCGCTGTGGAGTGTGAGATTGGCAGTGCTATGTCCTTCCCACCCTTTTGCTAGCCCCCACTAAGGAAGGGCACTCCCTCAGCTGCAATATGGATGGGAACGCAGCAAGGAAGTCACGGGAAGTGATGTCGGCATACCAGATTTTACTGCCCCTTTAAAGGAAGGAGAGACTTGTAAGTGATTCACCTGGACCCATCCCCTTGATATGGCAATTCCGGGACCCCCACCCCTAGCCCCGAGTTGAATCATCCGTGTCCCCCGAGTTCTCTCCACTGCCCCTTAAGCACAGCTCACTGCGGACAGGTGCTTGCTGTCTGAGCGCTCACCTCTAAACCATCTTTCTCCTCCTCCTCCTCCCCTCTATTTACACTCATGTAGACCTGTTGTAAGCTCATTCCCCAGCACCCACTGATGAAGGGGGAAGTCCTGGAGAGAGTGATCACTAATGACATGCTAATATATTAAAATGAGCTTCCTATGGTCTCACATCGTGTTTCACGCCATTCGCTAGTGAGGGGTTGGGGAGATTGGAACAGTAAAACTTGATGGCACGAATCGTGCTCTCTGGGTTCTGAGTACTTGCAGCCATTCCTGCAGATGGAACATGTGGGCTCAAAATCACTTTCCCCACACCTCCCACCCCCATCTTGTTCCAGCTAGAAATTTGTTGACCATCATTTTGATTTGATAAACACATTGTTGTTCAATAATACAGAACTTGTGTATTGCTGAGGAACGATATTTTGTTGAAGCTTTTGAGTTGCATTCATCAGGATAATTGCAAGAATATCCAATGTCAGGGAAATAACAGCACTACCTCCAAACCTCTCACTACACCCTGATTGTGAAACTCATTTCCGTAGAGCCATAACTTTCTTCCCCATCCTCAAAACATCCCCAAAACCCTGACCTCTTCCCCAGACCCCAATCTCTTTGCCAGATGCCTGTCTGTTTCCCCACACTCAGAAATTCCTCCCAGAGGCTTGACCTCTTCCTGGACTCCTGATCTCCAAGACTCTCAACCTCTTTCCAGACTCTTGGAATGACAGGAAGATTACTGCACAGAAAGAGGGCATTTGGTCTGTTGTGTCTCTGAAGGCTCTCTGAAAAAGTTATTCATCCAGTGCCACCCCCATCTTTCCTCCATATCCCTCTACATTTTTGCTTTTCTGATAACAATCCACTTCCCTTTTGAAAGCCTCAATTGAACCTGCCTTCACTCCAATTTCAAGCAGCACATTCTAGATCTGAAATGTCCTCTGTGTGAAAAATATTTTCCTCATGTCAGTATTGCTTCTTTTTGCCAATTATCTACATTTGTTCCCTTTGGTTCTCTGTCTTTCCAGCAATGGGAACAATTTCTCCCTATCTATTCTGTCCTGAGCCCTCATGATTTGAACACCTCTATCAAATCTCTCAGTCTTCTCTTCCCCAAGGAAAAAAAAATCCTAATTTCTCCAATCTGTATTTGCACCTCCTCATCCCTGGAGCCATTTTTGTGAAACTGTTTTGCACTGACCTCTTTCCCTAATTCCGACCTCCCCACAAGCCCTCAACCCCCTTCCAGATCTCTGTTATCCCTCAAGGCTTCCTAATTCCTAACCCATTCACGCACCTTAAGAGCCCCCTTACCCTTCTATGAGGACTGTAGGATCAGCACTGATCCAATTCACTGTACAATCCTCTCCCACCCCCACATTGATTCTCCTCCCACCCAATCATCTGTACTCTTCTCTCACAGATTCCTCTTCCAGCTGGATTATTGTATGTAAATCTGGCTCTTTAAGAAAAAGATAAAGAAGTTGAAACGGGTGCAGAGGAGATTTACTGGAAATGGACCAAGGCTGAGAGATTTCTGTTATTTGGAGGAGCTGGAGAAGTTTTCCTTCAAGCAGAGAACAATAGAATCATAGAATTTCTGCAGTACACAAAGAGGCCATTTGGCCCATTGGGTCAGCACCAAAACTCTGACAGAGCATTTCACCTTGGCCCATCCTATCCCTTTAACCCTGCACATTTATCATGGATAATTCACCCTGCACATTAAGGGACAATTTTGCATGGCCAATCCACCTAACTTGCACATCTTTGGAGTGTGGGAAGAAACTGGAACACATGGAGGAAACCCCTGCAGACACAGGAAGAATGTGTAAACTCCACACGGACCCAAGGCCGAAATCAAACCCAGGTCCCTGGCACTGTGAGGCAGCAGTGCTAGCTACCATTGAGATCCAGAAAGATTTAATAAAGATGTTCAAAATTATGAAAGGATCTGATGGAGGAACTATTTCCACTGGTTAGCCACTGGATGACCCAGATTGAAAGTAATCAGATCCAAAAGAGTAATGAGAAGAATTTTTTAATATAATGAGTTGTTATGATGTAGAATGCATGGCTTAGCCCAGGAGAGCAGGGCAAGCAAGGTCAAGAGTAACTTTTTAAAAGATGTTGGATAAAGAAAATGCAGGATCATAGAGAGTGAACAGAAGAGTGAGCCTAATGGGACAGCCCTTTTAAAGCACCAACATGCCTCCGATAGGTCGAGTGGCCACATTTGTCCTCTATTCATCTGTGACTATGTAATTTGCAATCTAGGGTATAGATTACAAAAGCAGAGAGGTCATGATGGAGTTGTATAGAGGCTACAGCTGGAGTACTGTGTGCAGATCTTTGTCGACACATTATAAGAAGGACGTGAATGCATTGGAGGAGGTGAAGAGGAGGTTCACCAAGATGCTGCCTGGGATGGAACTTTTAAGTTATAAAGAGAGGCTGGATAGGCTTGTGTTATTTTCATTGGCACCGGAAAGACTGAGGTGCAACCTGATTGAGGTGCTCAAGATTCTGATCGGCCTGGACAGAGTGGATAAGGAGCAGCTATTCCTCTCAGTTGAAGGATCAATTATGAGAAACACAAGTTAGAAGTGAAGGATAGGACGTTTAAGGGGAGATTTGAGGAAAAAACATTTTTACTCAGAGGGTAGTAACAATCTGGAATGCACAGATTGCATTCCAGATTGGGAGGGTGGCAGAGGCGGGATGCCTCACATCCTTTAAAAAGTACCTGGATGGGTATTTGGCACATCATAATATTCAAGGCTATGGGCCAAGTGCTGGCAAGTGAGATTAGATGGGTAGGTTAGGGCATTTCAAGCATCAGTGCAGACTCGATGGGCTGAAGGGCCTGATCTGCACTGTAACATTCTGCGATTCTGTGACTAATTCTCACCACAAAATTATGGTGAACTTGAAGCAGAACACCTACAGCAAGTTTCAGAGTCCATGTTGGCAGACAGACTTAGACTCCAGCAGATTACATTGATTCCATCATTGCCAGGCTGTCACTATTTTGTTGTCGATTCAAAAGGAAGAGAATTGCTTTCATTGAACAAATGTTTTGATGGCCCTGATCTCAAGTCAGGGCCCGAACGCTTTAAAAAACTGCTTTTGACAGTCTGGTGATTCCTGTCTACCATATGCAGCAGCATTTCACTGTAATAGCAGAAGTCTGAGGCCGCTAGCTCTCTTCTGAAGATATCCATCAACTGGAGAAGTATAACAGAATGTAAAATGCAGCCTACAGGCAAAGCATAATGATCAAATTTAAGCTAAAGCATATGCAATTAAAATCACTTTTCTGAAGGCTACATGTTGTCACATACAGTATGTAGTATGACAGCACAGCATTCATTGTGAAATTAATCACGGAAATCGCTTTTGCATCAATTCACTGACTGAGAAAGCAATATAATTGTGAGCTATAAGTAAGGCATTTTCAAAGTGAAGGGAAATAAAAAATAGCATTTCAGAAGCAGCAGCGATAAAATATCCAATAAGATAGTGAATTATGGTTATATTTAAGCATTACTTCACACTTTCTCTGATACCTTTATCGTCATGTTATCAGGCTGATCTTTCTATTCCCATTTGTTATTATTGATCTATTTTTATATCTAGTCCAGGATAAATCATTCAGCTGCATTCACTAAATCTGTTTGTTAACAGTAGGCAGTCTGGTTAAGATTAAGCATAGGTACAGGACTGTTATTAGTATTTTATTCCTCCGCTACATCTTCACCGTTCACGCAGGGTTCACGGTTAAAGAAAGCAAAACTGCTGACACCAGGAGAGAAGGGATCAGCAGCAACCACAAAGTTAAAATTCGACCAGGGGGCCTGGGTTCCTTTTCCTTCTGATAAATATTTGTATGTTGCTGGAGTGGAAGATTTATCAGTCTGCTCTGAGCTATCTAAAATAAAATAAAATAAGGACGTAGTGAGAACTATTGCTCTGGCAATAGTTCTCATTACAACCAGGAAATGAAGCTCCCATCATACTGCCTGCAGTTCAATCTTACAAAATAAGGTAAAATGCAGATATGAAAAAAAAATTTAAGGTCACTTTGATTGATAACACATGGTTTTCAATTTTAGAACAAGTGAATTCTTGTGTTTCCACAATCATAATCATTGTCATTAATTTATAATATTTTCCTATCTATACCACAGTGAAGGCAGGGAAGCAGAAATTACTTACAAAATAGTCACAGCTCGGCAATGTGGAGTCAATGTAATCTGCAGGAATCTAAGCCTATCTACCAAGATTCAACACAGACCCTGAAACCTGCTGTAGATGTTCAACTTTAAGTTCACTACAGCTCTGTGGTGAGAATTAGATGAACAGAGAACAAAAGGTGGCTGTTTGACCTATCAGAGGCTTGCTGATTTTTGAAAGATGCAAATGAAAAGGAGTTTGTGTATCAGGTATGCGAATAGTTTTTTAAAAATTTATTTATTAGTGTCACATGTAAACTAACATTGCAATGAAGTTACTGTGAAAATCCCTTAGCTGCCATATTCAGGTGCCTGTTTGGGTTCACTGAATAGGATTTTAGCACAGCCAATGCACCCTACCCAGAATGTCTTTTGAACTGTGGGAGGAAACCGAAACACCCGTACGAAACCCATGCAGACTCAGGGAGAATGTGCAAGCTCCACACGGATTGTGACCCAAGTCAGGAGTCGAAACTGAATCCCTGGTGCTGTGAGGTAGCAGTGCTACCAATGTGCCACCGTAACATGAGTATCATTAGCTTGAAGTAATTGTGCACTGTGAGAAAGAATCCTGAAGGAAAACAATTGAGGTGGGAGTGAAAATAAGTTGAAGGCAGGGCTTATAGTAAACAGCCTTGGAGAGTGATACAATAGACTCATAATATATGTTTGAGGGACACAAATTGAGACAATGGGATTGTGTATGATCGGATTTGAACGAGCAGCAGACTGAGTTAACAGAGGAGACTTTGAGAGAAAGCAACCAGAAATTGTATACAAGATTAGCAGTTTATCACAGGAGTAGGAAGCTTAGCAAATAATTTAAATGAATACCTCTCCAAAAATCATTTACCACTTATTAACCCTTCACAGCTGATCCAGGTGCCACAGGAATGGAAGCAATATGATGCCTCTTATAGCAATCCGATAACTGTATTATTATCCATTTACTTTAACGATCTTATTTTGTTTGCTAACATATGGTGGTGATTCTCCCAGTCTGCTGTGCTGTCCTAGCAGTGCAGTTGGCCAGGAAACATAAGCAGAGGGTGTGTAGCGGACTTCTCACTGGGTGCCATTGCTTCCGCACGTCTCCGGCTGCCGTTCCGCACCAGAGTTTGGCACGGAGCTGTATAAATTATGCTAATGGACATTAACATAGCATTAGCGGGCCCAGGACTGAAATCTCTGATCGGGCTTGGGGATTGTGGTGATGGATGAGGGTGGGGTGGTTGGGGCCACCAGTGGGGAGGGGGTTTCGAGGCTGGTCCGGACACATCTGGGAGGCCAATGATTGAGTGGTGGAGGGTGGGGGGAGGCGGTCGAACTGCCAGCGATGGGGCTTGTGGGGTTGGTCAGCGATCAGGTGATGGGGTGGTCTGAGGGGCAGCGATACAGGGAGCAGGGGGCTGACCAGCGATCAGGCCGACCAACAATCGAGAGGTCAGCAGTGCAGGTCCACTGCACATGCACTGATCTCCAGCCTGACAAATCGGTGCATGTGCAGTGGCCCACTCAGCGCTACGCTGCTGTCTTTCTGGAGGCAATGAGATTTATACTGAGGTATCCTGCAGGGCATGGAGTGAGACATTCATTTGAACCTCCTGCTGAAGTAAACAGAGTGATTTACTCCAGTTTTTTATGTGAATTAGAATTTTTTGGGAGAATCCCATCCTCCCAAATGGGATGTGCTTTTATTTGAAAGGTACTTAACTTTTCCGATTGGAACCAAAAATATTCCAAACATTGCCAGTAGATGGCAGGAGTGTGACAGAAATTCATACAGAAATAATTGTAAGTGTGCTTATTAAACAGATATGAAATATTTAGCCTCGGTGTGAATATTCCTCTGATGCCTCAGTGAGTTTATTTAGTGAGAAGCTGAGTCACGAGATGAGGAAGAAGCCCAGTCCTTGAATTAGCCACCGCAAGCCAGCATACCAACAGTGCCAGTATCATTGGTCTCTTTGCTCTTGGTTAGCAAGTGATTAGGATTCCTGCTCTTGATCATTGCCCACTAACATCTTGCTGGGCATGGCTGCATGTGCATGTCAGATGAGATTGAATTTTGTCAATTGAGAAGCCTCCCTAACGATCCAAATACTTTGTTAACACACAGTGTACTTAGATAAGACGCTGGAGGAGGTGTGGAAGTTGTGGGAGGGGGTGTCAGACATTTGTGGAGCTGGATCCCTAACAAACAGTCTTCAAGAAAGGAGGTGAAAGGGGGAAAATGGCAACTAAGAATAAAATATTAAAAATTGAACTTTGTGAAGGGTGATCCAATAGTAGCGGTTATATAATTAATATTAATAAATGGTTAGCACTGCTGCCTCACAGCTCCAGCAGCCCAGGTTTGATTCCTGCTTTGGGTCACTGTCGGTGCATTCTCCTCATGTCTGCGTTTCCTCTGGTTTCCTCCAACAGTTCAGAGATTGTGGGTTATGTAGATTGGCCACGATAAATTGCCCCTTAGTATCAGGGGGACTAGTTAGAGTAAATGTATGATGTTACGGGGATAGGGCCTAGGTAGGATTGTGGTTGGTGCAGACTCAATAGGCCGAGTGACCTCTCTCTGCACTGTAGGATTCTATGATTTTATCTCCCATTTTCCTCTGTATGGAAGTATGCAGGCAACATGCGTAGGAGCATGAACCTATGTCAGGGAATTGCTCTGACAATTGCAGTGCAGTTAATCTCCAGAATACACTTCTTGGATATAGAAAGACTGGATGGCCAAGTGGGTAAACACACAAAGAGCTGTTAAATGCTTTTGTCAGGAAACCCTGGCTGTGACCTCTCTAAATGCCTCAGTCCCACACTGAATGCTACATCAGGCCAGAACATTGTCCTTGCAGCCTCCCTTAATCCCTGCTGATCACTGGGGTGAGACTCTCCTTACTATTGGCTGCAAGAATCAATGTAAAATGAATATGGGAAGGCCCTTCGAGCACAAGTCTCTAGTACAAAGCTGCCTGTTTTACAGCATTAATTAATATTATTCTGTTAGATTCACTCAGAAACTGCGTGAGTGTTTATTTTGATAAATGGGAAGAATAAAGTATCAGCCTGGTTCAGTGAGGAATACAAGGAAGGAGAAAAACAATAGCATACTCCCAGAGAACTAAATATTTTTGCTGCATTCATTCTCACATGATTTCACTTAAAAAAAGATATCAGTGGAAAAAAAAATAACAGTCGCCGTGTCACCAAAATGTTACAATTTGCAACATATATCATTTTTGTTAGCTAGACTATTTCCTTTTCAGTTATTTCATATCAGAAGCTGACCCTGAAATCAGGATTTTATGGCCTCACTCTTCTCAAAACTGTAACATCTTCCTCTTTCTAAGGTCTACCCCTCGCCCACTCCGATTCCCGTGGGGGGCAGAACGGGAAGATTCTGGCCGACAAATAGATGAATAGAATGGGAATAAAGGGATATGGTCCCCAGAAGGTTGGGGGTTTTAATTCACACGGATACCGTGGTTGGTGCAGGTTTGGAGGGCCATAGGCCCTGTTCCTGCGCTGTAATGTTCTTTGTTCTTTGTTAGTAATAAATTGCCGATGTTTTTCAAATGTGTATACATGATCTTTGTTTAATTTTATGAAGTTGTTAACTGTTTATTTTGAACAGAGTAAGAAGTCTCACGATACCAGGTTTAAGTCCAGCAGGTTTATTTGGTAGCACAACCCTCTAGTTTTCAAGGTGCCTCTCTTTTGTCAGGTAAGTGGGATTTCAGTTCACAAACAGAGCATATAAAGACAAAAACTCAATTTACAAAATAATGGTTGGAATGCGAGTCTTTGCAGGTAATCAAGTCTTAAAAGTTCGGACAATGGAAAGAGGGTTAAGCACAGGTTAAAGACACATGTATTGTCTCCAGTCAGGACAGTTAGTGAGATTTTGCAAGCCTAGACATGTCGTGGCGGTTGCAGTTGGTGAGACATGAATCCAAGATCCCAACTGAGTCCGTCTTTGTGTCTGAGGAACTTGGCTATCAGTCTCTGCTCATTGACTCTGCGCTGTTGTGCGTCATGAAGGCTGCCTTGGAGAACGCTTACCTGAAGATCAGAGGCCAAATGCCTGTGATCGCTAAAGTGTTATCCAATGGGAAGAAAACATTCTTGCCTGGTGATTGTTGGATTGTTCATTCATTCATTGTCGTAGCATCTGCATTGCCTCCCTAGTGTACCACATCTCGGGACATCCTTTCCTGCAGTGTATGAGGTAGATAATGTTGGCTGAGCTGCAAGAATATATACTGTGTACCTGATGAATTGTGTTCTCATGTGAGATGATGGCATCTGTGTCAATGATCCAGCATGTCTTACAGAGTCACTATTACAGGGTTATGTGGTGTCTTTAGAAAGGTGAAAGAAAAGTCCTGAGGAAGCTCATGATCTATACCCATAACTTAAGGGGATAAGAACCAGATGAGATAGAGCCATAGAACAGCACATGGGCTCATTTAACTGGAGAAATTGAGATAATAGGTTTCAAGGTTAGCTTGAGGATGGACTAAAGCAGGTTACATTGTCAGAGATGGTGGAGCTTAAGAAGGTTCTCTGATTTCAATGTATCTGTATGCTTTCTGGGAGAGTGAGTGTTCTGCTGCAGGGGAAGAGGCTGGATACTGGAAAAATCCTGCTGCTAACAGATTCTAGGAAGTTAGGATTGGGAAAGAGAAGGGGGCTGGACTATAGAGGGTTCAGGCTCATAGGAAACCCTGGGAGTCACATATTTCACTGCAGCCTGGAGACTGGGGAAATATCAGGGAGATGCTAGCTTAGTGAAACTAACAGGCCATGAAAGAGTTGGAATTATGCCAATAATTAGAGACAGGAGTGCAGTTTTTCGAACCCTATGGAATGCAACCTCAGAAGAAAAGATTAAACCATTGGGAAGGGAGCAGCCATTCAGATAGTCTGAGTCAGGGAGGCTTGAACTTCTAAAGTTTAGAGGCTTTCCACCATGGTGAAAATCAAAGCCAGAATTTAAATACCATTTCTGTCTGAGTTCCAATTAGGAAAACAGTTTACAAATTACAATATACCTTGAGGTATAACAATAAAAAATTGACAACTGCAGATTTTTTCCAGCTTTTTAGTTTTTCAGTTATATGATAAAGCCTGCAGGGGATTAAACCAATTTATTCTTAACTATAACTATTGTTACCAATCTAAATATGTTTGATTCCTGGATTAATAGAACATAAGTACCTGTTCAGAACAGATGATTTCAAGGGAGGCCTGTAGGGAGCAAAATATTTTACATCTCAGTGACCTTCTCGAGCATAAAGCTTTATTTATTACAGCATTCGTTTTTGAGTTTTTATTAGGGGGAGCAGGGAAGCAAATGTAAACCGAGGACACGTGTAGAAAATGTTTTTTTTCCCAGAGGATGGTGATGGTCTGGAATGCGCTGCCTGGAAGGGTGGTAGAGGTGGGATGCCTCACATCCTTTAAATTGTACCTCGATAGCACTTGCTATGTTATTACGTTCAGGACTATGGGCCAAGCGCTGGTAAATGGGATTAGATGGGAGTTCAGGTGTTTCTAATGTGTCAGTGCAGACTCAATGGGCCAAAAGGTCTCTTCTGCTCTGTGTGATTCTGTGATAACTCCTCAAAATAAAAGATAAAAAAAAGTAACTGCATGATTAGTCAGCAGTTCCTCTACATTCCACAAGGCCATGTTTCCAGTCACGTATATCATCAGAAAGGTGAAAGAAAAGTCCTGAGGAAATTCATGACCTATACCCTGACAGGAGGACTGAGGAGAGTGGAGGGTTAGGGTAGAAGGAGTGAATATAGATGCTCAGCTGAAATAACTGTTGTGAATCCCCTAAGACCTGAAGCATCTTGGATTTCTGCAAAGCTTCTCGCAATGTTTCAATAGCTGATTAAGAGAATTGCCGGGGAAATTCCTGCTGAAGTTCTTAAATACCACTGTTATCCCATTGGAAACCTTTATTTCAGAATACATCAGCATCCTTGGATCACACAGCAAACAGAAACATTGCAATGTGTAAATCTTGCTTTTTCAGACTACATCTGAAAATTATGAATTTACCATCTGAATCATTCATGCAGGTAAGTTGTTAGCTATAGGATAATAAAGAGGTGTAGAATGATCGACATTGAGATGGTTTAGCAATACTTTGTCAACTGTTATCTTCCTAGCTGCCTAGGTGTTGCGAAAATAGACTGTGCATGACAATCATGCTTGGTGTATTGTGCAATTGTTGAATAATGGAGTACTTGGTAAAGTAGATAATAATAATGAAGTCAATGAAGACATGAAAGTATTTGGATGTGATTTTGTACAAAAAATGGGTAGAAACTTCATGTGGAATCATTAGTGCTTTGTGCTGGCTTGACATATGTTCTTGACATGACATTCACTCCCTAACAATTTTAATGTCATTGCCCATGCCTAGCCAATAAACTTGTGGGTCCTCATGTTTGATCTATGCTCAGGTTGCCTATTTCAGTGCATGGCTCTTTGTAGCCACATCAGCTTCTGCTCAAGTGCATTGCAGCAACCAATGGCCCTTTCTGCCACGTATCTTGTAGAGTTGATGAAATGCTAGGTATTTCCTTGATGAATGTTGAAGTCACAAGGTTGCGATCTCAACACTTCCAACTTTGTTATGGTCTGGCCAAAACTTTGAAGGCCCTTTTGTGTCATGTGGCATGTTCATCATGTTATACATGTACTTAAGGAGAGTGGTCAGTTTATGGCATTTACTACCACAAAAAGCAGTTAAGGCCAAAACATTGAATGTTTTTAAGGAGCAATTAGGTATAGCACTTGAGGCCAAAGTGGATCACAGGATTGGGGGAACAAGATGGATCAGGCTATTGAGTTGAATGATCAGCCAGGATCATAATGAATGGTGAAGTAGGTTCAATATGCCGAATAGCTTACTGCTGCTTTTATATTTTTTTATTTCTATGTTTAATCTTGCTGTCACTGACCTTAGCACTGCTAATTGCCATATTGTGTTCATATGATAGAATCATAGGGCCCTATTTTACCATTATTATTCTAAGTGAACTTGAAACTGGGAGTGTTTTAGATCCATCTTTTAGATCTGTTCTCTGATGCCCCCACAAACATTCTGCCTGAAAAAATGGCAGCGATTTTGAATTGAGCTGCAGAAGCCTGTGGGCAGGGCTTAATATGCCTAAAATCCTGCAGCTCCAATTGGTGCTTCCAACTGCGCATGCGCAGAAAAGAAAGGTAGAAAAATGTTCTCCTGTCACATCGCTCCCGGGCCGGATAATGCCTCCGCCTGCTCTCCACAGACATTGCCCCAACACTACAATGACCTCTTATCCCCCCACCCCCTCACTACCCAGATCAATTGCAGACCCCCTCCTGCCTTCCCCTTACTGATCTCAGGCAGAATAGTAGCGGACCTCCTCATCTCCCACCAATCACACGCAGAGTGGCAGCAGACCCACCTTCCCCCATCGCTGCTCATCCTCCACTGACCTGAGCAGAGCCATCTGACTCACCTCCCTCCCTCCCCCCTCTCCCCCACCAATCTGAAGCAGAGAGCTCAGAACTTACCTCCTCCAAAGTCGTACTTTTCGGACCATGTCTGTTTCGCACTGAATCTGGATGGGTAAGTGCAATAGTAAAGGGGGAAGTGCCGGTAAGTTTGGGTGTTAGATCAATTTAGAATAATTAAAGAAATGCAGAAGGAGGCCATTCAGCCCTTCGAGTCCACACCGACAATGATCCCACTTAAGCCCTATCCCCTTTTAGTTACCACACTTTTCCCTCTACCACATATTAGGACAATAAGTGTTAGTTTAGCATGGCCAATCCACCTAACCCACACATTTTTGGACTGTGGGAGGAAACCAGAGCATCCGGAGGAGACCCATACAGACACAGGAAGAATGTGCAAACTCCACACAGACAGTGACCCAAGTCAGAAATCGAGCACAGGTCCCTGGAGTGTGAGGCAGCAGTGCTAGCCACTGTGCCACTATGCCACCCAAAACCTTAGGCTCAATTACTGTACAAGACACAAGGCTCCAGTCACTCCTGAGAAATTGGGTAAACATGCCATGGATTCACTTATTGAGATGGCACAAAAGCAAAGTTTTTTTTTGACACATTTTTCTCCTATTGATGTCTTGCTGATAGCTTGTAAAAACATATTTTAAAAATAAAATCATCAGAAACAGGAGTTTATTATAGGAAAAAATGGCAGTTTGTGCTTATCTCTATTCTCCAGCTTCCATCATGATGACTGAAGGCAGAAACATTTGTAAAGGTCTAAATGTACAAGTGACAATTTTTAGTGATACATCGTTGACAGAACAAATTTCACACTTGACATAAATCATGTGAGGAATGTCAATGAATTTATCTGTACCATTGATATCATGTGAACATCGCAGCTCTGATATGGAGAGTAGCTGTAAATAGCAGATTCCTCAGTCATTCAATCATACATATATTCCATTGCAGTCACATTTATACTATCTATGATATAGTATTCAGTGACCTAGTTTACATTCCTGCAGAGTTTTGATTGGTTATATGTAGCTGCTTTCATTCTGCAGTCTACGGTTTATTGTCAACATTCACTCTCAGTAAGACATCTAAGGTCAGGCTCACTTTCCCTATCAATATTTTCCCAGTGCTGTAGCAGCGTGCCTGCTCCCTGCTATCAGACCTTATCGGACAGAAATTCAAAGGAACAGTTAGTGAAACAGCTGAACATTTTTAAAACCGTATGAACCCTGATGGTAAGCAGTAGAGGGGGAGATAAAATCTTTACAGCCATAATAAATGGAAAACCCATGATATTATCTGATATGTGGTATTTTGATAGATTTGGAGATAACTCTTGTTATAGAGGTCACAAATCAAAGTGTAAGCATCAGTGCATCAGATCCCAATAACGGCTGATGCAAGTTTAAACTTTATAGTTCAAATTTATCATGCAATATTTTAAATTTAGTAATAGCTTCTTTCATCTTTAAGGCCCTTCTAAAGTCTATCATCTTGATCACAGGGCAGTACGGTGGTTAGCACTACGCCTCACAGCACCGGGGACCCGTGTTCGATTCCTGGATTGGGTCACTGTCTGAGTGGAGTTTGTATATTCTCCCCATGTCTGCATGGGTTTCCTCTCAGTTTGAAAAATGTGCTGTTTAGGTACATGCCAGAGAATGGTGACTAGGGGAATTTCACAGTAATGTCATTGCAGTGTTAATGTAAGCCTTACATATGACAAATAAATAAACTTTATAAATAAAAATATTTTTGTTACTCATCCCAATATCTCTCACTGAGCACTTGACATGTTTTAGCATATTTTTCTATGCTAAAGTCTTTATATAAATACAAGTTGTTGTCATGTAAACTAAGGATGTAATTGAACTATAGCCTTGGAACTATACCAGCTGTTCCAGTAGCTTTCTTCTAGAAATAAAATTATTTTTACCATATGTGAGGTGAAAATGAAGAAGAGGGAGGTGCCAGGAGTTTAATAGTTACATTTCAGGAGGGAGTTACAGTGTCAATTTTTAAATCAGTGCATTCAAGCATAAGAGTGAGTGGTGGTACATCACCAGTTACAAATACTTCCTCCTCCTCTGGACCCCAAATTTCATCAGAGCCTTGAAAGAAGGACAGTTAGTAATTAGAAACAAAGCAATGATTACTCAGTGAAGCAATTAGCAGTGATGCAGATTGAATGAAGAAATGGGTACTTATAGAGCTAAGTAGCAGAGCCTGTTTTCTATTGCTTTTCCCTCTGCAATATCTTATGCTCCACTCCACCTTGGATGTGGAGATGCCAGCATTGGACTGGGGTGAACACAGTAAGAGGTCTCACAACACCAGGTTAAAGTCCAACAGGTTTACTTGGTAACAAGAGCCAGTAGCTTTCAGACTGCTCGCTGCTCCTTTGTCAGGTAAGTGGGATTTCAGTTCACAAACAGGGCATTTAAAGACGCAAATTCAATTTACAAAGTAATGGTTGGAATGCGAGTCTTTTCAGGTAATCAAGTCTTAAAGATACAGACAATGTGAATGGAGAGAGGGTTAAGCACAGGTTAAAGAGATGTGTATTGTCTCCAGCCAGGATAGTTAGTGAGATTTTGCCTCATTCAGGTAAGCCTCTCCAAGGCGATCTACATAACACATGACAACACAGAGTCGCTGAGCAGAAACTGATAGCCAAGTTCTTCACACATGAGGACAGCCTCAACTGGAATCTTGGGTTCATGTCACACTATCTATAACTCCCACAACTTGCCCGGACTTGTAAAATCTCACTAATTGTCCTGACTGGAGACAATACACATCTCTTTAACCTGTGCTTAACCCTCTCTTCACACACATTGTCTGTACCTCTAAGACTTGATTACCTGTAAAGACTCGCATTCCAACCAATATTTTGTAAATTGAGTTTGTGTTGTTACATGCCCTATTTGTGAACTGAACTCCTACTCATCTGATGAAGGAGCAGCGCTTTGAAAGCTTGTGGGTTGTGCTACCAAATAAACCTGTTGGACTTTAACCTGATGTTCTGAGACTTCTTATTGTGTCCACCTTGGATATGCTGCTGGCATGGAATTTTTTCTCCTGTGGGGGCCTCTCTCTGGTGTTGTGCTGGCTTTATCTGTCCTGGGCAATGATAAGCTGTATGTAACCTAATGACATACTGAAGATTTCTGGAATGTGTGTATTATGGCAGAATAGTTTGTCTTGTGTTAAGCAACAGCATCCATTGAATAGGGATGAAATAGAGGGAAACAGTCTGAGAAAGGGCAAAAGATTTTTTTTAGAGTGAATTGAGGCATTATGATCGGTACAGGCTTGGAGGGCCGAAGGGCCTGTTCTTTGGTCTTTGTATATCAGAGAAGTCAGTAGCAAAGAGGACAGTGATAACAGCAGAGTTTAGGAATGGGAACAAGAGGAGGCCACTGAAAGCTATAACAGTGACTGGATAAGAAAATGTCAACATTTCCCATTGTTGCTGTGACAATAAAGTGTTTTACAGATAATAACATATTAATAGATATTCTACTTGTGATATCCATGTCAACACCTAGCAGGACATGGTATAGACTAGAAAACATTGGTGCAGTAAGGGGAAAACATAATGTTACGTATGATAGCATCCTGTTATATGCTATAGAGATAGAGGGAAACATGATGAGCACAGGCTTAGATAGGTTTAGTGTAGAAGCCGCATCTGTGCACATTGGATATACAAAACAGAAGAAGTAAGGTGCAGATTTAATGCTGTAGTTAATTGTACAATGGAAGCTCAATGGGCTGCAAAAGACCCAACCTACATTTTGCATACCTGGGTGATGGGAGATATCACCATGTGGCAGCAGAATCTTTGATATGAGAACATTCGATTTGCCCCGTGATTAATCATACTGTATGTTTCAACCAGAAGAGTGGAGAAAATGGAACTGATGGAAATATATAAGAGGGAAACAGTTGATATGTGAGCCATGGAAAGCATAAAGGGTAACCTATCACAATACTTGAGCCAATTCTCCTATGCTAAAGTCCATGTAGACAATGTCTACCACACTGCCTTCATTTATCTATTGGTCAGCCCTTCAAAAAACTGTATCAAATTTGTAAGACATGATTTCCGATGCACAAAGCCATGATGATTATCCCTAATCAGTCTTTGCTTTCCCAAATGCATGTAGATCCTGTCTTTCAGAGTTCCCTCCAACAATTTACCCACCACTGACGTTAGGCTCACTGGTCTGTAGTTCCCTTATTTTTCCCTGCTGCCTTTCATAAATAATGGCATAATACTGACCCCCCCTCCAGTCTTCCAGCACCTCACCCATGGCTGTCGATGATACAAATATCTCCACAAGGCATTTGCAATTTCTTCCCTACCTTCCCACAGTGTCCTGGGACGCACTTGATCAGATCACCTTTTAACGGTAATCCTTTTAACTTAGCTGTTACATATAAGACTCTGTATGTTCCTCAAGCCTTGCTGCACCAGTATTCATCCAAGGATAGGGTGAGTTCCATCAATGTAACAGCTCTCTGCTGACATCGCCTCAGCGGGTAGCTGGAAGAAACTTGGTTTTCCTTGGTGGGGGGGAGAGGGTTACTTTTGGTGGTAGTGAGGAGGGATGATGAGTTTCTGGGTTTCACTGAAAATTTAAAAACAGTTTTAAACTATTTTTGCTGGAAATGCTTTCCCATTGGAATGTGGATTCAAAATGGTACAGACCTAATACAACTGAATCTCATTATAAATTCTGCCCTCATGCTTGAGTTGTATCGTTATACCCAGAAACTGAGACATGGAATTTCCATTAAGTTGCATTCAGAATGATATGCCCATTCTAAATCAATACAAATGTTTTTTATTCTTGCTTGAGGCACGGGTACTGCTGGCTGGCCAGCATCTATTGCCCATCCCTAGTTGTCCTTGAGAAGGTGGTGGTGAGCAATTGATTGGGCAATTGAATGGCTTGCTAAGTCATTTCAGAGGGTGGTTGAGAGTCACCCACATTTTCTGTGACTCTGGAGTTGCAAATATGCCAGATCAGGTAAGGATGACAGATTTCCTTCTCTAAAGGATATTAGTGTACCAAGTGGGTTTTCCCAACAATCGGCAATGGTTTCAAAGAACAAAGAACAGTACAGCACAGGAAACAGGTCCTTCGGCCCTCCAAGCCTGTGCCACTCATTGGTCCAACCAGACCATTTGTTTGTATCCCTCCATTCCCAAGCTGCTCACGCGACTATCCAGGTAATTCTTAAACAATGCCAGCGTGTCTGCCTCCACCACCCTACTTGATAGTGCATTCCAGGACCCCACCACCCTCTGCATAAAGAATGTCCCTCTGATATCGGAGTTATACCTCGCCCCTCTCACCTTGAGCATGTGACCCCTCGTGATTGTCACTTCCAACCTGGGAAAAAGCTTCCCACTATTCATTCTATCTATACCCTTCATAATTTTGTATACCTCTATTAGGTCTAAATAATATAATTTATAGAATACAGTTTATAGAATACTGATTAGAATGTGTGTGCCTTTATATGCTCTTCTCAGATCAGAACTTTCCATGTACCTGACAAAGAAACAGTGTTTCTGAAAGCTTGTGGTTTTACTATTAAATAAACTGGTTGGACTTTAACCTGGTGATGTGAGATCTCTTACTGCAGGATTTGAACCCAGCTGCCTAGAACATTAGCTAAGATTCTGGATTAATAGTCTGGCAATAATACCTCTAGGATATGATCTAGTTGTAAAAAAAAATGAGAAACCTATACTTATTTAGCACTTTTCATAGCAGAGTGTCTCAAAGTGCTTTACAGAGAATGAAGTCTGTTTTTCACATTGTTGTAATGTAGCAAGTACAGCAGTCAACACACACACTGCAAACTCCCACAGATTTCAATGGGATAATGACTGGACAATGTTTTTTCTGATGTTGATTGAAGGCTAAATATTGAAATATCTTTCTTCTTCAAACTGATGCAGTGGGATTTTTTACATCCACCTGAGCAAGCAGATGGGGCCATGTTTAACATCTCACCCAAACACACCACTCCCAGTCATGTTATACCCCTTCAGTGCTGCACTGAAGTGTCAGCTATGACTTTTGGTCTCAAGCCCTGAAGTGGGACTTGAACTCACAGCTTTCTGGCTCAGAGGCAGTACTATCACCTTTAATCTCAAGGTGAAAGTGCTGCCTCTGAGCCACAGCTAACACTCAGGCATAGCATGGTTTTTTTCTGAATTATAAGCTTGAGGCTTGAGGAGTGCCACAGAATTCAGACAGAGATATATAGGCTGGAACATTAAGCTCCTCTCTGACAGACTCCCCCACAGCAGATGTGACAAGTCATTCAGATGTTTATTGACTTTGGCGGGACTGGAAGATCTTGCTGGTGGGAGGAGCCAGAAAATTCCACTCATTATGTGAATTTTTCAGTGAAGCTTGGTTGCTTCTATTGAATTTAGCTGATAGTTACTCATGTCCAGAAGGCCTGGTTGTAAGAATACAGAATAATCTAATATGCAAAATTAGTGCATAGGAAACACAATGTAGTAAATTGGAAGCTGGCTTCCTGTGGCTTCAACAAGAAACAGTATGTTAATTAAATAAAACACTTATACAAGATAGGGGTCTGACGGAACTAGTACACGTCTCCCCTTCTCTTCCCTGGTTCCAACTAAGATTCCTCTCCATCCAAGGACACACGCCCTTATTTGCAATCGGCTCAGTTTTTCCAGCATGACCTCTCTATAGGGAAAGGCCCAATCATGTGGCTGCAAAGGATTGTCCCTTTAAAGGGGCCACATTACCAAACTCCTTCCCCATCCCTAACTCGTGAATCCACCTGTAAATGACAACATAAGAAATATCTTTATACAGAGGCATATAGACACAATAGCACATTAACCCAAGAGAAAAGGCATTCACAAAGTAATTCATTCTGGAGGCATACAGTAGTGGATCATATTGTGGAGTTGCCAGCATTGGGTTGGGGTCGGCACAGTAAATAGTCTCACAAGCTTTCATCAGGTGATGCAGGGGCGACGTCCCAAAAGTTGGTGCTACCAAATAAACCTGTTGGACTTTATCTTGGTGTTGTGAGACTACTTACAGCGCTGGATCTTTCAAGGATTCAATCCGGGCTGCCAGATGCTAAAAGCAAACTCCTCAATTCGGGGTTGACATCCTCCTTGGTAGATTCTTCCTTCTCAACTTCTGAAATTATTGGTTGCCTTAGCTCTACATTAACCATAGTTTTCCCTGGATTACTAGGTGGCAAGCATGAGTCCACAGTAAATTGGTCATCCTTCTTATGAGTTGTGATAGAAAAGTGGCTAAAAGACTTTGGGGATGATTTTGAGCCTGCACTTTCTGATTGCAGAAATGGCACTCAGGCAACCAACACCCTCTAGTGTGTTCATGTTACAGGGCACCGGAAGTGGGGGACACGGATAAGTGCAACTCGAGGCAGTTGTCATATTGGGAGGATGGGTTTACAGGGGTCACTTATAGGCCATCCCTTCCTTAATGTCCCTTGCTTTAAAAGGGTTGTGAAGGCTGGTATGCCAGCAGTGCTTTCATAGCATAACAGAACCCAACAGTGCAGAAAGAGGCCCTTCAGGTCTGCATTGACCATAAACTCATCAAGGCTCTTCCCCCCATATCTCTATACATTTTACCCACTAATCCCTCTAACTATGTATCTCAAAACACTAAAAGGCAATTTTTAGGATGGCCAAACAACCTAACCTACACATCTTTGGACTGTAGGAGGACACCAGCGCACCCAGAGGAAACCCACAAAGACACGAGGAGAATGTGCAAACTCCATATAAATAGTGATCTGAACTGGGAATTAAACCCAGGTACCCGGAGCTGTGAAAAAGCAGTGCTAACCACTGTGCTACTGTGTCGCCCACGTGTTCTCCTTCCTGGAATCCTGTTCATGTCACAGTTGAGGTAATGCCTTTCCTTAGTGGGGGCTGGCTAGTAGTTGGGATGGCTTGAAAACAAGAGGTGACTGTGAATGATTTGAATGTGGTCCCATGACAGGCCGGTTGCCAGATCAGAGCGGAAGATTCAGGAATTGGCTGCATCTCTCCTCATGCAGCTGGAAGGGCCTTGCACCCGGAGGAGGATGATGACAGCCACTGAAAGTAAATGTGCAGGTACAGCAAGCAGCAAAGAATTATATGTTGACCTTCACTGGAACCTATGCTCAGGCAGCAGGGCAAAGGGAAGAGGCTGCCCAGAAATTCCAAACCAATTCTCAGGGGTGCGTGCGTGTAATGCTAGAGCTCAATGGGACGTGGAAGACTGTTCAGCTCTGCATCTTTTGAGACCTGGAAGAAAGAGGGTGCAGTATGAGAATAGAAGAATACAAACTAGAAGCAGGAGTAGGCCATTCATTCATTTTGATAATGGTTGATCATCAAATTCAATATCCTAATCGCCCTTCCCCACATGTCCTTTCATCCCTTTAACGCTAAGAGCCATATCTAATTTTTTCTTGAAGTCAGACAACGTTTGGCCTCAACTACACTCTGTGGTAGTGACCTCCACAGGTTCTCTACTGTCTGGGTGAAGAAATTTCTCTTCACCTCAGTCCTAAAATGTTTACCGCTTATCCTCAAACTATGACCCCTAGTTCTGGAATCGCCACCATTGGGAACATTCTTTCAAAATCTACCCTGTCTAACCTTGCTAGAATTTTATAAGTTTCTATGAGATCCCCGATCATTCTTCTAAATTCCAGTGAATATAATCTTAACTGACTTAGTTGCTCCTTTAATGACAGACCTGCCATTGCAGGAATCAGCCTGGTAAAGCTCTGCTTTACTTCCTCTACACCCTTCCTCAGATAAGGACACCAAACTTGCACATAATACTCCAGGTGTGGCCTCACCAACGCCCTACACAATTGCAGCGAAACAGGTCTATCACCAAATTTAAATCCTCTCGCAGTGAAGACCAACATATTATTCTTTGCTGCTTGCTGTACCTACACACTTACTTTCAGTGGTTGGTGGTGGACATGCTAATTGCTGGCCCCACAATTCAGCAATGCCAAGAGGCTAATAATCAGCCGAACAAACACCCCAGCTCCCCTCACTAGTCATTGTGCATTAAAAGACGTGCAGACAAAAAGCACTGCCATTTAACGGAGACCTACTGTTAGCTCATTGCAAGCCAATGTTACCCTTATTGAGCTAACATTCCCAGTAAGGCTGCAACATCACATCAATAACACTGATGTAAAACCCGATGCAAGGTGTGATGTTGATACCTAGCACACGCACCCCAGTCAAAGTTATGCAGTGTGGCATCTGCCTTCAGACACGTACATACATGCATCTGGGAAGTCACACATGCCCTTTATGCGAGGGTTCACATGTATATTAACTTGGAACGGGACCAGCTGAGGTAAGATATCGGGGCCATGGGCTTTGACACCTTAGCAAACTTGCCCAAGTGCAAAATCTGATTGGCTGCACCCACATGGCCATGACCACTCCAGGGTGACGCACAATGCCATTCATGAACAGTAAGGTATACACCCCCTCAAAGTGCAGCTAGTCTGTAATCACACAGTATGCTTCACGTTGGAGTGTGCACCTTTCCCAGCGAGTGTCAGGTCACTCTCAGATCCCAGCTTTCTTTGAGGGAGATCAGTGGCTGGACCGAGGTCACTTTGGGCACTGGGTGTACCCACTCAGGAGGTGGCTGATGACTCCAGTGCAAAGACCACAAACACCTGCAGAGACTTGTTACAATGAAGCTACCATTGAAAAGGCCGTGCTGGTCGAGCGGATAATTGGCCTGCTGAAAATGTGGGTCAGATGCTTTGACCAGTCAGGGGGTACCCTACATTGTACCCCAGTGGGTCTCTCACATGATTGCAGTCTGCTGTGCTCTCCATGAATTGGTGCTGCAGAGGGGAGACCACCTCATGGGTCTGGGGGAGATGGAAGAGTGCCGCATCTCCTCGGATGTGATGACTATTGAGGAGGACGGTAAGGGTGAGCATGCGAAGGAGGAGGTGGAAGAACCCTGGCAATGAGCAGGGCCTGACTGAGCTGACATATTAGGGATGGACTTATAGTGCCTCGCTTCGGGATCGAACAGGGCGAGGGAGCAAATCAATCATGGAGACGAAAATCTCACCAGTAAAGTGGTTCCAGCAGTGTGCTCCCGTGGTGCTGTTAAACATCATAGGCAAGGCACTGAAGCTATTGGTCGGTCTCTGCAGGAAAATGATGATAAATTGCATTGAGGGCAGAGCGATGCTGCTCCCAACCACAGTGATATGTCTGACTCCAGCCTAACAGAGAGTTTAATGCGTTCTGCTATCGAATGGTCTTATCATTGGACTCAGTAAGGCAAATGCGCAGCATCAACTATGACAGGCAGCAATGCCTCCATACTGTATTGCTGGTGTGGGAAGAACATGGCACTGCTATTCTCACACTCTTCAGCAATGAAGTACCGAGTGAGTGTGGTGATTCCCCAAGCTTGGTGACATCAACACACAGGATGGAGGCCCCGTGGGTGAACACAATGATATTTAATATTAAACATTCAATATAATGGTGACCTAATGTCTATATTACCCAGATTCACTGAGTTTCTTCATCTCCCTCACTCTCCCAGTACATTTTGGTGTATCCTCAGGATCCGTAGCTGAGGTTGAGGCTGTCTTCCATACCCTATTGCTTGAGATAACCTTGGCTTGCATCCCTTGGGGCTGGGGCTTTGAAGGCCAGGCCTGCTTTTGGGCAGCATGCATGTTTGATTTTTGCCCTCCTCGGTGTCTTTGATTTGATTTGATTTATTATTTTACAAGTATTAACATACAATGAAAAATATTGTTTCTTGTGCGCTATGTAGACAAGGCATAATGTTCATAGAGAAGGAAACAAGAGAGTGCAGAAAGTAGTGTTACAGTCAGAGCTAAGGTGGAGAGAAAGATCAACTTAATACAAGCTAAGCCCATTCAAAAGTCTGAGAGCAGCACAGGAGAAGCTGTTCTTGAATCAGTAGTATGTGACTTCAGACTTTTGTATCTTTTTTCCATTGGAAGAAGGTGGAAGAGAGAATGTTTGGGGTGCATGGGGTCCTTAATTATGTTGACTGCTTTGCTGAGGCAGTGGGAATGGATGGGGGGCTGGTTTGCGTGATGGATTGGGCTACATTCACAACCTTTTGTAGTTCCTTGCAGTCTTGAGCAGAGCAGGAGCCATACAAAGCTGGCATACAACCAGAAAGAATGCTTTCTATGATGCAGCTGTAAAAGTTGGTGAGAGTTGTAGCTGACATGCTAAATTTCCTTAGTCTTTTGAGAAAATAGAGGCATTGGTGGGCTTTCTCAATTATAGTGTTGGCTTGGGGAGGCCAGGACTGGTTATTGGTGATCTCGACACCTAAAAACTTGAAGCTCTTGACCCTTTCTACGTCATCCCCATTGATGTAGAAAGTGGCATGTTCTTAACTACACTTCCTGAAATCAATGACAATCTCCTTCATTTTGTTGACATTGAGAGAGAGATTATTGTTGCTGCACCATTTCACCAGATTGTCTATCTCATTCCTATACTCTGTCTTGTTATTGTTTGAGATCCTGATTCTGGAGGTGTGTGGCTCACAAAAAGGATGGCTTCAGATGGACTGGAGGGGTCCTATAGCTGGAAGGGCCAGGCTGTACTCCTGCTGATCCTTTTCCCTTTGGGATCCTAGGGGCTCATGTGTTGCTCCTGAGGATGTAGGGGAAGCTGGAGTGAGATCCAGGAGTCTCACCATCCTCTGATGCTGACATTTGTGGATTCCTATTAGTGCCTGCAGCATGCAGTCAGAGCCCTGAACTATGGAGTTCTTGCTGTCAGACATGGTAATCATGAGCTGAACCATGGTGCAGACATTTCCTGGCATGCCAAGGTCTCCACTCTTGTAGTGTTGGCTTCAGTGCACTGCAATGATGGCACCATCTCCTCGGATAGAAGGCAATTGGATTCTTCCAATCAACATTGCAATCTGAGTGGGAATACTGTCATCCTTTCCTGAAGCTCATGAATACACAAGTCTACTCTCTTCTCCCTGGATTCAGTGGAGAGTCCTCCCCAGCCCAGGACACATGCCCTTTCTCCAAATTGGCTCAGCTTCCCGCACTGCCTCTCCATAGGGACCAACCTGATCACATGTCCCTCACAGGATTGTCTCTTTAAAAGGGTCATGTTAGCACACAGGGCATTTTGCTTCTTTTCTGTGCTACTTCAATGGACAAGTAGTTCACTTAAAATAAATAGGATAACACCTCCATCACATCAGAGAATAAAAGCTTAATATATGTAACATGTTGTAGAATTACATCAGTGACAGTTAGCTTTAGGTATAAATCATTCATTCTGTCAATTTTTGACTTTTGATGCATTAAAGCGTAATTTTTCAATGAATTATAATGGATTTGTGTTAAGTTAAATTATTTGTTGATCTCTCAGTGATCCCTTTATAACATAATTTTCAATTGATGTACAGAACAGAAATCATTCCATATTTAAAGCAAATGTCTCTCAGTAGAAAAGAAAATTTGCTTTTATCCCCAACAATGTTTATATCTAGATTTTCTCTCTGGAGGAATTGTGTTTTTGTAAAATAGCAAGTAGGAATTTGTCAGCTTTCATCATGCATTCTGCCACTCAGCACGTTTTTAAAGGAGAACTCTATGTGTTGTGTGCATGTGTTGTGTGCATGTGTATGTGTGTGTGTGGTATGTGTGTGTGACGTGATCTATGTGTGCATGTGTGATGTGATTGTGCGTGTGTGTCTGATGTGTGTGTGTGTGTGTGTGTGTGTGTGTGCATCAGAAGCATGCAGACTGGGCTATTGTTCAGTCACCATCAAACAATCATTTAGTGCTGTCCTGAAAGTTTGCACCTTGCTGATGCTGTTAGCATCCTTCCTTAATCATGCATGGCTGAACATGCATTCAACTTTTAGGTGAGGTGCTTTTTAACTTTCTTTCATTGTTGCAGAGTTAGTGGAATTACTGTTTTGTTGGAGGAGTCAGCAGAAATTCTTGCTGCCAGAAGGGAGTGGTGTCGGGCCACTGAAAAAAAAGGTATGGATCTGAACAGTCCCTGAGCAGAGTGTTCGCTCCTAGTCATATGATCTCAGTTACTGTTCCTCCTGGAATCTATCTGCCATGGAAAGGATCAGAGACAGGAAAAGAGGAACTTGTTCACAGAGGGAACATGTAGAGGGGCTCTCCATTGGAGATCTGAGGCACCAAATGTTTTCAGGAGTCTGTTATCCTGCTTCCATCTCAGTCAGCAGTGCTTCCTGTCAAGGCTATACCTCAGTAAGAAGTCTCAAAAAACCAGATTAAAGTCCAACAGGTTTATATGGTAGCAAAAGCCACTAGCTTTCGGAGCTAGTAGCTTTTGCTACCAAATAAATCTGTTAGACTTGGTGTTATGAGATTTCTTACTGTGTTTACTCAAGCCTAATGCCAGCATCTCCACATCAAGGCTGTATCTCACCAAGGAGATGGACACAGAACTCTGACATAAATGTGCAGGCCTGCAGCCACAGAGTGGATAAGGTTAGCAATAGTCATCAAAGTCACCATGGCCTTTAATTTCTGTGCTAACAGATCTTCCAGCGGAAGACTTGCCAACATTTCTCAGTTTGCTATTTATCAATGACTCTGCGAGGTCACCAAGGCTCTGCACAGTTAGAGAGAGCATTTCATAGTCCTCTCATTCTACAGACAGAAGGAAGAATGGTTGCATTGCTTTCTCAGGATAGCAGCATTTTGAATGGTATAAGGAACCATTGATTGCATGCACGTGGCTATGTGGATGCTACATTGCATCTGAGAGACGTATTACTATCACCTCCTTGAATATGCAGTTCATGTGCAATCATGAATTGTATAATGGTATAATGGTATAAGGAACCATTGATTGCATGCACGTGGCTATGTGGATGCTACATTGCATCTGAGAGACGTATTACTATCACCTCCTTGAATATGCAGTTCATGTGCAATCATGAATTACATATCGGCGCAACATCGAGGGCCGAAGGGCCTGTTCTGCGCTGTAATGTTTATGTTCTATACACAAGCCATCACATTGGTGACTTTTTATTAACTCCTGGCAACTGTCAGGATGCTTTCATCCTGTGTCAGTCAGGCATTCTTGCCAACTTCACGATGGTGTTGTTGCTGAATTAGTAATGCAGAGACCCAGGATAATGCTTTGGGGACGCGGATTCAAATCCCACCATGGCAGATGGTGAAATTTGAATTCAGTGAAAACCTGGACTTAAAAGCCTAATTTTGACCATGAAACCAGTATTGAAAAACTCACCAGGTTCACTGCCTTTCTTTCAGGAAAGCCTACACAACAATGAGATTGACTCTTAAATGTCCTCAACGATGGGCAATAAATGTTGGCACAACCAATGATGCCTACATCCCCTGAATGTATTAAAATAAAAAGTAGCTACTCAGTGACAAAGGCCACCTGACTAAACATCTACAGCATCTACTAAACATCTCTTACAATGACAACCATACTGTAAATAGGAACATTATGAAGTAGACCATCAATGTCCTGAACCTGGACTGCTCGATAGACCTCTCCAGTACTTGCTGCAAACCACACTTCAGGATGAAAGGGCGGAAGGCAGGTAATAGCCAGAATAACATTACTCCAAATAGCAACCGTGCATCTCACAGATTCCTGTTCTGCTTAAAAAAATTCCCAGATCACAATTGATCCACATTTCCTCACCTTTTACATCCCACTTACACAGACCTTTGCTGTAATAGATGCAGTTTCAGCGGCATGGTGACACAGTGGTTAGATCTGATGCTTCATAGCACCGGAGACTGTGTTCAATTCCCAACTTAGATCACTGCGTGGAATCTGCACATTCTCCCCGTGTCTATGTGGTTTCCTTTGGGTGCTTTGGTTTCCTCTGACAGTCCAAAAGACATGCTGGTTAGATGCATTGGCCATGTTAAATTCTTATTCAGTGTACCGAAATAGGCACTGGAGTGTGGCAACTAGGAGTTTTCTCAGTAACCTCATTGTAGTGTTAATGTAAGCTTATTTGTAATATTAATAATTAATCTTTAACAATAAAGGCTTTATTGCCAGTAAGTATTTATTATATATGTGAACAACAAAGTAAGACTAGACTACAATTGCAATTGGTCTTCTGGACTTTTCCTCCTCAGGTTGTAGTCTGTGCCCTATTGCTGATTGGCTCAGCCTCCCACTGGAATGATCCATAGGCTTCTCACCGGTCACGTGGCCCTCAGAACAAATTGCTCCTCATTGCCCTTCCTTAAAGGCCACTCTACAACAATCACTGTATTACTTTAACCAAAATCCTGAGATAAAGACACCATAAATAAATCATTCCATAACAATTTCATCCAACAGCTCTTCAAATAATACATTTCATGTTCAACTTCTTAAGATTTATGCTTTCCCTTAGTTCCTTTCTTGCAGGTAGCTTAGCCTGTAATGCTCCTAAATGTCCCAAAGGCTGTTGACTTCTAGTTCAAGTTTAAAGTTTATGGATTTGAGTCACAAATAGGTTTATATTTGCTGTGAAAAGTCCCTAGTTTCCATGCTCCGGCACCTGTTTGGGTACACTGAGGGACCATTTAGCATGGCCAATGCACCTAACAAGCACATCTTTGACTATGGAAGAAAATTGGAGCACTCAGAGGAAACCCAAGTAGACATAGGGAGAATTTGCAAATTCCACATGGGCAGTGACCCAACCAGGAATTGAACCTATGAGGTAGCAGTGCTAACCACTGTGCCACTTAACTGGGAGGCTGAGCAATCCTTCAAGCAGTACAGGACCTTGAGAGCTCTTGATTTGATTCCTAGCTTGAATCGGCATCTGTGTGGAGTTTGCACATTCTCCCCATTTCCTCCCCATGCTCTGATTTCCTCCTACAGTCTAAAAGACGAGCTGGTTAGTTGCATTGTCCATGCTAGGTTCTCCCTCAGTGTACCTGAACAGGCACTGAAGTATATTGACTAGGGGATTTTCACAGTAACTTCATTGCAGTGTTAATGTAAGCCTACTTGTGACTAATAAAGAAACTTTACTTTAACTCTCCGGGATGGTGCCTCAGTAATCTGTCAGAAGACAGATTGTTGGACTGCTCGGAGAGCCTTCATGAGTCTTTGAACACTGGCAGAGGCAGCCATGATGGCAGCAGCCTGAATGGCACCGGCTGGGCTTGTGTGGCAATAAGCAGCAATTTCATGATTTTAGTTTGAGCTTGTGTTGCAGCACAAGATACTAAGTCACCTCAGCTTATGCTGCAATAGGAGTTGAGATATCAGATATCAGATGTTGCATCATTGATGGCCCCACAAATGGCCCCCCACACACAGTTAGGCGTCACTTCCACGTGGAAGAATGGGCTTCAGGCTCTGCACGAGTGTTGTGTCAAGTTGGAGTTTGACTCCTCCATGCTCTTTGTCAGTGACAACAGGCTCTTTTACCTGGCCTGCCAATGCATCCATTAACTTGGTGTGCGTGTGCATCAGCTTTTCTTGTGTGTTGTCCCCTTGATATCCTCCAAGTGAGTCCCCTGCAGCAAAGCTTGTTTGCAACATTGCCCTCTGGCACACCAGCTCCTTCCTGCCATCCTGGCTATAGTTTAATTGTGACTCACGGCATGCAATGCCAATGTCTGAGCTCAAGGCTGCGAGTGTTGGAATTTTTTTCTTAGAGATGTATTCTTCCACTCGGCCTGCATTTTCTTGGCCAATTGCTTCAAAAACATAAGTGCACAAAATGATGGTGAGAGATAAGGGTTAAGAAGGTTAGGGTGAGGGATGGGAATAAGAATAAGGAAAAGAGGTACATGGTTCCAACAACTGCTGCTTGTATATCAATATGGATTGCTGGATAAGGGTGATGTGGGATTTCAGAACTTGCATAAGATAGGGACATTTATCCTGGATGGCTTCAGCAATGCCAATTGTCATAGCTACACTATTAAAAGTGAGTATTGTTTCATCCCCAAGGATGAGGACATGTGTCCTCTTGCCCTGTAAAAGGAAGGGAAGAGTATGAGTGAGTGAGTAGGAATAGATTTAGGTGATATGCCTGTCATAGGAGAATAACTGAAAGTATGTTCGAGCTATGAGATGTGCATGTGAGGCTTGTAGCAGTAGTAAGTGTGTAAGGATGAGGGAGTGCAAATGAATGAGTCCGAATTGCTGCTGGAAGAATAAGGGGAGTGTGGGGCACTGAGCAATGTGTGCAGTTGGCAGTGCAGTTGGTGGAATGTGGCGTTTGGTGATCCATTTAAAGTCCACTTGTGTGAGGCCATTGAACATTTTCTGGCACTGCATCGAAGTCTCCATGGTAGATTCCTTGCACTGACACCTGTGTCTACTACTCTGGTTATTAACTCCCACTCCCTTCACTATGTATGGCAGGAATGCATCCTGACAGCACTACGCAAAGATGTCCATTCTGTGTCCTGCAGTAAGCCCTGCAATGCTCCATCTGGGAACCTGGAGCTTCTCTCTTGCCTGCTGCTCTATTACTACAGTTTTTTTCCTGCTCAGAATATCCTTCTGTATTTTAATCCCAGCCCTTGAACGGATCTCCCTTTCAGAGGTTCAGGCTGGCTTTAAGAAGTCCAACCTTGTTATCATTGATGCTGTCCCACATAAAGCAGAGCCCCCTGCCAAGCATGCAGCAGCACACACCACAATCATGAGAACAATCATTTTTTTGGATGGGCAGGTTAATCATGATCCCTAATCCTGGCTTCATCTGATTTTAGCCCATTATTTCCAAAGCTGAAGTAAATGATAGATTACAGCTTGGGGCTGAGTGCAATATGTTATTCTGGATGGATGTGTTTCTCTTCTCAGAGATAAATTCTTCTCCCATAATAAAAACAAATTACTGCAGATACTGGAATCTGAAACCAAAAGATGAAATGCTGGAAAATCTCAGCAGGTCTGCAGCATCTGTAAGGCGAGAAAAGAGCTGGCGTTTTGAGTGCAGAAGACTCTTTATCAAAGTTAAAATGCATAGAAAGTGGGAAATATTTATACTGAAGGGGAAGGGAATGAAAGAAAAGTCATAGCCACAGAAACCAGGGGAAAATGACTGTCCAGAGAGAGAATATAGGACGTGAATGGCCAAATAGCAGAGAAACTAAAATGAGAGGGTCAACTGTGACAGATGAAGATGTTGGGGGAATAGATGGGACAGAGGTAAAATTTAGAAAAGGAAAAGCGAGGAGGAAGGGAAGGGGGATGAAGTAGGGGAAAAGGGTGGGGAAGGAACAAAAATGAAGAAAAATAATAAAGAAACAAAAGGTGGAGAACAGTAAAAAAATTAAACAAAATAGAGTTGTGGCAGGAAAAAAACTGCAGTAATTGTGTTGAACTTCACTGGAGCATTGCAGCAAGCGAAGGACAGACGTGGGCCTGGGAGCAGATTGTGTGTTAAAATGGCAAGCAAAGTGGAGGAACAGTATCTCATCTTCCGGCTAGGTACTTTACAGTCTTCCGCTCCCAACAGTGAATTCAACAACTTCAGACGATTAGCTCCACTCCACCTTGACCCTTTTGTTTTCGTTCTATTTTATTTAATTTTAATACCTACTGAAATTCATCTTGTATACTGGAACTTCTGAAGCTTTCATAATCAATATTCACAGTGATGCATATTATTGTAAGTAATAAGGCTTTCATATGTATTAATGTAAAACATCAACATCATTACTGGAAATTGTTTTTTTGCATTTTTTTGGAACTGTAGAGCTCACCCAAACAAACTGAATTTATAATGATTTTATTCTCTCCAAACAGATTAGTGAATTTGCACCTTCGTTCTGTTGATTTTGTTTGACATTTGTGATTGTTCTGAATGAAACCACGCAGCATAAAGAGTTTAACCCTATACTTATACTTAACCCTATACTTATTCAATCATCCAGTTCTTGGCAATAATAATGCCTACTGTAACACTATATTCTGCACTCTCCTTTCCGTCTCCTCCATGTACTCTATGAATGGTATGCTTTGTCTGCATGCAAGAAACAATACTTTTCACTGTATACCAATACGCTTGACAATAAATCAAATTAAGGCAAATCAGACCAAAATCCTTTTGCCCTCACTCCAACTCAAAGTACAGCTGATGACCCTGAATGTTATCTATTACTTTGGAAACAAGATGCCAAGCAAACATGGGCTGTCCAGCTTCAGTTTGGACTAATCAGCCTGAACAGGGGTCGATCTCCTTTTCAAACAATGGAGTATATTTATAAAAATACAGATTTATCTTCTTTATTCTTAACAATGAGTGTGCAGAAAATGAATACTTCATACGCATGTGCAGTACAGTGGCAGAGTGGTTAGCACTGTTGCCTCACAGCACCAGGGGCCCAGGTTCAATTCCTGGCTTGGATCACTGTCTGTGTGGAGTTTGCACATTCTCCCTGTGTCTACTTGGTTTTCCTCTGGGTGCTCTGGTTTCCTCCCACAGTCCAAAGATGTGCGGAGTAGCTGGATTGGGTATGCTCAATTACCACTTTTGTCAGGGGGCTAGCAGAATAAATACATACGGTTATGAGGATAAGATCTAGGTGGGATTGTTGTCGGTGCAGGCTTGATGGGCTGAATGGTCTCCTCTGGACTGTATGAATTTTATGTTCCAATGACAACAGAGCAGGAGTTCAGCTTCACCGAGGAAATGGCAGCCTGATCTTATACCAGCTCAGCCCCTGTACCTGCCTCAATGGATGCAGTTTTTGTTCATTGCATCTGGGTAAGTGCAGGAGCAGGGCCACCATATCCCTATTTGAAAGAGACAATTTCAATTTGTCATTCTTTTATTTTCTGAAATCTTCTATGGCACAATCCTGGTCTGGAACATGTCTGAGGGCCACACCCCATAATCGGACACCAGTATCTTGCTCGTGTCCTGTTTGTACGAGGGAGGAGGGGGAGATGCAAGCAATGAAGGTTGCTTCATATGGTGACATTTCTGCCTGTCTTGTCTTATTTTCATATGGCAGGCTTCCAGAAAAAGAACAGAAGCTATCACAACTCTGAAGATGGATGACCAACCCATTATCATGTTCCAACCATGTTATTCATCCTGTTTCTGTCAGCCTTCACTTTCCAGATTACTCTGTAGGCTCTGAGGAAAGGTGGGTTAAAACTGTTAATTATTCAAGAGGCTTTTTTTGCTAAATATGTAAAACTTATGGGCTTTTTGAGGCTGTATTTTGCATGAGCGCTAACCACTATTTCTCATTCGTTCGCAAAGCATTTTCCAAAACAGTTCAGTCACAGCTACTGAGTTATCTGACTCGGCTGAGAGTCCCGTCAATAAACGTAACTGGAGTCTGAATAGGTCAGAGAATAATAGAATCCTTACTGTGCAGAAGGGGGCCATTGAGCCCATCAAGTCTCCACCGCCTTTCTCTGACAGGATACTTCATGTATGTCCTCTCTCCCACTATATCCCCGCAACCCTATACATTTCCTATGGCTAATCCATCTAATCTACACATCTTAAACACCAGTGGGCAACTTATCATGGCCTATCAACTGAACCTGCACATCTTTGGATTGCAGGAGAAAACCAGAGCACCCGGAGGAAACCCACGCAGACACAGGGAGAACTGGCAAACTCCACATAGTAGCCAAGGCCGAAATAGACCCTTGGCACCATGAGGCAGCAGTGCTAACAACTGTACCACCGTGCTGACCATCATCAGGACCCCATATAATTTCTGCCGCATAGGTACCCTCAGCCTGCGCCCAATCCAGATATTGTCAAGTAAGTTTAAAACCATCCGCAAAACAAATGTAGGACACTGCCACTCAGACTCCCGTAACTTCCGCTCTGCAAAAACTTTCCAAACCACCCCACCACCTTGATAATTCTAAGCAGGATGTGAGAAGAGTGCTGGCATGATTAGTATTCACACTGAATTAATGATCATCACAGACAACATTTACGTCTGCACATCTTGCTATTTCTTTTCCTGTTGAAATTAATTTGCAAAAGCCTGAGGGAACTGATTACTGTCTGCATTAATAAGACACAGGTAGTATATTCCTAAGATAATATTTTGCCTGGCAGGTAACTTAATCTAGCAGAATGTGGTATAAATCACTGCAGGGAGATAGTTATGTTCAATTATCTGTGGTTATGGTTTTAAAATCTTTGCAATGCAGATTCAGTACTTAGCTTGGAACATCCAACTGAATGACAATTGTGTGAAGAAAAAGTTGAATAAAGGTGGTTGTGAATTAACAAAAAGCAATTTGAGGTGCAGCCCATCAGTGACTAACCACTACAAATAGCTGAACGTTGTCACGAGTAAAAGGAGGGGGAATGTTGTGTGGAAAATCACTTATCTGCATTACAGGAAGATAGCGTTGATACAAAATGACCATCCCAGTCTTCTAAGTTCAATCTGTGTCTCAGCTGCACGAGGAGAGTTTCACTGAGTCAGTATTTGCCTTCACCATAATCTGGTAGAGCAGAGGGTCTTCTTATTATCAAACTTGTTCAATTTTCAGTCCACTGAAATCAAATTAGTGGAGTAATAGCCCAAAGGAGATCAAAATTTGACAGAAATGCTTATCAATCTGACTTCTGTTTTGCATTTTTCCTCCCATCTTTCCTTAATCGACTGAATGTATGTGCTTGGGCATTCAAGGCTGACGTTCCCACTCCACTTCTTTCCTCTCAACTATATTCCTGTTGTTCCCTGGAAGTCACCAGACGATCCCTGGATGGTCATCTCAGCTCTTCACTGTATCACAAGCCCAAGGATAACCTCACGATGCTCCACTTCCCCTGCTTCCATCCTAAACATGTTAAAGAAGTTATCCCCTACGACAAGCCCTCCGTATACACAGGATCTGCTCAGATGAGGAGGATCACAACAAACACCTCCAGACGCTGAACGATGCCTCATAAGAACAGAATATGGAGCACGACTCATCGATCGACAGTTCCGACGTGCCACAGTGAAAAACCACACCAACCTCCAGAGAAGACAAACACAGAACATAGCTGACAGAGTACTGTTCGTCATCCAGTGCTTTCCCAGAGCAAGGAAGCTACGACATCTTCTTCAGAGCCTTCAACGTGTCATTGATGAAGACAAACATCATGCCAAGGCTATCCTCTTACCTCTTCTTCTTGCCTTCAAACAACTGCACAACATCAAACAGACCATTGTCTGCAGCAAACTAGCCAGCCTTAGGAGAACAGTGACCATGACAACCATGTCACAGCAATCTCTGCAAGAATCATCGACATGGATGCCATCATCTCACATGAGAACACCATCCACCAGGTACACGGCACATACTCTTGCAACTCGGCCAACATTGTCTACATAATACGGAAAGGACGTCTGAAGCATGGTACATTGGGGACACCATGCAGATGCTATGACAACAGACGAATGAACATCACTCGACAATCACAAGGCAAGACTGCTCCCTTCCTGTTGGTGAATACTTCAGCGGTCACGGGAATTCGGCTTCTGACCTTTGGGTAAGCATTCTCCAAGGCTATGGATGAAAAGGGAATGGTCTAGGTTAGAGGGTCACTGCTTGTTCCTAATTGGTCGGCGCAACATTGAATGCCGAAGGGCCTGTTCTGTGCTGTAATGTTCTATGTTCTAAGGCGGCCTTCACAACACACGACAATGCAGAATCGCTGAGCAGAAACTGATAGCCATGTTCAACATACATAAGGGTGGCCTCAACCAATATTTTGTGTTCATGTCACACTATCTATAACCCCCACAATTCGCCTGGGCTTGCAAAATATCACTAACTGATCTGGCTGGAGACAATACACATCTCTATAACCTGTGTTTAATCTTCTCTCACTCACATTGTCTGTACCTTTAACACTTGATTTCCTGTTAAGACTCACATTCCAACCATTATCTTGGAAATTGAGTTTGTGTATGTGTATGCCCTGTTTGTGAACCCAGCTCCTTACTCACCAGATGAAGGAACGAGACTCCGAAAGCTTGTGATACCAAATAAATCTGTGCTGAGACCTCTTACTGTGCTTAGCCCAGTCCAACGCTGGCATCTCCACATCATGGTTCCCTGCAAGTGCCAGGTTCACTTTCTAAGAGACTCCCCTTGCTGGGCTGTACAGTGGCCTGACCTTTACACAATCTCAGCAATCCCATGACCGTCTAAGAGTAGGATGAAGGAAATCATGTTCTAATTATCTGGATTCAGATATAATGAGCAGCCAATAGTGGTAAGATATTGCTGATAAATACTGACCTCATATTCTAGGACAAGCCACAGTCCCCAAGATAGGTGGGGGGAAAATTTGGAAAAGAAAACTTGAATCACCTCCCATAATTATGTTCAGTGTACTAGTTTTTAAAAATTATTCTAATTCAACCTTTGCAATGAATTAGCAGCTGGTGTGTTCAAATTGGTAATTTTATATACGAAAGCTTTCGGCTGAAGAAAGGCCATGGCTGGAATTCTCTGGCTATTCATGCTGGTGGGATTCTCTGGTCCCATATCCCCATATCTATCGGTGTATCGCTGCCCATGGGTTTCTGTTGGCGTGGGATAGCATCATTTGGAATTCCCATTGATAGTGGTGGGACCAGAGAATCCCGCTGCTAGCAAACAATGCATCACCTCTCACGGGGGGCAAATATGCAGCTGGGAGGCTGGAAGATCTCGTCCCATTTGACCCATCAAAGCTCAACCTTCATCCATACTTGTATCAATTGTAATAAAGGACTCCAGAAAGTCACTTTTGAAAGCTCTTTAGCTTTATTCTATACAGAATGTTGCTGCACCACATTAAGCACTATGTGTCTATCTTTTGTTACTTAATATGTCCTTGAATTTACAAAACAGATGTGCACATATTGAATTACAACTTAGCTAGTAACACAAAACAGGTGGATTGCAGAGATAGCCAGTTACATGTGCTGAAGTCAATACTAAACAAAGGTAAAACAGATGGTTTGCAAAGCATAGCCCAACAAATGCTGCCCAGGATGAACTTTACCCTGTGTTCTTTAAGGCATGAAATATTGGTCCCAAAATTTTGAATAGAACAAAGACTAAAGTGCAGGGGAAATCTCATTAGGACAATGTTGAGAAAATGAGACAGAATCTGGATTCCACTCAGAATATGGCACAAAGAGAAAGGAAAATGAATAAAAGCAACTCTCCCATTCGGCCATTCAAGGGAGTCATGTTTCCGAGAATTCTTGAACCCCCAAGAATTCTTTCCAAGACTCAGTGGGGCACCCAGCAGCTGACAGCAAGCAATAGTGCTGCTGTAACTCATACAAAGGGCCCAAAGTTTAATCAGGGAAAAATAATTAATGAAAGCTCTAATTTCTGTATTCCAATCAAAAGAATGAAAAATAATATTTCTCTTGGACCATTCATGAGTGTATTTTCTCTGCCAAAAGGATATCTTGATATCCTCCAACTTTGCTGTCAGTTTGACCTGGAACTTGGGTTTTTTCCGGCCTGCTTTTCTCTGGTGTACTTAATTCTCCAGTCTTGCACGCCCCACCACCACTGCCAGCAAGAATGGAGAATTCAGTGCTCAGCCAAATCTCCATTTACTGCAGCAGGATTGAAGGAATCCCAGCTGAGAGTAAGGTCAAAGAATTTCATTCATAGTCTCTCATTACTAGCTAATTACCAAGTTTCCTGTAAGATTGGCTTCAAAAATATTTGGGCTGCAATCCTATCAGTTATGCTGGGTTCGTGCCCACTGGTGCCAACGGAGCTTTTTGCTAAATGAAGGTGCACTTCATTTGCATGAGGCCCGTGGGCATTCTTCTTATTACATTTATTTCCTGGGCATCTGTCTCATGCCAATACTGTCAGAAGTGCCAGTTCTTGATCATCAACAATGAAGGGAAGCACAAACCAAATCCCAAGATCCCATCAATTTTCATTCTTTATAAATGGTGTAGAAAGTTTAATATAACACATTTTTGAATGGAATTTTCCCATCCCGCCACAGGAATGGTAGCGGGTGGACAGGAGCTGCAAAGGTCTATTGACCTCGGGTGAGATTTTCCGGCCTTTGGGCGAGCGCAGCCGGAAAATCCTGTTGCTTATCTGCAGAGGTTCAGGTCACTCTCGTGATCTGGATACCCTAAGGAGGGTCCACTTGCATTCTTCAGGGCATGGTAGGAGCCTTAGTGTGCCCTCTGACTGTTAGTGTGCAAGGTGTCTTATGGTCCAACATCTGGATTTGCTGGTGGCAAATTAATGTTTCCTCTATAATAGGGTTGCTTTAACAATGCCCCAATCACAGCATCTAATGCTCAAAATGGAACAAATTTAATGTGCTTAATATTATGCATGCAAACTTACTTTTGCAGCATCACTATGAAACGCTCCAGTGAATGAGAATAACATTCTCTTCAGGCTTTGAGTCAGCATGAAGATAGCTACACAGCTGTGGTTTCCATTGCAAGGGGACTGGCAGCCATTCTCCACCACAGAGGAACACTGTGAATGCTAATCAAGGACAGCTTATCGCTTAATGTTACTGTCGCAGCTCCTGCCAGGTGAATGTAAGACTCTTCTGATATATAAGCCAACATGCTGCTTATAGATATATGGTAGATGCAATCCCAAATAACATCCTGACATTAATCACCTTTCCCATTGAAACAGCACAGCGTTCATCACTCAAAATTCCATTTCCACTTTGTTCCCTTTTTCCCCAACTCGAGAGGTAGCCGTGTGATCACTGGATAAAACACAATAGTCTACTTAGCCAGAAGTAGGTTCTACTTTCTGTAGCTGGTCGAGATCAACTTTTTTTTTCATTCTTTCATGAGGTGTAGGCATCACTGGCTAAAGCAGCATTTACTGCCTATCCATAATTACCTAAGCCTTACAATAATTGTAAGAAGTTGACAGTGAGCCTCTTTGTTAAAGCAGTCCATGAGATGTAGGTACACCCACTTTTGTTTGGGACGGAGATCTAGAATTTTGACCCAGTGACAATGAAGGATAGTCTGTGGCTTGGAGGGGAACTTGCAGATGGTGGTTTTTTCAGGCATCTGCTGCCCATGTCCTCCTATATAATAGAGGTTATGGGTTTGGAAGATGCTACTTTGGTGAGTTGCAGCAATCTATTTTGTAGATGGTACACAGCTGTCACTGTATGTCCGTGGTGGAGGAGATGGAAACAAAGAGTAGTGGATGGGATGTCAATCAAATAACACGTTTTGTCCTGAAAGATGTCGAGAGTATTGATGAAAATGCACTCATCTAGGAAAGTGGAGAGTATTCCATTACTCCTGACTTGTGCCTTGTAGGTGGGCAGGTTTCATAGTGTCAAGAGGTGAATTACACATCATGGAAACCCCAACATTTGAGGGTTTAGTAGTCACATTATTTATTTGGCCAGTCCAGTTCAGTTTCTGGTCAATGGTAATCCCCAGGATGCTGACAGTGGGGATTCAGTGATTGTAATGCCATTGAATGGAAGGGGAGATGGGTGGATTCATTCTTGATAAAGATGATTATTGTCTGGCACTTTGTGCAACATGAATTTCACCTACCCAAACCTGAGTGTTCTCCAAGACTTGCTGCACATAATCTTGGTCTGCTTCAGTATCTAAGCAGTCACAAACAGTGCTGAACATTGTGCAATCATCTGCGAACATCCCCACTTCTGACCATCTGGTGAAGGGAAGGAATGCCATTGGTGAAGCAGCTGAAGATCGTTGGAAAATCCTGTTACTAGGACTCTGCCCTGGGGAACTCCTGCAGTGATGTCTTAGGACTGAGTTGATTGATCTCCAACATCCATAAGCTTCTTCCTTTGTGCTAGGTATAACTCCAACCAGTTGAGAGTTTTCCCCGATTCCCATTGACTCCAGTTTTGTTAGGTTCGCTTGATACCATTCTCAGTCAAATGCATCCTTGACATCAAGGACATTCTCACCTCCAGATCTCAGCTCTTTTGTCCATGTTTATACTAAGGCAAGAATGGAGTCAAAAACTGATTAGCCTGGGTGGAACACAAACTGAGATTTAGTTGGCTGATGGTTAAATCAAATCAAGCAGGATAATTGCCATTTTTCCAGGCAGTGGTCACACTGCTTTCATTATAGATCAATCACCAAGTTTATTTTGAAGGCAATGGCAATTTAAGCTGAGATAGCTAACAAAAAACAGAAAGTGTTGGAAAGTCTCAGCAGGTCTGACAACACCCATGGAGAGAGAACAGAGCCAGTGCTTCAATTCTGGGTGATTCTTCTTCAGAGCTTTACTAATTTGCTTCAATCAACAGTTAAATTCATCCATATTTCACTGCATCCTAATTTCCACATAGAAGCTATGGCTATATTTTAAATTATTGGTCTGGAAATTTGATGACATCACACCCATTTTAAGGTACAACACAGGCATCTAACAACCTGGTGCTTAGGGGTTTTGGGCTACAGTAATATACCAAATGGAATCAGCACCTTACACATCAAATAGGCAGCTCCTAATATATTAGTAACACAGATACTGGTCTGTGCTTAGAGGCTGGGATAAACTAGGTTAGTAGTTGGGGCTGCTGCAATTACCATCAGAGCCCCTACTTCGGGATAGAAGACAATTTTCCATGGTTTGGGCTGGCAGTATTCAGAAAATGTGTCCACATTTTATGTGGACATGATAAAAAGCCTCACAACACCAGACTAATGTCCAACAGTCAGGTAACAGAGCAATGCTCCAAAAGCTTGTGATTTCAAATAAACTTGTCTATTGCCAGCATCTCCCCTACATTTAGCGTAACTGCTGGTGCATAAACAGGTTGCTGAAAGCAATCATGAAAAATCATGGAAATAAAATGAGGAAACTGGAGAAAAAATATGCTTCAGAGTCCAGACTTTTGAATGTGAAATTTTTTATGATACTCTGAGAAAACAATAATGTGATGGGTAAATGCAAGTCTTTTTCTCACCTAATCTTCCTCATGCATTCAAAAATATGAAACTCCTTAGTTCTCTTGGTCCTTCTTCTTTCTTAAAACTCAATAGGTTTCTCATAATGCAGCCTTGTTGTTATTAAACCATGGCCTTTTGATTTATCTCATCTTATCATATGCAGCTCAGACCCTTTCTTTGCTAATTCTTCTTTTAAAGCTACTGATCCTCTGAGACTTCACCCAGACAAGAACTTGGACAAATAGACTAAGCTAGTCTCTCGACTATGGAAAGCGGTGAGAGTGATCTCGGAAAAGCAGGTCTTATTAAAAAGTGATCGGTTGTTGTAAAGAACAAAGAACAAAGAAAGAACAAAGAAAATTGCAGCAGAGGATAAGGCTCTTCAGCCCTCCAAGTCTGCACCGACCATGCTGCACGACTTAACTAAAACCCCCTGCGCTTCTGGGGACCATATCCCTCTATTCCCATCACATTCATGTACTTTCAAGATGCCTCTTAAAAGTCATTCCGTATCCACTTCCATTACCTCCTCTGGCAACGAGTTCCAGGCACTCAACACTCTCTGTGCAAAAAAATCTGCCTCGTATATCTCTTTTAAAACTTGGCCCTCACACTTTAAACCTATGCCCCCTAGTAATTGATGCTTCCACCTTGAGAGAAATCTTCTGACTATCCACTCTTTCTATGCCTCTCATAATCTTGTAGACTTCTATCAGATATCTGCTCAATCTCCGTCACTCCAGTGAGAACAAACCATGTTTCTCCAACCTCTCCTCATAGCCTATTCCCTCTACATTAGGCCACATCCTAGTAAATTTTTTTTGTATCCTCTCAAAAGCCTGCATATCTTTCTGATAGTGTGGCAACTAGAATTGAACATTATATTCCAAGTGCTGCCTAACTAAGGTTTTATAAAGTGGCAATCTGACTTGCCAATTTTTAAACTCAAAGCGCCAGCCAATGAAGGCTAGCATGCCATATGCCTTCTTGACTACCTTTCCACCTGCATTGCTACTTTCAATGACCTGTGTACCTGTACACCCAGACCCCTTTGCCTATCAATACTCCTTAGGGTTCTGCCATTTACTGTATATTTGCTATCTGTATTAGACCTTCCAAAATGCATTACCCCACATTTGTCCAGAATAAACTCCATCTGTCATCTGTCCACCTAAACGTCCAATAGACCTATATTGTGCTGTATCCTCTGATGGTCTTCATCACTACTGGCAAATCCACCAGCCCTGTATCGTCTGCAAACTTACTAATCAATCCAGTTACATTTTCTTCCAGATCATTTATATACATTACAAACAGCAAAGATCTCAGCACTGATCCCTGAGGAACATCACTTTTCACAACCTCCATTCAGAAACAGACCCTTCCACTGCTACCCTCTGTTGCAGCCATTTTGTATCCACCTTGCCAGCTCACCCCTTATCCCATGCGACTTCACCTTCTGCACCAGTCTGCCAAACCTGGCTTATTGTCCTTTAATCTAGCCCAGCAGTTCTGATATTAGTTACAACGGCTCCAACTGCTGTCCAAGCTAAGTTCAGCCCCTTAGCACAGACCAATGACTGAACCTGGGGCCAACCTGGTCAGTACAATTCAATGTTATACATGTTGTTGCCTTTAGCCATCAGTTGATCAATGCTATGTTTGTCAATCTTGGTGTTGTTGTTCACTTTTGGTTTGGTCCTTCAGTTAAAAACAAGCAGAAGACAAAAGTAACAATCTTGAAACTGAAAGGCACTACAAGGTTATGGGAATATAATCAGGCAATTACAATGCGTGGTGCCATTCTGAAAATTGAGTCATTGAGATAAGCCCATCTCGACCAAGTGTAACTATTGTGATTATTTCCCATTTAGCAACACTCCATAATTTCATACATTTTTAATAATAAAATGTAAATCATTCAATGTGAGCTGACTAGCATGAAGAAGAGCAAATAAATCTTAAAAAGAGCCCATACTAGAATTACACTGTTGCCAAATGATTATTTTGCTTTTGAAACAGGAGATGTAATTTCCTTTGACAAATCCATAAGTGTTTTCTTTTTACATGTTTATAATTTTGTTATAATCGGTGAAAAGCAAAAGGTTTCCTCTGCAATTTCAAATTCACCCCATACAATTGGATCTACACCTCTTTTCTCCTAACTCTGTCTCATATTTCCTCAGACAGAGGAAGATGTTTGTTACACTGTTAGTCTTGTGGCAAGAACCAGAATATGGAATATTTTAACATGGCAGTGCTGTTGCACTGCAGCTAGAACATTAATGATTACACCGGTACATTAAGGAGCCCTTTCCGCAGCTTGGATTTTTTAGCTTAGAGGAATCTTTGCCTAACATCAGCCCATTCTGTAAATGGGTATGCTTAAATCTGATATCAGGAACAAAGACTAAAAAAAAGGCTGGAATTCTCTGGCTGTTCATGCCGGTGGGATTCTTCAGTCCTGCTGGCAGCACACTTCCGCCCATGGGTTTCCCACCAGCATAGGGTGATGTTAATGGGAATTCCCATTGACTGTGTCAGGACCAGAGAATGCTGTTGCGAGCAAATACCCACCTCCCACTGGCAGGAAACATGTGACTAGGAAGCCGGAGAATCTCATCCTATCTCCTATTCAATCAGCATCACATTTATTATAGAAAGACTTTGAATTACCCTCAACTTTCCCAACAACATCTACAGTCTAATGTGACAAATATTCAAATAACATGTAGACTAAACTAACCGCATGGGCCGGCATTTCCCTCACTTTACCAATACTATGAAACCAGAAAATCAACCTTGGTTCAATAAAGAGAACAGGACAGCATTCCACACCGATTATATCTGAAAATGAAATACTAGCCTGGTGGAACAAAGCACAGAACTATCTACAGCTAAACAGCAAATGCAGCATAAAATAGAGCTAAAAAATACCACAACTTAGGTGGCGTGGTGGTACAGTGGTTCGCACTGCTGCATCAATAGCATGAGGGGTCTGAGTTCAATTCTAGCCTCGGGAGCTGTCTGTGAGGAGTTTGCACGTTCTTTCCTTATTTGTGTGGGTGTTCTCCAGGTGTCCTAGTTTCTTCCCAAACTCCGAAGTGTGTTAGGTTGATTGGCTATGCAAACTTGACCCTTAGTGTTAGGGAGATTAGCAAGATACATATGCGAGGTTAAAGGGATAAGGCCTAGGTGGGATGATGTCGGTGCAAACTCAGTGGGCCAAATGGCCTCCTTCTGTATTGTAGGGATTCTATGATGCCATGACAACTAAACAGATCAGGTGAACCTTCTGTTGTCCTGCCACATTCAGTCATGAATGTGTTATGACCGTTGTTCTTCGTGCGACAGTCAGTATTTTCTTTTGGGAATGTTCCTTTAATTCCACATTGAAGCTGGGGAATATTTTGAAAAGTATGAAATTGAGGTTCTTAGCAAGCATTTTAATTTTAAGAAATGCCCATTTGATATGAGGTTGCTCTAGGGATGAAAGCTAAAAAGCAGGGGTAAATAAACGACTAATCAGGAGATCAAGTTACAACTGGTCTAAGACCATTCAGCTGTAAAAGATGTAGACAGAGCAATGTTGGTGTGTGTTCAGTTCTGCAGCTGGAGGGACCAGAGAAGGTGTTCATTCAAGGATCTGTCTATGCATGTGTTATACACTTAAAAGGAGCAAGACAAACAGGGATCGTGGACGGGATGAGTCTCCTACTGCTGCTTTAATTTTATCAGAGCCAACCAGACCATTTAAAGAACATAATAAAGATGTTTCTGGGATATCTATGCCAGTAAGACTGTCATTAACCTAAGGAGTTTCTGCAGTGAAGTATTGCTTGGGGGTTACCATGTCCAGAAACTTCAGATGGAAAACAGGTGCTGGCGAAAGTGACTCGAGGATCAGTTCCATGACTGGGAAGTGTGAGATCCCATGTACCACAGTGGCACAGTGGTTAGCACTGCTGTATTACGAAAACAGGGACCCAGGTTTGATCCCAGTTTGGGTAACTGTGCGGAGATGCATATTTTCTCTGTATCTGTGTGTGTTTCCTCAGGTGCTCCAGTTTCCTCTCACAGTCCAAAAGACTGTGCTGGTTAGGCACATTGGCATGCCATATTCACCCTCAGTGTACCCAAATAGGTGTCGGATTGTGGTGACCAGAGGCTTTTCACAGTAACTTCATTGCAATGTTAATGAAAGTATACTTGTGACACTAATAAATAAACTTAAAACTTTGCCGCAGGTTGATTGGAAAGACTGTAATATTGAACGTGGCACCATATTTGTAGGAGGAATGATGTGAGTGATTGGAAGTACCTGAGACTTTTACTGTGTATTGAATATTTAAAATGAAATTTATCATTTTATTCAAAATATCATTCACTGATGAATTAACGTTTGAATAATGTTGATTTTGGTTTGTTTGTTAGTGTAAAAGTTTTAAAAAGTAAAATCTTGTCCATTTATTTCTTTCTGTTGTTGTGAAGATTCCTTTTATTAATAAGGTATTAGTTTTTTTGAAATCATAACAAATGGTGATGGGCAGTTAAACAATTTGAGGAGGTTCCATAAATAATATAATGAGATCAGCATATCAATGCAAGTGCAAAGACTAATGCTTTTGCAATTATCTTCAGTCAGAAAAGTTGAGTGTTTGATCCCTCTCTCCTTGGCCCTGAGATCCCCAGAATCATAATGCCGATATTCAGCCAATTTGAGTCACTCCATGAGATCTCAAGAGATAGTTGAAGCTACTGGACACTGTAAAAGCTATGGACCCTGTCATCCTGGCAGTTATACTGAAAACTTGTGAGTCAGTCACTTCCCTAGCCTTGCTGTTCCAACATAGCTACAATGTGGAAAATTGCCCAGGTATGTCCCATTCACAAAAAAAACACATCTAACCCAGCCTCATCAGCCTAGTCTTGATCATGAGCAAAGCAATAAAATTTCCCCACTGACAATGCTATCAAGCAATATTTACACAATAATAGTTTGTCCACTGATGTTCTGGGATCTACCAAAAACACTCAGCCACTGATGTCATTCAGCCTCAGTCCAGAGATGGACGTAAGAGATAAAATCAATAAATGACCTGAGAGTGACTGGCCTTGACATCATGGCAGCATTTGACTGAGTGTGGCATCAAGGACCATTAGCAAAATTGAAGTAAATGATAATCAGGAACAAAGCTTTCCATGGCTGCAATGATTCCTAACACAAAGGAAGAGTCTTTGAAAGTCATTCATCCCAGGCCCAAAGTATCACTGCAAGAGTTCCTCAGAGTAATCTCCTAGACCCAACCATCTTCAGTTGCTTCATCAACGAACTTCCCTCTATCATAAATTCATAAATGGTAATATTCATTGATTGCACAATGTTCAGCACCTCAAACTCCTCAGATACTGAAACAGACAATGTTCAAAGGCTGTAAACCTGAAAAGAAAGAATCTAACCATCTCCCCTTGACATTCACTAGCATTGCTATGACTGAAATTTCCATTATTAATATTCTAGGAATTAGGTTATGGAGTAAGGTAGTGGGGCAGTGGGGTGTTGGGGAGGGGGGCAGGAGGAGGGTGATGGGTGGGCGGGTGCAGTGGGGTTGGCTGCATTTGATATTCCTTCAAAGAGTTAGTACAGCCTTGATGGGCCATAAGGCCTCCTTCAGCACTGTAGGGATTCTGTGGTCCTAAGGATTCCATTGACTCACCATTGCTCTTTCCACAGCACCTTCCAAACACATGCCCTGGACCACTTAGAAAGGCAAGGGCAGAAGACGCGTACCATCTTGACTCGGAACGATCTTGCTGTTCCCGCATTTTCACTGTGTCAAAAAGTTGCAACCCACGGAACTCCTTTCCTAACAACTCTATAGTTGCACCTAGTGACAAGGGCTGCAGGAGCTCAAGAGGGGCAGTTGATCACTACTTTCTCAAAGGCAGTTCAAGATGGACAACAAATGCTGGACTTGCCAGCCGCAGTCACATCCTCTGAAAGAGCAAACAAAACAAAACAATCTGAATACAGCAGGCTGCAAAGTACCAACAGTAGAATGCAGATCAATGCTACTCAATACAGCTTCACTGTGGAAAACTACATGTAGTTCTCTTGTCAATATTTGTACACCAATTACCATGGCAGTGAGTTATTACTACATTTCCAACCTCAACTGATTGTTAGTGGATTTTTTTCCTGCTTTGTTTATTACCATTTTATGTCAAGAGGCCGATATAGGAAAATTCATTGCGAGTTCAGATTGGTACATGATGTAAAAAGCCATCATCTGTTGGGACCCGATATTTATAGATTTTGGATGCAAATGTGCTTTCGGAGTGGAGGGCCACTGCAGGAAACAATTCAATTGGACCTAATGAATTAGTTATTGCATAGATATAACATTTAATTTATATATAAATATGAGTTGCAAAATAATAATGAGGAAAGCAATCTTAACCCAACCAGCTAGAAAATATTGATTGCAACAGATGTTTAAAATACATTATTTTAACCTCAGGTAAAAGCTGATTTAGATCAGATTTAATAATTCAAATGAAATAAATTTGAACAATATTCAACAAAACAGACAAGCTCTCTTATAGTGGACCATGAAGGGATTTATTTGTTTTTTTAATTATCAGAGTCACAAGTAGGCTTACATTAACACTGCAATGAAGCTACTGTGAAAATCTCCCTAATCGCCACACTCCTGTGCCTGTTCTGGAACATTGAGGGAGAATTTAGCACGAACAATGTACCTAACCAGGACGTCTTTCAGGCTGTGGGGGGAAACTGGCGCACCTGGAGTAAACACACGCAAACACGGGGAGAACATGCAGACTTCACACATAGTCACCCAAGCCAGGAACAAATCTAGGTCCCTGGTGCTATGAGGCAGTTATGCTAATCACTGCGCTACCATGCCACCTATAGAGTTTCAGGACAAGCACAAGGATTTAAGATTGAACATGATGGGAGAATGGAGCATGCCAGAGATGTTTAGAGTGACAGCAAGCAGAGATTTGTGTGGAATAGGAATATAGACAGCTGAATATTGTAGCAACATGTTGACACACACTCGTCAATAGGAGGCTTTCTATTTAAAGGATTCTGCCAGGGTTCAGAAGGCATGAACCCTATATTCATTAGGAGCAGGTTCTGAAGGCAGGGACAGCTGTAGAGAGGCCCCAGTGGTGAGCTCAGGCCACTCCAATCTCTGTCCAGTCAGATGCGGATACTGAGCCACAACCAATTCCCAATGAATAGGAAATTTGTGGTTTAGCAATGAGAAATGTGGGTGCTTCTGTCACCATTTCCTGGGGCATTGCACATCCTTGAAAGAGATTGGCTGAATCTGTCTCTACCATTGCTGTTACTTGTCATTCATCTTACTGATTTGGATGAGAATATAGGAGACATAGTTAGTAAGTTTGCAGATAATACCAAGATTAGTGGCATAGTTGACAATGATGAAGGTTATCTCAGATTGCAACAGGATCTTGATCAATTGGGCCAGTGGGTTGATGAGTGGTAGATGGAGTTTAATTTAGATAAATGCAAGGTGATGCATTTTGGTAGACTGAACAAGGGCAGGATTTATGCAGTTAATGGTCGAGCATTGGGGAGAGTTACAGAACAAAGAGATCTAAGGGTACAAGTTCATAGTTCCTTGAAAGTGGAGTCACAGGTGGATAGATGGTGAAGAAGGCATTCAGCATGCTTGGTTTCATTGATCAGAATATTGAATAAAAGTGTTGGGACGTCTTATTGAAGTTGTACAAGACATTGGTAAGACCACACTTGGAATACTGTGTACAGTTCTGGTCACCCTATTATAGAAAGAATATTATTAAATTAGAAAGAATTTTAAATTAGAAAAGATTTACTAGGATGCAACCAGGATTTGATGTTTTGAGTTATAAAGAGAGGCTGGATAAACTGGGGGCGTAGAAGGCTTAAAGCAATCTTATAGAGGTGATATTATAGAGATCTATAAAATAATGAGGGACATAAATCAGCTAGATAGTCAATATTTTTCCCAAAGGAGGGGAATCCAAAACTAAAGGGCATAGGTTTAAGGTGAGAGGGGAGAGATACAAAAATGTCCAGAGGGGCAATTTTTTCACAGGGGTGATGAATGTCTGGAACAAGCTGCCAGAGGTAGTAGTAGAGGTGGGTACAATTCTGTCTTTTAAAAAGCATTTAGGCAGCTACATGGGTAAGATGGGTATAAAGGGATATGGGCCAAATGCGGGCAATTGGGACTAGCTTCAAGGCTTTAAAAAAGGGCAGCAAAGTTGGGCTGAAGACCTGTTTCCGTACTGTAAACCTCTATGATTCTATGACTCTATGGTATTATGATATTTGAAACATTTGCACTAATGTCTAACTCCATTGAAATAGTGATCATCTGCATGCAGCATCAGATGTGACAGACCACTGAGTGCATACTGGTTTAAATAAATGACATACACACTGAGTCTGCCATGTGCAATAGGATGGATGGAAGTCACACCTTTGTGGCTCAATACCTTACTGATAGGCTGACAAGATCTGTCCAGTTCCTGTTTAGCAACATATTACATGAAGGTTGAAAGATGGAGAAATGGCACATGGAAGTCAGACTCTTTTCAAATACACCCTCTTCCCACTCTTGCCCCACCCTGCTCATCCCTCAGATAGAGCCCCACATGCTGCTTCCTGCCATCATGTTCAAGCCTGTCCGTCATAGGCTGCACATCCAACCACCACAAGAGATGTGGCTGCCAGAGGAGGCAATTGAGCAGAGTGCTTCCAGCTCTACTGAAGACACAGGATTGTACTACATGTAACTAATAGAAAATGCAAGAGGAAGATTTCTTCATCGCACAATGGGATTGATTTGGGTGTTTGTAATAATTCAAACATTATTATGTACATGAATATTTAAATGAATGACATGGTTTAATTGAACTCTCCGTTGTGCTGCCATCTCCATTGTTGCTTGAACTCCAACAGCCACAGAATTCCCACTGTACTGAATGAGGCCATTTGGCCCACTGATACAGCACTGGTTGTCTGAAAGAGTATCTCTGCCCCTACCTCCCAATGACTGCCTGAAAGAGCATCTCCCTCCCCATTGACATAACCCTGCACATTTGCCATGGCTAATCTACCTAACTTACACATCTCTGGACATCAAGGGACAATTGAGCATGGCCAATCTACCTAATTTACACATCTTTGGACTATGGAAGCACCTGGTGGAAACCCATGCAGAAACGGGGAGAATGCGCAAACTCCACGCAGCCACTCACACACATAGCCATCAAGGTCCAAAACAAACTCAGGTCCCTGGTCTGTGAGGCAGCAGTGCTAACCATTGTGCCACTGTGCCACCTCAACCATTAGCCTTCTGAAGATAACCACAGTACATGATGAACAAAAGATATGAATGTGATGGGGAAATTTTTGACGGAGAAAAGGATTTTTGTTGGGGATTTGATGTGAGCCACATGAACAATGTCTGTGTGAGGTCATCACTAGTTCCTCTGACATCTGCTGGCCATATCAGTCGTCTTGTTATCTCTGTCTAAGGATGCATAGCATTCTGCATCTTTTTCATCCTACTGCTTCAATGCCCTCTGCAGCATCTTCCTTCCACTCTCAACACCCTTGCTAGTGCACACTGAAAGATACTTCTGGAACTGTCTAGGCACTTGAATTCTAACTTCAGTAATCCCCGGGCTTTTTGATCACCTTTGTGCTTGTGTGGTTCCCGTTATACTTTCCTCTGAATCAGTGCTATAGCTCCTCACTCTTGTCATCTGTCATGTCCTCAAAGGACAGCCCCAGTCTTCAATGAACCATTCTTTCACACTGTACAGAGATTCAAAATTGTCAGAGATACGACAGTCACAAAATGAAAGAATCATTCAGGATATCTTGCACTAACATGTGTGGCCAGTGCCTGCTCAACATTGATGGATGGGAAGTTCTTCTGATAGCTGAACATTCAAAGTTGTTCTGTGTAGAGTCTTGAATGAGGCAGGTTTCTGAAGTTGGAGTGACGGGATGGAGGGTAGTGGTGAACAATTGTTTTTGGTCTGGAAGAGGTAAATGAAGGGGTTCATCAGGAGTCAGTATTAGGATCAGTGCTTTTTAAGGATATATTTTAATGATGTAGATTTTCTAAATTTGCTAATAATACCAACCTTGGAAGCATTGCCAACTGTCGAGGAGGATAGTGATAGAATTCAAGAGGATGGAGACAATCTGGAAAGGATGGACACATAGCAGATGAAATTTGGTGCAGGAAAGTGTGAACTTCGGAAGAATGAGAAGAGACAATAGAATATAAAGGCTGCAATTCTAAAGGAGCAGAGGGGCAGGAGGATCTCAGGGTATATGTGCACAAAGTGTTGAAGCTGGCTTGGAAGTTGAGAAAGCAGTTAATAAAGCCTGCTGGATCCTGACCTTTCTAATTAGAGGCATAAAGTACAAAAAGAAGAAAGTTACAGTGAGCCTTTGGAAAACACTTTCAGCTTCAACTGGAGTCTGTATTCAATTTATTCACAGAACTGTGTCAAGTCTTTGATGTAGAAATACCAGCGTTGGACTGTGGCTTTTGCTATGAAATAAACCTATTGGACTTTAACCTGGTGTTGTGAGACTTCTTACTCAAATCTTTGAACCAGGTTTGTAGCTGCAGAGTGGGGGTGTTTCCAGTAGCTCTCAAGGTGATGATGGCCTTGAAGTCTTTTGCCATTGGCTTCTTTCAGGTTGGAAGAGGTGAACATCTGCCAGTTCATTGTCCATCATTAGATCCAGGGAGATGTTATATATTTGAAAAGGGGAATTCATTGTTTTTTCTCAAACCAGAGAACTGGGGGAGGATTGGGCACAGATCTTTGTCATGATAGTGGATTTTCCCATGATGCAGGGAGCCAAAGATTGCACATGTGAATGTCATATCTGAATGGTGAGATGTACCAAACTTTGAAAGGTATCATTTGCCCAAGTGCAGTTGATCATGACCAATGCATTATTGTGGTGAATTCCCCCTATCCTGGCAATAGTCATGATCCGTTGATCAAGCTCCGGCTACTACACTGAAGCAGAGAATGGCTACCCAGTGACAAGGGCTATCTGCTGTACACCTAGCTGATGCTTTCCCTGCACCATCCAATCCAACTCGACCGGCGTTCATCCAATAAGGGCTGTGCAACAATGAGGGACCATCACTGAGTAGAGCATCGAGTGTCTAAAGCAATGGAGGAGCCATTCATTATTTACTGAAATGGATGCTCTGATATATGGTAGCATTTTGCTTCATTCCTAACATGAATGTTGTGAAGACACAGCTTGTGTCTTCAAGACAGAAGACTTGTTGTCGCAGTTCGGGTAATTAGTTCAGAAGGAGGAGGTAAAGGAGGGAGAGAGGAAACAGCTGGCACAGCCACTTTTTGCATAAACTGTCTATATTATTGGACTTAAGTTCCCTTGAATGAAATCCCCATTGTTCAACAGTTCCCCCCCCACTGATACCATCTCTCTGTGAAAGGGAACACTATCTTGGCATGGGCAATAGCAGTCTGAGCTACCCAGCTGTCAGGCAACAGCAAGGACACACATACAGTGCTAGAGGCATGAATGCTATCATGAGGTATCACTAAATGTAGGTCATTCAGCCCATCAAATTGGCTCTATCATGCAATGAGATCTTGAATGATCTGATGTGACAACCCTCATCTCCTCTTTTCCATCTTATCCACATAACTCCCGCTACACTTATAGATTAAAAATCTGTCTATCTCAGCCTTGAACATGCTCAATGACCCAGCCTACACAGTTCCTGCCAGTGAAGAAATCTACAAATTCTTAGCTCTCTGAGAAAAGAAGTTCCTCCTCATCTCTGTCTTAAATGAATGGCAGATGGAGTTTAATCCGGACAAATGTGAAGTAAAGCATTTTGGGGGGTCTGGTACAAGTGGGAAGTGTACAATGGGCGGCAGGACCCTTAAGAGTGTTGATAGACAAGCGGATCTGGGTGTACAGGTACACAAGTCACTGAGAGCGGCGATGTGGATGGATGGGGTAGTCAAGAAGGCATTTGGTATGCTTGCTTTCATCGGCCGGGGCATTGAGTTTAGAGATCGGCAGGTCATGTTGCAGCTTTATAGAACCTTAGTTAGGCCACACTTCGAAGATATGTTCAATTCCAGCCGCCACAATACCAGAAGGATATGGAGGCTTTGGAGAAGGTACAGAAAAGATTTAACAGGATGTTGCCTGGTATGGAGAGCATTAGCTATGAGGAAGATTGGAGGAACTTGGTTTGTTCTCATTGAGGAGACCTCACAGGAGAATACAAGATTATGTGAGGCATGGACAGAGTGGATACTGAGAAGATTTTTCCCAGGATAGAAAAGTAAATTACTAGGGGACACAGGTTTAGGGTGCAAGAGGTAAGATTTGGAGAAGATGTACAGGGCAGACCTTTTGCATGGAAAATGCTGGGTGCCTTGAGTTCGTTGTCAGGGGAAGTAGTGGAAGCAGATATGGTAGTGACTTTTAAGGGGCATCTTGACATGAATATGATGAGAATAGAGGGATATAGTCCCCAGAAGGGTAGGGGGTTTTAGTTCATTTGGGTAGCATGGTCAGGGTAGGCTTGAAGGGCTGAAGGGCCTGTTCCTGTGCTGTAATTTTCTTTGTTCTTTTTTCTTTGATCCCTCACTCTGCGATTATGCCCTCTGGTCCTAGACTCTTCCACAGAGGGGGTAACCTCTCAGCATCTACCCTATCAAGCCCCTGAGAATTCTATGTTCCTCAACCCTGACTGAGGACCTCATATTTATGGAAGTACTGCTTCTCTTCCAAGACAGCATCTTTGCAATTGAATAATCTGCTGGAGGACAGATTGCTGAACTGCCGTGAGGGCCTATTAAACCTCTTTGAGCACTGAGATCTGCAAACCTTTTAGCAAAAGTCTGGGCCTACAGGGTGCCAAGCTGGACTTGCATGAAGTTAAATAGAGATTTCATGATCTCAGTGTGATGTTTGACATCAGTTCAACATTTTGGGTAGCTTGTGCTGCCAAGGAATCTGAAGCATTAGACATCAGATGGTGCATCAAGATTAGGTCCGCAAGTGTTCTCATGTAGTTGGCCACGTTTTCAACATTGCAAAGGAAGGGCTCCAAAATCTGTGCAAAACCCTGTGCTAAGATGGAACTGGACTCTGTGCTCCTCAACAGTGACAACAGGTTCTGTGACAGGCCTGCCTTTTGTCGAGAAATAGAGGGTAATCAAGTGATTTTTTTTGTATTACAAAGAATAAAGATCAAATAACAGTACAACACCAGAACAGGCCTTTTGGTCCTCCAAGCCTGCACCGATCACTTGCCCTATCTAGACCAATCACTCATATCTATCTATTCCATGTCTGTCCATGCATCTGTCCAGACAAGTCTTAAATATCACTTATATATCTGCCTCAACCACCACACTTCATTGCATTCCAGGCCCCCACCACACTCTGTGTAAAAAACTTCCTCCGCACATCTCCACTGAACCTTTCCCCCCTTACCATGAACTTGTGTCCCCTTGTAATTATCATTTTTGCCCTGGGAAAAAGCTTCCAACTGTCCACTCTATCCAGTCCCTCATAATTTTACAAAGTTCTAACAGGTCACCTCTCAGCCTTTATTTTTCCAGGAAGAACAATCCTAGTTGGTATAATCTCTCCTCATAGCTAATACCCTTCATACCAGGCAACATTTTTGTAAACTTTTTCTGCACTATCTCCAAAGCCTCCATGTCTTTCTGGCAGTGTGGTGACCAGAATTGGACACAGTATTCTAAATATGGCCTAAACAACGTTTTATACAACTGTAACATAATTTACCAGCTTTTATACTCGTGCCCCATCTGATGAAGGCAAGCTTCCCAAATGCTTCCTTCATCACCTTTTCCATCTGTGCTGCCACTTTTCAGGATCTGTGGACCTGTACTCCCAGATCTCTTTATGTGTTTATGCTCCTGATGGTTTTGCTGTTTATTTTGTAGCTTCCATCTGAATTGAATCTTCCAAAATGCATCACCTTTGCATTTGTCCAGATTGAATTCCACCTGCCATTTCTCTGCCCAATTTTCCAGCCTCTCTATATCCTGCTGAATTCTCTGATAATCTTCATCATGATTCACAATTCTGCCATGGTTGGATACTAGGAAAAAGGTGTACACTTAAGTGAATGTTTCTGTGTAAAAAAGTAAAACTCCAATTAAATTCATATTAATAAAACATGAATGCACATATGCGGTTTTGGCTTAATTTCAGGCTGTGCTTGCATGTGCTTTCGAGCTTATGACATAAAAGGCAACCAAATGTAATGGACTAAGCTGTTGCTTAGCAATCAAGGACCCCCTTTAAATTAATGACAATTTTCAGTTTAATTGTAAACTTGACCCAGGAGCAGCTGGAAAGTACAAGATGGCTGTGAAAAGCAGACTTCTTAAATAACAAAGAAAAGTCTAGGAATTAGGGACTTTTGGTATGAAAAATGTCTCAAACAGTCACTTAAATGAAAGGAATTAAGAATAAAAAGTTGAATAAGGTTCTGTTTAGGAGGATTCAAGTAAAAAGCAGAGAAAGTGATGAGAATTAAAAAGACAGCTGCTCGACCCAGATTTAAAGTGCAGAACCAGACATCAGAGGTAAATCAAAGGTTTGGAGATGTCTTAGTACAGCCTGTGAAGGATTAGTGTCATATTGGCATGGCTGGAAGAAGATTGTGAGGAAGTTTGAATGCGCATGACAATCCAGGACAAAGGAGGATTAGAAATCCTGAAAGTGAACCTGGATGAAAACAGCTGATGGAAAACATTGTTCAGAAGATTTTAAGGTGCGTCTTTTTGAAAAGGGAGTTTGGAAGAATTTATGAAGAAGCTACAGGCCAGTTGGTTTTCAGTGTAATAATCATCTGGGAAATTTAAGGAGAACTCCACAGAGTTCGATTGGGTGACGTCTGCCACTTGATTTCAGAGTCAGATATTTCTGACTACAGTGGCCTATTGGTTTACAGGGACTGTGTATTTACTGAGAACCTTACAGTATGATATATTTTGTGATCTGTGTTATTCTTAAAATCTACATACTGTTAAGTTGCAGTATTTGCAGGGTAGATACAAATTAAACTCCTCATAGAACATTAAGTCTTACATCCTACAATATAAGTACCCCCTTCAATGATGTGTGAATTAATGTTGGTAAACTTCTCTGACACTGAAAATTGACTATTTAACCTTTTCCTTTCTGTCTTTTTTTTCCTTCTAGTTTTCTTGATTTCACATTGAATTCACCCACTCTAACTTATACTTCATTCTCAATGCTTGTGATGTTAATATCACAGTGCTTAGATTGGTTAAAGAGATGCACACTTATTTCCTTTGTTCAGTCAGGTTTCCAATTTCCTGACATGCTCATCGTGATGTCATGAGATTTAAAAAAACTAAATATGCAAGTTAAACTAATGGCAGATACATTAGATTGCATTCTGTGACAAATCTTGTTTTATTAATCTGCATATTTTCATTGATATACCTGGAGTAATGGCAGCACAATCGCTAACCCCGATGACATGGAAATTACTAAAATATTGAATCAAAACGGAATACAATCCAGCCACCAAATTAACAGTGCATATTGTTATATCAAATGCAAAAATACCAAAGCATGATTTTTGAGCAGTAACCTAAACTTTGGGCTCTGCAATAAAAACAGAAAATACTGGAAAAACACTGCAGGTTTGACAACATCAATGGAGAGAGAATAGACCTAATGTTTCATGTCCACATCCTGACTGGAAATGTTGGCTCTATTCTCTCTCCACAGATGCTGTTGGACCTGTTGACTAGCATTTTACTGACCCGCCTGCTAGGGGAATTGGAACAGCCGTGGGATGGTGCACGGGTAGGTCAGTTGACCTTGGGGGATGTTTACAGTTTCGGGACATGCGAGGGCATAAAATCACACATGTTGAGCTTTTCCAGTATTTTCTGCTTCTGTTTCAGATTCCAGAAGTATTTTGCCTTGATCTTTGGATTCTGCAGGCAGTTTTATGGGGCTCAAGTTTCAGTTTTGGATTTTCGACTCCATCTCAATTCCTAAGATTAGATTAGTGCTTTGAAATCACTCTCAAATGGCCATACTTCTCCACATAATGACAATTCATTTCAAGCAAAAGTGCAAAATAATCCAGGAAAACTCAACACAAGGACTTTTACTATAACCATGAATCAAAATTCATTTCAGCACTCTGGATGGAATTAAACTGCCATCCTCAGCATCTCTCTATCCAGTAGAGGAGGAATAATTCCTTACTTAAGTTACAATGATTGAATTTCAGTGAGCATCAACTAAGGATTTTTTTACTAAGCTTGCCGAAGTTAACAGCTGTATCAGAAGTAGTGTAATAATGATTCTGTCACAAAGTATAGCAGATGCCACAATGTAGAATGGTTACTCTTTTAAGTCAAACTGTCTTGTTTCCTCAATCTTTTAAATAGTCCCGTGCCTGTTTTTATGTCATTATTCTCCTCCTTTCAGTTCAATTTCTTTCAGGAGCAACTAAATGGGTAGCATAGTGGTTAGTATTGCTGCCTTACACAGGGACCTGGCTTCAATTCCCAGCTTTGGGTCACTGTCTATGTTTAATTTGCATATTCTCCTCGTGTCTGTGTGGATTTCCTTCAAATGCTCCAGTTTCCTCCCACAGTCCAAAGATGTGCGGGTTAGGTGAATTGGCCATGCTAAATTGCCCTTAGTGTCAGGGGAATCGGCTAGGGTAAATGCATGGGATTAAGGGGATAGGGCATGGGTGGGATTGTGGTCGATGCAGACTCGATGGGCTATTTGGCCTCCTCCTGCATTGTCAGGTCCTATGATTCTATAAATTGTATTTTGCTAATTTATTTACAAATGGCCCTATTTTTGATTCAATTGGATCATGCCAAGCCTTACTGATCAGATAATTTTTAACCTTACCATTTCCGATATTTTGGTTCTCTTTCTAATTTTCATGTGAATTTTCTGTGGTAGCGAAAATGACATGTGGATGTTGTTAAACACCTATTCTTGACTTCTGTGGGAGATGTTCTAACCTCCTGATGTGAGCAGGCAACATCCCTGGTGAAATATTGTGCACACTTACAGTAGCTGTTGTTACTCCTCTGGGATTCAGCACTTCTCCCATTTCATGCATATGGGTCTGTGTGTATGAAATGAATACCAATACAAACTTAAGATAAAAGCAAATTACTGCGGATGCTGGAATCTGAATCAAAAACAGAAAATGCTGGAAAATCTCAGCAGGTCTGACAGCAGCTACGGAGAGAGAATAGAGCCAATGTTTCGAGCCTGGATGACCCTTCATCAGACTTACTAGATTCGGTTGAATGTCCTGTTTCATTTTTGTAATTTCTATATATAATTCTCTGCGACTATTGTTTGTAGGGGAGGGAGTCCCTGTGTAAGGCAGCAATCCTTCTATATGCCAGCCATCACGGCATTTTCTTCAAGTTTCCTATGGCAGGCTGCCCAAATGCATCACTCATGGAATAGATTCCTGATAATGACTGACAAATTAGAACTGTCTAACCATGAAAAATACACTTTGGTCAATGGTGATGCTTCCAACTTACTTTTTCAGCACTTCCATAAGATATTTCCTATTACTGAGGTTCCCAACTCTCTTGCAAGTGATCTTCTGAGTTTTGCTGATGGTGATGCAGAAGAAACAGTTCTTTTACAAGAAAGAAGGTTCGGAGTAGGCCATTCGATTGGAGGTGGGACTTCCTGCCTACATAAGATGGAAGCATCACCTTAAGTTACTTATATGCTCTGAGCGTTGAACCTCAGCTGGATAAACCATCACAGCAGTGTTGGGCTTGTTCTTGACATTTGCACCATTAATTCTAATCTCTTTATATTGTTTCCCTTCTTACAGATGTTGACAGACCAAATGAGAGTTTTCAGCATTTATTACTTCTAAGGCTTTTTAAAGCTCTTCACAACTAGCTCTGCCATTTTCGAAGATTTGTTTACATAAACTTTCTACACCAACCTTAAAATTGTATTATTTATTTTATATTGCCTCTTTTCTTTCTTTCTACCAAAATGTATCACTGCATTATTCATCTACTATTTTCTTATGATCACTGCAAATGCCAATGACATCAAAACATAATAAGGAACCTTTATTTTAAAAAACACAACCAAAAAAGTTACTTTACGCCATCCCTTAAATAGTCATTTGATTTTCCTGGACCCAGAGCAAAGTGATTCTTATTAACTGAGGGTTTATTTTCATTCCTTTCCCAGTCTAGTTACTTTTAACTCCAAAATGTTTCTTCATGATAATGGTTTTTCCTGACGATTCTCTCTCTAGCATAGGTTAGGTGAATCTACCAGCCTTGTTTCAAATCCTCATGATTTTGATCTTTTCAATCTTAGCACAAGTTCCTTTCTGCATTCCTGCATGATAAGCCATTTCAATAGCGGGCCTTTAGCTGCTCCCTCTTTCTTGAATGTTGGTAGACTAAACACATCTATGATAGTCAGGGATAACTTGGAAACCTATCACCTCTCAAAGCCCATCTCTAGGCTTTATATCCAAATAAAAATGATAATACATTTGATGTCTATTCTTCAGATATCAACTGTATTCTACCTTGGAAGTAAATGAGCAGTTTAAAGTATTTAACTGTTTACAACAGAACATTCTGGGACTTTAGAGTCTAGCAGAATAACCACTGTAAGCATAGATGTTGCTGTCATCGTTTCTAAGTGTAAACATTATACTTTCTTTCCAGCAAACAACTGGTGTCTGCCCGAGAGACACATAACTCAGTAGTGGAATGGTGGCATAGTGGTTAGCACTGCTGCCTCTCAGCAGAAGGGACCCAGGTTCAATTCCATTCTCAGGTGGGGTCACTGTCTGTGTGGAATTTGCATGTTCTTGCTGTGTCTATATGGTTTTCCTCCCATGCTCCAAAGATATCTGGATTAAGTTGATTGGCCATGCTAAGTTGCCCTGAGTGTCAGGGCCCGGGTGAGATGGTTATTGGTGCAGGTTCAATAAGCCAAATGGCTTTCTTCTACACTGTAGGGATTCTATGAATGTCCAATATTGATTGTTTGGAATTTACTTCTTAAATCATTTTAGTTCAGTGGGTTTGCCAAGCTATTCAAAGGTGAGAAATTCCAGGAATTTTTGCAAACTGCAGGAATTCTGAATCCTGGAATAATAATCTTTTGTTTGACTATAGTATCTTTGGAGTTCTGTGCAGTGAAAAATCTTATTTAGTCGTGACTTCAACTACCAAACATTTTGTTATTTCAGCTACTTGAAACTGGAAGGATTCATCATCCATCACTAAAGAACAGCAAAGGTTCTGAAATAAGGGCCATCAAACAGATTCTCAATGTCAATTGCTGTTGTAATATTTCAATGCAAGTCTCCAGATAGCTCTCAACATTTTTAATAGCTCCTTTGACCTCATTATTTATGATGGATTTGAGACTTTGTTAGTATTTAAACTAAATGAAGATAATTGAGTATGACCCATTACAAGATTGTGCTCTTCCTCGTCCTTTTTTATTCTCTGTGATCTGTCCAGATGATGCTTATATTCATATGGCAAACATAATAACCATGCAAATGCATTTAACTACATTATGACAAAAAGCTTTTAGAATGGTTAACTTCCATGTTCATCAGATTGGCAAATCTGCCAAAAGGGTTCCATCGTGAATGACAAGATGCTTATTGTTTGATCTGAGGTAGGCTATAATGGTGGCTCTCTATCCAGTGAAATGCAATATTTAGTTGTTAAAGTTTTGTCATTGCTCTGTTTCCATAGCCAAATTAGAAAATTTCAGATAATCATGAATTTAGTCAGTAGTCATGGACAGGAGGGTATGATTACAAATAAGGCAAGAAGAGGGATTCAGGAGGGTGGTTATAGAACATAGAACATATAACACTACAGCACAAAGAGGCCTTTCGGCCCACAAGTTGCGCCCATCATATCCCTACCTACCAGTCCTATCTATAATCCTCAATCCCATTAAATCCCATGTACTGATCCAGAAGTCTCTTAAAAGTCCCCAACGAGTTCACCTCCACCACCACTGATGGCAGCCAACTCCTCTCACTCACCACCCTCTGAGTGAAAAACTTACCCCTGACATCTCCTCTATATCTACTCCCCAGCACCTTAAACCTGTGTCCTCTCGTAGCGACCATTTCAGCCCTGGCTAATAGCCTCTGAGAATCCATCCTATCTATACCTCTCAACATCTTATACACCCCTATCAGGTCGCCTCTCAACCTTCATCTCTCCAGGGAGAAAAGACCGAGCTCCCTCAACCCATCCTCATAAGGCATGCCTCTCAATCCAGGCAGCATCCTTGTAAATCTCCTCTGTACCCTTTCAATTTTGCTGAATACTGAGTAGCTGCTGATCCTGCAGACAATGAACTATGGCTCAAGATTGGTCCCCCTAAGGGCAGCAGTTGGCAAACGTTTTTTAACCTGAATAGCCTTCAAAATGCCCAACATAAAAAAAAACCACAGGATGAATATTTGATATTTTTAAATCAATACAATGATTTGCATATAATAAATAAACTGCATTGTCTTGAATTTATGTATCAATAGAAATATAATCAAAATTAAATTAGACCTAACTTTGAATTATTGCATTTGCATATCTTTTTTTAAAAATGTTTTCTTCACATTTCCAGTATATGCATATTCAGATGCTAAAGATTATTAGCCTTCATCCCCATAATAAATACACTATTCATGTTCTTCATTTAAACTTTTCATGATAATGCAATCCAACCTGAAAAGTTTGAGAGGTGCAGATAAGATGTTAAAGAGCCCTGTATAGGAGCTTCAACCCTTGTCCAACAGGTTCATATTTCTTGCTCCCTGTATGAATGAGAGAATTCACTATAGGGAAGAAGAGAGATCTGACCACAGCACTGTGATATATGTAGCCATTCAAGTGGGAGGATGAAAAGAGGAAAATAGTCATAATTAGGCGTAGTAAATCGCAGAACCCTTAAGAGTATTGATAAGCAGAGGGATCTGAGTGTACTGATATACAGGTCACTAAAAGCAGCAACACAGATGCAGAAGATAGTTAAGAAGGCACATGATGTGCTTGCTTCCTTGGCTGGGGCATTGAGTTTAAAAATTGGCAAGTCATGGAGTAGCTTTATAGAACTTTAGTTAGACCACATTTGGAATATAGTGTTCAAATCTAGTCACTACACTACCAGAAGGATGTGGAGGCTTTGGAGAGGATACAGAAAAGAATTACTAGGATGTTGCCTGGTATGGAGGGCATTAGCTATGAGGAGAATTGGAAAAAATTGGTTTGTTATCATTAAAACAATGAGGGGTGACCTCATTGAATCTACAAGATTATGAAGGGTATAAACAGAAAGGATAATCAGAAGCTTTTTTTCCAGGGTGGAAGAGTCAATTACTATGGGGCATAAGTTTAAGGTGCAAGGGGCAAGATTTAAAGGAGACATACAAAGCAAGGCTTTTAAACAGAGGGTCGTGGGTGCCTGTAACTCGCTGCTGGGGGAGATAGTAGAAGCAGATAGGGTCACAGAATCATAGAGATTTACAGCATGGAAACAGGTCTTTTGGCCCAACTTGATCATGTCACTCTCTTTTTTTTAAATCCTAAAGCTAGTCCCAATTGCCTACATTTGGCCCACATCCCTCAATACTCATGTTACCCAAGTAACAATCGAAATGCTTTTTAAAAGACAAAATTGTACCTGCCTCTATACCATCTCAGGCAGCTTGTTCCAGACACTCACCACTCTCAGTGTGAAAAAATTGCTACTCTGGACACTTTTGTATTCCTCCCATCTCACCTTAAACAATACCCTCTAGTTTTTGACTCTCCTACCTTTGGGAAAAGATATTGACTATCTAGCTGATCTATACCCCTCATTATTTTATAGACCACGATAAAATCACCCTTCAGCATTCTACACTCCAGAGAAAAAAGTCCCAGTCTATCCAGCATCTCCTTAAAATTCAAACCGTCAAGTCCTGGTAACATCCTAGTAAAACTTTTCTGCACTCTTTCTAGTTCAATAACATCCTTCCTATAATAGGATGACTAGAACTGTACACAGCATTCCAAGTGTGGCCTTATCAATGTCTTGTACAACTTCAACAAGACACCCCAACTCAATGTTCTGACCAATGAAACCAAGCAAACTGAATGCCTTCTTCACCATTCTGTCCACCTGTGACTCCACTTTCAAGGAGCTATGAACTTGAATCCCTAGATCTCTTTGCTGTGTAACTTTCCCCAATGCCCTATCATTAACTGAGTAAGTCCTGTCCTGGCTCAATCTATCAAAATGCATCACCTTACATTTATCTAAATTAAACTCCACCTGCCAATCGTCAACCCACTGTCCCAATTGATCAGGATCCTGTTGCAATATGAGATAACCTTCACTGTCACTATGTCACCAATCTTGGTGTCATCTGCAAACTTACTAACCATGCTTCCTATATTCTCATCCAAATCATTAATATAAATGACAAATCACAATGGATCTGGCATTGATCCCTCAGGCACACCACTGGCCACAGGCTTCCAGTTGGAAGAAAAACCCCCTACAACAATCTCCTGGCTTTTGTCATCAAGCCAGTTTTGTACCCACTTAGCCATCTCACCCTGGATGTCATGAGACTTAATCTTATGCAACAACCTACCATGCAGTATCTTGTCAAAAGCCTTGCTAAAGTCCATGTAGACAACATTAACTACACTACCCTCATCTACCTTCTTAGTTACCCCTTCAAAAACTCAATCAAATTTGTGTGACATGATTTTCCACTCACAAAGCCAAACTGACTGTCCCTAATCAGTACTGGTGTCTCTAAATGTTTGTAGATACAATAGTGGCTTTTAAGGGCATTTTGATAAATACATGAATAGGATGGAAATAGAGGGGTATGGATCCTGGAAGGATTTTAATTCAGTCCGGCAGCATGGTCAGAGCAGGCTTACAGGGCCGAAGGGCTGTTCCTTTGCTGTAATTTTCTTTGTTCTCTGGATTTATGTTGAGGTTCACTAAATTTTTTTGGTGTTCATTTTGTTCCAGTGAACCCCAATGCAATCTGAAGGAACAGCACCTCACCTTCCGATTGGATACTTTACAGTCTTCTGGACTGGACACTGAGTTAAATAACTTCAGAGCACAAATCCTTCCTCCACCTTCACCCAGTTTCCATTTATTTTCTTTCATTCAGTTTCTTTCTTTCATCTCATTCATCCATTTTTACCACCTTGCCTTCTCATTTACATTTTTCCTGCTCTCCTTCTTGCCCCTTCATAGAACATAGAACATTACAGCACAGAACAGGCCCTTCCTCCTTACCCCCATCAATTCCCCCCCCCCCTGCTTTCAGGGCTACTGCCTCAACCATCTGTTCCTCTGTTCTGCCATTCACATATTCTGATCATTAATGGATGCTTTTAGCACCTCTCTTAGCCTTCTATATCCTCATTTATATTCCCTTTGTCCTATTCCAGCTCCCACCCCATCCTCGTAGTATAAATCTTTTCTAATTTTCTCTGCTCTTACCTCTGACAAAGAGTCATCCGGACTCGAAACATTGGCTCTATTCTCTTCTCACAGATATTGTCAAGCCTGCTGAGATTTTCCGGCATTTTCCTTTTTTTTCAGATTCCATCATCCACAGTATTTTGCTTTTATATGAGTGATTTTAATATGCATATTGACTAGATTGATCAGACTGGTGAGTGTAGCCTTGAGGGGAAGCACACTGAATGTATCAGAGATCATTTCTTGAACTAATATGTTGTGGAAACAGTCAGGGAGCAGATTATTCTGGATTTGGTGCTGTGTAATGAGATGGATTAATTAATGACCACATAGTTAAAGATCCTCTAAAGAAGATTGATCATAACAGAGAGTTTGAGGATGAGCAACAGGATCCTGGAGTTAAAGAAAGGAATTTACATTGATACAAGGATGGATTTGCCCCAATTCAGTGTGCAAGAAGACTACAAGGTAGGATAGTTGATGATCAGTGGCAGATATTTAAGGAAATAGCTAATTCCTCCCAACTAATATACATTCCAGAGAGGAAGAAAGATTTTAAAAGGAGAAGAAATGTCCGTGGCTAAGCAAGGAAGTTAATGATAATATAAGAAACAAAACTAAGACATGCCATATTGCGAAAGCCAGCAGCAGGCTGGAAGATTGGGAAATTTTTAAAGATCAAAAAAGGTTACTTAAAAAATAATAAAATAGCAAAGAAAACTAGCACAAAATATAAAAAAAAGCAAAAGTTTCCATAACTATATAAAAGGGAAGGCAGTAGATAAAGTAAATGTTGCACCCTTGGGGGATGAGACTGGGGAGTTAATAATAAGGAACAAGGAAATGACAGAGAGATTAAATCAGTATTTTGCCTTATTTTTCACATTGGTGAATACGAGTATCATCCCAATTGTAACAGGTATTGTAGAAGTAATAGAAAAGAAGGAATGTAGAGCAGTCATCATCAATTGGAAAAATACTGAGCACACCGTTGGGATTGAAGGCAAACAAGTCCTCAGGGCATGATGGCCTACATTATCGAGGCTTAAAAGAACTGGCAGTGGAGATAGTGAATCCCCTGGATGCGGGAATGTCTCCAGAGGATCAGAAAAATGCTAATATAATACCCTTACTCGAAAAGGGAGGGGGCCAGAAAGTAGGAAACTATAGACCAGTTAATTTAATGTCTGCTGTTGAGAAATTGTTAAAATCCATTATTAAGGAAGTAATAACATTTGGAAAGTCAAAATGCAATCCATCAGAGTAGGCATGGCTTTGTGAAGGGTAAATCATGTTTGATTAATTTGCTAGAATTCTTTAAATTTGTACAAGTGGAATGGATAATGGGGATCCAATAGAAGCTCTCTATCTGCACTTCCAGAAGGCATTTGATGAGATGCTACACAGAAGGTTATTCACAAGGTTAGATCACATGGGTTTAGGGTAATTTATTAGGTTGGATAGAGGACTGGCTAACTGACAGAAAGCAGAAAGCTTTCTCTGGTCTTTCTCCAGTTGGTAAGATGTAAATAGTGGGATGCTATAAGTTTGTTCCTCAGGCCTCAGCTATTTATAATCAGTATTAATGACTTGGATATGGGGAAAGTAGGTATCATTGCCAAGTATGCAAATTATACAGAAATGGGGGGAGAGATAGTAAGTTGCAATTAGGAAATAAGCAATATACAAGTGAATATGGATGGATAGGTTAGGCGAGTGGGCAAAAATCTGGCAGATGGAGTTAAACGTGGATAAGTGTGAGCTTATTCATTTTTGTTGGAAGAATAGAAAGGCAACTTATTACATAAATGAAAAGAAACTTCAGAGTGCTTTGGTGCAAAGGAGTCTAATGTCCTTGTCCGAGCATTACAAAAAACTAGTGTGCAGATACAGCAGGAAATAAGGAAGGCAAATGGATTTTTTTCATTTATTGTTAAAGCAATAGGGTATAAAAAGAGGGAAGTATTGTTGCAACTTTACAAGGTATTCGTGACACTGCACCTGGAGTATTGTGCACAGTTTTGTCTCCTTACTTGAGGAGGGATGTAGTTGCATTGGAAGCAGTTCACGGAATATTAACTAGATTAATTTCAGAGATGAGGGGTTTTGCCTTATGAAGAGAGATTGAGCAGTTTAAGCCTATATGCTCTAGAGTTTAGAAGAATGAGGGGAGATCTATTTGAGATATACAAGATGATAAAAGTGTTGACAAAGCAGAACATAGGTCCCAATTTTAACATTGCGTTGCACTTGTTTTTGGGCTCAAAAATGTGATAAAGTCAGGCGTGAGGCCATAAACGTGATCCACGCCCGTGTCAGCACCCTTTACTGAGGCCCAAAGATGACCACTATCCAATTCGCACCTGAAGTGGGCACAATGGTAATTTAAATATATTTGCATGCATTTAAATTGAATTACTGAAATGCCCACCCAACTTTATTAGCATTTCGCCCTTTACCATCGTGTTCACGCATCCAGATTTGCCGCAAAACAGGCATGTTTGGCAAAGGTCTGTTTTGGGTGCTCCAGCTGCTGAAGAGATAAGTTTGGGGCTTCCAACAGCTCTCTGACTCAGATTGATGATGAAGTGAGAGGGGAAGGCAAGCTAAATCATTCTCTGGGGGGATTGGCGGGAGAAAGGAGGCCCGATCACTTTCTGGTGGGCGGGGTGGAGGAGGTGGCGGAGGCGGGTCAGATATATCTCTGGTTGGCGGGGAGGAGGGCAGATTGTTGTTTTGTGGGGGGAAGGCGGGAGGTCTGATCATTCTCTGGGGGAGGGCAGATGGATCTCTGGTGGGGGGAAGGCAGAGGGGGTCCGCTGCCACTCTGCATGTGATCGGTGGTTGGGGAAGGGAGCAGTCTGACTAACGGTGGTGTGGTTGGATAAGGGGGATAGTTATATTGTGGGGGTGGGGTGATATCTATGAGGACACAACTCCCAGGCTGGGTTATCTGCTTTATGCAGTCCGGAGGTTGTGATAGGGGTGCGATTTGGATATTTGTTTTAACTGCGCAGGCACAGTTCATTTCAGGTGTGCTAGGCCCCACTCACAGCACAGTTCAGACTGCGATTTTTTTTTTTAATCAGGCTGAGTGCATATCAGGGTCCTGAAAGCAGATTTCCAAGTCAGATCTGAATTGCGCCCAAATTCAGCACTTAGAATGAAAATGGTAAAATCGGACCTATAGGGTGGATGCTTCCTCTTAGAAGGCAAGCTAGAACAAGAGGTCATAGTTTTAGGATAGGGTAGCAGATTTAAAACAGAGATGAGGAGAAACCAAACTATTTTTCTCAAAGGGTTGCGAATTTGTGGAATTCATTACCCCAGAGTGCGGTGGATGTCACCACTTTGAGTACATTTAAGGAAGAGATAGTGAGGGTTGAAGAATGGGCAAGAAAGTGGAGTTGAGGCTGAGACAACATCAACCACGATCATATTGAAGAGGCCAAGAGGCTGAATTGACTACTGCTCCTAGATCTTACATTCTTAACTTTATTCCCATCTCCTGATACTATCAGTGGAACTCACTGTAAAGTAAAATAATGAAAATGGACAAAATTATATTAATATGAATGATTTTTTTTTAAATCTTTTATTTCAATTTAAGCCCATTCTTTAAAAGGAAACGCACTGAAATGTTTTCAAATTTGTTAGAGTAACTACTTTTCCTATAGAAATAGACCTAAACTAGTTTGGCAGGGAGAGGGAATCCACACTATTATGAGAATAGAAAAAGAGTATAACATAGAAAAGCAATCAGATCAGAAGGATTACAGCGGTAGTAAATTTCAAGGGAGTAAGACAAGGCCCGAGGGCTTCTACTTTAATGCCAGGAGTATTAAACGTTAAATGGATGAGTGATGGATAAGGATTCACATGTATAATTATGATATAATAGCCACCACAGAAATGTGGTTGAGTAAGGGGCAAGATTGATAGCTCAACGTCCTGGCACATAGAATGTTCAGGTGAGACAGAGGAGGAGGTAAAAGAGGAGGAGACATTGCTTTATTTTTATGGAGGCAGTTACTGCAGTAAGGAGAGATATTATCTTGGAGGGGCATCAAATGAAGTCTTGTGGGTAGAGCTTATGAATAAAAATGGGACAGCTATGTTGCTAGATGTTTATTATAGACCCCCAGATAGTCAGCAGAAAATTGAAGAGCAAATACATGCGTGATTCGCAGAAGAGTATAAAAATAATAAGAGGGCAATTATATTAGGTGATTTCCCAACATTAGTTGGGATAGCCATCATGTTAAGGGCTTAGATGGAATAGAGTTCTTAAAGCATATACAGGAAAACTTCTTAAGTCAATATGTAGAGGATCCAATAAGGGAAAGAGCTGTGCTGGACCTAATTCTGGGGAAAGAAGCCGGTTAGGTTGTTGATGTGTTGTGGGGGAAGCATTTTGGTGATAGCGACTACAACATAGTTAAATTCAAATTTGTCATGGACAAAGAAATTGATAAGTTACAGAAAAAAGATTTTGGATTGGGGAGAGTAGATTTTAACTAAATTATGCAGGAAAGGACCAAGGTAGACCAGAACAAGTTACCTGTGGGGAAATCTGCTGAAGAGCAAAAAGGTATGTTCAAAGATGAAATGGGAAGGATATAAGCCTAACATGTTCTCTCTACGGTAATAGGAAGGTGTAACAAACTCCAAGAACCATGGATGATCAGAGACATTCAGGATACGATGAGAAGGGAAAGAGAGTATAAGGGGAATAAGTCTGTGGAGGAATTAGTGGAATGTAGAAAATGCAGAATGGAACTTAAGAAATTAATTAAGAGAGCAAAGAGGGGATTATGAGAAAGCTCTGGCTAGTAAAAGTAGGGAAAATCCTCAGACATTCCATAAGTATATCAATGGGAAGTCGACAACCAGGGAAAGAGTAGGAGCCGTTCGGTACCAAGAGGGAAATGTGTGGGCGGAGGCAGAGGACATTAGTAGGGTGCTAAACAGGTATTTCACATCAGTCTTCACTCATGAGAGTGAGCAGGTAGTTATGGAACTCACGGAAAAATATTGTGATGCTCTGGAGAAAATTATCATAGAGAGTGACAAGATATTGGAAATATTCACAGCTTAAAAGTGGGCAAAACTACAGGTCTGGATGTATTCTGTCCCAGGTTGTTGTGAGAGGCAAGGGAAGAAATTGCAGGGACTCTGAGCCAAATTTTTAATTCCTTCCTGGTCACCAGGGAAGTCCAACATATCAGTGTCTCCACACCGGGAGGTGCCAGAGGACTGGAGAACAGCTAATGTGATCCCACTATTTAACAACAGTTATAGAGACAAGCCTGAGAACTACAGACCAGTGAGTCTCACATCTGTGGTTAGGAAACTATTGGAGAAGATTCTGAAGGAGAGAATCTATCTTCATTTGGAGAGGTAAGGTTTGATCAGGAATAGTCAGCGTGGTTTTGTCAGAAGGAGGGCATGCCTAACAAATTTGATTTAATTTTTTAAGCATGTAACCAAGTGTTTGGATGAGGGTAGTGTGATTGATGTAGCTTACATGGATTTCAGCAAAGTCCTTGACAAAGTCCCACATGGGAGACATACTAAGAAGGCTATTACGCATGGGATAGAGTGATCTGACAAGATGGATTCATAATTGGTTTGGTGGCAGGAGACAGAGGGTGGTGACAGATAGCTGCTTCAGTGACAGGAGGCCAGTGACCAGTGGCATAACACAGGGATCCATGTTGGGCCCCATTTATATAAATGACATAGTCATCTATGTGGGGGATAGAATCAGTAAATTTGCCGAGGCACAAAGATTGGCAGGTTGGTTAACAGTGAGTTTGAGTGTTTGAGTTCCAGGAAGATACAAGCATGATCATCAAATGGGCAGAAAAGTGGCAGATGGAATTTACCTCACCTGAAAAGTGTGAGGTGATGCACTTTGCAAAGAGTAACTTGACAAGGAAGTATACTATAAAAGGTCTGACACAGTGAAGTTCCGAAGAACAAAGAGACCTTGGTGTGTTTATCGATAGATCTCTGAAGGCAGAAAGCCATGTTAATAGAATGGTGAGAAAGGCATATGGCATATTCACCTTTATCAATTGGGGTATAGATTCCAAAAGCAGAGAGGTCATAATGGAGTTTTATAGAACTTTGTTGAGGGCACAGCAGGAGTAGTGTGTGCAGTTCTGATCACCACATTATAGGGAGGACTGGAGAGGCTGCAGAGGAGATTTACCAGGATGCTGGCTGGGACGGAACATTTATGTTATGAAGAGAGGTTGGATAGGTTTGAGTTGTTTCCATTGGAGCAGAGAAGACTGAGGAGGCAACTTGACTGAGGTGTTCAAGATTATGAGCAGCATGGACAGGGTCGATAGAGAGCAGCTGTTCTGTTTAGTTGAAGAGTCAATTACGAGGGGACACAATGGGAGATTAGGGGGGATTTGAGGAAGAACTCTTTTACTCAGAGGGTGGTGATGGACTGCCTTGGGAGGCGGGGTTGAAGGTGGAATGCCTCACATCCCTTACAAAGGATGGATGAGTACTCCTGGACAAGTATGTGACACGCCATAAGATTCAAGACTATGGCCAAGTGCCGGCCAGTAGGATTAGGTGGGCAGGATAGGGCATTTCATGCTTCAGTACAGCCTCAATGGGCCAAATAGCCTCTTCTGCACTGTAGTATTCTGTGATTCTATTAATACACTCACAAATGAATTCTATCTATTGTGCCTCTGTAATCAGCCTGAAGCAGTGGTTGCAGGATGACATTAACAATAAATTGAAGTGATATCCGGTTGCTTTTTGACAAGTGATTACATACATTACATAAGGAAAGGTCCTTGAATTATTGTCATATTAGAATTGCCTGGTGTTACAAATATAAACTGGACATGCTGAAACCTATATTTCCCCTTATCTGGATGCAAGTCAATTATTTTGATGTAGATATGAGAAGATTGTTAAAAACACATATGTAACATTATTTATTTTTATTCATTCATGGGATAAAGAAATCACTGGCTGGCCAGCATTTATTGCCCATCCCTAGTTGCCTGAGCATAGCTGAGAGTCACATGTAGGCCAGACTAGGTAAAGACAGAAGATTTCCTTCCTTAAAGGACATTAGTGAACCAGATGGGTTTTTTCCGACAATCAACAATGGTTTCACGATCGTCAGTAAATTCTTAGAATTCCACATTTTTTTTTTTTTAATTCAAATTTCATCGCCTTTCATGGCAGGATTTGAAATCAGGTCCCTAGAAAGTTAGCTGAGTTTCTGGATTACTAGCCTAGTGATAATACCACTGTGCCATTGCCTCTCTTATATCTATCGTGCAAAAATGTTTCTTTCTCACTGAACTTTCTGCTGTACCAGGTACAGGTCTTAAAATGCTGCTTTTTCTGTGTATGTTTTGAAAAAGTACTGTTTATTATAATGTGTGTTGATTCAGGAGTATGGATATTCAGGGATTTACATGTTTATAAGAAACAAGGAAAATTGCAGGATATCCCCTCTGAAGATTAAATCAATTTGGTGAATTTGATTAATAAAGAGCATTTCAAGTTGGTGATTATAAGTCTTCAGAGGCAGAAATCCCTTCACCAAAATCTTTTCATTTATAACTCTAATGGCAGTCCACAGAGTGCTATCAGTCAGCAGTCTTTCTTCAGGAGTGCCAGAGGAACTGACATTCTCGGTTAAAGACTCCCTGACTGGCCCACCCATTGACTCCTTAATCGGGGAGTTCATATTCCAACAGGCCAGTCTTAACGGCCTGATTGAAGTCAATACAATAGTGCTTTTGGGTGTCCGTTTTTGTATATCTTCAGGTTTTCCAATTTCATAGAATTAGATGACTTCCTTCATGACAAAGAGGAATAAGTTTTTGGAAATAAGTGAGCCCTGTTTAAAGATTATGTCATGTTTTCTTATTAATTTAATTGGTTTGAATTTAAATGAAACAACCATATATTTTTGAAATTCTAATGGACTCACCAAAGCCAATGAAAATATTCATTTAATCAGATTTCCGAGTGGGCGAGAATAAATTAACATAAGATTCCACACTGTGCATAGCCAGGATGGCGGTGCTATTGATTTAACTGCAAAAGCTAGGCACAAAGTAAGAACTTTAGTATTCTCCACATATCTGGAATTTTGCTGAGCAATGTAATTCTGACTGAAAAATCGAACATTGACTGTTCTATACATTTGGTTTCTGTTTGATGTTGCAAAAACACCAGGGAAACATTTATTCATAGGTATATGAATAAAACTCACAGTTCCTGAAGGAACTAATTCAAATCATGGTAGTTTTTTTTTAAAGATGAAAATGTAAGTCAAGTAGAAGGTTCCAAAGCAGATTAATTCACAGTTGTCTAAGCATTCAAATAAATTCTCCAACTCTCTTGCCTAGGGACACAGTGTCATAGTAGGTAATATCGGCTTTCCAGTTACTCCATGAGTAATAACAGGTGACTTTTACAAGAGTGGGAATGGGATGGTGCATATTGCTCACAACAACCATGCCCCCTCCCTCCCATCCCATCCCACCCCACCCCACCCCGCAATCCCTAACCCTAAATCCTGATAGAAAATTTGGTCACAAATTCACCAATTCTCTAAAAATTTGCCTCACTGCAATAATATGCTGGGAGCAGCCTAATGAGGTATGAGTGGGGCTTCTGCCATGAGGGCCATGAAGTCCCACCCACAGGAGCTGCCAATCACTCTGATTGGTTGACAGCTGAGTCATCCCAGCAGCACCAGAAGGAACTTGTTGCTACAAAAGAGGAAGAAGTGATATGGATTTCGTAAGGTATTTTGGGTGGGAATGCAAAGGAGGGGGAAGAGGAATGTTGGGGGTGTTGGATTTTGGAGGCAGGGTACAAGCCTGTCCCCGCAAAGGAGCTTCTAGAAAAATAGGCCTTAAAACCTAGAACTAGGGGCTATTACAGATGAACAATGTCTAATAAGAAAAACAATGAGAGTGCGGCAGAAGGGGAAAAATAAAAAGAACATACAGAAAAAGGAATAGCATTTTCAAAGAAACATAGAAGATAGGAGCAGGACGAGGCCATTTGACCCTTTAAGCCTGCTCCGCTATTCATTAAGATCATCCACCTCAATACCCTAAACCTGCATTTTCCTCATACCTTTGATTCCATTTGCTTATTTGGTAAGTTCTCCAGGTAGGATTCTGGAGTGTGCCCAGTGCTGGGGCAGAGCTGTGAAATAGAGCAAAGCAAAGTAGTCTTCAGCCACTCAGTAGAATTCCTGCTGTTTTCAGAAAATAAGGTTTCATTCTAGAGCAAAGAACAAAGAACAACACAGTACAGGTACAAGCTTCTGGAATTTTGCATTATGGTTTGGGAGAGAAGGCCTGTGACATATCTTCCCAATAAGAAGTCTCACAACGCCAGATTAAAATCTCACAGCTTTATTTGGTAGCAAACACCACTAACTTTTGGAGCATTGCTCCTTCGTCAGGAAAGTGGGAAATCTGTTCACAAACAGGTATATAAAGATAAAAACTTAATTTACAGAATAATAATTGGAATGCAAAATCTTTACAGCTAATCAATTCTTAAAGGTACAGGCAATGTGAGTGGAGAGAGCATTAAGCACACTCTAAAGAGATGTGTATTTCCTTCAGCAACAGCAGATGCCTTGTGGTAATAATACTGGATTTTTCATAAATTAAGAATCTATTGGGAGACATGCCTTTCAGAGTGTTTATTTGTAGTTTAAAAAAGTTGAAACTTTTTGGGAGGAAATGCTCTATAAAATTAATTTTAATTGTGTGAATATAATCTTGTGTGCTCAGATTTTCTTTTACTATATTAATAATTGTTTTAGTTAGCTATTTAAAATCATTCAAATTTGGGGCATCTGACTTCAGCATACCTATCCTTTCATAGTAAATTGCCAATCAAAAATTATTGTAATAGCTTAACATATTTTCCTTTGGGATTTGGTCAGCATGACAATTACCATCTGCCAGATCATAATACTTCCTGCTCTTTCAACAGCTTTGTTTACCTTTCCCTGACTCCACACCCAGGCTTAATCAATCAAGCCACATGAGTATCAACAGCAATGGACTCAAATAATCAAATAGAAGAATTGAACAATTAAGTTCTGTATTTCCCACATTACAAAATTGACCCACTTTAGAAATGATGTTAATTTGTTGTAAATTGCCCTTCAAAATGCAATACAAGTTATCTTTCAAATTTTTATAGAAAATCTCGAACTGAATTTTACAATGCAACTTGGAGTGTGCAATTGCCAAACATTTGCGATATATTCAGATAGACTTTGGCACTTATTATGCATTAAACGTCTGTAAGGCACAACCTTTCCATGCTCTGCCCTCACAATGTTAAAATGTACCTCCCTTAGCCTTGCAGGCTGCACTGCTGGATTTCACATATAATGGTACAACTGCCGATTATTGGAAACAGCGGCCACGATTCTCCCATTGCTTTTCTGTAGAGTTGTGGTGAGAGACACAAGTCTCCAGCCTTTGGTCTGGGGAGGGTGGGGGAACCAACTTCCAAGGGGGTCTGACTTTGGGGAGGGGCCAGTGGGAGTGGGATCTGCTGGGGTGAGAGGTGAGGGGATCTGGGATGGGGGAGGGGGCAAGGAAGTGTTGTGTGGCCGCGATTGGGCCATGGGTAGGGGGTGAGTGCTGCAAGAGCAGCACTGCTGCATCCCATGCTAGCCAGCGATCGGGGGATTGACATTTCGGGGCTACTGCACATGTGCAGAGTTCCAGAACTGCTAAACTTCAGTGTGAATGAACCCCACCCACCTGGGTTTTTAATGATATTTATGACTCGAACCTCTGCAATGCACAGAGTGCTGAGATTCATATGAGAAGCTAAACTGACTGAACAGCTGGGATTTAAAATAGTTCTACCATTCAGCACTTTTGGAAGAATCGTGGCAGGCATTTCCTGTAGTTCCCATTTAACGTGTACAGAAATTGAAAATATGAGGCTGAGGTTTTCATTCAGACCAGCCAGACTTTGAGTGGATCCAATCATTTTTTGTTTTACTCATTCTAAGCTGTAAATCCAAAACTGACAATCATTTCAGAGGCCAATATGGGCTGTAGGCACAATGATTTGTCTATTTGTTTCATCCTTCTGCTGTGTCTCTGGTGACAGGTCCAGCGTCAGAGATGAAGACTATCTGAGGATGTTACAAGTGATTATAGGGTTGTAGAGAACTTCTCTGACACATCTGCCAACAATTGGCATGGGAACAGTACTGATTCCAAGGAGGGTATTTTTTTTCCTGATTCTTTACTGAATGGTGAAAAAGCCATTCAGCATACATGATTTCATTGGTCAGAACATTGAATTGGAACATCTTGTTGAAGTTATACAAGACATTGGTAAGGCCACACTTGGAATACTGTGTACAGTTCTGGTCACCCTATTATAGAAAGGATATTGTTAAACTAGAAAGAGTGCAGAAAAGATTTACTAGGATGTTACCAGAACTTGATGGTTTGAGTTATAAGGAGAGGCTGGATAGACTGAGACTTTTTCCCTGAACTGTAAGAGGCTTAGAAGTGATCGTACAGAGGTTTATAAAATAATGAGGGCATAGATCAGTTAGACAGTCAACATCTTTCCCCAAAGGTAAGGCAATTTTAAACTAGACGGCATAAGATTAAGGTGAGAGATACAAAAGGGCCCAGAGGGGCAATTTTTTCACTCAGGGGGTGGAAAGTGTCTTGAACAAGCAGCCAGAGATAATAGTAGAGCATTTGAGATAGTTACATGGGTAAGATGGGCATAATGGAGGAGCATGGGTCAAACATAGGCAGTTGGAACCAGTTTGATGGTAAAATCTGGACAGCATGGACAAGTTGGACCAAAAGGTCAGTTTCCACGCTGTAAACCTCCATAACTCTATTTGATTTATACACTGGTCTGCACAAATACAATATGAAGACTTTCATAAGGGGTTCATTCATCTTTCATCAACATTTTGAAGTAATCTGCAGCCTAAAGAGCCTTTGCTTATCTCCCTTTGAGAAGGATGGTCATTGGTTGACGATTTATCAAAGGGTAACCATGGGTTTAAGACTTCACTGGGCTCAAGAAACTCCACATAAACTAAACAATTCAATGCAATTAAATAGCCATCAGCCTAATTATATCAAAAAGTGGTTTCGGTTTGGAAGTCTAGAATTTTCCTATTGCAGCTACCTCCCCTCTTAATCATGGTAAGTCAGTGGGAATATTCTTGCTTGAGTCACAAGGTCATGGACTCCACTCCTGATGGGGTGGAATTTAACATCGTCCCCTGTGAAAAGGGTATATTTCACAGGGTGGGGGGATGCCAATTGGGAACCTCATTGCCCTTCCGACTCCTCTCGAACAAGTTCTGAATGGAAAGGGTGGAGGAAAGCCTTCCCCATCTGCAAGCCAATTCAGACTCCTAAGAAGAGACTACTACTCTTAAGTAGTAGTATTCAACCAGAGGCATCTGGGCACTCACTACTCAAGCAGACTGCTAGACAAATCTTGTCATGTTTTTGTCTGGCCTTTAGATGGATGAAGGGTGGATCCCTTGTACTCAGGAACTTTGATCAAGGAACCCAGCATCAGAAAGAGGAGGCCCAATGAAAGCCAGCCTGTTGCCTTTGCTTCGCACTATCTTTTTCCCCCCTCACTAACAAGCCCCTCCCCATGACCCCCATGTTGCCTGAATCATGTCTATCTGGGGGATGTGTGCATGTTTACTCCTGTACGGTTGAGTGAAATGATGGCCACTCACTGTGACACTGTTGGTATTGAAACGCTGCTGACCTCTGATTAGCCAGCAGCTCTTGGGGAGTTGGGATTTCTGTCCTCTGGATTCGTGGGATTTTCAGTACAGTCCAGGTAAGTGCCTGGTGACCTGATGTAAATGTAGTTATGGAGAACACTGAGGTACAGGGTAGCAAACTGGAAAGTATCAAAGTAGATAGGGAGGATGTGCTAGATACTCTCGAGGGTTTGAAGTTCGATAAGTCCCCTGGGCCAGACGGGATTTACCCTAGGATTCTCTGGGAGGCAAGAGAGGAGATTGCAGAGCCTCTGGCTCTGATCGTCAGGTCGTCGTTGGTTACGGGTGTGGTTCCGGAGGACTGGAGGATAGCGAATGTGGTCCCGTTGTTCAAGAAGGGGAAGAGAGACCTTCCAGGGAATTATAGGCCAGTGAATCTTACTTCTGTTGTGGGCAAAATATTGGAGAGAATAATTAGGGATCGGATTTATAGTTATTTAGAGAGAAATGAATTGATTGGGGATAGTCAGCATGGTTTTGTGAAGGGTAGTTCGTGCCTTACTAACTTTATTGAGTTTTTTTGAAAAAGTGACCAAAGAGGTGGATGGGGGTAAGGCAGTTGATGTGGTATATATGGACTTTAGTAAGGCGTTTGATAAGGTGGCCCATGGAAGACTTCTGCAGACAATGCAGATGTATGGGATAGAGGGTGATTTAGCTAATTGGGTTAGGAATTGGCTAGCAGATAGAAGACAGAGGGTGGTGGTTGATGGGAGATATTCATCTTGGAGTTCGGTGACAAGTGGTGTACTTCAGGGGTCTGTTCTGGGGCCCCTGCTGTTTGTAATTTTTATAAATGATCTGGATGAGGGTATTGAAGGATGGATTAGTAAATTTGCAGATGACACTAAAGTCGGTGGAGTGGTAGATAGTGAAGAGGGGTGTTATAGTTTGCAGAGGGTCTTGGACAAGTTGCAGAGCTGGGCCGAGAGGTGGCAAATGGAGTTTAATGTGGAAAAGTGTGAGGTAATGCACTATGGCAGAAATAATAAATGTGTAGAGTATAGGGCTAATGGTAGGATTCTTAGTATCTTGATGAACAGAGGGATCTTGGTGTGTATGTGCATAGATCCCTGAAAGTAGGCAGTCAAGTCGAGAAGGTTGTTAAGAAGGCATATGGGGTCTTAGCTTTTATTGGTAGGGGGATTGAATTTCGGAGCCGCAACGTCATGTTGCAACTGTACAAAACTCTAGTGCGGCCGCACTTGGAGTATTGTGTGCAGTTCTGTCCCCGCATTATAAGAAAGATGTGGAGGCATTGGAGAGGGTACAGAGGAGGTTTACCAGGATGTTGCCTGGTATGGAGGGCAGGTCTTATGAAGAGAGGCTGAGGATTTGAGGTTGTTTTCGTTAGAAAGGAGGCGGCGAAGAGGGGACCTAATCGAAACATATAAGATGATTAGAGGTTTAGATAGGGTGGACAGTGATAGCCTTTTTCCTAGGATGGAGAAGCTAGCACGAGGGGACACAGCTTTAAATTAAGGGGTGATAGTTATAGGACGGATATCAGAGGTAGGTTCTTTACCCAAAGGGTGGTTCGGGAGTGGAATGCCCTGCCTGCAGCAGTTTTAGATGCGCCAAGTTTGGTGGCGTTTAAGAGGTTAGTTGATAAGTATATGGAAGAGAAGGGAATGGTTTAGTTTGGAGGGGCATTGCTTTTTATATTGGTCGGCGCAACATCGAAGGCCGAAGGGCCTGTTCTGTGCTGTAATGTTCTATGTTCTATGTTCTATGTTCTATGACCTCAGGCCTCAGAGTGAGAAGCCATATGGGTCCCCACCAATTCACAAAATTCTCATCACCCGCTTTACATTCTGCCAATAATTTTATCTAAGACATAAGACATAGGAACAGAATTAGACCATTTGGCCCATCAGGTCTGCTCCGCCATTCAATCATGGCTAATATTTTTTTCATCCCTGTTCTCCTCCTTTTCCCTCTAATCTTTAGTCCCCTTATTAATCAAGAACCTATCTATCTCTCTGTTAAAGACACTCAATGACCTGATCTCCACAGCCTTCTGCAACAGAGTTCCACAGATTCACCACTGTCTGGCTGAAGAAATTCCTCATCTCTGTTTTGAAAAAAAATCATGCCTTTAGCCTGAGGTTGTGCCTTTTGGTTCGAGCTTTTCTTACTGGTGGGAACATCCTCTCCATGTCCACTCTATCCAGGCCTCGCAGTATCTTGTAAGTTTCAATAAGATCCCCCCTCATCCTTCTAAACTCCAGACTCAGAGTCCTCAATCGTTCCTCAGATGACAAGCTCTTCATTCCACGGATCAACCTGGAACTGGTCCTCCAGTATAAACTGAGGTCCATCTGCCCTCTCAAAGATACAGAAAAGAGCAAATGAAATTCTCCAGATGACCTTGTGAACATTGATTCATCAATCAGCACCATCAAAACTAATTAATTGGTCACTTATCTCATTAGCTTTATAAATCAGCATTTATTTCAGTATAATGGAAGTTAAAGATACAATCTCCCACAAAGTGCCTACAAGAAGCATTGGGATAATTACCCTTTATATCTGCAGATCAATAATTTTATCTCTCTAAAATATGATAGAATAAAGAGTGAAGTGGGAAACCTGACTTAAAACCCCTACTGGATGCGAATCCATTATCGATAACGGAACATTTTACTACTTAGGAGTTTGTTGGGCTTCAGTGAATGAAAGTTTCTCCAAAATTCGACCTTTGAAAATACTTCTTGAGGAATTTTACTTTGCCAGAGGTATTTTTGAAATCTGGTTGTAGTTTTTCTGGGTGTGCAGTTACTTTCTTTCGATGGGATCAGTAATCCCTAAGAGTTCTTTTTTCATGTTATCACATGGCAAGTCTGTTTTTAATGAAATGTGTTTAGGCTGGGGAAATAATTACTGGAATCAATTTCTGAATTCCGAATGCAATCGCTTTTGACAGATGTTTCTAATCATTATTGAGTAATGACACAGGACAGTGGTTGCTAATTTGAGTGCAGTGAATCACACTTTTGTGCACAAGAGAAATTATTGCATGACACCAAAGAGACAGACAGTTCCCTTGATGAAAAACAATAATTAGAAGATTCTGTGAGGTAACCTAATATCACTTTCCAAATTACTCGATAGAGTTCTTGTGTTACACTGTCAAACTCTGCGGATCATTCCTTTAAATGTGATAACTGTTAAACAATATTCAACATTTTAAAAATAGATTTGATATGGGACTGTTTATCCATAACTTCAAAACATTTTGCTTCAATCAAGATATCAAAAAATACTGAGGGAAAAATCATGGTTTAGATCTAGCTATTGCTTTCTTGGAACTCCCGCTCTTTGATTTAGAACCTAAGTGATATATCATGATTTTTTCAAAAGAGTAAAAGATAAAGTGTGAGCTCACATATCAATGACATCAATGGAATGGATTGCTTCTTCAGGTTACACCATGAAGCTGGAAAATGATATGGTTGATAGTAAATGGAGGTAAATATTGAAATAAACCAAAATACCATGTCAGCGGTTGTAGGATTGAGCCTTGGGGTTGGAACTGTTAGGAATTGAAGTTAGAAAATGAGGACAGGTTTTGTCAGGACAAGGATGGATTTGGTCAATGTTTGGTCAAAGCAGCAAAGAAATGTAAGATATCCCAAGCTATTAGATTAATGAATAGATTCCAAGTTCTAATCAATAAGATAGGGTAACATACAGTCACTGCAAAAAAGGCAGCTAAAAATCCAGAAAAGGAACGATCATGTCTGCAAGTCATAGAGTGACTTAGGAAAATGGATAGTTGAAAAACAGTACTGACGGGATTATGCGGTTCACCTGAAACTAAAGCAAGACATATTGAGGAAAGGATAGAAGGAATACTGATGGGAATAGAAAGTGACCCAATGGTGGTAGAAGTAAATAACATAAGAAATAAGTCAGGAGTCCTAAAAGTCACTTACACAAGTGGTTGCTTTCAAATTCAAAGTTGCAACCAATTGCAAGCACTCTGATATCCATTTACTTTTTCTTAAAGGTATTTTCTTTGCTATAGTAAGTGTTAGTTATTCAGATGACTGTCACACTGGTCCCATTGGTTCTCACCACATGGTCCGCATTTCTGTAACATTCATGAGTTTAGATTCGACATAAAATCTCAGTTGGAAGAATTTGAAAATTAAGGAAGATCAAGCAGCTCAGCTATGAAGGATTTTATCGACACAGGGCTAGAAACAGCACTCTGTGTTACTGTCCAAGTTAATCTTTCTGGGATAGTATAAACCAACCAGTTATTTCAATATTAAAATTTACAGTTGCTGAGAATAAGACATTTTACACTCAAAATCATACTTCTCCATGATAACAATGGTGAGAATACTCATTGAGATAAGTCATCAAATTTGTAATTGGTTTAAGAAATGTTCCCTGGCAATAGTGAAGAAACACAGCTGGGATTTTAACTTCCTGAGGAGAAGATTATAAGAAAAAAGAATTATTTATTTGATGCAAAATTAAAATATATATAAATCAGCTTTACCAATCATGTGCGAGTTAACGTGGAAAATTGGGAGCAGGTGGCAATTAACGCCATTATTCCCCAAATTCTGTAAAAACTCAAAGAAGTGTTAAACGCAATGGGGTGGGAATTTATCGCAGGTGACAGCACAGAGAACTAATCTCTGCCACAATGGGTAGCCAGATCTGTAGCTTTTTCTACCCGAGATGTACTACAAATGGGGCACTAAGTTCACAAAACAACTGCAAATCACCTTAAAAGATCTGTGTTTCTCTTTAGATCTCGTTTGTCAGGTGGCATATTCATTGTATTTAGTTCAGAGTCTTCTGATTTTGAATTATTTGGAAATAATATAGTTATTTTCACACCACCTTCGAGGCAGATTGGAAAAGTTTTAATTTTAGACTGCAGTAATTCAATAATTGATGAGTTGGGCAAGTGTAGGCATTCAGTAGCTCATTACAAAGTTTGCAACAGCTGCTTTTGTTTATCCTGTGGTACCTGAGGGAGGTGTCTGTTTTTCTATATGTCAATGTAGAGATAATAAAGAGAACGCAACACGTTCCAGATTATTAACAACCATGTGCAATATCCAGATGAACAATGGACATACAGCAACTTGGTTACAATCAGATATCAGATTCATGTGATGGCAATGTTTGCATTCTGTCCACTTCCAGAGCCAATTTTGCAAATCAGTGTCTGAGGAAATCTAAGGGACACCTCTGATTACCTATAACAATTAGTTTTACCTTCCTGAGCTGCTGAATGGGGACCAGCTGAAGAGCTGTCGGGGGACACCCTATTATACAAAGGATATTATTAAACTAGAAGGAGTGCAGAAAAAGATTTACTCGGATGCTTTTGGGACTTGATGGTTTGATTTATAAGGAGAGGTTGGATGTACTAGGGAATTTTTTTCTCTGGAGCATAAAAGGCTTAAGTGTGATCTTATAGAGATCTATAAAATAATGAGGTGCATAGATAAGGTAGATAGTCAATATCTTTTCCTAAGGGTAGGGAAGTCTAAAACTAAAGGGCATAAGTTTAAAGTGAGATGGAGAGATACAAAAGGAGCGATTTTTTTCACTCAGGTGTTGAGTGTCTGGAACAAGCTACCAAAGGGAATAGTAGAGGTGTGTACAATTTTGTCTTTTAAAAACATTTGGGCAGTTACATGGGAAAGATGGGTATAGAGGGATTTTGACCAAACACGGGCAATTGGGACTAACCTAATGGTTAAAAACTAGCAGCATGGACAAGTTGGACCAAAGGGCTTGTTTCTATGCTGTAAATCTCAATGACTTCTATGACTAAAAATGTTATCTATATTGATTTCCCTAACAATCTTTAAATATGGACTGCAGAACCTGTTGTAGGGAGCACAACAGACCTCCATGATGAGGGAGACCCTGGTTCAGCTGTGGCACATCAGAATAATCCAGGCACCTGAATCTCATCTTTAGGAGACTGAGACTCTGTTTGCTAGTGGCCCGAGTTGCCATGTTTGTTTCTGTCCTTGAGTTCCTTATTTGTATGAGCAGTTATCTCTTTAGAGAGTAGGTCAAGAATCCAACCATGAACGTTTGTAGTGGAAGCAAATAAGCTCAGGACCTTGGGGTGCCTGAGGATGTAGGCATCCTAACTGCTTCCAGGATATGGTGTGCACAAATGCAGGATATATTTGTGGTGGTCACAGACTAACTGTCCATTAATGGAGTAGAATTCTTCCCTGTTAATGAAGGCTGTCAGCTGTCCTGTTGAAGACTTCACGTGTGCAGCCTATCATGCCTTGCACCTGGGGGATTCCTAGGGGATTATTTTGCTACCTTCTTCTCTGTGCTGAATTCTGCTAGTGGTCTCCACTGCAGCCGTCTTCTATTTCTCTGCAGAAAGTGTCTGCACTTCCCTTCCTCTCCTGTCTTCCTCCTCAGTGGAAAACCTCCCTCTTGAGTGCACCATACACATGGCAGATTGGCTCACCCAATCACAAGTACCATTTCTTTAGATGCTTCCTCTACACACCCATCTCACCTCTTTTCTAGCAACCAGATGAAACTAAGAAAGCTCGATCTAAAAGCCCTGAGACCTGAACTTGCCCTTGTCACTGTAACATGCTCTAGCTGTGATGTCCCAGCCTTCCTCTGAAGGATGCTACCTAACCCTGTAACTGCTGAATGCAGTAATGACCTGATCCTTCATTGTAGCCCTGATAGATCTGCTGGGGCTGTGGTTCTCTTGTAGCCCCATGTGGGCTAGTGAAATACAGGTCAATTTTCCACCAGAGTTGCCTTACTATCTTTTTTCCTTCTTGACTTGCTGTCTGCCCCTTGTAAGATCTGGACTTCGCACAAAGATATCAGAATACTGTTCTGACGTCACTCCACATAATTTCACACCTCCCTCTCACTGTTAAGATACTCCATAAAGTGACTGTAACATCCTGGCCTTGTATATGCAAATGTGTGCTCAACTATCCTTAAACTCTAGGTTTGAATGGTTAAAACCAGGGGATTCTCTGACCTCGCTCGCAGTCGGAATTCTGCTGCAGTGAATGGTGATTTGGCTAAGCGCCAAATTCTTTGTCCTTGCTGGCAGCAACAGTGGGGCATGAATAGCTGGAGAATCTGTCCTGGTCATTCTATGAAAATGGCCCTCACCAAAGCCACAAGTGACATCTTGTATTGTTGTGATGAAGACAAGCTTCCCCGCTTTGTCTTTCTCAATCTGTCTGCAGACTTTGACAAAGCTGATTGCACCATCCTGTCCAAAACCCTTCCATTGTCATCCAGCCGTGTGCGACTGTACTGAAACAGTTCCCTTCCTGTATGTCTAATTGTATCCAGAGGGTCAACAGCATCAGCGAAAGGAAAGGCAGAGGAATCCAGTCAATATTCAGTCAGTCCTAAGAGGATAAAGAGACAGAAAACAGCATTGTATGATGTAGCAAAGTGAATTTGATCCTTAGCTTAACCCGGAGGACATTTTTCAATCAGTGATGGACATAATTTGAATGTTTAAATTAGAAAGCTCTTACGTTTAACCAACAAAATGAAGATTTGGATAAATACCAACTGCAACAGGCTATCCACACTCAGTCCTAACGTAATAGAAGCAGATCAAGTGTTATATTACATGAAGATGATGCCTTTCAGATGGTGTGTCCCTGAAGCTGTGCAACTATATGATGGTCTTTGGGATCAATGGTTACCTGTATCAGAGTGCATTGTAACTCATCTGGCATTCTTAACAGAAACTACAGTGCCACAGGTCATATCTAAAGTAGAAGCATTTTCATGCTTTGGATTCAACCATTAAAAATACTCTTTTGGCCAGCATCACATCGATAACTAAGGCAGCAAATTACAGACCTCATAGCTGCCCAAAGTTTGCTTTCATAAAGATTGTCAGCGTGCCAAGAGATTTCCCAGCAGCAGCATGACGCCTGCAGTAGAAATGGAACAAACAATTCTTTCATGGCTCAGATCTATCCAGTCCATCAAGCAAGTGACAATGGATGAGTTACAAAGTGAGCAGGATCAACACATCTCAATGGCACTGGACATAGCTCACTGAAATATAAAACCAGCAAAAAAACAGGACAGGGATGGATTTAGGACCACTGCAGTCCAAGCACACTATTAATTTAGTCACTGCCAAGACATTTAACTCTTCATAGTAATAAGTTAGTGACATCCCATTGAAAAAAAGTGCAAGTGCTAAGAGGAAGCATTGTGATATATGCTGACGGTGTTAACACCACATAAATAAATACATTGCAGTTAAATTGTTGAGTATTTATGTTTCAGTGGTTCAAAAATGTAGAACTGCAGCAAAATGTGGGAACGTAGAGAGAGGGAAAGGCAATTTAGTTCTGTGTGACTGCTCCATCATGCAGTTCAATCATGACTAATCTGAACTTGAACTCCAATTACCTACCATTGATCTCTATTGCCTGATAGCCTTTCCAGATAAAAATCCATAAATCTTAGCCTTGAAAAGTTCAATTCACCCAATATTCACAGCATCATGTGCTTCTGGTGTTAACCCTCTACATTATCTGCATTAAATTTATAGCCTCCTGCATTTCCTCCCAAAGTCTCAGACTCTACAGGATTAGACTCTGAAGTGCCTTGACCAAAGTGCCTGATTTTCTTCTGATCTCTTTCTGAGGTTGAGGTAGATTCTCCCTTAAGTTGATGTGAATGTTCTTCTCGGGTGGCTGTCAAGCTCTGTCTTCCTGCTTCAGGATCAGAGTTGTAAGCTCAACTTTCTGTTGGCTTTCTTTCTAAGCACCTTAAGGTGCTTTGGTTTCTGCTTATAGCTTTCTCATCTGTGTCAATCCTGTATGATTTTAGTTGTAGAGTTCTTCCAATGAATGTGCCTTATTTCTGTTGGTCTCACACCCACACTCTCTCTCTGGTTTTCAACATTGATAACTCATGTGCCCTATGTCTATGGTTAAAATTATGAGCCAATTTGTTTTGCTGTTTTTTCTCATGTTTTTTATCCATTCAGTCATTTGAGGTGATATTGGATTTAAGTTTCTGTATCTGAGTTGGAAGTTGTTTTCTCAATCTCCTTCCCATCAATAACTCAGATGGTGAGAAACCATTTTATGGTTTGAAGTTTAGTAAATCCGAAAAATTAGATTAATATCTTCATTTTCCTTCAGCAAATCTTTAATGGTTTGTACATTACTCTCAGCCTTTCCATTAGCATGTGGATAATGGAGTGAACTAGTTACTAGAATGAAGACATATTCGTTTGCAAATTTTTGGAGTAACTTTATTAGCAAATTGAAGACAATTGTCTGACATTACAATATCTAGAATGCCATGTGTTGCATACATTCTCTTCAGTAACTGAATGATTGTTTCCACTGGGATTCTATGCAATCTGTTAACTTCAATACACTTTGACTAGCAGTCAATAATACTAAGGAATATTTTCTGCATAAGATCAAATAACTTTATTCTTAGACACTGCCATTTCCTTGATAGAAATTAGGAGTGATAGTGGATCTTTTTGCTCTTCACAGTTTACTGAACATAAGACAGCTGAAAATTATTTCTTCCATAGAACAAGTAAAATCTGACCACCAGACTGATTTCTGGGCTCTTGCTTGGCATTTTGCTAAGCCTAAATAACCTTGGTGAAGTTGTCGAAGATTATCGATGAAAGTGCACTTGGTATAACTGCTCTGTCATTGACACATGTAAATTGTCAATGATTGTGGGGCATTTTCACCATTTAAAGTATGGATATTTGCATTTATTATGGGTATGGTCTAGGCATCCTTCCAGACAATATTCTCTCATCTGGAGATACTCATCATTTTGCTACCATACTTATTTTATTTCCTGCAACATTTTTCGAGTAGCTGTTAAGTATTGTGTAAATAAGGATGTATGTGCTTCCATTTCCTCACTGAAATGTGAATCCACTTGTCTGGTTCCTTCTGATGGCATCCATGACAATGTGTGTGCTGTTGTTTGATATTTCCCTTGAATATACTTTGTCATGGAGTCATATCTTATTAATCTTAATCTGAGGAACTGGATTCTGGGTGGCATCATTGCAATTTCTTTCTCATTCAAAGAAGTGACTCGTGACTTATGGTCTGCTTCAATTTTGAATCACGACCCTATCACATAGACTGAAAACTCTTTGCAAGGGCATTTTGTGCTAATGCTTCTTTCATGATTATGGTTTATCTTTGCTGATAATGAGCTCAAGGCATAGTAAACAGATCTGCATTTACTGTTTCTGTGCACTTGGAATAAACATTTACTATATCTCTGCACTTGAAATAATGTTTTTTTATGGCTCACCAGTGATTCCTGTGGCATGTACTGTATGACCTAAAAATTTGATCATGTGTTTGGCAATCTCATATTCTTCATTACTGTTAGAATTGCATGTTGTAGGACTCTCAGGACTGCTCTAAGCAGTCAGCTCTTCCTCATGGAGCCATTGTTATAATCCAGATCAGAAACTCCAAGCTGTTTTTGGAATCAGCCTGGATTATAAGCTTTGTCTTTGAAATTTGCTCACGTGATGCTGGATCTTTCAACTCTAAAAACATCTGCTGTGAATTAGTCCTTTGGATTGAGAATTGAAACTGTGACTTCGTCATCCCAAAGCACCCACACCCCTTGAGGTAGAGATAGAGCCAATGGATGCCTTTAGCTAGCAAACCACTGACAGCAAAACCTTTATGATGTAGAGATGCCGGCGTTGGACTGGGGTAAACTCAGTAAAGTTTTACAACACCAATTTTAAATCCAACCAATTTATTTGATAGTAAATTCGCGAGCTTTCGACTCTACGGCCTTCATCAGGCAAATGCAGTGTTCTGGTCTGCAATAGCACTCATATCAACACAGACAGTCACAGATTGCTGATTAGAATGCGAATCCTTACATCTAACCTGCTATTCAAGTGTTAAAGTGGCTAACAATGTGTGTGAAGGGAATCCTGAGCATTGGTTAGAGAATTGTGTATTTTCTCCAGACAGCACAGTAAGTGAGGTTTTTTGCTAACCCAGGCAAGTTACGGGGGTTACAGATAGTGTGTCATGAAGCCAAGATCCCTATTAAGACCGTCCTCATGTGTGCGGAACTTGGCTATCAGTCTCTGCTCAGCGACTCTGTGCTGTCGTGTGTCACGAAGGCCCCCTTGAAGAATATTTACCCGCAGGTCGGAGGCCGAATGCCCATGACTGCTGAAGTGTTCGCCCACAGGAAGGGAACTATTTTGCCTGGTGATTGTTGAGCGATGCTCATTCATCCGCTGTCGTAGTGTCTGCATGGTCTCCCCAATGTATCATGCTTCGGGACATCCTTTCTTGCAACGTATTAGGTAGACAACGTTGGCCGAGTTGCAAGAGTATGTACCGTGTACCTGGTGAATGGTATCCTCACGTTTGATGATGTCGTCCATGTCTATGATCTGGCATGTCTTGCAGAGGTTGCTGTAGCAGGGTTGTGTGGTATTGTGGTCACTGTTCTCCTGAAGGTTGGGTAGTTTGCTGCGAACAATGATCTGTTTGAGGTTGCGCGGTTGTCTGAAAGCAAGAAGTGGGGGGGTGGGGATGGCCCTAGCGAGATGTTCATCGTCATCAATGATATGTTGAAGACTCCAGAGAAGATGTTGTAGCTTCTCCACTCCGGGGAAGTACTGGACAACAAAGGGTACTCTGTCCACCGTGTCCCGTGTTCGTCTTCTGAGGAGGTCTGTGCGGTTTATCGCTGTGGCACATCGGAACTGTCGATCGATGAGTCGAGCGCCATATCCTGTTCTCACGAGGGCATCCTTCAGCGTCTGGAGGTGTCTGTCACGATCCTCCTCATCTGAGCAAATTCTGTGTATATGGAGGGCTTGTCCATAGGGAATGGCTTCTTTAACGTGTCTAGGGTGGAAGCTGGAGAAGTGGAGCATTGTGAGGTTGTCTGTCGGTTTGCGGTACAGTGAGGTGCTGAGGTGACCGTCCTTGATGGAGATGCGTGTGTCCAAGAATGCAACTGATTCTGGAGAATAGTCCATGGTGAGTCTGATGGTGGGATGGAACTTGTTGATATCATCATACAGTTGTTTCAATGATTGTTCACCATGAGTCCAAAGGAAAAAGATGTCATCAATGTATCTAGTATATAACCTTGGTTGAAGATCTTGTGTGGTGAAGAAGTCTTGTTCGAACCTGTGCATGAAGATGTTGGCATACTGAGGTGCAAATTTGGTCCCCATGGCTGTTCCATGTGTCTGGATGAAAAGCTGATTGTTGAAGGTGAAGACATTGTGGTCCAAGATGAAGCGGATGAGTTGTAAAATTGCATCCGGAAACTGGCAGTTGTTGGCATCGAGTACTGAGGCAGTTGCAGCAATACCATTGTCGTGAGGGATGTTGGTGTAGAGCGCCGAGACATCCATTGTGACAAGGAGTGTCCCTGGTTCAACTGCTCCATGTGTGCTGAGTTTCTGTAGGAAGTCCATAGTGTCAAGACAAAAGCTGGGGGTTCTTTGTACAATGAGTTTCAGGATGCCCTCGATATTGCCAGAGAGGTTCTCACACAGGGTCCCATTGCCCGATACGATGGGATGGCCGGGTATGTTTGCCTTGTGTATCTTTGGAAGGCAGTAGAGATCTCCAATGCGGGGAGTACGTGGAATGAGAGCACAGAGGGTGTTCTGAAGGTCCGGATCAAAGGTTTTGATCAGAGTGTTGAGTTGACGAGTGTGTTCTTTGGTCGGATCTGCTGGTGACTGTCTGTAGTATTTCACATTGTTTAGTTGTCGGTATGCTTCTTCACAGTCTGTTCAGTATGACGGTGGCACCTCCTTTGTCTGCTGGTTTGATGACAATGTTGCGGTTGGTCTTGAGAGCACGGATGGCCTTGCTTTGCGCTTGGGTGATGTTCGGGACTGTCTTGTAAGTGCGGTTGATGAATCTGGTGTTCACGCACCTCCTGATGGCTTGGGCATACATGTCCAGTCGGGGGCAGTGGCCTTCAGGAGGAGTCCAATTGGATTCATTCCTCTTCGGTTGCTGCACTGCGGATCCCTCTGTCGGCTGTTCTGGTTCATTAGCTATCTCATTGAGTCCGCTATTGGCCTCTTGGGGTTTGTGGAAGAACTCACGCAGCCTCATTCGCCTGATGAATTCCTCTGTGTCCGCTGCAAGACTGATGGGGTCCATTTTGGTGGTGGGACAGAAATTGAGCCCTCGGCTGAGAACTTCGATTTCCTCTGATTGAAGTGTGTAGTCCGACAGGTTAACAATGGACCTCCCTGTGGTAGTGTTGTTTTCTACTGTGGTGCCAAGGGAGGCTTGGTTGTTGCTGGTGGCGATGCCGAGTTTTTCAAGTTTCCTGCTCTTGGTGTGCATGTAAATGGTGTAGTTTCTTTGTCTCATCTGCTTGGATAAATACCTTTACACAGAAAGGCAAGAAAGACTACTTCCAATTAGCCAGCAGGATGACATGGTGGCACAGTGGTTAGTACTGCTGCCTTACAACGCAAGGGATTTCGGTTCTATTCTTGGCTTGGGTCACTGTTTGTGCAGAGTCTGCACATTCTCCCTGTGTCTATGTGGGTTTCCTGTGGGTACTCTGGTTTCCTCCCTCAGTCCAAAAGATGAGCTGGTAAGGTTCTTTGGGCATGCAAAATTCTCTCTCAGTGTACCCAAACAGGCACCAGAGTGTGGCGACTAGAGAATTTTCTCGGTAACTTCATTGCAGTTTTAATGTAATCTACTTGTGACACTAACGAATAAACTTAAATCTTAAACTTAAAAAAATTCTAATACCAGGGAGAAAGAGAAAACACTACATCCAACCTGGAGTCCAAACATCTTCTATTAGCCAGCAGCCAAAACTGACAGTAAAAAACTCTTGTGAGAAAAATAAATTGTCTCATCTGAGCTGTCAATCATTTCTCTCCCCGCCCCAAACAATTCAAAAGAGTTGTAAAACTCCCGGTCAGTGCGTTAGGCTAAATTAAAAATAAATGAAAAGCCTATTATATGACTCTGGCAACAAAATAAAAGACATCTGCTTCGGCATATTGGTGCCATAAGCAAAAAAACAGGGCTGCTTAAAATTACAGAGAACACGCTTAAGATACCTTTCTTAAAGGCATAGTAGTGCCATACCACATTCAGGTCTCTCATAAATATTGCATATTATTTTTTCTATGCCTTCTAAAATTTGAGATATATCTTCAGCAATTTGATTCCTTGTATAGAGACGACTGCCAAAATATGCTGTTTGCATCCAGTTTGGTAAATAAAATATTCTTGGCTACTTTGGCAAAATCTTCACTTACTGAGGCCATTGAGTGGATTTAATATTCCACCAATTTTTTTTAGTTGAGTAAAATCTACATGGATTTTGATCGAGCCATTTGTATTTGGGATTATAATCATTACTGGGCACCATTTTATTGAAATGATGACTGGTGAGATAATTCCCTGCATCATCTCAATTTTACCCTTGCTTTTGTCCAAGAGAGACTTTCCTTGGTGTAAAGAGGCAAATTGGTTTATATCAGCACCTGTGTGATATGATGCTCAATCTTTAGTTCCTCTTGGTGCATAAATAATTAAGGAATTTTATTCTTGAATGTCTTTTTGTAACAACAATTTTATCCATTTCATAGATCAGCTTCGATTATATGCACATCTTTCTGTTGATATAGAGCTTAATATTGATTTTGCATTTCTTAGAGAGGTTGGATCATTTCTCTGTCATTACACTTCAACCTTGCCATGAGTTAGCCTTTGACTTTCAATGTTGTCTCACCAGATCTTGTAACTTGATAGCTGAAGATTACAATGGAAACTGCTTAAGCCATTTTACTGATAAAATAGAAACCCCTGCTTCTGCCTCTAGGTTAAGTTCTGCGGGCAGTCCATCCCCTTTAAGGCTAACACTTCAGTATTTATTTATTGTATCATTTCTCATTCTTAGCGAGGTTATATCCTGTGTTGCGATTCTTTCACTTGTATATGGCTTTGGTATAACATTTTCTCCCACTTCTTACTTTTGTCAGCAATTTTAAATGACAGACAAATTTTGAAATGGTTTGTTTTTTATCAGTTGTGAGACTCTGCTCCACCTGTTGGATATTCTTCTCACTTGTACAGTTTGTTACTGCAACTTTGACAATAGTTCAAGATGGCAGTTTTTGCACTCCTCCTCATTTTAGCAGGCTTAAAATTTGGTGCACTTTCTTATGACCTATGTACTGAATGTTGTCATTTGATCTCCTCCATATGAACTCATCGTCTCTGTGAACAAATGCCTGATTTTTTTTGAAGATCATTTTGCCTCATGATTTGTACTTCTTTTCTTAATGTTAAATTTTCTCTTGCCTGTAAGAGTTCTAATAATGCTTCGTCTAGGACCCCAACTACTATTCAATCACAAATCAATTCCTCCCTTAAAATTCCATAATAGTAGTTTCTTATCAGTCTGCATATGTTATTGATGAAAGAATCCATGCCTTTAACTGGACTATGTTTTATCTTGGTAAATTTTGCCCCTTCTACAATTACATTCCAGCAAATGCTGAAATATGAATCAAATACCTCCAGGACTTCTTCATAAGAAACTTAAGTCTGTAAATCCCTACCTTGCAGTCACATCATCAGCAATAGGTCCAACCATATAAAGTAGTGTACTGACCTGATCCTTCCCAATCTATTTTGATAGAAAACAGAAACAGTTCTGTATCTCATGAACCTGCTTCTCCAATTCTGCCAGCTTTGGGCTTATTGTGAGCTTTCAGAATTCCAAAATAGTCCTGGGAATGGGAGTATGCATTCCACGCTGCTATTAAACTTTAGAATTATTGCCAACTGGTGTTGCTTGCTGTTTTGGGCCCTGCTCACTGACACCTGGTCTCTGATCCTGTGTCTCAGCTTGCACTTGCAGATCTTGCAATGCTCCAACATTTTGATGAGTTTTGAATCTTTTCCTGTTATCTTTCTTTCAAGGATCTCTTGACTTGTCACATCTGTAGTTCTTCCTTGAAGTTTTCAGGGTCTTTTTATGCCCTGTCTGCCAACAGCAGATTTGAGTAAACTGTTTGCCAGCTTAGTTGGGTTTCTTTTCTTCTGGGCTTCAGAAATAAGCTGATCAGAACTGTAGTTTGTTAAGACAGGGTTTTTTTTGGGACTTATCTTGTTTTCCCAAAGTTAGGTGCTTGAGACTGTAGTTTGTTAAAGTCATTACTCTTTACTGACAGCTATTGTGTAGATTTTGAGATCTGTGCATGAGGTTGGAATTGCTGCTTCCTCCAGATCACTGTCACTCAATCTTGTGATGTTACATCATTATGTGCTACTGATGTTATTTGTAGTGTTATGGTGTTCAGGATTGAAAAGGTTAATTTTCAAACCAATCAGCAACACACTGTAAAGATCTGAATTTCTAACTCATTCTAATAGCAACTGAATCTACATCAATGTACCTCTTGTTTAGGTAATTATTCCCATCCAGAGGGTGTACGTTTTTCACTTTTTGACCTAATACACTTTGTGTACTCCAAAGATATGTGCTGGTTAGGTTGACTGGCCATGCTAAATTGTCAGGGGGACAATTAGGGTCCATGATTGGGGTTGCGGGAGTACAGCCTGGATAGGATTGCTGTCCATGTGTGCTTGATGGGCCGAATGGCCTTCTTATGCACTGTAGGGATTCTATGATTCAGTGGTTGGTGGCTGCACATAGAAAATTTTATATATTTTATTTCTTTATCACTACTCCTTTTCTTAAGATGTATTTTATCACCATCACTGGCAAGGAGTTTTAGGTCCCTCTTAACTGGTGGCATATTACAGTTCTGCCAAAGTAAACAAAAATTTTGATGGTCCACCACATCTGCTGATGGGAGACATACCATAAAGGCATTGTAAAATCCTGGGCTGTTATAGTTTTTTACATTCCCAGAATATTCATAGTCTCTGCTGTGCCCTGTTCGAGGTTTGGGGCATTGGTAGCAGCCAAGTAGGAAAAAGCTTAGCGGAAGATGTCTTACATTTTATGTTTATTTAAATTTCTGATTCACTGTTGAATTGCATGAACAGATCAGGCAAATCTTCTAGTTTTATTTGTCGTTTGACAGTACACTGCTTGATGTATTTTATAAAATTTAATGCTGATATGAATGCATTAATCTGAAATTTTAATGTTACTACTAAAGTAGTTCACAAAGGTTTTTTGTATAAATATGTTAAGCATTGCAATATCAGTGGAAATTGCCCCGTTCACGCCACTAGTCAAAAATCAACGGTCATAAGTTTATTCAGTTTTTGCTATCTAAAGTGTACTGGGCTGTGGCTCAATAATAACATCCTGAGTCAGCATGTTGTGGTTTCAAAATCCAATTTGAGCACAAAATCTAGGCTGACCTTTCATCACTCTTCAGTCTAATATTGAAAGAATGCTGCATTGTTAGAGATGCTGTCTTTCAGATGAACCATTCAACCGAAGCTCTATCTGCCTTGTGAGATGGAAATAAAAGATCCCATGACATTATTCCAGGAAGAATAAGGAAGTTCTTCCTGGTATCCTAACCAATATTTATCCTTCAATCACCATCACTAAAACAGGATGTCTGGGCAGATATCTGAGTGTTTATGAAGGCATGTGGGATGAAAATCCTTACATCAAAACAGTGTCTAAACCTCAGAAATGTTTCATTTATTGTACAGTGATGTGAGACATACTGAAGTCACAAAAGGTGTTATCTAAACACAAGTATTTACTTCTGTTAAAAGTTATTGCAATGGACTGGAAACAATCTGAGAACATTTCCCACCAATGTTTAATCATAATTGGAAGAATCTGCCTCAGACTTTGGGTAACGGGAATCATTAAAAAATATTTCTTAATTCTGAGTCCTTTATTTAAAATGTTCCAAATATTCCTAATGTTCTTACACTATCTTTTCCTAAAGTACATTACAAGGAAGCAATCATTGCCTGCATAACTATTACAGTCTTCCTTTATGTAAATATACCAATCATACACAGGGATTGGTGAGAGAATAATGTGAGCTCTTTATTTCAAGATATGTCTATATCCAGATAAGTTAGCTAGGAGGCTCAGAACAGCACATCTTATCTCTTCCCTACTGTGTGCAGATTGACTACAAGCCACAGAACAGCCTGTCAAGTTGTGTAATGAATGAGAATAGTCTTAAGATACAATCCCTTAAAGCTACATGCCATCATATTAAACAATAACAAGTCACCAGATTTCAAGATCATTCATTGTATATGAATTTGCTTGAGTCATTTCTGTGTGATGTGATAAGGTACATGACAAAAGTGATTAACATATTCATTTGAAACTCTCCCAATTATTTCAATAAAAAAATTAGAATGGGCTGAAAATTCAATAGTGCCAGCTTATGTGCACAGGAATTGTTACATGAGATTACCCAACATGTGATTGTGATGATGCAGTCTTAAAGGTGATCTATCTGTAGATAAGCATTGGAAATGTCTCAGAAAAGTTTCCTCACAAGAAATAAGCAGGACACAATGAATTAATCTAGTTTTGCTGAAGCAGCATTGGAGGCCAAACTCCAGGAATTGGAAAGAAGGGAAGAAGTCATATTTCTGCAATGGGTTGTCCTCAAAGAACATGCTGCCAAAGGAATTGGAGCAGACAGTCTTAGAAAATATTTCACCCTCATTCTGCAATCTAGTATGATGCACAAGCTGCAAATAGTGTCACTATGGACTTCTCGCTTTACAACCTCAAAATACTGCCTGGTCCACTAGTATGGCTTCACAATGGAGGGTGTGAATAAAAAAAAAAGTGCGGTTTAGGTTGATTAGCCATGGTACATAGTTCTTTAATGTTAGGAGGATGTCAGGTATATTAGTAGGATAAATATGTGGGGTTACAGGGATAGGTCCTGGGTGGGATTGTTTTTGGTGCAGGCTCAACGGAATGAATGGCCTCCTTCTGCACTGTAGGGATTCCATGGTTCTATGATTCTATCCTAATAGAGGACCATTGAAGAAGAAGCAACATCACTTGTTCTGACATTTACAGCTAATACCTCAGACATCGACGCTGTATGCATTTTAAAAGGTAGTGTGGAAGCGGCATCTTTACATCATGAATCACCAAGTGGCATGTTGGCACAGTGGTTAGCACTGATGCCTCATAGCATCAAGGACCCGGGTTAAATTCCAGCCTTGGCTCACTGTCTGTGTGGATTTTGCACAAATTTCATGTGTCTGCATGGGTTTCCTTTAAGTGCTCCAGTTTCCTCCCATGCTCCAAAAGTTGAGTCAGCCATGGTAAATGGCAGTAAGGGTTACAGAGACAGGGGAGAGAGGAGGCCTTGGGAGGGAGGTCTTTCAGAAAGTTGGTGCAGACTCAATTGGCAGGACAGTCTCTTCTTGCATTGTAGGGATTCTAAGGTTTTATGAAGGGGTTGCAGTCAGAAAGTATTGTGTGTTCGAGCACCCTGGACAGAAAAGTCACAGATGAATTCTATGACAGAGGATTTGGATGAGAACTTCATTGGCACAGCATTTAGGAAAAGGCTAATGAGTATTTTTACAGAGATCCTTGCTGAAGTGGTAAGACAGCTACTTTACGGAGCACAGAGGAATCCAGATTTGGTACAAGGTTTCACTCAGCCATGGTTGCAGCCATTATGTTTAAAATAAGCGGATTGGTGCTCTGTGAAAATAGAGGGAAAAAAGAATTTCAGATGATTCGTGAAATGTTGCGCACAAAAATTCTATGGATAATTTCAGGACATTCTTTGTTGCTGCATATTCTTTTACCACAAGAGGGCAGCATCTATAATGCTATTGGCATAACTGGAGACCACGGTGTATTTAATAGCTGCTGGAGTTAAGTAATTGGAACTCAAGAAAGTCAGCTGCATAATTTAAAATAAACTACTGCTGACATATGTTGAGGTACATGTTAATCTTTATCACCTGGGCGTGAAGAAACGCCTAGCTGAAATCTAGTTGAGAGGATTATAGGCCCCTTTTGATTTGATTTGATTTGTTATTATCACATGTATTAATATACAATGAAAAGTATTGTTTCTCGCACGCTATACAGACAAAAGACACCATTCATTGAGAAGGAAAGGATAGAGTGCAGAATGTAATGTTACAGTCATAGGGTGGAGACAAAGATCAACTTAGTGCGAGGTAAGTCCATTCAAAAGTCTGTCAGCAGCAGGGAAGAAGCTCTTCTTGAGTCAGATGAGTCTTATAAAGTCATTTGGATTTTCTTTAATTTAAATGGAGAGAAAATCAGGCGAGCTCTATTCCAAGTGAGTGACCATCCCTGCAAAGTTTTCCTCTTTGCCCTCTGACCAGGTGATATTTAATGCCCAGTCATTAAAGTAAAAGATCAACGTAATGATGAATAAGGTTATACACATCCCTCTAACCTGTGCTCAATATTCCTTCCACCCACATTGTTAGTCACTTTAAGACTTGAATAGCAGGTTAGGTGTAAGGATTCACATTCTAATCAGCAATCTGTGACTGTCTGTGCTGATGTGTGTGCTTTTGGAGACCAGAACATCTCATTCACCTGACAAAGGTTACAAAGGCCGAAAGCTAGCAGATTTACTATCAAATAAATCAGTTGGATTTAAAACTGGTGTTGCCAGACTCTTACTGAGTTTTCCCACAGAATACACAGGATAAATGTTTGTTAGAGTTTCACCATCGGGGGCATTCATGACCACGTAGAAGAAGAGGGGAGGTGGTAATGTGAGTGGACTAGTAATCCAGAGACCCGTAACCAATGGATCAAATCTAAACTCATGCCCCTAGTAATAAATGGTGGTGAACAATTAAATGACTCAGTGATGGGGGAGCAAAGCATATCAGTGCAAAATGGAAAGCCAAAGCATTTGCTGCCATCTTCAGTCAGAAGTGCAGTGTGGATGATCCATCCTGGCCTCCTCCGGAGGTCCCCATTATCACAGATGCCTGTCTTCAGTCAATTCAGTTCATGCCAAATGATATCAATGATTGGCTGAAGGCACTGGATATTGCAAAGCTAATGGACCCTGACAATATTCTGGCAATAGTACCGAAGACTTGTACTGTAGAACTTGCCACTCCCCAAGCCAAGTTGTTCCAGTACAGCTACAACACTGGCATCTACCCTGCAATGTGGAAAATTGCCCAAAACTGCCTGACCATTAAAAATAGGACAAATACAACTTGGCCAATTACTGGCCCATTAGTCTACTCTCAATCATCAGCAAAATGATAGAAAGTGTCATTGACACTGCTATCAAATGTCACTTACTTAACTGTTCACTGATGCTCAGTCTGAGTTCTGCCATGGTCATTCACCTCCTGACCTCAGCACAGCTTGGCCCAAACATGGACAAAAGAGCTGAAAAGAGGTGAGGTGACATTGACTGTCCTTAACCAAATGAGGCATCAATAAATCCTAGCAAAACTGGAGTCAATAGGAATCAGAGGGAACACTCTCCACTGATTGGAGTCATACCTAGCACAAAGGAAGATGGTTGTGGTTGATGGAGGCCAAACATCTCAATGTCATGACATTGATATAGGAATTCCTCAGATTTAATGTCCTAAGCCCAACCACCTTCATCTACTTCATCAATGACCTTTCCGCTGGCATAAGGTCAGAAGTGGGGATGTTTGGAGATGATTGCATAATGTTCAGCACCATTGTAACTTCTCATATACAGAAGCAGTTCATACGTAGCAAGACCTGGAAACATTTAGGCTTAGACTGATTTAAATTCATGGCCCTAGTAATAAATGGTGGTGAACAACTCAACAAATCACTGGAGGGGGAGGCTATACTAAATATCCCCATCCTCAATGATGGGGGAGCACACCATATCGGTGCAAAATGGAAAGCTGAAGCACTTGCTGCCATCTTCAGTAGACGTGTAGAGTGGTTGATTCATCCTGGCTTCCTCCGCACAAGTGCCAGACAATGACCATCTTCAACAGGAGAGAATCTAACCATCTCTTCTTGACATTCAAAGGCATTACCATTGTTGAATCCCTCCACTATCAGCATTCTGGGGCTTACCATTGTGCAGAAACTTAACGGGGTCAACCACAAAAATACTGTGGCTACAAGGGTAGGTCAAAAGTTGGGAATTGTATGGAGAGTAATCCGTGTCCTCACACCCCAAAGCCTCTGTGCACCATCCAAGGAACCAATTATGCGTGTGATGGAATATTCTCCACTTGCCTGGATGAATGCAGCTCCAGCATTACTCTGGACACTATCCAGGGCAAAGCAGCCCACTTGACTGGCACCATATTCTCCATATTAAACATTCACTCCCTCCAGCACTGATGTACAGTGACAGCAGATTGTAGCATTCACAAAATGCACTGCTGCAACTCACCAAGAATCCTTCGACCAGCACCTTCCAAACTTGCAACTTCTGCCACCCAGAAGGACAAGGACAGCAGATATCTGTGAACATTTCCATCTGGAAGTTCCCCTCCAAATCACTCACTAAGCTGAGTTGGAAATGTATTGCTGCTCCTTCACTGTTTCTGGGTCAAGGAAACTCACTTCCTTATAGATGTTGTTACAGAATATCGACTGCAGCAGTTCAAGACAGCTAGCTCATCACCACCTTCTCAAAGACAATTAGGGATGGACAATAAATGCTGGTATAGCCAGCAATGCCACATCCCAGGAATGAATAGAAAAGTACTGTATTCCCACAGTACTGAAACTATTCTTTGTCAAGGGAAAGATGCATTATATATTAATGCACTTACATTATCAGAGTTTTAGTTGAGAAGGAGCTTCTGAATATTCAAACAAATTCATTCATTTTTCATTCCGGGTGCTTTTTGCATCAAATGCTGAAAAGTAAAACTAAAATGTGCAGAAAGGTGTAATAGTCTCCTAGAGACACAGAAAGGGACTATTTAGTCCATCAGATCTGTGTTTGCTCTCTGTAGAACAATCTAATCAGTCCCATCCCCTCCTTTTATCTGCTGAGCCATGAACAAAGTTTATTTCCCTCAAGTGCTCATCCAATTTCCTTTTGAAATCATTCACTGTCTCCACATCCAATATCCTTACAGGAAGTAAGTTCCAGATCCTTAACAATTGCTGAGTAAAAATGTTCTTTCTGACAACTGCCCTGCATTCCCTTCTCAAAAACTTAAATATGTTCCTTAGTCCTTGTACTGTAAGTGAATAAGAACTCTACCATCTCTAAACCTGCCATCATTTTGTGCCCCAATAACAAAATTGCTTCTCTTCAAATTGCTTTACTCCAAGGTCAACAACTCCAGCTTCTCCAGTGTAATATTGTAATTAAAATTTACCAGCATTTGGATAAATCTCATCCTTCCTAAAATGTGATAACCTGAACTGGATGCAATGCCTTAGTTGTGGTTGAAGCAGAGATTCATAGAGCTTGAAAATAATTTTGCACTCAACACCTCTATTCATGAGGCTCAAGATCCCATATGTATTGCTAACTACTCTCGCAGTATGTCCTACCTATGTCAAATTTGCATGCAGAAGCACCCCCAGGTCCCTCTACACATTTCACAACTTACTCCAGGGAGTTTGTCACCACCAATGCATCTTGCCAGTTTTATTTCGGAATACTTGGCCAATGGGAAAGGAGCATGGAGAAATACAGCTTCAGAAAACTTGGAAGCAGTGAAACAAGTTTGATAGGAAAGGAGATTTAACTAGCATTTGATTCAATGAAGTGTCAGAATGATCAGCTCCTTACTACTCAAATTGTACTACCCACTGGAGGTATGGAGAAAGGATAGTGTCAGCATTGGTTAGGGCTTTAAATCCTTATGCCATTAGCTCCTTCCAGTGGAGATTCCCCAGGAACTGGTCAGTTTTCTGCACACTGGTATCCACGTCACAAGAGTTTGGCACATTGAAGCTCATTTTGTTTTTATGAGAGAGCAGCATTAAGAACAGGGTATGAAGGAGGAATTTTAAACAGATGCACCATCTCTGCAGGACCTCACCGAGTTTTTTGCATTGCAGTTTGCGCTACTGTAGAAAATATATTATCATTCCTAAGTAGGCTTGGAGATACAAAAAAAAGTGTTTGCTGAAATATAAACAGAAAGAGTTATGAATATTCAATAGGTCATGCATCATCAATGAAGACACAGAGAGAGAAATGGAATTAATATTTCAAATGGTGACCTTTCAATGCTCCTAACAGCACTGTGGAGGTGCCTATACCATGTGGACCATTGCGCTTCAAGGGGGTATTTCATCATGGGAAATTAATAATAGACAATAAATGTTGGACTAGCCAGCAATGCCCATATCCAATGAAAGAATAAAAATAAATGATGATCTTCTATTTCCGTCACCAGAGTTTCTGTCTGATCTGCTGAGTATTTCTAGTGCATTCTGTTTTTATACAGGATTAGAGATAATTTTGTTTAATTTTATGGTGACTTTTAAAAGAACATAAGAACATAAGGAATTGGAGCAAGCCATCCAGCCCCTCGAGCCTGCCCCGCCATTCAATAAGATTATGGCTGATCTGTAGTGGTTCAGTACCACTTTCCCGCTTTCTCCCCGTAACCCTTAATTCCCTTGTCAATTAAAAACCTATCCACTCTTGACTTGAACATATTCAGTGAGGAAGCCTCCACCACCTCATCAGGCAGAGAATTCCAAAGATTCACCACCCTTTGCGTGAAGAAACTCTTCTGCAACTCCAATCTGAACCGCCCCTCCCCCCTCCTCTTAATCTTGAGGCTGTGCCCCCTAGTCCTGCTATCTTTGCTAAGCCAGAAGAGTCTCTCAACCTCTACCCTTTCCACCCCTTCATTACCTTATATGTCTCTATAAGATCCCCACTCAGCCTTCTAAACTCCAAAGAGTACAAACCTAGCCTATTCAGTCTCTCCTCATAATCCAGTGCCCTCATTTCTGGGATCAGCCTAGTAAACCTTCTCTGCACCCCCTCCAACGCCAATATATCCCTTCTCGAATGCGACGACCAAAACTGCACACAGTACTCCAGCTGTGGCCTCACCAGCATCCTATACAGCTGCAATAGAACCTCCCTACTTTTATATTCTATCCCCCAGCTATAAAGGCCAACATTGCAATAGCCTTCTTAATCACCTGCTGCACCTCCATACTGTGTTTTTTCGTTTCGTGCACAAGGACCCCTAGGTCCCTCTGCACCATCGCATGCTGCAGCTTTTCGCCAATTAAATAGTAATCCTTCCTACCGTTATTCCTACCAAAGTGGATAACCTCACACTTGCTAACATTATACTCCATCTGCCAGGTCCTCGCCCACTCACTCAACCTATCCAGATTCCCTTGCAGGCTTTCCACACCCTCCATGCAATTTGTTTTTCCACTCATCTTCGTGTCATCAGCAAAATTCGTCACCCTGCATTCTACCCCTTCCTCCAGATCATCTATGTAAATGGTAAATAGTTGAGGCCCCAGCACCGATCCCTGGGACACTCCACTAGTCACCAGCTGCCAATCAGAATAGCACCCATTAATACCTACCCTCTGCTTCCTATTAGACAACCGATTCTCTATCCAGTCTAACACCCTACCCCCGACTCGCTGCACCTTAACCTTCTGCAGCAATCTTTTGTGAGGCACCTTATCAAACGCCTTTTGGAAATCCAAAAACACCACATCCACCAATTCTCCTCTATCTACCGCATTAGTCACTTCCTCATAGAACTCCAATAAATTCGTCAAGCACGACTTCCCCTTAACAAATCCGTGCTGCGTCTGTCTGATCAAACCGATCATATCCAGGTGCCTCGTTGTTTCTGCTTTGACGACAGATTCAAGCATTTTTCCGACTACAGATGTTAAACTAACCGGCCTATAATTCCCTGCCATCTGTCTGCTATCTTTTTTAAACAGCGGCGTAACATTAGCCGTTTTCCAATCTTCCGGCACTTTTCCGGGGTCCAGCGAATTCTGAAAGAATTATTTTGTAATTCGAGTAACATGAGCATTTGAGCACAAACATTTTGGGTCCCAGTACAATAATTCCAAGGCTTGAAATGTTAGGGAATATCTTGCAATACACTTCAGAGAAATTGAGCAGAAAAATCATCATTTCTACAACACAGCAGAGGTCAGAAGCAGCACCAAGCAGTTTGATGAAGGAGATCAACTGCTTCTACAGATGATGAAGTGCGGTGATGATTCTGGACCAGCTAAAATAAGGAATCCTGTGAGAATAGTACATCAGGTTTGATTGACAAATTCTTCTTCTGAGGCCTAAATACAAGGTTTTCAATTACTATACATATGGGTTGCCGAAGGTGGTTTGTTCTTTTTGCTTATTTTATTTATTGTTTTATCTCTTTCTTTTTGTTTATTTCTAGACACATTCAAGCAAGTACAAGGGGGAAAAATAGAAAGCATAGGCAATTGGGATTAAAGTAAATAGCTCCAGTGTGATCAAATGTACTCTTATAGTGCGGAAAGTTCTACTTGTAAAAAGAAATTTTCAATTTTTAATAGAGTAATTCTGCTAATGTTGTGTCAACCATGTAATGATTATGTTGACTATGTTCTCCCTCTGACCCCTTTCTTTTCATGTATCATCACAGTATTCTGAGTGATAGCTGAGCATGGTTAGAGGGAATTCTGAACTGTCATACAGACTCAAAATGTTAACTGTAAAATCCACAGATTCTGCCAGACCTGCTGACTTTTTCCAGCATTTTTTTGTTTCTGTCCCCACAGGGTATATTTCTGGGCTGATGGTTTATTATCTACATGTATCAATTATTCCAGCTTTTAAAAAGAAATGCATTCGTTCCTGGGGTCTCAGCATTGATGACAAGACCAACATTGTTCCCAACCCTAATTGTCCTGGAGAAGATGGTGGTGAGCTGCTTTCTTGAATCCATGTGGTATAGATACACCAACAGTTGGTGAGTGGCTCGGAGGGAAACTTTCAGGTGAGGGTATTTCTATGAATCCGCTGCTCATGTCCTTCTAGGTGGTAGAAGTTGCATTTCAAAAGAGTCTTAACAAGTTGCTGCAATGCAGCTTGTATTATGATACACACAGCTGCCGTGTATATTGGTAGTGTAGGGAGTGAACATTTAAAGTGATGGATGGGGTGCCAATCACGCAGGCTCTTTGGATGTATGGCACTGAGTTTATCAATTGTTGTTGGAATGCACCCATTGAGGCAGGTGAAGAGTATTTTATCACCTTCTAGACTTGTGCTTTGTAGATGATGAACAGGCTTTGGGGAATCACGTAGAGAGTTATTGGCTGTAGAATTTCAAACCCCTGCTGCTTCTGACCTCTGCTGTGTTGTAGAAATGATGATCTTGTAGCCACAATATTTATTTGGCTGGTTCAGCTCAGTCTCTGATTAATGGTAGCCCCCAGATGTTAATACTGGGGATTCATGATGGATTGTATATGGAAAAAGCTTATTAAGTTGTGGTAAATAGAGGATTGGGAATATTTTACAATGTAGCAACAGAGAACCAAGAAACTTATGAAAAAAAGGAAAATAGAATATGAATGTAAACCAATAAAAAACATCAAATGAATTGTGAAAGTTGTTGTAGCAGTGGAAGGCAACCTGCAACTTGGGAACCACATTTGGTCCATCTTGGCTCTGAATGCGGCCCACAAAACATTTTGTTAACTGTTGCCCCATGTGCAGGGTTGTCATGTTCAATTGATTTCCACCCTCATAATTTTTATTCCACCAGTATGATTGAAGTGAGATTCATGTAAAGCAAGGATAAGTGAAGTGAGGTGCATGCTGATTGCACATAACATTAACTGTGAGAGCCATGTGCTCCTGCTGCTTCCAAAGTGAAAATATTTCTTTTATTTTTTAACCATTGGAAGTTGATAGTCCTCTTAATATATGAATGATTAAGCATTTTCTATAACTTATGAAATACTTGGTGTGTATTAAATGTACTTAGTCTTATTCACAGGATCATGGTTAGTGAAAAAGCTTGATTTCAGTCTTGTGGTCCACTGAGATGAAGGAGACCCACTTTTGTGGCTCAGTCACCAGCTGAGGTTGCCCATCACTGTTCTGTAAGTATGTGAAAAGGAAATGCTTAGCTGAGACAAATATGGTTCCATTACAGGTAGAGTCAGGATAATTTATAATGGAGAATAGAGAAACATCAGAGATGCTAAAAGGCTGTTTCTGTTTTTACTGAGGAAGGTACAATAAATCTCCCTGCATTAGAAAACCAAAGAACTAGGGTGAATGAGGAATTGAAGGAAATTAGTAAGGAATGTATATTGGTGAAATTAATGGGACGAAGATTGGTAAGTTCTAGGACCTGATATTCTACGTCCTGGAGTTTTGAAAGAAGAAGCTATGGAGATAGTGGATACATTGATGATTAACTTCCAAAATTCTATAGATTCTGGAAAGGTTCCTGGAAGGTAAAAAATGTCATGTCACTATTTTAGAAGGGAGTAAGACGGAATGCAGGGAATTACAGACGTGTGAGCCTTACTTTGGTAGTAGGGAAAATGCTAGATGTTGCTACAAGAGAAGTGATAAATGGAGATTTAGATCATAATGACCTGATTGGGCATAGCCACTGTGGATTTGTGTGGGAAATTATGTTTGATTAAGCTGGTGGAGTTTTTTGAGGATGTTAGTAAGACTTAGTTAGTTGGACTTTAGTAAGGTATTTGATAAGGTGGCCCATGGAAGACTTCTGCAGAAAATGCAGATGTATGGGATAGAGGGTGATTTAGCTAATTGGGTTAGGAATTGGCTAGCAGATAGAAGACAGAGGGTGGTGGTTGATGGGAGATATTCATCGTGGAGTTCGGTGACAAGTGGTGTACCTCAGGGGTCTGTTTTGGGGCCCCTGCTGTTTGTAATTTTTATAAATGATCTGGATGAGGGTATTGAAGGATGGATTAGTAAATTTGCAGATGACACTAAAGTCGGTGGAGTGGTAGATAGTGAAGAGGGGTGTTATAGTTTGCAGAGAGACTTGGACAAGTTGCAGAGCTGGGCCGAGAGGTGGCAAATGGAGTTTAATGTGGAAAAGTGTGAGGTAATGCACTTTGGCAGGAATAATAAATGTGTAGAGTATAGGGCTAATGGTAGGATTCTTAGTAGTCTTGATGAACAGAGGGATCTTGGGGTGTATGTGCATAGATCCCTGAAAGTAGGCAGTCAAGTCGAGAAGGTTGTTAAGAAGGCATATGGAGTCTTAGCTTTTATTGGTAGGGGGATTGAATTTCGGAGCCGCAACGTCATGTTGCAACTGTACAAAACTCTAGTGCGGCCGCACTTGGAGTATTGTGTGCAGTTCTGGTCCCCACATTATAAGAAAGATGTGGAGGCATTGGAGAGGGTACAGAGGAGGTTTACCAGGATGTTGCCTGGTATGGAGGGCAGGTCTTATGCAGAGAGGCTGAGGGATTTGAGGTTGTTTTCGTTAGAAAGGAGGCGGCTAAGAGGGGACCTTATCGAAACATATAAGATGATTAGAGGTTTAGATAGGGTGGACAGTGATAGCCTTTTTCCTAGGATGGAGAAAGCTAGCACGAGGGGACACAGCTTTAAATTAAGGGGTGATAGTTATAGGACGGATATCAGAGGTAGGTTCTTTACCCAAAGGGTGGTTCGGGAGTGGAATGCCCTGCCTGCAGCAGTTGTAGATGCGCCAAGTTTGGTGGCGTTTAAGAGGTTAGTTGATAAGTATATGGAAGAGAAGGGAATGGTTAGTTTGGAGGGGCATTGCTTTTTATATTGGTCGGCGCAACATCGAAGGCCGAAGGGCCTGTTCTGTGCTGTAATGTTCTATGGTCTATGTTCTATGTTCTATGTTATTACAGAATTGATCAAGGGAATTGGTGGACATAGTGATCACTTTTCTTCCATCCCACTGTGCTAATCTTTTAGAACAGCAAGCCAGCAGAATCTGATGGAGGGTGATGTGTGGGATTGGTGAGTTCTACTACCTGCAAGGTCAAGGGCTGTAGGTGTGTAGGAACACCTCTACCTCCAAGTCATCCATCATGCAGACTGAGATATACAGATATATATGTATATATCATCATTGCTTCATCATTACTGGGTCCTAATCCTGACTTTAGTATCAAACAACACTGTGGCAGCAACTTCACCATATGGGTTTCAGAGGATTAAGAAGAAAGTTCTTAAGGGACAGGAATGGATGTTGCAGGTTCCGGGGTACAAATGCTTTAGTCGGAGTAGAGAAGGAGGTAGAAGGGGGGGAGGAGTGGCATTATTGGTCAAAGACTGTATCACGGTGATAGAAAAGAAGTTTGATGAGGACTTGTCTGTTGAGGTAGTATGGGCTGAGATTAGAAACAGGAGAGGAGAGGTCACCCTGTTGGGAGTCTTTTACAGACCTCCTAATAGTTCTAGAGAGGTTGAGGAAAGGATTGCGAAGTCAATTCTGATTAGGAGTGAAAGTAGTAGGGTAATTGTGATGGGGGACTTTAACTTTGCTAATATTGATTGGAATAGCTATAGCTGTAGCTCGTTAGAGGGGTCAGTTTTCGTACAAAGTGTGCAGGAAGGTTTTTTGACTCAGTATGTAGATAGGCCAACTAGAGGTGAGGCTACATTGGATTTGGTGCTGGGCAATGAGCCAGACCAGGTGTTAGGCTTGGAAGTTAGTGAACATTTTGGTGATAGTGACCACAATTCGGTTACGTTCACCTTAGTAATGGACAGGGATAGGCATGAAGCTGGGGGCAGTAGTTATAGCTGGGGGAAGGGTAATTATGAGGCCATCAGGAGAGAATTAGGGTGCATAGATTGGACTAGGAAACTACAGGGACTGGGAACATCTGGAATGTGGAGCTTATTCAAGGAGCAGCTGCTGCGAGTCCTTGATAAGTATGTCCCTGTCAGGCAGGGAGGAAATGGTCGAGTAAGAGAGCCTTGGTGTACGAAAAAAGTTGATTTGCTGGTTAAGAAGAAAAAGGAGGCTTATGTCAGGATGAGGCTGGAAGGCTCAGTTAGTGCAATGGATAGCTATAGATTAGCCAGGAAGGAGGTAAAATGTGAATTGAGGAGAGCTAAGAGGGGACACGAGAAGATGTTGGCTGATAGGATTAAGGAGAATCCTAAAGCTTTCTTTCGATATGTTAAGAATAGAAGATTGGTTAGGGCAAGATTAGGGCCAGTCATAGATAGCAGTGGGAAGTTGTGCGTGGAGCCTGAAGAGATTGGCGAGGCACTGAATAAATATTTATCTTCGGTATTCACGCAGAGTGCTGGAAATGTAGCTGTGGAGAGCACTGAGGTACAGGGTTGCAAATTGGGGAGTATTGTAGTAGATAGGGAGGATGTGTTAGAAATTCTCGAGGGTTTGAAGTTGGATAAGTCCCCTGGGCCGGACGGGATTGACCCTAGGATTCTCTGGGAGGCAAGAGAGGAGATTGCAGAGCCTCTGGCTCTGATCTTCAGGTCCTCGTTGGTTACGGGTGTGGTTCCGGAGGACTGGAGGATAGCGAATGTGGTTCCATTGTTTAAGAAGGGAAGAGAGACCTTCCAGGGAATTATAGGCCAGTGAGTCTTACTTCTGTTGTGGGCAAGGTATTGGAGAGAATTATTAGGGATAGGATTTATAGTTATTTAGAGAGAATTGAATTGATTGGGGATAGTCAGCATGGTTTCGTGAAGGGTAGGTCATGCATTACTAACCTCATTGAGTTTTTTGAGAAAGTGACCAGAGAGGTGGATGGGGGTAAGGCGGTTGATGTAGTATATATGGACTTTAGTAAGGTATTTGATAAGGTAGCCCATGGTAGACTTCTACAGAAAATGAAGATGTGTGGAATAGAGGGTGATTTAGCTAATTGGATTAGGAATTGGCTGGCAGATAGAAGACAGAGGGTGGTGGTTGATGGGAGATATTCATCGTGGAGTTCGGTGACAAGTGGTGTACCTCAGGGGTCTGTTTTGGGGCCCCTGCTGTTTGCAATTTTTATAAATGATCTGGATGAGGGTACTGAGGGATGGATTAGTAAATTTGCAGATGACACTAAAGTCGGTGGAGTGGTAGATAGTGAAGATGGGTGTTATAGTTTGCAGAGGGACTTGGACAAGTTGCAGAGCTGGGCCGAGAGGTGGCAAATGGAGTTTAATGTGGAAAAAGGTGAGGTAATGCACTTTGGCAGGAACAATAAATGTGTAGAGTATAGGGCTAATGGTAGGGCTCTTAATAGTGTTGAGGAACAGAAGGATCTTGGTGTATGTGTCAATAGATCCCTGAAAGTAGGCAGTCAAGTGGATAACGTTGTTAAGAAGGCATATGGAGTCTTAGCTTTTATTGGTAGGGGGATTGAATTTAGGAGCCGCAGCATCATGTTGCAACTGTACAAAACTATAGTGCGGCCGCACTTGGAGTATTGTGTGCAGTTCTGGTCGCCACATTATAAGAAAGATGTGGAGGCATTGGAAAGGGTACAGAGGAGGTTTACCAGGATGTTGCCTGGTATGGAGGGCAGGTCCTATGATGAGAGGTTGAAGGATTTGAGGTTGTTTTCGTTAGAAAGGAGGCGGCTAAGAGGGGATCTTATTGAAGCATATAAGATGATTAGAGGTTTAGATAGGGGGGACAGTGATAGCCTTTTTCCTAGGAGGGAGAAAGCTAGCACGAGGGGACACAGCTTTAAATTAAGGGGTATGAGTTATAGGACGGATATCAGAGGTAGGTTCTTTACTCAAAGAGTGATTAGGGAGTGGAATGCCCTGCCTGCAGCTGTTGTAGATGCGCCAAGTTTGGTGGCGTTGAAGAGGTTAATTGATAAGTATATGGAAGAGAAGGGAATGGTTTAGTTTGGAGGGGCATTGCTTTTATTTTGGTCGGCACAACATCGAAGGCCGAAGGGCCTGTTCTGTGCTGTAATGTTCTATGTTCTATGTTCTAAAGTTCACAAGTACCATCTGTTGGGCAATTAAGGATGGGCAATAAATGCTGGATTTGTCAATGACAGCCCAGCATGTGAATGAATGAATACGAAAATAAAGAGTATTACCAAACTCTGAAATTTCTGCATTACTTTCCTTCCTAGAATTTCTACAGTGGTGTTCTGAATGGAGGTTATATGTCATGTGTAGAGGTTGTATGCAGCTCATTATTAGACCTTGAATTCTCCTGCTGAATTGAGATTCTCTTTACAGAGAAAGGTTGCACTGTTCATTGCATGTGGCTCCATTGCGAAGTGAAAAGGCAAAACTCAAGACTGTGCCATCTGATACCATAAATGATATTTGAATAACCTTTATACATAAATTTATATGCTCTGTGCCTTCAGGAAATAATAATTACAAGTTCATGTGGAGGATGAAAAGCATTGATTGTTTGGGCCAAATAATCTGTTTCCATGTTACAATTACCTGGAAATTGCATGTAAAGTTGGGAAGAGTGAAGTTGTAGCCATGATACTTGGTGAACAACCTAGATTGTTATAGATCTCAATCTATAACATTGAGATGTTATAGATTGTGGGAAATTGTGAAACTGAATTTAATAAATTATTTGCAGACCAGCACCAGCAATAAAATACCATTTAAGTAGGTTTATCATGGACAGAAAAGTTGAGTATCAATATATAAAGCCTTTTATAACATGCCAATGATAGCCTGTAAGAGTGGGAGAGATTCCTGGTCAGCCATATAATGGAAAGAAAGTTAGGGGGGGCGATTCTTGCAGCCTGCTGTGCTGCTTTAGTAGTGCAACAGACCAGGCAACATCAGCGGAGGCCATTTAGCAGGTTTTCTGCTGGGTGCCATGACCTCTGCGCATTTCCAGCTCCAAGGTTTTTGGAGTAATCAGCTCCATGCCAGAAATTGGTCTAGAGTTGATTTAAGTATTTAAATCTGATTTCAATTTCATTAGTGGGCCCAGAACTGACGTCTCAGAGTGAATCACTCGATGCATTCTGAAAATACCTCTAAAAAAATTCAGCAGGAATTACTCCAGTTTTCATGTGAATTCTGCACTTAGAATGTTTTTGGGAGAATTGCCCCCAGAATCTCCATACTTACAGCTCTGGATTAAACCGGAAGTGTATGTTTGCCACATCAACCCAGACTTCCTCAGTGAACTGTAACAACCATCCAAGCTGACGTGTTGTTATCAAAGCAAACAATCGCTTCTTGGCCATTTGGCTAAGATCAAGTGTAGTTTTGGCATCCTGAACTTCGTTGAAGTCATGAGATTACACTGAGGCTTCATTTGAAGCAATTTTTTAAAGCGGCATCTCAGCCTTTTATCTGAGATGCAAATGAGATTGAGCCTTGGAGGAGGTGCAATGCCTGCCCCAATCACCTTGGATCATGTAGATCAAGCCCAAGGCAGGAAGTTGCAGGCTGTCTTGTCAGCTTGGATCAGGCATGTCACTTACTGAGACTTTGAATTGGTCTTTGATTGGATTGAATTGGATATAAACAATTGGTTCTCTAAATGAACTCTACCTGTTGTGGCTTGCATCTGATTATACTATGTGCATCTCAGTTGTGAGCTCACTAAGACTGTCTTATCCATGAACTGAAAACTATTATTATAAGAAAGCAAATAATGTCAAGCGGCAAACTTAATATGTGTATCATCTATGGTAATTTCTGATACATCATAACAATCTGAATTGGTTAATAAAATTTAATCACAAATGCAATTTAAAGTGTTCTTTGTTTAGAACATTCATTAAGATATAGCTAACACTTTTTAAATTTTCTTCATACCCCAATTACTCTGGGAATTTCCATGACTCCGGAATGACTTTGATTACTTACCCCTTCAAGAAATTCAAGCAGACATTTTTTTTCAAAGTTTCTTTTATATTCAGTTGGTATCAGAAATCACATTGATCAACTTGCGCAGTCACCAAGTTGCATTTACCTTGTTCAAGTTGGTAGATGTATGCAGAATAAATTTGGATGTTTGGATACTTGGATAGATCTTTGGATGTATGTGAGAATATATCTCTTCTTTTTAAAATAATTTCTGCAATAATGTCTGGGCCTCATTCTGATTTGATTTGATTTGATTTATTATTGTCACATGTATTAGTAGTATACAGTGAAAAGTATTGTTTCTTGCATGCTATACAAAGCATAGAGAAGGAAAGGAGAGATGCAGAATGTAGTATTACAGTCATAGTTAGGGTGGAGACAAAGATCAACTTAATGCGAGGTAAATCTATTCAAAAGTCTGACAGCAGCAGGGAAGCAGAAAATCTAACAGATTGAACCAGAGCATTGTTGGAGAGTTTAAAAGAGTTAGAATAGAGCTTTAGAAATGTAGAACAAGAGTAAAATATAAAATTAGAGAGTATGCTGGGCATAGCTTGCAAGAAGTGCCATTGTACAATTAACATTTCTGGTTCCTAATGTTTCAATTGGAGATTATGCAGTGGTATGTGATAGGTATACCCTCTGCTAATTATTGCAATAAGGTCATTATTTGGCTGCTAATTGGTTGATTCAGCAGCATTTAAACATTTATTTTTTATTGTCTGTTTATCTGTACTATTTGAAAAGCATTTGAAAAGAGAACAGGCACACAAAATCATGAAATAACAGCCAAGCTTTTATAATTCCCCAGGGGTGTGTTGGAAGTTTTGACTGATAAGGAGGGAAACAGAGGTTAAAAAAAAATCAAGTGAAATAGTGCTGGGGCCGGGGGTGGGTGGGTGATCTTTCCATTGCTTATCTACTGCTCCTTATATTTCACCAGTAGTAGGATAAATGTTGGGCAATCTGACCAGCCATGAGTCAATCGAGGCCTCTAAGTTGCCAGCTGATGGACACATGGCTTCCTCTCACCACCTCTGCTATTTAACAGCATCCAAGGTTGTCCATGCCACAAGATGAACCCACCGGCAGTCTGGCAGAGGCTCTGGCCTGGTGGCAGCTAACTTTTGTTCAAGCACACTGCACTCCATTGAGGGCACTCCCAGTGGAAAAGGTTGAAATCATCATTCTGTCCTGACCGGCCCCAGTTAGGACACCCCACTTACCTGGAACCTTGGCCTCCAGCAACACTCCCACCTGGGGACTGACTCCAGTTGTAGTAACGGTCACTGTTCCTGGTGATGCTGGATAGTTGCTAATTTGCAGAATGAGTGGTGCTTATTGGAGGCAGGACATCATCAAGGGACTAGAAGACATATTGTTAGGCACCTAATTGCCATACGGCTGTAAAATCTGGTTGTGCCTTCCAGTGCCAGAGGAAATGTGATTGTTGTCAACTTTTCATCATCTCTGTGTCACATTCAGCCAATATATTTTACTGACAATGTATTAACTCCAATGGAAGTAAAAAAAAAACTCTCCATGAACATGCTGTCAGTGAGTTAAATGAAAGAAATGGATTTTCTTCTTTGTTGTGCCTGGGGGGCACCTATTACATGCTTGTCTCCTTGAAGTTTTGGGATTCCTCCAGTTCAAAATAACTCAGTATGACCATAAGACGTAGGAGTAGAAGTAGGTCACTTGGCCCATTGAGCTCACCATTCAATGAAAATGTGTAGATGCAGTAGGTGCAGTTCCAGTTAACATAGGAAATGGAAGGAACATTTGTAAGCATTTCACCTAATTTTGGCCTCAACTTACATCTTGAATATCGGGATAGAAAGGAGTTTCCAGAATCTACTTCGAGGTGGTTTATGTCAGAGATGTCCTCAAGAGGTATGCCAAAGAAGCAAATTGATACAAGAACAATGAAAATTTGTGAATTATTCCCCATTGGGATGACCTTTGCACCTCAGAATCTTCTGCCTTCTAATTTGCAGCACACTTCTAAGGGATATGCAACTCACCCAACCAGGAAAATCAGTTGAATCCTCCTGCATAGTATTTTGTGTCTTTTGAGTGTCTGGGGGCAGGTGAAGAATGGCAGGGGCAAGATGGAATAGATTCTGATATTTCCCTTCTTAAAGAGTCAAATGCGTAATAACATTTCTATTAAAGAAAGGAGGGAGACAATTGACTATAGACTAGTTTGCCTAACATCTATCATTGGGAAAATGCTAGAATCCATTGTTAAGGAAATATTAGCTGGACATTTAGAAAATCAAAATACAATCAAGGAGAGTTTATTTGGTTTAATGAAAAGGGATTTGTGTTTGATAAACTTACCAAATTCTTTGAGGTTGTAACAAGCGGGGCAGATAAAGGAGAACCAATAAAGCAGCATTTGGATTTCCAAAAGGCATTTGATAAGGTGCCACAGGAAAGATTAATACATACGATAAGAGCTCAGTGTTGGGAAATACAAGTATGGATAGAGGGTCAGCTAACTAAGAGGAAAGATACAGCAGGAGAAATGGATTATTTTCAGGATGGCAAACTGTAACTAGTGGAGAGTACCACAAGGTTCAGTGCTGATGCCTTAACTATTTCAATTTATATTGGTGGCTTGGCTGAGGGGACCAAATGCATTAGAGCCGAATTTGTTGATGATACAAAGATAGGTAGCAAAACAAATTGTGAGAACACAAAGGACAAAATTTTCCCCAAGTCAGAACAATTTCATAACCATTTAAAAATGGCAGGAGTGACGCAATTCCAGAATTACCATTCCCATTCTGACACTCTCCATTTTTATACACGTGGGATAAGGACGTGAGTAGCAAGCCTGCACCTTGCACACCCAACCTGGCTGACTCCATTGCAGAGGTGAGCGTCTTATTGCTGCCACCCACCCCTTGGAATGTTTGTGAAGCTGGGATAGCTCCTCCAAATTTTCTGTTCAGTGTTCTCAGAGGAGTCTTGAGCTTGGATGCGGAAATCTTTCTGAAAGGCAAGCTCACTGGTCTTACCCATGCCCCCATGCCTCTTACATTCAACTTATCCCAACTCATGACCCTTCCAAGCCCATTCATCATGTAGACAGCATGTACAGAGCCATGGAGTAAAAATGGCATGTGCAAAATTATTCACAAAAAAAGGCACCCACTAACCAATTTTTTTGAAAAATAAATTGCTACTCCCACAACCTTATAAAAGTTTAAGTCAGACAGCCCATTAAAATATCAATAACAGAAGCTTCAAACATTTCATATCTTTTAATCTTGGGCAAATAAACATCAAGATAGTGACAAAAGAAATCACAGAAAGAATATTTTGTTATTACTACTGAAAGGTGTCAACAGTTCTATCTAGTTGTCAGAATAGAATCACCTGCTGAGATAATGCTTTTATGAACTGGATTCTCAGCCAGCAAACATAATGAGGACAGGCTTAAGGACCTTTCAGTCAAACTGGGTGAACAAATCAACCATGATCTAATTAAATGGCAGTGGAACAGGCTTGATGGGCCAAATGGTCGACTTCTGCTCTTATTTTTATATTCTTGTAAATAGAAAATCAAATTTGTACAGTTTGGGTACCAACTTTTGACAAGCTTGTATAACATTCCTTAGTGTGTGATTCATATTCAGGAATGACTTGTTTAAAATACTCTGGTGAACCCTGTACACAAAGTCATGAATATAAGAATGTATGTTGCATACATTTGTACATGAACTGTGCTATTTGAAGATTCAACCATTATATGGTTTCTAAGAGGCTGTCAGAACCAAAGAGACATTGAGCAGTAAAGAAACCTCTGAGTGAGCTGGGAATAGGGAACCATCATTAAAACAGCAGTCAATTAATAACCTTGGCTGACATAGGATAGATGCATTACTTGTTCACTAATATTCGAATAATCAACCTCATCAGGCACATCAAATGTATAAATAATCTCAAAACCTCTCACTTGAAATTTAAATAATAATAAAACAAAGAAAAGGAAAGTGTTTCAGGGCTTGTTCTTGCTATTGTAAAATAGACTTATTAAAGATGTACATTTTTATTCATGTCTCAACTGATTATTATGGCTTCAGGCAGAAATCATCATAACGCAGCACTGACGGCTTTCTAAACAGGATTTAATCAACCATGGATCTTCGCTATAATGTGGAATAATCTCTTCAGTTTGCTTAGTCTATATTTATGTATTAACTGAATTTTCTGGAGTAGAGCATTAGAGAAACAATTTATAGGTTAAGCACTGATTTATTATGTTAGCATAAGTACACTTAAAACTAAAACATCAAGTACTTTTTGCCAGAACATGAAAAGAGTGTGATATATAAAATAGTTTTAAAGGATTAGCTGCTGGTACCACAAAGTCTGATGTGATTTCTTGAAAGAAATTAAGTTGTTGTTTGTTCCATTTGGATTATTGACAGAATAATTCATTGATATTTGTTCCTGCCTTTTCTGGAGACGTTGTCCCCTTCTTGGCTTCTCATTTTAAAGGTGCCAGCCAAGTGCTGAATTTTTGTTCCATCCCCCCCACTTCCCACCCAAAGGCAGGAATAGAGGCAGGAGTGGCCTACAAATACCAGCACTGTGGGGATTTCAATGGCAGGTACCAGCAGTGGTCAATTTTTGGGGAGGTGTGTTTGGATCTGTGAATGACCCCAATCACATGAGACAGCAGACATTTAGGCTCATTAAAACTTTGTTAAAGCTAACTTTATGAGGCTGACATGGATTTCCAGATAACCTCTAGTTTCTGGATGCAATGAAGGAGCCAGTTGACTCCCTGTGGGAAGACATCCAGTGGTAGGCTGGGGCACCAGTGCTTCTGGAAAGTCTACAGGTCCTCCCTGGGTTGGACTATAGTCAAGGACCATCCTGTCTTTTCTGATCTTGTTAAATAACACGACTGAGAGGGCAACTTCTTGTTGAGCTGTACTTCCAATTAATGGATCTTTACTGCAGCCTCTGATTAGCCCTTCAGTTTCAAGAGCCTTCCTGGCATCCTTAATTGAACAGGAAAGCAGTCTTTGTGCCAATGAAAGTGCACTCGTGACCCAAAAACAAACCAAGCTTCATTTCCCACCTCCTTGATGAAAATCCAGACTGAGTCTCTCAGCCTTTCATGCCTGAAGTTAAGTGTGCAATGGCTGGCAATTCAAACTTGGAAGATATCGCAGTCAAGCATAATTGTGCTGTTCTTGACATTCACGCATATGTCCTTCAATAGAATCAAAGCAAAGCCAAGAAGAATAAGAATGTTAGGTATTTCTTTCACACATAGAAGTAGGAAAGTTGGTGTTTCTCTTGGACTACTACAGCTCAGCTGGTGTCGGTACACTCACCTCATTGAAAGGTCATAGAAAGGGAGTTCTGGGATTTTGATCCAATGACAGTGAAGGAACAGTGCTATAGTTCAAAGTCAGGAAAAGAGGGGAACTTGCAGGTGTCCTATGTATCTGCTACACTTGGCCTTCTAGATGGTAGAGGCCCCCTGCTATCAAAGAACGAAGACAAAGAACAAAGAAAAACACAGCACGGGAAACAGGCCCTTCGTCGCAACAAGCTTGCGCAACCATTTTAACATTGTGAGTGTCCTCTTCTACCTATGACCTTTGTCTACGTCTATTGGACTCCATAATAAAGGAACCATAACCAGATTTAGGGATGACTAATTTAGGAACAATTTGTTCACACCAATCAGCCTAAGAGCACATTTTTGGGGTGTTCACCAAATCGATGAAGATTTGGTGTGTTGCTGCATTGCATCTTGCAGGTGGTACATACGTCTACCGCTATCTGCTGGTAGCAGAGAAGTGAATGTTTAAGATGGTGAATGCTGTGACCAAATGGATAGCTTTTCCCTGGATAGTGTAGTGTAAAGCTTTATTAGAATAGATATGCTAATAAATGATGGAGACTATCACGCTCCTGTGACATCAGTAATCATATGCTCGAAACTCTTTACAGGAGATAGGCAATGCTTATAGGAGATGTACCCACACAGTAATTCACCATATATGTATTGTATGGAGTGCAAATCAACTGCTTTTCAGTAAATACCTGAGTCTGGCTACTGTTCCTCTTCACGAGATATCAGCCTCCTCAGACAGATGGTGTCAGGTTTTCTGGATGTGATTACAGTTGCGCTCATTCATGCAAGTGGATTACCATTACCATCCTGACTTGTTCTTTGTTGATGGTGCACAGGCTTTGGGGAGTCAGGAGGTTAGTCATTGCCACAGAATTCCCAGCCTCTGACTTGCTGTTGTAGCTGCAGTATTTTATGGATCACTGAATGAGATCCATTCAGTGGTAACCTCCACAATGTTGATGGTGAGTTTTCAGCAATGATGATGCTATTACCTGTCAAGGGAACCCTCTCCGGCTGAGATGACCATTGTCTGGCACTTGTGTGGTGTGAATGTTACTTATCAACCCAAGCCTCAATGTGGCTCAGAGTTAAGCATCTTGGAGGAGCAGAATGCATCCTGAGATGTGTGCCATTTGCTACCAATCAAATTGTCAATAAGGAATAGAGTTTAAGGTGATCACATATCAGCAGAGATGCAACGACAAACATCAGCTCCTATAAATAGAGTTGCAAACATCGAATGGTACTGGCAAGAGAATTTTCCCACCTTTCTAAATCTTTTCCACTTTCTGAAAAAGGAGAAGAAGAAGATTTAAATATGTCAGTAGTATTAACAGCAGATTGAATCTATCCACAGAACTGTCTAACCCTGGAGCCTAGGCCAGGATTTCTGCGCAACCCATTGCGTGTTTCACGGCTTTGCAGATTGCCCGCCATTTTTTCAATGAGGTTGTCAATGAGGTCTTTCGTAGAATACACCCCTCACCACTGGGAAATGTGGGGATGTGCTATCAGCAAGATCCAATGTTCCCTCCAGCATGAAGAGCTGGAAAGTTCCGGCTAAGTTTGTTACTCAGATCCAAATTGCTGTTTACAGACAGCCATGTAAACTTTAGTGCTGTGTTATCTTTTGTAGCTTGGGCTCCCAATGGCAAAAATTGGGAATCATCAATAAGAATTAAAACTTTTTAAAAATCATCCCCTACTGAGATATCCCTCTGGCATAGGAAGTGTGGAATTATTTTAAAAATTAAAAAAGTCAATGGATCTGCTTCTATGGGCCATGTTGTCACAATATCACCACTAAAGACATCTCCAGAACTGAGGCTTGTGTTTGGAATTAACTCCAACCTAAACCAATTCCTAAATGTTACAGTGTTGTCCACCCAGGAAATTGTTGCAGGCTGGACACTAAATATGATGGACAAGTCAAAGATCTGTTGACCTTGGCATGATTTTCCAACCCCCAGGGCAGACAGGACCACACAATCTTATCCCAAACATAGAAGGAACTAATTTCTGAGTGTCCTGATGGAGCCAGGGGTGCATTTTAAGGAAGCAGACATGATTTTTCTAGTTGTCTGTTGTTTTCATTGCCATTACTTCCTGCCTTCTATCAATATAAGTAATTGCTGCCTTCTGAACACTTAGAACACTTAGACAACAGCTAACGACCAGCGAAACAATTGTACCAAGCTGCTAATCATTTTCCAATTAAGGGTTCATAAGTTGTTTTTATTCTAGCTTGCATAATAACAGCTGCCCTTAGTTGCACTTTTAAAAAGCAAAAATATAATAAAGGATGTCTTTGACTTTTAAAATGCTTCCAATAGTTTGTGAAACAAAAATATGTCACTTTTCAGATTGAATCATAAGTAATTAACTGACCCAGGAACTGTTCAATAGTGAGGGCATCACGGTTTAGTTCAATCCTGTCCACAAGAAATGTCCACATGATTACTGGATAACAATTGTGAGCTGCATTGTTCTTTCAAGATTTTCAGGTACACGCCTATTCCACTGCACACATGCTGCTGTGGAAGTCAAATACAAACAGTAACCACTTATTCCGTGTGCACACACTGTTACAATGCTGATGGTGTCTAAATCCTTCTCTGATAAACTGCCTATGCTTCCAAGCACATAGAAACTGCCCTTCATTCTGGGAATAGGAACAGCATAGGAAATACCATGTTATTATAATGATATAAATGGAGAATAGTACCAAGCTACTAATCATTTTCCAATTAAGGGTTCATAAGTTGTTCAAGAGGGAGGACAGAATGCAACACAGGCATGAGTAGCCCTTTCCAGAATGTTTTTTTTTATTCTAGCTTGCATAATAACAAGCGGTGTAGCAAGCGGTGGGGTGGGGGTGGGGGCGCGGAGAGACCATGCAAAGTTCTGTTGACTTCGGGTGGGATTTTGGGGTGAGCGTGGCCAGAAAATCCCACCCAAAATCTTGGGCTTATTTACACAAAGCAGCAATCAGTTTTAGAGATTGGATAAATATACTATGATCTTATTTATTAAGACTAGGTACATCTGAACAATTATAGACATAATTGAAGACACAAATAAGTGTGCGTGTGCTCTGCTCAAAGTAAAAGTGAAACTAAGACTGGATCACATGTCACATTTGCCTTCTAATGATATCATGCTAGTATCCCTTAAATGCAAATTACATCATCCCCCTTTTGTTTAAAGATACTTATCCCCCCAACTCCCTTCCAAACAGATATAACTATTTACAATACATATTCATGTTTAGTTACTATTATATAAGTGCATAAAACAGATTAATCTTTTGAGTCTGTAAAAGTGTAGGTAATCTTTTGGTGCATCCGGACCTTGAAATGGTCCTTTTATCTGATGCGTTCTTTAATTGTTCATATTGATCTGTGGGATTGTCATTCTTATGTATTGTTCCTAGGTGCATTTGGAATCTAGTCCTAGATGCAATAGGACTGTATGAGCCAGAGTAGATCTGATTTGTTCCTGGTTACACCACATCATTGTACTGTGGTGTGTAAAGATTTCATAGGACAATAGTTCTGAACAAATCTTTTTCATCTTAGCTGGTTGCCATGCACCTCCTGTGGGATTCTAGACTTAAACTTGTTGTCCCAACTCTAAACTGGGCGATTCTATACCTGTATTTTTATTGTTGATCTTATTCATCTTGTCTTGTAGTTTTAAAAGTTGCTGACTAGTTTCTGAGGAAGTAGAATGTTTAAGACTAGGTAAATTGGTATGCACGGGGCTGCAACACACGAGCACTTCCAGTGACAGAATAACTACACTTAAAGTCATTGCTCTCAGATGTAACATTGTAATTGTAGATCTTGCTTGTCCTCTTTATCTTGAGTCTTACGGATTTCATCATGTAAACCATTTCATTGTAGAAGCAATATCATTACTAAAGAACACTGCTTGGTAAGCTAATGGGGCTAAAGTTAGACAAGTCTCCTGGCCCTGATGGAATATATCCTAGAGTACTAAAAGAGATGGCGGGAAAATAGCAAATGCACTTGTGGTCATGCACTAAAATTCGCTGGACTTTGGAGCAGTTCCAGCAGATTGAAAAACAGCAAATGTGATGGAAGTAGACAAAAGGTGAGTAAATATAAACCAGTAAGCTTAACTACTATAGTGAGGAAAATGTTTGAATCTATCATCAAGGAAGAAATAGCAAGACATCTGGATAGAAATTGTCCTAGTGGGAAGACACAGCTTGAGTTCATGAAAAGCAAGTCATGTTTAACTAACTTAGCGGAACTCTTTAAGGACATTATGTGCTCGGTGGACAATGGGGAATTGGTGGATGTGAGATATCTCGATTTCCAACAGGCATTTGACAAGGTGCTATACAAAAGTTTGTTGCATAAGATGAAAGTGCATGGCATTGCGGTAATGTCTTGGCATTGGCAGAGTCTGGTTAACTAACAGAAAACAAAGAGTGGGGTTAAATTGGAAGGAGGTTTTCTCAGGGAAATGTACAGAAGGAATGTGGCAGATTTTCAAGGAATATTTGTCTGTAGTTCTGCATGAGACAGGGAAGTTTTGGTAGGTTAGAGGAAGCATGGTGCACAAAAGCTGTAATGAAAAACTTACAAAAGATTCAGGGAGCTAGGTAATATTAGGGATCAAAAGGAGTATACAACTAGTAGGAAGGAACTTAAGAAGGAAATTAGGAGAGCCAGGAGGGATCATGAGAAGGCCTTGGCGGGTAAGATTAAGGAAAACCCCAAGGCATTCTACAAGTATGTGAACAGCAAAAGGATGAGAAGTGAAGAAATAGGACCTATTAAATGTGATGGTGGGAAAGTTTGTATAGAACCAGTATAAATAGCAGAGGTGCTCAATGAATACTTTACTTCAGTATTCACAGTGGAAAAGGATCTTCGTGGTTATAGTGCAGGCTTCGGCAGTCTGAAAGACTTGAGTATATTGACATTAAGAAAGAGGATGTATTGGAGTTTTTGTAAAGCATCAAATTAGATATGTCACTGGGACTGGATGGGATGTACCCCAGAATGCTGTGGGAGGCGAGGGAAGAGAGTGCAGAGTCTTTGGTGATGACCTTTGTGTCATCCATGGAGATGGGAGACATTCTGGAGGATTAGAAGATTGCAGATGTGGTTCCTTTATTCCTAAGTGAAAAGAGATAGCCCAGGAAATTATCGACCAATGAATCAGTGGTTAGTAAGTTAATGGAGAAAATCATGAGAGGCAGGATTTATGAACATTTGGAGAGGTATAGTATGGTTGAAAATAGTCAGCACGACTTTATCAAGGGCAGATCATGCCTTACAAGTCTGGTTGAATTTTTTGAAGATGTGACTAAACACATTGACGAAGGAAGAGCAGCAGATGTAATTTATATGGACTTCAGCAAAGCATTTGATAAGGTCCCCCATGCAAGGCTTATTGAGAAAGTGAGGGGACATGGGATCCAAGGGGACATTGCTTTGTGGATCCAGAACTGGCTTGCCCACAGAAGGCAAAGAATGGTTGTAGATGCATCTTTTTCTGCATGGAGATCGGTCACCAGTGGAGTGCTCCAGGGATCTGTTCTGGGACTCTTGCTGTTTGTGATTTTTATAAATGATCTGATTGGGGAAGTGGAGGGATGGGTTGGTAAGTTTTCTGATGACCCAAGGGTTGGAGGTGTTGTGGATAATGCGGAGTGATGTCAGAAGTTGCAATGAGACATAGATAGGATGCAAGAGAAGTTGCAGATGGACTTCAACCCAGATAGGTGTGATTCATTTTGGCAGGTCAAATGGAATATGGAATATAATATTAAGGGTAAGATTCTTGGCAGTGTGGAAGATCAGAAGGATCTTGCGGTCTGGGTTCATAAGATGCTCAAATCAGCTTCATAGGTAGAGGATGTGGTTAAGAAGGTGTATGGTGTACTGGCCTTCATCAATCGAGGAATTGAGTTGGGAGATAATGCTACAGCTGTATAAGACCCTGGTCAGACCTCACTTGGAGTACTGTGCTCAGTTCTAGTTGCCTCATTACAGGAAGATGTGAAAACCATACAAAGGGTGCAGAGGAGATTAACAAGGATGTTGCTTGGATTAGGTGGCATAACTTATGAGGATAGTTTGAGAGAGCTCGGTCTTTTCTCCTTAGAGAGACAAAAGATGGCGGGTGACCCGATAGACTTGTATAAGATGTTGAGAGGTATTGATTGAGTGGATTCTCAGAGGTTTTTTTTCCACAAATGGCTGCCACAAGAGGACACAGGCTTAGGGTGCTGGGGAGTAGGTACAGAGGAGGTGTGAGGGATACGTTTTTCACTCGGAGGGCGATGGATGTGTGGAATCAGCTGCCAGCAGTGGTGGTGGAGGCAGTCTTAATAGGATCTTTTAAGAGACTTTTGGATAAGTACATGGGACTTATCCAAGATAGATAAGATAGAGGGTTATAGGGAAACCTAGTAAGTAGGGACATATTCAGTGCAACTTGTGAGCTGAAGGGCCTATTTGTGCTGTAGTTTTTCTATGTTCTATATTCTAAATGAGTGTTTTTCTGATTGGCAATCGGTGACTAGTGGTATGCCCCAGGGACCAGTGTTAGGATCATAATTGTTTACAATTTACATAGATGATTTGGAGTTAGGGACAAGTGTAGTGTCAATGTTCGCAGATGATACTAATATGAATGGTAGCGTGAAGTGTATAGAAGATACCGTACATCTGCAAAGGAACTTAGATTGTCTAAGTGAATCGGCAACGTTCTGGCGATTAAATACAATATTGGTAAATGTGAGGTCATTCATTTCAGTAGGAATAACAGCAAAATAGGCTATTATTTAAATGGTAAAAATTTGCAGCATACTGTTGTGCAGAGGGACCTGGGTGTCCTTGTGCATCAATTACAAAAAAACTTAATTTGCAGATGCAGCAGGTAATTAAAAATTAATAATCTCTCCCTCAATGTCAACAAAACGAAAGAGATTGTCATTGACTTCAGGAAGCATAAAGGAGGACACGCTCCTGTCTACATCAATGAGGAAGAAGTAGAAAGGGCTGAGAGCTTCAAGTTTTTAGGTGTCCAGCTCACCAACAATCTGTCTTGGTCCCCCCAAGCTGACACTGTAGTTAAGAAAGCCCACTAATGCCTCTACTTTCTCAAAAGACTAAGGAAATTTGGCATGTCAGTTACGACTTCCACCAATTTTTACATATGTACCAGAGTAAGCATTCTTTCTGGATGTATCAAAGCTTGATATGGCTCTGGGTCTACCCAATTCTGCAAGAAACTACAAAACATAACCCAATCCATCACACAAACCAGTCTCCCATCCATTGACTCTGTCTACACTTGCCACTGCCATGGCAAAGCAGCCAGCATAATTAAAGACTCCACGCCCCCAGACATTCTCTCTTCCACCTTCTTCCTTCTGGAAAAAGACACAAAAGTCTGAAGTCATGTGCCAGTCAACTCAAGAATAGCCTCCTTCTTGCTGCTGTCAGACTTTTGAATGGACTTATCTTGTATTAATTTGATCATTCTCTATACCCTAGAATTACTGTAATTCTATATTTTGCACGTTCTCGTTTCCTTCTCTATGAATGGAATGTTTTGTCTGTATAGTGCGCAAGAAATGATACTTTTCACTGTATGATAATACATGTGACAATAAATCAAATCAAAAGGCAAATGGAATTTTAACTTCCATTGCTAGAGGGATGGAGTTTAAAAACAGGGAGGTTATGTTGCAGCTATATAAGGTGCTGATGAGGCTGCACCTGGAATACTGCGTACAGTTTTGTTCTTTTTACTTGGGAAAAATATACTGGCACTTGAGGATGTGCAGAAGAGATTCACTTGGTTGATTCCGGAGCTGAGAGGATTGTCTTATGGGGAGAGACTGAGTAGAATGGGACTATATTCATTGAAATTTACGAGTACAAGGGGGGAACCTTATCGAAATATATAAAATTATGAAAAGAATTGATAAGAAAGAAGCTGTCAGGTTGAAAGAAGCAGTGAGGTTGTTTTCACTGGCTAATGAAATCAGAGCTAGGTGGGGCTTAGCCTGAAAATAAGAGGGAGTAGATTAAGGACTGAGTTGAGGAGGAACTTCTTCACACAAAGGGTTGTGAATCTGTGAAATTCCCTGCCCAGTGAAGCAGTTGAGGCTACTTGTTTATTGGTTTTTAAGGCAAAAATAGATAGATTTTTCAACAGTAAAGGAATTAAACGAGCAGGTAAGTGGAGCTGAGTGCTCAAAAAGATCAGTGAATGGCAGAATAGGCTTGAAGGACCAGATGGCATACTCCTGCTCTCAGTTCTTATGTTCTTGGGTTCATTCGTTCAGCTAGGTTGTTAGATCTAAGATAACGAGGAGATGAAGTAGTGTGATCAATATTCCACCTCTTGCACCTACTCTGAAATGGTTTACCAATAAATTACCAACCATTACCTGGGATGATCCTTTTAGGCACATCAAATAAAGTGAAAATAGTACTTAGTGTGCACAACAGCTGTGCTTCATTGTATTGTGAAATTGTTGAATTAAAAGATACTTGGTAAAGTAGTTGACCATGGTAATGAAATCAGTGCCACCTACAAGAAAGAGGTTGAATGTGATTTTTGATCAAGGATGTGTAGGAATTTCAGGTGGAATTAATGTTGCATTGTGTTGACTTGACATATGCACTTGACATGCTTCTTACTTGTTAATGATGATTTCAATGTAACTCATATCCGGCCAATAGATTATCTGTCTTGCAAGTCTTCTCATCTGCTCTATTCCCGTACATTAGTGATAAACATTAGATTGCAGGGATTCCAGCATAATAGCCTTTAAAAATGATTCCCCAGGAGATGCCTGGCTCATCCCCATAAGAGTAAAATAGTCTGATTTTTTTTGTGGATATGTTGAGTTGAATCAAATCATCCTTCAATGATGGGAATTCTACAGTTTCTATAGTGTAGAATATTCCATCATTTTTTTCTTACATTTGATTCACGATACATTAACGATTCATAATTGGCCAAGATTGACACAAGGCAAGTGACAACATGCTATCTCTGCAAAGATTGCTGTGCTCTCAATTTGGCTATGGAATTTGCAATAAAAGGTGACATAGATGAACCATTTAAAGTTGAAATGGTGATATTGTTACCAGTCAAATTCGGGAATTTGATTTGAATAAAGCCCACAAACAAGATGAGAATAAAAGTCAGAGCTCATGACCAGTACTGACTTGTACCTGACCTACAGAAGATTTTGACTGTAATAATACTCCATGATTGTAATTGATCATTTTCTGTAAAATCAATTATAATTTGATTAGATCTCACTGTTCAACATTGCACCACCAAGGACCCAGGATCGATTCCTGGCTTGGGTCATTATCTGTGCAGAGTCTCCTCATGCCTACATGGACTTCCTCTGGGTGCTCCGGCTTCCTCCCACAGCCCTAAAGACATGCTGATTAGGTGGCATTGGCTATGCTAAATTCTCCCTTGGTGAACCCAAACAGACGCTGAAATGTGGCAACTGGGACATTTTCACAGTAACTTCATTTTAGTGTTAATGTAAGCCTACTTGTGATACTAATAAATAAACGTGAAAAACTGAAACATTTATATTAACACTATTTTGGAATACACAGTAAAATAATGCATCAGTATTTCTGTAGAAGATCTACTATAAAATCAGCAGCATAGTGTTCTTTTCACTCAATGATAATGATCTTGTCAGTGCCATATTTTTATATCTTTAGCACCAAAACTGTCAAGTAGAAAGATAAATGTGATGCTAGAAATGATGAATCAGAAATTGAAATGCATACTTGCAGCAATAAATGACAGGTCTAATATAGCTTATTTGAAACTTCAAGGTAATGAATCAGAAAATAGGCTAGGTTCCAGATAATATTTTTAGAAAGTCCATAAATGAAAGGATTATAACTGGAGAGGGAGGTGATTCATTTGATCCTAATAGTTGAGAAAAGAAATGAATTAAGGAAATTTGCACTATTTATTCCAATGTAAATAATGGGGAAACTACTCTATGAGAGATTTTGGCAGTTGCAGCTATTGGCTGTAAATGAGCAGAGTGAAGCTTGATTTTTATGGTTTGACAATGAATAAAATCGAACTTTAAAAACTTAAAGAAATTTGTTGAGGATGTAACAAAATTAAATAGTGAACTATGAAATGACAAATTGAATTTGACAGAGAAAAAGCTAAAGTAATGTATATTAGTATCAGAACCAAAATGAAGGATGATCATTGACAAAGATGGAAAAGAAAACAAAATTGGATTGATTATTAAGCAATCATTTATTTTAAATCACAGAATCTACAAATCAATCAAATATTGCTCACAGCAAATGTAAATTAAAGCAGTAGTTACATCAAAAGATGAGAAAAAGCCATTTGATCCATTAAATCTTGCCCCAAGTATTCGTCCTGTTCCAGCTGAGTGTGGAACTATATTTTAAGTATCCATCAATTATAAATGGGTATATTTTATGGATATACAAAAGTGTCATTACCACGTCCAAGGCTTGTTAATTATTTATTGCCTTTGGAAGGAAGATACCTCTTTTGCTATCTGATCATGAGCTTGTCTTTCATTCGTCCAAACTTTTCTCTTTTGTTAATGTAACACTCAGTCCTTGTCTTACCCATGTTAATCCTAAATGTAAGCCAGGTCCTCTTAATTGTTTTCTCTTACAGCTGAACAGATCAACCTTTTCTAACCTTTCTTCTTGCGACATTGCCCTTGCACTTGGAAATATTTTGCTGCTTGACTTTGCAGTTACCTGGACGAGTGCACTGGTTAATATATAACTAAGCCTCAGTACTTCCACTCATCTATCATCATCGAGTCCTGTTAGCTTTTTATTTGCTGCACCGCATGTTTTTAAAAATTTGTTTTTTGAATTTATTATTATTGCTGTGATTAGATGTATTTATCACCAATCTGGAATTGCCCTTGAGAAGCTTACGGGGATCGTTTTTTATTCAAGTGTCTCCTTTTAGATAGGGAGTTCCAGAATTTTAACCTAGAAATGAGAAGGAATGATACATGTTTTGGTGAAGATGGTGTGTGACTTGCAAGGTAAGTTGATGGTGATCATTTTCCCATGAATTTAGTGCTCTTGTTCATCAAGTTGGTGAAGGTCATGCATTTGAGAAATGCTGCAGTACATCTTGTAGACAGTGCACACTGTGATCATGGTGAGTCGGTGATGGTAGAAGGGGTGGATGGTTAGAGTGCTGGTTGGGTGTTGATATTGTCTATTATTGGACTACTAAAAAATGTCTTTCTTGTCTTTATGTGGATTTCACAGCTGTAGCAAATACAAGAAAATCTTGGAGGCTGCAACACTCACCTGTACTGAACCTGCTGAATTACCCTATCAAATAAATATTTTGATGCAGTAATTATAATTGGAAAAATTACAGTTTCAAGCAGGTTTCATCAAGCAACAAATATGGAATGAACAAACATTTTTTCACTTCATTTTCATTTAATCACTTACTCCAATTCAGGCTGTTCATCCATCATCATTGATGAGGGCCACCATTAGTCATTTTGAGACTGGTTGTGGTTTGTCGGAAGACAACTGATCAGGCCAATTCAAGCACAGAATGTCCTGGCACATATTGGACAGACTTGGGTAGGATTGCAGTTGTTGTGCTGGTGACTCTGGACTTGTACAACTCGCGCTTAAGTTGTGCTTCAGCAATGCACTTCGCTTTGTAAGCTTGACAACCTTTGTGGATGAGGCAGCACCAGGTAAGGTGGTTTTGTGCCAATGTTTCCCAGGTGGTGGTGTCTATGTCAAGTGACTTCAGGGAAGCCTTGAGTGTGTCTTTGAAACATTTCTTCTGCTCTCCATGCGGTTGTCATCCAGCAGAGAGTTCTTCAAAAAGGAACTGCTTGGGTATGTGCTTGTCTGGCATACAGATGACATGACCTGCCCACCGGGTCTGCGCTCTCATCAGCAGTGTGTGGAATGATGGTAGACTTGCTCTAGAGGACTTCAGAGTCTGGTACTTTGTCTTGCCATTTGACGTGTAATATTCTGTGAAGACAAGTCATTTGGAAATGATTGAGTTGTCTTTCATGTCTTCGATACACAGTCCACGTTTCACAGGCGCACAGGAGGGTATTGAATACCACAGCGCTGTCGACCTTCAGTTTTGTTGCAGGACTGATTCCTCGATGTTCCCATACAGTGGAGCACAGTCTACTGAGAGCAGAACTTGCCTTTGCTATTCTGCAGTTAACTTCTGTATCAATAGTCACTGTTTGGGAGAGGGTGCTGCCAAGATAAGTGAACTGGTTTATTGCCTGTAATTTCTGCCCTTTGACTATAATTATGGGTTCTGTGTACAGTGTATGAAGAGCAGGCTGGTGCATGACTTTGGTCTTTTTAATGTTGATGATGAGCCCAAAGTTATCACAAGCCGTGGAAAATTTGTCCAGACTGAATTGCATCTCTGGCTCTAAGCCAGTATACAAGACACAGTCATTGGCAATGAAGAAGTCTTTCAAAACAGTCTCCTTCACTCTGGTAATATATTGAAGCCTCCTCAGATTGAAGAACTTCACATCCACTCTGTACTTGAGGCTGATTCCAGCAACACTGACGTGGAAGGCATCATTCAGCATGGCAGTAAACATCACGCTGAACAGTGTGGGAATTTCAGTCCCTGGTTGTTGGTGCCACATTTTCTTACTGCACTTGTACTGAGAGGAGGAGATAGAATAAACTCACCGGCAACAGCAAATAAATCAGTCAGTGAACTCTGACAATTTCTGCATGTGGAATAGTGTTTCAGCCCTCAGAACCCAAGTTACTAAATGATTAAGCTTTAGAAATCTTTATGAAGCCCCAGTCTATTGAAAGTAATCATCTCATTCAGATTTAGAAATGCACCAAAATGCCCATGTTGCAAATTGTTAAATCAGCAAACTAAAGCTTCTCCTGGCACAGAAATCTGCACCATCAATTTCTGCTACTCCCTGGAGCACATGAAATTTGAATCCAATAAATGTAACACGAGTGCATTGCAACTCGATGCAGGAAAAGATTCACGTGACTGATTCAATCCCTAAATTTGGACCGTGACAGGGAACAAAAATCCAAAAGCCTCACACTACCTGCAATAGAGATGGTTCAATATTTGTCTTTTCCTGTTCAAAGTCCTTTGCTTCAAAGCTGAAACAATAATATTCCATGAGCTACTGACCTTTTACTTTGCAATTCACAGCTTCTCATGCTGAGTAAGTGAATCTGGAAAAACGAATGGAAGTTTATAGCTGTATCTGTCATGATGTATCATTTTAAATAAAAATAAGTCTTCAAACTAAGAGTAGTGAAAAGGTTTAAATACAATTCAGTCAAAATATTTAGGGCCAAGTGCTCCTGACCATGAAACTCTATTGGAATAATAATTGAAAGAATAAAGTTTACATATTGCATAACTATTTTTTGGTATACTCAGCCAGGATTCTCGCAAAAAAATTTAATGTCAAATTTGCAGGAAAACTGCAGTAAATCCTGTTCACTTTCTGCGGGATTTTCAAAATGAATCTCCCACACTCTATGCACTGCAGAGATCAATCATGTGAATCAAGCAAAATATCCAGGGTCGGTGCCTATTCCCGCTGAAGAGGCTGAAGTCAGCAGGTTGAGTGGACCTGAATAATGATCATTCAGTGGTCAAAAATAATTTGGACATTGAGGGAGTGGATCCCTTTTGGTTAATAAATGGTTGCTCCTCGCTTCGCAGGGATCGCAGGGCGATGTATGTCCTGTTCACTGGCCCTTGGACTTGGCGCAACCCCGCAATAGCGGCAAAGCCTGCAGCCCAGGCTTCTTGTTGACACTGGCCAACATTAATGTCTATGTATTGGCCTGCCCAGGCAAACTGGGCACCTGTCAGCTGGTAATCACATCTGTGCACTGAGGCCTGTAAGCTCCCACATAAGTCGCCACTGGGTGCCGTCATCTTAATTTCTGCTGGGAGCAGGTGGTTCCCCTCAGGTGCCAGTTGTGTGAGCATCTCACACAAGTGCCAGACTATGTCCTTGGATAGATGGAGCCAGTGATGGCACATAACCTCTGACAGCCCCTTGAATGACATCCTGGTCTGGTACAGCCTAGGCCTCCGCATCCTCCTTCTCTTCCAGCAGACTTCTCTCCCATCTCATGGCCATCAGCGGCAGCATCCTGCTGTCCTTCCTGAGGGCCTGTCACTGGCTACTCCTGGTGTGCCCCCCCCCACCACCACCACAATCCCCACCTCCTGAGCCACCTCCGCAGCCGCCACCATGATGGCCAGTTCTAAATCAATTAGCCCAAGATAGATTCTGCACACTGAAGTTAGAGAGAAAGAGATTGATAGGTACATGCCTTTTCTTGCAACTACCCCAGCACCAACTCTTGCCCTGCCCTGCCCTGCCATTTCCATTCCTCATTGGGACCAGCACCCCCACTTGTGGATGCTGGCAACAGAGCACAACCTGAGATGCCAGCCATCACCGATTTAGTTTGCCTGCTATTTGCATCATGAACATGGCAGGTGGGCAGAGCATACAGGCTGGTGTGCTGGCATGGCCATTGCGCTCCCTTGAGCCATTGCCATGGGTGCTAATGCAGCATTCCCTCCCAGGCATGTGCTGCAGGTCAGGAACATGGGGCAGAGACAGCCTCCTGATTATCACAAGAAGGGTTCCCATTCACTACAGAGGCTGCCATACAGTCTGAGTGTCTGCGTTAACATGAACTCCCCTGCTTGGCCCTCAAACAGCACAAGGTGCCCTTCTCTTGCCCCGACCTCCCTAAATCTCCAGCACTCAGTCCAGTCTCTTACGCCACCTCCCCCACGGTCAGAACAATGGAACAGCTCAGAGGTTGCACTCAATAGCCTGACCAGCATCTAATAAAGGAGGCCGCCCCACCTCACAGATAATACATAGAATGTTCCTGGGCCTAGGAACAGCTTTGTAGGAACTTCCCCACACCATGCAATAATTTTCCAAGCTCTGTCTTCAACATCCTGAGCACTCCAGGAGCTGCAGCTCCACAGCACTCACCTCCTTATCCTATTCAATGCTGCCACTCCAGGTCCTGACTTTTATACTTGTAAACCCTGCCAAAGTGACATCATGCCAGAGATGGGGGGATGCTAGTGGGGGATGAAATTCTAGTCAGACACCCTCTAGTTAGATGTTAATGTACATAAATGCATCTAATATCGGTTACGCTGATTTTCAGCGTGAATCTGTTGACACCAAAAACCTGGACCGGGACACTCGCAGGAGCCCAGGTGCTCCGTGCGAATCCCACAATTTGGCCGTCGCTAGTATCTCGTGGTCCACTGCACTAAAATATCCATACAGCAGGATGGGAAAATCGCCGTCTTCGTTTTTAAATGTTGGTGGGGAAGGTTAGACCAGATATTGCGCACAAATCATGCGCAAAACAACCTTAAACGTATTCAGCTTTCTTCTGTTCCATGTGATGGGAATTCTCTGGACCCGATTGTGAATCATGGAGTCCTGGACAATCAGGATCAGTGGGAACACGGGTTCTGCACTGGGTGCCAAACCCAATGATACCTAACGAAGCCGTGCTCTCAGCCCCGATTAAGTTTCCGTGAGTGGGTGGGAGCACGATACATATTCAAACCCACATATTTAAATATAATTAGCCGGTTATAGCCTAAGTCAAACAGCCCTCGCAATTCACCGGCCTCCCCAGCAGGATATGCACTGGGCAGGGCTTGGTACAGGTCCTCACAAAAGAGGATATAGTGTTTTGAATCCTGAAGGTCGAGGAAACACCACCAACCCTTCAGCAGTGAAAGGCACTCCCCCCTCCCCCCACCCGCCACCTCCCCCCCATACTATGTGGACATGAAGTTTATCTGAATTGACCCCCAACTCAGGTACCCTTCCCCTTCAGCTCCCTCTCTTAAATCCCCAACTCAGAATCCCTTCCTCCTCAAAACCCCCACACAGATGTACACAGGGTTCGAAGGCTAAAACCTATCAGAATCAGGAAGGAATACCTGAATTTTTTCAGGTCCACCCTGTGGCTTATGCCCTTCATCAGAAGGTGGAAATCGAGCTCAGGAAGCTGGAAAATAAAATAATAAATAAAAATAATAAAATAAAACAATTCTCCAAATGGCTTCACCCATCGTCCCTGGGCCAATTGATTGATCATTTTTTAAATTTCCTTGTCAATGTCTGGCCAGCACACCTGGCTATGGCCTTCATTGTACTTTAACCTGTATGAGAGTCATACTGTTCTTGTAACAGGAGTGGTCTCCCCTGGGGTGAACTGTAAATTTACCACCAACCCACTGTAACACCCCACCTTCACAGGTTATTTCCATCTTTCTACTTTGGAAGGGTTTTGACAACTCTCAAAACACCACTCTTGCATCAGCATCTTTTTTACTCCTGTCAATACATGGTCTCTCTCTGCCCATAACATTGTGTTTTACTGAAACAGGCAAGGTTTCCACCAGATGCGGAGCCAGTATAATCTCTTGCGGGACCAATGGTGATGCTACTGTTTGTGGCAAAAGCAACTGGCTAAGTGTATTTGCATGTGATATCTGCATTCTAGGGCAATGCTGAAATGCTGCTAACAAAAGTGTCCATCTCTGCACCCTTGTAGAAGTGATTGATGGCACTCATTGGCACTATTTCTCCAAATAGACGCAACAATGACTTGTGGTCTGACACTATTATAGACTGATGGAACTATTTGATTGCATAGATAACATCAAATTTCTCTTGTCTATTTGGGAGTATTTATTTTGTGTCAGGCAACATTCTGGAAGAAACAGCAAAGAGCCTTTCTGCTCCATCAGGCATAGCATCCAGTGAAACAAATCAGCTCCATTCCATGTGGTGAATCATCACAGGCTATAATAAGGGTTTGTTTGGTTCGAATTGCACCAACAAGGCAGATGGTTGCAAAGCCTGTTTAATGAAGGCTTCCTTCTGTTCTTTCCCTCATTTCCACTTTTGGTGTTTTTAACAATTGGTGAAGTGGGGCTAATATAGTAGAAACCTTTGCCTCTTTCTGCTTTCCAATGTGTCTTTTCCATCTTGAATTATGATGGATCCCCATGTGTGATTACATCATCTCTTTCATCATCATCATTACATCATCATCTCACATCATCATGTGTGAGGTCATGTGTGCCTCTATGCTGCAGGGCTGCTGGATTTTTTGTCCATTATTCTTGGCTTTTGGGGTCAGAGTGTGGCGAGTGGTGATTTAAAGTAACAATCAACTTGTAGTTAAGAGCTGAAATGTATCCTTTATTGGAGGAAAGAGAGGAGATTAGGGGAAGAAAGGGCAAATGATGGTACCAGATGGCAAAAGATAGGAATGCACAATAGGCATTCCCTGGGGAGTTGACTGGCCAGGAGGTCTCTGGTTTTCAAAAACAGCACACTTCATTTTGTATGTCTACACAGTTAAATAAATGTATTACGCAACGCTTGCAGATCTGTGGTAGCTCAAACATTTGTACTGCAATGCTAATTCCTGTGCACAGAAAGTAAACATTCCCTTCACTCTTCATAGGCAATAATGTTCACAATTTGCACCTTGAAGTACTCATGCATTTAATGACTACTTTAATCAGTAATAGTTTAAATATATGGTTTGAAATAGATTATGTAAAATTACATGGTAGGTATAAATTAATGCAAATCAATGTTAAATTAACATTATTATATTAACATATTGAACAAAATCAACTTCTTTGCAATGATTGGGGCAATAAAATAGTTTGATAGATGTGTACAAGATTATGATGAGTTTTGATAAAATAGCTAAAGAATGGAATCTTGTGGTGCAGTGGAAGCATCCCTACCTCTACCTCTATGTTTAAAGAGAAGTGTGATAAAAGCAACGTTGTGAATAGAGGATGGTCTTGAGGAAAGGAAGCCATTAATAATGTGTGACAATATGAGTGGGGCATGAGGTGGAATTTAAGTAAGGAACTGGTTGAGAATTGAGTGGAAAGGGAATGCAAGGAACAGGTCGTGGGACTCAAATATGAGGTGAGTGTGGGAAGAAGTTGATTGACAACATGTAGAGAGACAGAGACTTCAACACTGGAGAGGCTGGAAACACTAGAATGGAGGGTCTCAGACTTGTGAGTGAATAGATAGGGAGAGACAAGTGGAGGCAGCTGCAAAGATCATGGCAACAAACATTCATGAGATCTCACACCTAGCATTTAATATGAAAGTAGAACCCATGAGAGAGGCATTTAGAAAGGCAGTTGATTACAGAATAACAAAGGACCTTGGGTTTATTTTTGCTTTTCATGGTGATCCAGGAGTAAAAAGCAGTTTTGGGTAGGAAAGATTTTGCACACTGGATGGCTAGGCCATTGAGAGACAATGGGCAGGATTTTCCTATCCCTATCGAGAAATTCAGTCCCGCAAAACGTCAATAGGCAGGTTCCACCATAGCAGGGCCAAAAATGACTTTACATTTAAACAAGCTGATGGTAGAATAGGGGTCAGGTTAAATTGAGAACCAAATGCAAGGAATTGGGAAGCTAACTGTGAATTATCTACTTTGACTATATCAAAATCAAAGAATTAGCCTAACAATGAGATGGGGGTGGGCAGAGGGTATAAGGTTCACTGCAAGATGGAACCTCTGAAACAATTAAGATATAAGACATAGGAGCAAAAGTAGGCTATTTGGCCCATCAAGTCTGCTCTACCATTCAATGAGATAACGATGGATCTAATGTGATAATGCTCGACTCCACTTTTCTGCATTATCCCCATTACCCTTGATTCCCTTATGGCTTAAAAATCTGTCTTTCTCAGTCTTGAACATAGTCAACAATACACAGATACACTACCTTCTGAGAAAAGAACTCCTTCCTCATCTCGGTATTAAATAGGCGACCCCTTACTCTGAGATCATGCCCTCTGGCCTTAGTTCTCCCCAAGGGGAAACAGCTTCTCAGCATCTACCTTGCAAGTCTCCTGAGAATTCAATGTATTGTAGTAAAGTCTCCTTTCATTTTCTCAAGTTGGCAATGTAAGGACCAAGCCCTCTAGAAGCCCCATTGGGAGGGGCTTACGCATGGCAGGGGAGAGCATATCCTAGTGCGCATCGGTGGGGCAGGAGGAATATCTGTGTGGATAGTTCTCTGATATTTGCACGTTTGGGAGTGGTGGAAGAGTATATGCCCTGATAATATGTTGGGGGGGGGGCGTCGCCCCAATTCTTGTTGGGGCTTCTTCTGTGATGGGGCAAACTATGTCCCTGATTCTCTGTGCACTGAATGCCAGAAAATCTGGAGCGAAAGCTAGCTTTGTATTTGGAGCGATATATATTGGTTTTCACTTGGAACTCGACACTGCCAGATTTTCAGAAAATCCCACCCTAAGCCTTTTCTCTTAAGGGAAATTATCAGTTAATAGTGAATACATTTAAAGGGTAATGAACCAGATTCCGGCTTTGGTTTGTTTTAACAACGCACTTAGAAAATCAAAGTATGATAGGACAAAGTCAATATTTCACAAAAGAGGAAACATATTTGGTCAATTTTTTAGAGTTTCTTGAGGATGTAACTAGATAAAGGAAAACGTGTATATAGTATGTGTGGATTTTGGATGATCTACTTTTATCGAGGAAGATGTGAGGCTGAGTGTGAGAAGAAAGGTCGAATAGTTAAGTCCAGCTGAAACCAAAGAATGAAAGTTTCAATAGCAGATATATTGAATATTCTGGCAATCTAATGGAGATGGAGTAGGTCACTATTCGTATATCTAATATTGTATGTCGTTCCATTGGAAATGGAAAATGACAACCACATCTTCATTTGGATGTGGTTGCTTTGCTACCTGAATAGTCACACTTAAAGTCATAGAGGAATCAGGCCCTTTGGCTAAAATTGCCCTTGCTGATCTTTTTTTAAACTGCTAGGCAAGTCCCAATTGCCCACATTTGGCCCATATCCTTCCATACCCATGTTACCCATGTAAGTAAATACTTTATAAAAGATAAAATTGTACCCACCTCTACTACTACCTCTGGAGCAGCTTGTTCCAGACACTCACCATGTTCTGTGTGAAAAACTTGCCCCTCTGGACACATTTGTATTTCTTCCTTCTCATTTTAACTCTATGCTCTCTACTTTTGGATTCCCCTACATTTGGGAAATGATATTGACTATCTAGCTGATCTATGCTCCTCATTATTTTATAGATCTCTATAAGATCACCCCTGAGCTTTTATGCTCCACAGAGGCCTATCTAACCTCTCCCTAAGACTCAAACCACCAATTCCCAGTAGCATTCTAGTAAATTTCTTCTGCAATTTTTCTAGTTTAATAATATCCTTTCTATAATAGGGTGACCAGCACTGTACACAGCATTCCAAGTGTGGCCTAACCAATGTCTTGTGCAATTTCAATAAGATGTCTCAACTCCTGTATTCTGACCAATGAAACTAAGCACACTGAATATCTTCTTCACCACTCTGTCCACCTATGACCCTATTTTCAGGGAGCTATGAACCTGTACCCTTAGATTTCTTTGTTCTCTCCAACATCCTATCATTAACTGAGTAAATCCTGCCCTTGTTCAATCTACCAAAATGCATCACCTCACATTTATCTAAATTAAACTCCATCTGCCATTCATCAGCCCACTGGCCCAATTGATCAAGATCCCATTTCAATCCAAGAAAATCTTCTTCACTATCCACTATGCCACCAATCTTGGTATCATCTGCAAACTTACTAACTTCCTATATGCTCATCCAAATCATTAATATAATTGACAAATAACAATGGGCCTATCACCGATCTCTGAGGCACATCACTGGTCACAGGCCTCCAATTTGAAAAACAATCTTCTACAACCATCCTCTGGCTTCTGTCTTCAAACCAATTTTGTATCCATTTAGCCTCCTCACTCTGGACTCTGTCAGATTTAACATTATGCAACAACCTTGTCAAAGGCCTTGCTAAAGTCCATGAGACAACATCAACTACACTGCCCTCATCTGCCTCTTGGTCACCCCTTCAAAAATTTAAATTAAATTTGTGAGACATGATCTTCCACTCACTAAGCCATGTGGACTGTCCCAAATCAGTTCTTATATCTCTAAATGCCAGAGATCCTGTCTCTCAAAATACCTTCCAACAACTTACCCACCATAGATGTGAAGCTCACTGATCTGTAATTCCCATGTTTTTCCCTGCAGCTGCTTTTAAACAAAAGCACATTTGCCACCCTCCAATCTTCAGGCATCTCGCCTGTGACTATCGATGATTCAAAATTCAGGTAAGGATCCATAATTTCCTCCCTCGCCTTCCATAATGTCTTGGGGTACACTTCATCAAGTCCTGGGGATTTATCTTCCTTGAAGCGCTTTAAGACTTCCAGTACCTCCTCCTCTGTAATATATGCACTCCTCAAGAAATCACTATTTATTTTCCCAAGTTCTTTAACATCCATGGGTTTCTCAACAGTAAACATTATGAGAAATATTCATTTAAAATCTTACCCATTTCTTGTGGATCCACACATAGATAAACTTGTTGATCCTGAAGAGGCCCTTCTTTCTCTCTAATTACTCATTTGGCCTTTATGTATTTGTAGAAGATTTTTCGATTCTTAGTTATTTATTTTGGAGGAAATCCAATTTTCATCCACATTCTTGACCCTATATTATTTTCCTCTGACTTTTCTGTGGGTGAAGAATGCCTAGTATGCAAAACATCCGCCAAAAAGTAAATTTCTTTAACAAATGCCTCCATATTACTGATACTAAGAAAAGTGCAATCTATCTTTTGAAAAACAATCTCGCAACACTTGTAATCTAATTAGCCTGTATTAAGTACTGGCAACATAGGACCATAGAATCATAGAACCATCGAAAATTACAGCTCAGAAACTGTCCTTCTGGCTCCTCTTTTCTGTGCCGAGCCATTTTTTTTCCTCGACCCACTGAGCTGCACTTGGACCTTTTCCCTCCATACCCTTTCATCCATGTACCTATCCGAGTTTTTCTTAAACATTAAAAGTGACACCGCATTTACCACTTTATCCGACAGCTCATTCCACACTCCCACCACTCTCTGCGTGAAGAAGACTCCCCTAATATTCCCTTTAAATTTTTCTTCTTTCACCCTTGACGCATGCCTCTGGTTTTTTTTCTCCCCTAGCCTCAGTGGAAAAAGCTGCTTGCATTCACTGTGTCTATACCCATCAAAATCTTATACATCTTTATCAAATCTCCCCTCATTATTCTAGTCTCTAGGGAATAAAGTCCCAACGTATTCAATCTCTCTCTGTAAACTCAGCTTCTTAAGTCCCAGCAACATCCTTGTAAACATTCTCTGCACTCTTTCAACCTTATTTATATCCTTCCTGTAATTAGGTGACCAAAACTGTACGTAATACTCCAAATTCGGCTTCACCAATGCCTTATATAACCTTACCATAACACTCCAATTTTTATACTCGATACTCCAATTTTTAAAGGCCAATGCACTGAAAGCACTTTTTACAACCCTGTCCACCGATGATGTCACTTTTAGTGAATTCCGTACCTGTATTCCCAGATTTCACTGTTCAACTGCACTCTTCAGAGTCCTACCAATTACCCTGTACGTTCTACTTCGGTTTGTTCTTCCAAAGTGCAATACCTTACATTTGCTTGCGTTAAATTCCATTTGCCATTTATCAGCCCATTTTTCTAGTTGGTCCAAATCCCTTTGCAAGGTTTGAAAACCTTCCTCACTGTCCATTGGCCACCAATTGATGCCCAATCAAGAGTCTTCTAGCTCTCTCAGTGATGTTATTGACTTCTATGTGCTATAGAGCCAGCCCGTTACTTACAGAATGCCAGTGGTGAATCCTGCCAGTGACCCTTGGGGCCAGTTAATCCACCCAAGGTGTGCAGCTAGGAGGAAGGTTCCAAGAGCTAGGGCTACTTATTTCTGGGAAAGTTTAGAAGGAAGAGATTGGACTCAATGGATAGTTTCTCCAGTCCTGCTCACCATAGAAATCACCATGGGTGGGATGGGAACCATTTAAAGGTCAGTTGATTCGGGTAGGAATTCCCAGCCCTGGAGCAGGTGCAATTGGAAAATCCTGTCCATTAGGTCAGATAGGTAATTGAGAGATAGACTAAAAATATGCTTTTAACTGGGATTCTTCCCACTTGCCTCTAGGTAATCCTGCAAGTCAATGTTTGAATTGATAAGATGATTTTAATTGGAAAAATCTGTCAATACACTGCTCTGGTAGATAAATAACTTTAGTTGAATTTACCTGAATTTAAGTAAGTAAGGTCCATTCCCGTAAGGAATGTTTGCCATACAATGCGCAAGAAGAAAACTACAGACATTGGTTTCCCAAATTAGTTTAAGGATTTACAACATAATAATGTTTTCTGAATGTGTCAGATATTTGGCTTACCAAGGATTAAGTATCATAAGGCTTGCAGAAAGCAATCCTTTGTCCTGATCAGTTGGGTAAACAACTATTGGGCTTTCTGCCTGTAATGGATTGTGGTACCATACTCTTGTCATGTGTCACTGTTTAAAGGGAACTTAGCAGAGGGTAAAGGAGAATTCTCCTAAAATTTAGCAAAAGATAATTTCTGCTTTATTCCGACCACTTCTTTCATTACTGTTATGAAAAATACATGAAACTTCAAAATAACTGGAGTGAAAGCATACTGAATAAGTCTGACATTGAGGCAATAAAAATTCAAGTGGTGTAGGCCAACAAAGGGGATATTGTTCCTTTAGAGTACTGTTAAAAAGCTGGTCTCATCTTATTCTGACAGCTTTTAAAATACCAGGAGTCTGACATACAGAAAATAGGTCTTATTCTTTCATGAATATTTCATTAAAATGTCACTACTGAATTACTGGCAGTGGTAATAATAAACATTCATGGTGTAGGTCAACAAATGTTTCATCTGGGTTTTAAATCATTCATTAGTTATACTTCAGTGGGTTTCCCAGCCAACTTTCTCTCATTTTAAATAAATATGGATTAGATGCATTCATATAACATTGTCTTGTGATAACCAGTGAAATTAGTGACACAGCTACTTTTTGTTTGAGTGAACTTTAAAGAACTTGTTAGTTAGGTATAAGACTTGATGTTCTCTTGCTTTTGTTTTCAATTTCCTCTGTCTTCTAAAGACAATGGAGAGAATTCTTGTATATTTGCAGTGTGCACCTTTCCTGGTTGTGCCCTTTTGATTTATTGTCCACTCAAAGAATTGCACAGATTTATAACATATCTATTAGGATCATATTATGGAAACTTGTTTAAAACATAAGGCAAAACAACAAGTGTTCATTCATTCTACATAGTTGTTGTGCAGCCACTTTGAGGTGGACTGAATCACTTATCGAGGACGCAGCTAAGCAAGAATCTTATTCAATTTACATACATTGCAGTCCTTTATTGCTGCATGCTGCAAGGTTAGTCAGATGCAACTTCCTCAGGTTTTCTTTTACAAGTCATTGATTGAAGAGGCACGGGGGAGTATAGCAATTCTTTTCCCATCAACGTGAGGAATCCAACCAGTGGAAATATACCAGATTTGGAAAGAGCTGGCTAGGTCAGTAGCTCCAGGACAATCCGGGCACAATGCAAGGAATATTTTACTGGCATAGCATGATAAGAGTAGCAAAGGTGAGTACAGTTCTACATTTCTTCATCTCTCAAATATAAATTACAATATATCTTATCTTCAAACAGACTGTAAATAATTGCACCACCACCACTGGCAACACCCCCCCCCCCCCCCCCCCCACAACTACCACCACCACCACCACCCTCACTGTTTGCACATAGAATCATAGAAACCCTACAGTACAGAAAGAGGTCATTTGAGTCTACACTGACCATATTCCACCTAGGCCCTACCTCCATATCCCTAATATTTTACCCACTAATCCCTGTAACCTATGCATCTTAGGACAGTAAGGGGCAATTTTAGCATGACCAAATATACCGTTGTTTATTAGTCCAGGAATCAATGTTTACAGCACTGAAGTTGTTTGCGTAGAGTCGCTAAAGTGCAGAAGGAAGCTATTTGGCCCATCAAATTTGTGCCAACTCTCCACCAGAGCATTCTACCCAGACCCTTTCCCCATAATCGCACGCATCTGCTCTGCTAATACCTCTTACCTATACATCTTGGCATACTGACCGACCATTTAGCACAGCCATTCTACCTAACCTGCACATCTTTGGACTTACAGCTCAAATTCCTATTTCTGCTATTTTACAAAGTATTTATTTATTATTTATTTAATAATTCCTGAGGAAAGGTTAACTTTTTTTCTCCACAGATGCTGCCAGACCTTCTGAGCATTTCCAACCTTTTCTGTTTGAATTTCAGTCTCCGAGTTACATGTTATCAGTAGGCTACAACAGGATACTATTTTTAACTAGAATAAACCTAATTGTTGTTTCTTTGTCATCAATTCTGGATTTTTCAGGACTTTGAAACAATAGACCCACAGTCACTGTTCATGATAACATTTATTGTAATTGGATATCAGCCTGCACTAAAATAAATGAGGAAGGAATGTCATATGCAAATGAATCAAAGCTCCACTATTATTCTGGGTAACAGTAATTTCCAGTCTCGCATAACCTTAGGACAACAGAATGAGGCATCGGTGGAACTCAGCTACCAATTAGAGCTTTTCAAATGGGTTGAGCATATTCACCAGCATCTCAATCCTGACCAGGATGTGCTTAATGAGTTGCCTTTTACTACATTGTTCCTAATTTTCCTGTAATGGTGTGATTGGTGATGCATATACTAAATTTAACATTCTAATGCAGCATCCTCACTGTCAGCAACTTCCTCTATATTTTCCAGCATTTCCAGTCAGAATATGTTGCAGTGAGCATCACAGAGAAATAGTAGTGGCACGGTTACACTGCTATTTCATACACCAATTTGACAAATCCATTCAATCTAAAGCATTATGGGAAGGGAACAGGGATTAGTGGCTAGAAGTAACAACATTACTCTCCAAGGCAAGAAAAGAATGTATCAGGCTGAAGCAGGTTGATACTCCAAATAATTCCTGACCTCTTCTCATTTTGAACAAAGTGTAGGAAAGTTAACAGATGTATAACACTAGCGTTTCACATAGATACGGAATGTTTTGATCTAAACGTGTGAAAAGAGCTGAACATGTGAAAAGACCTAAATGTCTTTCAGCTTTGTGAACTTAAGGATCAATATTTTTTGTAAAAACTTTTGTTGCACCATGTAGCCAGTTTACTTGTCCAAGTATTTCTATCACTGTCTCAAAACATATTTTTATAATAACCATATGCTTCAAAACAAAGTTAAAAATGTAAAATAAAAGAATTGTTAATAAAATATTTTTATCCAGTATTATCTATAGTTCAGGTCATAGAATAAAAGAATATAAAGGCACTGGTGAGAGTAGAGAGAAAATTTTTAAGAGTGATACTGAAAATGCATAGATTTACACATCAGAAAAAGATGGGCTAAATTTATTTTCTCCTGGAGAATGAAGATTAAGGATTAAAGGTAATCTAATAGAGGTATTATGTATTCAATTGGTGACTATATATCTCTATATGTCTGATTTATCTCATAAAATGCTGAAATGACACTAGTTACAAATCTACAGCATGCTTATTTCTGATACTTCAAACCTTCTCAGAACTTACAGGATTTTGTACAGATATAGGCATTAGCCAGAACCCATGCTTTTTCTTTGGATGCTTTCTTGTACAATTCCCTCTAAAACGCCATATGCATATGCAATTAAGTAAAGTTACATAGGTCAGGGAACAGAATAACATAATCAAAGATAGATCAATCAAGCAATTGAAAAATACAAGAGATCTTTAAAATAATGAAATGTTTTATTAGAGGGAATGCAGAGACAATGTTTCCTTTTGTGGGGAAGAATATGACCTGAGTAATGTTCAATTATAGATAGTCATCAAGAAATCCTAAGGTGAATTTAGAAGAAATATTTTTACCCAAGGATTGGTGAAAATGTGAAACTTGCTATCAAAGGGAGTAATTGAAGCATGTATTTGAGGGGAAACTAGATTGGTATTTGATGGAGAAGGCAGTACAAAGAACAAAGAAGAAAGAACAGCACAGCATAGCAAACAGGCCCTTTGGCACTACAAGCCCATGCCACCCATTTTACCAAACTCAGTAAGTGCCTTTTTGGAGACTAACATTGCTCGTCGACATTTTTGTTTACTTTTAGTGGAATGCCACAATAAAGGGGATTTAGGGAATTGTATGTATGCCAGATTAAGGGAGATCCAATTAAGGGACAATTATTGACACCAATCAGCCTAAAAAGGATGATTTTGGAATGCGGGAGGAAACCGGAGTACCCGGAGAAAACCCATGCAAGCACGGGGCGAATGTGCAAACTCCCACAGATATTGATCCAAGCCGGAGATCCGATCCAGGATCCTGTAACTGTACAGCAGACAGTGGTAGTCACTGAGCTGACATGTTGCCCATCAATTGGTCCAGAGTAAGAGTACATAACGGACGTCGAGCACTAGGCAACTCTCAAAGCAACATCCAAGAGAAGCCCTCACATGACCCATCGTGTGTGCACCTTGTTGGCCAATAAGGTGGACCGAATCGCCTGTGGATGTAAAAGGAGATATCAATAAACATGAATAGATATACAACAGGCTATACAGAGAATGATGGAGTCCTCCACGTAAGTTCATGTGCCCTCCTGGCATGCTGTGAGCCCTATGGTCTGTCTAGTGACAAGCTTGTCTTGTGGTGTAGGTAATCTATCACCTGTCGTTAAAGGTTCCCAGTAGCTCCAATGTAAGTGACAAGGTGAGCCTTGAAATTTGTTGGGACGACTGATAGGAATCTATCAATTCCCAGGAGGCTCTTGATCTTCAACTAAAACATTTGCTTGTGTCTCTCCATTTCTAGTCTGCTCATATGACTATCCAGGTAAGTCTTAAACAACCCTAGCGTGTCTGCCTCCACCACCCTACTTGGCAGTGCATTCCAGGTCCCCACCACTCTCTGTGTAAAAAACATCCCTCTGACATCTGAGTTATACCTCACCCCTCTCATCTTGAGCCTGTGACCCCTTGTGATCGTCATCTCTGACCTGGGAAAAAGCTTCCCACTGTTCACCCTATCTATACCCTTCATAATTTTGTACACCTCTATTAGGTCTCCCCTTATTCTCTGTCTTTCCAGGGAGAACAATCCCTGTTTACCCAATCTCTCCTCATAGCTAAGACCCTCCATACCAGGCAACATCCTGCCAAACCTCCTCTGCACACTTTCTAAAACCTCCACATCCTTCTGGTAGTACAGCGACCAGAACTGGACACAGTAGTCCAAATGTGGCCTAACCAACATTCTATAAAGTCGCAACATCAGACTCCAGCTTTTATACTCTATATTCCTTTCTATAAAGACAAACATACCATATGCCTTCTTCACCAACTTCTCCACCTGTGCTGCCAACTTCAAGGATTTGTGGACTTGCACACCTAGATCCCTCTGTGTTTCTATACTCTTAATGGTCCAATCATTTATTGTATAATTCTTCCCCAATATTAGTTCTTCCAAAATGCATCACCTCGCATTTTTCATCTGGATTAAATTCCATTTGCCATTTCTCTGCCCAAATTTCCAGCCTATCTTTATCCTGCTGTATTCTCCAACAATGTTCATCGCTATCAACAAGTCCAGTCATCTCCGTGTTGATTTAAACTTGCTGATCACACCAGTTACTCCTTCTTCTAAATCATTTATATATCACAAATAGCAAAGGTCCCAGTACAGAGCCCTCCGGAACCCCAATGGTCATAGACCTCCAACCGGAAAAAGACCCTTCCATTGCTACTCTCCGTCTCCTGCGTCCAAGCCGGTTCTCAACCCATCTAGCCACTTTTCCTTTTATCCCATGACCTTGACCTTTTTTACCAACCTGCCATGAGGGACTTTGTCAAACGCTTTACTGAAATCCATATAGATAACATCCATGGCTTTCTTTCATCAACTGTTTTTGTCTCAGATTTAGATGAGAAAAATGTGAGTAAGCTTAAATGCAGCAGAAGCACCAAGATAAGTTGGTTGGGTTTTATGACCTGTTTCTATGTCATATATCTATATAATCCAATATAATCTGTCATGATAATGCCAACAGGTTCAGAGCCACCAACATTTCAAAAGTATTCTGCAGGATGGGAATCCAAGTAACAAAATTAGTAGTATAGACAGACCAAAAGAATACATCATCCTGCTAATAGGAAACACCTTACTTAGATGATTTGAAACAAACAAAGGAAGGCACGTAGAACTATAGAAGCTGAGAAGTCACACAGCAAATATACAGAGAAAATCATCAAAGGGAAATGATAATATAATTGCCAGCCTTTCATGGAGGTAAAAGATGCAGTCTTCATCTAGCAGCCTGAGGGGCAAGTCATCCATCTCACAGCCTGTAAGCTGGTTCTAGCTAGCAGACCAGTAACAAGAGTGCAGCTGAATCCATGTCTTCGCTGAACCAAGAAGAGGGATTCCTCAGAATAACTGTACAATATCGTATGGGAACAATAAGCTGATCTTTATGTATAGATCTATTGAATGGATGTTGTTTGGGAAGAGGGAAGTCCTGAAAAAGCTCAGATCTTGTATATGTGGTTTGGAGTTAAATACCCACATAGATAGCATTAGCTGGGTTCATGACAAATCCTTTTAATTACAATTCTGTCCTAGCAAATCTTCCATCATAGATTTAGACTCATTCAGAACTCCATTGTCTGCATCTTAAGTTGCACCAAGCATTATTATTCGTCCACTGCCCCTGTGCTTTGCTAGTCTGGCAATGTCTCGACTTTACAATTCTCGTCCTTGTTTTTGGAAGGCCTCGCTTTTTTTTATCTCTATAACCTGTAGGTCTCCTCCAATTTGTGTTTCTTGCACATATTGAATTTTAATTTCTCCTCCATTGGTCACGCGCTTTTTGCTGTCTAGATCATAAACTCTGGAATTCCCTCTTGACATCTCTATATCCTCTTAGTTTGGCCTCCTTTCAAGTAGTCCCTTAAAACGTATTCCTTAATCAATATTTTAGTCTTCTCGCCATATCTCTGTATGTGGCTTGGTGTCAATTCTGTTTGATAATATGTCTGTGAAATGCTTTGGGATGGTTTACTATGTGCTATATAAACATAAGTTGTTGTTATTTGACAACCTGTCTTTCAACAAATCCAGATCAGCAAATCCATTAGTCTCGCGTTTCAATGCAATCAGGGAATGCATTTAAAGTCAATAAATCATGCTGTTGCTAGGCCCCCATCTTAATTATTTTTAAATCGATGTGGCACAAAAACTAGCAATTACCTAGGAATATTGTGATTGCTATTGATTTAAGTGGGGAGCGGAGCTATGATAATTACCTTTAAACTATTAATGGTGAGGCTAACAGCAAGCAGTACAAAAGTCTCAGGAAAATATGTCTGGTTGCAAGTCGTATCAGAAGTCTTATACTTCATAATTTTCTCATTAATTCGTATCATTTAATGTCCTGGAATTGGGATGGGAGGAATTGCTAGTGACCAGCACTAAAGAGCAGAATCATAAAAGTGGGAGCACACGGAAAACTGGAAGGTTGGAGAACAGGTAAAATTAAGCTCAGCCCCAGTTTCAGTTGGTAAGGGCAAAAGTTATCCTATCCCAGTGGAAGACTGAGTCTTTTGTTTGTTTGTTTAGTTTTTGTTTTGTTTATTTATTAGTGTCACAAGGAGGCTTACATTAACACTGCATGAAGTTACTGTGAAAATCCCATGGTCGCCACACTCCAGCGCTCGTTCGGGTACATAGGGAGAATTTAGCATGATAATGCACCTAATCAGCATGTCTTTCAGTCTGTGGGAGGAAACTGGAGTTCCCCAGAGGAAACCCACACAGACTCAGGGAAAATGTGCAGACTCTGCGCAGGACGCAACGATTTAATGGGCAGCATGGTGGCACAATGGTTAGCACTGTTGCCTCACAGCGCCGGGGACCTGGGTTTGATTTCTGGCTTGGGTTATTGTGTGAGTCGGCATGTTCTCTCCATGTCTGTGTGGGTTTCCTCTGGATGCTCTAATGAAAAGCTAATGAACAGTAATTTGCCAGTTAGATTCATGAGAAACTGTGTGCATGCGTGTGGACAAAGGCATTTTTTTAGGATACATCAAAATTATGTGTTTGTCTGATTTTGTCAGTCATCTGAAACACAAGCTGATGTTTACACACAAAATCATAGAATCCACACAGTGTAGAATGAGGCTATTCAGGCCACTGAGCCTGTACTGTCAACAGTTTCACCCAGACTCTATCCCCAGAACCCCACATATTTACCGTACTAGTTCCTTGGTGATTTAGGGGCAATTTTGTATAGTCAATCAACCGATTTCCAGATCCACATCTTTAGAGTGTAGGAGGAGACCCATGCAGACACAGGGAGGACGTGCAAACTCCACACAGACAGTGACCCGATGCGGGAATTGAATCTGGATCCCTGGTGCTGTAAGGCAGCAGTGTTAACCACTGTGACACCGTGCGACCAATATACAGTACAGAACAAGTGGATATCTGGAACGACGGACCTCCTCCCAAGTTTTCCACCTCCCTAACATCCACTCTACACGAATGTTAACTGAAACATTTTCCCAAGTTCATTTTGACAGTGGTGAGTGATGATCAGGTATTTCTGACAAATTGACTCAGGCCACTTAGTGTTTGCTATCAAACTGAGGCAGAATAAAAAAAATTCATGTGATTGTAAACTCTCATTTATTGGCCTTGTTGTTAGGATGAGAATTTACAGACTACTGAGATAAATCCACAGCACAGCAGGGATTATATAAAGCTGTAGTAGATCTTAAATTACCCCTAAAAGCCACCCATCCAGACGTCAGATAGTTTTGCAAAATTGATCCACATGGTTTCAGTCAGACAGGACTGTTTGGTATTAGTATGACTGGAATAGACCGAGGGGAAGTGGGAAACCCAATCCAAGGAACCTTTGATGCTAAAGTTGAAGGGAACATATTTCTGTTGAAAAACTCCAGTAATGCAGATAAAGAAGCCTTCTATTGCCTTATTCAAATGGTCCACCATCAGATATATGTTTACACACAGGAGTGTGAGCAGGTTGTGTGAGTCTGGAATCACCATGCCAAAACTGGCCCTGTCCTTCATGGCATCTAAGCGTAAGAACTCGGTGTAAGAACACCGAAAAGGTTTAGAGTAGCTGACCACAGACCCCAGGGTGGGTTCTGCCAGAATGAGGGATTGGGAGGGGTTGCCACTGCAGGGAGGAGTGGGCTGGATATTGAGGTGCTCTGAGGTGGAGAGATCAGGGCTGGCCTGGGAATTATTGTGAGAGCCATGATCGGGCCATGGGGAGGGCTGGAGAGCCAGCACTGCAAGGGTCTGGGCTCAGTAAAAAGTCTCACAACACCAGGTTAAAGTCCAATAGGTTTATTTGGCAGCACTAGCTTTCAGAGCCTCAAACTCCTTTATCAGGTGTGATCAAGAGGTCTGGGTCTGGCCAGCAATTGAGCTGGCCAGCAAGTGGGTAGTCTGACAGATCGGGACAACTGCACATGCACAGAGATCTAGAACAGTCAGACTCTGGCTTGAATAGGCCCCGCGCCCTGGGTTTTTAATTATATGAATGATTGGGACCTCGGCAGTGCACAGAATGCAGAAATTCAAATGGGAAGCTGCATTGAAAAGACAGTCATGATCTAGGACAGTTTTCCCACCAATTCAGCACTTTTGGGAGAATCACCTCCATTAATTCTTGCTCAATAAATGCTGCCAGAGCTGTTATTTACGTCAGTCCATATCAATGGGGATGAAGCAGAAAGGATCAAGACTTTCAAGTTCTTAGATGTCCAAATCACCAACAACCTATCCTGGTTCCCCTATGCCAACATTAAGGATAAGAAAGCCCACCTTTGCCTCTACTTTCTCGGAAGCCTAAGGAAACTTGGCATGTCAGCTACAAGTCTCACCAACTTTTACAGATGCGCCATAAAAAGCATTCTTTCTGCTTGTATCACATTTTGGTATGACTCCTGCTCTGCCCAAAACTGCAAGAAACTAAAAAAAGTTGTGAATGTAGTCCAATCCATCAAGCAAACCAGGCTCCCATCCATTGACTCTGTCTACACTTCCCACTGCCTCAGCAAAGCAGCCAGTATAATTAAGGACCCCACAAAACCCAGACATTCTCTCTTTCACCCTTTGGAAAAAAGATACAAAAGTCTGAGCTCACGTACCAATCGACTCAAAAACAGCTTCTTCCCTACTATTAACAGATTTTTGAATGGACCTACCTCGCATTTATTTAATCTTTCTCTACACCTTAGCTATGACAGTAACACTACATTCTGCACTCTCTTGTTTCCTTCTCAATGAATGGTATGTTTTGTCTGAGTAGCGCGCAAGAAGCAATACTTTTCACTATACATGTGACAATAATAAATCAAATCAAATCAAGTTTATTTCTGCATTTTCTTTTTTATTATAGTTAAGACAAATATCCATTACTCCATTAGCTACCTGTTAGCATTATTAATATTATAATAATCAAAAGGATAATCCTGTGTCAGCTATTTTCAACCATTTAAAATTGAATTTGCAATAGATGAGAGCTGGTCAGTATATTTGGAGAAATAGGTAGAGCCCTGCCATCCCCAATTTAGACTCAGTGAGTAGATAGCTACTTGAATGTTTTGATATTATTTGTGTTCTACAATATTCATATGCACTTATTTGACATCAATCATGCTCAAAAGCAATAATTTAGCCATCATTTGACAACAATTTGACAGTGTAAGTAGCATAACTGACATAATTTTTATCATTTGCCCCAAAGCACAATGCTCAAAATTTGTGAATAGTAACATCACTTACCAGCTCCCCCACCCAAATTGTAGCAATTCTTTTCCTCGACCATCCCTCCCTGGAACAATTTATTCTAAAACCCTCCCAAACCCTCTCTGCCCCAGATTGTAGCAGTTCTCTTTTCCTCCCTCCACTCCCCCTCACCTTCACCCCCTCTCCCTCCTCTCCCCTCACCCTTTCTGTTTAAGGATTTGGACCCTGAAACGGGAGGGTGGAAAATATGGACCCTGAGACGAAAATAAATTAAGAACTGACAGAGATCTGGTGGCACTCTCAAGCACACACTATATAGTGAAAAGATCTTTAGAGAGCTGAATGAACTCAGTTATTTTTTAAGCAATGAATTTTCCTTCTATTTTTCAATGCAAGTTGCTGAGTGCATTTACCACCTGTGAGTATATTGAATATGTTTTGAATGCACTCGATGCCTTCGAGCACCTTTTACCACTTGATCACATTTGATATCAAGAATACCAAAACACTGCTGACTGCATGCAAAATCTCCAAATTACAAAATTTGCTGTCAAATTATTGCTGGTTGTTTCTGAATGCATTTGAATGCAAAAATGATGTCAAAATTTCTAGATAGGGTATCTAAGAATTACTCCATTTTAAGTGTAAGTGAAAAGGTAAATTATGGATTGGTACTCCACATAGGAAATTTGAATCAGGAAATTGGGAACCTCACAGGATTTGTGTTCAATTTGGAAAATACTGTATTTCCACACTGGTCTCTGTACTCAAATGTCCCATTTGTATTCCAATTGCTTGAAGATCCATGTCAACATGTTATACCTGTAAGATCAATCCCAGAGTCAATATTGCATCTTTCAAAGCAGTATACATTTTTTTAAAAGTTTACTTATTAGTGCTGTAAGTAAGCTTACATTAACACTGCAATGAAATTACTGTAAAAATTCCCTGGTCGCCACACTCTGGCACCTGTTCGGGTACACTGAGAGGGAATTTAGCATTGCCAGTGCACCCAAGCAGCTTATATTTTGGATTGTGGGAGGAAACTGGAGCACCTGGTGGAAACCACACAGTGATGGAGAGAGCATGCAGACTCCTTACAGACAGTTACCCAAGTCGGGAATTGAACCTAGGTCCCAGGCAATAAATGGGATATGAATGTATCTTTGTCATATTCTTCCTCTTATCCTTTCTTTATAACCTCTTTATTATCTATACCTTTTCTCCCCCTCCTTTTTGAGATTCTCTATTTTTCACATGACATTTATTTTGTCTTTGCCCTCAATATCAGATTTGTTCCTTCTTTTTCTCTTCTTGTTCTGTTATAAAATCATTGAATACTTACAATGTGGAAGGAAGCCATTCAGCCCATTGAGTCTGCAACGACTCAGCATCTTACCCTGCCCAATCCTCATAACTCCTGATTCACCTTACCCACAAGTCTTGAGACACTAAGGGGCAAGTTAGCATGGCTAACCCACCTAACTGTCCATCTTTGGACTGTTGGAGGAAATCGGAGCATCTAAAGAAAACCCACACAGATACAAGGAGAACATGCAAACTCCACACAGACAGTCACCAAAAGTTGGAATTGAACCCAAGTCCCTGGCACCGTAAGACACCAGCGCTAAACACTTTTCATGATTCCTATGCTTACTTAATTTCATCTGTTGACCCCTTGCTGCTATATGTCACTTTCCCAATCGCCCATTCATCATGTATGATTTCTGACATTTACTTGTATTTGACTATGTTTAAAATATCCTGAAAATTTCTAAGACTTCCAAATAAACATTAGACTATTGGTGATAACACTATACTGGAATAAACACCAGGAAATTCATGGATGTCTAAATGATGTAATTGGGTCTTAATTGAAAAATAATTATCTAAAGATTGTCAGATCTTTCTGAACTAAGTACGATGTCTGAAATGAATATTGGTTGGGGCATTCAGTGGGCATAAATCTATTGGAATAAATTGTTTTCCCATTTTTCTAATTGTTTGCTCTTGTGTTACACCCATTAATTTCATGTGACTGATTTAAAAATCTACACTAGTACGATAGGCAAATTTTCAATTGTTCTTTGGACCTTCTAACCCAAAGCTATTTCAACAGTCATTGGGTTATTAACTGCGTAAGAAGTCTCACAACAACAGGTTAAAGTCCAACAGGTTTATTAGGTAGCACAAACCACAAGCTTTCGGAGCACTGGTAAGATGAAGGAGCAGCGCTCCGAAAGCTAGTGACTTGTTCTACCAAATAAACCTGTCAGACGTTAACCTGGTGTTGTGAGACTTCTTACCATGTTTACCCCAGTCCAATGCCAGCATCTCCATGTCATTTTAACTTGCAGTGTTTAAGAGATGCAAAATGTGCTATCTTCTAAATGATTTAATAAAATACTAGATTTTCCTCTATCCATTTGCATTTAAAGCCCTAAAGGAAAAGGTCACTTTAACATAAATCCATTTTAGCTGCAAACAGATTTCTTGATGGCAGTTCTGTCAAGCCTGTTAGGAAAAGGTCATTAAGTTGTAAACATTTCCCTCTTTCCCTGGATCAACCACTGTTTATAAAATGTTAAATCTCTTCCAATTCTAAGAAAAGCGCTTTGATCTGAAATATTGCGAGGATTTTTTAAAGGACTTCAAACCTTAACATTGGGCCCATGTAGGAACCTCAAGCCTATTGTCAGTGCAACTGCTGCTACAACCTTTCAGGATGACTCCTAAGGAACCACACTGCCGTTCCAATTAAGAAGATGGGTGCATTTGTGAGGCTGGATGCCCAATCTGAAAGTTCTCACTGATGTCAGGTTGGTACCCCAACAAAAGAGGTGGAAGCTATTGGCACCTCAATATAGAGGCTTCCTCAGTTGCCTGCATTGAAATGTTTGAATAAAGATGTTCTAAGTCTCTTGGGCATTCAGGGTGAAGGTCAACCTGCAGCAGGTTTTCAGATGCAGTTTGTAGCCTCTGCTGTCCAGAGATCATTGGGGTATCGAGCCTTTGGGAACACTGACAATCAAGAGTACTGGTGACATTGTAAGTTGGTTGATAATTAATCAACAATTGTCAGTAATTAACAAATTTATTGTCTTTAATTGCACTAATTAGTTGCCTGCACCTGTGGTCAGATAAAGGTTTTTCCAGTGCAACCTTATAAAAGTCCCTGGATGCAGCAATGATTGGGAAAGCCATCTTAACATGGCTTCCCTCCTTCCCAAGCATGCACACCACATCCAACCCTGTCTCTGTGGAACTGAGAAAATTCAGGCTGTTTATTTTGTTTCCCTTTCCAAAAATTTTGTCTGACATACTGATGGCTTGCAATATTTTACATTTTTATTAAATATGGTCTTACTTTTCATAAGAATTTCTGAAGTGTTATATAGTGCAATGACCTGTTATTGTAAAACAGCACATTCTGTCATCTCCTCCAAGCAGAACAATTGTAATAGTTGAAGTTATAAAGGAAAATAAAATACTGAAGAAAATCCAGTGGCTGCACTCAGGACAAAATCTGAACAAGATTGTTCAGGGAAAATGGTTTGGTGGGGTAAGGAGGGAGGTTTTTTTCATCTTTTCATGGAAAGTGGGTGTCACTATCACAGTGAATATTCATCCCCCATCCCTAATTGAGCTTTTGAACTGAGTGGCTTGGCCATTTTGATAGGAAACCAAGAATCAACCACATGTTGCCATCCGATATAGGCCAGATTGGGTAAGAATGACAAATCTCCCTCCCTAAAAGATTTTGGTGAACCAAATGGGTTTTTACAACAATTGATAATAGTTGTCATAGTCACTATTACTGAAACTAACATTATGTTGCACGGTGGCACAGTTGTTAGCACTGCTGCCTCACAGTGTCCACCCAGGTTTGATCTCTGGTTTGGGTCACTGTCTGAGTGGAGTTTGCACTTTGTCCCTGTGCCTGTGTGGGTTTCCTCCGGGTGCTCCGGTTTCCTCCCACAGTCCAAAGCTGTTCATTGGTCATGCTAAATTCTTCCTTGGTGTACCCAAATAAACACTAGAGTATGGCAACTAAGGAATCTTCACAGTTACTTCATTGCAGTGTTAACGTAAGCCTCCTTGTGACACTAAGGAATAAACTTTAAAACAAAATTTAAATTCCACAAGCAACCATGTTGGGATTTGAAATTGTGTCCCAGAATATTAGTGTGGGTGCCTGGATTATTCATCCAGTGGCATTACCACTCACATTACGATTATGTTGCAGCCTTCAGAATTGTGCACCCATTACGAAAGAATGCCTATTTTCTTTTAGCCCAATTGAATATTAAAAAGGAACATGTATCATTAATTAAAGGTGGAATATTGCAATGATAGTTGAATAAAATCTAATGTTCTAGTCAATGAAAACAAAGTAGGCTGGCAGTTCAGTGAGAAGGAAATGAACAGCTGATATTAAAGAAAACTACGCAAGCTATTGGGAACATAGAGCACATATGTTCAGGAAGTGCTAAAAGAGCAGTATCTCCAGGAAAACTCTTCTCTGAGTAGAGAAAATGTGCATTATTATCATTCTTATGCCCTATGTGTTGTAATAATGTATTTTGATGCAATTAATCTCATTGTGTTATGTATTTGGAAATGTATGGAAGAGATTTTGCCAAGAGTAGGGAACAGCAGTTGTATGAAGCAAAATAGAGAATGTTTTGAATTGTAGTATCAGTTAACTCTTTCTGGTAAGAGTCTTATTCACATCTGCCAACATTCTCAGCACCATTCTAAATTTGGCAATATAATTAGCCTTTTGCCTTGAACTGGCCTGAAACTAACATCTTTACCCAAACGGTGGTTCGGGAGTGGAATGCCCTGCCTGCAGCAATTGTAGATGCGCCAAGTTTGGTGGCGTTTAAGAGGTTAGTTGATAAGTATATGGAAGAGAAGGGAATGGTTTAGTATGGAGGGGCATTGCTTTTTATATTGGTCGGCGCAACATTGAAGGCCAAAGGGCCTGTTCTGTGCTGTAATATTCTATGTTCTATGTTCTAAGACACCCTGAGTTTCCAGTTCTAGATTTTATACCTTTCTGTATGATGTTCACAGAGCAAAATAACATTACCAACTGAATAAAATACTAGCAATTGCAGGTAATAACTGTGAATACAAGAAAAAGTGCTAATACCACATCTTTAGTGGTTGGAATGTTCCTAATGCCTGTGTGAAAATTTGCATTAAATAAGTCCCTGTCTATTTAATTTATTTAATCTTTTGCATTGGAAGCTGCTATTAGTATGAGATCAGAATAGTTCAAATTCCTTTAAAGGGCATCTTGGGACCTGTATGAATAGGGCAATTAACCATGTACTGCCTTAGTCATTCAGATTGAGTACTGTAACTGGGCAGTACAGTGTTGAAACAAATGGTATGGTTTCCTGTCGCACCACTGAAAAGCCAATGGATAATATATCTCAACTGATACCAACTGCTTCATAACTATTCAATGTTTGGCGGGGCATTAATTGGCTAAAATATAGATTTTCCATCTGGGAAGAAGTCCTGCCTAAGAGTATCAGTCAATCTGATTGGTTGACAATTCATTCATGTGACATGGGTATCTCTGGTTGGCCAGCATTTATTGCCTATCCCTAGTTGCTCTTGGAGGGCAATTGAGAGTTAATCATATTGCCGTGGCTCTGGAATCACATGAAGGCCAGACTGGGTATGTTCACCTTTAGACCCCAGGGGGAATCCCACGTGTGGATGAACCTCTTGTAAAGCACACCAACATGACGGCACGCTGGCGTGGTTTTAAATTACGATGAATGGTCAATATCTGGCAGTTGGAGGGTGTTTATTTATATTAAAATATGTTAAACTGTATTGAAAGCAGGCTCTCTCCCATGATTACATTGCCGACGAGGGATGGTGAAAATCAGGTATCACTTGTGAGATTCATGATTTCTGACTTCTGCCGAATCTTGATCTCCCGCCGCCAGTCTCGTGAATGGAGAGAGTGAGCTCAAAATCCTGCTCAGAATGTGCAAATTGGTGTTCTAAGATTTACCACTATTGAAATAGATGCACAGATTCAAATGGACAAGCTCTAATCTTGTGGCAAGATTAGTCTTGTGCTACCATGCAAAGTACAGGACTTACAGCAGTTCAACATATTTGAATGGAAGAGAACCAGATGGCGAAATGTTGTTCATATGCAGCTTTTGTGGGAGCAGCACATAGCTAACAGCAACTTCTGCATTTTTATATTTAGCTTCCCATCTGTACTCCTCAAGCTTTCTCTCCAATTTGTGCTTAAATCACGACAATCACTTTGAGCTATTTTTACAGGTAAATTTTAATCCATTTGTTTGCATCCAATGATCTCAAACTGCTGATGATTTGGCCTATTTCTAGCATCTCCATCATCACTAGCATCCCAAGCCATTGAATTTCTGCACCGAGCCCTTCCCAATTGTGACCATGAACTACAAACACAGTGGTAGGCATCAACTTGGACATCATTCTTCCTGTGTTGATGTTTTCCTTATGCAAGATATGAATAAAACTCAAAAGTATAAAGACCTTATTGGGAAGGAAAGGGGGAGAATGCCTGTTGAGGTAATTTTTAAAATTCATCTTTGGGACATGGGTGTCGCTGGCTGGCCGGCATTTATTGTCCGTCCTTAGTTGCCCTTGAGAAAATGGTGGTGAGCTGCCTTCTCAAAACGCTGCAGTCCACGTGTTGTAGGTTGACCCACAATGCTTTTAAGAAAGGAATTTCAGAATTTTGACCAAGGCACTGTGAAGGAATGATGATATATTTCCAAGTCAGGATGATGAGTGGTTTGGAGGGGAATTTGCAAGTGGTGGTGTTCCCATGTATATGCTGCCCTTGTCCTTCTCGATGGAAGTAGTCATGGATTTGGAAGGTGCTAACTACAGATTTTCTGTGAATTGCTGCAGTGGTAAATGACATTGGGTTTTCACGGGCTGAGGGGTTGTATTTCTCAACTGCCTGGGGACCCATTAAATTTAAGAGACTGTATGCCTGTACCTTCTGTGATTTGACGGAGACATGAGCACCACAGTAGGTAAGCCAAGATTTTCAAATTTTATCCAGTTGTCTGCAATGTTTTCATCGAACATGAGCAAGTAGATGCAGCAGAGCTCCTTGTCATTCAGCTAACTCCTGACATCATGTTGAAATATTGGATTCCAATAACTGGTGACCAGGGACTGTGAAAAGTAGATGTTTATTAACAGTAATTGAGCAATTTTTACAAGCTGTGCCTGCACACTGGAAGAACTCTTGCACTGCTGACAAATGATCCCTTTTGTACCCGTATCATTTCAACATCCATGCTACCACCTGGTCTACAAGACCATCTAGGAATTTTATACCTTCCAGTGAGGCCACTTTACATTTTTCTAATCACTGGAGAATAAAGGCCCAATCAACTCAATCTCTCTTTAGAGGACAACATCTGATTCCAAAAATGTATATAGTAAACCTTATTGCAATCCTGCTAAGGCAAGTATATCCTTCTTTAGTTCAGGAGAGTAAAACTGTACACAGTAGTCCAGGTGTGGTCTCATCAAAGGTCTGTATAGTTACACCAAGACATCTTTACCTTTCTATCTCTTGTGTTAAAGGCTTATAGAATATTTCCCTCCTTAATTGCTTATTTTGCCTGACTGATAATTCTTGAACCATATAGGATGCCCCTGCAAACCCACATTTATTATTCTCTTATTTCTTTTCTTTATATTCTTCCCACCAAATGGATAATTTCTCACTTATCCACATTGTACTCTTTCTGTCACCTTCTTGCTCAATCTTTGTCTTCTTCACAGCTTACTTTCCCATCTAGCTTTCTACCATCAGCAAATATGGATGCATTATATTCAGCCTCCTTATCTAAATAACTGATGTAAATTGAAAAAGCTGAATTCAAAACACTCATCGTGTGGTATCCCATTCTTCAGAACCTGCTGACATGTAGATGACTCATTTATTCTTACTCTCTGCTTTCTGTCTGTTAACCAATCCTCAAACAATACAGTATATTTCCACCAATCCCATGGAATCTAATATTGTGTAACGACATCTTAAGTATTGCCTTATTGTATGCTTTCTGACAATCCAAATATACTACTTCTACTAATTCTCATTTATACCCTACAAAAACTCCATCAAATTTGTTAAACATGATTTTTCTTATGTAAGACCATCTTAGCCCTATCCAATCATATTGTGATTTGCCAAGTGCCTTATTACTCAGCCCTTCAGAATAGATTTCCTGCTCCTAATGTCATACTAAATAAACTGTTTTATCTCTTCCTCTTTTCATGGTAAAGTTTGCTAATTTTTGTATGTTTTTGTTGTAAGTATGGCGACATAACCCTGAAGCTTTATTTTCACTGAGCAGGTTGTTGGCATAAAGTTTAAAATTAGTGTCACAAGTAGACTTACATGAACACCACAGTGAAGTTACTGTAAAAATCCCCTAGTTGCCACACTCTGGTGTCTCTTCGGGTACACTGAGGAACAATTTAGCAAGGCTGATGCACTAACCAGCCTGATATTTGGACTGTAGGAGGAAATTGGAGCACCTGGAGGAAACCCATGTAGACACTGGGAGGACATGCAGACTCTACACGGATAGTGACTCAAGCCAGGAATCAAACCCAGATCTCTGAAGCTGTGAGGCAGCAGTACCAAAAACTGTGCCACTGTGCCATCTGAATGGGTGCAGGAGCAGTGAGGGGCACAGTATTTCATCAATCACAGTTTTGCAATCTGCTTTTTGATGTTTTATTGCTAACTTGCTAAGGTTCCTTTTACAAAAGCTGCTAACAATGATCAATCCTTTTGACAGCAATTTCTTGGTTATTTAGTCATAACAATTAGCTAATAAAAAGCAGCTTTAGGGTAAACATTTTATCAACTGGATCCAAACTGTCCCTGCTGAGTTTTCTCTCAAATTGATATTACCAGCTAAAAGATATAACATGGTACTGGAGGAATCTAATGTTTTCATAATTTTCTCAAAAGTCAGTGTAAATAGCTGAAATCAGTTGAAATTAATAGCAAGTAGGCTCTGGGGAACAAGACTGACAATCAACGATATCATGTATGAGCACGTTGTATAGATCTCTTCACTGGCCTTATCGCTCAAGAATATGTTTCTTATGGCTGAGCCTACACCACTTTTAGCATAAAGGCCATCAGTCACATTGTCAACCATCTTTTTTACAAAGCCAACTGTTTACATTAGGCAGTTAAGAACTATCATGTTCATGAAGAAAAAGAACAGCCAGTGTCTGAACAATGCAATGGATGAGCCAAGGATATGCCACATGATTTACAACTGAACAGTTAATTGCTGCTCTGAACTCCTTGCAAAGCCATGTAAATGTTGAACCTTGGGAAAAAATACTGTTGCTGGAGAGATTTGAATTATCATTAAGGTTCCAGATCTGACCTATTCAAATGCCTGAAAGCAACCATTGAGCATTAAGAGAAGCATTCATAGAATGCCTGCAGTGCAGAAAGAGGCCATTCAGCCTATTGAGTCTGCAATGACTGTCTGAAAGAGGATCCTACCCAGATCCTGTGCCCTATCTTCATAAACTTGGAACATTTGCCATGGCCAATCTACATAAACTGCACATAAACTGGACTGAGAGGAAACCAGAACACCCAGAGGAAACATGGGGAGAATGGACAAACTCCACACAGACAGGCATTCAAGGCTGGAATCAAACTGAGATCATTGCTACTATGCGTCAGCTGTGCTAACCACTGTACCATCATTCCGCCCATTCTACGAAGCCAGAGATTTCCCCATATTCTACAAAGTCCCCTGGCCCTAAACATCATAAAGCTTCTGAGTGTGTGTGAAATTCAGAAACAAAAGTTCTTTGTCTAGGCAAAATGAGCTCAGTATACAGCAGAAAGATCCTGGATACTGGGAGCTGTGTACCAGATCAGTAAGTAGGGCAGGAAGTAAACACTGTTTTGATTTAAAGTAAGATAAGAACTGGTCCAAAAGGAAAAAGAAAATATTAATGTAATTAATTAAGTTAAAGAAGGACTAAGTTTCAAACTTGTGGGAACATCATCACTCCAAGCTTCCTTGCAGGTCACAAACCATTCCGACCAAAAATATTTTATTGTTCCTTCAGCATCATAGGGTTGCCTGAAGGTGTCAGCTGAAACCCTGTTGCCATCAGGGCAGTGAAGTATCCAAGCAATAAAGTACTGCCTAGTATGTTGCTTTCCCCAGCAAAAAGCACCCCAGTGGAAACATCCCCAACAGATGAGTTACAGTGCTCCAACTAGAAATTGGAAACTACCTGAAAGACTCAACTTATGATGAACAGAATGTATGGTTTTAATGTACTAATTATTTGGGACTGAGTAATTTGATTATGTACAAAAGAATTTAGAGGGGAGGACAGAGGTTTTTCTCCCCTTTCAGAGGCGATCTGCTTAGAGAGTGACATGAATGGAGTAACCAATCAAGGCCCAGGGTGGGGGATCATACTGGCAAGAAGCCATTCAGCCCATTGAATCTCCACCAGCTCTCTGACATAGCATCTTACTCAGGCCCTATCCTGGTAACCTCAATATTTACCCTGCTAACTCCCCTAACTATTACACCTTGGGACACTAAAAGATAATTTAGCATGGTCAAGCAATCTAACCTGCACATCTTTGGACTGTGGAAGGAAACCAAAGCACCCAGAGGAAACCCGGAGAATGGACAAACTCCACACAGTCACCTGAGGCTGGAATTGAACCTGGGTCCCTTGTACTAATAAGTGCTAACCACTCGACCCATAACCCTGGAAGCTGACTGGCAGTCATGAGACTGCAACCCTCTGTATTATATTTATATGTAAATAAATGCTGCAATTTTTATTTACCTAACTGGTGAACAGGAATTAACACCAAACAAAAAACAAGTTTTGACCTTGATGTTGTCGCTTCCTACAGGAAATAAAATCTAAGTAAGGCATATTGTGAAATGAATGTCCGTCAGTTAATAGTGATGAATAGTGAGCCTTCTATTAAAATTCTTGGATGAAATCTGCAAGGAAGTGTAATTACATTTGCAAGCATTAGGTCCAAATTCCAGTACTTGTCATCTCTAATTCACATGACCACAATAAGGATTTTGGGCTCCAAATGTAAATGTTCAATATTTTCTAAAATCCAGCTCTTGGCAAATGGATTATAGATGACTTTAAGTTAGAAATTTATAGATCTCCTTTCTTCCCAAATTTCTGCTTTTCAGATAGGTCACTGAATATGTAGAGTGTCTAATAGCAAAGTTAATCATCTGGGCTTTAAGATATCTCTTACTCTCTTGGCCAGCCAATCCACGATAAACTGCTGACCAGGCTTCTTTGCTGCTCTCCATAAATTTTAGCTCATCCAAAACTCAGTTTCCCACATCTTCCCTGCACCAAGGCTTATTCATGCAGCACTCTGTTCCTTGTTGATTTGCAATGGCTCCCAGTCACCTAATGTCATCAATTTTGAATTTTTATCCTTTATATACCATCTAAAGGGTACAAATCAGGAGTGTGATGGAATATTCCTCACTTGTTTGGATGGCTTCAACACTCAGAAAGCTTGACACCATCCAGGCCAAAGCAGCCCATTTGATTGGCATCACAAATCTACAAATATCCACTCCCTCTACCATCAACGCTCAGTAGCAGCAGTGTGTACTATCTACAAGAGCAATTCACCAAAGATCCTTAGATAGCATCTTCCAAACCCATGATCACCTCCATCTAGAAATAAGGGCAGCAGATACGAGGGAACACCATCATCTGTAAATTCCCCTCCAAACCATTCACAATTCTGACTTGGAAATATATTGTCAGCTTTCAATATATTGACATTCCTTCACAGTTCTTGGATCAAAATCCCAGAATTCCCTCCCCCCAACGGCATTGTGGGTCAAGCCGCAGAACAGAGACTGCAGCAATTCAAGAACGCACTGATCACAACCATCTAGATCACGTTGGGATGGGCAATAAATACTAGCCAGCCAGCAATACCCATGTTCCACAAATGAATAAAAAAATCTCACAATCTCAGCTCTGCAATATGCACCAGCCTGAACTCTCCAACTCTCTGATTCCAAATTCTTTTACGTCCTCTCATTATTTCTCTCCAGCACTGAAGGCAAGGTTTCAGAAGAACTGGCTAAGTGATCTTGGACTCCTTTCCTGAACTGCCCATCTCTTCAGCTCTTTCTGATCTCCCATTAGATTTATTTTCCTTTGTCTTCGTGTCTGTTTTTCATCATGATTCGTTAAAATGTCTTGGGATGTTCCTCTGTTTTTAACAGCACTCTGCAGCGGCAGTTGTAATAGTAAATTTTTATTATTCACTCAGGGGATATGGTAATTTCTGCAAAGACAAGCATTTTTTTCCCTATCTTTAGTCACGCTCAAGAAGATGGGCCACTTCTTAAACTGCTGCAAATCTATGTCACGTAGGTGTACCCAAAAGGAGGGAATTCCAGATATTGTGTGAAAATATACTAATAGAAAAACAGAATATTATTTAAATAGAGAGAGCATACCAAATGATGTTACATTTCCTTGCATATGAATTGCAAAAATTTAGCATGCAGATAAAGAAAGCAATTAAGAAAACAAATGGAGTGTTGGTCTTTATTAGAAGGGATGGATTATAAATATATAGAAGTCTTGTTACAAGTATACAGGGCGCTGATAGACCACACCTCAAGCACTGTGTGCAGTTTGGGAAGGTTCATTATTGGCTAATTCTTGGGATGAACAGATTGCCTTCTGAAGAAAGATTATGCCAGTTTATGCCCACACTCATTGGAATTTAGAAATATGACAGGTGGCCTGATTGAAACATAGAAGATTTTGAGGAAACTTGACAGGTAGATACCAAAAGGGTGTTTTGCCTTGTTGGGAAATCTGGAACTAGAGGTGGGATTTTACGGCCTCGCTTGAGCGAAATCGGAAATTACTGTTCAAGGTCAATGAACATTTTTGTTGTCTGCCCCACACCCTCTCCAATTTCATGGTGGGCAGAATGGTAGAATTTCAGCTTATGGGTCACTGTTTCAGAATATTGGTTCTCCCACTTAAGATGGTAATAAAGAGGAACTCCTTGTCTCAGACAGTTATTGATCTTCAGAATTCTCTGCCTAAAGAGCACTGGAGGCTGGATCATTGAATATATTCAAGGCTGACATGGACAGATTTACAAGGGAGGCAGACAGGAAAGTAAAGTCGAGGCCACAGTCAGATCAGCCAAGACCTTATTGGCAAATGTGAGGGGCCAAATGGTACTCCTGTCCCTATTTATTTTCTTTTAATGTTCTAAATGTGACTTGGAAGGGAACTTCCGTATAGTGATGTTGCCATATTATCTGCCATACTTGTTTATCCAAGTTGTATAGATTATGAGTTTGAAGCTTGGTGTTGAAGGAGCCTTGGCGAGTTGCCACAGTGCATCGTTTGGATGGTCACATGACTTTCACTGTATTTGATGTTAGGAGTGAATGTTTAAGGTGGTAGGATGGGTTGTCAATCACCTGGGCTGCTTGAACGGTGTCAAGCTCCTTTAGTGTCATTGGATCACACTCATATCGGAAAATTGAGCTTATATTCTTAGATCAGGCGATTCGCTTGCAGAACAATGCTTGTGCTAGCGTCAGTAGATGATCTAGAAAATGAGCAGGATCAGACAGTTAGAACAGCAGTAAACATGTCTGCATAGGGTGACTGGGTGCACATCACATGAACGTTCTGTGACACCACAACCCCAATAAACTGGCAATTACCAAAATTAGCACATTCAACATGAAATAATTGAGCAGAAAGACTAGAATGGGATGTATTACACTGTGAAAAAATTTGAAAACACAAAGGGGAAGAACTGTGCCAAATCATCCTGGTGATATTCACAGAAAATACGAATGCTCAGAACTTGAACTGCATATTGTGCCACATATTTATATGTAATTATTTGGAATAATCCAGGTTCAAGATCAGAAGTGACAGTAATTGAAAAACTGCGTAGGAGAGAAGGCATTTGCAGGAAGATTACTCTATGTGTAGGTTGCAGTTGGGTAGTTTCAGGAACTTATTGCAAGATACGATAAATTAGTATCCAACACACTGACCCTTCTCACTTCACCAATCATTTGGCAACTAATTTTTTTTTGTCACTTCTGCAACTTGTACCCTGCCATCAATTTGGAATTCTGTGTCTTTTCCATGATGAAGTGTCTTTGCAGGAGGAAGTTATTCAGTATGCAGCACAGTGGGATTGTACCATGACCTGTATCCTGATCAGTTTAGACATTTGATGTGGGTAATTCAAAGCATCACTGTATAGTGTGCCTGATAATGTGACTCGGAAACAGGGACGCCATTTAAAGCATGCATGGTTGTGGTGAGTGAGATTCATTAAAACTTAAGGCCTGGATTTTCCACCCACTCTAACAGGCCCACTGCCATTTCACTCACAAATGATGGGCTGATAGTGCTCCAGGCCATCCAGGCACAGTGTTGCAATGGCTGGAGAAGAATTCCAGTTTCATAACCATTAAGTGAAGAATCTTCTCCACTTAGTCCTAAATCTGCTCCTCCTTATTATGCAGCTATGCCCCCTAGTTCTAGTTTAACTCAAAGGCAAAGAACAAAGAAAATTACAACACAGGAACAGGCCCTTTGGTCCTCCAAGCCTGCCCCGACCATGCTGCCCGAATTAATTAAAACCCCCTACCCTTCTGGGGACCATATCCCTCTATTTCCATCATGTTCATGTACTTGCCAAGATGCCTCTCAAAAGTCACTATCGTATCCGCTTCCATTACCTCTCCCGGCAATGCGTTCCAAGCACCCACTACTCTCTGTGTAAAAAATCTGCCTCATACATCTCCTTTAAACATTGCATCTTAAACCTATGCCCACTAGTAATTGACTCTTCTACAATGGGAAAATGCCTCTGACTATCCACTCTGTCCATGCCTCTCATAATCTTGTAGACTTCTATCAAGTCTCCCCTCAACCTCTGTCACTCCAGTGAGAACAAACCAAGTTTCTCCAACCTCTCCCTATAGCTAATGCCCACCATATCTGGTAACATCCTGGTAAATCTGTTCTGTACCCTCTCCAAAGTATCCACATCCTCCTGGTAGTGTGGCAATCAAAACTGAGCACTATATTCCAAACGCAGCCTTACTAAAGTTCTATAAAGCTGCACATGACTTGCCAATTTTTAAACTCAATACCCGGGCCAATGAAGGCAAGTATGCCATATGCCTTCTTGATTACCTTCTCCACCTCCATTGCCATTTTCAATGATCTGTGTGCCTAAATACCCAGATCCCTTTGCCTAGCAATAAACTTAAGAGTTCTGCCATTTACTTTATATTTCCTAACTGTATTAGATCTTCCAAAGTGCATGACCTCCGATTTGTCCAGATTAAACTCCATCTGCCATCTCTCCACCCAAGCGGATATCCTAGTCTATCTTCTGATGGTTCTCATTGCATTCCACAAAACCATCAACCTTAGCGTCAGTGGCAAGCTTACTAATCAATCCAGTGACATTTTCCTCCAAATCGTTTATATATATATTACAAACAGGAAAGGTCCCAGCACTGATCCCTAAAGAACACCACTTGTCACAGCCCTCCATTCAGAAACGCACCTTCCATTGCTACCCTCAGTCTTCTTTGACCAAGCCAGTTTTGTATCCACCTTGCCAGCTCATCTCTGATCCCATGCAACTTCACCGTCTGCTATGAGGGAACTTTTCAAAGGCCTCACTGAAGTCCATGTAGACAACATTCACTGCCCTACCCTCGTCAATCATCTTTGTCACTTCCTCAAAAAACTCGATCAAGTTTGTGAGACATGACCTCCCCTTCATAAAACCATGTTCCCTCTCACTAATATGTCCACTTATTTCCAATTGGCAATAAAACCTGTCTCAGAGAATCCTTTCCAATAATTTCCCTACCACTGATGTAAGGCTCACTGGCTTGTTATTACCTGGATTACTCTTGCTACCCTTCTTAAACAAAGGAACAACATTGGCTATTCTTCAATCCTCTGGGATCTCCCCTGTAGCCAATGAAGGTACAAAGATTACTCTCAAGGCCCCAGCAATTTTCTCTCTTGCCTCCCTCATTATTCTGGGCTATATCCTACCAGGCCCGAGGGACTTGTCTACTTTAATGTTTCTCAGCAACCTCAATACCTCTTCCTTTTTGATCTCAACATGACTCAAACTATCTACACATCCTTTCCCAGACTCATCAACCATCAAGTTCTTCTCTTTAGTGAATATTGACGCAAAATACTCATTTAATACCTTGCCCATTTCCTCTCGCTCCATGCATAGATTCCGTCCCTTGTCCGTGAGTGGACCAATTCTCTCCTTAGCCATCCTCTTGCTCTTTAATGGAACTCATCAGTGGGAACAACTTCCCTGCTTCTATCTTAAATGTTTCCTTCACAATTTTATATGTTTCTATAAAATCTCCTCCTCATTCATTTAAATTCCAATGAGTATAGTTGAGAGAGCAGGAGTTTTTCTCTTTAGAATGGAGGAGGATGAGAGATGACTTAATCGAAGTTCATAACATGATGAGGGAGATAGAGTGGATGTTCAGAGACTATTTCCTTGGGTGGATGTAGCTGTTACTAGGGGGCACAACGATAAGGTTCATGAAAGATATACGAAGGATATCCAAAGTAGGTTATTTACTCAGAGGGTGATTGGATGTGGAATGTACTGCCTGCTCTGATAGTGGAGTCGGACACTTTAGGAATTTTCAAGCGGTTATTGGATAGGCACATGGAACACACCGGAATGATAGGGAGTGGGATAGCTTGATCTTGGATTCAGATAGAGTTTGACACAACATCGAGGGCCGAAGGGTACTGCTGCATTGTTCTATGTTCTATGTTCCATAGTCCCAATCTACTCAGTCTCTCCTTATAAGCAAAACCCTCTCAACTCCGAAATCAACTGAGTGAATCTCCTCTGCACTCCCTCCAGTGCCAGTATATCCTTTCTCAGGTAAGGGAACCAAAACTGTACACAATACTCCAGATGTGGCCTCACCAGCACCTTATACAGTTACAAAATAATCTCACAGTTTTTAAGCTCCATCCCTCTAGCAGTGAAGGACAAAATTCTATTTGCCTTCTTGATTACCTGTTGCATCTGCAAAGCAACTCCTTGATATTCCTGCACAAGAACACCCAGATCCCTCTGCACAGCCACATGCTACAATTTTTTAACCTTTTAAATAATACTCCATTTTGCTGTTATTCCTACCAAAATGGATGACTTCACATTTACCAACATTGTACTCCATCTGTCAGACCTTTGTCCATTAAAACTATTGATAGCCCTTTGCAGACGTTCAGTGTCCTCTGCACACTTTACTCTACTGCTCATCTTAGCATTATCTGTGAACTTTGACACACTACACTCCAAATCCAAATCATCTATGTAAATTGTAAACAATTGCAGCCCCAACACTGGTCCCTGAGGCACATCACTATCACTGATCGCCAACCAGCAAAACAAATATTTATCCCCACTCTTTGTTTTTTGTTAGTGAACCAATCCTCTATCCAGGCTAATACATTACCCGTAATGCCATGCACCTTTATAATACGTAGCAGCCTTTTGTGCAGCCCTTGTCGAATGCCTTCTGGAAATCGAGACATCCACCAGTTCCCTGTTGTCCACCATGCTCATAATGTCCTTAAAGAATTCCACTAATTAGTTAAATATGACCTGCCTTTCATGAACCCATGTTGTCAATTTCTATCCAGATATCTCGTTATTTCTGCTTTGATGATAGATTTGAGCATTCCCCATTCCAGAAATTAAGCTAATCGGCCTACCCATCGTTTGTCTACCTCTTTTTTTAAATAGTGTCGTCCCATTTGCTGTTTTCCAATCTGCTGGAACCACCCCAGAGTCCAATAAATTTTCGTACATTTGCACAAGTGCAATTGTTAATCCCCCCCACCGTCTCTATTAGTACCCTGGGATGCATTCCATCAAGGCCAGGAGACTTGACTATCGTTAGCTCATTAGATTACCTAACACTGTTTCTTCTGCGATAATGATCGTTTCTAAGTCCTCACCTGCGATAGCCTTCCTGTCATCAATTTTTGGCATGTTATTTGTGCCTTCCACTGTGAAGACCGATACAAAGGTTTCCAGTCAGAGTGTTCATATTTGAGCAAAAGCAAAATATTGCAAATACTGGAAATCTGAAACAAAAAAATGCTAGAAACATTCAGCAAACCAAACAGCATCTGTGAAGAGAGAATCGTGCCTGAATTTTACCATGGGTACCAGGACCCATCCAATTAAGGTTAGCAGGCAGGAGGAGCAGCAGCTCTGAAGCCTCAGCAGTGTCACTAGGCATGGATCGCTGCAGTGGACAGGCGATCTCTTCAGGTAAATTAAAAATATATATATTAAAAATCATAGGTCTGAATATTAGAAGGAAATATCTCCAAAAAGGTTTTTTGAATTCTTCTTATTTGAGCAACCTGCCCTCCCCTCCACTTCGAGTCATTAAACCTGGCCCACCAGGATGTTGTAGGAAGGCCTCCTTTATTTGGCTGGTGGCCCCTTCCACGCAACTGATGGTTAGCCCTGCATCAGCTAAATGCCAAAAGCCAAGTAAAATAGCCCTTAATTTAACTATAATAATTGATTACTCACTTCTTTGGAGTGGGCATCTGGTCCCTGAACCAGACAATGGGACCCTCTCGGGTAGCTGACCACACATGCCTCCCCAGGAATTCAACAGTATGCCACTCTCCCGATCCTCATCCTGAGGGCTGGTAAAATGCTAGCCAGTGTGTCAAGTTGGTGGTCATAAATTCTGACGAGAATTCATTGACATTAACTCTGCCACACTCTTCACAGATGGTGCCAGGCTTGTTGAATGTTTCCAACATTTATGTTTTTAATTTTTGAAGCTGTGCTTGAGGGTAGAACCTTGGCCAAGAAGATGGAGGCTGAGAAAGGGGGGGGGGGGGGGTGTTGGTGCAGTGATGGGTGCTGCATCCTGCTGTACAGGGTTTAAGTGTGGCCATGGACTTCAGCGGAGTTTGCGCTCTGTCAAGTGGATTGTCCAACACTGCACAGATACAAAGCTTTATATGGCAAGATGTGTGGTATAAAACTGCAGCATTACATTATGTGCCAATGTGTGAAGAAGTATGGAAATGGAGCAACACAGCTGCCCAGTGACACAATGGTTAGCACTGCTTCCTCAGAGCGTCAGAGCCCCGGGTTCAATTCTGACCTCTGGCCACTATCTGTGCGGAATTTGCATATTCTCTCTGTGTCTGCTTGGATTTTCTCTGGGTGCTCTGGTTTCTTCCCACAGACCAAAGATGTGCAGGTTAGATGGATTGGCTGTGCTATATTAACCCTAGTGTCAGGGGATTAGCAGGGTAAAAGAAATGTGAGGTTACGGGAATAGGGCCTTGGTGGGATAGTGGATGGCGCAGACTCAATGGACCAAATGGCCTCCTTTTGCACTGTAGGTGTTTGAATAAATAAGAAGAACAAGAATAATAAATAAAAATGATATTAATCTCAAGTTTGGGAAAGTTCTATGATGTCTCTGTGCCCCCAAGCCCTTTATTGCCTCAATATTCAGGATCTTATTCAGCATCAAGAGTTGCAGCTTAAATAAGCTCATTCAATCCATATTTGCTGAACCAGGGTTAAATGCAGTCTTTTCCTGAAAGCAAGAATAAATTCTTAAACTTGTGACAGCATATCTGTATTTTGTATGAGTTAGTAAGCTTCATGTTCATCATGAATCAACATCTTATGAAAGACAGCAATGTGGAATGTCCTAATAAAATGGACGTGCAGTTGGAAAGTGGATGAACAGTTGCCAAAGAGGTGTATATTGCTTTTTTGTGGTAGTGCACAAGATTGAATTGCTATTAAAATGCCTTTTAAGACAACTTTACTACATTTCTCTAAAGTGTAAACACTTCCACTGTGGCAACCTTGAGCAGCCCAGCAAATTTCTTTCTTATTTACACCCCAAGTCCATCATCCACGTGACAGCAGCCTAACTGTATTGCAGTGTTAACTCTCGTCCTTTCTGTCACCTATATTTTAGGATACATTTGAGCGTACTCTCGTAACTGAAGGTGTCCTATATTGTAATGCTGCTATCCTGCCTTTTCTCTCATTTTCTGATTTCTAGTAAAGGTTAGCAGCAAACCTTTATCACCCATCTCATGACTGCTTGTTCTGGTGATACATTATGCATTTTGAACAGAAGCAGTGAGCTGTTCTTGCATTACAGTTGAAAATGGTGGCATATTGGCAATATCGCTGCATTAGTAATCCAAAAGCCCAGGCTAATATTTGGAGGACATGGGTTCAAATGCACCATGACAGCTGGTGGAGTTTGAATTCAATGAATACATTTACAATCTGAAGCTAGGATCAGCAATGTTATCTGAGACAACTGTCACTGATCTTTGTAAAAACCCATCTGGTTCACTAATGTCCTTTAGGGAAGGAAACCTGCCATTCTGACCTGATTTAGCCTACATATGACACAGAATAATGTGGTTAACTGTCCTCTGAAATGGCCAAGCAAATCATTCAATTCGAGGGCAATTAGGGAAGGGCAACATATGTTGGACCAGTCAACGAAATTTGTATCCCATGAAAAAATAAAGAAAAAGAGAATAGCCAGCTGACTGGAAGGCAGGCAAGTGAGAACTGATGCCCAAACTGCAATCTCAACCTCAAGAAACACTGCTTCAAGATGACATTGTTTGACCACTCATGTTGTTGCATGAGCTTTGTTGTACCTATGTTGTTCACGTGCATATGGTTGCCCCAAGAGTTTCATAAGCCAGGACTACTCTCCTCAGAGCCATTCTTTCACTTTTCTATCTTGTAATAACCTTGTCAAGGCCAGTGTCCTGGTACAACACTGCTTTATTAACAAAAAGGAAAACCTGCAGTTGTGGCTTACAACAAATCAAGGTTTGAGCTTTGGGCCTACGCAATCTACAAACTCGGCTGTGGATATGGGTTTTAAACTCCTGCCACTCATCTCTCATTGGGTGAACTCCTGTTCACTCAGTAGGAAAGAAGTGGGGTTCATGCCATCTACCTTTCACCATTTTAAAAAATTCATTAATGGGACATCGCTAGCTGGCCAGTATTTATTGTCCATTTTGGAGGGCAATTTTGAGTCAATCATATTGCTGTGGTTCTGGAGTAACATGTAGGCCAGACCGGGTAAGGATGGCAAATTTCCTTCCCTAAAGGACATTAATGAATCAGATGGGTTTTTATGACAATTGACAATGGTTTCATGGTCATCAATAGATTCTTAATTCCAGATTTTTTAAAATTGAATTCAAATTCCATCATTTGTCGTGGCAGGATTCAAACCTGGATCATCAGAACATTAACTGAGTTTCTGGATTAATAGTCTCGTGGTAATGCCATTAGATCATCGCCAGGATCAAAAAGATGGTGATGATAAAAGACCTGCAAAGTCCACGTGGACTCTCACCCATGGCCTGTCCAACCACTTCCATAGGCGCAAAGAGGCTCAAGGAAGAAGCTTTAGATTCACCTCACTGGGTCACACTGCCTTACTAAGGCCATGATCTCTGAGTAAAGACCAAGTCACCAGACACAACTCTTGGCCAGCATTATTATTTTCATTATTCTGTCACTACCGTCATGTAGTTCCTTGATTATTGAATGCTGTCCTGGATGAATGACAACCACTAGGGACCCCCAAAAAATTCTACAATCCTCCACACTGAGCTTACTAACTGTCCCGGCTGGAGACAATACACATCTGCTCAACCTGTGCTTAACCCCCTTTCCACTCACATTGTCTGTACTTTTAAAATTTGATTACTGCAAAGACTTGCATTCCAACCATTATTTTGTAAATTGTGTTTGTGTTTTTATATGACCTGTTTGTGAACAGAACTTCCATTCACCTGATGAAGGAGCAGCACACAGTGGTTAGCACTGCTGCTTTACAGCTCCAGGTCCTGAGTTAGATTCCTGGCTCAAGTCACTGTCTGTGTGGAGTTTGCATGTTCTCCTTGTGTGTGCGCAGGTTTACTCTGGTTTCCTACCACAGTCCAAAGATGTGCAGGTTAGGTTGATTGGCCATGCTAAGAAATTGCCTCTTAGTGTCCAGGGGTGCGTAGGTTAGAAGGATTAGTGGGTTTAATATGTAGAGATATGGGGATAGGGCCTGGGTGGGATTGTGTTTGGTGTAGACTCGAAGAGCCTCTTTCTGCACTGTAGGGTTCTATGAAAGCTGATGGCTTTTGCTACCAAATGGACTTTAACCTGGTGTTGTGAGACTTCTTACAATGAATGTTGGCCAGCCAGCTACACCAATAGCCAGTGAATGAATAGAAAAATCCTGAGAAGGATTTTAACTCTGTGGTTTGTTTTGGGACTGTTTGCTCCCTTTGATTGCTTTGCTTTTGATTATGATGAACGTTGGGCCCCTACATACTGTGAGCAAGATTACTTTCTGTCATTCTTCTCCCTCAATATTATTTGTCCAGAAAAAGTAATGCACATGATGTACGCATTGGGCCCAGTCTTTTCATTCGAGCTTATGGAGAAAAGACATTTTTTGTTTTTATTCTTACCAGAAAGGGAACATTGATTTCTGCTTAATGATAATAGTTACTAGGAGTAGGAGAAGAAAAATAAATCTTGTTTATCTTTATCATCTCACCAAAATCAGACTTCCAGTTCAACACTGCTTTGTTAGCACAAAGAAAGGCCCCATTTGAGTCTTACAACATATCAAGACCTGTGCTCTGAACTTACATAAGCATGGCCATGGCCTGGTCTAGGCTGTAAGTGTGAGTTTTAAATTCCTGCACTCTTCTCTCACTGAGCAAGCTCCCACTTGGGCAATAAGGAAAATCACATTCCATGAAGCACACGGAGAGATCTACTAATGATGCCCCGTGTCCTTTGTGACCACTTTCACATCTTCACCTGAAATAAAAGTAGAACATTCATTTACATCATTCAGTGTTGGTGAAAATCTGTATTGCTCATACAAGGCATCGAATTGTTCACATAGAGCACAGCAGTATAAATGGTGGTCCTAAATAACCCAATTGAATGCCCGACTTCTAAAAAAAATACCTCAGGAAAAGACATTCAATTCTACCCCACAAAAAGTGCACACATGGCAAAATGGCACAGTAGTTAGCACTGTTGCCTCACAATGCCAGGGACTTGGGTTCAATTCTGACCTTGGGTAACTGTGGAGTCTGCACATTCTCCCTATGCCTGCATGGTTTCCTCTGAGTCCATCGCTTTCTTCCACAGTCCAAAGATATGCCGGTTAGGTGGATTGGTCATGCTAAAATGCCCCTAAATGTGGATGTGTGGGTGAGATGGATTAGCCATGGAAAATGTGTGAGGTTATTGGGTTAGGGCAGGAGAGCTGACTCTCTGTTAGAGAGTTGGTGCAGACTCAATGGGCCGAATGGCCTCTTCAAGTTTCTGGGATTCTACGAAGTGCAAAGTTAGAAGGACTCAACAAGCAAAATTGATGGTAATGTTGACTTAAACCTGCTGAAAGTACCACATAAAGAAAGATATTTAAATGGCACATTTCACAATCATTGGATCTCTCAGTGCACTTTTTAGCCAAAGGGTAAGTTTTAATGTAGTCGCTGTCGTAATCTAGGAAACATGGCAGCTAATCAGCAAATGGCAATGCAAAATGACCAGATAATCTGCTTTTAGTAATGTTCATTGAAAGATAATAATTGTCTCAGACACCAAAGATAAATTCCCTGTAGTTCTTTGAAATAGTTCCATAGGATCTTTTTTATCCAGCCAAGCAGACAAAAATGCCTCAATTTAAGGTTTCATCTGAAAGACGACACCTCGACCTGTGCAATGTTCCCTAAGTATCACACTGCAATGTCACCTTGACTTTTGTGCTTGAGCCCTGGAGTGCAACTTTAACCCAGAAACTTTTAATGCAGAAGAAATATGCTATCAAGTAGCTGACACAGAATGTGATTGACAATGTCTGCGGGTCTTTCTGTCAGAGTTTGGCAGAGATCAGTCACAGTCTCCGTGGTAACTATAGCTGCCTGAAGCACTATTCCTCAATCACTCCAAGGTGGTGGTGTGCGGGTATTCTACCTTACATGTTCTTCTTGTACCCCTTGCGTACCAGCTTCCATTATGAGTACCATTTTAGTGTTGTTTCTGGTATCCCTTGGACTGTTGGTAGAGCACTGAATCTAGTACCCACTGTAGGTCAAAGACCCAACTATGTTAGTTTAGCTGGGTAGCAGATAGATTGCAACCAAAACAGCCTGTACCTTCCACTGGTATTGCATGTTTATGAAGGTTAGGAATGCGTCACATATGTCAAGCATGAGCTTTGGAAAATGAGTTCTTTTGGAAAAAGAATTAAACAATTAATTTGAGAACCAATTATAGCTGGATTAATGAGAGCAGCAGAGCTGACACATTATTTCAATACTATAGTACTGACAAGCTACTTCCTCCTAAAGTAATTTCTTAATAAGTGATAACGAGGTGTTAAATTTGCACTACTATGCACTGCCAACATTAGGCATCTACAAATAGCACAGCTGTTCATTATAATATTGACAATAATTTCCAGTTTTATGTGAGGTGCCTCTCAGAAATTGACATAGAATCATAGAATCTTACAGTGCAGAAGGAGGCCATTTGGCCCATCGAGTCTGCACCGACCACAATCAAATCCAGGCCCATCCCAATAACCCCATACATTTACCATGTCTAGAACCCCTCATACCAAGGGGCAATTTAGCATGGCCAATCCACCTAACTTGCGCACCTTTGGATTGTGGGAAGAAAACAGAGCATCTGAAGGAAACTCATGCAAACATGGGAAGAATGAGCAAATACCACACAGTCACCTGAGGCTGGAATTGAACCTAGGAGCTAACCACTGTGCCACCATGCAATTTTTTTTGATCTGACACCACTCAAAGGGTGTTCTAACGTCATGAAAATGTTTTGTAAATTTTGTCAGAATAAAAAGATTTTGAGGTTTAGTGCAAACATCAATTTACACTGCAACATTTGGGAGCATTATTGTGTCCAGGAGGCTATTAAATTATTATGTAGTAACCCACAGTTATCAGTAATTACCAAATAATTTGGTACCACACTGGTGGAAAAAGCTTTAAATCTGATGTTAGCACCCTCGTCTTGTCTTGCAGTTGCTCTTTACTGGCCTTATACTCCTAGTAAGAAGCCTCACAACACCAGGTTAAAGTCCAACAAGTTTATTTGCTAGTAAACCAGTTAGCTTCTGGAGTTTGTCCCTTCATCACATGAGTGGAGAGTTCTGGTCACACAGAGCATATAAAGGCGCACACAGATTACAGAATACTGATTAGAATGCAAGCCTTTACAGCTAATCAGTTCTCAAAGGTGCAGACAATGTGAGTGGAGATAGCATTAAGCATAGGTTAAAGAGATGTGTATTGTCTCCATTCAGAACAGTAAGTGAGATGTTGCAAGCCCAGGCAAGTCATGGGGTTACAGATAATATAACATGGACCCAAGATCCCGGTTGAGTCCATCCTCATGTATGTGGAACTTGGCTGTAGTTTCTGCTCAGCGACTCTGCACTGTCAGGTGTCGTAAAGGCTGCCTTGGAGAACATTTACCTGAAGATCTGAGGCTGAATGCCCGTGACCACTGAAGTGCTTGCCATCAGGAAGGGAACAGCATGAACAAGTGGTGTTCATTCATCCGTTGTCATAGTGTCTGCATGGTCTCCCCAGTGTACCATGCCTCTGGACATTCTTTTTTGCAGCATATCAGATAAACAATATTGGCCGAGTTGCGAGAGTATGTGCCACGTACCTGGTAGATGGTGTTCTCACATGAGATGATGGCATCCGTGTTGATGATCCGACATGTCTTGCAGAGGTTGCTGTGGCAGGGTTGTGGTGTGTGGTCATCGTTCTCCTGAAGGCTGCGTAGTTTGCTGCGGACAATGGGGGTGTGGGGGTGGCCTTTGCAAGATGTTCATCTTTATCAATGACATGTTGAAGACTTCAGAGAAGATGTCGTACCTTCTCCGCTCTGAGGAAGAACTGAAAGACAAAGGGTACTCTGTCCACCGTGTCCCATGTTTGTCTTCTGAGGAGCAGTTTTTTTGCTGTGGTGTGTTGGAACTATTGATCGATGAGTCGAGTGCCATATCCTGTTCTTATGAGGGCATCTTTCCATGTCTGGAGGTGTCTGTTGCAATCCTCCTCATGTGAGCAGATCTAATGCTCCACCTTATGTTCCTGCACAGAGCTCCTCCCACTAATGGTTGCAGGTTGAGTTTCACTGGAGGAGATTGCAGATGGCCATGAAGAATACTCTTGAATGGCTTTGGGATTTGAAGATAGCATCAAATTACACTACTTCGACATGAGTGGCAACAGTGTGGGCAGACTGACTGGCTGAGATACAACAATAAGGGCAATGGCAGAGTAGAATTAGTGGAGCAAAAATGCCACCATCTGGAGAAAGAACAGCAGGTTTGAATTCTATGGTGCCACAACCACACCTATGGGACAGCACAGTGTAATTTGCTGGACTACTCTGAAAGCCTGCATGCCCCCTTGAACATTAAGATCCGCGCCTATGATGGCAGCAACCTGCGTCACAATGGCAGCAGTCTCAGCCTGCATGCCACCTGCCAGGTCTCTCATGACCTCTGAGCTTTCCCTGCAACCCTGATTCATCAGGAGGACATGATCTGTGATGTTATGAAAGCTAAAGTTTTTGAAGTTTATTTATTAGTGTCACAAGTGAGCTTATATTAACGCTGCAATGAAATTGCTGGGAAAATCCCTTCATAGCTGCACTCCGATGCCTGTTTGGGTACACTGAGGGGGAATTTAGCATGGCCAATGCACCACGTCTTTCGGACTGTGGGAGGAAACCAGAGCACCTGGAGGAAACCCATCAGACATGGGGAGAGCTTGCAGACTTCGCACAGAAAGTGACCCAAGGCAAGGAATTGAACCTGGGTCCGAGATGTTGTGAAGCAGCAGTGCTAACCACTGTGCCACCATCCCACCCTGCAGAGACCAGCTGTGCTGCCAGGAAGGTGCCCCCATTCCATGGTGGAAAGTGTAGTATTCAATGGTCTGTGTTCGATTTGCGTTTGATTATAGTCAGTTTGTTCACTAATTTATGCTCACTGCCCTTAGTTACTTAAACCTCCGGTGGAGCTGGCCAAATTTAATAACTGACAACATTCTGTAATCTGGGCTGAAAGCACATGTGTAGAATTTCTGTAATTACTGAATTATTTTCAAATATTGTAAATAAACTTGTTGTAGATTTAGAACTAGTGTCATTTATTGCACTGAGATAAATAAGGTTTATAAGATATATCTCAAACCAGCAAATACAGAAAGAGAAGGGCTCTATGCTCCTTGATGTCCAATGTCTTGGTGAAGTGGGGTTTCCATATGCTTAGCCAATGACTGCAGTTTGTTGAACAAGCTGGTGAATGCACCAAATATCTTGGCATGCATATTCGTCATGTTTTCCACAATCCATCCCACTGAGGTCTTCATCTGAGATCCTGCAGCAGAACTGATATGCAAGCTCAGTCTCTGGGGAGTTTAAAAATATCTGATGTATTCTCCTATCCGGGCTGCAGCAACTCACGTCCAGTGAATCATTGTGTGCAGATTCAGACTCTAAACAAGCTTCTAAGCAATATGCCGTGCCACTGTCTGAACTGGTGTCTGTGAGTGTTAGGTCGAATGGATCATAGAATTCTCATAGAATCATAGAATCCCTGTGGCGCAGAAGGAGGCCATTCAGCTCATTGAGTTTGTACCGACCCATCTTTTTTAATCTTATCTTTGCCCTATCCATGTAACGCCATGTATTTAACTTGTTAATCTTCCTAATCTACACATCTCTGGGCACTAAGGAGCAATTTAGCATGGCCAATGCACCTACCCTACACATTTTTGGACTGTGACAGCAAGTTGGAAACCCACGCAGGCACAGGGAGAACATTCAAACTCCACATGCCAGTCATCTGAGGTTAGAATTGAATCCAGATCCCTGTGAGGCAGCCATTCTAACCACTGTGCTTCTTTCTCAGTGTTTGCAATCCTCTAGCCCTTCTACAAGGGCTGTAGGGGTTGAGGAAGAAGCAGTTCTTGTTAACTTGATAGCACAGAAGCATAAGGGGAAGATTAAGGTGAGGAAATTCAGGTGGGGAGAAGAAAGTAGAATGTCCAAGGTCACTCCATTTGCAGTTTCTATTTTAAGATAAGGATGAAGCGTTACTTCCACTGCCACTGGATGCCACTGGCTCCATAACATTCTGTCCATGAGTAGAAGGCTTGTTTCTTCCAAGTAACTAGCACTCGTCCAGCCCTCTGGCTTTCTTGCCTGTTGTGCATTATCTTCGCCTGCAGGATGGAAGGATGGATATATGTCAGTTTGTTTCGATGATATCTGTCATAGCTAAATAGCTGGTACATGTGAAGACAGAATGAAGTGTGTGACTGACTAGGTACTTTGAAGAAATATGTGAATGAGTTGTAGTGTAAAGTTGTTAACGATGACTCCTGAGCTCTGGGGTGCGCCGTGGGATGAATAATGACTAAATGGTACTTTGAGTTTTGCAAAAGATAGGTGGCATGATTAAAAGTTTTCTTCAAAATACCGGACAGAAATGGTATATAAAGAAACCTAAGATCAGCAGTAGACCATTTTGTCCCTCTAACCTGTTCTGTCATTCAATGAGATCATGATTGACCTGGAACCTTTGGCCAATGAGTAGAAACAGTTTCACTCTAACGAACTTTTCTCTTCCCCTTAACATTGCCACGTTCCAGTAACGACATGTCATAACTTTAAGATACAAATTTTATTCAATATTAGGTTCTTTAAAAATGATTTTTCCTTTAAAAAGTGGATAATGTGCTGCAAAAATGGTTGCCAAAGGTCAGATGACTTGCTCTATGCACGCAAGCATTGACTCATTGTCTAACAGAAGCAAAAGGGTAAATGGCATATATCCTGAGACCACCAGAAGACATTCCTGAATTGAATGGGGTTTTTTTTAAACAAAGAAGGTGGCTTTCTTAACACACTCAAGATGAAGGTCTTAAAACAATAAAACAGGACTTGGGTTTATCAACCTAAGACCATCACTATATTTGGAAGTAGAACGATAATTATGTGGGATCCCACTTATCTTTAAATGCTGTTGGCAGAAAGAGAGGCTAGTTAGTAAGGACAGTAACATTTATGCCATAAGAACTGGGGGCTGGAGCATCGAAAGGAATCCAATCTTGTTCCAGTTCCATTGCATCAATATAGCAAATTGTCTTCCTAGTAGTTAGGCTACAAACAACCATCTTTGTGAACTATAGAATGTCCATCTCTTTGAGAAAGTCCTGAAAATGACTCCAGTATATGACTTCGACTGTCAAATTCACCTAAGTTGCACTTCAGGAGTGAAGGCATCTTTTTCACCAAGCCTACAAAACATTTTCTTCAGAACAAGATCACCACTTGAATTACAAACTATTCCTTGTAACAGTGCACTATTGTCTTCATTTGTACTTTCCCATAGTGTGTTTGTGGATTTGATATCTGAATGTTATAGCATTAGGTTTTGGGGTGAGATGCTCAATTAGCAATTAGCTTTCTTTGTTTAAATCCACAAAAAGCCTTGCTGCTGGTTTATTCATGCTGTCCACATAATCAGGGTTGTAAGACACATGCACAAAAGCTTACTGCAGATTATATACAGTTAGGAAGAGAACGTGGAGTATCTCATATTTACCTACGTTGAAATCCATTTGCCATGATTTTTTTTATTCAATAATGGGCATTCTCTGGCTGGTCATCCCTAGTTGCCTGAGGGCAGTTGAGAATCAGCCACACTGCTGTGATTTTGGAGTCACATGTAGGTCAGACCAAGTAAGGACAGCAGGTTTCCTTTCCTAAAGGATATTAGTGAATCAGATGGGTTTTTGCAACAATCAGCAATGGCTTCATGGTCATCAGTAGATTCTTAACTCCACATATTTTTTATTGCATTGAAATTCCACCACCTGCCTTGGTAGGATTTGAACATGGGTTGCCAAAACATTAGCTGAGTTTCTGGATTAATTGTCTAGCGATAATACCACTAAGCCATCACCTCCCTACGTTTTTGCCTATTCACATAATACGTCAATATTTTGTAATTCTATGCTTCCATCCACAGTATTTACAAAGCAACCTATATTAGTATCATCAGAAATTTGGTGGTGTGGCTTTTTCAATCATTGACGCCATTAATAATTATAGACACAAGTAGTCACATCTTGTAAATTAGAGTACCTACATATTATACCCATTCACTAGGCAGGATCTTATGCTGATTTTTTATTTTGAGGGATCTGGAAAATTTCTGGTTCTTGACCCACATAGTTTGCAGTTCCCAATCCAGCACAATTCTCTGGGTGCCAGCGGCCCAACCATTGACCCTGTCGACACTTCCCACTGCCTTGGCAAGTAGCCAGCATAACTAAGGATCCCATACACCTGGACATTCTTCTTCCACCTTCTTCTATTGAGAAAAAGAAAGAAAAATCTGAGGTCACATACCAATCGACTCAAGAACAACTTCTTCCCTGACTTTTGAATGGACTTACTTTGCATTAAGTTGATCTTTCTCTATACCCTAGCTATAACTGTAACATTACATTCTGCTCCCTTTCGTTTCCTTCCATATGAACGATATGCTCTGTCTGTATAGTGTGCAAGAAACAATAATCTTTACTGTATGCTAATACATGTGACAAAAATAAATCAAATCAAATCCTAACTGGACACCTCCATATCCTCTGTCTAATTAAGAACTGCTGGCAGGTAGCCGAGGCTGTAGCCGCACTCAGATTTCCTATAGCTTTGGAAGGCTACCAATTTGGTGTTGCTCAGGCAGCAAGGTGGCACAGTGGCACAGTGGTTACAACTGCTGCTTCACAGCACCAGGGAGCCAGGTTTGATTCCTAGCTTCAGTAACTATCTGTGTGGAGTTTGCACATTCTTCCTGAGTTTGCATGGTCTTCCTTCAGGTGCACTGGTTTCCCCCCACAATCCACAAATATGCTCGTTAGGTTGATTGGCTATGCTAAATTCGTCTTTAATATCAGGGATTAGGAGGGTAAATATGTGGGGCTACAGGGATAAGACTTTGGTGGGATGGTTTTGGTGCAGTTTCAATGGTCCAAGTGGCCTCCTTCTGTACTATAGAGACTCTATGATAAAGAAAGCAGAAGAATACCTCAAAATGGAGGAGTCTTTGGAGATGTGCATCAAAATCAAAATGATAAGAACATAAGTCAATAGGCTCCTCAAAATGGAAGAAAAACCATCTCCCCACCCCACCTCTAATCTTCTGGAGGTCTGCCCTTAGCCCTATGTGCCAACACATGTCACCCACCTATTCTGAATGGCCCCTCACATCCCACCATGCCAACTCATTCACCACCCCCACCCCCTCCCAACACTGCCAATGGTCTCCCATACCCTACAAGCAAACCTGTGGCATTTTCATACCATTTCATCCCAAATGCGCTTTGTACATATTTAATGATGCCATGTGTAGAACTCCTCAAAAAAAATACCCATTCATAATTTTGTTAAAATTGTTGCTACAACCTTTTAAAGGTCAATTTAATAAAAGTATCAACCAACCATGCCTTTCTAGTATCCATAACAGAAGCTGTAAGCACTTGCATCTTTATATTGTGCAAATAAACATATACTGTTGACAAAAGAGATCACAAAAAAACTTATCATCACAAAGCTGTCAGACAATGAAGCAAAAAAAAACTCTTTTCTGTAACTATGCTAACAAAGCTAATAATTTCTGGTGGAAAGTAATTACACCTCAAGTGCCAGTCACCAGCAGGCGATTAAACTATTCTCCGTTCTCGAAAATTTGGTCCCAAAGACTCACACTTAAGAATTTTTAACACCAATATCAATACCAAAATAGTTCTCCATTTCAATCACCCAACTATTTTCCAGTCAGCGGGCATGTGCCCATGTGGATCTTCTATCCACTTTCGTACATCAAGGCAATGTATCTGGAGGAGTTTGCATGCTACACTAGGAAATCTGCTCATTCCACTCAAACTTTATGTAAACTAAGGTAATTGATCACAGTGTGTGTCAATGTTTGGTTGGGGGAAGAGGATGGGGGTGTGAGTGGGGGCTGGTGGAGAAATGCTGTTTTTTTAAACTGAAGACTTGTCAACTTCTTTTCTTTGAAAAGGGCCTGCGAGCATCTTACATAGATTTGACACAGCAGAAAGTCTTCCAGGCACCAGTAGCCCGTTCTATCCATGGAAATGACCTCAATACTGCAATTTGGGATTCTTTTTCTGCAGCCTATTACATATCTGGAAGAGGTCAATGCTCCACCACACTTTTAACAGTAGCTTCAAATCTCTGGAGTTTCAGGCTGACAGGCTTTTTCGTGGCTGTCATGATAAAAATAAATCTTTGAATCATCTAAGAATAAAAATAATGTAACCTATGTCTGGACTGATTTAACCCGTTGTGAAAAAACTTCCTTTCCTCTTTTTGTGCCGTGTTAGCGTATTTTCTTTTCTCTAACTTTATTTTAGTAATTTTCTTTGAAATTTTACCGGTATGTTTAATGTGATTAATTACTATTCTTATATTTAATATATGGGATTGCAGATGAATGGATTTTTACATGTTCATGCAGACTGCTATAGCTAAGACTGTTAGTATGATGGAACATTCTCCTCTCATTGGTAGTTGTGCCTAAAGCACTTGACTTCTTAAAAAAAAATAAACAAGGACATGCTAGAGCCCTTTCATGTGTTAAAGATGGAAAGCGCCCAGTGTAATAATAGACGGGCCGGTAATGCGATGTCCTTTGATCGATGACTTCAAGTGTCACTCCAGATAGTTCATTTTTGTTTCCATCCATGCATGGGACTTATTTCAAACAATCACTTGTCATTCTTCAAGTCTGATGCATGATTCCTATAGAGGGCTGTGCACAAATATTTATTCTTTTGTATGGCTCAATGTTAAATGTTCTGTGCCAGTCAATTCAAATTAATGTAGCAATGGCAGAGCACTTGTTTAAACAGATTAACATTGATATTCTGATCTTGCAGAAGGCAGAAATGAAAGTTGAATCCATTCTTGTCTAACTTCCTATCTTTCAATTTCAAATCCATTTAAGATATTGAAAATCAAACAATTTTTAAGTGGAGCAACTGCAGTAATTTGCAATGTTAGAATGTAAATTACTTAAAATCTTCTGTGAGGAAGCAATTACACAAAATGTTTTGAGAATATGTTCATAAATTGCCATAAATTTAATTTTAGCTGCAAGTACAAGGCATTTAATAAAACATTGCTTCAGGTGAGGAAAGCCACTTAATAATAATACTTCCCATTGACGCAAAATGGACAGAGCAAAATTTATAAAAACACACCCATAATAGCTTTAAAAATTTAACTTTCTTTCCACCATCCTCATTAACATCCGTTATATGATGTTGTATTCAATCAGCTATTTACTGGATCCACATTTTATGAATTGTAAACAAGCTATTAAAATTAAATGCTTAGATTTGAATGTTTCTAATTAAAACAAGAAACACTGCTGCTGTCAGGTGGGGAATGAATGTTGAACATAGACAAATGCAGGTGTCCATTAAAAAATATACAAAAAAAATAAAGGTATCAAGTCCCTTATACTCCATCAGAAATGATGGGGCAGCACAGTCATACAATGGTTAGCACTGCCGTCTTACAGCACCAAGGATCCATGTTCGATTTCCAGCTTGGGTCACTGCTTATGTGGAGTTTGTACATTCTCCTCCTTGTACAAAGAACAACAAAGAATAAAGAGCAACACAGCATGGGAAACAGGCCCTTCGGCCCAATGAGCCCGCGCCGCTGTCCTAATGTCTTAATGACATATAGAGACCAATATAGGGACAATTTGTTACCCAATCAGCCTAAGAACACATTTTTGGGATGTGGGAGGAAACTGGAGCACCCGGAGAAAACCGATGCAACCACGGGGAGAACGCGCAAACTCCCGCAGACACAGGCCCAAATCCATGTGTCTGCACAGCAACAGCGATAGTCACTGAGCTGTCGTGTTGCCCATCAGATGGTCCAGTTTAAGCATACACTAACGACATGAAGCACTAGGCCACTCCTGAAGTAACATCCAAGAGCAGCCCTCGCACGACCTGCTGAATGCATGCACCTTGTTGGTCAACAAGGTGGACCGAATAGCCTGTGGAAACAAATAAAGTATTTAAACAGTCCTCCTATATCCCTCCTATATCTGCAGAGCTATCTGCATGAGTTTCCCCTGGATGCTCCAGTTTCCTCACACAGTCCAAAGATGTGTGGGTTAGGCTGATTGGCCATGCTAAATTGCCAATTAGGGTCTGATTTTACCACTGTGATGCACCCCTTTTTGGGCGTGAAAACTTGGTAAAGTCAGGAGTCTGGTGTGCGGTGAATAGCTCAATCCGTGTCCATGTCTGCACAGATTCACCTTTTACCAAGGCCCAAAAATGGATGTGATTGGGACCACACCCAAAACAGGCATGATGTCAATTTAAATGCATTTCATTTCAGATCGATGGTGGGGTGGGTTGGGGGTTGAGGGGGAAGTGGGGCAAATCATTCTCTGGTGGGGGGCAGGGAAGGGGCAGGGAGAGAAGGAGGAGGCCAAATCATTCTCTGTGGTGGGGAAGGGAGATGGATCACAGATGTGGGGAGGTGAGGAGGAGGAGGCCCGATCGTTCACTGGTAGGGAGGGAGGACGAGGGAGGTGGGCCAGATGGACCTCTGGTGGGTGGAAACAGGGTAGGAGAGTATCCGCTGCCACTCTGCGGATGATCGGTGGAGAGGGGGGAGTGGGGCATGGGGTCACGATCGGTCTGGGTGGTGGGGCGGTTAGTTGAATAAGGGGAACAGTTATGTTGTGGAGATGGGACAATATCTGTAGGGGGCCATCGATCCCGAGCTGTTTTTTGCAGCCCAGGAGCAATGTGGTAGGGGAGCATTTTTCACATTGTTTTCACTACACGTACGAAGTCTGATCGGAGCAGCAAAGTTTCAAGCACAATAAGCCCTGCCCACAGCTCGATTCAAGTTCATGACTTCTTTTTCAGGCTGAGTGCATATGGGGGCTGCCTGAGAGCAAGTCAGTTTATAAGTCAGATCTGAATTACACCAGATTCAAAATGGTAAATTCGGGCCCTTAGCATCACAAGCGCTAGTAGGGGTAAATACGTGGGGTTAAGTGTCAGGGGAACTAATAGGGTAAATATGTAGGTATAGGGCCTGGGTGGGATTGTGGTTGGTGCAGGCTTGATAAGCCAAATGATTTCCTACTGCACTGTAGGGATTCTATGATCCTATCTTCCCTCAGCCACCTCTGATCCAAGAAAGGTAACCTTATAGCTGCAGTTTGTCTCGTTCCTGCAACATCCTAGTAACTCTCCCCTGTATTCTTTATAATACATCCTTGCTCCAAAGTTATGATCAAAATAGATATATTTCTAAAAAAGAATGTAAAATATATTTAAATGGGAGGGATTTCCAAACCATAACATCCCGTCCGAGGTCAGTGAACCTTTCCATGTTCTAAATGACTGTCCAATGGCTCCCCACTTTCCACCAGCACTCTCACATCCACCTTCCCCCCCCAACTTCCTCATTACCACCCTGTTTTCTATTTCACGTTTAAGGTTTTCATCCCACCTTGTCTGAGCCAACGCTGTCCAATTACCCCTCCTGGGTTATCCTCACACGGATTATCTGCCATATGGGGTGGTATGGTGGCACAGTGGTTAGCACTGCTTCTTCACATTGCCAGGGACAAAGGTTCAATTCCCAGCTTGGGTCACTGTGTGGAATTTGCACATTCTCCCTGTGTCTGCATTGGTCTCCTCCAGATGGTCCAATTTCCTCCCACAGTCAGAAAGACAGGTTGATTAGGTCAATTTCCCATGATAAAGTCTCCGTCAGTGTACCCAAACAGAGATAGAATGTGGTGACTTGAGGGATTTTCACAGTAACCCAGGCCACGATTCTTCCATCCCGAAGAGCAACCTTTCTGTCAGGTCATGGAGGGAGATGTGCGTCACTGGCCTTGTCCCAGAATTTGCGTATGCCCAGGAACACATGCACATCTCTCAGAGCCGGCAAACAGTTGCTGTTCTGGAAACCAGTAAGTCATCTGAATCTGTTTTTAATGTGTTTTAAATGAATTTTAAATGTAATTATTGAGAACTTACCAGTCCCGATTGAATCTACCCCTTGCCAGGAATACTTCATTCCAGTGGGATTTAGAGTAGCTCTCCGTGTTCAGAGACCCCACTGGAATGAAGAGGGGGCCAATCAGCGTTTCCCAGTGGGTCAGACGGCGGTGCCTCCCTGAGATTGGACATTCTGGCCAAGGGACAAAGTGCCCACTCCCAGAGAGCACTGGGGAGTGCCAAAGGGAGGGTGGGACCTATTGTGGGCATGGCCTAGGGTGATCAGTAGGGATGTGGGTGTTCAACTGCCACTCTGCATGGCAATCGGTCTGGGATGGAGTGATTGGAGTAGGCTGCGGAGATGAATGGTCTCCTGGGGGGGTCCATATCAGTTGTGGGGGGGGGTTGGGTTTGACTCGGGAGGGGTCAGCGGGGATCACCATTGCGAGGCGGGTGTTTGGACATCAGGGCGATCCGAGATGGCGGTGTTCAAGGCTGACTCAGGAATTGTTGGGGGGATACGATCGGGCTGTGGGGGGAAGGAGGCCTGGAGGAGCAGTACTGCGAGAGTCCCCAGCTGGCTAGCGATTGAGCTGGCCACCAAACCGGAGACTGACACTTTGGGACCACTAGGCTTGCACAGAGTTCCAGAACTGTCAAACTCTGGTGCGAATAGGCCCTGCCCCCAGTTTTTAATAATTATTGGGACTTCTGCAGTGAACAGAGTGGGGAAATTTGGGCGAGAAGCTGAACTCACAAAACAGTTGGGATCTAAAACAGTTTTCCTGCCAATTCAGTGCTTTTGGGAGAATCATCTCCTGAATTACAGTAATGTAAGCCTACTTTCCTCATTTCCACATTTCTATAATTCCTACATTTCCTTATCTCCAGTTATTACATGCCCCTTTTCATCCTCTAAAGGACCAAAGTTGACTTTAGTCAGTCTTTTCCGTTTTATATATCCGTAAAAACTTTTGCTATTTGTTTTTATATTTTGAATTAGTTTATTGTTATAATCCATTTTACTTTTCTTTATAACTTTATTCGTTGCTTTCTATTGACCTTTAAAGATACCTTCCTTTATTTCCTTAAATATCCATGGCTGATTATCTCTTTTTCTATAGTCCTTCCTTATCACTGGTATATACTTTTACTGAGCATTGTGAAAGACCACATTGAAATCCTGACCACCAGGGCAATAGGCCAATGAAGGTCTCAATTGGTAGAAAAATGGGTGCACCACTCAAACACTTCTCTGTCACTCATAAAATTGCAGTAGGACAGGCTAAGGCACTGGGGAAAGGCCCATTTTGTGCTCACAGTGGAGCATAAATTACTGCCCAATAAATTAAAACTTCTGGTGTAAATATTGCCAATATAGATGCAGTTGATAAAATAGCACTATGCTATGAATTGAACAAGCAGTTTTTATTACCTCATCCCTTCAAAAAGGCTTGAAGTGAATTTTCCGTTCAAAACTGATAGGTTCTGCACCTTTTGATTCAGCCTATTCCTGCTAAGCCGCTAACTCTTCTTTAGAGTAGTCATCTTAACGTCATCAAGAAACCGACAGAAATTGTCCATATTCCGAATGCCATTCCTCCCAATGCTTTGAACCTGCCAATCCTGTTGCAATATGTTTTAAAGGGATAGCATCATAAAAATCCACCACATTATTGCAGCATCCACTTACAAGACAAATGAAAGGTCAAACTAAACAAAATGGAGAGAGACAAAATCTTTAGGAGAGGATAGAGCACAAAGACTGGTGCAATTCAATTACTTGTGTGAAAAAGGAGAAATTCACAATGTTTAAATGCAGCTTTGAAATGTTGTCCTCACAAAATGTCTACACTGGTAGAATTAAATCTGAAATTTGCAGGTGTAAAATTGTTCTCTAACCTTGATATCAAGCATGACTACTGGTCTGCACGTCTCACAGAGAAATTCCAAAAGGATGATGCATTAAGTATGCCATTCAGGTGTATTATTTTCAATGACTTCCTTTTGGGCTATCTGTTAGTCAGGGAGTTGGTGATATAGTGATATTGTCGCTGGACTAGTAATCCAGAGACTCAGGATGATGCTATGGGGTCTGGATTCGAATGCATGAAGCCATTGTTGATTGTAGTAATAAACCCATCTCGTTCATTAAACCACTTTAGGGATGAAAATCTACTTGTTTGGCCTACATGTGACTCCATACCTACAGCAATGCGGTTGACTCTTAAATGCCTTCTGAAATGGCTGAGCAAACCATTCAGTTGTACCAATAAAAGGTTTCAAAGGAATGAAACCGGACGGACCATCACGTAATAACCTTGGCATCGGAAACAAAATGGCAAACCCAACCCTATCCATCCTGCAAAGATCCCCTTACTAACATCTAAGGATTGTGCCAAAATTGGGAGGGTTGTCTCATAGATCAGTGAAGTAACAGCCTGACATTGTCATACTCAAAGATTCATATTATATAGGTAATGTCTCAGGCACCTCCGTCACCATTCCTGTCTATGTCCTGTCCCACCAGCAGGACGAGTCCAGCAGAAGTACCGCAATATACAATCAGGAGGGAGTTGCTCTGGGAATCCTCAACATCGACTCCTGAGCTCTTGAAGTCTCATGACACCAGGTCAAACCTGGGCAAAGAAATCTCCTGCTGATTACTACATACCATTCCACCTTAGCTGATGAATCTGTAGTCCACTATATTCAACACCACTCAGTGGAAACATGAGGGTGGCAGAGGCACAGAATGTACTCTGGGTGGGGGCTTCAATGTCCATTCTCAAGAGTGGCTCAGTAGCACCATTATGATTAGCTGGTTGGGTACTAAAGGACAAAACTACTAGACTGGGTCCAGAGGGAAAAATATACATGACCTCATCCTTACCAATCTGTCAGCTGCAAATGCATCTGTCCAAGATAGTATAAGTAGGAGCGATCATTGCACAATCCTTGTGGCGATGAAGCCCTGTCTTCACATTGACAATACTATCCATCGTGTTGTGCGGCATTACTACTCTGCTAAATGGGATAGATTTCAAACAGATGTAGCAACTTCAGACTTCAAACAGATGTAGCAATTTAAGACAACCATGAGGTGTTGTGGGCCATCGGCCGCAGCAGAATTGTACTCAACCGCAATCTGTAGCCTCGTGGCCTGCCATATCCTGAGTGTTTGATTAACCGAGTGTGGCATCAAGGAACCCAAGCAAAACTGGAGTTAATGGGAATCAGGGGGAAAATTATCCACTGGTTGGAGTCAAATCTAGCACAAGGAAAAATAGGTCGTTGGTCAGTCACCTCAGCTCGGGGACACCACAGCAGGAGTTCCTCAGGGTAGTGTGCTCAGCTCAGTCATCTTTAGCTGCTTCATCAATGATCTTCCTTCTATCATGAGGTCAGCAATGAGAATGTTTGTTGATGGCTGCACCATTCATTATTGTTCGTGACTCCTCAAATTCTGAAGCCGTCCATATCCAAAGGCAGCAAGATCTGAACAATATTTAGGCTTGAGCTGACAGTTAGCAAGGAACATTTGAGTGACTATGTGTTAGGCTATGGCCAGCTACAATAAGAGAGAATCTAACTATTAACCCCATGGCATTCAATGGCATTGCCATTGCCGAATGCCCAAAATCAACATCCTGGGGGTTATCATTGATCACAAATATAATTGGACAAGCAATATAAAAATACTGTGGCTACAAGAGCGGGTCAGATGTAGTGAGTAACTCATCTCCTGATTCCCCAAAGCCTGTCCACCATCAACAAGCTCTAAGTTGAAGCAACTGGTGTGCACTCATCCTTGCTGGGACGACTGGAACTCCAAAACACTCAACAAGCTCAACACCATTCAGTTTGCTTCATTGGCATCCCATCCACCTCCCTGACACACAGTAGTAGCAGCATGCACCATTTACAAGATTCACTGCAGGAATTGACCAGTTTTTCAGACAACATCTTCCAAACCCATGGCCACTACCATTTAGAAGGACAAGAGCAGCAGGTACATGGGAGCACCAACATCATCTGAAGTTCCCTTCCTTCCATGCCACTTACCATTCTGATTCAGAAATATATCACTCTTCCTTCACTGTCACTTGGTCAAAATCCTGGAACTCCCTCTCCAACAGCACTGTGGGTATACCTACACTACATGGTCTGCAACAGTTCATGAAGGCAGTTCACCACCACCTTCTCAAGAGTAATTAGAGATAGTCAATAAGTGCAAGCTTAACCAGCGAAGTCCACATCCCTTGAATATATAAACAAAATCTCTTTCAAGCTTGGACTGCGTTACATGTCCCGTGCTAGGATATATCTGTATAGTTGATTATTTTGCTATTATGAGCAGGACAAAGCAAGAACATGACTCACTTCTCTTGTAGGAATGGCAAGCCACTATCCTTTCAAAGCATATTACAACACAGTTTAGGAAAGAAACTTCCTCCCATCTGTCACTGTACAGTACATTTTCTGGAAAATTAGGTTCTGGTTGCAGTTGGATAGATCATAAACCCACTGTTACACTGGTTGAACAAAATCAAACATGACAGTCTTGTTGGATGGGAAGAATGTTTCATCAATGTTATTTCTTTTGTTCTTCTAATGTATATATTTTATATATATATTGTATATATATGTATGTTATTACACTACTAATAAATCCTCGCAATGGGACATTGGTTCGCTGAGTTGGAGACATATATGGCAAGCCGCAATAACATAAAATTGTTCTCCGTTAGCTTCTGGTTGAAATTCATACAGTTCAAGCCATTTAATCAATTTTATTTAGCAGCTATTAAATTCGAGGGAACGACTTTAAGATTTGATTCATTTGTCAATAATGCAGGTGAATGAATGAAAACCTTGAAATCTATTTCCTGACCATCATTGTACCTCTTTCAAAATTTAAAACACTCATGCCAAATTTACTACTTTCAGAAGTTTTTGAATAATCTAGCAGAATCCCATTAATGGAAGATCTAGAAAGAAGCATTATTGATGTGGTCAGTGACTGGAAACAAATCTCTCGGAGCATAGCCAAAGAATTCCCATGTCTTTAGGTAATTTATTTTTGTTTATTTAGTCCTTCAAATGAGGTGGTCACTGATGAGGTCAGCATTTGTTGTCTATCCCTAATTGCCCTCAGAAAGTAGTGGTGAATTGCCTCTTGAACACTGAAGTCCATGTGGTGTAAGGGCACCAATAGTGCTGGAAGGAAATGAGTTCCAGGATTTTGATCTAGCAACAGTGAAGGAAATTCAATACAGGTCCAAGTCAGGATGGTGTCTGGGTTGGAGGGGAACTTGCAGATGGTCATATTCTCATATTGTCTGTTGTTTCTGTCCTTTAACGTGGTAGAGTTCTCAGGTTTGAAAGGTGCTGTCAAAGCTTCCTTGATGAGTTGCTGCAGTGCACTTTATATATAGCACTCACTGCTGCCATTGTGTAATGGTGATGGAGGGTGTGAAGTTGCAGGATGGTGTGTCAATTAAGTGGGCTGCTTGTATTTGTCAATATTGAGCTTCTTAGGTGTTGTAGGAGCTACACCAATCCAGGCAAATCATGGACAGTATTCCATCAAACTCCTGACATGCTTCATAGATAACAGACAGGCTTTGGAGAGTCGGGAAATAAGTTACTTATTGCAGAATTCCCAGGCCTGTTCCTGTATCCACAGTGTTTATATGGTTGGTCCAGTTTAATTTCTGGTAAATGACAACCTATAGGATGTTGACAATGGGAGAATTAACTAATGCTAATGACACCGAATGTCAAAGAGAAATAATTAGATTCTCTTTTGTTGAAGATGGTCATTTTCCGGCACTTGTGAGGCATGAATTTTATTTGCCATTTATCAGCCCAGGTCTGAATGTTCTCCAGGCCTTGCTGCCAATGGGCACAGACTGCTTCAGTATTTGAGGAATAACAATGTGTTGAATCATCAATGAACATTCCCACTTCTGACTTTAGGGAAGATCATTGATGAAGCAGCTGGATTGGGTCTGGGTTAGGACACATGAATGGTGGTGGACAATTAAAAAGTTAACTGGAGGAAAAGACTCCATAAGTATCACCATCCTCAATGATGGGGGGAGCCCAGAACATCGGTAAAAAAGATAAGGCTGGAGCATCTGCAGCTATCATCAGCCAGATGTGCCAAGTGAATGTTCCCTCTCTGCCCCCTCCTTGACTGAATGTGGGAGGATTGCAAATGTTAGGTCTGATCAGTTTCAGTTTGGAACGCCTCCAATTACACTTCCAGCAGGAAAGTTGCACTTACAGGGACTGTGCACCAGGAATAGGGTTACAACTCTAGTTCTGGTTCTGCAGCCTGTGCTTCCATCAGTGACAGCATATTGATAACTTTACTATATAATAAAGTATAAATCTCACTTTTCAACTAGGGAAATGTATAAATTCATCAATGAAAGATGCCTACCACTGGAAAATGTTCATTGCAAAATGAGAATAAGTAATGTCATTCAAATTATAGACATGAGGAAATCGAAATATTGATGTTATCTTGGCAGAACATTTGCTGTGATGTATCAAAAAATTAATTAATAATTTTTATAAATTGCTAGGAACAAGAAAGCTAGAAAATAATCATTCATGCAGTTGCTTGGCTAATCTATTGATTCAGAGAACAGCTTTATTAACACATCCTGGCTCATCTTAGAGATTCATCTCTTGGTCAAAATGTCACTTATATTCTTCTAATCTGTTACCAAGCATGATGACTGCCTGTAAAAAAAACTTCTAGCATCCCACTCAAATAACCAAATGAACTGAGCAAAATCCCTTCATCATTCCAATTATATTTCCTTTAAGCCTGCAAGTTTTCTAATGAAACTTCAGAGTAGCAACTCTGAAGCCCACCTTAATAACTATAGCTCAAAGATAGAACATTATATCTGATTACCCTTTCTATGCTTTAATTTTCCAGAGTCCCGACATCCATTCCATCCACAGATACCAAACCTAGCCATAATACTGCAAATGTTGCTGTATTGGGATATTAAATACTAATGATGCATTCTAGCTAAAAATGGTCTATACATCCTATACTGTTACACGTTCTTTTGCACTATCCCCCAACCCTGTATCCATTTTCTGATTAATATCAAGACCTTTATCTTCTGTGAATATTGGTGAGATTTCAACTAAACAGCCCCATATGTCCACTATATCTATCTTTCAAACATAAACGTTCCTGAATAAGCGTGTTTTTGTGTTTAGAGCAACCAGAGAAGCACATTAAAAAGGGGAAAGAAGAAACCATTGGAATATTAGATTGGGGTAAACGCCGGCATCTCCACATCATATTAGACTGTTACAGAGACAGTTAAAAAAGCAGAGGGTTACTCAGAGAATCCTAGGCTAAATGGAGACGATAAATGAACCATAACAGAATGGCAAAATGCAACATGCAATCATTGATATGTTTAGCACTTGGCTGCCTGAATTCATTACCCTTGATGGATCAGTCAGAAGGGCAGGATTGCATTGAAACAGACAAACACAGAACAAATGTTAATTCTGTTGATAGAATCATGTTTCCCCCTCGTTGTCTGGTGATCGAGCAGGCAGTCTATTTTTTTCCCCATCCAATAATCAATGTCAATTAGTGAATGCTTTTGTTGTTCTGATGGAATTAAACCCAGCTCTAGAGCAAGCAGTTAGAGAAAGATAACTAAAAGGGAAATGAAAATCACAGCAAGTCATGTTTTTGGTCCTTATCTGTCATTCGTTTAGCTTGGTGCATTTCAAAGCTCTTCTGCCTTTTTCTCTACAAATAAATAATCCTCCTATTGAGTGGAACTGATTGATTTTTACCCTTGAGCCAATAAACCTTATCAGGCCATTATATGTCAGCTTCTGCAAAAGGTTTTATTTACCACAAGACTTTAGCTGGAGATAAAATTAGGCAGTAGAAAAGTCTATTGTGTCATTTATTCATTAAACTAGGGGATAGAAAAGATGTGGACATGCATGAAATGATGCCACGATGCTGTTTGGAGAAAAAAGTGTAAAAAAAATTAAATCCCCTCTCCAGAAAATTCAGCTAGTCGAGTTTAAAGTAGAAACATGCATGGTTCACAGTGACAGATGTTCTCATCTCTGATGCTAACCTCTGACTGAACTGTAGGAAAAATGAATACTTTGGGCATCAAGGTTGGGAAATTAGTCTAAGCCCGCAGGCTCAGCATTGCTTAAATGCATCAGATTTCTGATTTTAGCATGTGGCTGGAGCAAAAGGCCCAAGGATTGATGGAAGTTGTCCCCGGGGCCTCGTCATTATATATGGACCAAGCTAATTCCATCACCTTGCTTGGGCAGAGAGATCAATGTAAGTCAGCTCGCCTCACCAGCAGGAACTTTCAATAGACGGGATTGAAGTGAGCTGGGGAGGTATGGGAGAAGAATAGTGGTGGGGAGAGCAAATGCAACACTGGACTTCTTTAAAAACAGTAAAAGTCTGGCAACACCAATTTTAAATCCAACCGATTTATTTGATAGTAAATCTATTAGCTTTCGGCGTTTGTGCCTTCGTCGAAGTGCCTTGGACAAAGGCACAAATGCCGAAAGCTAGTAGATTTACTATCAAATAAATTGGTTGGATTTAAAATTGGTGTTGCCAGACTCTTACTGAGTTTCCCCCAGTCCAACGCCGGCATCGCTACATCATGACTTCTTTAAAAGATCATTGTAACAATTTAGTTTGTTGATATTTGAGGAGGCTTCTGCTTCCTCTCTTTCTCAACTTGTTTGTCTCCATTTCTAGAGGCAGACTATATGAACTGACTGTCATTAGATGTTCACAGACTCTGATAGCTGCTTAGACTATGTTTCTGCATACCCTGCTTCCTGTAATAACTCCATTCATTCTCCCAGTTTCTCTATTGCATCTGTTCTAATGATGCACCCTTCCATACCATATATGCTTCCGGCATATCTTCCTTTTATCTGAATTGAGGAGTCTCACCTCTCATGATAGGACCAGCTCATATCTGAATTATTTCACATACTTCTGTTTTCACCAGTAACTCTCCCTCTCAGAACCATGATGGGGATCCCCTGACCTTCACACTCCAGCCCTCTAGTCTATTCGACAAATCATCCTCTGCCATTTTCGCTATTCCAATATGTTGCCACCACAAACAAATCTTCCTGTGCCCCTCCATTTCAGCGTTCCAAAGGGATTGGTTTCTCCATAACACTCTAGTTCAATTCTCAGCCAATCCCCTCCCTTCCCTATGGTATCTTTCCATTCAAGTGAGGAGATACAAGACCCGTCCTTTCACTCCCTCCTTCTCAGTGTCCCAATCACTTCTTCCAAGAGAAACAGTTGTCTACCCTGTACTTCTTTCAATTTAGGAGACTATATTCACTGTCCACCATGTGATTGCCTCAACACTGAAGAGATCGAGATTAACTGGGTAACTGTTTTGCAGACAATCTCTGTTCAATCTGCAAGCATGATCACAAACTTCCTATTGCTTGCCATTTTAAATCGCCACCTAATTTCCACTCTGACATTTCTATCCATGACCAGCTTTAGTATTCCAGTGAAGCTCGATGCAAGTTCCAGAAGGAGCAAGTTCACCTCAGCACTCGACAACCTTTTGGACTTCATACTGAGTTCAACAAATTTAGATCTTAACTTCTGCCTCCATTTTGTTTCTTATTTGTTTTTTTTTGCTGGCTTGTTTTCTTCATATTGCATTTAGCTGTCTGCTAAATAGTTATTCACTCCTCATCTACATCTTTACTATATCCATTCCCATTCTCTTTGACTTTTACATCATCAAACATTTTATTCATCAGATTTCCTGCTTTCCATCCTGCAGCAGACATTTCTCTTTTTCTCTTTCAGCATTTTCCCTTCTACTGCCTTAATAACTCTTACATTTCCGTTTTTCTTCTATTCTAATGGAAGTTCCTCAACCTGGAAGGTTAATACTTTTTCTCTCCACAGATGCCACCTGTTCAGCTGAGTATTTTCAGGCATTTTTTTGATTTTATTTTAGATTTTATATTACTTGGTCAATATGATCTCCTTAGATAGGTTTTAATTACCTGAGGGAGTCAAAGAAAAATACCTAAATTTTTAACCAGGTTTACTTTGTTTTCCTGGGAGATACATGACTATAGGATATGTATATCATAAAATCCCTACAGGAAGGAGGCTATTTGGCCCATTGAGTCTGCACCAATCACAATCCCACCTCATATATTTACCTTGCTCGTTCCCTTGATGCTAAGAGGGAATTTAGCATGGCGAATCAACCTAACATGCACATATTTGGGCTGTGGGAGGAAATCCACACAAACACAAGGGGAATGCAAGCTCCAACAGACAGTGACCCAAGCTGGGAATCGAACCCAGGTTCCTGGTGCTGTGAGGCAGCAGTGCTAATCACTGTGCCACTGTGCTGTGGTGTGGTGTGATATGAGGGTGCGTCACTGTGATGTGTCCTCTAGGCATCACAGGCTGAATTTAACAGCAGGATAGGGCTCTTGCTGGCAGAGCTGGAAGGGTGCAATATGCCCACTCCCTCCCAATATTTGTCTCCTGGTCTTGCTGGCAGAGCTGGAAGGGTGCAATATTCCCACTCCCTCCCAATATTTGTCTCCTGGTCTCATTAAACACAGGCAGCCAATTAAAGCCTGCCTGAGGAACTGCCAGCCAATTAATACAGCAGAGTCTTCGATCCTGGTGATTTATATCCCAAGGGCAGGGAGTCCAGAGGCAGCAAGGTTGGGCAATGACCCAGAAAGAGAACGTAGCTTCACATTTAAAGGACTAACACTTGCTCAGGCAGCGCTCTGGGTAGAGATTGCAGTTAAGTAGACAATATTTTAAATTATCTGGCCACGTTGAGGTCACAAGAAAAGCAGGTGGCTATCTGTCAATCTTGAAAATTCTTTACCAACTGCTCTCTCTTTCACTGTTTAACGGTGCAGGGTGAAGGGAACAGATATACCAGAACAATTATCCCCTACCTCCCTCTACCAATTAACCTGTAGCTAGTCTCACACTGAAAGCACCTGGGTACCCTGTGAAATTCCAGTTTGGACAGTCCCATCCTGTATGACCTTGTGAAAGAAGGAGCCAGCCTGCCAAATGGCAGTGCACTGTTGGCACTGCCAAGGTGCGTGGACCGGAGAGAGGCTGAGTGGGGATCTGAGGGGATGGAGAGTTTAAATGGGAGATCTGAGGGGGAAGGTGAGGCCTAAGTAGAGATCTAAGGGGGAACAGGAGTCTGAGTGGGGAGTCTGAGGGGAGGGAGTTTGAACCAGTCCACCCACATGCCTGTGTCATGTGTTGGGAATTACTTGTTATTTGTGTGTGTGTGTGTGGTGGGGGGTGGGGGGGGGGGAATTGGGGGGGGGGGTGGTGTTGGTGGGAAGGTTGTTGGATGGGTATCCATAGTGGATGGATACCACTATGCCCGCCTTTCGGTGAGAGCTTGGTGGTGCTCCTTTGGTCAGTGGTGGGGTGAGGGGGTAGGAAGCACCATTTTATTTTTTGTGGGAAGAGGGGCTGGTAAACAATCATATACCTCGGGATGCACAAGTGGAGCATTCCACATGTTTAAGCGTCCTTGCGATGACCTACTCTTAAATAATTGTGGTGGCATAGTGGTATTCTCACTAGACTAGTAATGCAAAAACTTGGGGCAATGATCTGGGCACCCAAGATGTAAAAACACACCTGGTTCACCAATGTTGTTTAGGGAAGGAAATCTGTCATCCTTACCTGGTCTGATCGACATCTGACTCCACATCCACAGCTAGGACACTCCATTAGGGATAATTAGGGATGGGAAATAAATGCTGGCCCTTCCAGCAACACCCATGTCCCACTAATTAATTATTACTTTAGATCACTGGCTTTACTTTCACTTCCTCTAGTTTAGGTGTATGAAGAACAGTAGAAATATTCACAGATCCTACTACCAAAGCTTCTGCCCTTCTTTCTGGGAAAAGGTAGAAGAGGAAAGGATCAACTCATTTTTGTCCTCACTGAACCTTCTCAGTCACCACACTTCAACTTTAGCACTTTGCTAAGATCTAAGATTGCATTCTGCTGCAGGAAGCTATGAAAAGGTCGAGGGGCAGCACTGTTTACTGACAATATTGGCACAATAATGAAAAATGATCTAAGGATGTAGAGGCAGTTTGAGTAGGGATAAGAAATGATAAAGGCAAGCAGGGACTTGTAGGAATGGAGTTGAGTTTCCCTGACATTAACCATATGATGGGATGCAAGGTAAAGGAAGAAATAATGAGGGTTAGTTGGATGACTCGGTGATAGTCATGGAGAATTTTGATCCACGACATAAACTGCAAAATTAAGGGTCACCTACATGAGGAATTCACAAGGTGCCGGCCTGGTCCCCTGACATTGCCCAAAGGGAAAACTTTCAATGCCCAAGGGGCACCTGGCACTGCCAAGGGGGTGGGAACAGAGGGGGTGGGACCTATTTGGAGGCAGGAACTATTGAGAGTGATTAGTGAAGGTGGGAGTCCTGCTGCCACTCTGCATTCTGGATCAGCAGGACAGGGAGGGTGGACAAAGATCGGAACTAGCCAACCCGATTGAAGGAACGTTGTTGGGGCTGCCGGGGGTGCAAGAGTGGGTTGCTACTGGTTGAAGGGATCAGGACTGCAGGGGTGGGGGAGGCTGTTGAGGAGATCGGGCTTGGCCAGGAGTCAGGGAGATTGGGGCTCGCCAGGGAGAGGAGAGGTTGAGAGTCATTGGAACCAGTCCACAGGTGTCCAGGAGGCCTGCAGTCAGGGAGTGTGAAAGTCAGTATGGTAGCAATGGGGGTTGCAGGGCTAGCCATTGACTGGGCAGGCTTGCAACCAGGAGGCCAGCAATGCAGAGCTACTGCGCGTGTACTGATCTCGGCGCTAACAGATCTGCATGTGCTTAATGCTGCACTATGCTGTCGGCATCTCCAGTGGGAGTAGGGACTGCCCACAGATTTACAGAAGGAATCCTGCTAGGACATTCTGCAGTGCTCAGAGTGCTGGAGATTCAATGTGAAACTCCCGCTAAAAAAAAAACCAGCAGCAGTTACTCCCGTTTTCATGCGAACCGAGTCCTTAGAATTCTTTTAGAAGAATTTCAGCCAACATCCAGAGTGGTCTTGAGATGGATACAGAAAGGTTGTTTCCTCTTGTGGAAGAACCCAGAACTATTATAGATAAGGGGTACTCATTTAATAGAATGAGGAGATATTCTTTCTCTCAGAAAGTCGTGAGTCTTTGAAACTCTCCTTCTTCAAAAGGAAGAAGAATCTTGAGTATTTTAAGGATAGAAGTAGACAGATTCTTGATAAGCAAGGGGGTAAAGGTTATCAAGGGAATCTGGAGTTAAGGTTATAAGTAAAGCAGATCTTATTAAAAGGCGGAGCATGCTTGAGGGGCTAAGCAGATTACTCCTGCCTTTAACCCATATGGTTATGTGGTCATATTTCCTGTATTTATTTCAGATTTCCAGCATCTGCAGTATTTTGCTTTTACGATAGCAAAAACTGGGACGGATCAGAACAGAACAAAGCCAGATATGTTAAAATGTTCCTTTAACATATGAATGCTGCTGATGATAACAGAACTGGAGGGTCTCTGGTGTTATATGTATCTAACTGTAAAGTTTTAATATTGGGATTGCAGTTATTAAGTATGATGATGATGATGCCCAACCCCAGAATTTCATGCTACATACTGACCTCAGAACAAGATGTTAATGGACATTAATATCTCCTTGTTAGTTCTATTAAAATGGTCACATTGGCATGAGGTTTCAAAAGGCGTTTGAATGCTGTGAATTTAAGAGCAACTGTGGGTTTTTTCCTGTCAGATAAATAGATTAAGATGGGCTGAACGGCCTTTGTCAGCTGTCTTCATCCTTTAAATTTGGGAATGCGGTGTGAACAATGTTTGTATTATTCTTTTGTTGTGGTTCAGTTCACTCACCAGCCCAAAGCTATGTTTTCAATGCATCAAAAACTGAAGAGAAACTTGCACCAAATTGACATAATTCCCCTGAACTATGGGAGAACTTTTGATCTGCTGATATGGGAATTTCTTTTCACTGTGAAGAAAAGGATAGAATAAAGAAATCAGCAGCATCACAATCAAGTGCTGCAAATCTATTTCCATGGAATATAAATACAGCCCTGGAGTGTGAATGTGTCTTTTAGTGTATTTACGGGGAACATTTCTGCTGCTAAACACTGTAAGGATGGAATACTAAAATGATGCCTTGATAAATCAGCATTACATTTTTGGTTGTCACTATGATAAACACCATTGCTTTAAAATGCCACCACAGTGTGTACATTCATCCCAATCGATGCATTAATAAAAGAGACAGCACCTTAATCAGGAACTTTAATGATAATTAAATTCCCCACAAATGACTCCAATAAACACATGCACTGATTCTAATCAATATAAATGAGCTCACTGCATAAAACCTTCTTCCACCACAGATTTCTTCATTTTTCAGCATTGACATATCTGGCCCATGCAATTGTGGAATGCTTGATAATTGCTGTCAAAATGGAAATGTTTCATTCCTCAATATTTATATTTTCACCACCTTGATGAGAGCAGAAATGGTTCTGGTTGCAATATATAAAACAATCATAAGCACATCAGTTGCGATGAGAATTTGGATTCTACTAAACCTACTTGTGTCCAAAAGCACTGATTTCCCCTTGCTGTCTCCTGCATGTCATGGGCTAAACCCATAATGTATAATGGATTAATTAATCCATATCTTTCTAAATGACTATGTATACTGTCGCTTAGAATTGCTTCCAATAATTTGCCCATTACCAAGGTTGGGCTCACCAGTCTCTAAGTTACCTTTTTGATCTTGAAGCAGCTCTAATTTTTTCCTTTTTTATTCTCTTGCTTATTATGTATTTATAAAATATATTTGGGTTTTTCTTAATTTTACTTGCCATTACTCTATCATGTGGGAAGTCTTGTGGCACAAGAAGTAGCATTCCTGCCTCTGAGCCAAAAGCTGCAGGTTCAAGTCATTGTTTAAAAAAGAAGGTAGACAAAGAGGTAGGTAATTTCTGTACTAGGGAAAATGCTTGAATCTATCATGAAGGAAGAAATGGCGAGACATCTGGATATAAATTATCCCATTGGTAAGACACAGCATGTGTTCATGAAGGGCAAGTCATGTTTGACTAATTTGGTGAAATTCTTTGAGAACATTACACATGCAGTGGACAATGGGGAACATATAGATGTGGTGTGTCTGGATTTCCAGAAACCATTTGACAATGAGCCATACCAAAAGCTGCTACATAGTGTTACGGGTAATGTATTACAATGGTTAGAGGATTGGTTAACTAACAGAAAGCAAACGGTGGGGTTTCTGATTTGCGAACAGTGACTAGTGGTGTGCCTCAGGGATCAGTATTGGGACCTCAATTGTTTATGATTTACATTGATGATTTGGAGTTGGGGACCAAGTGTAGCATTCAAAAATCACAGATGACACTAAGTTGGGTGGAAGAGCAAAATGTGCAGAGGACATTGAAAGTCTGCAAAGGGATACAGATAATCTAAGTGAGTAGGCGAGGATCTGGCAGATGGAGTACAATGTTGGTAAATGTGAGGTCATTCTCAAAATGACTATTATTTAAATGGTAAAAAATTGCAGCATGCTGCTATGCAGAGGGACCTAGTGTCCTTGTATAGGATTCTCAAGGAGTTGGTTTGCAGGTGCAGCAGGTAATTAAGAAGGCAAATTGAACTTTGTCTTTCATTACTAGAGAAATGGAATTTAAAAACAGTGAGATTATGTTGTAGCTGTATGAGGTGCTGGTGAGGCCAAACCTGTAGTACTGTGTGTAGTTTTGGTCTCTTCATTTGAGAAAGGATATACTGACACTAGAGGGGGTGCAGAGGACATTCACTAGGTTGATTCTGGAGTTGAGAGAATTGGCTTATGAGGAGAGACTGAGTAGACTGGACTTATACTCATTGGAATTCAGAAGAATGAGACGAGATCTTATAGAAACATATAAGATTATGAAGGGAACAGATAAGATAGAAGCAGGGAAGTTGTTTCCACTGGTGGGTGAAATTAGAACTATGAGGCATAGCCTCAAAATAAGGGGAAGCAGATTTAGAGTTGAATTGAGGAGAGACTTATTCATGCAAAGGGTTGTGAATCTGTGGAATTCCCTGCCCAGTGAAGCAGTTGAGGCTATTTTATTGAATGTTTTTAAGGCAAGGATAGATAAATTTTTGAACAGTAAAGGAATTAAGGGTTAAGGTGAATGGGCGGGTAAGTGGAGCTGAGTCCACAAAAAGATCAGCCATGATCTTACTGAAGGGCGGAGGAGGCTTGAGGGACCAGATGGCCTATACTTGCTCTTAGTTCTTATGTTCTTATTAAGTCCCACCCCAGTCCTTGATAGCCAAAAAAGATGATTTCCTATCACAGCCAAATAGGTTATGATTAATGTACAAAATGCTTCCAACATGCCAATGGCAGGCAATGAGAGCACGAAATGGTCAGGGAACAAATCCCAAAGGAAGTGGCAAGTGGCCAATGTAGATGAGGCAAGGAATTTGTGGATTTGTGGATGGAACAGAGCAGGCTGAGAAGACACAGTTGAAGTTAAATGTCCTGTCATTACAAGGTGAAGCAGACAAGTTCTGGTAGAGGGATTGAATTTAGGAGCCGTGAGGTTATGTTACAACTGTACAAAACTCTGGTGCGGCCGCACTTGGAGTATTGCGTACAGTTCTGGTCGCCGCATTATAAGAAAGATGTGGAAGCATTGGAAAGGGTGCAGAGGAGGTTTACCAGGATGTTGCCTGGTATGGTAGGAAGGCCTTATGAGGAAAGGCTGAGGGACCTGAGGTTATTTTCATTAGAGAGAAGAAGATTACGTGGTGACCTAATTGAGGCGTATAAGATGATCAAAGGACTGGATATTGTGGATAGTGAGAGCCTTTTTCCTCGGATGGGGATGACCAACACGAAGGGACATAACTTTAAATTAAGAGGTGGTAGTTATAGGACGGATGTCAGAGGCAGGTTCTTTACACAGAGGGTGGTGAGGGCGTGGAATGCCCTGCCTGCAGCAGTTGTGGACTCGCCTACTTTGGGGCATTCAAATGGTCGGTGGATAGGCATATGGATGATATTGGAATAGTTTAGGTTAGAGGGTCCACTGGCCGGCGCAACATCGAGGGCCGAAGGGCCTGTATTGCGCTATAATGTTCTATGTTCTATGTTCTAAGTTCTGGGCAATGCCCAGAGTTCAAGGCAAATTAGTAAAGATGGAAGTGGACACAGAGATGGCTGCATTGTTGATTCCCAGAGGCTATAACTCAGCTGATTGAAAGTTGAGGTGTTGTTCCTTCAGTTTGCATTGGGATTCATTGAAGCTTTGTAACAGGCCAAGGACTAAGCATGAGAGCAAGTTGGTGAGCTGAAATGGCAAGTGACAGGAAGGTTGGGGTCATGCTAGCAGTCTGAGTGAAATTATTCCGTAAAGTGGTCACCCAATCTGCTCCCTCCCCCAACTCCCAATGTAGAGGAGACAGCATTAGGAGCATTGAATAAAATAGGCTAAACTGATGGAGGTACAAGTGAAATATTGCTTTACTTAAAATGCTACCTTTAGCATTTCCTTGTGTTGTGTCCATGGCATTTTTGTCAACCTCTTCTTATCTCTGACCTTCTATGGATCTACCTTATGGAATAAATGAGTCCTATTGAAATGAATGGGTACTATTCTGGTTGGCAGTTGGTGACTAGTGCCGTGTCGCTGGGATCAGTGCTGGAGCCTCAACTGTTTACCAAATACATAGACAATCTGGAAGAGGTGCTGAGTGTAGGGTAACAAAGTTTGCTGATGATACAAAGATGAGTGGAAAAGCGAATTGCGTGGAGGATGCAGAAACTCTGCAGAGAGATTTGGATAGGCTGAGTGAGTGGTCGAGGACCTGGCAGATCGAGTATAACATTAGCAAATGTGAGGTTCTCCACTTTGGAAGAAATAATAGTAGGATGGAATATTATTTAAATAGTGAGAAGTTGCAGCATGCTACTGTGCAGAGGGACCTGGGAGTCCTTGTGCACGAATTGCAAAAACACAGGTGCAGCAGGTGATGAAGAAGGTGAATGCAATGTTGGCCTTTGTCACGAGGGGGATAGAATTTAAAAACAGGGAAGTCTTGCTGCAACTGTACAAGGCAGTGGTGAGGCTGTAACTGGAGTACTGTGTGCAATTTTGGTCCCCTTATTTGCGAAAGGATATATTGACCTTGAAGGGAGTGCAGAAAAGGTTCACCAGGCTGATACTGGAGATGAGGAGAGATTGAGTAGATTGGGCCTGTACTTGTTGGAGATTAGAAGGCTGAGGGGGGATCTTATAGAGACTTACAAGATAATGAAGGGGCTAGATAGGGTAGAGGTAGAGAAATTCTTTCCACTCAGAAAGGAAACCAGAACTAGAGGGCATAGCCTCAAAATAAGGGGGGTGGGACAGTTTAGAACAGAGTTGAGGAGGAACTTCTTCTCTCAGAGATGGTGAATCTCTGGAATTTTCTGCCCATTGAAGTGGTGAAAGCTACCTCGTTGAATATGTTTTAGTCACGGGTAGATAGATTTCTGATCGATAAAGGAATTAAGGGTTATGGGGAGCAGACAGGTAAGTGGAACTGATCCACTTCAGATCAGCCATGATCTTATTGAATGGTGGGGCAGGCTCAAAGGGCTAGATGGCTTGCTCCTCCTCCTAATTCTTATGTTCTTATGTTCATCTTCTCCTGGCCCTCCCCAACAATATAATCCACCACATTTCTACACTCCTTCAGTCCTGCAGAAGAGTCATACAAGCTAGAAACATTAACTCTGTTTCTCTTGCCACAGATTCGCCCAAACATGCTGAATTTACTCCACTGTTTTAATACAATGTATAGTTTTATTCTCCTTACTTAAGGATGAATATCTTTGCTTTGGAATCCGCCAGACTAATTCCTGGAGCAAAGAGGAAAAATTGAGCAGTTTGGGCCTATACTCATCAGCATTTACAAGAATGAGAGATTACCAGAACTGAGAGTGACCATTCTTGATACAAACGTAACAACTGACTGAGTGTGGCATCAAGGAGTCCATAACAACTGAAATTGATGGGATTTGAAGAAAAACTCTCCACCATTTAGAGACTAATCCCTGGAAAAGCATTCATTTAAGGATGATAGGTGCTATGAAAATACAAATCTTTCTATACAGCCAACAACTTATTTTGCTTCAAAAAATTACTTTGATTATAAAACAGTGATTTGAAACAGACATTTTCATATTATTAATATTTAAATATAGTTCAGTTGTCTGATTTTTGATTTGATTGAAAGATCCCAGGTAGCTTTGAATTTTGTTAATTGTGACAGCCTGAAATACCTCAGGCATTGCCTGAAGGCTCCATACTAATGAAACAATATTTCTTGCGCATCAATTGTCTTCATTTCTCCAGATGCACAAATAGTTTGTACACTTATTGCTTTGATGAGCAATGTACTAGGTGTCCGCAGGTCAGATTTAATGGGGACAAATAGCTTTAGGTTTCTAATTCTTTTTTTTTAAATTCCCTGTGAATGTTCAGCTCTTTAGAATCTTTCCTCCATTACCTCACTGTGAATGATTACTTTGAGATGAGAGGCAGAATTTTAACTGCTAAAGGTGGAAGTGTTAACCATGGATTGGAGGTGGAAAGAGAATGAAAGGTGAGTAAAAAATGGTCTTGTCTCTTTTACAGTTCGTTGCAAATGCTTAGGTGATCTTCTTGAAATGTATCAAATCCTGAGGGGTCTTGACAGGATGGATGCTGGGAAGGTATTTCTGCTTGTGGGAGAGCCCAGAATTAGAGGACACAGTTTAAAAATATGTACAGGGATCTTATGACTTTGCTTGGGTGAGATTTGTAAAATCTCCCCTGAGACCAACAAAGAATCCCGGTCTGCAAGCCTCGCCTGCCCGGATTCTGGGGCGGACATGCTGGTATAATTCCGGCAATAGAGTGTCCCATTTAAGATGGAAATAAGGAGGAATTTATTCTCTCAGAGGGTTGTCAGTCTTTGACATTCTCTACCCCAGAGAACAATGAAGGTCATTAAATATATGTAAGACTGAATTAGACAGATTTTTGATCTATAAATTGTACTATAGTAATATTCCATTAGCTCTTGCCCAATGTCAATCTTGGCCAGAATGAATATTTACCAAATTTCTTAGGACAGTTAATTTGAACCTTGTCAAACACTATGAAGAGTCTGATGGCAGCTATGTGTTCTATGTGATTGATAGTGTGAAATTTATGTTCACTGTTCTTCATTTCATTGTGCATGCACTAATATGCAAAGATATGCATATTAGGTGGATAGGCCACATTAAATTGTCCCAAGATGTATAGCTTAGATGGATCAGTCAAGATAAATACACAGAGATAGAGTTGGGGAGAGGGCCATGGGTAAGATTCTTTGTCAGAGTCAGGGCAGACTCGATGGGCCAAAAGGCCTCCTTTTGAACTGTAGGGATTTGATGATTCTATGATTATTGTCATTTTCTGGCTTGTCAGCCATCTCATGTGTCTTACTGATGAGATACCAGATGGTCATTCTTATTGTTTGAAAGTACCATTTAGTATGGTCTTTTTGCAATGCATGGCTGTTTGTAACTACATCAGCCATTGCTCTGGAGCATTTCCACTATCAATGATTCTTTCTGCCATATGCCTTGCTATATTTGGATGTTCTACTGAGTGTGGCAACGATTGCATTGTACATAGGATCATTAAGCTTCGTCAACCTGCTTCTTATTTATGTCCATACTGGAGTAGCTCTTTGATGCCATATGTTTTGGATGTGTCTATGTTTCTGGAATACTTGCATGGGAATAGAAGCAATCATAAACTCAGAGATGGGGTGTATTCATGGAGGGGTGGAGTTCATCATGGATTCCAATGGAAGATCACAAAAGTAGTCCCAGTGGGTCTATCATGGAGGGTCAGTACAGTGCTGAACAATTGCTTAATGGAAGTGTGAACTTTCTGGAAAATTGTCATGCAATCTTTTCGCGTGGCCGCAGTGCATCCTTAGGGTACCTCTCCACCACTCATCTGACCTCTGAGTTTGATATCCTGGAAACCGGCACTGCTGGGTTGAAATGTCACCCTAAATTGTAGGAGTGAACCTATCCCAGGGTGCAAGATTTTCCCACTTGTCCTCTTGAAAAACAATTTCTATAGGAGAGATCCCAAAACCCGATTTACATTGCTCCTTTAGTTTTCATTCCTCTTCCATTATATTACGTGGAGAAGTGGAAGGACCCAAATTCATCATGAACCAATGCACAATATGGTTGGGGAAAAAGAATGATTATTTTTGTCTTTAAGGCTAACTAATATCACTTACTGAGATTAGGGAATTATATTTAGTTTACAGGATGCTAATCAGAATCATTGGAATCTATGTAATGCAGTGATTAAACTGATTTGAAACAAAACCTAGGCAGATCAATAAATCATGAAATAGAGACCAAAGGATTTAAAGCTAGTTATCTGACCCTGTTTAAAGAGCCTCTTTAAAATCAGTGCAAATCCAGCAATTACGATGAAATCAAAATTACACTCATCTACTCCAGCAATTCTATTATTTTGGTATAACATCCCAGAGCACTCCAGAACCATTATTGCTGTGTCTTGCAAACCATTCATTATATAATTAACATTTCACATTTCCTCAATTAATTTTTATCAGTTCACAGGAAAGATTTTCTTTTGTGCATGTATTTGTGAAGGAGAAAGATTTATTTTCTGTTTGCAATCAGTTCAAGAACAGCCACAATCTCAGTCGAACATGTCCATAGATCACATTGCTTCACCCTTTCTTTACACCTATTTCAGAAATGTTACTGCTGTAAACCAAATTGAGAAATGTTTATTGTGATATGTCCAAACCTGTGTGTGCTTACATGAAAAATGTAACCTTTCTTATCACTGAAATGCTAACAAGTGAATTATCCTTGTGGATGTGTTGGAAATTGGGGCTTTAAGTGAGATATCTCCAAAGAACAGATGTGAAGATTCTGTACAAGATTAACCTGCCCCTGTTCATTGTGTTGAGGCAGAACATTAAATTTGAGCTGCTGTGATTTTAAATTATTCCTGCATGTAGACGCTACTTCTTGTGCTGTTCAGAGGCTGCACACATTAGCATGGGCCTATATCCCAAGTGGCTAATACTACTTAAAGTCAACCTGCACCTCTTAAAGAAGAGGCTTAATAAATGGTATTTTTAATTCTTTTATTTATTCTCTCACAGGATATGGACATCGTTGGGCTAGGCCTGCATTTATTGCTCATCCTGTATTGTCCTTGGCAAAGCGGCCAGTGTAAGTAAGGACCCCATGCATCCCATCATTCTCTCTTCGACATTCTTCCATCGGGAAAAAGATACAAAAGTCAGAGATCACATACCAAGAACACAAGAACAACTTCTTCCCTGCTGCCATAAGACTTTTGAATGGACTTATCCTGCATTAAGTTGATCTTTCTCTACAACCTAGCTATAACTGTAACATTACATTATGTGCTTTCTTGTTTTCTTGTCTATGGACGATATGCTTTGTCTGTATAATGCACACAAAACAATACTTTTCACTGTATGTTAATACATGTGACAACAATAAATAAAATCAAGTCAAATCAAAGTGGTGGTGAACCACTTTCTGGAGTCGCTGCAGTCCATGTGGTGCAGGTACACCCACAAAAAGGATTCAAGGATAGATTGGTGACACAGTGGTTAGCAATGCTGCCTCAGAGCGCCGGGGAACCAGGTTCAATTCCGGCCTCGGTTCACTGTCTGTGTGGAGTTTGCACATTCTCCCTATGTCTGCATGGATTTCTTCTGAGTGCCCCAGTTTCCTCTCACAATGCAAAGATGTGCGGTTTAAGTTGATTGGCCATACTAAATTGCTCCTTAGTGTCAGGGGGATTAGCAGGGTAAATATGTGGGGTTACAGGGATAAGGCCTGAGTGAAATTATTGTTGGTGCTGGTTTGATGGGCTGAATGGCCTCCTTCTGCATGTAGGCATTCTATCATACTGGTCCAAATGAAGGAACTGCAATATAAACCAGAACTTTGTGCTCACTGACCTGAACAATCACAAAATGGAACACAATGATACTGGGACAGTTTCCCAAACTCATTGCTCTACCTCACAATATTTTGTTGGTGGCATGTGTGGAAGTCGGAAATGTGCCTACCAACAGTTAAAGGGCCAATTAAACCTATTTAAAGAGCAATCGACAGTGATCTTAAATGGCCTGTATGCTTTTTCCGTTGGTGCATTGGTCACTCAACTGGGCTGCCTTCACTTTTTTCATGTATTCTGTATCCAGGCTGGGTGAGATAAAAGGCCCACAAGATGTTACTAAAGTGAATGGTTAGGAGTTCTATTGTGAGTTGCTTGGAGTTGCTTTAGAGGTAATTTCTGGCATTGTTTTGGTGTTCTGAAAAGCTCTCTGATTTTTTAGCATTTGCAATGGCTTTCTGCTGAGAGGCTCCTTTAATGCAGAAACATGTGCCACCTCCTGTATAGACATGGAGATCGCATTATCTGCTGAGAGGAATGTCTCAGAAAAGGAGGGGAGGTCCTGGAGGGAGAGGGGGTCACTTGTCCACAGGCAGCACCTCAGGGTTAGAGCAATGGAATGAAGGACAGAGCCAGAAGGGGAACAGAGCTGGCAGGAAATACAGGGCAGAAGGGTCCAAGAAGGTGATGTTATCCAGCAGGTAGAGTTTACTGTCAGCATACATGCTATCCGGTAATGCTTGAGGTGCAGTACTAGAGGAGGCTCCCCATCTCTCCAGGGATTCTATACTTTCCATGTGCCAAATCATCCCAAAATCACCTCCAACTCTGTAAGTGGCCAGCGTCTGCCAATGGCATATGGAGCCTGAGCTTTTCTGCTTCAAGTTCATTGCGGGGGTCAGTGAGAGATCTTGGTGGAATCTCACAGTCTGCTGCCCACAGCTGCATCAAGCCAGTCATTGGCTCTTCCAAAAGAGTCAAGACCTTTGTTCAGTTCAGGACAGATGAGGTCAGCCAGGCAAAATGATCCACAGGCTTGACTTACAGAATTTCCCTGAATTCAGGGAGCCAATGACAGCACATATGTGCCCATCAAGGCACCAGTGCGTAAGCTGGGGGTGCCTTTGCCAATAGAAATGGCTTCTACTCTCTAATTTGTATGTGACCAGAAGAGTGAGATTCTACAAGTCTTTGCCAGGTATCCAGGAAGCTGCCGTGATGCTATGTCCTCCATCACTCCGGGTGCCAAGGCTTCAGGACATTTGAATGGCTGGCTCCTGGAGGACTAAGGTAGCTGATGATGCCCTAGGGACATCCAAAGACTGCAGCCAAGAAGAGTTACATCTACTGAAATGCCTCCAAAGGGGCAATAATTGAAAAGTCCATAGACACATTTAAGATGAGACTTTGCTTCCTGGACCACTCAGAACCTGAACCTGAGGTAGAACGTCAGGAGTCCCAGGATGAGGATCAAGATCCCAAAGTGAGGATGCTTATTGGAGGCAAGTAATCAAGGGAAGCCTTGATTCAGAGGATTCCAGTTAGGAATCCAAAGCAAGGAGTCAAGATGAGGTGTAGCCACAGTATTTATATGATTAATTCATTCAGTTTCTGATGAATGGTAACTGCAGGCATGTTGATAATGGAGTATTTATAGAGTCTCCCCCTCCTGTTGTTTAATTGCCAGCATCCACACCCCTTTCTGGCAGGACTGCATAGCTTAGATCAGATATGGTTGGAAGCAACTACTTATTGTACAATATTTTACATAACAAAGAAAGTACCTCAAGACTAGCCAGACCACTCCATGCAAATTATTCAAACATTATCCAAGTATAATAAAGTTTCAAGAACAGCTACAATTGCACCAATCAGAAAGAAAAGAATCACCAGTCTGCAAACAGTTCATAATCCTTTTAAAGGCCACATGTCAGGAATACTTCATTCCATTAAGTATGCTATTATGGAAAGGAGAGACAGGCAAACTGATTTTTTAAAATGTTTGTTTCATTGTCTGTCAATAAGCAGATGTGTTTTTAATTGTTTTAAAACTAGGTTGCGGCAGGTACCTCCAGAACTTCACTTTGTGTGGTCCAATTTCATAAGCAACTCATAGCAAACTCTCTTTCTGGTGAATTTTACTTTATTTCGCATTCAAACCTGGGAGAGGGGGTGGATAGTGGAGATAATTGCATCCTCATACCAACTTGTAGTAAAGGAGATGGAAAAGAGGCATTTTTACAACTATGAATAACAACAATAAAAGAACCGTAGAAAGGAATATTAGTGCAAATAATTTCCAGAGTGCAAAAAGTCAAAGTTCAGAGAAAGTTTTCTTCAAGAAGAAACTCAATTCAGATGCATCCCTGGTTGGAGACAGCAGCACACAAGTCCTTGAAAGCAAATAATGATACAACATACTGAGGTTTCTGTACATAAACTGCTTGGCAGGTGACTGTCAGATGCTTTTAAGGTAAAACTGGTTTTAAGGGGTGGAAGTACATTGCCTGCTTGATCAGCAAGAAGACCTGCTGTTGTTCTTTCCAGGTTGGAGGTAATCAGCAGACTGCTTGTTCTCAACTGAATATAGAGATTTCAAAATGGTCATCTGAGTCACGTGACCCCCTTCCTCCACAATGATTTCAAAAAAGATGTTCATCTGGTATCAGGGCCTGGCTTTTATTTTATGCATATAATGTCGCAGTCATCAGCCTCTGAGTCACCGGCCGGTATTTTACAATCTCGCTCAGCCAACGGAGAATTTTCTGCAAGCTGCACACACCCCAATTCCTGGGCAAGCCTGCTGATAAAATTTTGGCTACCATCTATGTTGAACACTTTGTTTCAGGAAGCCATTGTCTGATCAGACTCTGTGACTCTACAAGAAGGATAAGCTTATCAAGATATAAACTGCATACATTTCCTCTTAATGTTTGTCTTTTGACCAGGACAGTCCCAGGTGTGAGATGGGTCTGTTAATAACCATGCAGGAATAATGATTTTCATTCTCTGCAAGCCTGTGGTTTTGTTATTATAATGTCTTTATAATAAGCTATAATATTCCACAAGATTGAAAGATGAACTCTTTTGTTAATCTAACTCCTGTTGGAAGCTTGAGGCCTGTAGCAGTTATGTTTTGCTTCAACAAAAGTCAATTTTAAGATAAAATAAAGTTTGGTGTAGGCAGTTTTGATTTCTTTCCCGTCTTATTGATGTGTCAATGGTATGCCGATGCATGAGATGGGCATGGCATTAGCAGGAGTGTGGAGTTTGAAAATTACAGCAGTGGCTTCAAATCGAAGTTGTACACTGATTCGCTTTATGATATTTAGAATTACTAATAATTCAGAAGGAGACCATTTGGCTCATTGAGCCTGCACCAACAATAGCCAACCCAAGCTCTATCCCCATAAACACACAAATTTATCCTGCTACATCCCCTGCCACTAAAGGGAATTTTGCATGGCCAATCCACCTAACTTGCACATCTTTGGATTGTGGGAGGAAACCCTTGCAGACAGGGGGAAAATATGCAAACTCCACACAGTCACCCAAAACCAGAATCAAACCCGGGTCCCTGGAGCTGTGAGATAGCAGTACTGGTCACTGTGCCAGTGTGCCACCTTAAATATCAGTTCTGTAAACTGCTGGTGAACATTAGGCATGTGCAAAATATACACCTGTGCATTTCCCATAGGAATTGTATGTATGCATTTATATTCCACTTTCATAGCTTTTGTGGCCATGTAGCAGCAAAATAAAATGCACAGTCCAATTTAACCCCCACTCCACCCACCAGATGTTGTGGGGTTTAATCACTGTGAAGATTGCTTTTGGCAGGGAATATCATCACATGGTTTAAATATCAAATGGGAAAATTGTGAAGTGCACTGCTTGAAGATGTTGGTTAGTTGCATAAATTGAAAGATGCTTATTTAATTGATAAAGTAATTAATGAACTTCCAGGTAATGACAGAGGATCCCACTGGAGCACATCTGTTACTTGGTAGCAAAACATTTATTTCAGCCTGGTCTATTCAAAAATTCAATCTTCAACATGTGTGATCAAGTTTCATCTGTGGTTTTCAACAAAATGACTATTGTCATACCTTGCATCGTTGTGAATCCCCTACGAGGATAAAAGGATTAACAAACATCACAGGATATCTTACAAATCTATGTAATTGATCATGAGATGTCATTAAAGAAGGTTTCAAAATATTAGTAAAAATACTAATTTTAGTTTCTTAATGTCTTCTTCATTAATGACTATTTCATGGTATTCTAAAGTTCCACAGTCAAATCAAATAGAAGGACTTTGCAGATCTGGGTAATGAGTCATTCAGCATATTTGATCTGCACTTTACATCAATACAAGTACAGATCCTCTTTGTCACTGGTGTTCAGTGACTCATCTTGTGATTCCTCTTGAACAATCTTATTGAACTCTCCCAAAGCTACGTGTGTCTGTGCCATTGACTGTTTCAAGAGAAAAAAAAGAGCAATTGAATATAAAAGCAAGGAAATAATATTGAATCTGTTCAAGATATTGGAGTACTGAAAGAAGTTCTGGGCATATCTTCACAAGAAAGATAATAGGGTTCTAGAAAGATTAGAGCAAAGTTTCACTATAATACTAGGAATAAAAATCTATAATTACAAAAATGGCTCAGCATGGTTCATTGGCACAAAAGAAGCTACAGCAGGTAAATTTCTCTGTTCTACGATACCTTCAAGTAAAGTTTATTTATTAGTCACAAGTAGGTTTACATTAGCACTGCAATGTAATTACTCTGGAAATCCCCTAGCTGTCACACTTTGGCACCTGTTCAGATACACTGAGGGGAAATTTTGTATGGTCAAAGCACCTAACCAGTGCATCTTTCGGACTGTGGGAAGAAACCAGAGTACCCAGAGGAAATCCATGCAGACTCCGCAGAGACAGTGACCCGAGCGGGGAATTGAACCTGCGTCCCCGGCAGTGTGAGGCAGCAGTGCTAACCACGGTACCATCGTGCTGCCCTATAAATTTTGGGATATTAATATTTGCTTTGGCGAGTCGTGATCATTGGATTCTGGTGTTGGAATGATGTAGCCTGCTTGGACTGTGAGAAGAGCAGATGGTACACTAAGTAAGGAAGAAATACTAACCCATAAGGTTGTTGCATTGTTATTGCATGTTCTATTACATGTTTGAGTTCAATTTCTGTTTATGGATAGAACTTGCAGTCTTACACTTCCGGAGATCTCAATCAGATTGCTTCCTCAAATAACATTGTGGTCTGGGTGCTTGCCAGTACGCAAGGCCTTTTTTATGCACAAGCTTTGCCTTTAAGTGAAAGAGTAACTGTAAATGAAGACATGCAATTTAACTGGTTTGAATTGCTTCCTGCAGTACTTTCTCTTTGCCATGTTAGCATGTGTCATGCTATATGCAAAATCCTGCTATTTACAATTCCAGTACCCTACATACGTCCTTCCTTATTAGCAATTCTCTGCAGCAGTTCAACATGATTTGCTTGCATCTTTAACATGCACAACCTTAGGAGCTCTTTTTAAACTGTTTCAGTTTTTTTTCCAAGTCTTTGCGATGGTTGGCAGAGTTCAGTTTTTCTATTCTCCTCTCCCATTGCCTCTGATCTTTTATATTTGGGGTCCATCTCCACGAGGCGGTTCTCATGACATTTAATAACAGTTCATTAGGAGCTTGCAGGACCTGCCAGGTGAAAGATGACTTTTTCTGTTGCTGCTGAGTTTTTCTCCTCTTTTTAGCCTGAAATAATAAGCTTATAATTTTTGTACTAATCAATTGGCTCGCTGCTTAAAAATGTGCTTAAAGTTTTTATTTTGTAGGCTTAATTTAACACTGAGGTTACTGTAAAAATCCTCTAGTTGCCACACTTCGGCACCTGTTCGGCTGCACTGAGAGAGAATTTAGCATGGCCAGTGCACCTAACTAGTACCCAACTGGAGCACGCAGAGGGAATCCACATAGACGAGGGGAAAACATGCAGACTCCAAGTAGACAGTGACTTAAGTTGGAAATCGAATCTGGGTCTCTTGCAAACCACTGTGCCACCATGTTAGGATCATAATTGAAGTTGTGTTTTACTTGATTGCCAATTTTTTTTGTTACAAGCAATAAAACTGCCATTACAGGAAATACATATCAAAAATGCACATTTCTGTGATTTTGCTGTGGTTTAGTTCTAATCAGGCAATTTGGACATTTATTTCACATTAAGGGGAGCCTGCTCTCAAGATTCCAATGTACATCCTCTGTAGATGGTACTGTTAAGATAATGCAATGTCATTAGTTGAGCATTAGGGCTGCACCTAAAATTATTTGATAGAATTACATAGAATTGACAGCTAACCAACAGACTATATTGTCAACTGAGCTGTGGCAGGATTTATATTTCACATGAATCTCTTCATAGCCTTCCTCCTCCTTCATTTAGCTCCATCATCATATCCTTCTGTTCCTTTCTCCTCATGAGCTAATCTAGCTTTCCAGCTTCATCTTAAATGCATCTATGTATTCACATCAACTATTCCCTTCAACAGTGAGTTCCATATTCTAACCACTCTCAGGATGAAAAGTTTCTTCTAAATTCCCTTTTGGATTTATTGGGAATTACCTCTAGCTTTGGTCTTCTCACAAGTGAGAAACAATTCTAAACCATAAGACTGTAAGACATAGGAGCAGAAGTTGGCCATTCAGCCTATCGAGACTGCTCCACCATTCAATGAAAATTTGACTGATCTAATGCAATAATCTTCAACTCCACTTTCCCAGCTTATCCCAGTAACCCTTGATTCTCTTAACAATTAAAAACCTGTCTAGCTCAGTCTTGAACATACTTAACATCTCAGTCTCCATAGCTCTCTGCAGTGAAGAATTCCACACATTCGCTGTCTTCCAAGAAAACAAATTCTCTGTTTTAAGTAAGTGACCCCTTACTGTGAGATTATGTCCTCTGGTCCTAGACTGTACCGTTAAGGGGGAACAAATTCTCATTACAATTTCTCTATATCATATTAAACACCATTATTATTTTAAAAGAACTCTAATAGACCAAACCTCAGCTCTCTTTTCTAGAGAAAAAGTCCCAGCCTGATCAATCTTTCCTGACAGTTCTGATTTCTCAGTTCTGGTATCATCCATGTAATTACTTATATAATTGCCAATATCTCTATCTATTTTTATAACATGGAAACTAAAGTTACTCCCAGTATTCCACACATTGTATAACAAACATTAGATACAAGTGTGACATAACTTTCCTATTTATCAAATCTTTCCTTCTACCTAAATGAACTCCAGTGCTTTGTTTGATTATTTTTATGACCACGTTAATTGGCATTGTCATTTTTAGTGATCTGTGTTTCTAATAAATTTCCATTGTTCTCTTCTGATTAACATCAATGTAACATCAGCAATAGTTTCAGACATCCTAGACATGTATGTTGAGCAGAACAAAGGTTTAAATATAGTAAAGCAATTTGAAAGTGCCTGTCATTGCATATTGACATTGTGCTGAGAAAAGTGGATATGAGCTGTTCAAAGTCCGTCCACCGACCAACTGAAAGTTTATGTGTAGACAAGGGTCAGTGCAAGCAAGATTAGTGGAAGCGGGAAATGTCAAGAGAAGAAGTTGACTTTTATTTAATATGCTAATCATAGCAGAAATCAACACAAGTGAAAAAGGACAGCAATTAAAGAAAAGCACAGAGCCTGAAGAAGCAAAAATGCCAGATGATGGCATCTGTCTTAACTATCTTCCATTACATTTTCTTATTTGTTTATTCTTGAGACTTGGACATTGCTGGCAAAGCTAACATTCTTTATCCATCCTTTTTGAACTGGTAATGTATCGGTAGGAGTTCTTCTTAAACTATTTCAGTCTGTGTGATGAAGTTGCTTCAATAAATTTTCATTCTTGTAATATTTAAAAGAAAGTTAAGATTTAACCAAGTTGGTATGGGACTGGAGTCATATTATAAGTGAGGTCTAGTAAGGACAAAATAGTTCCTTCCTCAAAGGGCCTTACTAGTGGCCTTTTCCAACAGTTCATGCAGCTTTTTATATTATGTTTCATTTAAAGCTGAATTCAAATTCTCAAGCTGCCATGATAGGATTTGAACTCTCACTCTTTAGTTCATTAGTGTGGGTCTCACATTCCTGGTCCAGTAACATGATCATTATGCTATTGTAGTCCTACATGAATTAGGAAGAAGCAGAACAGTAACAGCCAATAATCACAAAGCATGGAAATAAACAGAGGATATGTTTTAAAAAAATGATGACCAGATCAATGAATGGATGTTTTGAATTTGTCTCCCCTGAAAGAAAAGGAATAGAATCAGGCTCCTTACCCATAATGAGGCCCATATTCATAAGGGTGGCATGGTGGCATGGTGATTAGCACTGCTACATCACAGCGTCAAGAATCTGCGTTCAATTCCCAGCTTGCGTCACTGTCTGTGTGGAATCTGCACACTCTCCCTGTGTCTGCATTGGTTTCCTTAGGGTGCTCTGGTTTCCTCCCATAATCTGAAAGACGTGCTGGTTAGGTGCATTGACCATGCTAAATTCTCCCTCAGTGTAGCTGAAAAGATGCCAGGCTGTGATACCTAGGGGATTTTCACAGTGACTTCATTGTACATTAATGTAAGTCTCCTTTTGACACTAATAAATAAACTTTAAAAAGTAGAAATGCACTTTCTCTCTCTCAGCCCAATACTAGAACAAGGATTCCATATTTTGACCAACAGCGGAAGAAGAAAGTAAACGAAAAAGAGATGCTAGGCCAGAGAGAAAATGGCAAATCTGTGTTCATATTCATCAAACCCACCCCTCTTGTCATTGTGTGGCAGGAATTGCAAAACCAAATGGAGCTAGAATTTGAAAGGATTTAACCCTACACTTGACATTTCAAATCTCTTACTGTCACTGAGAAGTAAGAAGCAGCAAGACATGAAAAATGAGATTGTAGAGTAAAGGTTTAACTCTAATAATTTAATTCTGGGTGACACAGTGGTTAGCACTGCTGTCCCACAGTGCCAGGGGTCCTGGTTCAATTCAGGCCTTGGGTCACTGTCTGTGTGGAGTTTGCACATTCTCCCTGTGTCTGCGTGGGTTTCCTCCAGGTCCTCCCATTTCCTCCCACAATCCAAAGAAGCACAGGTTAGGCCATGCTAGATTGCCCCTAGTGTTAGGGGAATTTGCAGAGTAAATATGTGGGGTTACAGGGATAGGGCCTGGGTAGGATTATGGTTGGTGCAGACTCAATGGGCCGAATGGCCACCTAGTGCACTGTAGGGATTCTATGATTCTATAATAACAGTTACTGAGCATCTATGCAAGGAGCGATGTTACACAAAGATGAATGAGAAATACCTAAGAGAGAAGCTGTTGTTATTTCCTGATAGTCTGTAACCTCGTATATGGATAATTAGATAAATAAAAGAGTTTTGAAGGAAAATGATCCCTCCTAGAGTAAACAAGAAGCTTCTCCCAATTTTTTGAAAATCAAGGAGTAGAATTACATAAAATCTAGTGGACTGGCCACCGTTTTATTTAAGGTAAAGAATTGGAAAACCTTCATAAGGGAAGCAAAATGAGAAATCCAAAGGCCTCTTGACTATGTCCTGATGAAACGAGAAGATGAGTTTGCATGGACCTCTTGTCCATCAGGTTCAGCTGCAGATAAATTGAATATTGTCCCTAAAATGTAAGAAACATGATTCATAATTCAAGATTCATAAACTAGAATGACTTGTGGCCTTTTTTAGTTTAAACAGTTCCCAAATTTAAATTAGATAGCTTTGAATAAACAGTAAGAAGTTTTACAACACCAGTGAATGTCTAATAGGTTCATCACTCATCTAATGAAGGAATAGTACTCTGAAAGCTTGTGATTTCAAATAAACCTTTTAGACTTCAACTTGGTGTTGTGAGACTTCTTATTGTGCCCACCCCAGTCCAACACCAGATTCTCCACTTCTTGAATATGTGGTAAATAGCACATGTAAAGTGTTTAAGTTCCACTGATACAACAGTGGAGTTGTACAACACAACAGTAGTGAAGGCCCTGTTTCCAGTGCTATGTTGTTCTTTGTTCTTTGCTCTTTGTAAATCTAAATGAATGTGTTTCCCAGCAACAGCCCAATAGAAGCTTCAAAATCAACAGCATTACATTTGAATAGATTTACTTTTCACCACTGAGCTGTAAAATCAGTTCTATGGGCTGACTGTCAGTCATGTACCTCTTCTGATCTTTCTTTTCATTGAGTTAATCCAAAGAAATAATGGATGCGTGTGTGTGTGTGTGTGTTACCAATCTGCAAACTGAGTTTTTCAACCAATGGTGAACATTACATTTTTACATTGGCTTAGGATCATACAGTGATACAACATAGAAGGAGGCCATTTGTCTATCATGCCTGTTGTAATAGCAGAATTATGTAGAAAAAATGACTTGTCTTTCACATAGTACTGTTTTGTCCATGAATATATTAATAAAAGCAGAACCCATAAGGTAAAACATGTGACAGAAAACATGTTACATCAGGCCCTCAATGTTCTCTACATAAAATGGGAATAGAAAATGAACATGTCAGCAGAAAACAAGACCTCACCTAGTGAAAATGTCTAACTGTTTATATTGGTCATGTATGGTAGCTAGCTATTATATAACAAAATAATTTTCATGATTTTATCATTTTTCATGATAATTTTTGGGCAACGCAGTGGCACAATAGTTAGCACTGCTGCCTCACAGCACCAGGGACCCAGGTTCAATTCTCACCTCGGGTGACTGTCTGTGTGGAGCTTGCACATTCTCCCCATGTCTGTGTGGGTTTCCTCCAGGTACTCCGGTTTCCTCCCACAGTCCAAAGATGTGCAGATTAGGTTGATTGGCTGTGCTCAATTGACCTTTAGTGTCAAAGAGGTTAACAGGTTAATATGTGCTAACAGCAATCGGGTCTGGGTGGGATTGTGTTCAGTGTAGGCTGAATGGCCTCCTTTTGCACTGTAGGGTTTCTGTCTTTCGAAGATAATCAAATCAAGAATAGTTTTGCTCATCTCTTTCTACTCTAAGCGTCTGGAAATGAGGCAATCTCATCCTAGCCAGGCTTATTCAAACTTATTCTCTTATTTCATAAGTATGTGATTGAAAACAATTGACTTCCATATCACAGCTAAAACACTTCAGGTCTGATAGCAGAATAGGTGGAGCATCCCTGCAATTGAAAATAGGGTAGAGGCCTGATTTATCTGTTTCCACTCATCATAATTCAGAAGACAATTTTTAATGACCTTTAAGGCAGTCAGCAAGTGTGATTATTTAGATTTATGTGCAGCAGCTGCTTTCTATTCTCTCTGGAGCTTTGTTTTTATTAAGACAGGTTCAGACCTGTAGTAAGTACTGGGTATATTTATTTTCTGACAGTAAGAATAGAAACAAGCGTGAGGTACAGAAGGGTTCTAATCTACTGCAGAAGACTGACAAAATGTGTGATTAAGACTACAAAACAATTTCTGGAAACAACTGTTGGCAATTCTACCACATAAATACTTGCTTCATAAAAATAAGGAGCGAATATGTGGAGGCAAAAATCCTCAAGCATTCCAGTGGCCCGAATAAGCGGTTTGACTGAGAGTTCGCTTGAATGATTACAAGATCAATTGGGACTGAAATGCTTCTATTTCTGCCCAGCACCAAATTCTGCTTGCCCGTGTATATCCAAAGTCTTCACCCACACCTTTAAGGTTTAATTTAAAAGAATTAAGAAGACAAGAAAATTAATAAGTCACATAGCCCTTAAGCATGCTTACGACCTTTTATAGGAAGAGGTATTTCCTAATTTCACTCTTGAAAGGTCTGGCTCCAGTTTTTTTTAGTAATTGTGCTTCCTATGATCTTGGACTCCCAAACTATCACAAACTGATGCACTCCATTGCTCTATTAGTGTATCTTAATAGCTTCAGCAAATTATCCCTTAACATCCCAAGAAATACAAACTTGATTTATGTCAGTCGAAAGCAAGTTAGGTTGATTGGTCATGCTAAATTGACCTTTCATGTCATTTGAAGGATTAGTGGGGTGAATATGTAGGCTTATATGGATAGGGTCTGGGTGGGATTACCCTCTATTGATGTACTTGTTTTTATCCTACAGGTGCTTTGGTCCACCTTGTTGTCTAACGAGGGGCATGCACGTGATGGGTCGTGAGAGGGCTGCTCTTGGATTTTTTTCGAGAGTATCCTAGTGCTTCACGTCATTAGTGTACGCTTAACCTGGACCATTTGATGGGCAACACGACAGCTCAGTGACTATCGCTGTGCTGTGCAGACACATGGATTTTGGCCTTTGTCTGTGGGAGTTTGTGCATTCTCCCCGTGCTTGCGTGGGTTTTCTCCGGGTGCTCCGGTTTCCTCCCACATCCCAAAGATGTGCTGTTAGGCTAATTGGGAAAACAAATTCTCCCTAAATTGTCTCAAATTTGGTTTTTAATCCATAGATCTATAAACATAGTCAGGGATCACAGGTGGAGGTGAGAACATCGGCGCGGGCTCGTTGGGCCGAAGGACCTGTTTCCCCATGCTGTTTTGTTCTTTGTTCTTTGTTCTTTGATTGGCTAAATGGTCTGCTTCTGCGCAGTAGGATTCTATAAATTTCTTTTTGTAATTTAACCCTTAGAAGTTTAGATAATGTGATAGTGGGGAGGGGATGGTTTTGGATAATACACTTCTTTTCGTGGGCTGCCCTACTTGCTTTGTCCCTGAGTTTTTTTTTAATTTTATTTGACTTGGCTAAAAAGAAAGGGTTTCAACTGCATGGTACAGGCACTTGCGGGAATCCATGAGTGTCATGCGTGAGAGGATGAACGTTGCTCCAAGTGTCCCTCTATCCCATTGAAGAGCATTGGACCCACTGGGTACCTGAAGGCCGACATGGGTGGTAGACAAGATTGTGCAAAGAACAGGACCGATCCCCTTTGTCACAGAGATAAAAGATTATTCTGTTGAGAAACGTGTAGATCACCTGAGGAGGAGAGCAACTGGCAACATCTGCAGTAAATTCGGATTCACCAGGATTGGTTATAGGGATCCGGTTGCAAATGTAGAACTGGAACTACTAGTAGTTGCTGCAACTGAGGAAACACCAGGTATTTCAACCCCAGATTGATGAGTTGGCCTTTCACATCTGTCGGATCACATTTTTCATTTTCAGAAGTACCTAGCACAGAATTGAGACATTCTACGAGGGTCTGGATGTCTCCGGATTGACCTCATTTATGATGAGTTCCCCCGAATTATTCCTGATTTTTTTTGTAATTTGTTTGTCTATGTTAATTATGTTCTTTTAGTTTCACCCGTAGGTTAGGGGGAGTTAGGGGGAGAAAGGAGTGCAGGAAAATAGGATCATAGGAATTAGGAGCAGAGGTAGGCAAATTCAGCCTTTCAAGCCTGGTCCTCCATTCAATCAGATCATAGCTGATCTCCCCCTGGTCTCAGATCCAACTTCTCACCTGTTCCCCAGATAACTTTTTTTATTAAAAATATAAAAATATATCTAGCTCCCTCTTGAAACTATTCAATGATTCAAACTCCACCATGCTTTGTGGCAGTGAGTTTCACAAATCCACTACCCTATGCAAGAAGTAGTTCCGCCTCATCTCAGTTTTAAATCTACTGCCTCTCAATCTATACCGATGACCTCTTGTTCCAGATCCGGATTACTCCACAGTATTCAAGGATTCTCCTTTAAGGGAGAAATCCTACAGGCCACATGATCAGAACAGACCCTGTAGAGTGTCGAGGTGCAAAGGAGTGAATCCTGGGTCAGGGAGAGGATCCTCATTTGGAACCAGGGAGCAGTGGAGAATAGTTGTTTATTTCATTCTGTCAGACCCTTGTTGTAAGTAACTATTTATTGATGATAGTAAAACCTTTTTATCCTCTGAGCCACAAAGAGTCACCTTCAATTAATTACAGGTATCATTCTAATAAATCAAAGCTGTCCTCTCTCCATGGTCAATATATCCTTACAAAGGTCTTGACATCTGCTTACAGCATTCTTGGTCTGATCAAGCCTTTATATAGTGGAGCATGATTTCTGCCCCCTTGTATTTTATTCCCATTGATATAAGGCCAGCATCCTGCTAGCCTTTTTCATTATCTTTCATACTTGCTCATGACAATATAGTCATTTGTATACCTGGACTGCAAAGTCTCTTTGGTCCTCCATTGTCCCTCATTTTTTTCACAATTAAGGAAGTACCTTTTTAGGTCCAAAGTGGATGTTCTCACACTTGCCAATTATAAAAATCCAGTTGCCACAGTTTTTATTTAATGTATCAAGGTCTATTTGTGATCTGTTTCCATCTACACTGTTTACAGTGTTATCACAAGACTGGGCAGAGGCTTTCTAAGTCAAAAGTTCTCATGTCCCAGTCTCATTAAAAATGGGTTACTAGAGATAAATTCTTCCATATGGTGGCACAGTAGTTAGCACTGCTGTCTCACAACGCCAGGGGCCAGGGTTCAATTCTCGTCTTGGGTGACTGTGTGGAATTTGCACATTCTCTCCATGTGGGTTTCCTCTGGATGCTCCAGTTTTCACCCACAGTCCAAACATATGCAGGTTAAGTGGTTTGGCCAAACTAAATTGCCCTTCAGTCTCAGGGGGAATTAGTAAAGTAAATATGTGGTATTACAGAAATAGGTCTGGGTGTGATTGTTGTCAGTGCAGGCTCGATTGACCAAATGGCCTCTTTCTGCATTATTCTGGACCGAATAGCCTCCTTTTGATTATTCTATGATTCTATTTCCAGCTGAGGAGAGGAACTGATACCCCTTTACCCAGTCCATCCTCAGAATGAAAGCTTATTTCTCGGGCCCCTCATTGTGTGACTACCTCAAATGTGGCCACACTGTCAATGATGTGATTGTAATGCTCCCTCCGCATAATGCTTCACCTCTATTAATTTTCAGCATACAGACCTTAAAAATGGGGAATTAATTATACTTGTCTGTCTCGTCCAACTTCAAAGCCCTCTTCATTTGTAAACTATATTTGGTCTTACTTTCTTCTTTCAGGGTTAAGGTAGATCATTTAATGTCTGCCTATAAAATCTTACATCCTGCAATATGTTTTTATCACCATTTTCTGTTAGTCTCTTTTTAATTATAAATTCATTTGGAGTTGGAATGCCTCCTGTGAATTCTCAGCTGCAGTTATACAAATTGGACAAAGGGTGGTGCTATGGAGCCAACAGTGATTTCCCCCAAGGTCAGGAGGTTCTGTTGAAGTTTTTAAGTTTTTAGATGAAACTGATTTTTCAGAATGGTTACTTCTTTTTGTTTATATTTTTCATTGCTCTTAATTTCTTCTCTATTTTTATGCAGCTTGATAGTTAAAATAAAATTATATGCTTAAATTTTAGATTATTTATTCAAGACCTTCATAAAATGATTATGGGAGGGATTTTATGGCCTTGTTCATCCTGAAACTGGAAAATCCCGCTTGAAGTCAAAGGATATTCCCATTCTCTGTCGCTCACCCACTCCAATTCCCATGGTGGGCAGGCTGGTAAATTTTAACCTATGCCTTTCCTATAGACCCTTCACTTCTCTTCTACATCCTCTCCTCATGGGTTGCCTGTATGTCAGGTTGCCCAACAATCCTCCTTCTTCAGTCATACTCAGTGTCTTCTATTGTTTATTTCCTCACTCTTACTGCTTCCAATCAGCTCTTCTCCACCTTTGGCTGTTCTATTGGGTCAAAGCGGGGGACGCTTGCTGGAATCGCACACTTATGTCAGCATTGTGATGTCAGAACGGCGTGATGTACAACTGCTTTCAATAGGCGTGCACCTGGTGAGCAGCGTCCAAGGGAAACTTGGAACTGAGGGCACTCATCAAGCTGGCAAAATGCTCATGGGCGCCTCTACATCTTCAAGGTAGAAAGGATTTGGAAAGAAGGATGGAAGAATTATGGGCACCTCTGAACTGCAGTGTATTCAAAGTTGCCTTCTAGTTTCAGGCCACCGATTTCTTTGAAGGGCTAGTGAGAGGGAAAGGAAGCCTGGACATAAGTTTCAGTGTGATGAGTTTGGGCAGTCAGCATCGATATGAAGGTTCCATGCAATCATAGAATCATTGGAGTCATAGAGGTTTACAGCATGGGAACAGGCCCTTCAGCCCAATTTGTCCATGTTGCCCTTACTTTTTTTTTAAACCCTAAGCTAATCCCAATTGCCCGTATTTGGCCCATATCCATACCCATTATACCCATATAAATATCTACATGCTTTTTAAAGGATAAAATTGTACCTGCCTCCACTACCTCTGACAGCTTGTTCCAGATACTCACCACTCTCTGTGTGAAAAAATTGCCCCTCTGGACACTTTTGTATCTCTCCCCTCTCACCTTAAACCTATGCCTTCTGGTTTTACAGGGTGTTAGGGGGCTTATTGAGGTAGTATGTAGACAAGAACAAGACTAATGAAAAAAATATATCAATGATCAGTATCCCAATGCAACTGTGACACTTCAGATGGAGTCAATTGACATACCTGGGATCAGGCTAATCAAGCAATTGTGCCCACTCAAGCAGCACTTGAGTATATCAATGATTGATACATGAATTTCCAAACTCAATGACTGTTATGATGGGGCTGTACAATTGCCTGACTGGGAAACTACAATACCACTGTAAAAAGGTGGCTATGGCAAATTGTCTAGTGCCCCTAATCCTTCCCTCTGTTTTAAAGTGCCCATTGACAAATGCCCCACCATAGTCCAAGCATAAGGCCTGGAAGTGAAGATTAGAATAATGCCCTCACCTGACAAGGGAGCTCAGGGTGGAGTAGAGTGGCCAAACCTGTTGTCACTTAGTCATGTTGTATGGGATGGGGTGATGTAGCGTTGTGTCCAATCAACATCTAAAGTAAAGATTGACCAAGACATGAGTCAGTGGGCGTAGAGAGGCAGCTGCAGACTATGAATAGACAAATGCGAGGTATTGTATTTTGGTAAGACAAATCAGGGCAGGACCTATACCGTTAATGATTGGGGAGGCGGGGTGGCGGGAGGGGAGTTTGTTGTTGAACAGAGAGACCTAGGGGTGCAGGTACATAGTTCATTGAAAGTCATGCCATAGTAGCCAGAGTGGTGAAGAAGGCATTTGGCACATTGCCTTCGACAATCAGAGCATTGAGTACAGAACAAAGAACAAAGAACAACACAGCACAGGAAACAGGCCCTTCGGCCCAACGAGCCCGCGCCGCCGTCCTAACGTCTTAATGACATATAGGGACCAATATAGGGAAAATTTGTTGCCCAATCAGCCTAAGAGCACATTTTTGGGATGTGGGAGGAAACCGGAGCACCCGGAGAAAACCCACGCAACCATGGGGAGAACGTGCAAACTCCTGCAGGCACAGGCCCAAATCCATGTGTCTACACAGCAACAGCGATAGTCTCTGAGCTGTCATGTTGCCCATCTGATGGTCCAGTTTAAGCATACACTAACGACATTCACTAGGCCACTCCTGAAGTAACATCCAAGAGCAGCCCTCGCACGACCTGCCGAATGCATGCACCTTGTTGGTCAACAAGGTGGACTGAATAGCCTGTGGAAACAAATAAAGTATTTAAACAGTCCTCCTCTATCTGCAGACCGCTCATGTGGCTGTCCAAGAGACCCTTAAACAACCCTAGCGTGCCTGCTCCCACCACCTTACTCGGTAGTGCATTCCACACCCCCACTACCCTTTGTGTGAAAAATGCCCTCTAATATTCGTCTTATACATAGCCCCCCTCATCCTAAGGCCGTGACCCCTCGTTCTATTCGATTCTAATGGTGGAAAAAGCTTACCATCATTTACTCTATCTATACCCCTCATAATCTTATATACCTCTAATAGATCCCCTCTCAGCCGACGTCTTTCAAGAGAAAACAACCCCAGTGCGTTCAATCTTGGGGTGTTATGTTACAACTGCACAGAACATTGGTAAGGTCACGTTTGGAGCAGTACATACAATTCTGGTCACCTGCTATAGGAGGAATATTATTAAATTGGAAAGATTGCAAAAAAGATTTTCAAGGACATTACCAGGACTGGAAGGTTTGAATTGTAAGGAGAGGCTGGATATGTTGGGATTTCTTTCTCTGGAACATAGGAGGAGAGGGGTGATCTTATAGAGTTTTAAAGAATCATGAGGGACATAGATAAGGTGAGTAGCCAAGGTCTTTTCCCAGGATAGAGGAGTCAAAAACTAGAGGGCATAGGTTTAAGTTGAGAGAGGAAAGATTTAAAAGGGACTTGAGGGGCAATTTTTCCACATAGAGGTTCTGCATATATGGAATGAGTTGCCAGAGGGGATGGTAGTGGTGGATATAACTAAAATATTTCAAAGACATTTGGACAAGTACATGGATAAGAAAGGTTTAGAGGGATATGGGATAAATGCAGACCAATGGAGCTAGTTCAGTTTAGGAAATTTGGTCAGCATGGACTAGTTGGGCCAAAGGTCCTGTTTCCATGCTGTAAATCTCTACGACTCTATGCTGCTCAATCTTCCTTTAGCTTGTTGTCTCCAGTCCGATCTGCACCATTGCTCCAACCTGTCCCTAGAAATGAGCTGCTCCACTTAAGACTCCATTAACTCCTCTCATGTATCAGTCACTGATATACTCCACACATATCTCTTTCAAGCCTCAGATTCCCAACACAGGACCATTGATTAATTTTCTATACTTTGTAAAGCCTTTGCCTTTATTTGCCGTGTTGTCACTTTGCCCAGAATTATTATTGATCTTGGTAATGAAATGGGACTTCAGTCTATTCCAATTCTTTTCCAGCACATGGTGGTACACTAAGACAGGCTTTCATCTGTTTCCATAACTTGTTACCCCTGGAACACATCACTACTCTTATAGCTTGAGGGGTGCTACTCCATATCAAACATGACTGACCAGGAATCTCATCTGCTATTGGCGCATTGGAAGGATTTTGCAGGTTGCAAAACCTGTTTTGCCTTGTTCTGAATGCACCTTCTTTGGCCATCAAGTCCTCGGTGAAACTCAAACTCAGAGCCTCTGGCTCGGAGGCAGGGACGCTACCCAATGCACGACAAGATCTCTACTCGAATCAATTTCTGACTTGAAATGCTGTGAAGGTCGGGTGGAGTGGTGCTCTGTGAGATGTTTCAGTAAATTATTGTTCTTATTGTTTACAAGTAAAGGAGGAACATTTTTCAATTAATGAATAAATTTTTTTTCTTGTACATCACAATTGAACTTTAACATAACACCAGTTTATTTTTATGTAATGCTTTTAACATAGTAAAACAGCCCAAGGTGCTTCCTTGAAGTTTAATCAGGCAACAATTTGACACTAAACTGCATAAGGAGGCATTAGAACAGGCAATCAGAAAGGAAGCTTCAAAGGAACATTTTAAAGGCAGAAAGACAGGCAGAGACATTTACATTGGGAATTCCAGTGCTTAATGGCTAGAAGCTAATGGTATGGCTGGCAATCATTTAAAAGTCAGTTTCTGCCATTTGTTAAGTCCTGATAGAGAAATAATGAAAGCAGAGAGCAACATGTTTGGAAAACTCAGGTGGAACTTTGTCATATTCCATTGTAAAAGCTAAAAAAATAGTCACTGTATTCTGCGTGTTTCATATAATGAGATGCAGTGAGAAGAAACAGGATGATGGAGAATGTATTGCAAAACTACTAACAAGAGACCATTAGATGTTGGCAGGTAGTTACAGGAGCACGGCAGAGTCTGTTCCTTTATAAGGAAGTCTTCTGTGATGTGAAAGAATATAATTTCCTCATTTGCACCAAGCCTTCTATTTCTGAATTTCTAACTGCTGACCATGTGGCGAAATTGTACTTTCAAAGGATGCCAGTGCCTCACCAAACACAGACCCTAACCAGACAATCATCTTCCCAAACATTGGGGAATAGAGACAACAGACGCCCTTACACTTTTCAGATGTTCAATCAGTTTTCTCCAACTGAGTACTTCTTAACAGTGATGAGGCACCTTTGACCAAGATTCAGCATTACTGTTATCCAGAAAATGTCAGCCGTGTCTCGATGGGCCTTTGCTGGGTGTAAATCAGATGCTGTGTTTCCTACATTGCAAGAGCGACCACACTTCAAAAGTATTGCATCAACTGTAAAGCCCTTTTGAATGTCCTAAGGATTTTGAAAAGCGCTATGTAAATATAATTTATTTCCTTTGATCCATTATGTCACAAAGAATAACATGGTAATTGGCTCTTTCCATTTATATTTGTCTTTAAAATCATTGTGACTAATTACAATGACCTGAGGAGGGGAGGAGATGATTTTCAACTGTTGATGTTTCTGATCTTTAAACAGGGACAATAAGTGGTTGAAAATCTGTGTTGGCCTTCAGCTACCCTTCTGTGTCCATGTTCCATTGGATATAATTTTTAGTTGGAAGTCTAAATAGACTTTGACAGTCAGCATGACCATGTGAAACAAACAGGAGGTTGCCTAAAGATAGAATCTACAGTTTCAGGTACAAATGTATGAAATGTGTGTTGTGCTATTGTGGGTGGCCTAACCAGTTGTCCCAAAAGGGACTACTAGAAGCCACCATGGCTGGATAACCAAAGCATTGTTTGTAATAATGAGCTGGTCTGATTTCCAAAGAACAAAGAAAATTACAGCACAGAAACTGGCCCTTCAGCCCTCTAAGCCTGCACTGACCATGCTGCCCGTGTGAAGTAAAACCCTCTACCCCTCTGAGGATCATATCCCTCTATTCCCATCCTATTCATGAATTTGTCAAGACACTGCTTAAAAGTCACTATTATACCTGCTGCTACTGTCTCCCCCTGGCAGTGAGTTCCAGGCGCCCACAAGCCTCTGTGTAAAAAACCTGCCTCGTACATCTCCTTTAAATCTTGCCCCTCACACCTTAAACTTATGCCCCTAAGTAATTGACTATTCCATCCTGGGAAAAAGCTTCTGTCTATCCATTCTGTCTATGCCCCTCATAATTTTATAGGCTTCTCCAAACAGTCTAGAAGATCCCCTTCAAATAATATGTCAGAAATCATGGAGTCATAGAAGTTTACAGTATGGAAACAGGGCCTTCAGCCCAACTTGTCCATGTTGCCACCTTGTATTTAATCACTAAGATAGTCCCAATTTCCTGCGTTTGGCCAATATGCCTCGATACTCATCTTACCCATGTAACTGTCGAAATGCTTTTTAAAAGACAATATTGTACCTACCTCTACTACTACCTGTGGCAGCTTGTTCCAAACATTCACCCCCCCTCTGAAAAAATTACCCCTCTGGACTCTTTTGCATCTCTCCCCTCTCACCTTAAACCTATGCCCTATAGTTCCCCTGCCTTTGGGAAAAGATATTGATTATTTAGCTGATCTATGCCTCTCATTATTTTACAGACCTCTTTAAAATCACCCCTTGATCTTCTATTTTCCAGAGAAAAAAATCCCAATTTATCCAGACTACCCTTATAACTCAAACCATCAAGTCCCGGTAGCATCCTAGTAAATCTTTTCTGCACTCTGTACTCTTTCTGATATCCTTTTTATAATAGGATGACCAGAACTGTAGACAGTATTCCAAGTGTAGTTTCACAATGTGTTACCTCATGAAGGGAGTACTTAGAGTTAAGTTAGCAAGATGAAAGAACCATTGATATCACATTGATATCATTAATATCTTGCACCTACCTTCCATTAAGTTGATCTTTTTCTTCACTCTAGCTATGACTGTATCACTACATTCTGCACCTCCTTTTCTTCTCAATGAGCACTATGCTTTGTCTGTATAGTGCATAAGAAACAATACTTTTCACTGTATGCTAATACATGTGACAATAATCAATCCAATCAAAAACAAGGTGATTCAAGAAAAGATCCAGTTTTTTTATGGAAAATGTTGAAAATCCCCTCCACCCGAGTCATTATTCTGAAAAGACATTTTCACACTCCCTTTTCAAAACATTTTGATCAACTTTAACGTGAGGTTACTTTCTACATTTTTGTTTAGGGATAAAAAGTAATTTATACTGTCAATGAAACATTGGTCGTCGAAGCTACCATTAACTGTTTGGAGTTTTTTTTTAATTTAACAATCAATAAATTGGAAGCTGCTCTTCATTATTCTACAACTTTGTATCTATATGGACACAGATTAATTGTAAGCATATTGTATTTTTCTGAAAACTGTATTGCTGGGGATGCTAATTTAGTTCACAGATGCATTCCTGGATTAAAGAGCCCAAGGCCCAGCAACAAGCTTTACCAATTTGCAAAGATAATGCTGTATAACCATCATATACTTAATATGCCTGGTTGCGACTGAAAGCCATGACATCTGAAATGATGTAGATTGCTCCCAACTGGCTACATAAGGCTTTGAAACCATTATTTTGATAATAAAGTCCCTATTGCTGACATTGCTAACAAGGACTCATTTTTTTTGAATTTATATGTTGTATTATTCAAAATGATGTGGAAAGTATATTGTTATACACATGGATACATGTACATTCAGAATTCTATATCACTTATTAATGCAGTCCAACCAATGTACCAAAGCAACAATGTATAATTCTGCAGCAGATAGGTAGAGATCTGGAGAAATACAGTTAATGTTAGCTTCAATACCTGTATCTGAAAGTTAAATTATTTCAAATTTTAGGAAAAAACAAACTTACATGGTGACAGCAGATGCTTTTGAATAAAACCATAACATTTGATAAAAAAATGCCAAATTAGATGGAGAAAAATCAACCAGAATTAATGTCACAGAGATGGAAAAAGAAGAGTGAATTGTGCAAAAATGAAATAACCACCATCATAGCAATGAATGCAAAGTTACAGCTCAGCATGGATTGAGAAGCGAATGATATTGTGTTGGCATTTGAGAAGTTTAAACAAAAGTGCAGACTGACATACAACTGTTTTTTAAAAGTCACCAGTGAAGTGGAATATTAGTGAATGGGTGAGTGTTTTGGTGATTCAGCTGCATCCTTTTGTAGGAAGAAAAGACCTGGATCATTTCAATAGTTGAAAGATGATGATAATGACAGTTAAAAACGCCATGCAAATTTTTTTAAGGAGTTCAAAAGACATTTCCAGCCAAAGTCAAACCATGAGATCCATGAATGTAAATTTCAAAACCTGAGGTAGGAACCAGGTGAGCTCATTGACAATTCATTTCAGATTGAAAAATTTCATTTATAGTAAACTCAAAGAAATGGATAAAAACTCATTTGGAGGTCTACATACTCTGATGTACAAAAGCTCTGACTGAACGGGACAAGCTCACAATATTGCAGGCTCTTGGCACTGCCATAGCACATGAAGCCACTAGTAAATGGATTCTATGAAAAAACAAAACTTAAGTTTTGAGTCTGGATGGGCCTGAAATCTATTCTCTCTCCACAGATGCTGTCAGACCTGTTGAGAGTTTCCAGCATTTTCTGTCTCGGGAGAGGAAGGTATCCTGCTAGCTGGCTCCAGAATAATTATACCTAGGATGATGCAGAAAGATCTTTTCAAAAAGATAAATGAAGGCCACATGAAAATGGAGAAGTTTAAGCTCAGTGGCCGATCAGCTGTGTACAAGAAAGGTATCTACAAATATATTGACAGAATGGCATCTCCCTGCATGGAATATGACAGAAGCATAGAAATACATTAAAGAAGGAGGAGATTGTTACTGCAGTGTCATCTAAGCCATGGCATTTTGTAGCAACCATTCTGTTCACGCTCGAGCAAGAATAATATCTCAGAGTTGCAGACTACTACTTAAAGTTTTCTTCTATCATAACAATAAAAACTTTGAGAGCAGTAATTAACTCAGTTTAAGTTATATTTTTGAAGAAAGAATTCCTGAAAAGGTAATATTTTTTAACGGAACCCAATTAACTTCCACAGAGTCTAAGGAATTTATTGAGCAGTATGGGTTCAACAATAATCATCACCGCATTACGCAAGAGTTGTAGAGAAGACTCTTCCAAACGGTCAAGAGAATCACTATTAAATGCCAAGAGGTGAAGGAAGACCCAAATCCTATTTTATTGTGACTCCGTGTTGGACTTCCCAAAACTGACATGGAATCGCCTGCAGAACTACTCAGTGGCAAAAACAACTTTGTCAAGCAAAATACATCTTCCAAATGAGGAGGGAATAAGGAAACAACTCACTGATGCACAGGTAGGAGGAGGCTAAAATGTCAACCACACGTGGTGATGATTATGTTGAACCGATCCCGTTCAATAAATTCCTTACACTCTGTGGAGGTTAATTGGATTCCATTATCAAATATTACCTTTTCAGGAATTTCTTGTCAAAGTTGTTCATGGAATCATAGAATCCCTACAATGCAGAAAGGCACTGTGCAGCCCATCAGCCTGTGCCGACAAAAATTTTGCAGCACCTAATCCCATAACTTCATGTATTTACTCTGCTAATCTCCTTGAAACTAAGGAGAAGTACAGCATGATCAATCCACCTAACCTGCATATCTTTGGACTATAGGAGGAAACTGGAGCACCCAGAGGAAGCCTGTAGACATGGTGAGAATACTCCACACAGATACTCATCCAAGATTGCAATTGAACCAGGCTCAATGGTGGTGTGAGGCAGCACTGCTAACCACTGTGTCACCAGTTGAGGAAACAAGCTACACATGTAACTGTTCAACCAGCTTTGAGGACTTGTAACCCACCAAAATTGATGGTGAAACTGACACCTCAAGATTCTCAAGAGGACCTCAAGACCTGAATTCAGTAAGCAGACTGGAAGGAACAGAGTCCACATTTGATCTACACCCTCGTTAGTAAAGCAGAAAGGGCAACTAGATACAACAAAAAACATTACTAACAAGCAAGATAAGATCAGCAGCATCAACAACTGGTGACACAACATCATAAACAGCCAAGACAACCCTTACCACACTAGGCGTAAAACACACATCATTGCCAATTCAGTGTACCAACCCATCAGAATAATAAATGCCAAAATGAAGGCACAACAACCTACCACCTAAGCAATACCATGTTTTGCATGTCCTCAACAATCTAGGGGCTTCAATGGCCTTCAATGTCGTCAGCATAGCCATGGCACTTGGTCTCTGCTGGCAGAGAACAGTAGGATTTCTCACCAGTATGATGCCATGCTGGAGAGGAGGGAAGCATCCCGGAAGGAGGAAAGCAGCCATGTCGGACTCCATAATCATAGAACCCCTATAGCGCAGAAGGAGGCCAATTGGTCCATCGAGTCTGGACCAACCACAATCCTACTCAGGCTCTATTCCCATAACTCCACATAATGATCTGGAGATTCAGGCACTCTGATGGTAAAACTTTGCATCATTCTCATTAGTGAAACAAGGTCAAGAAGGTAGCAATATGACTCGTGTTGAGCACAAATCAGATTTTTGACCTCTCACGCTTCCTTTGTTCCCAGCATGTGCAAATCTCATAGGTATCTCTGTAAATGTACAAGAGTTCCATAAATGATATGAAATTTATTGCCACCATCTCTCCCAACTGTTCCCTGATGATTTGTTCCTTTCTTCCTGCTAGACCATAACAAGGAGTGGCCTGAAACCATTATAAATTGATAGAATCAAGGATTGTTCCTTCTAAGTGCCTTGGGATGTTTTACTATATTAAAAGTGCAAGCTGTTGTTGTTAAAATTGAGAAAGTGTTTGCTGGGGGCCACATAATCGCTTTGACAAAATTACAGATTCCCACAGCTGAGTGCACATTTTCATCGGCCTGTCTCAGCAACTGATGGCTAGCGTGAGCTCCTCGGAACAGGGAACAATGATCCAGATGGTTAGACTGATTGGGAGGGAGTAGCAGCCACATAAATGTTTAGTGAAGCTTTGCAGCCAGTATTCATGTGGAGTCTTTGGATTAATACAATGTGTTGTGGAATATTTACAGCAGCTTGTATTTTTCTGGCATACATGTAGAGATCAGGTTTTATCATTGACACTTCTTGTTTTGCAGCTAAGTCATAACTTTGTCTAAAACTGGCAACCTGCACGCATCTTTTTCTCTATAGTCGAGATCGGACTCCATGATAGGATAGGCCATCTGATCAAGTCCACTTATCTATATGACTTTTGGAGAAGACTAGCATGTAATAGAATTTTTCTCTGCTTCCTGCCATCCACAGTCATGGCATGTCAGCACAGGACAGATCTAAACTTTGAACTTTAAATCACATGTTGTTTCTTCAGCTCTGAAGATTCCCTACGCATCATCCATTATTTTATTAATCATATCATTATTAACAGTAACTTTCAATCTGTTCTAACATGATGTGAATTAAACAAAATAAAAATACAATGGAAAATGGATGATGCAAAAACATGCATTCACATTATAAAAGGCTCCAAAAGAGTAATTGCTTTCATTGTTACAATCTGGTATGTTATGTAGAAACTTTTTAATGCAACTAGATTTTGCGCCATTATATTAATTTTATATGGGGTGTGAAATTGATTCTTTATCACTTATGAAATATCTTCATTCATGAAAGTATAAATCAATGTACATTTTATTTCCACAGAGACATTTTCTATGACATTCATGTTTCCTAACTTTTGTAGTTACAGCTATTCTTTAATCACATAATCCATTGCAGATTAGGAAATAATATTGGGCCAAATCATCCAGTATCTGTATTGTCGGAGACTGGATGTACAACTTAGAACTCTGTGCAAGTCCTGACTTGCAGATCTCTATAGGAAAAACTCCCCTGCTCCCTGGGCCCTCCCTAAATAACCCCAACTTTAAACTGGAGTCAGAAGCTTGGGATAGATCCAATGAATAGTTATCCAAAATGTTAGGCAGATTAAAATCTAATACAGCTCCTGGATAACCACACAACTGGCCCCTGAATCAATCTCCCTGATACCCCCCAAAGCCGTGGCTACCCTTCCAACTTGACCTAGCTAAAATTCTGACCTGACCAGATTATTCAAGGCCTGGCTGTCCATTCAGCCATTTACTCCTCAAATACTTAGCCATGTTCTCACCTCACCCACCCAAGCACATTATCCACCCAGTACACCGAGCTGTCTTACTGATCTACACCCCTACCATTTACCCATTTTATTCCCCTATTCACTTAATCACCCACTCACATTACAACCACACAGTCACCAAAACACTCACCCATTTGCTAATATTCAGACTGGACATTTAAACTTACCAAATGGCAACTAGTGCTGTAAAAATGGCAAGTTTTATCTTTCCCAAACTCTGCTGTGATGTGATAAAGCTCCCTGAGGAACGTTGCACTCCGCATTTCTGGGACAGCCAGGTTTGGAAGATCCCAGTAGGAATGCAGAGCAGCATTGGGTCAGGGAAATTTCTAGACGCAGCAGCAATCTAACGATCAATCGGAATGGAATTCTACAATTAAATAACAATTTCAATAAAAGGAAGATTTGTTGGCTTTAATTGCCTGCCAAAAAAACTCATCAAAATTGAGATTAATTAGTCTCTCAAATAAGCAGAAGTAGTTCAAATTCAGGTTCTTTTCAATTATTTTTAATGAACCTCGTAACAGGCTGTGGCTTTGACCTATTTTCTCAAAAGAAATAATAAAAGTGGACCTGTCGAGTCTCATATCTCTGTATTAAATAAACCACTTTTCACTAATGTGATAGATTTTTTTGCTCATATTTTAGTAAGATACAACTTATAGCTTGCATTTTTTTTTGATTATACAGTTAGGAAATTTCCCAATTTTAACAGCTTTGGAAACAAGAGGAAAATAAATAGAACAATGTGGTAAATTTGATCAAAGTAAAGAAATGCAGTTTCAGTGCTGTATCATTCATGAACAGCCATTTCTCCCCCCTCTTTAAGAAAAATGGTTGAGAGCAAATCAATGCCAACAATTTGAACGCAGTGGTGAAAATGATCCCTTGATGCTTAAGCCACACATTATGTTAGATTTTACAAAGTTACTAGAACACTATAAAAAAAGGAAATATCTTCTGGTCTATCTTTCAGCTTGGACAACATAAATGTTCCTTTGGAAGATTCAATTCATGTAATCTGATGGCTTAACAATGCTGAGCCAGCAACTTAGAAACTGATTCCAATTTCACTTAACAAAGAAGGATGTAATGGCTTCAATTTCAAACAGTTGTTTGAGGTGGGTCAAATTCTGCCTGCTTGTACAAAGGAGCCTGTAAGTAACCAGCCGGATAGATCAGCATTAGGCAGCTTACTACACAGAAGAATTCATCTTTCAGAGGGGCCAAACTTATCTGTAATGTGTGTCAGCCTTAGACAAGCTGCTGAATAGAAGGTCTCAGGCCGCAGTTTGACAGTGCTTTGACAGATTTTATTTTATTGGACACAGAGTTTTCCCACAATGCCAAAACACTATTTGTGAAGTGTACTATTTGAGTGAATACAACAAATGATGAACAATGGAATGAGTGGTGGTGTTGTTCCAGTGAGGAACGGGCTCTCCATCATAGCCACACTGCTAGCTTGTGGCCATGATCACACTGTAATACATCAGTGTCTAGGACTTAAAGGTGCAGAAAAAACATGATTAAGCTAGAATTATGACATCTGGGGGAAGTTCAATGATCAGTTTAATATAAAGTAAGATTAATATTATGTTAGCCAAGATATTGAACATCAGAAACATTACAAATATGTTATTGGAGAAGAGAAAATGACTTATATTAGCTGAATTTTTATCTGCCATTTATATGGTCAAATTTGATCTGTTAAGCTCCAAGTTGCCAGTCATTTAATCATTTTCCTTAGAATATATGGAATATGAGCAGAGCTAACCATTCAGCCCCTCAGACATGCTCCACTAATCAACATAATTAAACATCTGCTTCAATTGTCTCTTCCCATATTATCCCCAAATCTCTTCATTTTCTTTTAACACCCAAAAATTAGACAATTAGTCTTAAACATGCTCAATAACTGACTATTCACAGTTTGCTGAGGTAGAGAATTTCAACGATTCATAACCCTGTGAACAAAGTGATTTATCTTCATCTTAGTCAGAAATTGCTGACCCCTTCTGCTGCGATTGCAACGCTATATCAAGAATCACTAGCCAGGGGAAATATCTTCCTAGCATTTACACTGCCAAGCCCATTAAGAATTTGATACATTTCACTAAGATCATCTCTGATTAGTCTGAGTGATTGAGCATATAGGCCCAGTCTACCCCTCTCATCTCACAACTGTCTGCAGAAACTTCATTGCATGTCCTCCAAGACAAATATATTCTTGCTGAAGGGCATTTATTGCCTAATCAAGGGTTCAATAATTCGGAAAGGGGGTAGCCTGCTGAAAGCAACCCACTGTGACCCTGTTGCTAAAATCCCTCCCCACAACCCCCAAATCACTGCACCTCTCCCCACCATCATTCACTCATAGCTAACACCCCCCAGTGATCTGGAACCTCAGATGGGTGCATTACCAGAAGCTGCCAACCCATCCTAGTGGTGCTACCAAACAATGAAGAGCTGCTGGTCTCTGATTAGCATGTAGCTTCTGGTTTTATGCCCCTGGAATCCTTGATATACCGCTTCCCATGCAGTGAGCCTTCCTGAAAAGAGGCTATGCGGGGTTCTTGCCAGTTCTCTAGCCAACAGGCAAGACCCCCACTTAAATTAAGTCTGCCTATTTCTTTCCATGATTTTGGTGGGCAGTCGAATATTTGATGCACTGCTGAGGGACTGCATGTCTCAGCAGTGGGCCTTTGTTCGTGAAACCTACACATCTTTGGATACTAATGGACAATTTAACATAGCCTGTTCAGCCAATGTGCACATCTTTAGACTATAGAGGAAACCCATGCAGACATGGGAAAAATGTGCAAACCCTACACAGGTAGTGACCATGGCTGGAATTGAACCTTGGTCTCTGGTGCTGCGAGGCAGGAGTGCTAACCACTGTGCCATCACTTAATGCAATGCTTTAAGGTGCATTACTTAAAGTTGTTGCGGGAAATTTACCACTTCAGAGTCAGACTTGGAGGTTTCAACAATACGAAGCTTCGGGACAAAGCACTGGTACTACGCAGTACTTGGCAGCTACCTTCTCAATCATACAATGGCAGTTGATCATTTTTGTGCCTTCCAGACAATAGTTAGCCCAGACATTAGCTATTTAACACATCATTGTAGTTGAGTAGACAGATCATGGCGATCAATAGTTAACACATTGTTACAATCAGACAGGTACAGATATGGACAATTAACATAACATTGTTCATAGAATGGATACATTTCCTCCATCAATGACTGGTTTCAATCTATACACTCATTTTGTTGCATTTATGTATTTATGTTCCTATCTAAGGCTGATCCTATCATCAGTCTCTATTGTTGTGGGTTTGCCCTTATCTTTAAAGTGCCCCAAGCTTTGACTAACTTCCTGCAGCATTTTGGCTACTGTATGTTTTAACTTTAAGTGACTGTCTGTGCTAAAAACTGGTGCCTGGTTGATGTCTCTCCCCAGGTAACCATTTGTGTGCCAGGTAACCATTTCTTTATTCTCCCCACTTTAAAGCCAGACTGCATCTTTTAAGGTAAGATGCATTCTGGCTACAATAGAAACTGAAAATGCTTGAATAACACTTGAAGTCCTTCAGGAAAGCTCCAAGATGTCACAACGGGCCATACAACATCTCTCAAGTGTTCTGATCTCCTGCTGGTGTTGCTGGAGGGGAACCAATGGAAAGAGACTCACTTCCCCAACAAGACCAAGGGATCCTTCAGGCAAGTGTTTAGAAGGTAGTGGGAGCAGATAGATGGAGCAGTCAATGTCATCAGTCTGTCACTGAGAATGTGGTTGCAATGCCACAAGCAGTTTAATGACATCACTTGAATGGTTAAAGTAACTGAATCCATCAATACATGCACCACTAGCTTCACATACTGTCCATTCACCACTCCCTCTTCACTCACCTGCCAACAATCTGCATCAACTGCGACTCAAAGTTCACTGTCAAATGTTTTGTCTCATCCTCAGGTACTTGATACTGCTGAACGTTACAGACTCACATTACACTGATTGCACATACTGCTAGCTATTCAACTGTTGCAAATCACCCAAACACAATGCAACACATTCATTGACAGGATTCCCTTTCTCTTTCAGAAGTAGTTGGTGCACAGTCAATAGCTGCATCAGCAAATCAATGTGGCAGACAAGGCTTCATGTGCTCACTCTTATGGAAGAGATTTTGTTAGGAGTAATTAGTGCAACCGTCACTAAAACAATAGCCAGTAGTATGACGAGGGCCATCTGAGCGAGAGTATGTTCTTGCTTAATGGGTCTTTTAAAATGGCACTTCAGACTCATCTCTCTAACTGTTGTGATGTACAAACAGTGGATCATAGATACTATCCACCTGTTGCTTTCCCCTTACACCCCATCTCATGACCCATACTTCCTGTTGTGCATTTATATTTTCAGATACTCTAGAACTGTTGTCAGGTCGGCCAATGGGCCTGAATCTGAAAACCCAGAAGGAGAGCAGATTGAGGTGGAAGAAACACTGGTACTTGATCTGATAACTAAAAAATTGACATTCTATGTAAAATAGCTAGAGTACGTCACTTCATGTAGCCTCTAGTGAGATACCTTTGCTGTGGAACAAACTTCTTATATAAAAAAATACATAAGTGAAATGGAACATGACCAGGCAATTATTTTTGGAAGGTCAGTGGATCTGAAGTTTACACAAGAAAGACGTTGTAGGCCCAAATCTTCCAATCAGAAACCATGCAATGTAGCTGCTGGAAACATATTGTAAAGTGTGCATGAGAGGAATCGCCATTAGGAAGAAAACATTGGGAAATTTCAGCGCCGTGTGACCCTTTGATAAACATGTAGAGTATTGGGGCTCCTATGCTGAGCATTTTGACTATTTTGTACAGGCAAACAAAACAAAGAAAATGTTAGGGTTTCTAATTCTTGAACATGATGAGGGAATATGTTCAATCCCCTAAATGTTTACTGTAATGGGAGAAGACAGGCACTAAAACATAAGGCACAGTGTTTGGATCACTGCTGCCTCACACTGCCAAGGATCTGGCTTCTATATCCAGCTTGGGTCATTGTCTGTGTGGAGTTTGCAGGTTCTCCCCCTGTCTGTGTGGGCTTCCTCTGGGTGCTCCGGTTTTCTCCCACAGTGCAAAGATGTGCTGGTTAGGTGGATTGGCCATGCTAAATTGCCCCTTTATGCCAGGGGGACTAGCTAAGGTAAATGCATGGGGTTATGGGGGTAGAGCTTGGATGGGATTATGGTTGGGGCAGACTGGATGGGCCAAATTGCCTCCTTCTGCACTGTAAGCTTCTATGATATAAACAAACATAAACAAATCATAGGGATCCTATAAACTCACTATTCCCCATTTTGGTGATTGCAGAGTGTTTCAGATTCCAAAAAAGACTTCAGAAAAAGCGGAATCAATTATACAATTCATGGCTGTACTAAAAAGACTCTGAGTTCGCTGATGTGCTGAATGTCACAATTCGGAACAGATTGGTCATTGCTCTGCGAAGTGAAGCAATGAAGAAATAGTTGCTAACCGAGAGTAATAGATGTAGGATAGATTACAGAGGTAGGTTCTTTACTCAGAGAGTAGTAAGGGCGTGGAATGCCCTGCCTGCAACAATAATGGACTCACCAACATTAAAGGCATTTAAATGATCATTGGATAAAAATATGGATAATATTGGAATAGCGTAGGTTCAATGGGCTTTAGATTGATTTCTCAAGTCAACGCAACATCAAGAGCGAAAGGGCCTGTACTACGCTGTAATGTTCTATGTTCTAACCATACTTTGAAAAAGAGCATAGAAATCACTATTTTGATGGTGGAGCTGGCTGCAAAAAAAGCTCAGCAACTTAATTCAAATACTCAAATACACAAAATGTCAGTTAAATTGACACTTCAAAGCTTTGAGATTTATGCATTTACCAACATGCAAAGCCAGAGCCTTCAGCTGTGGAATGCTGGTGTACGGATATGAAACACTGACTTTGTTCTGTCTCCACAGATGCTGTCAGACCTGCTGAGATTTTCCAGCATTTTCTTTTTTTTTCACATACAGTGTGCCTGTTGGAAGAAGAAGCAAAACTACAAACAAAAGTAGTAAGAAGCAAAAACAAACCAAAGCAGCGTGTAAACAGAATAAAGAAAAAATGTTGATGCTGTACAAAAGGATTGAAAGAAATGAAGCAACGCACAGTTTGATGATGAATTGTCACTGAATGTGCTAACCATTGCTTTGCTACAAATAGTCATTCACTCCACTGCTGGATGGACAGCCAATGTAGATGGAAATTGACATTGGGGGAGCAGCCTTGCTGCTGCCAATAAAGAAAAAATCCAAACATATTCCTTTGAAAGCTTCAGGAATAGTGTTGAAGACATACACTGGTAAAGGATTGGCATACAGGAGTTTTGGAACCTGTCAGTATTAGTGAATGGGCTACATCAATCATACCTGCCATCAAAAAGGATGGATCCGTATGGATTTGCAGACTTCAAATTTACTTTAGTATTTTTAATCTAGTATTGTGTGTGGAAAAATACCCTCTACCCCACATTGATGACCTATTTGCAGGATTGGCAGAAGGCCAACATTTTAGCAAACGCACATGAGCCAGGCATACATACAGATCAGTATAGACCAGAAATCACTGGAACTTCTGACAGTTTCAGCACCAAAGATTATCGCTTAGTATCAGTTCCTGAGTGGACTGAGTGGAGTCCAGTCTTAGCTGGGTGGCATAAGCAAAGAACAGCAAAGAACAAAGAACAACACAGCATGGGAAACAGGCCCTTCAGCCCAACTAGCCCACGCCACCACCTCGACGTTCCCTCTTCCACCCATGATCCCTGTCTATGTTTATAGATATCTGCATTGGAACCAAATTAGTGAGACAATTTAGGGAGAATTTGTTTTGCCAATCCGCCTAAGAGCACATCTTTGGGATGTCGGAGGAAACTGGAGCATCTGGAGAAAACCCATGCAAGCACAGAGAGAATGCGCAACTCCCACAGACACAGGCCCAAATCCATGTATCTGCACAGCACAGCGATAGTCACTGAGCTGTTGTGTTGCCCATCAAATGGTCCAGGTCAAGCGTACACTAACGACGTGAAGCACCAGGCTACTCTCGAAAAATCCAACAGCAGCCCGCTCATGACGCATCGCGTGTATGCCCCTTGTTGGACAACAAAGCAGACCGAAGTATCAGTAGGATAACAGAGAAATACATCAATATCATGCACGACTTACGCAATTCCCAGGGACGTCCCAAGGCTCATGATCCCTATTTTAATTCAATCTTCTATGTCCCTCCATCCCTATTCTGCTCATGTGCCCATCTAAGTATCTGTTAAATAACTCCAGAGTGCCTGCCTCCACTACCTTACTTGGCAGTGCGTTCCATACCCCCACAACCCTCTGTGTGAAAAAACTTCCTCTCGCATCCAAATTATACCTTACCCCTCCCTCACCCTAAGCCCGTGACCTCTCGTAATATTTGATTCCAACCTGGGAAAAAGCTTACCACTGTTTATCTATACCCTTCATAATCTTGTACACCTCTATTAGATCTCCTCTCAGTCTATTTCTAATAGCTGGAAGAGATGAAGAGGAATGCTTTGGAATTTGGATGCCAATCTCCTGAGATTGGAATACTATGGGGTCTGACAGTCCATAAGGACAAGTGTGAGTTCTTCAAGTCTTCAGTCGAGTATTTGACACAAGTGATTGCTGCCATGAGCCTTCACAAATCTCCTTCAAAGGTCATAGCTATCACGGTGGCAGCCACAACTCAGAATATTAACCAGTTGCAATCCTTCGTAGAATTGTGATGGCATGGTTGCTAGCTGTGTTGCCTTACAGTGCCAGGGACCTGGGTTTGATTCCTATCTTGGGTCACTGCCTGTGTGGAGTTTGCATGTTCTCCCTGTATCTGCAATGGGTTTCCTCCAGGTACTCCAATTCCCTCCCACAGTCCAAAAGACACGCTGGTTAGTTGATTGGCCATGTTAAATTCTCCCTCAGTGTACCCAAACAGGTGTCAGAGTGTGGCGACTAGGATTCTCACAGTAACTTCATTGCATTGTTAATGTAAGTCTATTTATGGCACTAATGAATAAACTTTAATTCTTGAATCACAACAGCAGATTTGTTTCATGTTTGGCAACCATTTTAAAACTTTCGCATAAACTGTTGTGTCAAAACAAAAAATGATCAATGCAACAATGTTTTTACGTGAACAAAAGAAGTGTTGTTCAGATCTGAAGTCCTCATGCCTTTCAATCCTACCCCACCTCTACTGTTGCATGTGACACATTGTCTTATGGTTTTATCCCACATTAAGCATGTCCTCGTCAAAAGTGACATCATAGTCGCTGGCACAAGTTACTGCCAGAGGGAAGAAACAACCTGCAGTAAACACACTTTGTAAATAAAGCCTTATTAGTTTTTAACACTCCAAAATTCCTTGCATCCATACCACAATGCACAGTGGGTAAGAGGAATGATGGGTACGGAAATGGTGGGTGATGTAAGTGATTAAGGAGATGTAGTTTTTTAAGTTCTTTCATGGGATGTGGGTGTTGCTGGCAGGGTCAGCATTTGATGCCTATCCCTAATTGCCCTTAAATTCAGTGGCTTGCTAGGCCATTTCAGAGGGCATTTAAGAGTCAACCACATTTCTGTGCCTCTGGTGTCACATTAGGCCAGACTAGGTAAGGATGGAGGTTTTCCTTCTTTAAAGGACATTAGTGAATCAGATGCGTTCTTACAATAATCAGTGAATGCTTCATGATCACTGTGGTCATCATAGAGTATAAGGTCAGGTCAGGGATCAGTGGGTCAAGGGGGAAATTTGGGTGGGAAGGTGGAGTGAGGTAGGTTCAGGAAACAGTTGGGAGAATTGAGATGTCAGGAGGATTAGTGGTGAGTCAGGGGCAAGTGGTAAGAACAGGTTGGGAGAAATTGTGGTAAGTTGGTGGTGAGGTGAGGACATGTTGCAGTTGTTTACTTACAAAAGAGTAAGACTAGAATTATTTGCTGGAGTTTGGAAGAGCTAGAGGCTGCTTGATTATAACATATAACATTCTGAAGGAATTTGACAAAGCCGCACTTGGAATACTGTGTACAGTTCTGGTCACCCTATTATAGAAAGGATATTATTCAACTAGAAAGAGTGCAGAAAAGATTTACTAGGATGCAACCGGGATTTGATGGATTGAGTTATAAGAAGATACTTGATAGATTAGGACTTTTTTCACTGGAGTGTAGAAGACTAAGGAGTGATCTTTCGAAGTCTATAAAACGACGAGAGACATAGATCAGCTTGAAAGTCAATATCTTCTCTCAAAGGTGGGAGAATCTAAAACTAGAAGACATAGATTTAAGATGAGAAGGGAGAGATACAAAAGTATCCAAAGGGGCAATTTTTCACACAAAGGGTGGTGAGTGTCTGGAACAAGCTGCCAGAGGTAGTAGTAGAGGTGGGTACAATTTTGTCTTTTGAAAAGCATTTAGACAATTACTTGAGGAAGATGGGTATAGAGGGATATGGGCCAAATGCAAGCAATTGGGATTAGCTTAGGGGTTTAAAAGAAAAGGGGTGGCATGAACAAGTTGGGCCGAAGGGCTTGTTTCCATACTGTAAACCTGTATGACTCTATGGTTATGGAAAGGATGTTTTCTCTTGTTGGAGAATTTAAAAATAGGGCTCACTGTAAAGTAAAAGTGGTGAAGTTTATTTATTAGTCACAAGTAAGGCTTACATTAACATTGCAACGAAGTTACAATGCAATTCCCCTAGTTGACACACTCCGGTGCCTTTTCGGGTCGATGCACCTAACTGGCACATCTTTCAGAATGTAAAAGGAAATTGGAGCACCCCAAGGAAACCTATGCAGACATGGGGAGAACATGCAAACTCCACACAGACAGACACTCAAGCTAGGAATCAAATCTGGATCCCTGATGCTGCGAAACAGCAGTGTTAAACAGTACCACTGTGCCACCTTATTGAAAAATAAGGAGTCACCCATTTAACACAGAGATGAGAAGCAATATTTATCTCAGAGGGTTATGAATCTTTGGAACTCCCTTCCTCAAAGGGTGGTGGAGGCAGAATCTTTGAACGTTCTTAAAATAGAAATCAATAGATTTTCAATAAACCAGTGAAAGTTTATGGATAGTGGCCAGGAATGTAGAATTGAGGTTGCAATCAGATCAACCATTTTATTGAATGGTGGAGCAGACTCAAGGGCGAAAGGTCTACTCGTGCTTCTAATTCACATGTTTGTATATTGTATTAAACATTGCCAGGGTATCTGTCCAGGTAGGTAAGTCAGAACTATTCAAAATCTTTGACTCCTAACTTGGAATTGGAGATGTTTTCAGGGGGGTCCAGGGAGCCCCTGAAAACATCTATTGCAAGATCAAACCTTCTGGGAAATTCCCACAGAGCCATTGCATTGGAATTTTCGAGGTCTCCAGTCTCTGACAATCCAGAGGCCAGGAGATTTGAGCCATTGTAACTGTTTCGGAAAATATTATGTGTCTTGTTAGACTGGCATTCATGATAAAGTGATAAGAATTGGGGGAGTAAAAGAATCAATTTGTCTTAAAGTTACATGAGCAATTTGTCCTTTCTACTTGTTAAAGATTCAAAACCCTGCCAAAAAATGCAAATTTGATTGATGAAGAAAATATGAGACCAATGGAAGAGATTAATGAAAAGTATTGGAGCATGATCCCACATTCTATTGTAAACTCTTTATTGGCACATGACTTTAATGAGGTTGTTTCTGTGGATCTATAAATATGGGGCAAAGATCAAAATATTTTCATTGTACAATGTACAGATCTGGCATCCCAACTGAATCTTTTTACAGTAATACATAGAAAGCACAAATAAAATCATGGAGAAATGGAACCAGCTAAATTTACGTCTGATAATGGATGGGTATTTGTCAATAAGGTCAGAGACGTGTAAACATGAACACTATAGTTAGGAATGCCACAGCAACAAACTCTGTGAAGGGAAGTATATGATGATTGATGAAATGCTACATAAAATGTAACCTAACAACCACAGTTTAATTGAATGCCTATTTATATCTCTTTTTGGCGCCAATAAACCCCAATTAGTTGTCACATGTGAAAGGAGCACAATTAATGCACTGTAATGTAAACAACATCTTTAAAAGAAACAAAATATGATTTCTAGACCAGATGGTAAGTTTGATTTGATGGGACCAATATATAATTCTTGTTATATAGGAGGACATGTAGACGGCGAATTGAAAATGGAAGTGGAAAAGCAAACCTGCTGCACTGGTGGAATTGATAGTGACCCTCCAGGGAATCCTGTCCTAATGAATAAAGTTTTATAACAAACCAATAGGTTTTCAGGTATTTACTGGAGTAAACGATGCAGGAAATTTGAGAAGTTTTTTGTTTAAGGGTGCAATGTAGTCAGTTTTATCTGATGAGGCAAGCATGTCAATTGTTACCTTCAGAGATACAGTAACAACACAGTCATTGAAGGTAACAGGTAATATTAAGCCCTCTCCAAGGGATTTCCTGAATAAATAAGTATTGGTACGGAGTATAGAAGGAAATTGTTTACCCATTCCTTTGCATGAGATTGATTTAAAATAAGACAGTGCTAATGGTTTTGTTACCATGAGGGATGGATCAGTAAATTTGCAGATGATACTAAAGTTGGTGGAGTGGTAGATAGTGAAGAGGGGTGTTATAGTTTACAGAGTGACTTGGACAAGTTGCAGAGCTGGGCCGAGAGGTGGCAAATGGAGTTTAATGTGGAAAAGTGTGAGGTAATGCACTTTGGCAGGAACAATAAATGTGTAGAGTATAGGGCTAATGGTAGGGCTCTTAATAGTGTTGAGGAACAGAAGGATCTTGGTGTATGTGTCAATAGATCCCTGAAAGTAGGCAGTCAAGTGGATAAAGTTGTTAAGAAGGCATATGGAGTCTTAGCTTTTATTGGTAGGGGGATTGAATTTAGGAGCCGCAGCATCATGTTGCAACTGTACAAAACTCTAGTGCGGCCGCACTTGGAGTATTGTGTGCAGTTCTGGTCCCCACATTATAAGAAAGATGTGGAGGCATTGGAGAGGGTACAGAGGAGGTTTACCAGGATGTTGCCTGGTATGGAGGGCAGGTCCTATGAAGAGAGGCTGAAGGATTTGAGGTTGTTTTCGTTAGAAAGGAGGCGGCTAAGAGGGGATCTTATTGAAGCATATAAGATGATTAGAGGTTTAGATAGGGTGGACAGTGATAGCCTTTTTCCTAGGATGGAGAAAGCTAGCACGAGGGGACACAGCTTTAAATTAAGGGGTATGAGTTATAGGACGGATATCAGAGGTAGGTTCTTTACTCAAAGAGTGATTAGGGAGTGGAATGCCCTGCCTGCAGCTGTTGTAGATGCGCCAAGTTTGGTGGCGTTTAAGAGGTTAGTTGATAAGTATATGGAAGAGAAGGGAATGGTTTAGTTTGGAGGGGCATTGCTTTTTATTTTGGTCGGCACAACATCGAAGGCCGAAGGGCCTGTTCTGTGCTGTATTGTTCTATGTTCTATGTTCTATGAGGTTTAATCCTAATTTACCTATGGAAGAAATGGATTTCTTATTGGGAAATGTCTTGGCATTCATATTGAGTGATTTTTGGAAAGCCTGCCAAGAGTGCTGAAACAGAAATAGTCTCACAATACCAGGTTAAAGTCCAAAAGGTTTATTTAGTAGCAAACACCACTAGCACTTGCTACCAAATAAACACGTTGGACTTTAACCTAGTGTTCTCTTACTATGTTTATCCCAGTCCAACACCAGTATCTCCACATCGAAAGAGAAGTTTGACAGGGAAAGTAGAATGACTCGTAAAAATCAATTACTTTGTGCAAACCTGATATAAAAATTGATGTTCTGACCAAAGATGCATTGAAAGAGTTAGAAACCTGACCCATTAGGGTGGCACGGTAACACTGTAGTTAGCACTGCTGCCTTACAGCACCAGGGACCTGGTTTCAATTCTGGCCTTAAGTCATTGTCTGTGCGGAGTTTGTGCACATCTTCCCCATGTCTATGTGGGTTTTCTCCAGTTTCTCCCCAGTCCGAAAGACATGATGGTTAGGTGCATTGGCCATGCTAAATTTTCCTTTAGTGTACTTGAACAGGTGCCAGATTGTGGTGACTAAGGGATTTTCATAGTAACTACATTACAGTGTTAATGTAATCTTATTTTTGAAACTAATGAACACACTTTAAAACTTTAAAACATTAGGTTCAAAAGGACAGTAAAACTTCAGGCTAAAGAGAAAATGTTAAGGACGGTTAGAGAAGTTGCAAAAGAGCCAGGATCAAAAATGCAGAGAAAGGGCATGCAAGATGTGGAAAAATTTATAAAGAACCACACCTAGTAATGAGGTAAAGGAAAGGGTGGCACAATGGCACAGTAACTAGCACTGCTGCTTCACAGCACCAGGGACCCAAGTTCGATTCCTGCCTCGGGTCACTGTCTATGTGGAGTTTATTTATTCTCCACATGTCTGCGTGGGTTTCCTTCAGGTCTCTGGCTTCCTCCCACCGTCCAATGATTAGTCTGATTGGCCATGATAAATTGCCCCTTAATGTCAGAGAGACTAGGAAGATAAATATGTAGGTTACAGGGATATAACCTGGGAGGGATTGTTATCAGTGCATGCTCAATAGGCCAAATAGCCTCCTTCTGCAATGTAGAATCATAAAACCCTTAAAATACAGGAGGAGGTCATTTGGTCTTCAAGTCTGCACCAACAACAATCCTAACCAGGCTCTATACCCATAACTTCACATATTTATGACTGCTAATCCACCTAACATACACATCCTGAGACACTATGGGCAATTTAGCATGGCCAATAAAAGTAACCTATACATCTTTGGAGTGTGGGAGGAAACCTGAGCATCCAGAGCAAACCCATGCAGAAATGGGGAAAATGTGCAAATTCCACACAGGCAATGACTCAAGACCAGAATTGAACTTGGCATCCCTGGCACTGTGAGGCAGCAGTGCTAACCACTGTAGATTCTATGATTCTATGAAATGCATGCTTTAAAATGCAGTGAAAAAGCTGAGTCCAGTACTAATAGTAGACAGCTTCAGAAAGAAGAAATAAAACTTTTACCAAAATGGAATTGAACAGAATCTGAGTTCAGTAGAACACGAGAGAAACAGAAGGAGATTTAGGCAATTTGTGAACTGAATAAAAAGGATTATCAAACTCTCCTTGTTAATCAGATCATAATTGAACTTAGCGAGAAAGGAATCCTGCATTGAAACAGGATGGTGTGAATTCAATTGTCCTTTAAAACAATTTAACTGTTTGGTTGCCTGACACTTTTTCTTTCAGAGACTTGGACATCAGAAAACTAACAAACAGGGAAGGAAATGGAGCTCAAGAATTGAAATCTAAACAGTACTATCCAGAACCTCTTAAAAGGTGAAGTCTCTGAAACCAGCATCAAAGAAATCCCCAAGGTTGGTCTGGTTCTCACTTTTGAAGAAAACCAGGGGAAATTGCCAAATTCAGAGGAGAAGAAACACATTCTGTACCAGCAGAATTGCCATAACCAAAGTGTGGCAGGGTTCATAGATGTGCACGGTGTCAGTGGTAACCAAGTCCAGGGAATTTACATGGAGCAGAGCACCGCTGGCGAATGCAACTCAAAGGCTGAGAACATTGAGTCAGAAGTGAGAAGAGACTCTACATAATTGAGTCTGAGTTGGAAAGACTGCAATTTTAAATGGTCTCATATGTGTGAAGGAACAGACAAGAAGCAAGATTAGGCCATTTGACCCTCTCAAATCTATTCTGCAATTTAGTAAGATCATGCCTGAATTGATAGTAACCTCAGACTTGCATCCCTCCTATCTCCAATAACTTATCACCACTTTGCTATCTATCTATTTTGGTCTTAAAAATATTCAAATACTTTCTGCCACCTTCAGAGGAAGTGGTCCTCATCTTTGTTTTTAAATTGTGACCCCTTATTTTAAATAGTAACACCTAGTGCTAGCTTCTCCCACAGGAGGAAACATCCTCTCCACATTCATCCTTCAAGGCCCCTTTGGATTTTTTATGTTTCAATCATCCCTTACTCTTCTAAATTCCAGTGGACGTAAGCAATGTTCAACGTTTCCACTAAGACAATACACCCAGTCCATGTATTAGTCCGGTAAATCATCTCCGAACTTCTTGCAATACATTTACATCCTTTCTTAAATACTATAATCAATGCTGTATGCAGTACTCCAGGTACTAATATATTATATAACTCAAGCATAATCTCCCTACTTCTGTAATCAATTTCCCTCACTTTCCTAATTACTTGCTGTAACTGCATACTTACTTTGTGATTCATGCACTAAGACACCCAGATCTCACTGCACCTTAGAGCTCTTCAAGAGGTAATGAGAGCACTTATAACTACATGAGGTTTATCTTTACTGTATTGACTATTTAAAGTGAAGTTTACCCTTTTATTTGAAATAGCCTTTACTTGTTAATTAATATTTGGATTATGTTGATTTTAATTTGCTAGTTACAATAAAAGCATTTAAAAGTGATATTTTGTTCATCAATTTCTTTTCCATTGACATCGTGGGGTTTCCCTCTTGAAAGGTTATTAACCTCTATTGGAATCATAATAATTAATTACAAATTATGAATTAATTGTTTAAATATTTGCTATTGCTTAAAATATTTTTAAATTTGGTTCCCAACCAACATTTACAAACTGGACTATCATCAATTTTTATACAAATAACATAAAATCATCGCAGTCTTTATTGTAGAAGGTGAGAGGGCATGGGATCCAAGGGGCTTTGGCCTTGTGAATCTGGAACTGGCTTGCCTGCCGAAGGCAGAGAGTGGTTGTGGATGGATCTTTCTCTGCATGGAGATCGGTCACTAGCAGAGTGCCCCAAGGATCTGTTCTAGGACACTTGTTGTTTGTCATTTTCATAAATGATCTAGATGAGGAAGTGGAAGAATGGGTTAGTAAGTTCGCTGACAATATGGAGGTTGGTGGTGTTGTGGATAGTCTGGAAGGATGTCAAAAGTTGCAGCAAGACATAGATAGGATGCAAGAATGGATGGAGAAGTGGCAGATGGACTTCAACGCAGATAAATATGTCGTGGTCCATTTTGGCAGGACCAATAGGATGGAGGAGTATAATATCAAGGGTAGGAGTCTTAGCAGCGTTGAGGAGCAGAAGGATCTTAGGGTCTGGGTCCATAGGACTCTTAAATCAGCGTCGCAGGTGGAGGATGTGGTCAAAAAAGCGTATGGTGTACTGGCCTTCATTAATCGAGGGATTGAGTTTAGAAGTCGGGAGGTAATGCTGCAACTTTATAAGACCATTGTCAGACCCCACTTGGAGTACTTTGTGCAGTTCTGGTTGCTTCACTGCAGGAAGGATATGGAAGTTATAGAGAGGGTGCAGAGAAGATTGACAAGGATGTTGCCTGAATTGGGAGGCATGCCCTATAAAGATAGGTTGAGGGAGCTAGGTCTCTTCTCCCTAGAGAGACGAAGGCTGAGAGGTGACCTGATAGAGGTTTATAAAATGTTGAGAGGAATAAATAAGGTGGATTCTCAGAGGCTATTTCCCAGAGCTGAAATGGTTGCTACGAAATGACACAGGTTTAAGGTGCTAGGCAGCAAGGACAGAGGAGGTGTTAGGGATAAGTTTTTCACTCAGAGGGTGATAAGTAAATGGAATCGGCTGCCATCGGTGGTGGTGGAGGCGAATTTGCTGGGGTCTTTTAAAAGACTTCTGGATGAGTACATGGGATTAAATGGGATTGTGCGTTACAGATAGTTCTATGGCCTTGTAGGTATGGGTGTGATAGGCACAATTTGTGGACCACTACATATTTATCTGCGTTGAAGTCCATCTGCCACTTCTCCGTTCTATACTCACGCTCAGATAATCTTTTGTTTTACATTTGATGCAAATACTAAGTTCAACCCTTAGTCTATGTATAAAGGTGATATTGTAAGATTGAATCTCAGAAGGCACAACTTAAAGCCAGGGGGTACAAACTTGAGTGGGTTAAACCCAATTTATGGTGTAAAATGGGAACAATGGTGACAAGTTTAACAGTGGGATGTCCCAAACACAACCTGCACTTGTGCTCTGGATGTTATTAATTTTAGTGGACAGTCTGAATTGACTGAATAATTACTGAGTGATTATTGGCAAATTGACAGCCCACTGGTACTAGCACAGCCATGGAAAATCTGCCAACAGATTTTCTTGCCAAAACTCCCTTGCCAAAACTCATTGGCAATCAATGAAACAGGAGATAATGCTGCTCTGCTTAGGATGTGTCAGTGGGCTCTGCAGCTACTAGTGAATGTTGTGTTCTTATTTAAACTCCAAGTTTGTTGTTGTAGAACCAGAAAGAGGAAGAGTATTTCCATGATTCTGTTGTCCTCACAATAGAAACCCTCTAACCAATCTCCCTCTACGCCACCCCGTCCCATTACTACCCTAAAATCCATCTCCCAGGATTTATCCACAGCTCCCGGCCAGCAAATGACCAAATATCCTTGGTAATAAAATATGCAAGCCATCTGTGAGATACAATATGCATTGGCTGCTTGTGCAAAAATGTTGATGAGGTCCAAGGACCAATGACAAGCTGGCCTTTGGCCTACTGGCTTGGGGTGTTCACTGTTTGTGCAACACTAGTTATAAACTCCAAAAAGCCACAACAAAATTCCATCCCCAGATATTTACCACCTTATCTTTCTGTTTATTCAGAATCAGTAGCTTGATCTAATCAGTCCAGTTGAATGCAACATAAACTGGTCGACTGAAATATCTATTACTGTTGGCTAAAAAGCTCAAAGCCAGATGGTTCTACAGAATGACCAAAATTTGAACAGATTGTTTAATAGCTGTGCAGATCAATGACCTCTCCTTATGGCCAATTAGATATGCAAAGTTGCAGTATGTATTAACTTCCACAAGGTTAATTAAGTGGTTCTAAATGTGGTTTAAAATTGCTATCACATGCATTTTTCAATCAACTATCAAATTCTTAAACCAAAAGGAGTTCATTTATTTATTGAATTAATGAGCTAATGGAATCTTCAGCTACTACTTAGTTAAAGATTTGGGACATATTTTGCTTTTATTACATTGTGGTGTCTTGGCTACTTAGATAATTTCAAAGTGCCTGCAGTGTCTGTAAAACATTCTGAACTCAGAATTCTGCCAGTGCACTTCTTTTCATCCCCTCCCCCGCCCCACCTCTCCACCACAGACATTACTGGCCCACACAGCCCCTCACCCCCCACCCCCATCACTGGCCTCATTGCTGGCACCCACAATCCCCCATAGACATCACTGGCCTCATTACTAGCCTGCACAATCCTGCTCCCACACCCCCTCCCCACCACACACACACACACACCCCCCGCTGGTCTCATCACTGGCCCCCTCTGATCTTCTGCATTGTAGGATAGTGAGGGAGGAACATGCAGATCTGCAGGAAATCTGAAGGATGCAACTGTACCTTCCCAACAGAACTTAGAGCCCAGGACAACACGCCTACAGTGCTATATTGGACAGTGCGTCAGAAAAGTTAAATTCTCCAGGGAGATTGTGACAGAGTTAGACCATCCTCTACAGCAAGACTGCCAACCAACTAGCACAGTGGTCAAAGTCACAGTTGTCCTCAATTTCTTTGCCTCTGGTTCCTTCTTAAATTGTCACAGTGCATATTATTAATATTAGCCAATGGGCAATTGATGCATGCATGAAGCACGTGATATTTTTCATCACTTTCTCCATTGGTATCTGGAAGCAACAGGATAGGACTCTCAATTTTGCATAGATTGCAGTACTCCCCAAGCCTAGGGACTCTTCACTTGCATTGCCCCATGGGCATTTTCAGATAATCTTTTATGTAGAATAACTCACTTAATTAACACACAACTTGTGTGTGATAACCAGCAGTGTGTCATGCAGGCCTGTTCTTAGTTTTTGACAGCTACTATAATTGTTATATTGTTGCAATTTTCCCAATACCCCAGGTAGATGATGAAAAGCCAGCTGCTTGGGACTAAGGACTACTCACTGTGTGCATAGCTCATGACTCCTCTCAAAGCACATACAGGGAGTCCTCATTTTGAGAGGTGATTGTGTTCCTGAAAATCACTGCATTAAATAAGGCATGATGGCACGCTGGTTAGCACTGCTGCCTCAGTTCCCAGCTTGGATCGCTGTCTGTGTGGAGTTTGCATGTTTTCCCTGTGTTTCCCTGGGTTTCCTCCAGTTTCCTCACACAATCCAAAGATGTATGAGTTAGGTGGATTGGCCATGGTAAATTATCTGTTAGTGTCAGGGGAATTAGCAGAATAAGTATGTGGGATTACAGGGATAGCGCCTGGGTGGGATTGTGTCCAGTGCAAGCTCAATGGGCCAATGAGACCCAATGAATCTCCTTGTGTACTGTTGGGATGCTATGGAGGCTATTGTCCCAATAGTTCTGAATTGGCAAGAAAACTACTCTAGATTATGACTGTTTTCTCAGTGCAACTTCAGACCCGAATCTCCACACTCAGTGCAATGCAGACGTCACAATCGTGAATATTAAAAGTTCAGAGGTGGGGCCTATTTGTACTGAAGAGCCTGAAATCAGCAGTATGAACAGGAACCTGCACGTGCGCATATCGCTGGGAGATAGCAGAAAAATCTCCTGTACTTCCTCCAATGCCCGGACCTGGGATCATGAGCATCACTGCCGCTGGGCCCAGCACTCAGCGCTGAGGTGCCCACGGATCTGGTAGATGTTTTCGGAGGAGGACTAGAGGCGTTCTTTTCTTCCCACGCTGGCAGCCGGGGTGACTGGGTGGTGGGGGTTGGGGTTCCCTTCCCCCTTTTTTTTTGCCCTTTCCTTCTGCGGGATCTTCTGGCCTCGATGAGGCTCCACTCCCCACCCCCTCCCCCCGCTGGCAACCAAGGTGGCAGCTGCTGCCGGGGTGGCCTCCCCTCGCGGGGGGGCCAGGTGGTACTTGCTTGGGGGGTAGAGGGGGCTGTGGTGCCAGCTGCAGCCATCTTGGGTTTGGGAGTCTATGGCCTTGGAGGTGGGGCAGTTCTTCTTGATCTGCTCCACCTCTTACAGGCATGGGAGCGCACACCACCCCCAACCCAGTAGATAGTGCCCTGAAAAGAGATGGTGAACCCTCCTTCTAGGCCCTCCTCCCGGGCCTGGCGGGCACATACCTGGTGCCAGAAAGAGTACATGTGTCTGAGGACCAGGACATGCAGGCCAAGCAGGATCAGTACCACCTTGCACCTGACCTCCCCCAGTAGATGGAGATGGGGAAGGAGGAGCTCCATTGGGAGGAAGGGTGGGACGTTCAAAATTACTAATCTGTGGGCAGTAGCTTCAAGGGTGTCCAAGAACGTCCCACACACTGTTTGCCTCTTTTCCAGGGTGAGGTGAACCACCCGCTCGGCCTTCAAAAAGAATACGGCCTTGCCATAGTCTTTGAGGCCGCTACAATGGCTGAGAGGCCAGCAACCCCAGCCATTGCACAAACAGGTGCCTCAATGGTCTTGTTGGGGTGGGCATAGCATTTCAACCCGAGTTGTTTTGTTATCAGTTTGAAAGGTGGCAGGGCCTTGGGAGTGGCAAGGTCCTTGGCTGCTGCCAAACCTACATAAGTGGGCCTTGAAGGCCCTGCCACATCTGTCACCATGGTTTTGACAATAGATGCTACACCCACCCCAAGACTGCCCAGATGTACGGCAGGGCATATCGACTGTTTGCTCTCCGTGCACGGAGGGTTGTTTGAGGGGCTTCGCTGGCCCTTTACAGTCAGGCACAGAGAGGGGGGATAGAGAGGGAAGTGATCATGGGTATGGTAGGTGGGGGTGGGTGGTGTCTCTGTCCTGGCTATTGGGGGACAGAGAGGGAATGAGGGAGGGTGGGGCAGCTGGGGATTCAGGTGCTTTCTCTCTCCTGTGTCAGAGAGACGGGGAGAAAGGGAATGGAGGAGCCGGAGGGGAGATAGCAGACTGGGCCCTAAGGAGGGCCAGTGCCTCAGTCAGGAGGGAAGGAGAGGGGGTACTGATGTTGGGGACAGCAGCAGCAACAGGTGGGTAAACTTTTGAACTTCAGCCTTGTGGGTTAGCACTGAAAAAGTCCAAGATATCTTCACCCCCGTCCCCACCCCCCCCGTGAGAAAAACAAACAAAGTTCTTTAGTCTTTCTCCCCCCTCCCCTTTTCGATCAGATTCCCGATGATGGGGGGATCAACCCAACAAATCAGTCCTTTGATGTTGAAAGCCTTCAGCAGTGGAGTCTCTCTCTCTCTCTTTGAGAAAATAGAAGCCCCCCAGCCCTCCAGCCCCGATATCACTTGTTCATGGGCCTACACCTGAAGACAGAAGGATAAGCCCACCAGGCATCTCCAGGGCCTGCCTGCAACATCCCCTGCACTCCATTAGCAGCACTTGCCTCCTCACAGCCAGTTAAAGGCTGTTACGCCAGATTGAGACTCTGATATCTAGTTTGATTCATGCCAAAATTACATCTTGCCAAGGAGATGAGAGACACAAGCATGGGCAGAGATTGCCATGTTGATCCAGATAATAGCATGCTAAGGTATGAAAAGTAATGCAAATCAGCAGCACGCTGGTTTTCTGTGTGGTTCTGACAGCCCCATTTTTTTCTGGTTGAGAGATGTAACTAGTATTGTGGAGGATGTTGCAGATAGGTTCTGCTGTCTTCAGGTCTTGTTCAGGTGAGTCCTAATGTCTGAATACCATGTCATTCCATACATGTTTTCTTACCGGCCTCATGGACAATCCGACGGTGGGAGGGTGGGTGGTGGTGGTCAGGCCTTCACGTGCAATCCCTTGATGAGATTCAAACAAGGTTCAAGCTAGCCTCTGCCCAACTTTCAGATCCACCAAGGCAGGCACCTGTTGTAAATTTACTTGAGTATAAAACCAACCTCCGGGCCTCCTGAAATATTCTGCTCCCACATCCTCCATCAAACCCAACTTGGCAGAATTCCACCCTAAGTCCTTGCCCTAAATTCTGGTGAATATGCATCGAAAATAAACAACAAACTTATCAACGTGCTGACTGTACAATAGTATTTATTAAACCGGAATTCAAAATTTGCAGTTTCCCATAAATTTCCCTTGTGGGTCTCTCACTCTCTAGTTTTCCTGTCTTTTTATTGCATTTTATACTTAAAACTGCTCCTAGGCAATCATTCCATCGGGGTATAGGTCTGAGCCGGCTAACTAGGCTCTATTCACTACACTGCAGGAACCCAAAGCCAGGCTGATATTTAGACTGTCCTTGTCACGTACAAGTTTCCGTCACTTTCTTCATCTCCTGATCTTCATTTCTGGCTTAATACTTTAACACTCTTCCAGACACAGATCAATATACTTTGCAGCCAAATAGGCTTCAGCTCAACCAGCAATAGTTAACCCATTGTGTCTTCCTGAGTGATCAATTAGTAGACATGAATCTATTGAAGATGCAATTCAGATGCCAAGGTTAATCCTTCAGTATAGCCCAGTGTGACCTTCTGTATCATACTAGTCTACCGTGCACTGCAACTTATGCTGCAGAAGGAGGAGGAGTCATTTGAACATTGACGATATTGAGGATCGTGCTGCCCCTTCCACCACAAAGTTTATGGATGTCAAAGCACAGAATATGCTTAAGAAGGAAATAGATTTTTAGACTCTAAAAGTGTCAAGATGAATGAGGAGAGAGTGGGAGTATGGCATTGAGATGGAAGATTGGCCATGAACACATTAAATGATGGAGCAGACTCAAGGGGCTGAATGACGGCCACTGCTTCTATTTTCTATAATGTGGAAGAGGCAGCTGGTCAGGCAATGCAAGTTGGTGGACTCCATGAACCAGGGGTAAGGTAAAAATGAGATTTGTACAAGCGATTCTCAGGATGTATTAATAGAGACGTTTCGTATGACCCTTATTTCCTTGGAGAAACATTCCAATAAAGACGTTACTTCATGCAACCCTCCTGTTGACTCCTTCACTTCATGCACTCTACCTTCCAGTGCCCAGGTGTACACTGGCAAGGCTGAGGCAGTAACTCAAAACAGCTTAGTCCATGACTTGCAGCCCATTGAGGGAACAAGGCTATAAATGAAGTCTCAATGGACAGCAGAAATTAGACAGAAATGTCGGAACAATTTATAAATCCTTTATTGAATTGTACAACAAAGTCAAAACTTAACATTGAGCTACTATTTCTGCCCATGAATCCAAGTACAACTCGATGCTCTTTTTAAATCACATTGTGGTCCAATGAGGTGTGGCCCCTGACCACACAGATAGACTGATGTTTAGATGCCCCCTGCCCCCCCCACCACACACACACACCAACCAGGATAATCTTGACAGCCATCAGGCCAAAAGATTATAAAATATAGAAGCAGAATTAGGCCATTCAGCCCATCGGAATCTGCTCTGCTATTCAGTCATGGCTGATATGATTCTCATCCCCATCCCCCTGCTTTCTCTGGATAACCCTTCATCCCCTTGTTGATCAAGAACATATCCATCTTTATCTTAAAGACACTCAATGTCCTGGCCTCTACATGAATTCCACAGATTCATCACCCTCTGACTAAAGAAATTCCTTCTCATCTCAGTTTTAAAGGAGCGTCCCTTCACTCTGAGGTTGTGCCTTTAATTTCTAACCTCACCCACTAGTAAAAACATCCTCTCCACGTCGAATCTATACAGGCCTTCCAGTGTCCTGTAAGTTTCAATTAGATTCCCCCTCACCCTTCTAAACTCCATCAAGTATGGACCCAGACTCCTCAACTGCTCCTCATATGACAAACCTTCATTTTTGGGATTATTCTTGTGAACCTCCACTGGACTCCCTCCAAGGCCAACATATCCTTCCTTATATATGGGGGCTTCCACATACCTGATAAAAGAGCAGTGTTTCCAAACACTTGCGGGTTTACTATCAAATAAACTGGTTTGACTTTAACCTGGTGTTGTGAAACTTTTACTGTGTTTACTCTTATTTAAGTCTTACTTGTTTCTGCAGGCAATTCGGTCCACCTTGTTGACCAACAAGGGGCTTGCATGCGGCATGTCGTGCGAGAGCTGCTCTTGGAGGTTGCTTCAGGAGTTGCCTAGTGCTTCACGTCATTAGTGTATGCTTAAACTGGACCATCTGATGGGCAACATGACAGCTCAGAGACTATTGCTGTTGCTGTGCTGACACATGGATTTGGGCCTGTGTCTGCGGGAGTTTGCGCGTTCTCCCCGTGGTTGCGTGGGTTTCATCCGGGGGCTCCGGTCTCCTCCCACATCCCAAAAATGTGCTCTTAGGCTGATTGGGTAACAAATTATCCCTATATTGGTCCCTATATGGGAATCTTCAACAATAGGCATAGCCTAAGGACAAGGATATGTCATTAGGACGTTAGGACGGCGCGTGGGCTCGTTGGGCCGAAGGGCCTGTTTCCCGTGCTGTGTTGCTCTTTGTTCTTTGTTCTTTGTTCTTTGTACTCCAGTCCAACACCGGCATCTCCACCTCCTGCAAAGATACAGAAGGCAACCACTTCTCTGCCCTTCCAGGGTTTATTTCTCCCTCCCAGCTTACCAGCAGGAGACACCAAGGAACCTGTCCCTCCTCATCCTGCTGCAAAGATCTCTTGGAGAAGGTAATTGTTTTCAGTTCTGTGTACATTTCCAATATCCACTGGATGGTCAATTGGATCAGGCTTTCCCTGAGGATTATCAATCTCTCTATGGATACCTAGGTGAACCTTCATTGCCCATACATAGGTGCTGTTAAGAAGAAATATACAGCTATTTAGCTACAGTGAACTTCATTCTCTTACTCCTGAGAAAACCCAAAGAAAACTCTAGGGGCACGATCTTCCCTGCCACTCATGCCACATTCCCACTGTAGTGAAGTTAGAGAATTTGGTGGCCAGCTAAATATCCAGTCATTGTGGTGGGATGGGAAAATCCTGCTGGCGTGAATGTTGGTAAGATTCTGGCCTTGAAGTTTCAGACTAGGTCTTTATTATTAAATATAGTGCAGGCTGGTCCCAGTACTCTGACTAGTGGTTGACCAGGCAGAGCCCTGTTTCAATAATTATACAGATATTTCTAGTTAAGGTTCAGTTAAAAGAAAGTGGCATTCACCAATCAGAAGATGTACATTTACACAAGAGCTTATTAATATCTACTCATAATTATCAATTAGGTTTACATCATACCTATAATATGAATGCATTTGATCAATTACAGCATGTGCCCATCTACTTGATTATAATATCCAATCTGTTTAAGTACTCTACATGTTATCTATTCTGATTTGCAACCGGCTACAATTGTTTTTGAATATCACTTGTGTCTGGGTTGTGGACGACAATTACAGTCCCTTGTCCAGTTTTCCCAGTGCTTAATGTATTCTACAATGTTACCTCCCTGAGTTATCTCTAGACAGTTTGGCTGTTAGGGTTGATGGTAGAACAACCCCACAATGTTTTTACATACCTTGAGATCTATCACTTACGAAGTCCTTCTTAAGGACTAGACCCATGGCTGATTGTGCCTTTGAGGTGCCTCCTTGCAGGTTAAAGCTTGCAGACTGAACTGAAGATTTTCAAACCCTTTTAATAAATAGCGGAGATGATAAACATATACGGGGTTTTAAATTAAATTTTGCGATGTAACACCTGCTCCCTCCCACCCCATCCCCTTCCCCTTTTAAATGCACATGGCATCTGCCAGTTCCACTGTACGTTCCCTAAATAAGTTGTCATGTTGCTGATGACCCCAAAGCCATGCCATCAACATAGAGCAGCGTCCTTACTTCTGGCATCAAGTCATTTGCCTCCTCTGTCCTCCAAGATGCCCAACACACATTCATCCTATATTGCCAGCACCTATTGCTTTCTAGGAAATCAGCCTACTATCCTTATTATCCATGATGTGATTTCCTTGAAAGTCTGAACAACTTTTAGAATGCCAACTGGAAAAGAATAAATCACTTCATTCAGATAAAATAAAAAAGCAACAGGCAAAATATATCAAGTGTGACATGGAGCTCGTCCACCAGTTGGAGAAGTCGGGTGAGTCTCGGTAGCACAGTGGTTAGCACTGCTGTTTCACAGCTCCAGGGTCCTGGGTTGAATTCCCAGCTCATCTCACTGTCTGTGTGGTGTTTACAGATTCTCCTTGTGTCTGTGTGGATTTCCTCCGGGTACTCCGGTTTCCTCTTATGTCCAAAAATGTGTGGGTTAGATTGATTGGCCATGTTAAGAAATTGCCCCTTAGTGTCTAGGGATGTGTAGATTAGAGGGATTAGTGGGTATAATGTGTAGGGGTATGGGGGTAGGACCCGGGTGGGATTGTGTTCGGTGCAGACTCTATAGGCCGAAGGGCCTCTTTCTGCACTGTAGGGTTCTATGATTCTATGAATCTCACATCATGGGTGAGATTTTCTGTGTGTCTGTATCTTATTTCATGGTGATGGAGGTGGGCCACCATTGGCTGGCGTGTAGGAAGGAATAAACAAACAAAGTCTTTCAAGACTGTATAAAACTTCAACAAAAATGGCTTTATCCAGAATTCCTGGCTGTAATTTCAGCTTGCTTCTGAGCTACTCTACTGTTCATTGGTTCTTACATATTCTCTCTACATTTCTCTACATTGCAAAGTGTTACATTTACATCAGGTCATAATATTGTTACTTTGAATTGGTTATAGTCCTGTTTTGATCTCATTATATGGTTCATTGTCTTGTGTGCTTTAGACACTTTCTAGACATCTTCTGTCTATCTATTTGCAATATCAAAGCTTTATGTTTGTCAAACTGATTTCAATGGTGTGTTAATTGTCCCATCGCCTGGAAACTTGATTAGTTTTTCAGAGCTACAACGGTTCTTCTAGACTTTTTGGAGCCTTGATAAGTGATATCAATTTTCCTATGGTTGCTGTAACCTTGGAATGATCTTGTCTAATCTGTGACTGTTTTAGTGCTGTCTGAGATGTAGTTATTTATAATTTGTTATGTCTATCTGCAGTGTGGATATTACAGCGCTGTCTGTTTAACCCTTTCCATACATTCCACACCCCCTGAGTTTATCCTACTACATGGTGCCACCAGTGTCAACATAGTTTCCTGTTGTTGCATCTGCCTTATGTCTTACCCAGTAGTGGGATTCAGTAACAGTGGGACGAAAAGATACAGTTGGTGTGAATGGTCAGAAAAGCCCTCCCAATGTCTTAAGAAGTAATTGGCTGACAGTAATTGATCGATTGGGATGCAAAAAGTAGAAAATGATCAATTCATCACAAGCTTTCTTCCTCCTGAATTCAATGTTAACAAAAAAGATTTGAAATATCCATGACAATTTGAAAAAACATATGAAATGCTTTCATTTCCAAAATCAGAAATAAGTTGAAACAACTTCCAAATGAACAATGCAATTGTATATATACATCCATATTGCGATTACTCATCTAACATCTTCATAGTTAGGCAAAAGCAGCATTTCTGTGCTAGTTTGTCAGCCATTTCAACTATTTGACATTGCTGTCTTTCCAAATAAAAGGAGATTTATTTTGTGTAAGCATGTTTCTGAAGATGATTACCTTCCTGTGTTTGATGTTAGGATAGAATTGGCTGACTAGTCTCACTGGAATACTTCAAGTTATGACCCCAATCCTGCTTCTAATGACAAAATTTCATTGTAGCAGGATCCAGCTGGATGAAGGGCAGGTGAGTAACTGTGCTTGTACAGGCAAAGCAGCTGCAACTTGTAACTGTAAGAACACCAACAGTGGTTGATGTGTATTTAGTTTCTTTAGTCAACAATGCAAGGGGTCACAAGAGAGATTACAAGACATTAGTCCCCCTGTGGGTTTTGGATGACTCATAAACTTGTTCCTTTATTATACACGGACATCATTATAACTTGTAACAGGCTTCATGTTAATTTTTTCTGGCAGGAACTATTCTCCCAGCCAGTGTTCTCCTTTGCTGCTGACGCATGGTGACATTTACTGATGGGGGAACAATTCTGAGATAATCACAGTAAACTTATTAAACTATAATCAAGTCAGTTATGAGAAAGTAATGCGGTTAGTGTAAGTATTCTAAAAATGTTATTGCTATATCTAGAAGCTGATGTCAGCTAATGGATCCAATACTGATATTAAGCAAAGGGTAGTAGTTGGCAAGTACTTTTGTAACTGCAGGGCTGTTCCCAGTGAGGTTCAGCAGGGCTCACTAATGGGTCTTTTGCTGTTTGCAGTATATATTGATGATTTAGACTTAAATGTAGAGACCATGACTGGGAAGTTTGCAAATGACAAAAAAATTGACCCTGTACTGATTGTGAGGGGGAAAACTGAAGGAAAATATTATTGGACTCTTCAAGTGGGCAAGAAAGTGATGAATTGAAATCAGTACAGAGACGGGTGAGGTAATGCATTTGGTAAGAACAGACAAGACAAGCGAATACACAATAAATAATGGAATACTCATAAGGGTAAAGGAACAAAAGGATCTTAAAGTGCAAGTCCACAGCCGTGTTCCACTAATCTGCGTGGGTGTGTGGCCACACAAACACCTGAAGAGAACTACCCAGGCCTTTAATTCTCTGATAAATAACATGCAAGCAGGGTACGTGCAATAAATTTAAAAAAGATAGCACACTGAAAAATAAAGGCCGCACATAATAATAAAAGTTTAAAGGAAATATTGCTCCACAGATTCCACTCGCCAATCAGGGAGGTTTAAGCCATTAATAAATTTGGAATAACAAGCTAATGGAAATAATGGTGACCATGGCAACTGTCATTAATGGTTGTAAAAACCCATCTGACTCACACATGCTCTTTAAGGAAGGAAATCTGCCATCCTTCCAAGCAGCAGGATTTTTCTCCCTCTCTGCAACATGTTTGGCAGCAGCAGGAGGCAGCATGCCACTCACTGGCGGAAGGATTATATGGTCCCGCTGTTATCAACAGGGTTTCCTGTTGAATGTACCCCTTGCCTCTGGGAAACGTGTGTCAGGGGATGCTCTGTAGGTGGGACTGTTAGATCTTTCTGGCATAAATGACAACAAAATTTCGACGATTGTCTGACCTACATGTGACTCCAGACCCACAGCAATGTGGTTGACACTTAACTGTCCTCTGCAATGGCTTAGCAAGCCATTCAGTTCAAGGGCAATTAGGACTGGGCAACAAATGGCAGCCTTGTCAGTGACAACCATATCGTAGTAAAAAATGTAAAAACACAGAATCTTGAAGGTAGCAGGACAGAGAGGTAAGTCATTAAGAAGGCACATGGGATAATTTTCTTTACTAGTTGAGATACAGAAGTGCAGGGAGCTCAATCAGGAATTGAATAAAATATTAGCCAGAGCACAGCTAGCATGTTCTTTATCTTTCTGAACAACACATTCCAGGAAAGACATAGTTGCATTGGAGAGGCTACACAGAGATTTATGAGGATAGTGCCAGAAAGGTGGAATTTTAGCTGTGAGAAAAGGTCGGATAGACTGGAATTTTCTTTAGAACAGAGAAGGTGAGAGGAAATTTAATTGAGCTGCATAACATTACAAGGGGGCTAGATAGAGTGGATAGGAAGAATCAACTTCCCTTAGCAAAGAGTTTAATAACTAGAGGGCATAGATTTAACATAATTCACAGGAGAATTAGAGGTGAGAATTTTATTTTCAACCAGTGAATGGAGCTCGTTGCTTGAAAGGATAATGAAGCAGAAACCTTTTCCACATCTAAAAATTATGTGGACACAGATATAAAATACATAATCTATGGAAACTTCTCACAAAGAGCTTAAAAGTGGAATTAGGCTAAATCAGACTTTTCCAATAGCAAAGACATGATATAACAATTATACCAAGCTGCTTCTGTCACTCCTATACTATGGGAGTTGGTGCAACATTAACTTTCCCACACTTAACTTCCAATTTTCTTTCCTGATCTCTTTTGCTGAATTTGACTGAGGTGCCATTCCAACAGTGCAGGAAGCCCTCTGATACATTTAGAGTGGTTGTTCTTCCCATGTAAACCTAACTGGTCAATGTCAGCAGCTATTCAGCTTTGGGGCATCTTACAATCAAAGCTCTGTTTTCACCTAATATCTACACATGGGCACTTGTCACTGGTTAGCAATTAGACGAGTGAATTTCCCTAAATGGTTCCCCTCCCTAACTCAGTTATAGCTTGCCAGCTATTGCCACTTTGTTCGTCGCTTCCATGCCATACTAACTAATGGATTTCACTAACAAGCCACTGGTCAAACTTCCTTTCCACTCAGGAGTCATTTTGAATTTGTGCAATAGAAAATCCATAGTCTGTTTTACACCTCTCCCAAATTTCATTTCAAATAAAGTAAGACTCAGGAGGTGTGTAAAAAGACTGTCTAGTTCCTGTCACATGAGTGTACAGAATCAGAATTACCCCAAAGGATTGCCATCAGTTCTTCATCTATGGTCTTGTCCCCATTTAGCCTGGGCAGGGATTCTCCGTTGTTATTCATCCCCCTCACCCTCTACTGCTACCATGAAGAACAGAGGCTTTAGCAGTCAGCCAAAACTTCATTCACTGCAGCGAGTCCAGAGAATCCCAGCCTTTTCAAGGCTGGAGAATTCTAGCAGTGGCATGTCAGATTAAACATAGAGAAAAGTTTAATGGTCTCCCACTTGTGGGCAGCAGGTAGAGACTGTACATAAAATACAACACCTGCACTGTCCACCCAACCACCTGACCTGTCCCTCACCTTATGATGGGCAGTACCAATTAATGGCCACTTATGTGTCAAATCCTGCCCCTGCTGCTATTTCAGCTACAGCAGGAGGAGGCCCACACCAAGTGGGTAGCTTGAATTCAGTATTTTATCTTAAGCGTAACAATTATGTGGTTTGCACCTGGATCACTGAAATCTGGAGAGTCAGCTTTATCGGGGGAGGCTTTCCCCCATATTGTGCCACTCCTTTCTTTCAGTATAATTCACCTGAAATTAATATAATCTACATAAAAACTCAGGGAATTTTAAGCAAAAAATTAAGTTCAGCACACACAGACATTGGTACAAAAACTGGCCGTGTACCAAGATTGATTTAATCACCAATTGTGAGTTTCCTCTAATTGTGTGTTTTTAGGCCTTTGAGGAGGCTGTAAAAATTAACTCATTTCTTTTGATTGATTAATAAGCACATCTTAAAAACTTCTAATTTTTTGTTATAATTTGATTTTGATTTGATTTGATTTGATTTATTGTGGTCACATGTATTAAAGTACAATGAAAAGAATTGTTTCTTGCGTGTTGTACAGACAAAGCATACTATTCATATAGAAGGGAAAAAGAGAGTACAGAATGTAGTGTTGCACTCATAGCTAAGGTGTAGCGAAAGATCAACTTAATGGAAGGTTAAAAAAAAGTCCTTTCAAAAGTCTGGCAGCAGCAGACAAGAAGCTATTGTTGAGTCAGTTTGTACGTGACCCCAAACTTTTGTATCTTTTTCCTGACAGAAGAAGGTGGAAGAGAGAATGTCCGGGGTGCGTAGGGTCCTTAATTATGCTGGCTGCCAGCTGAAGTAGTGGGAAATGTAGACAGGGTCAATGGATGGGAGGCTGGTTTGTGTTATGGATTGGGCTACACTCACGATTTGTGGCTCCTTGCGGTCTTGGGCAAAGCAGGAGCCATACCAAGCAGTGATACAATCAGAAAAAATGCCTTCCATTATGCATCTGATGGTCTCAAGATGGTGCTGGTTTGAACATACAAGGGAAGTGACCACTGTACCAAGATATAATCAATGAATATAGTTTTTTAAAGTTATTTTCAGTTACCATGCTTATAATCAAGTTGTTTACAGATAGTAAGTTGACAATCATCAAAAATGCTTCTTTGTGTGATGGACCTAGTTTCATTAATCAAACTTCACTAAGTTTTTCACCAATCCCTTAAAAATATCAAGAAACAATTTTTAAAGCTATATTCAAAAACACTGTCCAATTGTTTTGATCATGGCAGGCATTGTAATCAGTGTCATGTATTTGAATTTAAACAAAAGTTCAGGGAAATAAATACTTTTGCCAAAATACTGTGGGTACTGGAATCTGAATCAGAGAATGCTGGAAAAACTCAGCATTTGTAGGGAGACAGAACAGAGTTGACATTTCAAGTCCATTTGGCTCTTTGTCATGACTGAGAGAAAGGAAAAATCTGTTGGATGTTAAGCAAAATAGACGTGTAATGATAACTGTGTTTCTCTCTCCTTACAGATGTTGCCAGACCTGCTGAGTATTTTTCCAGCAATCTCTTGTTTCAAATTTCAGCATCCACAGTATTTTGCTTATTTTGCTACATTATCAAATTTGCTCTGTGATGCAGAAGTTAGTAATTTTTAATCACATTTTCCTATTCACAAAACAAGTTAAGCCATTAAAGTTATTAGTAAAACTAAAGCAAAATTCAAAGAGTAACGATTACTATATAAATGTTATAAGGAAGGAAGCTGGGCAAATATTACTGTAGCAAAGCATTTAATGATGTCTGCCATTAACTGGGCTTGCCCCTTTGTGCTTTTGAGTGGCAAGTCACTGAAGGTGGGATTTGCTAAAATTGCAACAAGGAAAACAGAATACCCAGGATCTGCGTGTGATCTCCTTACCAAATTTGATTGTGAAATTAACATTACAAAGACAGAAAAGAAAGCATAAATTAGAATGATGAATCCAAAACCAAGCCCAGGCTAGAACAAGAAATAGATTCATAGAATCCCTACAGTGGAGAATGAGTCTGCACTGACAGCAATCCCATCCAGGTCCTATTACAGTAACCACACATATTTACCCTCCTAAGAGACAATGTAACATGGCCACTCAACCTAACCTGAATATCTTTGGACTGTGGGAGGAAACCAGAACACCCAGAGCAAACCTACACAGGCGTGGGGAGAACGTGCAAATTCCACACAGACAGTGACTCAAGCCCAGAATTCAAATCGGATCCTCTGCACTGTGAAGCAGCAATGCTAACCACTGTGCCACTGTGCCACCCCTTAAGAGAGAGACAAATCGAAAAACAGAAAGTAAATTTTAAAATTTAATATTTTATAAATCTCCAACATTAATTGAAATCTGAAGGAATGAGATCCCACATTTGCTGTAACTAATTTTAAGTGCAAGAGGGATTAATAACAACAACCAACATTAACAGATGACTAAAAGGTTTTATAATCTGTGGAAATGTTTCAATTTTTGAGTTTAACCTCTTATCTACTCTCATCTGAAGTTGCTGTAGTATTTGATCATAAATAATGGTAAGCACAATTAGCTTCACCATCACTTTGACAGGAAAATCTGGGTTAATGTTTTTCTGTACCTATTTTTGGTAAAACAAAATGGATTCTTTGCTGTTTTTAGAAATCAATTATCCTCCATGGTGTAAGGTTGTATTACTTTTCGATCCACATCTGTGTTCTTTCTCTTCCTTACCCAAGCTAATTTGGTGATGGCCCAAAGTGGTTTTGTCACACATGAACTGGAGATGATGGATCTTGTCTAAATCAAGTTTGTGTCTCCACTGTGTCAGCTAAGAATATAAGGATATAGGATTCATTGCAGTTCAGAAATAAACACACAGCCATGCTGCACTTGACAACGTCATTTCAGATATGAGTTGGTGCAGTATGATTACAATCAGAAAATAAAATCAGTTCTCTAATGGAGAATTTAAGTTCTGAATTTTGACAAAATAACAAATCATTTTTCAGTTGGAAATCATGCTATTAAAATTCCATGATTGTTTTCTGATTCTCCGGAAAGATGTGCATTTTTTAAAATTATTTTTTTCAATCACTTTTCCCACGTTTGCAATATTTTGCTGATAGATTTAATTCCATTTAAATTCAGCAAACCAAATGTGTTTTTGGTTCACTTATCAAATGGGGCCAGGGCATTTTTCATAAACCTACGACTCATGGAGACAACTTCACGTTTAAAAGTGCAGCTGCTTTCAAACAAAATCGATTTTGGTCACTCTTTCTGAAACACAGTTCATGGGCTTTTAACATCTGAAGAAAAGGTCAAAACCTGCTGGAATTATTTGGAGAGGTAAGGGTTTTTTTGGAGAGATGGGGTTGCCCCTTTGGGAAAGACAGATACTCAACTGGGATTGTTAAAAGAAGAATAAATGGGCATAAAATGGATAATGGCTTTGGAATTGTTAAGCTGTCAAATCACTTACACCTCTTGTCTTTTTACTTTTGAAAAATATAACAGTCAGCCTGCAGTTGAAGAAATCATCGATCATAGAATCCTACAATGCAGAGGGAGGCCATTCAGCCCATCGAATCTGCACTGACCACAATCCCACACAGGCTCTATCCCCACAACCTCACGCATTTACTTTAGCTAGTCCCCCTGACACTAAGAGGCAACTTAGCATGGCCAATCCACTTAACCCGCACATTTTTGAACAGTGGGAGGAAAGCAGAGCACCCAGAGGAAACTCTTGCAGACAGTGAGAGTGCAAACTCCACATAGAGCCAGGAATTGAACCTGGGCTCCTGAAACTGTGAGGCAGCAGTGGTAACCACTGTGCCGCTGTGCTTTAGTTGCAATTTCGAAAGATCTCATTGACTTAAGCCTGAATGCTATTGTTATATCATAGTCTCTGCTGGACTGCTTCAACAACCCAGCAGTAACACAGTTGGGCAGCCTCTGCTTTGTTCCCCAAACTGGTGGGCCAATGTCAGTTAACATCCTCTCCTGCAGAGGGAAAATCGGACCACACAGGACACTTTTTCCAGAGTCAGGTTTGTGGAGTGGGGCAACTTCCCAACTGGTGTACTGGACGCCAGAGTGAAAATTTTTTGCTTTATGTCCTCTTTACAATCATTTCCCTGACACTAGCAAATTCAGCCCTGATGCCCTCATTCCTTTCATCCAATTCATTAACAGAGACCAAAAATAGCTAATGGCCAATACTGATTCCTATGGCACTATACTAGTTACAGTTTTGCCATCCTAAAAATGACCCATTTATCCCAACTCTCTCCTTCTGTTAGTTATATCTACTGGTTCCCCTTTATCCACTTGGCTTTTTATATCCTCAAAGATCTTTAATAATTTGGTCAAAAACAATCTCACTTTATAAAACTATGTTGACTCTGCCTTATTGTATTAAGATTTTCAAACACTCTGCAATTACTTCCATAATAATAGATGTTGGTATTTTCCCAATGAAAGATGTTATGCTAACTTTTTATTCATTCATTTATGAGACATGGGTGTAACTGGCTGATCAACATTATTGCCTATTCTTACTTGCCTTTCAAGGACAGTTGAGAGTCAACCACATTACTGTGGTTCTGGTGTCACATGTAGGCCAGACCAGGTAAGGGCAGCAGATTTCCTTCCATAACAGACGTTAGTGAACCAGATAGGTGTCTCTAACAATCAATATTGGTTTCATGATCATCAATAGATTCATAATTCCAGATTTTTTAAATTAAATTCAAATGGGATTTGAACCTGGACCCCAAGAGTTTCTGGATTAATAATTAATTAATAATAATTAATAGTGATAATATGATAAGGCTGTTACCTCTCCTAACTGGCCTGTCCTTTCTTGCCTTCTGTCTCCCTCCTTTCCTGAATAAATACTTTGACTTCAATGGAACATAAAATTAGTTGAGGTGTAAAAGTAGCTTTACATCTAATTTATCAGTTTCATCATGTGTGGGTTACATTAAAATTATCCCCTTGATGTTGAAGATATTTGGGGCAGGATTCTTCAGCTGTGTGCGCCCCAAGACCGGAAATACCAGCTTGCATTCAACGTTCTATCAGATTTTCTGTCTCGCCCTTGGTTGTTGATTGTAACCAGATCTTAAAAGTAAAGGAGCACGCAAGATAATGGTTTCTGGAATAAATGCAACTTGGTGCTTTACATTGTTTATTAGGATTAAAATCCATTAAGGTTGCACGTATTTAGGAAATTGAAAATATTTTTCATTCTTGTAATAGTTTTAATTAGTGGCAAAAGTAAAAATAATTTATTCATTACATATACCGACTTGGGCAATTTAATGAACACACTGACAAATTTTAAGTGCTTTGTGACCAAAGGCACCAATTTTCATTGATCTGTTGGACACATTTCACTGCTCCTTATGGGCTAAAACGTGGAAGAGAGCTGTAAGCAGTTAATAATTTCATTAAACCGAAAATGTTATTTCATTTTGTTTATACACAAGTGAATTAATGTAGTGGAATTTCTGCAAGCATAGGTTTGCTATAGTCAAGCAGATTCACATTTAATAGCAAATCTTGGAATAACAGGCTCCTATCATAATTGCTTGACCCAGTTCACCATTTGTAGTGGAAACTGCTGTGTGAATATGGAAAACTAGTTGAGAAACCAGAGCAGGCAAAACTTGTGAACAGGCAATAACTAGGAAAAGCTTGGTTATTTAAAAGAATATATGAAATTAGTAGCTTCAATTTAATCTGCAAATGAGTTCAATCAAGAGGAAAAAATAAGCACTTTTTAAATATTCATTTATGGGATGTGGGTGTCACTGGCTAGACTAGCATTTATTGCCGATCTCTAGTTGCCCTTGAGAAGGCGGTAGAATGTAATGCTGGAAAACAGCAGGTTTCCAGAATCTGAAAAGAGAGAAAATGGTTTGTATTTCAGATGGAAACTTGTCATCAAAAAGCTGGTATCAAAGGGTTTGCACCTGAGATACATATTTTTCCCTTTAGTTCTAACTCAGAAGTCAGTCATTGTAAACTTTAGTACAAGTCTGTACAATAATGATTATAATGCATTATGGCTAATGTTAGTATAAATGGCAGACTCGAACTTGGTGCATAGACTAAAAGTAACACATAGAGGAATTTCAACAGATCTCTATTGGCTGATATGGCTTTTTGACCCATGAAAACATGCAATATTTCACTTACTATAATTTAAGAAAAGTTATGTTATTAATTACTTCATCAATTAAATTTCTTGTCTTTATTAGTTCATTAAACAAAGCAAAGTATTACTTAGCAGAGTAAAACCATGATCAGGTAGGAGACGAGGCTAGCCCACTGCACTTGGAGGTATGCTGATGCTTACAAACATGGTTTGCTGTGGCTTTGCCACTCACCCGATGAAGGAGCAGTGCTCCGAAAGCTCGTGATTCCAAACGAAATTGTTGGAGTTTAACCTGATGTTGTGAGACTTTTTACTGTTCACAAACTCTGATCTTGAGGCCCTTCTTGAGGCTCTGATGGAGAGGGAATAGATCCTCTTTCCAATGAGTGGAACGAGAAAGCTACCTAACCGAACAGACATGGCTGGAGGTGGCTATAACAGCCTGCAGCAGAGGTATAATCTGAAGGAACTTGGTTCATTGCTGTGAAACATTCAGCGATCCCCTTCACATTAGCAAAGTGGACGCAACAAGAAAGCTTGTTGCAGCCTCCAGCATAAACACCAACTGAAGAGCCTAAAAGCATACGCTGCTCCAGAACATGCAAAAAAAGGTGTGTATTTACTGTCTGTTCAGTAATACTCAGATCCTTTGCAGTGTTGAGGACCTGCCAGCACAGATATGTACAGCTTCTCATGTATGAGAGCCACTGCCATTGCCTGAGAAGTCAGTAGTGCCTTATCTTCTTTCTTGTGTCCTTGTAGGAGAAAACTGCACATGATGTCAAGCAGAGTGCTCTCACTGGAGGAGGAGTGCCCCAGGTGGTCATTGTGACTGCCATGGAGAGGGAAGTGGGGTGGGGGAAGCAATAGAAAACACTAGCAGGACAAAGTCAGGGAAGGAGAGATGGGCATACCTGAAGCAGAGAATGAAAAGAACTGGCAATCTATCGGTGAAGAGTGCAAGGATAGTGACAATATGTCAAAGCCCTGGTTGCATTGGGAAGCTTTAGTACTGCAGTGGTCTCTGCTGTCAATTGTTCATTCTTACTATCTCCTCTTTGTGTCTCCAATAGTATGTACAATACTTAGAGAGCACCAGAGTCCTGTCAGAGCATTGGCACCAGCACAAGAAGCTAAGATTACAGACCCAGCAGCGTTACATCCAATAAACAGATCCTCTACCAGCACAGACACTTAGAAGATCATGCATAGGGTGGTAGAGCATAGTTCAGGTATTCAAGAGGAGATGAGAGAGGCAGAGACAACTATGGACTATTCTCCTTAAAGGATAGAGGACAGGCAATGCCCTGCAAAGGCCTTTGAAGGGGATAGTGAGACCACTGGGCAAAGTGCATCATTCAATGGCAGTAAGAATGAATACATTCAAGGCAGTAATTTCAATAGAAGTGATCTCACAGGCAGCTCATAATGAGCTTCAGACTAAGCTGTTCTTCCAATATTGAAGGCATACAGATGACATGGGTGTATAACTATCCTTTGTGGTTTTGTTACTTGTAAATATATTGAACTTTTGGAAGAGTCCTGGATTCTTGTTTTTCTACTAGTTGCTCCAATGGCCGCAAGCTTTTTAGGGCATTATATCTGATCAGTGTCCAATAATATCTGCTGACAGAACCACTTATCTCACATTATCAACATGATAATTACAGATTATTCTGACATGAGGATACTTAAACACCGGCCATCACTCATTATACAACTTGCATCTCACCATGTTCTGTGATCCGAGAATGATGTCTGCATAAATTATGCAGCAAAGTCATTGCATCGGCTGAAATTGTTGCCCTGATGTGAGATGTGGGTGGATGCAAAGAATATTCAAGGAGAGTTAAAGAAGCTCTGTGAGCAGCAAGGGACATAGTCAAAGCAGTTTGAGGGGAAAAGGAGTGATGGAAGAATAGGAAACCAGAAGCTTCCTTATATTTCCCTCTGCCCCTCTTGACATTACCAACATGCCAGTTATGGCCAAGTGCAGAGACTCATCATCAGGTGCTTGGTCTCCACAGCCCTCCTAGTGTCAGAGACATTGGCTGTCATTTTCCCCCAGCTGTGGACCTGTGTCAGTGATCTGCTCAGCAGATTGTCACCCTGAATCTAGTCTAGATTGTGCCCTACCAAGGTGACTGTCTCTGTATTGGTAGCTGATTAAGAACCATCATGCTCAGGGGTGAGGTTGGACACGGAGCTGTGCATAGGCTGCCTTTTATTCCTCCCCTTTTCTTTCTGTATCTGGAATAGCGAAGGATAATATTTAGTGGATTTCCATGCTGCCTCCCTTGCCTAAATAATATCTAATTTTGTTGATGCATCTGACAACTGCAGACTGGAAGTATCCTCACTGGCTTGTTGAGGAAGTCCTCCCTCTTCTTTGAGCCAGGCACAGCCCCACTCCTCCCCTGTTACTTCTGCACCTTCCTCTTCAAAAGTGGTTTGCAGTCTTGGCCACCAGTCTCAGCCCATGCTCTCTTGTTATGCACATCCTTATCTTGCAGACAGAAAGGCTTAAATATCATCCTTATGAGTGCATGAGCTGTTAGAAACATGCATGCCTATACCAACCCCTGAATCCCCCCTTGTAAGTGATTAACAAGCACGGGCAGGATATTGGAAGCATGAAGTGGCTACCACACATACAGTGCATATGTCCCATTTGGTGCTGAGTCCTTCAACCCAAACTCCTGTCTGACATCGCTTTACAGTTACACATTTATACTGCCTGATACATTAATGGATATCACTTTGAAGTAAGTAGTCCATATCACTTACCCTGACAAAATGTAGCAGATCATTCATCCTTTTTCTACACTGTTGGGTTGTTCTCTTGTGGGCCCCAGGAAAGCTAACCTCCACTGCGACCACTGCTCATGCCACCTTGATCAGATGGGAGAGTCTCCTGCTGCCATCACTAGGAAACAGGGCTTCCCAACCTCCCCAGCCTGGAGGAGAATATGAACAAAGAAAACAAAGAACAAAGAGCAACACAGCACGGGAAACAGGCCCTTCGGTCCAACGAGCCCGCGCCACCGTCCTAACGTCTTAATGACATATCCATGACTTTAGGCTATGCCTATTGTGGAAGATTCCCATAAAGGGACCAATATAGGGACAATTTGTTACCCAATCAGCCTAAGAGCACATTTTTGGGATGTGGGAGGAAACCGGAGCACCCGGAGAAAACCCACGCAACCACGGGGAGAACGCGCAAACTCCCGCAGACACAGGCCCAAATCCATGTGTCTGCACAGCAACAGCGATAGTCTCTGAGCTGTCATGTTGCCCATCAGATGGTCCAGTTTAAGCATACACTAACGACTTGAAGCACTAGGCCACTCCTGAAGCAACATCCAAGAGCAGCCCTCGCACAACCTGCCGAATGCATGCACCTTGTTGGTCAACAAGGTGGACCGAATTGCCTGTGGAAACAAATAAGATATTTAGACAGTCCTGCTATATCCCTCTATCTGCAGACCGCTCATGTGGCTGTCCAAGAGACCCTTAAACAACCCTAGCGTGCCTGCTCCCACCACCTTACTCGGTAGTGCATTCCACACCCCCACCATCCTTTGTGTGAAAAACTGCCCTCTAATATTAATCTTATACATAGCCCCCCTCATCCTAAGGCCATGACCCCTCGTTCTATCCATTTCTAATGGTGGAAAAAACTTACCACCATTTACTCTATCTATACCCCTTATAATCTTATATACCTCTAATAGATCCCCTCTCAGCCGACATCTTTCAAGGGAAAACAACCCCGTGTGTTCAATCTTTCCTTGTAAGACAGCCCTTCCATACCAGGCAGCATCCTGGTAAATCTCCTCTGCACTCTCTCCAAGGCCTCCACATCCTTCCAGTAGTACGGCGACCAGAACTGGACGCAGTACTCCAAGTGAGGCCTAACCAACGTTCTATACACTTGCAACATCAGACTCCTACTCTTGTATTCTATACCCCTTCCTATGAAGGGTAACATACCATACGCTTTCTTTATCACATTCTCCACCTGTACTGACACCTTCAGAGACTTGTGAACCTGCACCCCAGGTCTCTCTGCATCTCTATACTCCGGATAGTTTTACCTTTTATCCTATAACTCCCCTCTACATTATTCCGGCCAAAATGTAATTTAATCCGCATTTATCCAGATTAAATTCCATTTGCCATCTATCTGCCCAATCTACCAGCCTATCTATGTCCTGTTGTATTGCCTGGCACTGCTCCTCAGTAACCGCCAATCCAAGCATCTTAGTGTCATCAGCAAATTTGCTGATCACACCATCTACCCCCTCTTCCAAGTCATTTATATAAACCACAAATAGAAGAGGTCCTAGTACTTAGCCCTGTGGCACACCACTAGTGACAGACCTCCAGTTGGAAAAAGAGCCTTCCGCTACTACCCGCTGTCTTGTCTTCCCAAGCCAGTTCTCAACCCATCTACATACCTGGCCCTGTATCCCATGCGCCTTCACCTTTTCTATCAGCCTACCATGAGGAACCTTGTCAAACGCCTTACTGAAATCCATGTAGACGACATCAACGGCTTGTCCTTCATCAACCGTTTTTGTCACCTCTTCAAAAAAATTCCACTAGATTCGTAAGGCACGACCTCCCCTTAACGAAGCCATGCTGCGTATCCCTGATCAGATCGCAGCGCTCCAGATGCTCATACCTCCTGTCCCTGAGAATCCTCTCCATTAGCTTACCTATAACTGAAGTCAAGCTCACCGGCCTATAGTTCCCTGGGTTATCCCTCTGACCCTTTTTAAACAACGGTACTACATTTTGCAATCCTCCAGTCCTCTGGGACCTCACCTGTGTCCAAAGAAGAGACAAAGATTTGCGTCAGAGGCCCAGCAAGGTCATCTCTCACCTCCCTTAGCAGTCTGGGGTAAATGCCATCAGGCCCCGGAGCTTTATAAGTCTTTATGCTGCCTAAAAGCCCCAACACCTCTTCCCTCGTAATGGTTATTTCCTTTAACGGGTCCTCAAATTCCTCAAAGCCGGCACCAGACATCAGGCCCTCTCCCGCGTGAATACCGACGCAAAGTATTCATTCAAGATCTCCCCCATTCCCTCAGGCTCTAAGCATAGTTCCCCTCCTCTGTCCCTGAGAGGTTCAATCTTCCCTCTAACCATCCTTTTGCTCCTTACATAGGAGTAAAATGCCTTAGGATTTTCCTTAATCCTACCTGCCAAAGCCATTTCGTGGCCCCTTTTTGCCTTTCTGACACCCTTTTAAGATCCCGTCTACACTCTCTATATTTTCCCAGCGCTGTCTCTGTCCCCAGTTGCCTAGATCTAACATACGCCTCCCGCTTCTTCCTGACCAAGTCCTCAATATCCCTAGTAACCCACGGTTCTCTAATCCTACCTTTCCCATCCTTCCTCCTTACTGGCACGTGTCTTTCCTGCAAAGATTTTAGTTTTCCCTTGAAAGACGCCCACATGTACAGCGTCGACCTACCCTCGAACAGCTTATCCCAGTCGGTATCCTTAAGATCCTGCCTAATCTGGCTGTATCTAGCTCTCCCCCAGTTTAACACCCTCCCCTTAAGGCAGGCTTCATCTTTTTCCATTAATATCCTAAAGCAGACAGAGTTGTGGTCACTATTTGACACATGCTCCCCTACTACAACGTCAACCACCTGCCCTGGCTCATTCCCCAGAACCAAATTCAGTATAGCCCCCTCTCTAGTCGGGCTATCCACATACTGCTCCAAGGACCCTTCCAAAACACACTGTACAAATTCTTCCCCGTCCGCACCTTCCGCTCAGGGCACCTTCCAATCTACCCCAGGGAAATTGAAATCTCCCACTACAACCACCCTATTCTTCCTACACTTATCTAAAATGTCCCTGCATATCCCTTCTTCCACGGCCCACGGGCTGTTGGGCGGTCTGTAGTACACACCCAACATAGTAGCCTCTCCCTTCCTATTCCGCAATTCCACCCATAGCGACTCAATTCCTAAATCATCCATACCACCCTCCCTCTGCACTGCTATGATGTGATCCTTAACTAATAACGCCACTCTCCCTCCTCTCTTCAAACCACCTCTGTCATTCCTAAAACACTTATACCCTGGAATATTCAATTGCTAGTCCTGCCCCTCCTTTAACCACGTCTCAGTCACCGCCACCACTTCTAACTTCCTCGTGAACATTATTACCTTTAGTTCATCTGTTTTGCCAGTCACACTCCTCGCATTAAAACACATGCACTGAAGACCCTCAGGCCCTCTCTGATCCTCCTTCCTACCCTCTGGACTTACCCTGTCACCCATCTCTCTCCCACTCCCAAGTTCCCTCTGTCTCCCCACCCCCCCTTCATATTAGTTTAAACCCTGCCAAAACACTCCAGCTAACCTCCCAGCTAAAATATGGGTGCCCTTCCCAGACAACTGTTCCCCATGCCTCTTGTATAGATGCCCCTCCCTCATGAAGACTTCCCAATGGTCTATGAATCTGAAACCCTCTGCCCTACACTAATCCCTCAACCACGCATTTAGTTGGAGTACCTCATTATTCCTAACCCTATCAGTCCCGGGCAACGGCAGCAGACCAGAGAATGCCACCCTGGAGGCCCTACACTTCAGCTGAGCCCCCAACTCCCTGAACTGCCTACGTATGTCCCCCCTGCACTTTGTTCCTACATCCTTCTCTCCTACGTGAACTATTACATCAGCCTTAGACTCTCCTCCCTTCAAAATTCCCTCTACCCTCTCTGAAACATCCTGGACCCCTGCTCCAGGGAGGCAGACTACCATCCTGGAGTCCCGTATTTGCCCACAGAACCGCCTGTCGATCCCTTTGACCTTCCCATCCCCCACCACTATCTCACATCCCGCATTCCTGCCATTCTCCGGGGCATTCTGATCCCCCTCCCTTGCCCTCTCTACCTCAGCTTTTGCCTTACCCTTGATATTCTGGGATGCCTCCTCTGAGTTGATCTTAATGCCGTGACTCCTTTTCTTTTTCCACTTCCTATCTGTAACCCACCCATCCCTCCTCCTAAGCCCTGGGGTCCCCTCAGGACAATGGTCCCTATTCATTATCCCCTCATTCTCTCTGACTAAAAACATATCTTCCAATCTCAGCTCCAGCTGCCTCACCTGAGCCCTCAAACGTTGCAACTCCAAACACTTTGTGCATATGTGGGCTTTCGGGAGACGTGCTGCCTCCAAGAATGTCCACATGTGGCAACGAACACAGTGGACTCGTTTATTCAAGGACCCTGACATTTTCTAGACCCCCTTTAGAGGTATGGGCACTAGTGGTTTGGTGGGACAGGAATCCAGTAACTTACTGCTGGAGATATTGCTGAACCATGGGGCCAAACATTGAATCCCAGAACTCTTGTTTTGTAGAGAGTGAATGGCTATGGGTGAGCCCTTCAAATATGATGCCAGGATCTTCAATTTCCTGAGGTAAAGATAAGGTCAGTGACTTCCTGCCCACCTCTGCAGAAAGACATACCACGCTCCTTATGCAGACATACGTACAGCACCAGCTTGGGTGTGGCTTACAGTCCCAGCCCCGAGCAGAAGTCACTTCCATTTCTGCTCCCGTCACCCAACTTATACTCCAGAATGAAAGATACTGTCTGTGGTTTCAGATAGTCAGACACAGTCGTCCATTATTCAGTACACATAGAGAATTAGAGTTGGAATCAGATTAAAGCTGAATGAATATTCAAAGTCAGCAGAACAATTCCTAAATCCATTGAAACATTAAATGATACTTTCTGATACTGCATCTGTCTTTCCATCACTTATCAGGCAAATTCTATCAGGGAGTCTGAAGTCTAGAAATTATTGTTTGCAATATAAGTGTTCAAGCACATTAAGCCCTCATAATACCATTCTTCCACCTGCTATTTCAGTGGAGTTTTTCACCTTTTGAATACATTGATAAATATCCTGCTGATATCACGGACAGGGAAATGCCGAGTGAACATACTAACTGAGTTAACAAAACCCTCTACATTTGCATAATTTTGAGTCCTTTCGTTAACAAGTATATCATAGTATTTTCGTAAACTTTTCACTAACTTTGGCTAGAGATTCTGAGATAGATTTTAACTTGCCGGGCGGTAAATACATAGGAGTAAATTGGCTTTCTGTTGTACATATCACAAAAGGAATTATGGGTGGAATCTCTATCAGGCTGACAGTCTGTTATCTGAAAGTATTTCAATTTGTGACAGAAAGTTAATATTTAAAAATAAAACAACATAACTTTCTCAAATAAATTTATTTAAAAAAAAACTAAATGATCAGTGGTATCAGAAATTAAAAACTGCCTGGCCGCAGGATTGATCTCCAGAGCACGAATGGTTTAAGCCCAGGCTTACAGCTGTTGCAATGCTGACATTTCATTGGAAAGATGACAGAAACCCCGGTTGCACATGATTAATAGCAGGAAGGCCCAGAAAATTCAGAGTTATCCTATTAGTAAAACTTGAAAACAGTGGAAGAGTAGATGTAGTACAGGCAGTGCAAATTATTTTCTCACACTCTTTTTCAAAGATACCTTTGGTTTAATGTCAGTGTCAGTCATGCCTCATTATAATACTCTCACTCCTGGCTCAAATCTTTGTTAGCTCAAATTCCAGTTAAATGACTCAATAACAAAACCTAGGCCGACACTCAACTCTGTACTGAAATACCGACTTTCAGATAAGAAATTAATTCAGCCTCGTAGGCTGATGGTAAAGATCCCACAGTACTGTTTTGTGGAAGAGCTTGATTGTCATCGCTAGGGGAGGATTTTCCCATTCTGCCCACTATGGGAATCAGAGCAGGTGAGGCGCAGACCATGAAAAGACCCAATGATCTTGGGTGAGATTTCCTGGTTTTGGTGCGACCATGTCTGGAAAATTGTGTCCCAACTGTCGTAGCCAACATTTATGCCTCAACCACCATCACTGAAACAGATTATCGAATCACTACAGCCTTGCTATTTTTATAATACTCAGACTAGCTGCTGTGTTATCTGAACATCAACAGTGATTTGAATTCAGAAAGTATTTAACTGGTATAAATTGTTTCAAGATTCTTGAGTTTACTGCAGGCAATATATAAACACAACTTCTTTCTTTTAATGACTTATTTATCCATCTCTTTAGGCATTCTTCTTACCTACAGCCTGTAATTGGTAGTGGTGGTTCAGCTTAGCCCCATTTGGTAACAATGAGGCCTATATGCTAATCCATCATTTTTGCAATATTTTGATAACAAATTTTCTCTTATTTACTGAACTGTCTAAAAATAGTTCCCATCTAGTCTGTTGCCTGTGATCCACAAGGTGCACATTTTGTATACATGTGGTTCTCAAAAATGACTGGGAGGATTGAAAATTGTAACACTTGAAGAAAGGTACTGATTTGATATAACAGATTCTCAAAGCAAACTCTTCAAAAAAACCCAGAGACTTAAGAGTTAAGCAGTTCTTTTACAACTCAGTAATAAAACGAAGTGTCATAATCCTCAAATGCCAACAGAACTGTGTTCAGAAATCTGTAGGTATAGGAAAAGGCAAATGATATATTAATCGTCTTCTATAATAATGGTATTATCTTGAGTTTAAATGTTTGTAAATTCAGTCAGCAAAATATTAGATTTTGGAGAGCATACCCAACTTCAGGTATTGAAACTATCTATGTCCAAATGCAGCAAGAATTTTGACAATGTCCAGCCTTAGCCTGACAAGTGGCAAGTGACAGGCACCGACCGTCTCCGACAACAGAAAAAGTAATCATCGCCCATTGACATACAATGGTATTACCATCATTGACATTACCCGCACTCACAACATTGTGGGGGCTACCATTGACCAGAAGCTAGACGAGACATATAAGTATTGTTGCAGCAAGAGCAGGTCAAAGACTAGAAATCCTGCAGTGGGTAAAACATCCAAAAGCACCAAGTCAGGAGCGTGATCGAACGCTGTCCATTTGCTTGGATGAATGCAACTACTTCAACATCCAGGAAGCCTAACACAATCCAAGACAGAGTAATGCATTTCATAAGCCTCCCTTCCACAAATATTCATCCCTTCCATCACCGATATATTGTAGCAGCAGTGTGCACCATCTACAAGCTGCAATGCAGGAACTCACTACAGGAAGGATGTGGAAGCCATTGAGAGGGTGCAGAGGAGATTTACAAGGATGTTGGCTGGATTGGGAGGTATGCCCTATGAAGGTAGGTTGAAGGACTCGGTCTCTTCTCCCTGGAGAGACGAAGATTGGGAGGCAAATTGATAGAGGTTTATAAAATGTTGAGAGGAATAAATAGGGTGGATTCTCAGAGGCTATTTCCCAGAGCTGAAATGGATGCTACAAGAGGACACAGGTTTAAGGGTGTCCTCCTAAGGACAGCAAGTACAGAGGAGATGTTAGGGGTAGGTTTTTCACTCAGAGGGTGGTGAGTGAATGGAATTGGCTGCCGTCGATGGTGTGGAGACGAACTCGCTGGGATGTTTTAAAAGACTTTTGGATGAGTACATGGGATTAAATGGGATTGGGAATTACAGATAGTTCTATGGCCTAGTAGGTATGAGTATGTTCGGTGCAATTTGTGGGCTGATGGGCCTGTTTGTGCTGTAGTGCTCTATGTTCTAACTCACCAAGGGTCTTTTGACAGCACCTCCAAACCCACAACCTCTACAAGAACAAAGGGAATAGATGCACAAGAACACCATTACCTGAAATGCACTCCAAGCTACATACATAACATCCTGACTTGGCTACATAGCATTATCCCTTTATTATCACTGTGCCAAAATCAAGGAACTATTTCCTTAACAGTTCTGTGCCTTTACCTACTCCACATGGATTTCAGAGGTTCAAGAAGATAACTCACCACCACCGTCTCAAGGGCAATTAGGAATTGGCAATAAATGGTGGCCAAGCCCATAGCATCCACTTGCCATGAATGAATAAAAAAGTAATGTTTTAAAATGTCTCCCATAAATTAAGGTGAAGCAGAATGTCTAGTATTAGAGGGGTTGCAACATTACTAAACCTCTACCTGGAGATAGGCTCATGTAATCTGTTTGGAAGAGAAGCTCAAACTGAAATACATTGAAAATCAAATGATAGTTTTCACATCTTAATACAATATAGTGGTAGCTCTGTTGTGAGGCATAGGCTGTGAAAGCAGATTTTGGCAAGGATCTGCTTTTCTGTTTGAAAGACAGGTCAGAAATGGTGCTGATCTTTGGAGATTTAAGGAACAAAAAGTTGCAGAGTTGAGCCTTGGGATGAAAGTCAGACCTGGGAGATTAATGCTGAATGGACTGACTTTCAAAGAATACTACAAGTTATAATGTAGTGCGACAGAGAGAAGTGTGCCTGCTGGAAAGCTGTGAGAGATTTGGTAATTGTTCTTATAATGCTATGGGAAGTATATTCCAACTCCATCCACCCTGAGACTAGAAGTTCACACCTGATAACAACCTTTACACGTTCTGCCAAATTTTCAACCATGCCCATTTTGATTCCTGCAGTGGACAAGCAGGACCAGAAAATTCACGCCTATATACCTGAAATGTGCTGTACACAGTGAAAGGAATTGGAAGGCATATCTCAATTGTATTTGTTATCTAATGCAAAAACTCTTCTTTGGTTTGATATATAAGTTGCCTGTTAAATAGTGTTTGATTTACATTGACTTTATTTTATTTGTTACAGTACAAGTCTTAAAACATGAAATATTGTCCTTTGGTTTGTTTCAGTCAATTGCTGGGAAAAGCATCATCTATAACAAAAGATATTTGTAATGGTAGAGATCATTACATAACAGGTTGGATTTTCTGGCCATTCCCATGGATGGAAATTTCTGATCTGCTGAAGACAATTCCCTGCAGCAGGTTCCCCAGCGGCAGAACAGGTGAACCATGTAAAATGACACAGGTATCAGCGGGACAGAAAGATGCCACTTGCAGTCATTGGCAAGGCACTTCTGCAGCCTGAAAACATGCCACAGGGAAGGAGGAAAATCCTGCCTAATGTAATAGCTTGACTATCAGTACACCATTACAAGCAGTGGTCAGGCAGTTAATGAACAGAAATAGTGCAAACAATGAAATATTGGTTTCCTAGTATAAGATAAGTGGGAGCCAGAACAGAAGGGATGGAAGCATTACAAAGACTTTTTCTTCTGCTGCGGGAAATCATGGTTATCCCAGGAATATTTCCATATTCACTATAACAGACATGTAAGGTGGCAATAAGTGGTTGAACAAGAACAAAAATCCACTGGAAAGTAAGCCTTTCCCTTTCCAACACCATTTGCCTGTAGCAGGTGGGAAAAGAATAAACAGTCTTATTGCAGGCAGAGTTTGGTGTTATTGTTTCCTGGTAATGTGCAGGACAAAAAGATTTCCACACAAAAAAAAGTATTTTTTTTAGTCACTTGTCTGATCATCTTTTCGTAAAACTAATTTGTTCAATAATTGAAGTTTTAAAAACAAGAAGTTTGACTCTGTATTAGTAATTGCAGTTAGGAGAATTGCCCCAGAGACTTAAAGGTAATCAATGAATAAGTTGTTTTGTTTCTGAATATGTTATGAAACAGATATCTTGATATCAAGGCAAGAAGAGACAATCTCTAAGGCAAAGGAAGCTGCAGTTCAGTGTATGAGAATGAACAATAGCACGGACAGTGAACAAAAGCCCGAGGAAAAGGTATATGAAGTACTCAGAAAGCTTAACAGTGAGTTTTTAATTATCATGATGAGTTTGGAAATGATTGGTTATGCATCCTCCTTAATTGAAAAAAATTAAAGCTTCATTTGAAAACTTTCCTAAAAGATTTGAAGCTAGAAAAAGAAATAAAGGGGCAAAGTTTCAGTTCCTTTCACATACGTCTGCCCTTCAGGAGGCTCAAGCTTTCATTGCAGCCTTCTGCAATAAGACCACCTACTTAGTGGACCAGGTAAGCATAGATTGTCAGTGGCCATCAAGGTGTTTGATGCTGGAGGGTGCCACCACCTCTGCCAACCCTGCTCTCCCCAGTTCCCTGCCATTCTGTGAATTTCTGCATTTTCTGTTCTTGCAAAAGAGAAAGCAGAGAGCAGTAAGTGTGAGAAATGGGCTGTTGACAATGAAACAAATGTGTGTGTCGGAGGTTCAGATGAGGATGTGAGGACGGAGCGAAAGAGAGGAATGAGTTGAGCTACCAATCTGTTACCAGAGGAGTTTGGTGCAGGAGAATGCTGGGCAAGTCAGATGTGGGGCTTGGCAACTGAAAGTGTTCTGACCTTTGCTGCCCTCCTGAAGATCTGAAACCTCTTGCTAAGCTACCAGGAGGTTCAAGGAATCAGACACTTGCTGATGCCTTCCTTGGCCATTCCCAACCATACCTGTTTGGGTTGAGAGACTGGACTTTTTGTTTTGACTGAGGGGAACTTCCCTTAGGTCCTGCACTGAGCATGGTAGGGAGGCAGACTTCTCATTTTCCTCACCATTCCTATAGTTCCAGCGCTGTTCATTTAAGCTGTTCTGATATCTCCTGGCATCACTCTGACTAGGAAGCCTCCTTTTGACAGATATCATATATCACCTCAGCTCACCTTTCTGATTGGTCAGGAAAAACAGGTTGCTAATGCCTTTGCTGAGTTGCAGAGCAAGAGTAAAACCTGCTGATAGAACAATTCGGTGCCCACCTGGTTACCAGCCTCCCTGCTTCATGTGGGCCTGTTCAGGTAAAATTCTGCCAAATGTTTCAGGTCAATAACTCTTTCTCACAACTGGTAAAAGTTATTAAAGAAATTTAACCAAGCACAGAGACAGGGAAAGCACAGTGGGTGGTGGGGATTGGTGAGAACAAGGAAAAAAAGAAGATTTGTGATAAATTGGAAGGCAGGAGAGATCAAATGACAAAAGGGCTGATAATATTACAAATGAAAGGTAATAGAAATCCTATACTACAGTAAGAGGCCATTCAGCCCATCAAGTCTCACCAATCACAACCTCACCCAGGCCCTACACCCATATCCCTCTAACCTAAGCATTGCAGGACACTAAGAGGCAATTTTAGCATGGCCAATCAACCTGCACATCTTTGGACTGTGGGAGGAAACCAGAGCACCCAGAGGAAACCCATACAGAGACGACAAGAATTGCAAACTCCACACAGACAGTGACCCAAGCCAGGAATTGAACCCAGCTCCCTGGAGCTGTGGAGCATCAGTGCTAACCACTGTGCTACCGTCCTGCCCCAGATCAAGGTCAAGAGCAGATTAAATAGGAATAGCAGAATCTCCACCAACAACTGTGGCATGGCGGCACTGTGGTTAGCACTATTACCTCACAGAAGCCATCAGCACCTTTTTAGTCAGAGGTCAGCAGCCTTTCAAACTGCAAACTAATCTGGGGAAGCATCTTGTAGGAACAGACACGTGACAAAGCAGATACTAAGGAAATGCACAAGAGGCATAGTTTTATTTTGTAACATTCCTTAATGACTGAATTTATAAAGTTGAATTCCTATATATATTTCTTGTTTTTACTGCGCTATCGGAAAGGGGATGAAGTGATGATCAGAGGAAAGGCAAGGAGGCTGGGGCTTTTGATGAATGGGGTGATGTGGTTATGTTAACTGGTATTATTCAGTAATTATTTGATCATGTGCAGTCTGGGCAGAAAGGGAATGTCCATACATTTTCCTGCTCTTCCTCCTCCTCCTCATGCTATTGCTCCTCAGCTTGTGACCTGTTAAGTGGTAGCAAGCATCCGTCCCTCAACATGAGGAATTTAGGATTAGGCAGCATAGTGCAAAAATTGGAGCCAGACCTTAGAGGAGTGAAATTGGAAACACTTCTCACACATAGCAGTTGGTAGAAGTTGGAATTCGTTTCTACAAATGATGCAAGGCCAATTTTTAAATTTAAGTCTGAGATTGACAGATTTTTGTTAACCGGAGGTATTAAGGGATGTGGGAGCAAGGTATTGACAAATTAGATGTAGAGAGAATGCTTCTCCTTGTGAGCAATCTAGAACAATTGGTCATGGCTGTAGAATAAGGGATGGTAGATTTAAAACAGAGATGAAGAAAAACTATTTCTCTCAAAGGATTGTAAATTTGTGGAATTCACTACCTCAAATGTGGTGAATGCTGGGACATTGAGTGCATTTAAGGAGGGGATGAGCAGATCTGTAATTGAAGGGTTATGGAGAGCAGGCAGAAAAGTGGATTTGAGGCCAAGATGAGATTGACCATGATTGTATTGAATAGCAGAGCAGTCTTGAGGAGCTGAATTGCCTACTCCTGCTCCTGGTTCTTATGTTCTAAAAGCAGATAGTAGTCCTACTGGAAGTAATTTGTGTCATGCAAGCTTTTAAATGAATTGAAAGCACTTTCACGACAAAACAACACAAAGTACTTCAGCACCAGCCAGACAACTTCCTAAAGATGACTCAAAGCCAAACATAGGAAATCCATTCAGTGGCCATTAGGTTTGGGCATAGGCAACTCTTTTGTCAGTTGGTGTCCAGCACACTTCCTGTCAGAGGTGTAGTCATACGTCTCATAACCCATTTATACTCCTCACTGCACTGCTCCTAAAAGCTGCTATTACACGATGCAATTAGCCCGCACTAACTCTGCATTTTGACCTACAACCTAAGGCAAGATCATTTCTTCTGACAGACATCTATTTCCCTTGGGCAACAATTTGCTGGCTGAGAGACTCTCAGCTATCCTGTGCCTTTACTTTATAAAAACCCTACCTCACTGTCAAGAAAGACATTGCTGGTTCTCAACTTACCTACCAAAGGAGAGCAAACATATGGTGACAGGTATCATTCTAAACATGCAGCCAAGCTGACAAATCTTTTATTATTTAGTTTGTAGGAAAAATTGACTTCCAATTAGTATATTAGCCATCTTTTGTCTACAGCCTCATTTTTAACAGCCTGTGAGGCTGTCTATTATGTTTATGACTCAGCAGTTAAAAGTTTTGCTGTGGAAAAATAGTCAAACGCCCAGCATTGTGACAACTAGGGGTCCTACATTCCCAGGCTTTTTTATCACTTTAAACAGAATACTGTTGGCACCATTTGCTTGTTTAGAAGCATGACGCAATCAATATTTAATACATTGTAAAATTCTGCAAACAAACATCTCTTAAATTCTATAAATTAATGGACTAATTAGACTCATAGATGATGCCTGACTGTAAATGTAAATGTTTCTGCATTTTAGTGGTGCTGTTTAATTAGAAGTGTGAAAGTAAGTGAAATTTTAATTAAGTCTAATGATTCACAGTAATGAAAACAGATTCTATATTGTAAATGATGGGCAACAACATCAGGTGCATGAATTTTCCATTAAACACATAGCAAATTATGCATTGTGTTTAACATTTAACAATTAATTGGTTGCTAACTCAAGCAGCTCATATTTTATTTAGTTGCTTCTTCCACCAAAGTACTCAGAAGGTAGAATATTAAATTTTGCATGCAGTATATATATTAACCTTCCTATTCTGTGGTGTTTCGTTTTGATCCACTTCTGCAGTTTTATTATTTTCTGTGCTCTGTTCTGGTCATGCTTTTCTCTCTTGAACATATCTTCCATTTGCTCCATAACAGGTACACACATCTATTTGTCAGACCTCTGACCCTGATGCAGTGCATTACTGGAAAGAAGAATTGGTTGCATATCAGGTGGAGAGATTTGCGAAGTGGCAAATTTCAGGTTCAGGAAACTTCAAACTACTTTTGAGGCCTTGTGACAGACACATTTAAAGCCTCATTTTGCCTTCAGTTTCTATGGTGATATATGGTAATTGTTTCCCATTTTACAATTGCGGAGAGGCCTTCTTTCCTCTAGAGCTGTTCATCCGTATGGAAAGACACTAAATTGTTTTGGTGACCTGACATTTATGAATTGGTTTTTTAAAGATGTGTTGTACTTTTTGACTTTTGCTCGCAAAATGGATTTTTTAGTTATAATACATGGGTCAATCTGCGTTTTGATTTGTACCATGATGAAAGGTTCAATTGTGATTTTTATTTCTGGTGAACTCTCTTGTGATGCAGAAAGCCCATTGCTAGCCATTTGCCATGATAGTGGCATTCTTGCCTCAGAGCTAGAAGGTCAAGCCCCACTCCAGGACCATTAGCACAAAATCTATGCTGAATTCCAGGGTAGTGCTGAGGGAATACCAGAGATACCATCTTTTGGCAAGTAAATCAAAGTCCTGTCTTTCCTTTCAGATGGATTTAAGTGACCTCATGACACAATCTGAAGAAGATCAGCGAAACTCTTCCAGTGCCTTGATCCCTATTTATCACTCAAACATTGCAAATTCTGGCCATGTTACAAATTACAATGTTGACTATGATTTGAACATTTTACAACAAGATCTGTAGTCTCAGTGCATTCCTGCTATAACTTCAACCAGAATGAACAGAAAAGCCATAAATTAGGCTGGAACTCCATGTTTCCAGATCCGGGATTTAAGAATGCATACTTGGCCTATCTAAAGGAAGCTTATGCTTGTATTAAACTAATTTAACACTTCCAAGTTGCCAAAGCTTCATCCTTCATTTTCCCTAATGACTGTTAACTTATATTAGGTTTTCAGCTATGTAACACCTAATCTTGTTCTTGTCTCAATATCTGAAAAAAAACTTTTAGAATGCAAGAAAGGCATCTAAGCTTCTAATATAATAGGCAACAATGGGCACATTTCACATAGGGGTATAAACCCACAGGATTCATATCAACATGTATTAAACCAATAGCAGAAGCAAGTACCTACTTCAAGGTTACCTACATCTCAAAGTGGGGATGGTCTGAATGCTACTGGTGTGCGGGATTGAGTACAACCAGAATATCCAAGTCCTTCTGCTGTCTAATCAGCTGTCTTGGAAGGAATTATTGGAGGCTGCCACTCAATAGATATATTTCTGAAAATAAATGATGTATCTGAATGGGAAGCTAGGAAAAACTGAAGAGCTCATCAGCAGCCTGGAACTCGAATTGGCCTATTTCCAATCATCTCCCTTTTCAGAATTTACTCAAGTGCAACCACCAGCAGGTTACCCATAGCTGTGTAGCAAGCATCTGTAGCACATCGGCCTAATTTAAAAAGGGCTTAAGGCCTGATAGTATGAATGTACCTTTAGCCTACCCAGTAGTGCAAGGATTGTTCACTTCAATTTAACTCTCAAGATCGTTGATTAAGCCTAAAAGCCCTTGCAGAAGGACTCTATTTTTGGTACCAGTATCCAGGATTTTTAATACATTTGAATCAATATTTCAATGCATGAGCTCTAGAATATGAACTGATCAATAAGTATTTTGGAAGAGCAATTCCTTTCAAAGTGAAGCAAAATTGCTTCAAAATTGAAGAATCCCAGCAATTATAATGGATGGGAGGACTTATGATTGGCAAGATCATTGCTTTCTTCTATTTCTCAATACTGTGATCATAGGCTGTTCATTGCCCTGTCCAAGTGTAATGTCAATATCTTTAATACTGAACAATCATTAAGTTCACATAAACAGTATTGTATTTTAATTGCCGTTTGCATTGTGAGAAATAACATCTCCATGATCGTAATAATTTAATCTGCAATAAAGTATTCCCTTCCTAAAAGGTAACGGGGCAATGATTGTGAAACAGGAAAATAAAAGGAATCCTTTGTTTGATGCTGCAGACTTGGTATTTTTGGTGTTCTACCCTTTTCAAAGGCTGGTTAAAACTCACATCTATTTTGGTTGAATTGCAGCTTGGTATAGCTCCTTCACTGACCAAGATTTCTAAAAACTGCAAAGGGTCATAAATGAAGTCCAATCCATTACACAAACCAGCCGGCCATCCATTGACTCTGTCTACACTTCTCGCTGCCTCAGAAAAGTAGCCAGCATAATAAAGGACCCCAAGCACCCTGGACATTCTCTCTTCCACCTTAGTCTGTTGGGAAAAGATACAAAAGTCTGAGGCTACATACCAATTGACTCAAGGACAACTTCTTCCCTGCTGCCATCAGACATTTAAATGGACCTACCTTATATTAAGTTGATCTTTCTCTACACTTTGCTATGAGTATAACAATATATTCTGCACCTCCCCTTTCCTTTTTCATTTTGTACTCAACAGTATGTTTTGTCTGTATAGCGCATAAAGATAACAATACTTTTCACTGTATATCATACACGTGACAATAATAAATCAAATCAAAACTGTATTATACAACACATGATTTTTCAGGCTCTAACTAGCCTCCTAATATTTTCAAATGAAGGCAGATTAGTTCAGTTGATTTGACAGCTAGCTTGTGGATAACAATAGTGTCAGAAACATGAGGTTTGATCCTCCTTCTGACTGAAGAAGGTTGAAGGCCTACCTTCCTGTCCTATCCATAGTGAAAATCACAGCACTTTGCTGTGGTCCAGCAACTAATCACCAAAGAGCCTCCAAAATGGTGGATGGTGAGTATGCACACATTTCCAGCTGAATAATTTAACAATTAGAGCAAATGTTGGGAACGAACTCATTTATTTAAATTTGGCTCTGTCCCTCTTGCTGACCTGACTTTGATTTTCAAATGACTTAGCACTTCACTTATCATGTGCTGAACTTGCACAGTGCAACATGGCCTTCAGCAGCAGGTAGGTCCTCTCACTTATTTGAGTGTAGATGAAAGAGTGCTTCACTTAACCCCACTTTAATAGAATACAGGTCACTGTCAGCTATTCCTGCCCTTACTCTTGCTCATTGCTAGGTTGCTGATTGCTTGCCCTCCTGAGGCCTAATTTCAGCTCATCACAAGACCCACCATAGACAATCATACTTTCAACTGCCCAGCTTTAAAGGCCCTATTTTACCATTTTGATTCTAAGTGCTGATCGGAGTTGGAGCTGGGAGTATTTCAGATCTGATTTTTACAGCCATTCTCAGGCGTCTCTTTACACACACTGCCTGCAAAGTATCAGTGATTGCGAATCATGTTGCAGAAGCCTGTGGGTGGGGCTGAAAGGTCAGCACCTCCAACTGCACATGTGCAGAAGAAAAGATGATAGAATGATGCTCCCCTGCCACATTCCTCCTGTGCTGGACAATGCCTCCCCCTGCCCACTTATAGACATTGCCCCCACGCTCCACAACATTCCTGACCCTTTATCCCCCTACCTCCTCTGCCACCCAGACCAATCGCAGGCCTCTCCCCTCCTTCCCGCTACCAATCTTAGGCAGAGTGGCAGTGTGCCCATCTTCCTCCCCACTTCCCCCTCTACTGATCTTAGGCAGAGCGGCAGTGGGCCTATCTCCCCCCTCCCCTCAACTGATCTCAGGTAGAGTGGCAACAGACCCACCTTTCCCCCCACTGATCTTAGGCAGAGAGAAGCGGAGCCGCCTTTCTCTCCACTGGCAGAAAGTGGCAATGGACTGTACCCCCTCTTCCCCCACCATGATCTCAAGCGGAGAGGCATCAGATTCTAAGCACCTACTCCTCACTAACTGGAGCACTTGAATCAGACTTTTATGTGGCATGTCTATTTTGTGCCAATTCTGGATGGGTGAACGCGGTGTTAAAGGGGGAAGTGCTGATAAAGTTGGGCATGCAGTCCACTAAGTCAATTTAAGTACATGCAAATGCATTTAAAGGCCATTGTGCCCATTTTGGGCGTGTTCTTGATCGTGGCCATTTTTGTGGTAAAGGGGGAACCGGCACAGAGGAGGACACGGATCGTGCTACTCGCCTCACATCTGACTTTACCAAGTTTTTGCACTTGAAAATGGGCACAATACAATGGTAAAATTGGGCTCTATGGCACTGAGATTCCATCTCAAAATCTGTTTCTCTACATCTCTCTTCACCTGTAAGATGCTCCATAAAATCTACCTATTTGAGTAAATTTTTGGTTATGTATCTCAATGTCTCCTTTTTTGCCTTGGTGCCAACCTTCACTTGTTTGCACACCTTTGGATGTTTTCCCATATTAAAGGTGCTATATGAGTTCATGTTATTGTCATGGTTGCTGATAGTGCACACAACATTGATGGATTTCTCCCTTGCCTGAATGACATCAACATTTTATAAAGTTTGAACAGAAATTTATGGTTTTGCCATTTAAATCTGCAAGGTCTCAGAAATATTCTAATTATTCATCAACACCCAGAATGCTAGGACTAGAAATTTATTGGTGCTGCATCCTTTGTACAGGCATAACATGGGGTTCTGAGTAGTCAAAATGGCGAATACATGCTTCCTGTATGGAAAGTGCATTGTCTGCCATTTTACCAGAGGTCATTCTTGTTGCCATTCTATTCCTCCCAACATCCCCTCATGGTCATACCTACCTAACTTTGACCAGTGTAGGAGCTGGGAGCCTACACCTGAACTCAGCTTTGGGCTCTTTGCATGTGCTAATAAGTTTAAGTTTATTTATTAGTGTCACAAGAAGGCTTACATTAGCACTACAATTAAGTTACTATAAAAACCTCCTAGTCACCACCCTCTGGCCCCTGTTTGGAAGGAGAACTTAGCATGGTCAATGCATCTGACCAGCTTATCTTTCAGACTGTGGGAGGAAACTGGGGCACCTGGAGGAAACTCACACAGACATGGGGAGAATGTGCAGAGTCCACACACAGATAGTGGCCAAGCTGGGAATCTGAACCCCGATCTCTGGCACTGTGAAGCTGGGATGGCTAATACTTATTTTAGAATCCTTTTTGAGGTTAGCATGTGAATTGAATGAATTTGGTATGTCTGCGGCCCCACAATACATACCATTTATGGCACCTGGTCACCTCCTGTATTGATCACCTTTTCTCCCAATGCAGCAACTTGATTGACACTGCTTCACAAGTGAGCTGCTGCTGATTTCACAGAAAATTTAGTGGATTGACAGTCTAATTTAAATGCATTCCAAATGCAGTCCAATTGTGAATGGATCCTATACATCCTGTCACATATGTTGTCGGATTGGGCCATTGGGACAGATAGTACTGAGGAAGCAGGGAGGCTGCAGAAGGACTTGGACAGGTTAGGAGAGTAGGCAAAGAAATGACAGATGGAATATCATAGTGAAAAAATATAAGGTCATTTTGGAAGGATGAACAGAGGCATCGATTATTTTCTAAATGAGGAAATGCTTAGGAAATCAGAAACACAAAGTGACTTGGGAGTCCTTGTTCAAGATTCTCTTAAGATTAACGTGCAGGTTTAGTTAGCAGTTGGGAAGGCAAATGCAATGTTAACACTCATGTCCGGTGGGTTAGAATACAAGAACAGGGTGTGCTTTTGAGGTTACAAAAAAGTCTGGTCAGACCCCATTTGGAGTATTGTGAGCAGTTTTGGGTCCTGTATTGAAGGAAGGATGTACTGGCCTTGGAAAAGGTCCAGAGGAGGTTCACAAGAATAATCCCTGGAATGAAGAGTTTATTGTACGAATAACGGTTGAGGACTCTAGGTCTGTACTTGTTGAAATTCAGAAGGAGAAGGGGGGATCTTTTGAAACTTATAGGATTCTGCAAAGTCTGGGTAGAATGGACATAGAGAGGATGCTTCCACTAGCAGGAAAATCTAGAACCAGAGGGCACAACCTCAGAGGCCACCCACTCAAAGTTTTTCTTTTACTTTTCCATATCACATCCTGTCACCTATCCTTCTTAATAAAGAAATCTGAGTGAAGAAAATAATGATAAGTTTGAGTTGCCTGCAAAATGAAAAAGGAAATAAAAGACTGAGAGAGGTGGTGAATTCCAGCAATGTGCCTGAGAAGGGCAGAAATAATGAATCCTAATCTCAGGGAGGCTGTAAGGTGAAGAAATTCATCACTTCTTTATTGGTTTATTCATGGTAGAAATTTTGCCATGTAATATTCGTCATGAGCTTATTATCGGCTTCACGTCAAATTCCTGAGTCTTAAATTTTAAAGACATTTTATCTATTTAAAATGACAGCATAGTAATTTGGTTAAAATAGCACAGCAACTAATTTGATACAAGTCTAGCTCATAAAAATAGTCCAAAGAGGAATGACTGGAATAATGATTGAGTGGTGCAAGAGACCTTCCCAGCCTTTCCCTTTCTTGATCAACCTGTCCTGTCGCAGGTAGCTTATAGAATTGGTTAGATTCATGTATATTTACAGCATGGAAGGAGGTCATTCAGTCCATCATGTCAACAAAGATCTGACTGCAGTCATCTTATTTTTCAGAGTTTGGCCCATTGTCTGGGAGGTTACAGCATGATGTAATATGAATATCTAAATATTTCATAATGTTATGAGAGTTCCTGCCTAGCCATTCATTCAGGCAGTGAGTTCCACTCACTACCACCTACTGAATGATAACATTTCTCCTTAACCCACCTCTCAGCCTTCTACTGATGAACTTAAATTTATATCCATTGATTATTGATACATCAACTAATAGAAAAGTGCCTTCCAACCCACTCCATCTTTGCCCCTTATAATCTTACACACCTTTACCAGATCCCCTCTCAACCTCCACAAGGACAACAGCCCCAGCCTTTCTAATCTTTCCTTACAACTCGGACCCTCCAGTCCAGGCAGCATCCGGGTAAATGTCCTCTTCCCCCTCTCCAGTGCAATCACATCCTTCCTACAATGCCGTGACCAGAACTGCCAGTACTGCAGTTGCAACCTAACCAGCTTTTTATACAGTTCCAGTGTGACCTCCTCGCTCTTGCACTCTATGCCTCAAGGTAGATATCATATATGTCTTCTTAGCCACGTTATTGACCTGCCTGCCACCTTCACAGATCTGTGAATATGAACTCCAAGGTCCCACTAATCTCCAGTACTTTTCAGAGTCTTACCATTAATAGCATAATTATTTGCCTTTGGAACCGTCCCCTCATAATTTTCCAATTGGAATTCCCAATGGTCTGTTCCACCAAAGTGGGAATTGCAACATAGAACATAGAACATTACAGCACAGAACAGGCCCTTCGGCCTTCGATGTTGTACCGACCAATTATGAAAAAAGCAATGACCCTCCAAACTAAACCATTCCCTTCTCTTCCATAAACTTATCAACTAACCTCTTAAACGCCACCAAACTTGGCGCACCTACAACTGCCGCAGGCAGGGCATTCTACTCCCTAACCACCCTCTGGGTAAAGAACATACCTCTGATATCCGTCCTATAACTATCACCCCTTAATTTAAAGCTGTGTCCCCTCGTGCTAGCTTTCTCCATCCTAGGAAAAAGGCTATCACTGTCCACCCTATCTAAACCTCTAATCATCTTATATGTTTCGATAAGGTCCCCTCTTAGCCGCCTCCTTTCTAACGAAAACAACCTCAAATCCTCAGCCTCTCTTCATAAGACCTGCCCTCCATACCAGGCAACATCCTGGTAAACCTCCTCTGTACCCTCTCCAATGCCTCCACATCTTTCTTATAATGTGGGGTGAACCTCGTTACATTTGGTGTCTGCTGCACTCTGTGGTCTCCACACAGATACGATCGACCATGTCCTCAGGGAGTGCCCTTTGTCCCTGACATGCCAATCCTGTAAATGTCTGGGGTCTGAGAGAGGTTAAGGATGTAGCTATTGTGAACATCCCCTCAGAACCTGGTACATATCTGGAGGTTGCATTTTGTGTGGTTGCAGACAGATTGCGGTTGATAAACTGTACTCCTTAATAACATGAGGATCAGATAGTCACATGATCACAATCAATAACTCACTACATTTGTGGAAAGTCTGCTATCTGGGTGAATCCCACATGGCTCCTGCATCCTGGCAGCCTGGTCCTGGTCAAAATGGATATATTTTTGATCCCTTGCAAAGAGTATGTCCATCACCTTCTTGATGTACTTATAAGTGGAGGCTTGTGAGATGCTGCAAAGGTCATCATGAAGCTGTGAAAGCAGCCAGGTGTGTAAAAGCTGAGAATTCTGTGACTTTCAAAGTCACAGATAGTGGATGTCCTTCAGGTCCATGTGGCACCAACTTCTTCAGAAGTTTACTTAGATGAGCCACCATGTTCTTGGACAGGCAACGTCATCATCAACTGGTTCTCATTCATTTCTAGGAAGTTAGATCCATATGTAAACCCTGGGACGTAGAAGGCGCCTCCAAGTAGCTGTTCTCTGGAGACCTTTCTGTGGGCAGCAGGGTTTTGCTTCTGTCTCTGGAAAATTGGATGCCTCTCTTGTCATCCTCTCTTCTCCCAAAGTGCTGGAGGAATGACAGCCAATTCCACAGGTTCTTTCTTGTTTTTTGCGCTACTCACTGCAAGGCGAGAAATTGAGGATTTGTCTTCATGGGTTGACCCTTTGCCCACCCGTCCCCAGGAGCAGCATCCTGATTGTCACCCATCACATGGAGGACCTTTTCCTTATGGTTTCCCAGAATGGACAGGATTTCATACCACCTTTTTCTCACTCAACCTGGGGGTTTCCAACATTGAAAACCCTCCTATCTCCTGAGGTCTCAAATAGGGCATGAGTCATTCTAAGACCCTGTGCATTACTCTGTCAAAAAGGGGAGTGGGAGAGCCCTATAAGGAAGCCACAGAACCTACACCTGGTGGATCATGGATTTCCAATCAGCCTTTATGCGCTCTGAGGGTGTTATTTCCTGCCCTCACAAGGACTGATGCAGGGACACCATGGCACTCACAAAATAGAGAGATCGGTCTGCAAAGGGTTAACTGCTAATTGGTGATCAGTGGCACTCTCAGACATCTATTGATGGGCATAACTGCTTAGCTGTCAGACTGAAGGAATGTTACTGGTCAAAGGGATCACTGATCTGATACGCAAAAATCTTCCTTTAGCTGGACATTCTCAGTCATTAATTCATAGGCAAAACCTACTACTTCCTGCGGCCCCACCTTAGTGGATCCTTCAGGCCATGTCCACTGGATACCCAACAAACCCACTAGACCAGGATTCCTTTTCTGGTGGCATTACTCATCAAGGAGGCACAGGCCCAGCAGCTGAAGACTGCAGTTGCAGGAAGGGAGGGATTTACACTATTTCCCCCTCCCACTGCCTACCTATGACCATCCCCTCACGCCCCAGTTCTCCCCTTCAGAATGAAGTAGCCTAGCAGCTCAATATTCCCAAGCTCTCCAACTGCACCCCTACCAAATGCCCCTGCCCAGGTTATCTTGCCAGTTGCCCCCTTGCTCTGCCTCTGAACAGCTTCCTTTATGTTTGCACACATAGCTAAACATCATGAGCTCCCCCTACTTCCCAACCCCGCCCAGCCCTCCATAAACCATTTCATGGTTAGCTGACTGTCCCTTCCCATAAACTCAAGGCTCAATGCTTACAGGAGCAGCACCCCCACAGCAGTGCCTGCTCAAGGCAGAATCCCCCCAGAGCACCCAGCAGTAATGTCTGCTCAAGGCAGAACCTACCTTGGACCACCAGCCCCATAGCTGGTTCTTCTTATCCTTTCCAGTGCCCTCTGATGATGCGCTAGCCAATGACGACCTATGTTGACCTCTGAACTCCCCTCAGAGGCAAAAAAGCCAGTTTGCCATTTTTAAATAGATTTCGTAAAAAGCATCAACGTGACTTCAAGCCATAGTGGGCAGACTTTCCAAGGAGAGGGAGGGTTGCTGCAGAGAGGGTTGCTGCAGGGAAACCTGCTACTGAGATTAAAATGAGTGCAAATGCTGTTCCTGACATTGTGAGGACAACCCTGCTGGATAAATCCTATTTTTAAGCTCCCACAAAATGTTGTCCCCTTTTTGCCAGTTACGCCCACAGTCAGTCAGTCAGGGTTAAAATCACATCCTCCCCCTATCCCTCAGCTTTCACCTATTTTTGGAGTAGGAGGCTGAAGTTGTGAATACCTGACACATTGTCTGTGACTTGGCGCTCACTGTGAATGAACAAATAGCTGTTTCAAAGGGCTTTTCTTTCTGAATAATAAGAAATGGATTCAGCAGCAATACAGATTCAAATAGAACAAAAAAAAATTACTGCAGCAATGAAGCAAGTCCATTGAAATAAAGTACAAGAATATTTCCAGTATTTTAAATATATTCATATATATAAGTATATATAATTTAGAAACTATACATATATATACATATATACATATCACTTTCACATTGACAGGCAGAGATGCAGGCAGTTTTTTAATATTATTTTGTTAGAACATAGCTCCAAGACAATTTTCAACCCTGGAGAACAGTGTTAACCTCCAATAAAGGCCAACAAGCTACATACAAGAAACTGAACAGATGGCAGCATGGTTGCTTATTCTCAAGCACAAGATTACTAATCAGTGTCGAAAGGACTTAACATGCTTCCTGTCACGTTCTTTAATAAAATAATTTCTGAGCACTTTATCCTTCAAATTCTGACTCTCTTAAACTGGACATGCAAAGGAACTGCTTCAGCCTGCCTTGTGCTTTAACATTTACAAGATTCACACAGAAAAGAAATAAGGCATTAGCTTTTAGTATTTTCTTGGAAACATAGATTGGGAAATTCCATGGAACTACTCCTGAACCATTACCATCACCAGCTGGTAATATGAATTTGAAACCATGTTAATGGCCACACACACTGTGAAATAACACCAGTTCAAGCTGAAACGGCTCCAGCGAACCTATACCCAGCACTGCATTAGACACAGGAAGACTTTCATCAGAGTGTTTCTAGACACCAGGGATATAACACTGACACCACTAGATCACCAATCTTAATATCTTACCCAATTTTCAAAAATTGGGATAGATTTTAATGGGCAGGATGTACAATAGGTACATCTGGTGAGATGTGCATCAATTGGGTGTCTAAATATTGTAGGTAATGGACAAGGAATAAAGCTAATGGGCAATCATATTCCACCACAGGAATTGAAATTTCTGTCCACTGTCTGTGGGGTTACAAGAATAGGGCCTCGATGGGCCGAATAGCCTCCTTCTGCGCTGTAGGGATTCTATGATCTATGATCTATTCTATGATCTATAATTTCTCTGGAGAGCCATGCTCTCTTGAATCCAAAAAAATTGAAGCTGGCATTTATCTCAGGGACACTTCTTGACAATTATCAGTGAATAAAATATATTGGGGCTTGCTTGCTTCCTTTTGGTCTCCTGCCATCTAAATTTTAATACAGTCTCAATTAATTTTCTGAATCATCAAATTCTCTGTCACTATAGATATAGAGGGCAGAATCTTCCTGTTGTATGTGTAGTGTCTGTCTCTTCAAGACAATACAGCAGAAGTGGCTCACCAGATTTGAGAGACTAATAGAAACTGAGAGTGAGTAATCACCCTAGAAGTGGAGTCTTCTCTCAGGCAGAGTCATTGAGCAGTCATGTAGTAAGTATGTAAAGTTTGGAGCTGCTGCTTCCGGTAGCCAAGTGCTACAAACTCTTGCACCAAATTTCTCCTATCAATAAATACCCTTCATTCCTAACAAAGAGTGAACTCTCTTGACAACGCTAGAATGCCACAACATAACACTTCAGGTCCCGCCTGCAGGATAACTTCATTTGGTGTGATTTGGTGTGAGGACAAGTATCAATTTCCCAATGGCATGGATAAACTTCAGGAATTATGTTCTCAGGACTTTAAAGGTAAGTTAACTCTTCCTGACGAACATGCAAATCATACTTGCTATTTAAAAGACCGGAATAAATATCCCCTTCCAAATTAAAGTCACTGCCAGCGAGGAATTAGAACATTCACGTATTTAATTGCACATAAGGGGCATGCACCTGATGAGGTAGACTTTACCAATGATTAATGGTAAGTTGCTACTCTTTGGGGAATATCTTTTTGGGAACCATCTATAAATGCCAACCCGTGCTTAAGAACAAGGTGTGTGGAAGATGACCAAGGAAGGAGGAAGGCTTAGTGGGCGAAAGTGGATGGATCGGACAGGCTGTCTAGGTGCCTCTTAAATATGGCACTCTGACCATTGACCACATGAGGTAACGGTGTGGAGCACTGGCAATCTCCTTCTAGATGCTTACTTAATGAGATGATCGTACATGGTCGACTGCCTCGCAACATACCCCCCCTCCCTAACCCCACAGTGAAAGTCACCCCTACTTTCCACGCCAAATGAATTTAGACTCCACAATGGGAGTTCTGACCAGAATATTGAACTTGCTGCAGTTTTCATACTGTCCCCAAGCATCAACTTGTTGATATAATATAAAATGAATATTAAAATCTCAACAAATCTCGAGTTCATGCATAAATTTAAATTGCTCTAATGATTACAATAATGCTTCCTGAGTTTCCAAAATATATAATTCCAATAATGAAACTTACAGATCAAGATTGTCTCAAGCTGCTTAGAATCTATACAATCCTACTATGCAGAAGGAGGCTATTCAGTCCATTGACCCTGCAATCACTCCCAGTCTCTATCCCCATAACCCCTTGTATTTACCTTAACTAGTCCCACTGACATTAAGGGGCAATTTAGCATGGCTAATCAACCTAACCCGCTCATCTTTGGATTGTGGAAGGAAACCAGAGCACCCGAGGGAAACCCATGCAGACACAGAGAGAATGTGCAAACTCCACATAAACAATGACCCAAGCTGGGAACCAAATGTGGGTTCCTGGTGCTGTGAGATAGCAGTGCTAACCATGGTGCCACCGTGCCACTTGAGAAGATTCCAATTCTTTTCATGCTTTCCATTGTAATTCTTCAGAGAGAGTCTGTAAGTCTGCACAGAGATGAAGTGTGGGCTAGTGAGCAATTATAGTGCAAAGTAGGGCTGACACAGAGAAATTGGAGTATCCATTTCATGTCTAAATTCTGCCCAGTGTAAAAAGACTTCAACATAGAACAACACACATGTAGTGGTGGCTTGTCAAAAATAGGTTCCTACAAAAATAATACACAATTGATAAACATACTTACTTGCTCTCAATATCCACAATGTAACGAGTGCATTTGTTCAGAATGTCTTCCAGGTAGCTTGGAATCATTCTTGTTGCTGTGGAGGTCTATCTTCTGATGAATGGCCTTTGATAATGTGTGCTTTAAAAGCTCTTTTTCTTTAAAAGTGTTGGATTCAATTTAATATCGAGCTTCCCTTTATCAGATAAAATTTCTACATTATCCTGCCCCCCTGAAGGAATTTAATGTTTGTTCAAGACTGAAATAGTGTATTTTATCCATAGATGTAGAAGGAGTAAAGAGGAATTCAATCGTTTTCTCTGGAGATATGTAAGCAATTCAAAAATCACAACCAGCTGCTCGAGGTTCCTCAGAGTTCAAATGTGCCTAAGCAACTGGTTCAGCAGTGATAACTCATTTTGAATTTAAAGTTTTAAGTTAAAATAAAAGAATTGGCATATTGTCATCCTCCAGGTTTGGATTTTGCTTTATTCATTCAAGGCATATAGGTATCACTGGCTAAGTCAACCTGACTCATTCCTTATTGCCTTTGAGAAGCTGATGGTAAGTTGCCTTCTTGAACCATTGCATTCCACGTGGTGTAGGTACACCCACAGTGCTGTTAGGGAGGAAGTTCCAGTATTATGATCTATTAACAGTGAAGGAACAATAAGAAAGTTTCAAGTCAGGATGGTGAGTGGCTTGAGGGTCATCTTTCAAGTGGTAGTATTCCCACATGTCTACCACTCTTGTCCTTCTAGGTGACAGTGGTCATGAGTTTGGCAGATGCTAACTAAAGAGCTTTGGTGAGTTCTGAAGTGCATCTTGTAGATGGTCCATATTACTGCTAATGTGTGTCTGTGATGTGAAGGCAGTGAATGCTTATGAATGGCGTGTCAATAAAGTGGACTGCTTTGTCCTGTGCTGTCAGAGTTGCACTCATGCAGACAAATGACATTTTCATTACAGGTGGTGGAGAAATTCTGGGGAGTCAGGAGATGAGTTACTCACTGTAGAATTCCTCGCCTCTGACCCTCTCTTTCATAAAAATCCATAAAAGAAGGTCATTCGGCCCATCGAGTGTACACCGACTCACTGACAAAGCATCCCATCCAGGCACTATCACTGGTAACCCCATGTATTTACTGCTCTAATCCCCCTAGCCTACACATCTTTAGACACAAAGGGATAATTTAGCATGACCAATCCGCCTACTCTGCATACCTTTGCACTGTGAGAGGAAGCGGGAACATCTGGAGGAGACCCACAGTCAAGGGGGAGAATATGCAAACACCATATGGATAGTCACCAATATCAGAATTAAACCCAAGTCCTAGGCATTCATAGGCAGCAGTTCTAACCACTGTGCCACTGTGCTTTTGCATCCACAGTTTATATGACTAGTTTAGTTCAGTTTATGGTCAATGGTATCCCCAGGATGTTGATAGTGGGGGATTCAGTGATTGTAATACCATTGAATGTCAGGGGCTGACTGTTAGCAGCTCTCATTGGAAATGGTCATTGTTTGGCATTTGTGTGGCATGAACATAATTTGCCACTTGTCAGCTCAAGCCTGGATATTCCCGAGGCCTTGCTGTATTTGATCTGCTTATATGTTAAGTAATTGTCCATGGAGAGATATTGAGTAAGCTCCATTTGAAGTGTGCAGTCCTCGCAAATTGATTTCTTTGCTCTGTTTCAATGTTGAAGAGTAAAAGAGGAAATTTCTCTCAAAAATATCTAAGTGATGACTGTCAGGAGTAAGATTCGTAGGCAGCAGACAAAATACAGAAATATGTTTGACTTTCCTGGAAAATATTGAAGCACTTTGATTTTTCAATAAAGCTGTGTTGTTCTCCTTCATCAACTGTGTAAAGGTAATATATATTACACAATAATAATTAAATTAGTATCTCCAGGTTTCAATCAACTGGGAGCAATTGGGATTTTTGTTTCTTTAGCACATAATTCTAAATCAATATTTACTTCTTGCAAGAATGCAAGCATTAATTTATAAAACTTATTGAAAGTTCTTGTCTATTACAAATGAAATGAGGGTTGTCAGGTGCAAAGTTAATGTTTGTTTTACTGAATTGGACACAATGCGCACCATAAAATTTATCTCCTCACCACCACCGCTCAACCCCGCAACTTGTAAAATAAATTCAATCCAGAGTGGTTCTGTTTATATAAAAGTAATAGTAAAGAAATTCAGAAGTTAGAAGTAATCATTTAAAAAAACTATTTGTTGTAAATTTGCAAACTTCTCTTTCCACAATGTCATATTCGTGACAAGAAATTTATTGAGTTTTGACCAAAAACATATCTAAGCTACAAAGTAGTACAACCAGAATATATTGCCCTAATTCATTTTCCCTAATAAATGAGTTTATAAAGCAATGTAAACAAAGATGGTAAATCAGGAAGCATAGTGGACGACATGGCCCTGTCTACGTTAATGAGGCTGAAGTAGAAATGGTTGAGAGCTTCAGATTTTTAAGTGTTCAGGTCACCAACAACTTGTCCTGCTCTCCCCATGCTGATACCATAGTTAAGAGAACCCATCAACGCCTTTACTTTAAGGAGACTAAGGAAATTTGGCATGTCCACTGCAACTCTCCCCAACTTTTACAGAAACACCATAGAAAGCATTCTTTCTGTTAAATCACAGCTTGGTATGGCTCCTCTATCCAAGACCGTAATAAACTACATAGGGTCGTGAATGTAGCTCAATCCATTAGTTAACTCCCAACCTCCTATGACTCTGTCTATATTTCCTGCTGACTTGGAAAAACAACCAGCATAATTAAGGACCCCATACATCCCGAAAATGCCCTCTTCCATGAGGAAAAAGATAGAAAACTCTGAGGTCATGTACCAGCCAACTCAAGAACAGCTTCATCCTTGCTGTTGTCAGACTTTTGAATGAATCTATTTCGTATTAAATTAATCTTTCTCTACCATTCTAACTATGACTGTAACACTACATTCCCAATCATCTCCTTTCCTTATCTATGTATGGTATACTTTGCCTGTATAGCGTACAACTAACATACTTTTCACTGTACACTAATACATATGACAATAATAAATCAAATGAAAAAGAGGGATTTTCCAGTTGTGCTAGCTACAGGAAGGAAAATCCCCATTCAAGATCAAAGGACAATTCTCCATTTCAGGCATTGATTTCCATTGCGGACGGGACTGGAAAATTTACCCCAAAGAGTTTAATTAATTATTTGAAGACTTAACTGTTATCAAAAGTGAGAGAGACTACAGCGTTCTCAAGCAATAATTAATAATGGAAATTATGGAATGACCTGGAATTGGGCAATTTTCTCTAATTCTGATTTTGCGAAAATTCTCAAACCGTTAATCGGCACATATTTAATTTATTTTGACATCAAGTCTGAGACTAGGGTCCTGAACTTGAGGAAGATTAACTGGGATAGTACGAGGCATGCATTGGCTAGGATAAGCTGGCAAAGGATGCTTAAGAGTTTGATAGTGGATCAGCAATTGTAAGTATTTAAAGAATACATGGATGAACTTCAATAACTATACATTCCTGTCTGATGTAAAGGTGAAATGGAGAAGTGGTTCAACCATGGATATAAAAGGAAATCAGGGGTAGTGTTAAAGCCAAAAAGGAGGCATACAAATTGGCCAGAAAAAGCAGCAAACTCGAGGACTGAGAGAAAGTTAGAATTCAGCAGAGGAAGACAATGGATTTAATTTGGAAGGGGCAAATAGAATACAAGGTCTGTTTTCACTAACGAGAACACAAATAACCTTCCAGAAATGCTACAGACAGAGGGTCTAGCATGAAGGAGGAACTGAAGGAAATCCTTATTAGTCAGAAAATTGAATTGGGAAAATTGCTGGAATTAAAATGAATGATTTTAAGAGACTATGGCTGGAATTTTACTGCCTCGCCCACCATGGCAATTAGAGCAGGCGAGGGACAGACCCACGTAAAGGCTCATTAACCTCGGATGGGATTTTATGGTTTCGGGACGAGTGAAGCCATAAAATCTCCCCCACCCCCTGAAAGTAAATATACACTGAAGGAAGTGATACCATGTTTCACATGCCCAGAGTTGTGGGTATAGACTGACTGAGTAAGAGGTGTACAATCATGTTCCTGGTACTTCTGGAGTGCATATATGATCTGGTTCAAATTATAATGAAGAAGCAATTCTATATATTGTTTGTATTACTCTGAGTCCCGTATCAGTCACACAGTAAAAAATACAGATCAGAACATGGTGGCAGCACTTGAGAATTTTTGCTGCATACCACTACAAAAGTGTGACAATGCTGGAGAAACTGTGCCATCTGGTTACTTTCTGAATTGGCTGACGATACGCCAGAAGTTCAGCAGTCCAGAAAACCCATCACAATCAGGCCTCTGGGAGATTGAAGAGGTTGGTAATACCAGAGCCACCTAGTAGCTGGATTGGAGTTCAAGGGGCAAACTGAACAGTCATGGGATCAGTGTGTTCTGGCAACAAGCCAGAAACTACATCACCATTATTGTCAGTGGATTCCCATGTGAACTCACTTTGCGGCTTGGAGCCTATTCTGAAAGTACAAGAATGATCCAGAATGCCATTAGAGGAATTGTGGTTCCAGAACACTTTAAAAAAAAGGAGTTTTAAATAAAATGAATGTTTAAAAAGAGTTTTAGAAATGCTGGAGCTTAAAAAAAACAGAGATTTTAAAATAAAACAACAGCTTGTGAAGAAGCAAGTTTAGTAAAAAAAAGACAAGGGTATGGAAACCTGGAAACCAGGAAAACCTGTGAAGAAGATTGGCACAGCAAGGAAATGGCACTTCAATACACAGTCATGAATTTGGAAAGCATCTTAAATAGTACAGAAGTTCAAATTCTTTCACCAACAGATGGAATATGTTCCATCTGGTTCAAGGAGTAAGTGGACCAGAGAAACAGACTGTAAAACTAAAGATCATACTGCACTGATCAAGTCAAAATTGAGGGATGAGGATCAGAAGGTCCCTTGCAAGATATGGGCATGAATCCTCCAACTTCGCCCACAGCTAGGATTCTTCAATTCCACTGCAGTGAATGGAGTTTTGGCTGAGTGTCAAATTCTCCATTCTCAGTGGCAGTGCTAGCAGGATGCATGACATTCCAGCCATGGATATCCCTGGAAATTCAACTTAGAGTAAAACTCCAAAGGTTGGAGATAATAATATAGCGACAATGACAAGATGAGTCACTCGGCCAGTTTGTTGCATGGTGTCAAAACAAAGCCCAGGAAAATGTCTTTTTTGATAATATTGGATTTTGCAATTAAGCATCGTGTCCGCTCAATACATAGCAATTAAAAAGACCACATAGAGAAGAAGAAAGGGTAGAGCATTGTCACATTACTTCACAATAAAAGAAAATGAGAAAACATTGTGGCTGGCTGTCATTAGTACAAGTGTTGGGGCAGTCAAAGATATGTCAAGACATGGCAGAAGATTAAGAAGACACACCAGTTTAGGGAAGAAGTGAAATGAGAAAAGGACCTGAATGAGAACTATGCTCAGATGCTGATTAAACAAGTTTTCCATTTGAAAATGGCCTTGTGCAACCTGACGTGTTCGCCATGATTGTGATTATATGGCTGCAAAAGAGAGGTAAATACTCACTTAAGGTTAAAATTGATCTAGAAGCAAATGGTAATATCTTATTTCTTTGTACATTGAAGGCCATGTATGTAGAGAAACGAGAGGCTATGGTAAGACCAACCATGGCTAGGCTGACTGCCTTCAATGGCTCACCAATCAAATGCACTGGAACAGTAAACTTGCAATGCTGCTATAGGAAATCAAAATGTGTGTGGCACAACTGTTTTGTATGTGGGCCAGCCATAACTGGACTTCTAGCATGCCGAGCTTTATTAATCATCACAACAGATTAAGTCAACACCATACTGCAAGGCACAGAAAGTAGCAACACGGAATGCATTCAATCAGCTAAATACCTGAAATTGCTTGGAACAGACAAGTTTATAGTTCATAGTTCATAAGATATAGGAGCAGAACTAGGCCATTTGGCCCATCCAGTTTGCTCTGTCATTTGATCATGTCTGATATGCTCCTCATCCCCATTTTCCTGCCTTCTCCCCATAATTCTTCAACCCATTATCAATTAAAAATCTGTCTAACTCCCTCTTAAATTTACTTTTTGTCCCAGCATCCACTGCACTTTGGAATAGCGAATTCCATAGATTCACAACCCTTTGGGAGGAGTAATTTCTCGTTAACTCCATTTTAAATTTGCTGCCCCTTATCCTAAGACCAGACCTTTCATCCTAGAATGTCCCACAAGTGGAAGATCTGCTCATGTCTACCTTATTTACACCTTTTGGATCCTGAACTTCCTAACTCACAGACCACAATCAGTAAAAATAGACAACAACACTTCCTCCACGATAATCCTCAACACCGGTGCCCCACAAGGCTGTGTTTTCAGTCCTTGAATCCTATGACTGTGCAGCCAAATTCCCCTCCAATTCAATTTCTAAGTTTGCTGACGACACCACTGTAGTGGGTCAGGTCTCAAACAATGCCAAGACAAAGTATAGGAATTACATAGAGAATCTGGTGAACTGGTGTGGCAACAATAATCTCTCAATGTCAGTAAAACAAATGAGATTGTCATCGAGTTCAGGAAACATAAAGGAGAACATGCGCTGTCTACATCAATGGGGATGAAGTAGAAAGGGTTGAGAGCTGCAAGTTTTTAGATGTCCAGATTACCAACAACCTGTCCTTGTCCCCTCATGTGAACACTATAATAAAGAAAGCTTGCCAACATCTCTACTTTCTCAGAAGACTAAAGAAATTTGGCATGTCAGCAATAACTCTCATCAACATTTACAGATACACCATAGAAAGCAGTCTTTCTGGTTATATCACACTTGGTATACTTCCTGCTGTGCCCAAGACCACAAGAAACTACAAAAGGTCATGAATGTAGCCCAATCCAGCGCGCAAATCAATGGCCCATCCATTAACTCTGTCTATAGTTCCCACTGCCTCAGCAAAGCAGCCAGCATAATTAAGGATCCCACATACCCCAGACATTCTCTCTTTCACCTTTTCCCTTTGGGAAAAAGTCTGAGGTCACGTACCAAATGACTCAAGAATAACTTCTTCCCTGGTGCTCTCAGACTTTTGAATTGACTTACCTTGCATTATGTTGATCTTTCTCTACATCCTAGCTGTAACTGTAATGCTACATTTTGCACTTTCTTGTTTCCTTCTCTATGAATGGTATGTTTTGTCTGTATAGCGTGCAAGAAACAATACTTTTCACTGCATATTAATACATGACAATAATAAATCAAATCAAATCAAATCAAATCAAATTAATTTGATCTCCCCTCACTCTTCTAAATTCCATAGAGTATAGGTCTAAACTGTTCAATCTGTTATCACACGACAAATCCTTCATTTCTGGAGTCAATCTAGTGAACTGCCTCTGAACTGTTTCCAACGCCATTACACCTTTCCTCAAATAAGAGGACCAAAACTATGCACAATATTCCAGGTACAACCTTACCAATGCCTTGCATTGTTGCAACAATAGTTCCCTACCTTTATATTCTATTCTTTTATTCCTTTGACACAATCGAAGCTACAGTGGAAACAGTGAAAATTGGAGAGAAAAAGAATCACTGACAGCTTACAGAGGCTGCCAAGAGGAATTTTCACTTGCAAATTGGAAAGTTGAATGTTGATTATAGACAAATACAGAAATGTCATTGCTGTATGTTTTCTGAGAATAAAGCTTAAGAAACCCACGTGTTGATCCACAAACAAATTTAAACAGTACAGCAGCAACTGCTCACTGGAATGGTTAAAGTGGAGAAAAAGGTGGAGGCAATCCTTTTGTATTTAACCGAGATAAAAGCAACAAACACATAAATTTGAACAGCAAGTTCAATTCTTAAAAGATAAGCATGACATGTAGATAAGAACTGCTCTGCCCAGCCTTCTTCCTATGATTTCCACAGGAACAGGCATACTTTTTCAAAGCAAGAGAAGGTGAAGATGTCACATGACAGGCAAGCAGGACCAGAATTGCAAGTAGGTCAGAAGGTCAGAGTTCTCAATCATTCATGATGACTCTGTAGAGGTTGCTAGGATGTGCCACCAGCCCAGTTATTTCAAGGTCAAGACATCAGACGAACCAAAGAGAATGATACAATGCATCGGATACTCCTATTGTGTCAAGGACAAGGTCAGAAGCAAGGTTCAAGGTTGAAAACTTGGAGGCGATATATACAGATGAGCAAAAATTCTGAAATGTTAGTGAATCAGAAGAGTGTTGAAAATGATCACAGTTCCAAGCAGAGGTATACACTCACAAGATTGGGTTGATTACATAGACCTTGTCTATGTTTTTGAGATTCTTGGTTTTGCGCAATGCCTTATTCCTGTATAGTTAGTCTGAATCACAACCACATTGTACATTCTACATTTGCTTTCTGTCTAATACAATGTGGAAAAAAATGGGGGTGTGTGGTATGCAATCACTTTAAGAGATTTTTTTTTTTTAATTCATTGAATGTGGACATCACTGACTAGGCTAACACCTATAGCCCATCCCTAAAAGCATTTCAGAGTCAACCACATTGCTATGGATCTGGAGTACATGTAGGCTAGATTGGGTAAGGAAGGCAGATTCCCTTCCCTAAATGACATTAGTGAACCAAATGGGTTTTTTACGACAATCAATAATGGCTTAATGGTCATCATTACACTTTTAATTTCAGAATTTTATTGAATTCAAGTTTCTTTATCTGCCATGGTGGAATTTGAGCCTAGGTTTCCAGAGCATTACCGTAGGTCTCTAGATTATAGTCCAGCGATAATCCTACTACACCACTGCCTCCCCGAAGAGATTACAAATGAAAAGTCACTGAAGAAAGTTATATCTTATGTAGAGTTGTGGGTGTAGGTCTTATGAGTAAGAGGTGTGTAAACATGCTCCTGTGTTGTGTTGTGTATATATGTTCCCAATTCAAGGTATAATAAGGAAATTACATATACGCCAGAATTCTACCGTCCCACTCGCAACGGGAATCAGAGTGGGCGAGGGACGGACAATGTAAATGTCCATTGACCTCGGGTGGGACTTTCCAATCTTGGGTCAAGCAAAGCCGTAAAATCCTGTCCATTGTTTCCATGTGGTTTGTATTCCTTTTTCATCAGTCACTCAATAAAAGTGCAAAATATATCACACACACAATAGAATGAGCCAAAAAAGGGGATCTTACATCAGAATCTGAGAGCACAATATTGCAGTAAATCTGGAGGAGTACAGAAAGTGGAGGGGTGAAATTAAAAGTGAAAACTAGGGAAGCAAAGAGCAGACTTTAAAAAAATCAGTAATTAAATGGAGGAAAAGTCAAACATGCTTTATAAGTTTATAAGTACATGAAAAGAGAATAACTCAAAAAAGAGTGGAGCCAACAAGAGGCCAAAATTATCATTGTGTGTGGAGGTGGATATCTTGGTCCTGTTCCTAATGAATGTAGTGCATCTGTTGCAAAAAAAGGCAGAGTAATGCAGACATTATGATTAAGGAGGTAGAATGTTAAATATTAAATGGGATAAAGATAATGAAAGAAGGAATATTCAGGGGGTTCAGCATCTTTGAATGTGGATCAAACACCAGGCCTGGGTGAAATGTGTCACAGGCTACTCAGAGAAACAAGGGAGGATAGAGTGGAGGCTCAGATCATTGGTATTCAATCCTCTCTGCTTGCTGTTCAAAAAGAAGTGTAGGCCAAATAAAGACAGGTCAGTCATTCTAACCTTAGGGGTTGGTAAACTGCTTGAGAAGTTCTGAGGGACAATATAAGTAATCACTTGAAAGGCATGGACTAATCAAGGACAGTCAGCATGGATTTTATAAGGATCCTTGTTCACCAGTTTAGGGAAAGCACAAAAACAGAAAATTGCTGGAAAATCTCAGTAGGTCTGACAGCATCTGTGGACAGAGAATAGAGCCAATGTTTCAAGTCTGATGACTCATCTGCTCTCCACATATGTGTTGGAGTTTTACCAGCTCACCCACCGAGGCTTGTAAGATCCCATCTGAGACGAATGAAGAATGCCATTCTGCGAGCCTTGCCTTCCCCGATTCTGAGGCAGGCATGCTGGTAAAATTCCGGCCATGTGCTCAGACTACTGAAATTTTCCAGTATTTTTTGTTTTAGAAGCCTTTATCTTAGGGAAAGCATAACATATTTATTTAGAGGTTAATCTACAAAGAGGCTTGAAGCCTTGTGATTGAGTACAGAAGTCCATTCTTAGCAGCTGATTCCCCATCCGGCTCCCCAATTGCTTCCTTGGATAATGAGACCCTTCCTTTTCAGACTGATCTTGAAAGGGCCAATCACCACCTCCCTCCCCCTCTAAGTCCCTTTATTTAAATGTCAATACTTAATTTAATCAGTCCAAGCTAATTAAACTTTCAGCACATGAATTTAGTCAAATATAAAACAAGTCAACAAGTCTTTCAAGATTTTCAAAACCTTGTGGAACAGCTTAACTCCTCTGTGTGAGATGCTTCGACAGGATTGCTATCAACCAAAATCGCAATGACAAGTGTCTCTAAAGGCAGAGGTAATTTACTTCTATTTGTTTCCATGGAAACATCAGTTGTGTCACAGCACACCCAATGCTAAAATAGTCAGCAACATTTCCCGATGGCAATATACTTCCTGATTGCAAAACTGATGTTGGGGCATGTTTCCTTATCTCAAATAGTCTGTGTTTTTGGATTGGCCTTCCTTCCATATCCCCTTGATAAGATAAGTGTCCAGTTTTAGGGACAGTAATTCCAGGGACCCAACTGGAGACACAATCAAAATTCTCCACATACATGACATCATGTATGGGGGTGGCACGGTAGCACAGTGGTTAGCACTGCTGCTTCACAGTTCTAGGGTCCTGGGTTCGATTCTCACCTTGGGTCACTGTCTTTGTACATTCTCCTCATATCAGTATGAGTTTCCTCCGGATACTCCTGTTTCCTCCCACAGTCGAAAGATGCGCGGGTTAGGTTGATTGGCCATGCTAAGAAATTGTCCCTTAGTGTCCAGCGTTGCATAGGTTAGAGAGATTAGTGGGTTTAATGTATAGGGATATGGGGGTAGGACCTGGGTAGGACTGTGTTTGGTACAGACTTGATGGGCCAAAGGACCTCTTTCTGCACTGTATAATTCTATGATCATCCACTATAGACAACAATGTTGACTGACATGAAATATGACTTGCCTTCTGACTACTTTGGCTGGCCCTTACTTCCTGGCAATTTGAAAACATGAGGCTGGATCACATTGTGTTCATTAACAACTCTGCTGGCAGGTCTTCCATTGTTGCATGTTGAGTAGTCCAGCAGCCAAAAACGAAATATGAGATTCTAGTCTCCAGGATTGCTCTTGACTGCTTTGTTAGGCCAGACTTAAAAAGTTTGGATAGCTCATTCAGCTAGTCTTAGGATGCTGGGTGGTAAGGCATCATCATAATGAGCTTGGTACCATTGATGGTGATGAAGTTATGAAGCTCATCGTTTATTAACATTGTTCCATTATCAGACATTATGGCCTCAGTTATTCTATGGGTGGAAAAACATTGAAATAATTTCTCAACTGTAGCATGTGATGTTGGAAACATTACCTCAAACACTTCTATCCACTTTGAACATGCATCAACAAGGATCAAAAACATTAGATCCATGATTGGATCAATATTCATATTTATGGACTCTTATCCATGGCCAGACAGCCCACTCCTAAGAATTCAGTGGGGCCACAGCAGGCAACCTTTGTTGGTAATTGGCATTGCTCACAGTGTTTGACTTGGCTGTAAATGTTGGCATCGATGACCAGACGTCTAAGTATAATTTCTGGTAATTCATCTTCATTTAGACATAATGCATGTGCACTGGGTAATTCAGCTTGGAGTAACTCTCTTCCTGGTATAGGATCAACTACTCTTGTTCCCCAAAGTACAATATCATCTTGTCAACTCAACTTTTGCATAAAATATCTCTTCAGCAATCGACTCGTTAGCCCAACCCATTAATATCCTTTGCCTCACTTTGAACAGCAGTGGGTCCCAACTGATTCAGCACTTGATTTGTTTCACCGAGACTGGAAACGTGTTCAAGATATTCAACACTAGAACAATTCCCTGTGATACTGGGGATGGGGGTCTCTTTTGTAAAGGTAGGCTACTAAGTGCATCTGTTTTCGTTATCAGTTTTTCAGGCCGATGCTTGAAGATACATTTGTAGGCAGAGAGGATAAATGCCCAACACTGAATTCTTACCAATGCAATTGACAATAGGCTTGTTTTCTTTAAAAAGACCCAAAACTTGTTGGTGATCAGAAACAATGATAAAGTGTCTACGATACAAATGCTGATGGAATTCCTTGATATCAAAACCCCTTGATAATTCTTATTTCTCAGTTTGTGAGCAGACTTTTTCAGTTTCTGAGAGGATTCTTAAGACATAGTCTACTGGCCTTTCAAGTCCTTCATTCCTGGAGAGCAATATGCACCCACAAATCTCAAAGAGAAATCTGCTGCCAAATCAATAAAGACTGGCAGCTTTAAATTTAATTTCCAACATATCTTTTAATATATTTTACATATGGCACGCAGTGTCATGAGCTTGTTCCTTCACCTTTTCAATAAAAAAGATTGACATAAAAAGAACATTTCCGTGATCAAATCTAATCTGAAGATCTCTCAACTCTGAATTGAACAAAACAAATGATGCCAGAATGAATCTGGTGTCTGTTCCACAATCACATTCACTTACAACCAGCAACAACATAGAGAGAAGCAAATCTATTCTGCATCCAGATGTAACATGAGAGGATGTATTACTGCACTGTAATGTATAATAAGCACACAAGACAGCTGTAAGTAGGAGATTTTAGGACACGAATAACATATTAAAATGAGAAAAACAGAACTAATGAAATAAAATGCTATCAATATTATCTTTCACAAGTGGATGAAAAAAAAGCTTTTGATATTCTTTCATAGTATGTGGGTGTTGTTTACAGACCAGCATTTATTGCCCATCTCTAAATAATTTGACAAGATTGGGTTGACAACTTTGTGGCCATTTCAGACCAGTTAAGAGTCAACTACATAGCTGTGGGTCTGCAATCAAAAATAGACAAATAGCAGATTTCTTTTCCTGCAAGATGTTAGTGAATCAGATGGGTTTTACAACAACTCAGTACTTTCATGATCACTGGCATTTGCTTTCTAACTCCCGATTTATTTAATTAATTGAGTTTAAACTTCTCAGTAGTAATGGCGGGATTTAATTATATGTTGTTTAGATCATTAGTCTGGGCCTCAGGATAATCAGTTCAGAAATAGAACTATTATGCTATCATGCCCCTTGTTGGTAATTCTAATTACTAAAACATTTAAATGGATATGAAAGGGTAAATTCATGAACTTTCCTATTATGCTAGTTACTAAAAATTACTTTTCATATTAAAATAAAATGATAGAACAAATGTTTTGGAATAAAAAGATGCTAGTGATTATAGACAAAAAGTCATCAGTAATTCCTGGAATAAGGATTAACAAAACTATATCCCCTGACTTGATTCAAGACCTAATGGTCGAGCAATACTCAATTTGCTATTACTAACATATTCCCTGATTTTATTTCACTCTTTCTTAGATAGCAGAGCTACATATGTTCAATAAATCTAAGAATTTTGGAAGATCAAAATCAATGTGCCCACAAAGCCTGTGGTTATTGTTTCAAAAGTCAAGGAGTAGGCCATCAAGTTCAAGGAATTCTTAAGTTATATTTGTCCATTAATTGCTCTAATACTTTTTCTTTACCAATAAAATTATTTTAAGTTTGTCACTCTTATTAAAACTCTTGCCCTCCACAATTCCTGACATCTTCTTTATGTTTTTTGGTGTGACACGATGAAAATTAAAAATGAACATTGAAGTACTCCCAATACACCAATTTCCAACATGGCCTCACCTTACACAGGGCATAAAATAATCTTAAAACAGTTGTCTGCCAGTACAGAGCTTGTATATTGCTGAAAATAAACACAATGGGGAGGGGGTAAATTTGTGCCTGCGTCCGCACGTGAGCTTAATTGGTGACCCTGGTGCAAAATCCTATGCGAGTTGGGAAACTTGATTCTTGCTGGCAAGATCTCACTTCCAGATTTTCCCTGCCCTTTGCCTCATAGAACATAGAACATTACAGCGCAGAACAGGCCCTTCGGCCTTCGATGTTGCGCCAACCATTATAAAAAGCAATGACCCTCCAAACTAAACCATTCCCTTCTCTTCCATAAACTTATCAACTAACCTCTTAAACGCCACCAAACTTGGCGCATCTACAACTGCTGCAGGCAGGGCATTCCACTCCCTAACCACCCTTTGGGTAAAGAACCTACCTCTGATATCCGTCCTATAACTATCACCCCTTAATTTAAAGCTGTGTCCCCTCGTGCTAGCTTTCTCCATCCTAGGAAAAAGGCTATCACTGTCCACCCTATCTAAACCTCTAATCATCTTATATGCTTCAATAAGATCCCCTCTTAGCCGCCTCCTTTCTAACGAAAACAACCTCAAATCCTTCAACCTCTCTTCATAGGACCTGCCCTCCATACCAGGCAACATCCTGGTAAACCTCCTCTGTACCCTCTCCAATGCCTCCACATCTTTCTTATAATGTGGGGACCAGAACTGCACACAATACTCCAAGTGCGGCCGCACTAGAGTTTTGTACAGTTGCAACATGATGTTGCGGCTCCGAAATTCAATCCCCCTACCAATAAAAGCTAAGACTCCGTATGCCTTCTTAACAACCTTATCGACTTGATTGCCAACTTTCAGGGATCTATGCACATATACACCAAGATCCCTCTGTTCATCAACACTATTAAGAGTCCTACCATTAGCCCTATACTCTACACATTTGTTATTCCTGCCAAAGTGCATTACCTCACACTTTTCCACATTAAACTCCATTTGCCACCTCTCGGCCCAGCTCTGCAACTTGTCCAAGTCTCTCTGCAAACTATAACACCCCTCTTCACTATCTACCACTCCACCGACTTTAGTGTCATCTGCAAATTTACTAATCCATCCTTCAATACCCTCATCCAGATCATTTATAAAAATTACAAACAGCAGGGGCCCCAAAACAGACCCCTGAGGTACACCACTTGTCACCGAACTCCACGATGAATATCTCCCATCAACCACCACCCTCTGTCTTCTATCTGCTAGCCAATTCCTAATCCAATTAGCTAAATCACCCTCTATCCCATACATCTGCATTTTCTGCAGAAGTCTTCCATGGGCCACCTTATCAAACGCCTTACTAAAGTCCATATATACCACATCAACCGCCTTACCCCCATCCACCTCTTTGGTCACTTTTTCAAAAAACTCAATAAGGTTAGTAAGGCACGACCTACCCTTCACAAAACCATGCTGACTATCCCCAATCAATTCATTTCTCTCTAAATAACTATAAATCCTATCTCTAATAATTCTCTCCAATACTTTGCCCACAACAGAAGTAAGACTCACTGGCCTATAATTCCCTGGAAGGTCTCTCTTCCCCTTCTTGAACAATGGGACCACATTCGCTATCCTCCAGTCCTCCGGAACCACACCCGTAACCAACGACGACCTGAAGATCAGAGCCAGAGGCTCTGCAATCGTCTCTCTTGCCTCCCAGAGAATCCGAGGGCAGGAATTTATTTAAATACATTTGACTACATTCTAATATTATTAATGAGCCTCCCTGCTACATGATTTCACCCCCCACCCCCTCACTAAATATTTAATATCAGAACAGGTAATTAAAAATGGAATTCAGTTGAAGGGATCCTGTCAAGTGTACCAACGTAAGTATAGCTTTAGCATACACAGATGTGTCTTCTGTAACTTTAATTTCTACACACCCACACTAAGGATGGGCAACCTTGCAGACTTCTCCACACTGGACTATTCCAATTTGGTACTCATACTTGCTGAACAAAGAAGATCATTGAAAAATTTCTAGCACGGTATCGATCTGCAATGCACTACGTCATGTCCGCTGACTTCAGTGGCCACATCTGTCCATGCTTTCTTGGTTTGGTAATGTGTCCCTGCTTTTGTCATCCTGCAATATAAGTATGTCCCACCTGCCATTCACTGCCTCCACAATAGCACGTAGGCAGTCATTAGAAAATCAGGCAATTATTGCCTGGTATGTCTCCCTCAGATGTTGCTGCCACAGTTTCTGAAGCGCTCTCTATGTCTCCTCTGATGTTTTCTGCAGTCTGACAAAAATGCCTTTAAACCTCTCTATTGACTGGCAGCATTGCCTTGAAATACTTCACCCCTTATGTATTCCCAAGAGGTTTTGGGTGTAGCAGCCATTGTTTCAATATCCAATGCTTCACATTTTTTAATGTCACATCGTTTGACTGGTACAAGTTTGATGAGTGTCAGGATTATTGGAGGATGATATGTTGGTTTCTCAACTTAACTTGGAATATGGCCTTGTATTTTTAAGCTGTTTTTTACGTCTTATTTCAAATTGCAAAGTTCAGCCAGTTGAAATTTTGAAAATAATATTTCCAAAAATAAAGGGACATGGCCATGTAATACATTATAGAATTCAAACTTCTTGCCTTAATAAGTTGGGCTAAGCAGCTTTGAACTGCTGAGCTTGTAAATAATGCACCAGCTGTCTTCAACAGAGGTAAACAAATAGTCTTGACAGCCTGTAATTTATTGCCATAGAGCCATAGAATCACCATAGGGCAAGAAGAGGCCATTTGGCCCATCAAATCTGCATACACAACAATCTTACTCAGGCCCTATTCCCATAATCCCACATATTTATCCCATTAATCCAGGGCGCTGAGGGACAATTTAGCATGGCCAATGCACCTAACCCGTGCATTTTTTGGACTGTGGAAAGAAACCAGAGCACCCAAAGGAAACTCATACAAACCAGGAACCGAATCCAGCTCCCTGGCGCTGTGAGGTAACAGTGCTAACTACTATGCCACCATGCTGCCTGTCATTGACATGAAGGTAAACCAACATCAGCTGAAGTGGTATTTGGTTGTACGCCTCAGATAGACCTCAGATTTTTGACTGTGTGGGTGATTAGCCTGACGGAGGCAATGCTGCATCTCAATGATTTGGCCATTGGACAGGGAAATCTGCATATTGGTAAACTGGTTTCTCTGGGCCCTATTTTACCATTTTGATTCCAAGTGCTGGGCAGACTTGAAATTGGGAGTATTTCAGATCCGACTTTTAGACCTGTTCTGAGGTACCCTCATATGCGCTCTGCCTGAAAACAGTATCAACAATATTAAATCACGCTGCAGAAGCCTGTGGGCAGGGCTCATTGCATCCAAAATCCTGCAGTTCCGATCGGTGCCTCCAACTGCGCATGCACAGAAAAAATGATATAATGCTCTTCCCTGCCACATCCCTCCTGGATCAGATAATGCCTTCCCTGGCCCCCTCAGATATTGCCCCCACCCCCACAACATGACTACCATCTTATCTCCTCACTTATTCCAGCACTCTGAGTGATCGTAGGCCCCTCCACTATTCCCCTCCGTTCATCACAGGCAGTAGACCCACCTTCCCCCTCAACTGATCTCAGGCAGACTGACAGTGGACCCTTCTCCCCCTCAACTGATCTTAAGTAGAATGGCAGCAGACTTCTCTTCCCCCCCCAGCTGATTTAGGCAGAGTGATAGTCGACCTTCTATTCCCTACGCCCCCACCCCCGGCCCTCAACCTCAAGCAGGGATGCATTGGATGCTAGGCACCTACCTCCTCACTAACTGGAGTGCCCGAATCAGACTTTTTTGAAGCATGTTTGTTTCACGCCAATTCTAGAAGGGTAAACGTGGTGGTAAAAGATAAAGTGCTGGTAAAGTTGGGTGTACAGCCCATTAAGTCAATTTAAATGCATGCAAATACACTTAAATCGCTGTCACATCCGTTTTGGTTGCAGTCCCGATTGTGGTCATTTTCAGACCTTGGTAAAGGGGGAACTAGTGTGGAGGCGAACATGAATCACGCTACTGACGTTGTGCTCAACTTTACTAAGTTTCTGTGCCCAAAAATAGGTGCAAGGCGATGGTAAAACTGGGCCCTCTGTATCCACCATCCTCCCATGGAAAGGACTGAATGGTAATAGGGCTTTCATGTGACTTCTCCTTCGGATCCCATACTGCCTCCTTGGCTACTTTTGGTACTGGAAATCAAAAATAAGAATAGAAATTACTGGATAAACTTTGCACCATTTGTGGGATGGAACAGAGTTATTTCAGATCAAAATGACCCTTCTAGCAAACTAAAGTAAGGTCAAAATATACAGAATTATATAGTTGGGAAGGGATAGGAAGTGGGACAAAATAGAAAGACAAGAACAGGTCAGGGCAAAGAAGAGACTGACAAAGTTGTCATGGACATAAGACAAAAGAGAGTGTTAACGTGGCAAAAGATATGATAGCAGAATTGTTAACAGGAGCAAGGGACATATGGCCAAGAGGGAGGGATGCAGTTGAAGCAGGTTGGGGGAGATGAGAAACAATTAATTCAAACTACTGAGGCTGGGGGAGGGATGAAGATATTGCCTAAGAGTTGTTGAATTCAATATTGAGTCCCAGAAGGCTCGAATGTGCTTATTGCGTTAGGAGAATTGCTGCAGGCCTATGATGGACATCTGGACATGAGATGTCGCATTGCAATAGCAGGTGGCTGGAAGATTGAGAGCATGCTTGTGGATCAACAATTTTTTCCACAAAGCGGTCACCCAGTCTGCATTTAGTCTCCACAGTGTAAAGAAGCCCGCATTGATAGCAGTGAATACAGTAGACCAGGCTGAAGGAGGTGCATGTGAAGCCCTGCTCCACCCCAAAAGAAATGTCCTTGGAGTATGAGGAGTGGAGGTAAAGGGGCAGCTGCTGCACCTTCAATGATTGCAGAGAAAGGTGCTAGAGGTTAAAGGGTTTGGGACAATGGAGGAGTGGACCAGGGTGGCAGGGAGGACACAATCCCTGAGAAAATAGGGGGGCGGTGGGTGGTGGGAAACGAGATGACAAGTGAGGACAAGAAGGACCCTGTCATGTTCTGGCAGAAAGGGGAAGGGGAGACAGCTGAGGTGCAGCAGATGATCGGACATGTTTCAGCATTTTGTCCAGCACCTTCGGAAGGAATCCTCGGCTGAGGAACAAGGCAGGCATGTCAGAACTGCTGTTTTTGAAGGCAGCACAGGCACAACGGTGGCTGAGAAACTGAGAGAATTGGATAGAATCTTAATTGGGTGTGAAGAGCTGTAGTCAAGGTAGCTGTGGAGGTGGTGGGCTTATAATGAATACTGATAGTTTATTATCAGAAATAGAACCAGAGAGGTCAAGAAAGGGGAGGAAATAACTTTTATTATAACAAAATAAAAGTAAATAGCTTTCTTGACAGAACAACCCAAGAATGCAAGTCAAAAATGCAACATTCCAACAAATCTGGAAAATAAAGGATATGTATTGGGAAACAAAGGCCCGAGAGATACAATATGTTGACATGGAAAGCTTTGTTGGGGCAGCATGGTGGCACAGTAGTTAGCAATGCTGCCTCACCATGCTAGGAACCCGGGTTTGATTCCCAGCTTGGGTCACTGTCTGTGCCGAGTTTGCACATTCTCCCCGTGTCTGCATGGGTTTCCTCCAGGTGCCCCGATTTCCTCCCACAGTCTGAAAGATGTACTGGTTAAGTGTATTGGCCATTCAGTAAATTCTCCCTCAGTATACTCGAATAGGTGCCGGAGTGTAGCAACTAGGGTATTTTTACAGTAACTTCATTGCAGTATTAATATAAGCCTGTTTGCGACTAGTAAATTAACTTCAAACTTCAAAACTTTTTTTGAAGCCATTAGCTCCCATAACTAGAACAAGATCAAATGGAAAAAATCCCTTTGCTCACAGAATGGTGTTTCTCTTTTTAACCATGATAACATCATCCTTCAGTGCTGGAAATAACATTGTCAACAACTCCTCAGTTTGGGAATCCAAGCTGACATGCTCCTGGCTATTTCCAGGATCCTATAGTCAAACCCACCATCAATGAGAGAGCTTCAACAAGCGACAAAATGGATGAAAAACAAAAATACCTGCAGTCCTGATGATATTTCAGCTGAAGTTTTCAAAGCCGATCAACTTTTGCTCTTGTCAAGACTCCTTGCACTTTGCAGGTCGTGATACGAGGCCTATCAGAAAATTGTCCCCTACTTACTTTTTTGGAGACCTGTACACAAGCCTTTCAAGGTCATCCCATTTTGTTGCAACTCAGCAAGTTTATCTCTGGCGTACTGGGTAATGTGATCTTTGTATTTTGAAGGCTGTACAAGTCCCACTTTGATATTAGCTTTGAAGTGAAAATTATGAGGGAACAAGCTATCCTAGATCTGGTTCTGTGTACTGAGACTGGAATAATTAATGATCTCACAGTTGGGGATCCTCTCGGAAGGAATGATCACGGTATGGTTGAATTTAAAATACAGATGGAGCGTGAGAAGGTAAAATCCAATATTAATGTCTTGTGCTTAAACAAAGGAGAATATAATGGGATAGGGAAGAGCTGGCTAAGGTAGAGTGGGAGCAATGGAACAATTATGGTAGGACAATTGAGGAACAGCGGAGGACTTTCAAAGTGATTTTTCATAAAGCTCAGCAAAAGTATTTACCAGTGATAAAGAAGATTGTAGGAAAAGTCAGCCACTGATATCTCAGGAAGTAAAGGAGGGTATCAAGTTGAAAGAAAGTGCATACAAAGTGGCAAAAATTAGTAGAAAACTAGAGGATTGGGAAATCTTTAAAAGTCAACAGAAAGCCATGAAAAAAGCTATGAAGAAAAGTAGGATAGATTATGAGAGTAAGCTACCTCAGAATATAAAAACAGATAGCAAACATTTCTACAAATATATAAAAAGCAAGAGTGATTATGGTAAATATTGGTCATTTAGAGGATGAGAAAGGGAATTTTTTTAATGGGAAATGAGGAGATGGTGGAGGCATTGAACTGATATCTTGTGTTGGTCTTCACAGTGGAAGATACAAATTACATGAAAAAAATTGACAAGAAGTCTATGACAGGTGAGAACCTAGAAATGATCATTATCATTATAGAAGCAGTGTTGCACATGCTAATACAGCTAAAGGTAGACAGGTTTCTGGCCCTGATGGAATGCATCCCAGGGTATTGAAAGAGATAACGGGAGAACTAGCAAATGTACGAGCGGTATTTTCTAAAATTTGCTAGTCTCTGGGACGGTTGCAGCAGATTGGAAAGTAAACATGGCACCACTGTTTAAAAAAGAAGGTAAATAAAAGGCAAATAACAATAGGCCAGTTAGCATAACTTCTGCAGTGGGGAAAATGCTTGAATTTGTCATCAAGGAAGAAATAATGAGACATCTGTATAGAAATTGTCACATTGGGAAGACACAGCATGGATTCATAAAGACGGATCACGTTTAACTAATATAGTCGAATTCTTTGAGGGCATTATGAGCGTAGTGGACAATGGGGAACTGGTGGATGTGGTGCATCTGGATTTCCAGAAGGAATTCGACAAAGTGCCGTACAAAAAGCTGATGCGTACGATAAAGGTGCATGGCATTACGGATAATATTTAGCATGGATAGAGGATTAGTTAACCAACAGAAAGCAAAGAGTGAGGATAAATGTGTGTTTTTCTGGTTGGCGATCAGTGACTAGTGGTATACCTCAAGGATCAGTGTTAGTACTGCAATTGTTTACAACTTACATAGATAGTTTGGAGTGGGGACCAAGTGTAGTGCGTCAAAGTTCACAGATGACACTAAGATCAGTGTCAGAGCAAAGATGGCAGAGGACACCAAACATCTGCAAAGGGATATGAATAATTAAATGAGTGGACAAAGATCTGACAGATGAAGTACAATATTGATAATGTGAGGTCATCCATTTTGGTAGGAATAGCAGCAAAATGGATTATTATTTAAACGTAAAAAAATTGTGGCATGCTGCTGTTCAGTGGGGAATCTGGGTGTCCTTGTGCATGAATCACAAAAAGTTGGTTTGCAGGTGTCACAGGTATTTAAGAAGGCAAATGGAATTTTATCCTTTGTTGCTAGAGGGATGGAGTTTAAAAATAGGAGATTATGTTGCAACTGTATAAGGTGCTAGTTAGGGCCTACCTGGACTTCTGTAATTTATTGCCATTGGATCATAGAAAGAAGCCATTAGGTCCATTAAGTCTGCACTGACGACAATCTTACCCAAGCCCTATCCTCATAACCCCACATACTTATCCTGCTAATCTCTCTAACTAAGAAGCAATTTAATACGCCCAATGCACCTAATCCGCACATTTTTGGACTATGGGAGGAAACTGAAGCACCTGGAGGAAACCCACACAGACACGGATATCATGCAGACTCCACACAGACAGTGACCCAAGCAGGGAATTAGACCTGGATTCCTAGTGCTGTGAGGCAGCTGTGCTAACCACTGTGCCACCCTTTTTATCCAACTCAGCCTTGAATATGTTCAATGACCCAACCTCCCCTGCTCTCTTTGGAAAAGAATTCCAAATACCAACAACTCCTAAGAGAAGAAATTCATTCAATAATTAAAACAGACTCTGAAACCAGGCTGTGGTATAAATATTCAATACGTATATCTGGGATGCCCCTTGTTGTAACTCAGGAATGGGATGAACACATTTTTAAAATAACACCAATGAAACAACCAAAAAGGAATTTCAGTTAGACACCATTGATGTTCATAAACTAGTATCCCATGATGTAATTTCAAGGCTAATATGATTAATGATTTTGAATTTTATAACCTTTTTGGTACTTTACCAAGGTCAGTATGTTGAAACTGGAAAGTACTGAAAATGGTCTGCGATAGTGTGCAATTCTGGCCGCTATGGATTTTAAATCACTTCCAATTAACACTTAGAACGTCTAAAACAATCTATCATTCAGGTTGGTGCCAGAGCATGGTGACTTCTTGCAAACTATGCCCACCATACCCTCTGATTCTATCTTTCACTTTCATTCTATGCTTCTAAAGCGACTGTTACACTACATTCTGCACCATATCTTTTCTTCCCTATCTGGTGCATAAGAAACAATAGTTTTCAATGTATACCAATACATGTGACAATAATAAACCAAATCAAATCCAATAATGTTTTGTCATTTCAGCAGACCTGGAAGGAGATGAACAACATTAATTGAGTTAAGCTTGTGTTTAATCAGCTTATTTTAGTTTGAAAAGAGTGCCTTTCAGAGAGATGAAAGTATTTTTTACCAAAACTGGCCAGCTACGAAAAAACTTGCATTTATATACAGGTTTCCCTCCTCCAGCATATAGGAAAGGAATAAGGTAGTGATAGGGGAGGGATAAGGGGAAGAGGCGAGGGGGTGAGGGAGGGTCAGGGATGGTGACTGTGATCAGGAATGGGTGACGGTGATTGGAGGTGGAGGAGTTCAGGGTGTCACTTGGGGGCTAATGACCAGAGGTGGCCAGCGTACTTTCAACATGAGGTTCAGTGAAACTGTTCTGTTCCTTATTTGCAGAAGCGAAGATCCAAATGCAGTTTTCAGACGATGACTTTTTTTTGGCCGTACTTATGTGGTGGGAAGTCAACATCGAGTTTGCAATGAGAGTGCATTTCCTATCCTTTGGCAGCTGTCTAGCACATGAGTTTCTAGCTGTGAGTCTCAGGGTTCTGAGAGCAGCTTTGATGGGCTGAGCTAAATGCAAAGGCAGAATTTGGATGTAGACCAAACTTTCTCCCTGGTGCTTGATGATGATGACTGTCAGGAGGAAATGAAAGTAAGCTTTCTTGCCTAACACTTTGGCAGTGTTCCGACACTTGTTATCTCTCCCACTTATCTAAACATCCCAACAGCTCATTGTTTACTCTTTCCTTCTCCTCTCAGTAATGGGGTTTGTGAATATAAAAAGAAAACCACCATTCTTGCATCCCTGAAATCTGATTTAGTTTGCGTGATGGTACTTGGCCAGAGACAGACAATTTCCATGCACAGGATTTCTGTATTCCATTTTAGTCTGTTATTACTTTGTCTACCTGGTGCAGTCAAACAGTACACAAGATGGAATAAAAATGCAGTCCAATCCTCCAGTTTTGCTCTGAGCACAAGTTAATGCTGACTAACCTTTTTCATTATTCTTACCCAAGTGTAAAACTGCAGTATTGACATGCCACTCGGTCATCAACTTTTCATGAGAGCTGTATGCAAAGCTCAGCAGGTGAGCTGTGGAATTCCAAAACAAAATATTCTGGTGGTGTTTAGAAGTCGAAGCAAAGACTATGCTGTGTTGTGATTGCACCTCTGTCTCCCTGATATGCTGAATGAATAATAATATGGCACTATAATGATTTCAAGCACATCGTGGTTACCAATGAGCATCAAAGATTGCCAGTCTTAGAAATATTTCTTATCATCTTGGGATTTGTTAGTGTCAGTGCTTCTTACAGAAGCGACTATACTTTCACTGATTTAGCAGAAAGGATGTGAAATCTGATGCCTGTAATACAAACACATCTAAGTCTTGTTAATGCTGGAAACTCGAGTCCAATTAGGACTGATATACGCAAGTGATAAAATAGCACTTAACTTGAGATACTCGTTAAATAGTGTTGCAAAGAATATCGCCAATGACTGCCAATGTGACTTGACCCTGAATATCTGGTTATTCAAATAACCTGAATTGTTATTGTTAATGTTTCGGGTTTTAAGGGTGTTCATGATCTCTGAAGTTCAGAGTTCTTTCTGATTGTATAAATACTTGCCTAATGTCAACATTTCTGGCACAAAGTTATTATTTGCTGAGACCATTACTAACATCATTGATTGTTCTATTTATTTTACTTTGCATCCCCTCATACAGTAGTCATCTGCCTGTAATATTTTATGTGGGTCAGATTTGGCTACGTCCTTCAGCAGTTTATTTATTAGCCTAGATCTTCCAGCTGGTATCACCAAATAAACCATTCAGGAGAATCTGACTGTTTTGCTGTGTCCAATTGCCCAATCCCTAATTTGAATTATTTAAATAAATCTGCCCATTAATGGTTGTATCTATGTGAGTGCTGTCAAAATGACCACATAATATTGTCATTTGAAAGAGTTCATGCTTGGATAGGACTGCGAATGCCATATAAAATTGGCATCCAACATTGCTAATGAATGTGTAACACATGGAAATACATTTAAAAAGCACTAAATGTAACTTTGGCATGAACATTAAGAAGGCATTTTGGCATTGCATACCACTTTGCTTTCAGTTGCCAGAATCTACAAACAGGAGTACCAATCTATCTAGACAAGCACTGCCTTTGGAGATTTCAATTTGACATGGATGCCATGGCTAAATTGTGGCACAGGCTGCAAGCTAATCTGCAGCCAAAATCTTCCACAGTACCACAAATGTGAAGCATTCTTTTAACTTTTGCATTTCAGATTCACTCGAGGATACCACAATAGCAACCTACAACACAAGCGATACAGAGTTAGATAAAACAATTACTGATGCCTTGCTGAGTTCTAATGAATTGTTGTCAACCTGAACTGTTAACTCTGCTTCCCTCTCCACAAATACTGCCAATCCTGTTGAGTATTTCCAGTATTTTCTGTTTCATTATTGATGTCTTATTTGCTTGAGCAAGCAGTTCTATTTATTTCCCCACTGAGAGTAATATGAGAAGGCTGTGCAATTTTAGATAGTGGCAGCATTTCTGAAGTTCTGGAGATGATAGGTTTTACCCATGTTCCATTACCTGTTGTCCTACACATTAGTCAAAAAGGGAGGGAAATAGAAAGCAGGAAACTGCAGGCCAGTTAGCTTGACATATGTCAGAGGGAAAATGTTAGAAGTTATAGCAGGACAATTGGATAAGTTCAAGGTAAACAAGCAGAGTCAACGTAGTTTTATGAAAGGGAATCAGGTTTGACTAACTTATTTATTGGAGTCCTTTGAGGAATTAAACAGTGTTGTTGATAAAGGGGAGCTGATGGATGCGCTGTACTTAGATTTTCAGAAGGCATTTGATAACGTGCCATATCAAATGTTATTGCAGAAAATAAAAGGTCATGTTATACAGGATAAAATGTTGGCATTGAAAGAAGAATGGCTAAGTAACGAGAAGCAGAATTATGCATTAATAGGTCTTGTACAGGTTGGCAAGATGTAATGAGTGGTGTGCCACAGGGATTAGTGCTGGGGCCTCAACTGTTTATAATCTATATAAATGATTTGGATGGAGGGTTTGAAGCGATGGTTACCAAATTTGCTGTGAAATTTGGTATCTTTGAATATTTTTAAGGCAGGGTTGGACAGTTTGTTGGTAAGCAAATGGGTGATAGATTATGGGGTTTAGATGGAATGTAGATTTGAGGTTACAATCAAATCAGCCATCAACGTATTAAATGGCAGAACAGACTAAAGGGGCTGAATGGCCTATACCTGCTCCTTGTTTATCTGGGCTTACATATATCCTCTCAAAGTTTAACAGTTTTGCAACCAGCACAGCAAATTTTCTAGGCCAATAACAGATTGCTAGATATGTTGCATGGCAGGAAATCTGATCAGAATTTAGAGGAATAGAAAATCAGATGGACGGCATTACATCTGTTACTTTCCCGCTCAAATTGTATCCTTTACTCAGAAGTGCAATAGAGGAAGACCCATTCTCATAGTCCCCATTTCCCACCTAACTATCATGATGCATTCATTGTAAGGCAGTCCACCACCCCAGCAATATTTGAATCGAGGTGATATTTTGTGATCAGGGCTGCCTGTAGCTGCCATGATTCATGACACTATTGTTTATTCACGGGCACAAACTGAACACAGACATAAGAAGGTACATGCATCCACTATAGGAATCATTAAGAATTTCATTAAATGCACTCTCAAATTTATGCCAAAAAATTATGCACACACAACTTGTGATAACAATAACAACAAAACATGACATTTAACACAGTGAATCAAATGCTTGGGCAGATCATGGGGCATTCAGTCAATCCTAGGATTCAAGAATTATGGTAATTATTCCACATCGCATCATTTCATCTGCAAAACATCATTATGGAAGTCCCAGAGGATGAAACCCATCCTGCTCTATGAAGGAACCACAAGTAGCTTGAAGGACCATTTATTAAGCAGCCATACAGGAAGTCTTTTCTTAACTGGAAAATGTCCCACTGCATTAATAGGTCTGTTAACATTCATTCAAAGTCCTGCACAAATAAAGCTCCACTTTCAATGCCTTAAATCTTCTACACAATTCATTAAACTCCTATTCGTATCACCTCAAGAAACATACTCCAAACCTACCACTGACACCTGACCGTAGAGGAAGTTGGTTCTAGTTATTTAAATTAGAGCACTGAACTGAAATGGAGCTGGTCTGTCTTTATTGTTCAAGAGTTATAACAAAAGTTATAAACAGTTTATTTTCCCATCTTTAGATTTGCAGGTCAATGTGGTAGGATGATGAGCCCTAAAATTAATACTTTTAATTTTGACATGCATTTCTTCATTGCAAATATCCTCAGAGATATTAACCTAGCAATGCTTTAGGCAGTCATAAGAAGTGTTTCTCTAAAGAAACTTGCTGACGTCCAAAGATGAATATAAATTTTGACTGCCCCTTTACACTGCTGCAAATCTGCACTGCATCTGATTTTCTTCTCACCAATGAGCAATGTGTTTTCTGTGGCAGGCATGGAATTATGTAATGAATATGGTGCTGACCTTCAAATATATATGATAACAGCTCAACTAAGGCTGGATGGGTTTCTTCACTGACCCATTTTTTTTGAGCCAATGATTAATTGTGAAATTAGGCCACTGTTTGTCATGTAAATCAATAAAAGGCTATGTTGCCGTGTAGAATTACAAGCTTGTGCATGAAGATGTGTCAAATGGTTTGAGACTGGTCCTGATCATGTTTCCATCAGACTCACAGTCTTTTGCCAATTACAAAGCTAATCAACTTGCCTGGCTGCAAAAGAATGCTCACAAAATCCAGGACATCAACTGTTATCTAACCTTTTGGCAAGGAGAGAATCAACTAATTTCTTCAATCTGACTTTTTTTAATGTGGTAACCTAGATTACATATCAAAGAATGTGATCTAGATAAAAGTAAATACTTGTCCTTTAGTTTGTTTGATTTAGTTTAATCAATTCAAGTTTTCTTAAAAGAATAAAGACATTACCATGCTTTTTATTGTGGGTTTCATGCTTCTTTAAAGATTTCCAATGGTGCTACATTGATTTTACAGTGTTTTAATGTGATTTCACAATGAAAAGGGAACTATTCAGTTAAACTGATTGAAAGGACTTGTGATTGCCTCTTAACCTGCAGCTCTGTGGTGATATAAAAAAACATCAAACTCCATGCACAAAATTGAGCATTGCATATTGGGTATAATACACATACAAATCATTACATTGGTGTGCATTTTAACAAATGTGGCCCATCACTGCATTAAGCATAGGTACACAAAGGAGTAATATTCTGCTGATAAAATTAGATGTTCATTTCAATCCAACCTCCACAGGGAAAGACAAACTGGGACCAGCTGTGTCAAGCTTGGTTATAATTTGTCCTCTGCAAATACTCATTTGAACTTATTAACAAAAAGATGTACTGCATTTTATGTTGTGTAGCCAATAGTAGCAGCCTATTCATTAGCTGAGGAACAGCTCGTTAGCATAGTATTAACCTTTGCTTGTCAAAGGTAACTTACTCCTTGAAGTCACTACCTACTGAAAGACATGCTAATGAGTGCTGAGTTGCACTGAATAAATTGTAAACGAGAGTGAGCTTGCAGTTTCCTAAGATACAATTTGAATATGTGTTTTGACAATAGCAAAGAGAATTTGTGAATTGATTTGCCTGCTCGAAATTAAAATCAAAGGTGAGTTGTTTATGTATGCAGAAGTAATCGAGGTGGGAGAGTGTTTATGAATATAACTTACGTAGAAATAAGATTTCTTTCCGCTCATAATCAGATGAGATGCAGAGTGGCTATAGCCAGCCAAGTTTTTGACAGAAGCAATCAATCAAATAAATCTTGTCTGAGTGTGGAGTTTAGTTTTATTTGGTTACAAATAACTCACAAGAGGCCAAGTAAGCAATGCAGTACTTCAGTTACAAATGCTTTACACTTCACTGTAATATTTCTGTAAGGTTGGTATTTTATTAATCCTTAGCATGCCAGTTAGTATTTTATGATTATCCCCAGTTGGTTGATTTATATTTATAAGAATGAGGAGGTTTTTTTTTTGTTACTGCAGGTTTTAATATCATTGTATTTATTATCCTGATGGGTTATAACTCACAGAGGCTCACAGAATATTTGGGTTAGATTTTCACCAAATCAGGGTAATGTGGGATCTCACTAAAAATGACACCTGGAAACTGATTCCAGGATTCCCTGTTCCCAGAGTTTCTGATTCTCAGTGGTGCATTTAATTACTGGAGACTGTTTTGAGTTAAAATCCTGTGGCGGGTTGAGGGAGAGAGGAGACAATCTTATCAAACAATTCTAAGTCCTGAATGAGTGTGAAAACAGAAAAGTTTCAGACTTGTTTCTTGGCAAGGCCACACAATCTTATATCTCTCTCAAAAGAAAATGTTCATCTGTTTCCCACCAGTGGAGGGAGGGGACAAGGCCAGAGCTCACCAGAAAGTCAGCTACTCACACAAGAGGGTGCTATTGGGCATGCAGAAATAGAGGCAGCATGGTGGCAGAGTAGTTTGCACTGCTGCTTCACAGCACCAGGGACCAGATTCAATTCCCAACTTGGGTCACTTTGTGTGGAGGGTCTGTATGTTCTCCCTAAGTCTGTGTGAGTTTTCTCTGGGTGCTCCAGCTTCTTCCCACAGTCAGAAAGATGTGCTGGATAGGTGATTTGGCCATGTTAAATTCTCCTTTAAGATGTACTGAAACAGGAACCAGAATATGGCAGCTAGGTGATTTTCATAGTAACTTCATCACAGTGTTAATATGTGTGTGACACTAATAAATAAACTTTAAAACTTGAAACTTCAAGATCACTCTGTTCCATGTAGCCTGTATAATCTCATCCCCCTGTATATTGCGCACCTCCCTCCCCATGATTGATAGCCTCGACAACTGATATGCCCCCCACCCATCCCCCAGTCAATTGCAGCACCCCCTGTACCGTCCATGCTAATCCCACCCCCAACGACAACGTCCCATCAAGCGTCAACTCTCCTGTTGATCGCCAGTTGCTGTGTGCTCAGCTTGTCCCCTGTCTGCCTCTCCTTATGTCCCATCCCATCCAGGCCTCACCCTCACCCATTAGGCCCCACCCCTCAGGACCTCTCCTCTTAGCACTTTCCAGGGCCCAGTGGACACTGCCAGGATTCCAGGTTGGCAGTGCGAGGCTGGCACTGCCCAAGGGGCATCTGCTGTACCTAAACTCCCCGGAGGGCCCGATGATCTCTGCCCAATCGACATAATTTTGTGCATGGAGTTTGAGGGGTTTTTTTTATCACCACGGACCTGCAGGTGAAGAGGCAATCATACGTCCTTTCAGTCAGTTTAACTGGGTAGTCCCCTGTTCAGAGCGAAGTCATATTAAAACACTGTAAAATCTACGTAGAACCACTGGAAATCTTTAAGGAAGCATAAGACACACAATAAAAAGCAGGGTAATGTCTTTATATGACATGTCCCCATTGATGGGGATCATATGTGATCCTCATCAATAAGGATGTTCACTGATGAGGCTGCTCAAGCGAGTGAGCCCAGAGGATTGCATCCCAGGCTCACTAATAATTTTAAACCACATATAAAATAAAATTTTATAATCAACTTCAAACTGTTTTCAGGCACAAGGCTGATCTCGCTGGATACCCAGACGGATACCATACCAGTAGGTGAGAAATCAGGTGCAAACTTGAATGTCCACCTATCTCACCATCTTAACAGCTCATCCAGCCTGTCAACCAGCGAGACAAGAAGCTAAGACTGCTCCATTTGTTCTGAACCTGTCTGGCTCCATTGCTGCAGTCCGCTGTGCACCCACATTTATCACTGTGCCAGTCTCTAGCACCAAATTAACCTATGGATCAGTGAGAATAAAGTGGAGACATAAACTGTGCATTATCATGGATTGTTATTAAAATAAAAGCTTTCTACAATTGATCCAATTTCATAGACCAACAAAACAATGAAAAATATTATTGAGGTTACAGATTGTTATGTATTGAGTAGGAACGACAGCAAAGAGAAGATGTCACACTTGTGTGTTTAAGTCAAACTCAATGTTGGTTTATTTAGGCGATGTTGTTTGCTTCTAGTCCAAGACTGAAGAGCCTTAAAAGTCCATGAATCCCTCTCCATACATCACTAAAAGTCACGTGATATTATAACAGCAGAGATGCAATCACATTAAATTGATAACATCCTCCTTTTTCTTCTTTAGTTCACAAACAACATCTTTCCTTAATGTTTCAACAGCAGATCTAACTAAATGATAGATAATTATACATAATTTCCCACATGTGTAATTAATAAGACAGTCTCTCAATGGTACATCTATTTCTTTTGGGTTGTAGTCAATGCTCTGGAATTTAGATATTCAAGACTTTCTTCTGTTGTAAATTCTTCATGTGAAACTATTCCAGTGCCATTGGTGCTGAAGATTCTTCAGAAACAGGATCTGAATTTGTTTCTGTTCTTAGCCTCTGTTCAGAGGTATCATTACTTAACATTTCTGATGTAAGTACTTTTGTGACGCTTTAGCGATTTCATTGAATGAGGCTAACATGGTCAGTATGATCTCTCCAAACTCTCCCACCATCCATCTGTACGGTGTAAGATGTTGCATCTGTTTTTGCTAGGGTAACAGCACTTTTTATTGGCAGCGTAGCTTCTTGCTAGCACTCATTTCCCTGAGTAAATATCTTCGTTTTCGATATCTGCTCCCTCCTAGCAGTCTGTGCTTTTTGTTGTCATTTGACAATCTCTGAAGTATCAGCTGGTGTTAAAAGGTCAAACTTTGTTCTGGGCTTTTTTTTTTCAAAAGTAGCATTGCTGGTGAACTCTGTTATTGCATGTGTAATGTTGTTCTGGTTTTCCAAATTGAGCAAATATTTCATTCAGCTTCCCAGTAATCTGCTCTACTGTGGTAAATTTTATGATCACTGTTTTTGACCATTTAGAATGTGCACCTACAATTACAAGGAACGTGTCCCTCTATTGACCCAGCATAATCTATAAAGACTCTCTGTCATGATTGTTTTGACTATTTGCATGCATGTAAAGGTGGGAACATTGGCGTGTTTCTTCCGCAGGACTGACATTGCCCCACTTTCTCTAGGCACCAACAATAACTAAAAAATGCTTCATTTTCACCACATCTGGATACTCGTCATGTGGCTGTCCAAGGATTCCTCCATGCTGGCATAGAAGAATAGGCATTTGGATTCCCCATTATAAGACTATGCTCTGGACTGTCAACACAAGTCTTTTTGTAAGACTTGTGGTCTGGGATTTTTTCCTTTTAGGACTAGATCCATAAATTTCCCTACTACTGGATCAGTTCTAGTGTGTCTCTGAACTTGGGATGAAATCACACATACATTGTCCATTTGTGAGAAAATTAATCTGCTGACAAAATTTTCTTCAGGTTCTTGCTTGATTTGTAATGGTAATTTTTACAAAGCATCAGCGTTCATATTGCTCTGATTGACACTACGCCATATCATTGGGTAGTGCCCAATGATAACAAAAGAATCTCTGTAACCTACTAACTGCTGAAGGAGCCTGAAGATTGTTGTCAGGGTTCAGTTATCCATCAAAAAATATTAAATAATGCACATAAAGGTATTGATGAAATCTTCTTACTCTGAAAATGATACTCAGAACTCCTTTTTCCAAATGAGCATAATTCAATTTTACGCTACTGAGAATTCATGAAGTGTAGGCTATTGTTTTTCTTTTCCAAGGGCATGATGTGCAAGATGACTGCACCTACCCCATTGGTGATGCATTCATTTTCTTTCTCATACAATGTAAAAGATCACTCCATCTAACAATGCAACTATTTTCCTTTACCCTGAATTTTTTCTTTTCCCCAAGTAGTAATTTTCTTTTCATTGTCCTGTGAGTTTCCAATTCTGCAGCCCGTTTTTGCCTCACCATGCATGTAACCTCTGCAGTTTGGAAATCCACCCATTTTATTTAATGGTAAGTTTACCCTTTGTCTCATGCTTATTTTATCCTGAACCCTTTTGTATTGCATGGGAAGTTTCTTTTCCTTGTCTTTGATTGTTTTTTCAATCCGAAGTGCTGGATTTTATTTTCTTTGAACCTGGTCAAAAAGATTCTTTAATCCCATCCTCGTTGCCAGTTTCCTCATTGTAGGTTTAAATTAAGCAGGTTGATTTATTTTTTTTGTTTCAGGTCCAAGATGGAAGAGCCTCAAAAGCCTTTGAATCCCTCTGCTAATGTCACCACAGATCACATAATGTTATACACTTCAAATACATAACGCGGATAATGCAGGTTTTACATCTGTCACATGATTTAGGCTGGTTCACTATCCATTCCAATCAATCTTTCATGGTTACTCTGTCCTCCAATGTAACTATTGGTTTTACCAAATTGATACTTTGCTTTGCCTCTGTGATTTATTCAAAATGTTGTCAAAAATATTACAACACAAAATACTTAAATATATTTGTAACTCCTTCTTAGTTTCATATGTTATTTTCAGAGGGTTATAATTTTGTCTTAAGCTTGCTTTGCCTGAAAAAATATTAGCAAAGTCAGCTTGATATGAGAAGCCCAGGATTAAAAGTTAAACTTTATTTACTAGTCACAAGTAAGTCTTACATTAACAAATGCTGTAATGACGTTACAGCGAATTTCCCCTAGTCACCACACTCTGGTGCCTGTTTGGGTCAATACATTTAACCAGCATGTCTTTCAGAATGTGGAGGAAACACATGCAGACGTTGTACCAACAGAAAAGGATTTTAGAATTTCGTCGCAGGTTAGTTGTAATCATTAATAAAGTTGTGCTGCTCAGACTAATGCTATGAAAATAACTACACTTACCAGATCAGATGATAGAGATGGACAACATAATTCAAACCATTATAATTTTGCCATTCAGAAAAATCTTATAATCTCTTTGTGAAGGCATCCAACTGCCTATTTAATGGTTCTCAGGTTTTTGCCTTCATTACAATACCTAGAAGCCCATCCCATACTTTGATCACTCTCTATATGAAAAGCTTTTGACACAAATCCTAAATTTGCTTTTTATTACTTTGAACCTGTGCCATTTTGGTCCACCCTAATAACTTGCCTGAGCAGGCTTCTCCAATAATTTACCAAATTAGAAGTTAATGTAAAATTAATCACATAGAAGTAACAAGGTTGTAATGCCCATCATTCTGATGCTTATTGTCAGTTTTAATACATGTCTGTAGCATTGTTTAAAAAAAAATCTCTTATCTGTGTATAGTTTACTGTGCTGAAACAATAAACAATTGCAAGTAAAGCTAAAAAGTTGTCTATGAATCCATTTTCTTTACCATTTTATGGCTGTTCATGATCACTTCATGTGACAGACTTCAAGTTGAAAATTTCAACTCTCTTCAGTCTCATCTTACAACTCAGTTCTTTAATGATGGGAATTATTCTTCAAGCCCTGTTCTAAACTACCTCCAAATTTTGGTGTATCTGTACTGATAATGGTGTCTCAGTGACCACAATTTGGCATATCGCCTAAGACCTAGCCTGAGATGTTTACAGTCTAGTAATGAGAATTTGAAGCAGTTCTTCCTTGGAAAAAATCAATTTGAATTATGTCATGCAAATGACATAACAAAATAGGACTTTAATGCAAAAAAGGAAGTATTAGACAATTTAAATAAAGCAGTATTAGACCAATAGACAGCATAGAATTTCTGAGCCCCTTTCATTTCTATTTGTTTGTTCATCAAATAAAGAAGAAAAACATGACTAATAATTCAAAAATAAGGATTCAGTAATACAATTTAATAATGTAAATGGATGTCCTGGAGCTTAGGAGCATTTTCCTGGCCCTGGCTCCACTGGAGTAGTAGTATTGTCACTGACTAGTAATCCAGTGCTCCAAGCTAATGCTCTGGGGACCCAAGTTCAAGTCCCACCAAGGCAGGTAGTGAAATTTAAATCAATAAAAATCTAGAATTAGAAGTTTAACAATCACCATGAAACCATTGTTAATTGGTGTTTAAAAACTTGACTAGTTCATTAATGTCCCTTTACAGAAGGAAATCTGCTGTCCATACCTGGTCTGGCCTACGTGTGACTGCAGAACCACAATAAATACTTGCCCAGCCAGTGACACGCACATCCTATGAACAAATTGGGGAGGGGGAGGGTGGAATAAAGATTTGTGGGAGGGAAGATCCCAGAATAGAGAGAGATTTCTATGGCTCAAAAGAGATGGGATGAGAATCTGAGAGGATTGTGGGGGGGGCAGAATCTAGCAGCCTATTTAGTAGGAGATATGGAATTAAGGAGTCTAAAGATGATTGTGAAATCATTGTTGACTGTTGCAAAAAATCCATCTAGTTCACTAATGCTCCTTTAGGGAAGGAAATCTGCCGCCCTTACCTGCTCTGGCCCACATGTGACTCCAGGTTCACAGCAATGTGTTGATTCTTAAATGCCCTCTGAAATAGTCCAGTGAGCCATTCAATTTACGGCAATTGGGGATGAGCAATACATATTGACCCACATTTTATGAAAATGTATAACAAAGATCTGACAAAGTGAGACACTAAAATCCATGAACTCTTTTGAACCATCAGGTTCCCCTCACCATGCATCTGGCTGTCTACATTCTCTTCTTCAAATTATTTGGAGCCTATTACCTTTGCAGTGTCCTGCTTCATGTCCTGACACCACACCATTCTAATTTGAACAATATTTTCCAAATGTGAGCTCAGTCCTCCACACCATCTCAATTTTCTTGCGTATCCATGATGGGGGTAGCACAGTGGTCAGCATTGCCACCTCACTGCGCCAGGGCCCTGGGTTCGATTCTCGGCTTGGATTTCTGTACGTATAGGTGTTTGCACGTTCTCCCTGCGTCTGTGTGGTTTTCCTCCAGGTACTCCGGTTTCCTAACACAGTCTGAAAGACATGCTGGTTAGGAGCATTGACCCGAACAGGTGCCACAGTTGGCAACTTCCGGGAATTTCATGGTAACTTTATTGCAGTGTTAACGTAAGCCTTACTCATGACCAATAAATGAACTTTAAAAGGCTTGGAGAGCAGCTTCCAGGTGCTAATGGTCCCATGATCTGCTGCCCTTGTCCTTCTAGATGGTAGCCATCATGGGTCCCTGTCTCACAGCACCAGGGACTCGGGTTTGATTCCTGGCTTGGGTCACTGGCTATGTGAAGTCTGCACGTTCTCCCCATATCTGTGCTGCTTTCCTCCAGGTGCTGTGGATTGTGGCAACTAGGGGATTTTCAGAAACTTTATTGCAGTGTTAATGTAAGTCTACCTGTGACAAATAACTAAACTTTAACTGATCTTTCTGTCACTTGTACCTACCTTAATATGGTTGAAAAGTTGTGGACATTCCCAGAACACCTGGTATCTTAGTCCATCAACTCAAATAGGTCTGAACGCTGATTCCTGCTATCTGAGCTCCAAGCAAATTCAAATCTATTGATTATAATTTGCTCCCCACAAGTCTTCAGCCTATTCTCAATCCCCTCTCCAACCATCTAGAGTCAAACTAATCCCAAAAATCCTACCTTGTGAAAAGGTTTCTTACGTGGTAATTTCTCATTATGGTAGAGATATTGATCAGGATTTTACCAGCTCGTCCCGTCCATCAGTGGTTGGAACAAGCCAGTAAAATCGCGTGAGAGCCGAGAAATTAGGGTCACGCCTGATTTCTCAGCTCTCAGTTTTACGAAAGTTGGATTTCAGGTGAGATCAGCCCCTCACCGGATATTGGCGAAAGGCTGAATAAATTAAGGTAATTTATTCTAATGTTATTTTATATGTCTTTAGTAAACCCGACACTCAATTATCCAGGCTCACTTGCCTTTATGGTCTTGCTGGGAGAGGTTCTCTCTGGCGAGGAAAACACTTGCTGCCCGTGAATGGGGAACAGTTGTGTTGGCCTCTCCCATGGAAACAGAGGCCATTGAGTCTCCCTAGAGAGGATGAGGGCAAAGGGGGGAGTGCTTCTTGGGCAGTCCCAGCCTGGCACCTAGGTATTGCTGGCCTGGCACCTTAGAAATATCCACTAAGCACCCTGGCACTGCCCACTGGAGGCACACTGGGTATGCCTACACTGGCCCCATACCCTAAGACCTTGAGCAAATATGTCAAGTTGTCCTCCCCACATGGCCAACCCTTGATGTGCAGCTAGGTTAATACCAGCGCTAGCAGACTGGGATGCTTAAGGTTCATTAACTGTCTGCTTAAGGACTTCAGTTTGTAGCAGGACTTGAAGAATAACCATGGGCTTCCTGCCACAATCTTAATTGGGTTAGAAATGGGAATTTATTGGGTCCCCACCCATCACCTTCCTACCCAATTAAATTCCTCTCTTTCACCAAACCTGCCACAGTGGAAGGCACAAGATTCTATCCAAAGTCACCTCACTACACTGTCACCCAGAGTCAAAGTTATTCCTAAATACATTCATGAAGTTTCTTAATACAAAGTGCACTGAAGTAACTCACCAAGGATCCTTAGGTAACACCTTCCAAACCCATGAAAGCTACCATCCAGAAGGACAAGGGAAGCAGACACATGGGAACATCACCCATGCCCTCCATACCACATCCTGATTTGGAAATATATCGGTATTGCTTCACTGCTGCAAAGGCATAATACCACAACTCCCACTCTAACAGCACTGTGAGTGCACCTACATTACATGGACTGTACCTCGACCTTCTCAAAGATAATTAAAGATGGACAATAAATGCTGGTCTAGCCAGTGATGCCTGCATTCTGTACATGAATAAAAGACATGCCTGTAATTATTGGACAAAAATATTACAGATGAAGAACAAGGATTAGCGTTCCCAGAGAATCCCTCAACTTCATTCAACTAAAGACTGCAAATGCAGTTCAGAGTCTTCAAACCGTAGGCGTTCTTTCATTTAGCACATTATTTCTAAATTTGCATAGATTGGGTGCATTTCTGAAATGCCAAAATATCTTGTATTCCAATGGAGCAAATTCCCTGCAATTTCTCCAGAATAAAAAATATCATCTTAATCGATCCCTGTCTGTCTTTCAAGCAGCAACTATTTCTATTCATTACTTCTGTTTTGGCTTTTACTTTGCTGAATGTGTACCAAACGCACCTGAGAGATGGAATGAACCACCATATCTCAGTGATGGTATGACATTGTTTTCCACTTTTTAGAACCTAAGATTCCGATTCAGATAAATAAGTTTCTTGTATTTAACATGTTAAATTTCAGCAAGGTAAACTGGATTTTGACCTAAGTATATCTCAGAGGTATATTTTAAGTGTTACATTTATTTTAACAAGTCCATTTAAGTGAATGTTTTGTTTTAAAGATTACTGAGGACTTGTAACATATGATCCATATTAAATTAATTGGTGTTTAAAATTCAGCATGGATTCTCTGCCATAAATTCTCATTAATATTTCTTCAGTTTTCTGGGATACAGCATTACTGAACTGTTCTCAATTATTTGGTCAGTCTACTTTAATGAGTCACCATAGTTCTGCCCTTCAACATTTAATTTATCATCCTCATTAAATTACCCTAGAGCTGGGATCAATGATATAACAAGTTCCTCTCAATGAATTACTTCAGAGCTGTTCTTAATAAATTAACCCCCAAACTAGTAATGAACTCTTCAATACTTCCTCCCAAATCGGTGCTCATTAATTTACCCCAAAATTATGATTAACATTTTAAATATGTTTTGATTGCTTGATCATAGTGCATTCTGGTAGCAATCCTGTTCCCTTCAAAATGTCAAGGCCACTGAGTAATTAGATAGCTTTTAATTTAGTTACATTATTATGTCCACATTGCTGTCACTTGTAGATATGATCACATCTGTCATCTCAGCTGGATTTGGACATCTATCAGTTTCATGTATCAATATCAGATCATTAAAGTACATATGCAGTTGGTGAATCTTCATTTAGCACTGAAATTTGGATATGAGGACAAGAAGACAGGATGGTCTCTAACATATTGTCTTTATATAAGCATGATGACCGACCAGCACCACCTTCTTCAATTGTTTTCAGATTGTTAAACCATTTTAATCAATGAGACAAAGATAAAAATGTCAAGACTAAATGCATTGCATTTTGCATGAATTACCTGGTTTCAGTGGAACTGCAACACAGAGGTCCTTGTTCCCTTTTGTTCTTTTAATTATCCAGGAGAATGTTAAATATGAGACAGAATGGAATTATAATCTCTAAGCTATTATAGTCATTTATTGCAAAAGAGTAAATAATACAAGAGAAATGGAAAAAAAAACAATCTCTCTCTGGGCCTTCTCGGGCACTCTGGTAACAGTAGCTGGTCTGGTGAGTGGTTCTGCCACCGTTCATGGTCCCAGTTTGAGGTGAAGTCAAACGTACCCGGATTGAAACCCCCTCTTTCCTTTTACAGCTTGGTACAAACAACCTTATGTGATACTTGGAAAAGAATAAACTAAGACAGCAGTGACAGCTCAACTTGAGCTGTGATTGCAGCGATACCATCATATGGTGCAAAATATAGCTGTATCCCATCCTTAGGTTCCCACAGCATGGATATTTCAAAGTTGACTGATGAACATATTAACTCTTTACTTTCTATACAAAGCTCCAGATTGATTGAGTTCTGTTGGATACTACTCAGAGCTATCATTTTGCTATTGACCATGCCACAATGCGTCATTAGGATTGAACACATTTAGAGGCATTCTTGGTATCAATGTGTTAGGGATTGGCTAGCTAGAATGGTTGATTATAGAAGACATTGTCTAGAATTTCTGGCAGGTTCCCCTCATCATGGCGGGCTATCTGGCAACAGAGGCAAGTTGCCATTGGCCAGAACTACTTCGATAGCACGGTCGGCGAGTCATGCAAAACTCCACTGCCTTTGGTCGATTTTTTTTTTATCCCACCAGTGTCCATTGGCGAACTTCCTCCACTGTTGGAAAACACACCATGAGGAAGGAGGGTGAATGGGGACGGGGGGGAGACACTATACATTTCACTCACAATGTCAATTAGGTTAAATTAAGAGAAAGAACTTGAATTTATATAGTGCATTTCACTGTCTCAATTAATCCTAGAATGTGTTGGAGCGTACTTTTCAAATATTGTCACAGCCAAATACAGCAAGATCTGTGACTGGATGCCTAACAGGAAATTAGGCTCCTTAAGTCAGTAAATTAGGCTAACAGCTGTTGAAGGGCCTCTTGCTGCAATTAGTTAATGATGAGAGGGCAGATGGGAGGCCTCAAGATTCTTCAATGACTCCTGGCGCTGCCAATGAAAAATTAACATTGATTTAATCAAACAAAAAACATTTCTAGGAAACTCTGAGGAACAGGGACAAGTTTCCCCCACCCCCCCACATCACCCTATCTAGCTTCATAGAATTTGCAGCCATTTCCTGTTGTCAGCCTGTTCTGCTCCCTTCTCCCAAGACTTCCTGGGAGCTATTACCAATGAGGCAGACAGCCCTGATACTGAATGCTTTCTTCAGGCGAGCTGCTTGTGATGGCATAACCTGCACACTGGGTGAATTGTTGACAAGGCCTAAGGACCAAGTTCCATCAATCCTCAAGCACCTTGACTCGGAAGAACAAACAAAGAACAAAGAACAACACAGCACGGGAAACAGGCCCTTTGGCCCAACGAGCCCGCGCCGCCATCCTAACGTCTTAATGACATATAGAGACCAATATAGGGACAATTTGTTACCCAATCACCCAGGAACCATGCTTGTTACGTAGCACTGACTCAGGCCAACATTTACCTCCAAGTATGCAACTTTAAATGTTTACTTTACTGTTACTTTAAATTGCTGACACAACAAAATTTAAAGTGTGGTGGAAGGTTTAGATCCCACCGTGACAGTCAATGGAAATTAAATTCAATTGACAAATCTGAGATTAAAAACTGGTTTCAGTTATGGTGACTAGTTTTGGTCCCCTTATTTGCGTAAGGATACATTGGCCTTGGAGAGAGTACAGAGAAGTTTCACCAGGCTGATACCAGAGATGAGGGGGTTAGCTTATCCGGAGAGACTGAATAACTGGGCCTATACTCGTTAGAGTTTAGAAGGCTGAGGGGGGATCTTATAGAAATGTATAAGATAATGAAGGGGCTAATAGGGTAGAGGTAGAGAGATTCTTATTGCTTAGAAAGGAAAACAGAACTAGAGGGCACAGTCTCAAAATAAGGGGGGAGCACTTTAGAATGGAGTTGAGGAGGAATTTTTTCACTCAAAGGGTGGTGAATCTCTGGAATTCTCTACCCATTGAAGTGATGGAGGCTAACTTGTTGAATATATTTAAGTCGCAGGTAGGTAGATTTCTGATAGACAGGGGAATTAAGAGTTATGGAGAGAAAGCAAGAAAGTGGAACTGATCCATTTCAGATCAGCCATGATTTTATTGAATGGCAGGGCTGGCCTGAAGGGCTCAATGGCCTACTCCTGCTCCTATTTCTTATGTTCTTATGAGAATCAGTGCAGACTCGATGGGCCAAGTGACCTCGTCTGCACTGTAGGGATTCTATGATTCTATTAGACAAAGTCTCGCCTTCACATTGAGGAGACCCTCATCATATTGTGTGGCATATCTCTAGCAACTCAAAACTGGGCCATGAGACACTGTGGGCCATCAGCAGTAAAAAAACTTTATATATCACCGCAAGCTGTAACCTCATTACCTCTACTCTACAATTACCATCCAATAAGGGATCATTCCTACTCCAACGGTAGTGCAGGAGAGCATGCCTGGAGTGACACCAGGCACCTAAATATGAACTGACAACCCGATGAATATATACCTCAGGCTAACTTGTGCATCAACTAACAAGAGCAGCATCCAATAAACAGAGCTAAGTGATCTCACAACCAACTAATCAGGTCTAAGACCTGGCATCCTAAGATATCCAATCATGAATGAAGGTGGACAATTAAACAAGTGACTGGAGAAGGATATTCCACAAATATTCCTACCCTCAATGATAGGGCAGCCTAACACATCTGTGCAAAAGGCTGAAAAATTCAGAACAATCTTCAATTGGAAGTGCCAAATGGATGATCCATCTCCGCCCCTCATCCTCCCCACTCAGGTCCCCAGTGTCACAGAAACCAAATTGGACCAACCATTTCATAACTACAAGAGCTGATCAGAGGCTGGGGGGGCATAAGGGAGTAAGTACTGGGGAGGAGGGGGCAACAGACTGAGCACCATGTAGGAGAGACAAGAGAGTGAATAGTGGATTGGGGATGGCAGAGGACTGAATACTGGGAGAGAGTGCATGACCAAACTTTACTGCCTTGCCCAACTCAGGAATCACGGCAGCACGGATCGGACAATAGGGAGGAAGGTCCAAAGGGCAGGATTTTATGATTTTGGGATGAGTGAGACCATAAAATCTGTTCTATGTGAATGTGTCAGTGTGTGCGTTTGAGTGGGAGAGAGTGTGTGTGTGTGTTGGGGGAGAGTGTGTGTGTGGGAGATGGAGACTGCATAAAACAGAGTGTGCATGGCAGTGAGAGTGACTGACTGGGAGTGAAAATGAGTAACTAAATGTGGTTTGGGGTGAGAGTTAATGAGTGACTCAGTAAATCTGTCGAGGAGAGCGCAGATAAATATGTGTGAATGAGTGAGTGTTTGGTGGTCAGAGTGAGACACTGAGTGAGGATGTGGGTAGCATTGTGAGAGACTGAGTGGATACCCAATCACATTCATGGTTGGCCCAGGGAGGTCTAAGAGGCCAGCAGTGGGAGGTTGTGGGGCTGATCAGTGATCAGGAGGCTTGCAATGTCGGAGGACCAATGTGCATGCACCAATCTCCGTGCTGACAGATTGGTGCGTGCACAGTGGCCTGCTCAACACTATGCTGCCGGCCTTTCGAGTGGGAATAAGCCTCACGCCCCTAACTTATCAGAGTGAATCACACAGTGTCAGAGATTTGCTCTGGTCAGTATGGTTTAAAAAAAAGCCAGAGGGATCTACTTCAATTTTCCCTCACATTGGGAAGTGAGAAATTTTTTGGGATAATCCTGCCCATTGTCTTTTGAAATTTGCTCATTAGCTCATTGAATGAGAAAAATATGCAAAGGCAGCTCCACAAGCAAAAAGGTTGGGAAGCCTGCTTTAGATTAACACAGGAACTCTCCGAGATCCTTAGAGGGGAGCTAAAATAACCAATAAATGGAAGAGTGAGCATCATCATTTTATTACGTAACTTGTATTCACTATATTCACACTGCCTCAAAGCCAAGCTTTTCTGAAAAATATGTCAGAGCAGACTATTAGACAGATTATGATAATATATCATGAATGTAAGCTTATGTTAGCTGCTGGCAACCGAATGATGCATATTTTATGGAGCAATGATTGAATTACTGAAATATAATAATTTTTCTTTCATCTTGATGAACAACTTATTCTCTCAGGTAAAAGTACATATTGCTACCTATAACTAGGAGCAGAATGTGGCTGAATTATTTTATAATACATTGCAAAACTGTAAATTCACTGGCTTTAGAAAGACAAGCTCAGAGGCGGTGCTCAAATTGATTTCACTGAGATTTGTTGAAGAAACAGTATGGGATCAGTTATCATGTTGGTGCAAGCAGTAGAGAGAAGTTTGCAGCTGCAACAGGTTTGTAAAGACGGCAGGTTTGAACGATTCAAAGGTAGACTGTGATGATAGAAAAATCTTGTAGTGAACTTGGTGAAAGGGTTTTTGGAAGCTATTTTTGACCGCGTTTGATAGCAAAGAATACAAGCACTATATTTGGCTCTGGATAACAAAACATGACAAATAAATGACCTGAAGACAGGAGAGTTCTTTGAAGATTATATTTAATTAGGCTTGAATTTGAAAATAATGAAGCTGGGCATGATCTGACTACTCATGCCATGCTCCCATTGAAGCCAAGTTGGAGAATTTAGCGCCCAGCCAATGTCCAATTCCAAGATGGTGCCGGATTGAGGTGACTTCTTGCGAGCTATGCCCAGAATATCTTCAAATTCTATCTTTTACTTTCATTCTATGCTTCTAAAAGTTCATTCTAACTCTTTTTTAAACTTTCTCTTTCTCTACACCCTAGTTATGACTGTAACAATACATTCTGCATTCTCTTGTTTCCTTCTCTATGAACGATATGCTCTGTCTTTAAAGCACGCAAGAAACAATACATTTCACTGTAAGCTAATACATGTAACAATAATAAATCAAATCAAATCAAAATCTCCATTCACAGCAGCGGAATGGGAAAATCCCACTGGCATGAGCAGTGGAAACATTCTGGCCAAACAGTCAAAGGCATTGGACCTGAAAGTTTCAATTCCCATGAACTTAAAGGGGAATGAGCCAAGAATGAATGGCTGTGAACAAAAAAAATCTAACAAGTGTATCAGAAAGATTTTTAATCATGAGATGGATCATAAACATCAGTCAAGTACATTCTCATTATGGATAATGGGAGAACATCAGGTTGGATATAAATAAATACATAGAAAAAATGCTTAAAAATAATTAAAGAAGAAATAATATAGAAGGAAATAAATATTAAATAAATGGAAAAGGGGAGTTAAGGAAGGATAAAAGGTTGTATTGAAGAATATTGTAGTCAACATAAAGATGGGGACTCTTAAAAGCACATAAAAATTTAATGGATAATCAAAAATGGGATGAAATAACTAAAATACAAGAAGAGGAGTATACCTTGTATTTGAAAATGAGAACATTGTTTCATAAGATTTAATTTTCTTTAACTTTTGCAACAAGAAATGGAAATGGGATTGTTAAAGCATCTGAACAGTGTTTGCAAAGAGCAGTTCTAGAAATTAATAATCATAATAGAACTGGGACAGATCTCCCTCTATTGGTGTTAAATAATTTATCTTGTAATGCCAAATAATTGCTCTGGTGGCACATAGATGAATATTTGTTCGGAAGGATTGCATGAGGGAAGAATGGTGGCAGAGTCGTTAGCACTGCTGCCTCACAGTGCCAGCGACCTGGGTTCAGTTCTGTCTTTAGGTCACTGTCTGTGTGGAGTTTGCACATTCTCCCTGTATCTATGTGGGTTTTCTCTGGGTGCTCCGGTTTTCTCCACAATCCAAAGATATGCGAATTAGGTGAATTGGCCAGGGGAAATTACCCCTTAGTATCAGGCGGACTAGCTAGGGTAAATGCATGGGGCTATGGGGATAGGGCCTGGGTAGGATTGTTTTTGGTGCAGAATTGATGGGCTGAATGGCCTTTTTCTGTACTGTAGGGACTCTGTAACATCAGTATAACAAATGATGAGCAGGATGTAAACTGTCTGATTCCTATAAGCATTTAGGTTTTGCATCGTATTGCTACTTGAACCATTCTATGAAATTATTATCTCAAAACATATGGAGGGCAATTCTTCCATCCTGCTGCTCTGTTTTTGTAGCACACTGCACTGTGAGAGTCTAGCGGAGGCTGTTTGGCAGGCTCCACACTCAGCGCTACAGCCTTCACCTGTCTTCCAATGTCACTGATATAATTATGGGCCCGGGATTGAAATCTTCAGGCCTGCTAGCCTTCTGTGTCCCTCACCCCTTCCAGAGTAGTTCACTCCAGTCAGGTCTAGTATAGAGGAGTTGATGACCCGACCTGCTGAACTGAAGAGGAGGATGATTGAAGCCCCACCAGAGGGCCGGGCACTGGAGAGATGCCCCCTTGAGGGATACCTTGGCATCAGGGTCTGATGGGTGGGGCCACAGAGCGATCAGTGGAGGGGGGGGGGGACCTGCTGCCACTCTGCATGTGGGCTGAGTGGCAAAAGGAAAGAAGCCAATGATCAGGGCAGTCAATTAAGGTGGGAAGAGTAGCAACCCGCTGGAAGGAGGGGAATCAGGATAGCAGGGGGTGGTAACGGAGGTGTGATTGGGGCTGCCATTGCGGGTGGGTATCAGGCAGAAGAAATCCTGAGATCAGGACCGCAGGGTGGGGTGGGGAAGTCAAGATTAGCCCAGGCATGTTCTGGAGACCAGCAATTGGGCCATGGTGAGGGGTGGGGCGGGGCGGGGGGAGGATGGGGGTGTCTCTTGGCCAGTGATGCCGGGCCGTGGGGCTGGCAGTGATCGGAAGGATAGCAGACTGGGGTCATTGCGCATGCGCTGATCTCAGCACTACAGATTGACGCATGCGCCATGGCCCACTCAGTGTATGCTGCCGGCTTCTCCAGTGGGAATAGGCCCCACTCCCAGTTTCTGGAGCAAATCACGCTATTGCATTCTGCATGGTACAGAGTGTGAGAGATTAGTTCTGAAACGCCCACTGAAGAAAACAGCAGGATTTATTCCAGTTTTTACACAAATTCGATACTTAGAATTTTTGGGGCGAGAATCGCCCCCATAATAATCTTCTGCATCATCCTTTTATAATATAAAGAATGTGGTACCCAGAAGAATCATATATCATAAATCCAAGACAAGAGCTATCCCATCAAAAAAACATGATGAGATGATATGCCTCAAGATTGTAGCTCAAATAATTCATAAGTGTTGACTTCATAAGTGTTTATTGACATGCAACATCACAAATGTGGAACACTAATTATTATTCTACTGAATTGAAGTGTATTTAATAAACATAGCTAATTACAAGAACAAAACATAGTGAATGTATATTAAAGTAAATTAAATGAAATGAAATAATTTTGATTTTAGGCCTCTGGTAAGGAGTAATGTGACTAACATTTCTTAATATGCTGTTGGCAATGTGATAAAATTAATAGCTTTGTTTTGGGAATAAGTGGAGAATATTTTTTTGAACTGAGAACTTCTAATTAAAAAACCTAGCAGCATCTTGTCCAGTTGTAAAAGTCATCATTATAATATTGAAAACAAGACCATTTTACTTCAGAATTTAACAGTGAAGAAATGTTTAATTTTATTGAGAATTCAATAGCCTATTTACAACTGAACTTTACCCTGCTTACATATTGATATGCAAGTCAAATTCGTTATTTAAAAATTACTAAAATGTCTTAACATCTGTGATTCTTAATGACAAAATTAATTCCCACTATTTTTTCCCAGTAATCTGCTTCAATCTTTGTACTAATTTATTGATACAACTGCCCAAATCTAATTTGTGTTGTAATCAATTCACTTGTTTTATTGATATTGTAAAATTCTATCCATTACCCTAATTAACTTCAGATTATGGCCAACTTGTTTACTTTTGGATGCAGTATTTGTTCTTCAAATCCTATTGTAATCATGTCTTGCATGTATTCCAAAAATCAAAAGGAAGAATCATGAATATTCTATTTGTTGATATATTTTTCTTTGTATAGGGTTTTATCCCATGTGCTTTTGGGGAAAAATATATTTTATGGTGGTTGTCCTTTTGAGACAAAGTGTCTTGGAAAAGGTATTTATGATAAAATACTTGGCTTCCAATATATGATCAGGTGACTAAGTTGCCCAGGAGATAAGCAATGGGGGAAAAAGGGGTTGACATATATTAATTATGAAGTAAATAAATTTGTTCAAGCAGTTTTAAGTTTTGAGTTTTAGAACAAGCTGGCTAACAAAGTTTGGTTGAAATTTTGTGTGTTGATTGAGGAAAGGCTGTACTGCTCGAAATAGTGCCTCTTAAATAAGATGTTAAAAAAAGGTCCTGTCTGGTCTCTCAAATGGGTGCAAAACTTTTAGAAGAGCAAATGAGTTCTCCTAGTGCCTTGGCCAAAATGTATCCCTTGCACAAATATGACTAAAACCAATTATCTGGTTGTTTACAATGTTGCTGTTTGTGGGACTGTGCTATGTGTAAAATAGGCTACTGCTGTTTATCAGCAATGACATCACTGACTGCTTCAAAATCATTTCAATGACTGTGAAGTCATTTGGGTCATTTGAATTTGTTAGAGGTGTGACATAAATGAAAATTTTTTACATACTTAACAGAAATATGGACTTTTCTTTTGGTGTTAAATAGAAGTTTCACATTCACAAATTTCCACTTGTCATTCTTTTCCTATTTATAAAATTCATGTTTATCTCTGTTAAACTTTACAGCCATCCACCATTCCGATTTGTTGGTGGTTTGCCATCTCTTGCATTCTTTGGCATAGTTTATCTTGCCAGAATTTGTTATAGTAAATTTTATACTTTTCACCTCTTTGCCTAAGTCTTTAAGTGCATTGGGGTATTTTTTTCAAATAAAGAAGCCATGCATTGTATTTTGTGCAAAAATTAAGGGTGGTCATTCAGAAGTTTGACTAGAAAAGTCAAAACACTTGGTGTAATTTTCTGTCTTTTACACTTCATGAGTGGAAAATCTTGCAGGGCTCAGTGATCCTTGTGGTTGAAGCCTGGCTGTGCGAAGCTCTGCGCAGGGGCTGCTAATTTATAAAACCTAGGCAGAGAGGAGATATTTTCTCTGGTGGGAGAGTTCACGGAGCATAATTTCATGAATTTATTTCATATGAAGAAGTGCTTCCCTGTAGTGGAAATGTAATATCTCTCCCCTGAGGTCAGTTGGTAATTTCAAACTGAAATGGTTTAGTGAGGTAAGGATGTTTAGACAAGCAAGGTGAGTAGATGGAGTTAGGTTCTAATCTATCGTGATTGAATTGAAATCATTGAATAGCTGAACAGGCTACTCTCTTGTTCTTATCTTTCTAGATGCCTCAGTGAATGAAAAGCCCCCTTCACAAACTTCTCTATGGGACATATTTGGGACATCTTGCCAATCAACAATCATTGATTAACTTGAGGGAATTTTATCCTGCCAAGGCAGGTGAGTTTTCATATAAACAGCAGGTGTTTCAGTGAGTCAGCAGAAACTTGCTGATTTCCACCTCTAACACCTGCGGAATTGTCATTTAAAAATATTAAATGGTCATTAACTGCACTTTTAATGAAGAATTCAGATTATAACTCTTGAATTATACAGAGAAACACAGAAGGACCTAGGTGTGCATGTTCACAAGTCCGTGAAGGTGGCAGCACAGGTGGAGAAGGTGGTGAAGAAGGCATATGGTATGCTTGCCTTTATAGGAAGAAGTATAGAGTATAAAAGCTGGAGTCTGATATTGCAGCTGTATAGAACGCTGGTTAGTACACATTTAGAGTACTACATCCATTCTGGTTGCTGTAATATCAGAAGGACGTAGAAGCCTTAGAGAGAGTGCAGAGGAGATTTACAAGGATGTTGCCTGGAATGAAGGGTCTTAGCTATGAGGAGAGATTGAGCAAACTGGGGTTGTTCTCCCTGGAAAGATGGAGAATGAGAGGAGACCTAATAGAGGTGTATAAGATTATGAAGGGTATAGATAGAGCGAACAGTGGGAAGCTTTTTCCCAGGTTGGAGGTGATAATCACGAGGGGTCATGGCTCAAGGTGAGAGGGGCAAGGTATAATTCAGATGTTAGAGGGATGTTTTTTTACATAGAGGATTGTGGGGGCCTGGAATGCACTGCCAAGTAGGGTGGTGGAGACGGACATGCTAGACTTAACTGGATAGTTACATAAGCAGACTGGAGATGGAGGCTTACAAAAGAATGTTCTAGTTGAAGATCACGAGCCTTAGGATGTTCCTGAGAATTAATAGATTCCTATCAGTCGTCCAACAAATTTTAAGGCTCACCTTGTCACTTATGTTGGAGCTATTGGGGATCTTCCATTACTACCTGAATGGCTTGTTGTATGTCTATTTATATTAATTGATGTCTCCTTTTATATCCACAGGCGATTTGGTCCACCTTGTTGGCCAAAAAGGGGCATACACGCAGTGGTAGTGCGAGGGTTGCTCTTGAATGTTGCTTCGAGAGTTGCCTAGTGCTTCACGTCCATTAGTGTACGCTTAATCTGGACCAATTGACAGGCAACACGTCAGCTTAGTGACTATCACTGTCTGCTGTGCAGTTACAGTTACCCTGGTCGGATCTCCGGCTTGCATCAATGTCTGTGGGAGTTTGCACACTCTCTCTGTGCTTGCATGGGTGGTCTCCGGGTGCTCCAATTTCCTCCCACATTCAAAAACATGCTTTTGGGGCTGATTGGTGTCAATAAGTTGTCCCTGAATTGGATCTCCCTTAATTTGGCCTACATATAATTCCCTAAATTTGCACCCCCTTTATTGTGAAGTTCCACTAGAGGTAGACAAAAATGTCGATTATCGATAAAAGACTTGAATAAGGCACTCAGTGTCAAAATGGGTGGTGTGGGCTTGTAGGGCCAAGAGGCCTGTTTCCTGTGCAGTGCTGTTCTTTGTTCTTTGAGTGCACAGCTTTCCCAGGCCTTATCAATAGCCTTCTTTCATCATTGGTTATCCCCACTATAGAACTGACCCCACAAGTCCTCCCTCCCCCTGCCCTCTCGCCTCTCCACCAACACCCCCATCCCTCCTTTGCCCACCTCCCAGGAGGACATCTCCCCCCTCCACTCAGAGACCTCCATACTTAGCTGTTCCTGGACTCTGGGACTTTGAGCTTCACCATCTGAAAAATAACCTTGGCCATGGGAGGACAGTGAGGAATAAGAGGCTGAGCTAACAAGAGACCAGAATGGTTTTAAATACTGAGATATGACTAAATCAAAGGCTAACACTTACAGGTTTTGTTCTAAGCATATAATTCTTTGGAGATGATTTGCAATAATTTACAGATCATTTTTGCCACCTTGGAAGTTTTCGACTTTGATCTGTGCTTCCCAGCAATCATCCTGCAAAACAGCACAGAAGCCACTTATGGAGTTGCACTCTGGTTCTGTGACAGGGAGTAAGAGGAACAACAAATCCACCAGACAGCAGCAGCCTTCTCCTTAACTCTCTGCCATTCCACAGCACAGAGGGGATGAATATCAAGCTCCAGGATATACATACATGCAGAAAATTGGCTTTTTAGATGTAAGGCGCCAATTCCTCAGGAGATTCAGAGTTTTGTATGTCATGGTTATTAACATTTGTAGCCTTCTGGAACAAGTCTTCCTTCCAAATGGACATGCATTCTTATTAGCTCTGTGTTAATCAATTAATTTTAGACTTCCTTTTTCCCCTTGTTCCTAACTCCACCCCTCTCCCTGGCAACAGTTTGAGGTTAAGCCAGTCTGCTCTTAGCCTTGGTGTTTGATTCTGAGGTGAATTTCTGACTTGATAGTTGTGCCATCACTAAGAATATTTATTTCCACTTGCATAATATTGCCCAACTTCACCTCATCTCAGCTTATTTGATGCTAAAACCCTCAACCACGTCCTCTTCACCTCTAGATTCAACTATTCCAATGTACTACTGGCTGATCTCCAACACTCCAACCTCCATAAACCTGAGGCAATCTAAAATACTGCTGCTATGTCTTATCTCCCTCCAAATCCCATTACCCCATCACCTCTATGCTCATCAACTTAGATTGGCTCCCAATTAAGCAACATCTTAGTTGGAATTTCATTGTCCTGCCAATCACAGGAATTGGAGCAGGCGAGGGATGGACCAAGAGAAGGTCTGTAGATCTCAGGCAGAATTTTATGATGAGTGAGGTCATAAATTACAAGGTCATGAGTTACAATTCTCATCTTTGTTTTCAAATTCCTCGGTGGTCTTGCTCCTCCTTATCTGTTACCTCCTCACAACCCTCTGAGATTTCAATACTCCACTGATTCTGGCTTCTTGTGTGTTCCCAGTGGTCCCAGCTCCACTAATGTTGGTCTTCACTTGCCTCAACCTGTAGCTCAGGAATTTCACCTCTCTATCTCATTATCCTCCTTTTGGTTAATTCTTAAAACCCACCACTTTGACCAAGCTTCAGATTATTTAATCTAATATCTCCTTATGTGGCTTAGTATCATGCTTTGTTTTATCATTCTCTCAGGAAACATCTTGTGACATTTCATTATGTTATTAATATTATGTTTGATACATGTATTACCTGGCCGTCATTCCCTCTGTGCTACACTTCCTCTCATCAGGAGGTATCGTGAAGATCGGGTGGATCAATCTGTTTTATCGGAGCCCATTCTTCCTGCATGCACTTAGGAGCCCATCTCCCACAATATCTTTCCTAAACAGCAGGTGCTCCTGCTACTCTATATTCCTCACAGAAAGCCCCCTGTTAGCATTGGTCACACTAAATCTTCTCTGTTATCTGAACAGGCACCAGAGTGTGGTGACTGACTTCATTACAGTGCTAATGGATGCCTACTTGTGACACTAATAAATAAACTTTTGAACTTAAGCATCATAGCATAGTTACATAACATCACATGCTTCTAAACCCTTTGGATCTCCCCCAAGTCTTTTTCCCAGCCATATACATCCTCCTACATTTCTCTCAATGTCTCAGATTTCATAGAGTTAGTCTCTGATGCACATGGACTAACATCCCTGATCTTATTCTGATCTCTTTCTGAGCACATCCTACACTCTCTCTGTTCGAAATGACTGTCCTTCTCCTGACTGACTATAAAACTTTGTCTTGTTTCTTGTTTTTCTTACACAATCCCACCCAGGCCCTACCCCCCATACCCTTACATATTATACCCATTAATCCCTCTAACCTACATGTCTCAGGACACTAAGGAGCAATTTTTAGCATGGCCAATCAACCTAACCCACACATCTTTACACTGTAGGAGGAAACCGGAGCACCCAGAGGAAGCCCACATAGACACGAGGAGAATGTACAATTTCCACACAGACAATGACCCAAGCCAGGAGTGTAGTAAATAAGGTAGATGAGCTTAGGGCGTGGATTGCTGCTTGGGAGTATGATGTGGTGGCCATTACAGAGACTTGTTTGTCTCAGGGACAGGACTGGGTACTTCAGGTGCCGGGATTCAGGTGCTTCAGGAGGGACAGGGTTGGGGGCAAAAGAGGAGGTGGTGTGGCACTGTTGATCAGGGACAGTGTCATGGCTGTAGAGAAGGTGGAAGATGGGGAGGGATTGTCTACGGAGTCTCTGTGTGTGGAAGTTAGGAAGAGTAAAGGCTCGATAACTTTGCTGGGTGTATTCTATAGGCCGCCCAATAGTGACAGGGAACTTGAGGTGCAGACAGGGAAACAGATCCTAGACAGATGTAGAAATAACAGGGTTGTCGTGATGGGAGATTTCAATTTCCCAAACATCGACTGGAATATCCCAAGGGTAAGGCGTTTGGAAGGTGTGGAGTTGGTTAAGTGTGTTCAGGAAGGTTTCCTGATACAGTACGTGGAAAAGCCTACGAGAGGAGAGGCTGTAATTGACCTGGTGCTAGCTAATGAGTCAGGACAGGTGTCGGATCTCACGGTAGGTGAGCATCTTGGGAATGGAGATTCATAATTCTATTTCTTTCACGATAGCGATGGAAAGAGATAGGATCAGGCAGGCTAGGAAGGTATATGTCTGGAGTAAGGGGAAATATGAAAACATTAGGCAGGTAATTGGATGCATAAAGTTAGTTTAGAGAGACTAGAGTTGTTCTCCTTGGAACAAAGAAAATTGAGGAGATTTGGATAAGGTAGACAAGAAAAATCTATTCCCGTTAGTTGTTGGTATAAAAAGTAGGGCACACTGATTTACGGCTTTGGGCAAGAAATGTAGGAGAAATGTGAGGAATAACATTTTTACATGGTGAATGGAAATGACCTAGAACTTGCTGTCCACAAGGATGGTGAAAGTAGAGCCAATCAGTGATTTCATAAGGAAATTTGTATGGGCAATTTGTTACGAACCCAGCTAATGTTACTGCTGGACAAGTCAAATCACAGGATGGAACCGGGCTTGATCAACCCTAACTTTTTTTTAAGGATACTTGGAGGGTGGACATTGAACAGAGTTATTACAGAAGTTAGCTGATTAACTAACAAAAAAAATTGAGCATTTATTAAACAAGGAAATATGAATAATGTCTGCTACTTCAACTTAATGATGCATTTACAGATATATATACAAATTTATAAAGAAAACACAAGTTACAGAATCCATCTTATCTTCTAATGTTCACAGTACGTATACAGTCTACTTAATGTATTAGATAACTGCAGTCAGACGCACTATATTCCAGTGCCAAATTTTGGTGGATTTTTTATTAACCCCAACAGATGCTTGTCACACCATAAGTGAACCAATCTGACAGAAACTGTCTTTCTCACAAGGGCTACCAATGTCTATATTCAAAGAACTCATCTTGGAATTCTCTCCTCAAGTAACGCTTTATTCAGGAGTCTCCAAGTATTCACCTTCAGGGTTTAATTTCTCTTTCTAAGGTTTTTTGATGGGCAACACGACAGCTCAGTGACTGTCACTGTGCTGTGCAGATATATGGATTTGGGCCTATGTCTGTGGGAGTTTTCACATTCTCCCCGTGCTTGTGTGGGTTTTCTCCGGACGCTCCGGTTTCCTCCAACATCCCAAAGATGTGCTCTTAGGCTAATTGGCAAAACAAATTCTCCCTAAATTGTCTCAAATTTGGTTTTTAATCCCTAGATCTGTAAACGTGGACAGGGATCGCAGGTAGAGGTGGGAACATCAGGGTGGCGGCGCGGGCTCGTTGGGCCGAAGGGCCTGTTTCCCGTGCTGTTTTGTTCCTTGTTCCTTGTTCTTTAAACTGGAAGGAGGTGTCCCTGGGGAAGAGTACAGAAGGAAAGTGGCAGTTTTTCAAGGAATTTTTGTCTGGGGCACTGCAAGACAACGTTCCGAGGAGTCAAGGAGGTTCTGGTAGGACACGGGAACCGTGATGCACAAAGGTAGTGGTGAACCCAGTAAGGAAGAAAAAAAGGTATATAAAAGGTTCAGAGAGTTAGGGATCTAAGAGTATAAGGTGTGTAGAAGGGAACTTAAAAGGAAATTAGGAGAGCCAGAAGGGGTCATGAGAAGGCCTTGGCAGTTAAGATTAAGGAGAATCCCAAGGCCTTCTACAAATATGTGAAAAGTAAAAGGATGAGAAGAGAAGGGATAGGACCTATAAAAGGTGAAGGGGAAAAGTCTGTGTGAATCCGGAAGAAATGGCAGAGGTGCTTAACGAGTACTTTGCCTCGGTATTCACGGTGGAAAGTGAACTGGGAGATTGCAATGCAGGTTTGAGGCATACGGAAAAGATTGAGTATGTGGACGTTAGGAAAGAGGATGTGTTAGACCTGTTAAATTCTATCAAGATAGACAAGTCACCAGGACCGGATGGGATGTACCCCAGGTTATTGTGGGAGGTGAGGGAAGTGGTTGCAGAGCCCCTGGCGATGATCTTTGCGTCGTCCATGGAAACGGGAGAGGTTCCGGAGGATTGGAGGATTGCAGATGTGGTTCCTATCTTTAAGAAAGGGAACAGGGATAGTCCAGGAAATTACCGACTGGTGAGTTTGACTTCAGTGGTTGGTAAGCTGATGGAGAGGCTTCTGAGGGATAAGATATATGAACATTTGGTGAAGTTTGGACTAGATTAGAAATAGTCAGCATGGTTTTGTCAAGGGCAGGTCATGCCTTACGAGCCTAGTTGAGTTCTTCGAAAATGTGACTGAACACATTGAAAAAGGAAGGGCGGTGGACGTAGTGTACATGGACATTTGATAAGGTCCCCCATGCAAGGCTTCTGGAGAGGGTGAGAGGGCATGGGATCCAAGGGGCTTTGGCCCTGTGGATCCAGAACTGGCTTGCTGGCAGAAGGCAGAGAGAGGTTGTGGACGGGTCTTGTTCTGCATGGAGGTCGGTAACCAGTGGAGCGCCCCAGGGATCTGTTCTGGGACCCCTGCTGTTTGTCATTTTCATAAATGACCTGGATGAGGAAGTGGAGGGATGGGTTAGCAAGTTCGCCGACGATACAAAGGTCAGTGGTGTTGTGGATGGTCTGAAGGGATGCCAAAAGTTGCAGCGGGACATAGACAGGATGCAAGACTGGGCGGAGAAGTGGCAGATGGACTTCAACGCGGATAAATGTGTAGTGGTCCATTTTGGCAGGAATAATGGGATGAAGGAGTACAATATAAGGGGTAGGAGTCTTAGCTGTGTTGTAGAGCAGAAGGATCTCGGGGTCCGGGTCCATAGGACTCTTAAATCGGCCTCGCAGGTGGAGGAAGTGGTCAAGAAGGTGTATGGTGTACTGGCCTTCATTAATTGAGGAATAGAGTTTAGGAGTCAGGAGGTAATGATGCAGCTCTATAAGACTTTTGTCCGACCCCAGTTGGAGTATTGTGCGCAGTTCTGGTCGCCTCATTATAGGAAGGATGTAGAGGCTATTGAGAGAGTTCAGAGGAGATTTACAAGGATGCTGCCTGGATTGGGAGGCAGACCTTAGGTTGAGGGAGCTGGGACTCTTCTCACTGGAGAGATGTAGGTTGAGAGGCGACCTGATAGAGGTTTATAAAATGTTGAGAGGAATAGATAGGGTGGACTGTCAGAGACTATTTCCCCAAGCTGAAATGGTCACTACGAGAGGACACAGATTTAAGGTGCAGGGAAGCAAATACAAAGGAGATGTCAGGGGTAGGTTTTTCACTCAGAGGGTGGTAGAACATAGAACATAGAACATTACAGCACAGAACAGGCCCTTCGGCCTTCGATGTTGTGCCGACCAAAATAAAAAGCAATGCCCCTCCAAACTAAACCATTACCTTCTCTTCCATATACTTATCAATTAACCTCTTAAACGCCACCAAACTTGGCGCATCTACAACAGCTGCAGGCATGGCATTCCACTCCCTAATCACTCTTTGAGTAAAGAACCTACCTCTGATATCCGTCCTATAACTCATACCCCTTAATTTAAAGCTGTGTCCCCCCGTGCTAGCTTTCTCCATCCTAGGAAAAAGGCTATCACTGTCCACCCTATCTAAACCTCTAATCATCTTATATGCTTCAATAAGATCCCCTCTTAGCCGCCTCCTTTCTAACGAAAACAAGTGAATGTTGTTCTAACGAAAACAAGTGAATGGTGAGTGAATGGAACCGATTGCCGTCGGAGGTTGTTGAGGCAAACTCACTGGGATCTTTTAAGAGACTTCTGGATGAGTATATGGAAAAGAATAGGATAGGGGGTTATAAATAGTTCTGTGGATTGGTAGATGTGATCGGCGCAACTCGTGGGCCGAAGGGCCTGTTGATGCTATATTGTTCTATGTTCTGTGTTCAAGCCGGGAATTGAACCTAGGTCCCTGGAGCTGTGAAGCAGCAGTGCTAACCACTGTGCCACCGTGCCATCCTAAGAAGTAAGTTTTTCTATTGGCTTTGTTTTGAAGGATATTAAGGTATTGCCATTTCTCTTTAGATTTTTCCCTGGTCCATCTCAATTCTATTAGATCTTGGATGTGAAGCTCTTCCTATTACAATAGCTTTTTCCTGGTGATCTCATATTCATTCTCTTTCCCTGGACTGCAGAACTGATAGTTTTTGTGCTCTGTAACTTTCTGCAGAGGAAGGAAAAACTGCAGCAGAAGATTATCTTTGCTGAAGTTCTGACCTGTCTCACTGCATCACATTCATATTACTGCTGAGATTGGCGAGAGCATCTACTGATGGGAGGCATCTACTAGAAATCTCCTACTCACATTGAATAGGCATTACCAGGACTGGACTGATGACAGCAGCCGCTTCATCTCAGGCGGGAAGGATAATCTCGTGCTGGTTTGGAGTTTGTGCAGACAGAAGACCCATGATCCTGTATTATGATATAAGGTGGAGTATGTAAATTTGAAAAGACTCGCATTCCAACCATTCTTCACATTCCAATCTGTAATTATCTTGCAATTGTGTCTCTACCTATAAAGGCTGTGTTTGTGAATTAACCTCCACTAACCAAGAGCAGTGCTCCCAAACCTTGTGATCCCAAATAAACCTGTTGGACTTTAACCTGATATTGTGATTCTTCTTACTATGCCCACTCTAGATCAACACCTTCTGAACAGCTTTGTATTGTGAAGGAATTATGAGCAATGGAAATACTTATGGTCAGCTGGTACTCAGGAAGTAGTGTTATAGTTTGTTTGTATTGGGAGGGTTTAAGAATTCAGCAAAGAGATTATGACAGAAAGAAAAACAGACTGGCCTGTTTGAGAATCCAAATTTAGCAAATCATTTTGGGTCTAATTGCTGATTGCCATAGTGTAAATTTGCCTGGAGGTGCCTAAAGGGCAACCTGCAAATTCAGCTATCAAATGTTGATTAAATACAATTTTCATGGAGCAGTATGTGTGAGCTCCTTACACGTGCTGTCACTGAAGGTACAAAGGGAATTATTTGACATGCAAGCTGAAATTCTGTGCAGAAAGAGAGGCTTGCGATATACAGGAAAATTATGACAGAAGCCCAATCTGGAATCTCGCCCCTGAACCTAGCCTGCACCATTTTCACAAGGAGTTGGGGGTAAGATGTGAAAGGTAGGGGAGAGGCATATGGCCACATCTATGATTCTTGGAGACAACTGTTCATGTAAATCACCAGCTGTTTGCAATTATTGGTGATTTTGGTGAAGTATGCATGTGAAACCTGAAGTGTGCAGGTGAGATCTGACAGGTGCAGATCTGAGCTTTGTGTACCCATTGGGCAACCTCATGTACCCCTTCTGATATGGTCCCCAGACACTTTTTTAAGTGGTAAAGCATTCTGAGGGAGAGGTCAGGCAATTGCAAAAAGTAGGTGTACAAGCTAATTGGAACAGTCAAAGCTCATTGGAAATGTCAATACTGCTAAGGGATTTAACTTTTCTGGATTTTATTTTTTTAACAAATGCATGTAACAAAGTGCATTTAACAAAAGCACAGAGGCCAAAGATATTCCAGTCCTGCCAAGAGCAAACACTATGCCCCACCACCCACCAACCCCACAGCCACCATAGGTTTCTCAGCGGCGGAGGCTGCAAACAACAGAAAAACCGGCTGATACGGCAGGACTGGAAAATCCCGTGACCAGCCAATGGCAGGCTGCCTCTGCCACCACAAAAATGCTACAGGGGGATGGAAAATCCTACCTAGTGTCTGTTAGTTCACTGTCTAGTGACATTTTTTCAACTATCATTATAGGATTTGTGCCACATGACTGATTTTACAGCCTAACATTATCACAGTGGGCTGCCTGTTAAGTGCGTAGCTTGACAGCTCCAAGTAGTTACAGATTAGAAATGTTTGTTTACATAAGAGATTAATTGGATGGATTTCAATATATTGAATCATTTTTATCAATGAGTGTGCTTTTTCAAAATGATGACATTACCAAGAAAAGTATAACTTTATGTCAACATGTCTCCTGAAGTTTGCTCATGGTGGGGATAAGGGTAAAGGGTACGGCATGAATTGACATCAGTTGTCAGTAAGTTGGCAGAACATTATAAAGAGCAATGGGAATGAGTGGGTATGTGTTGACATGAGGGATATGATGGGCCATGAAGGGTTAGTATGGGCATATGTTGGCATAGGAAGTATCAGGAGCCAGTGTGGTAGGTAGAGGAGCAAAAGGGTAAGAGGAACCAAGCACTGGATAGAAGGACATAGGATCTGAGGGCAAACATAGAGGGGCAGAGGGTGGCATGGGGGTACAGTACGTGGATGTGTTATCATAGATGGAGCATGAATAATGTATGTGGAGTTGCTAGTGAGGCTGGAGAATGATTTTCTGTTCTAAGCATTTTAAGAATTAACTTCAATGAAGTGCAGGAGCACAGAGACAACATTTCCACCTCTGCACCCAGCAGCCTCCTTCAACTCATTTCAACAAAGAACAAAGAATAAAGAACAACACAGCACGGGAAACAGGCCCTTCGGCCTAACGAGCCCACGCCACCGTCCTAACGTTTTAATGACATATCCATGACTTTAGGCTATGCCTATTGTGGAAGATTCCCATATAGGGACCAATATAGGGACAATTTGTTACCCAATCAGCCTAAGAGCACATTTTTGGGATGTGGGAGGAAACCGGAGCACCCGGAGAAAACCCACGCAACCACGGGGAGAACGCGCAAACTCCCGCAGACACAGGCCCAAATCCATGTGTCTGCACAGCAACAGCGATAGTCTCTGAGCTGTCATGTTGCCCATCTGATGGTCCAGTTTAAGCTTACACTAACGACATGAAGCACTAGGCCACTCCTGAAGCAACATCCAAGAGCAGCCCTCGCACGACCTGCCGAATGCATGCACCTTGTTGGTCAACAAGGTGGACCGAATAGCCTGTGGAAACAAATAAGATATTTAGACAGTCCTGCTATATCCCTCTATCTGCAGACCGCTCATGTGGCTGTCCAAGAGACCCTTAAACAACCCTAGCGTGCCTGCTCCCACCACCTTACTCGGCAGTGCATTCCACACCCCCACTACCCTTTGTGTGAAAAACTGCCCTCTAATATTCGTCTTATACATAGCCCCCCTCACCCTAAGACCATGACCCCTCGTTCTATCCATTTCTAATGGTGGAAAAAGCTTACCACCATTTACTCTATCTATACCCCTTATAATCTTATATACCTCTAATAGATCCCCTCTCAGCCGACGTCTTTCAAGGGAAAACAACCCCAGTGTGTTCAATCTTTCCTCGTAAGACAGCCCTTCCATACCAGGCAGCATCCTGGTAAATCTCCTCTGCACTCTCTCCAAGGCCTCCACATCCTTCCAGTAGTACGGCGACCAGAACTGGACGCAGTACTCCAAGTGAGGTCTAACCAACGTTCTATACACTTGCAACATCAGACTCCTACTCTTGTATTCTATACCTTTTCCTATGAAGGCTAACATACCATACGCTTTCTTTATCACATTCTCCACCTGTACTGACACCTTCAGAGACTTGTGAACCTGCACTCCCAGGTCTCTCTGCATCTCTATACTCCAGATAGTTTTACCTTTTATCCTATAACTCCCCTCTACATTATTCCGGCCAAAATGCATCACCTCGCATTTATCCGGATTAAATTCCATTTGCCATCTATCTGCCCAATCTACCAGCCTATCTATGTCCTGTTGTATTGCCTGGCACTGCTCCTCAGTACCCACCAATCCAAGCATCTTAGTGTCATCAGCAAATTTGCTGATCACACCACCTTACCCCTCTTCCAAGTCATTTCTATAAACCACAAATAGGAGGTCCTAGTACTGAGCCCTATGGCACACCACTAGTGACAGACCTCCAGTTGGAAAATGAACCTTCCACTACTACCCTCTGTCTCCTCCTCCCAAGCCAGTTCTCAACCCATCTACATACCTGGCCCTGTATCCCATGCGCCTTCACCTTTTCTATCAGCCTACCATGAGGAACCTTGTCAAACGCCTTACTGAAATCCATGTAGGTGACATCAACGGCTTGTCCTTCATCAACCGTTTTTGTTACCTTCAAAAAATTCCACTAGATTCGTAAGGCACGACCTCCCCTTAACGAAGCCATGCTGCGTATCCCTGATCAGATCGCAGCGCTCCAGATGCTCGTACATCCTGTCCCTGAGGATCCTCTCCATTAGCTTACCTATAATTGAAGTCAACCTCACCGGCCTGTAGTTCCCTGGGTTATCCCTCTGACCCTTTTTAAACAACGGTACTACATTTGCTATCCTCCAGTCCTCTGGGACCTCACCTGTGTCCAAAGAAGAGACAAAGATTTGCGTCAGAGGCCCAGCAAGGTCATCTCTCACCTCCCTTAGCAGCCTGGGGTAAATGCCATCAGGCCCCAGAGCTTTATAAGTCTTTATGTTGCCTAAAAACCCCAACACCTCTTCCCTCGTAATGATTATTTCCTTTAACGGGTCCTCAAATTTCTCAAAGCCGGCACCAGACATCAGGCCCCTCTCCCGCGTGAATACCGACGCAAAGTATTCATTCAGGATCTCCCCCATTCCCTCAGGCTCTAAGCATAGTTCCCCTCCTCTGTCCCTGAGAGGTCCAATCTTCCCTCTAACCATTCTTTTGCTCCTTACATAGGAGTAAAATGCCTTAGGATTTTCCTTAATCCTACCTGCCAAAGCCATTTCGTGGCCCCTTTTTGCCTTTCTGACACCCCTTTTAAGATCCTGTCTACACTCTCTATAATCTTCCAGCGCTGTTTCTGTCCCCAGTTGCCTAGATCTAACATACGCCTCCCGCTTCTTCCTGACCAAGTCCTCAATATCCCTAGTAACCCACGGTTCTCTAATCCTACCTTTCCCATCCTTCCTCCTTACCGGCACATGTCTTTCCTGCAAAGATTTTAGTTTTCCCTTGAAAGACTCCCACATGTACAGCGTCGACCTACCCTCAAACAGCTTATCCCAGTAGGTATCCTTAAGATCCTGCCTAATCTGGCTGTATCTAGCCCTCCCCCAGTTTAACACCCTCCCCTTAAGGCAGGCTTCATCTTTTTCCATTAATATCCTAAAGCAGACAGAGTTGTGGTCACTATTTGACACATGCTCTCCTACTACAACGTCAACCACCTGCCCTGGCTCATTCCCCAGAACCAAATCCAGTATATTTATTTTTTTATTTATTTAAGCAACACAGCACGGGAAACAGGCCCTTCGGCCCAACGAGCCCGCGCCGCCATCATACTATATAGTAGCAAATACATTATCCTATTTTAATATTCCTATATAATAATATATATATTATTCCTAATATGGAAAATTTTCACCATAGGGACAATTTGTTTCCCAATCAGCCTAAGAGCGAATTTTTGGGTTGTGGGAGGAAACCGGAGTGCCCGGAGAAAACCCACGCAACCACGGGGAGAACGCGCAAACTCCCGCAGACACCGGCCCAATTCCAAGTGTCTGCACAGCCACATCGATAGTCTCTGAGCTGTCATGGTGCCCTTCAGATGGTCCACATAAAGCACTCATTTACGACATGAGGTACCAGGCAACCCATGAATCAACATCCAAGAGCTGTACCCGCACCACCTGCCGAATGCATGCTCAAAGTATGGACCGAATTACCTGTGGAAAAAAGCCGTAGTTAAACAGTCCTAATATATCCCTCTATCTGCATACCGCTCATGTGGCTGTCCAAGAGACCCTTAAACAGCCCCAGCGTGCCTGCTCCCACCACCTTACTCGGCAGTGCATTCCACACCCCCACTACCCTTTGTGTGAAAAACTGCCCTCTAATATTCGTCCTATACATAGCCCCCCTCACCCTATGGCCATGACCCCTCGTCCTATCCATTTCTAAAGGCGGAAAAAGTTTACCTCCATTTACTCTATCTATACCCCTTATAATCTTATACACCTCTATGAGATCCCCTCTAAGCCGACGTCTTTCAAGGGAAAACAACCCCAGTCTATCTAATCGTTCCTCATAAGGCAGTCCTTCCATACCAGGCAGCATCCTGGTAAACCTCCTCTGCACTCTCTCCAAGGACTCCACATCCTTCCGATAGTACGGAGACCAGAACTGGGCGCAGTATTCCAAGTGAGGCCTAACCAAAGTTCTATACAACTGCAACATCAAACTCCTACTCTTGTATTCTATACCCTTTTCTATGAAAGCTAACATACTATACGCCTTCTTTATCACCTTCTCCACCTGTGAGGACACCTTCAGAGACTTGTGAACCTGCACCCCCAAGTCTCTCTGCGTCTCTATGCTCCGTATAGTTTTACCTTTTATCCTATAACTCTCTTCTACATTTTTTCGGCCAAAATGCATCACCTCGCATTTATCCGGATTAAATTCCATTTGCCATCTATCTGCCCAGTCTACCAACCTGTCTATGTCCTGTTGTATTGCCTGACACTGCTCTTCTGTACCCACCTGTATAGCCCCCTCTGTAGTCGGGCTATCCACATACTGCTCCAAGGACCCTTCCAAAACACACTGTACAAATTCCTCCCCGTCCACACCTTCCGTTCTGGGCACCTTCCAATCTACCCCAGGGAAATTGAAATCTCCCACTACAACCACCCTATTCTTCCTTCACTTATCTAAAATGTCCCTGCATATCCCTTCTTCCACGGCCCACGGGCTGTTGGGCGGTCTGTAGTACACACCCAACATAGTAACCTCTCCCTTCCTATTCCTCAACTCCACCCATAGAGACTCAATTCCTAAATCATCCATACCACCCTCCCTCTGCACTGCTATGATGTGATCCTTAACTAATAACGCCACTCCCCCTCCTCTCTTCAAACCACCTCTGTCATGCCTAAAACACTTATACCCTGGAATATTCAATTGCCAGTCCTGCCCCTCCTTTAACGACATCTCAGTCACCGCCACCACTTCTAACTTCCTCGTGAACATTATTACCTTCAGTTCATCTGTTTTGCCAGTCACACTCCTCGCATTAAAACACATGCACTGAAGAGTGGTGGACTGCTAATCTAGCCCCATCCATCGGAAAGAACTCTTTATGGGATGGGTTAATGGAGTAAGGAAATGTTCTATCTAATGCCAAGCTACAATAGCATATTGCAGAAAGGCTTACGGACCAAGCTCTGTGACGCACAACTGATATGGAGGAGGTCCAGAACAGGAAGGATGTGTTATACCTCAAAGGGGAAGGACCTTGTCACTCCTCACTCTCCTAGTCTCCTCTCCTTTGTCTGACTGCATTTTCTCCTTTCGTCTTCGTCCAGACAAAGGGGAATCCTAAACAGAGGAGCAGAAAGCAGCACTCCCTCTCTCTCATATGTTGCATTTATTCCAAACAACTGATCACTGTTAGGAAAGGGCGTTTTTAATTAGTGATCGGTTGTTTAACAAACTGCTGGGCATCAATCCTTTACCAAGTTGTGTCACCCACTAAAGATAGGCATTTTAGTTTAAGACATGGCCATCTCTTCAGTGACAAGTATTCAACAAAAACGATCCTCTTGAGCTTCTTTAGGTTACAATGATTTAAGATGCTACAACACTATCATAGAATCATAGAATTATACAATGCCCTTTGGCCCATTGAATCTGCACCAGTACACGAGAAACACCTGACCTCCGACCTAATGCTATTTATTAGCACTTGGCCCATAGCCCTGAATGTCATGACATACCAGGTGCTCATCCAGGTACTTTTTAAAGCCACCTTTACCATCATCCTGGACAGCGCGTTCCAGCCTGTCACCACCCTCTGGGTAAAAATGTTTTTCCTTGCATTCCACCTAAACCCTCTGCCCCTCATCTTAAACCTACATTCTCTCATGACTGACCCTTCAACTAAGGGGAGTACTGTTCCTTATCCACTCTGTCCATGTCCCTCATGATCTTGTACACCTCAATCAGGTTGCCCCTCAGTCTTCTCTGCTTCAACAAAAACATGATGTGGAGATGCTGGCATTGGACTGGGATAAGAGCACTAAGAAGTCTCACAATACCAAGTTAAAGTCCAACAGGTTTATTTGTTCGCACAAACCACAAGCTTTCAGAGCGCTGCTCCTTGATCAGATAAGTGGGAGTTGTGTTCGCAAACAAAGCATATAAAGCCACAAACTCAATTTACAAAGTAATGATTGGAATGCAAATCTTTACATGTAATCAAGTCTTAAAGGTACCGACAATTGAGTGGAGACAGGATTAAGCCTTTAATAGTTTGTGCCTTTAATTGTTTGTGCCTTTCTGTGCCCTGTTTGTGAACTGAACTCCCATTCACCTGATGAAGGAGCAGTGCTCTGAAAGCTTGTGGCTTGCACTACCGAATAAACCAGTTGGACTTTAACCTGGTGTTATGAGACTTCTTACCATGCTGAACAAAAACACCCAAGCTTACGCAATCTCTCTTCATAACTTAAAAGAGGGTGCAAAGGAGATTTTGATGAATCTCCTCTAAACCCCTTGCACTGCAATCACATCTTTCCAATAATGTGGTGACCAGAACTTCACATAGTATTCTAACTTGGCCTCACTGAAGCTCTATACATGACTTTCCTACTTTTGTAACTGTCTCAATTGATAAAAGCAAGTGTCCCATATGCCTTTTTTACCACCCTTCTAACATGTCCCTCTGCCTTCAGAGGTCTATGGACGAACACACCAAGATTCCTTTGTTGGACAGAACTTTCTAGTATCATGCCATCCATTAAAAATATGACAATTAAAATGGTATTTGCCACATTCGGTCAGACCCTTTCCATCCAGCTTCAAACGACTTAGTAGAATGAGCTGTACAAACATGTAAATCATCTATGGAAAAGCAATTTCAGAGGCCACAACCTTTACCCCTGGCAGGTTTCTTACTGTTACAGGGGTTATGCCAGCTGAATTATTAATGGGACACTACCTGTGGACCTGTTTAGATTTGGTATTTCCAGATTTGGTGGTGAGGATGAAATCTCACAAACCCTCCCAGAAAGAGGGACTGAGCATTCCAGGTTAATGACTGAATTATGGTTAGAAACTTTGATGGATGACCAACATGGGTGATAGGCAAAATTACAGAAAGAACAGGACCTGCCTCAAATGTTGTAGAATTACAAGGTCATCATGTACAAAAACATGTGGATCATTTGAGGAAGAGAGTCAGGCCTGATACAATGGACAAGCAGGTGTGCGTTCTGCCGTGGACTCGTGTTTACCAGAGCTGATCCAGAGATAATGGTAATTAATGGGAAATTGAGAATCATGGCTTCTGAAGCAACGAAAGCAGCAGCTGCTGAGGAAGATGTCAACTTTGGATAGATGAGTTTGCCTTTTGCATCTGCCGGCCTGGATTGAATTCTCGCTGATAGATCCAATATCAAGTTGAGATATTCCTGCACAGTCCGAATGTTTCCAGACCGATTGAATTTTCTTGGGTATCCCTAATATGTTATTGCATCTATATGCCTATGTATAATGATGTTTCTTTTGTTTTTGTGCACAGGTGGATTCAAATGTTATTGAGGGAAGAAGCTTGGCAACATTGCCCCTTTTAAAGGGTGGTCCTTGGCAGGCCATGAGATTGGACTGAACCCTACGGAGAGGTTGCACTGGAAACTGAGCCAATCAGGAACAAGGGCGTGCATCCTGGAATGAGGAGGAACTTCAGGTGGAGCCAGGAAGGAGAAGAGAGAAGACTTGGGTACTAGTTCCATCAGACACTTATTTTGATATATTAGTTATTAAGCCATTCCTTGTTGAAGACAAAAGGTGTCACTTTCAGATTTACTACATTTTTGATTTTGTTCTGGACTCAATCATCAGGAAAAGAGAGTCCCTGTCTTTATTTTATATAATGTTTCTTAATCATTTAAAAAAAAATTTCCAATAGATCTCTCCTTAATCTTTCTATACTTGGGACAATACAAGCAACCCTGTGCCACATGCCTTCATTGTTTAACACTCTAAAGTCTCAGATGCCTCCTAAAATCTTAGTGCATCGAAGCTGCATCTGCTTTTCCATTGCCCAGAACTCCAGTTGTGGTCTAAGCAGAACTCAAAATAACTGTAACATAATTTCCAACAATTTGTGTTCCTTGAAAGAAAAAATAACATTCCATTTGTTTTTTAAAATTATTTTTTGGATCTGTCTACCACTTTTGCGATAAATACTGGAAACACAATGATAAGATATAACCTAATGCTGGTGTCTGGGACACACACTTACTGATAGAGATATCATTTGACACTATCCAAAACATGTGGATATTGAGATAATGATGCTGGAGCTAGGGATAGATATTCACAGTTATAGATATATTCTGACACCATCAGAAGCACACTGATACAGATATGATCTGATACTGGAGCCCAGGACATACATTATCAGACACACATTCATACAGATATAATCTGGTATTTGATTGCCAGAAATGTTGCCGATAAAATCCATTTTTTTTTCATGTTTTACGTACACTTTTGCTGTCAACCTTCTTAATATTGGTTATTTCTTTTTGCAGGCTGCTGTGCAAAGATAATCACCAGGATTTCTGTCATCCCTCAACCAACACTCCTCTCTGACAAATCTTCAAGGCCTGCTCTAGACTTTCACTGCCCTTGCCCTTGGTTAAATAATGTGTCGACTACTTTCATCCTCTGGGTGATGTAAGGCCACAATCTTCCTCTCATGGCAGTACATGGAAAATAAATTATCTTCTTCTGAACATAAAGGTTTAAGAATTGACTATTGTTTGTGTTTTTGCAGCAACAAAATATTTCAACATGCACAGTTTGGGCAGTGTTAAAATGTCAAACTAACTGACAAGAATTGAACAAAAACATTGTGTGATATTTTAGTTGGTTATTGGAACAAAGATTGTTTCACAATGGTATCGAGCAGCATTTGGATTTTGAAAGCTGATCTTTTTTAAAGCTACATTCTATCATTGGCCCAGATTTCCTTGTTAAAATAATAATGGCTGTAATGGTGCTGACTGTTCTTTTTTAATTCCTTCACAAGATGCGGGCATGGCTGGCTAGGCCAGCATCTAATGTCCATTCCTAATTGTCCGTGAGAAAATGGTGGTAAGCTACCTTCTTGAACTGCTGCTGCCCTGGTATAGGTACAACCACATTGCTGTTAGGAAGAGATGTCCAGAATTTTGATCCAGTGATAGTAAAGGAATGGTGATACAGTTCCAAGTCAGGATGGTGTTTGACTTGTAGGGGAACTTGCAGTTAGTGGTGTTCCCATGCATCTGCTACCCTTATCCTTCTAAGTGGTAGATTTGCAAGTTTGGGAAGTGCACATGAAGAGCCATGATAAGTTGTTATGGTGCATCACATAGCTGTTGCCACTGTGTATCAGTGTTGGATAGAGTGAAGGTTGAAGTTGGTGGTCAGCATGCCAATCAAGCAGGCTCCTTTATCGGGTTGTTGTTAAGTTATTTGAGTATTGTTGAAGTTGCATTTATGCAGGCAAGTGGAGAATATTCTATCACACTCCTGACTTGTGCCTTGTACATGGTAGACAGGCTTTGATGAGTCAGGAGGTGAGTTACTCTTCACAGAGTTCCCAACCTCTGATGTGTTTTTGTCGCCACAATATTTATGTGTCTAGTCCAGTTCAGTTTTTAGTCAAAGGTGACCTTGAAAATGTTAATAGTGGGATATTCAGTAATGGTAATTGAATGTTAAGGAGAGATGATAATGTTTGCTTTGCTCTTGTAAGGCGTGAATGTCATTTACTACTCATCAGTCTAAGCCTGAATGTTGTCCAGCTCTTGCTGTATTTGGACATAGACAGCTTCCGTATCAGAGGAGTCACGAATGATGCTGAATATTATACAGTCATCAGTGAACACCCCCACTTCCAGTTTTATGATGAAGGGACGGTTAATGATGAAACAGCTGAAGATGGTTGGGCCTAGGACACTACCCTGAGGAACTCCTGCAATGATGGCCTGAGACTGAGATGATTGACCTTCACCAGCCATTGTATGAGGTAGATCTCCAACAAGCGGAATTTGTTTTTCCTGATTCTCATTGATTCATGTTTTGCCTGGGCTCCATGATGCTACACTTGTCAAATGTTGGCTTGGAATCAAGGGTTGTCACTCTTACTCCATCTCACAAATTCAACTGTTTTGTCCATATTTGGACTAAAGCTGTAAAGAGATCTGGAATCCAAACTGAGCATCAGTGAGCAGGGTATTGTGCAGTAACTGCTGCGTCTTAGTACTGTCAGTGGCTTTTTACATCACTTAACTGATGATCAAAAGTAGGCTGGTGAGATGGTAACTGGCCAGGCTGGATTAGTCCTGTTTATTAAGTTCAGGACACAGTTGAACAATTTTCCACATTGCCAGATGGATGACAGTGTTGTCAGTGTGTGTCGGCTTGGCTTAAGATGCAGCTAGTTCTGGAGAACAAGTATTCAGAACTATTGCCAGAATGTTGTTAGAGCCAATAGCCTTTGTAGTATCCAGTGCCTTCAACAATTACTTGATATTGTATGGAGTGAATCAAATTGGGCTGAAGACTAGCATTTGTGTTCTGGGACCTCAGGAGGAAGCCAAGATGGATCATCCACTCAGCACTTCTGGCTGAATATTATTCCTAATATTTCAGCCTTGTATTTTTCACCAGATGTGAAAGGTGGATGGAAATATTTATGGAGCTCCCTTCTTCAGTGAGTTGTTTAATTGCCACCACAATTCATGACTGGTTGTAGGAGAACTGCAGAGCTTAAATCTGATCCATTGGTTCTAGATTGCTTAACTTGATGTATCCCATTCTGCCCTGATTGCTTTGCATGCAAGTAGTTCTGTATTGTAACTTCACCAAGTTGACACATTTTTAGATATGTCTGATGCTACTCCTGGCATGCACTCTCCATTGAAGCAGGGTTGATCCCCTGACTTGATGGTAATGGTAGCATGGAGGATATGCCAGGCTGAATGCCAATATTTGCAGAGTCTACCTGTTACAAGAAACCTTGAAAGCTGCTGATTTAAGATGCTGCAGTTATTCCAACAGTGTAGCAGTACTGCACACCACAGTACTAAAATAATATTTTCTGGGTTTGGTGGATTTGGCTTAATGAAAGTATAAGGTTAGTTTAAAGTTACAATCTGACTCTCTAACATTTTCAATGGAGCTATTCCAAGTGCTTTCTGATTTGCAATGCTATAAAAAGTCCTGGCTTATAAACATTCAATCTGGTAGGATCTATATTAGAAGTAGAGATTTTTATGGAACAATCATTTATTCATTGGATAGGAAAGTACTTTGAATTAAAAAGTACCTTCTTCAAGCGCTCCTTCCCTTTTATGCAGAATGGATTAATAACTGCTAATACTCATTTCTCATATTTAAGGCTGGGATAGAGAAATTTTTGGTTTAATCAGGGAAACAAGGGCTATGTGAAGTAGGTGGGAAAAGTGGAGTCAGAGCCCAAAATCAGCTATGATTATATTGAATACTGCAAGAGGCTTGAAAGGCCATGCGGCCTCCTCCTGGTAATATTTTGTGTTCTTGTAATTCGATATTGAGAAGTAATAGTAAAAAAAAAATCAAACTTGGAGATTGGTACTAATAGTAGTATCAATCTAGTGCTATAGTAATCCTGATATGTTGATTTATGGGAACACCTGATAAATTTCCTTGCATACATAACAATATTAAACACAGACATGATAAATGATGAAAAAGCATCATAAAGTTGCATTGGATGATAGGTTTAATGATGATGCCCATCCCATTTTGTGAAGAAAATTAGAAACAAATCATTTTCATGGTATTTTAACTAAGACAATAGCCCGAATATTTCCACCATTCAGCCAACTGGGTTTACTCATAATGGGCATAATACTTACTGTGCGACAACTCCAAAAAAAATGCAGGGAACAGCACTAACCTTTGTACATGGTTTTCTTTGACTTCACAAAATAAGGTGTCAACTTGGTGAAGTTACAATACAGAAGTACTTGCATGCAAAACAGTCAGGGCAGAATGGGATACATCAAGTTAAAGGCCTTCAATACTGTCAGCGGCGAGGATTATGGAGACTCCTCCTCCATTTCCAAAAGTTTGTCACTATCTTCCACCTACTTCATGATGACATGCCAACCATGATCCTGGCCAATGGATCCACGATGTAGAGATGCCGGCATTGGACTGGGGTAAACACACTAAGAAGTCTGACAACACCAAGTTTAAATCCAACCGATTTATTTGATAGTAAACTCAAAAGATTTCGACCTTCTGGTCTTCGTCAGGTGGCATTCACCTGATGAAGACCAGAGGGTCGAAAGCTCGTGAGTTTAGTATCATATAAATCGGTTGGATTTAAACCTGGTGTTGAGTCATCACCAATAAGAGACACTAATTATCTCTCCTTGACATTCAATGGTGTTACCATCATTGAATCCCTCACTTTCAACATCTTTGGAACTATCATTGACCAGAAACTCATTTGGACATAAATATAATGGCTACAAGAACAGATCGGAGGCTTAGAATATTCTGGCAAATAACTCATGTTCCGATCTCCTAAAGCCAATCAACCATCGACAGGGCACAAGTCAGGAGTGTGATGGGATATTCCCCACTTGTGTAAATGAATACTTTTGCAATGGGTGCCAAAGGGCCTGCTTTATCCTTCCTCGATGACATTGAGCTTTTTGAGCATTGTTGAATATACACCTATCCAAGAAGCAAGAGAGTACTCCATCACAGTCCTGTCTTCTGCTTTGTAAATGGTGGGCAGGCTCTGACAAGTGAGGAGGTGAGTTACTCACTGCAGAATTCCTAGCTTCCAGCTTGTTCCAATAGCCACAGTATTTACATGGTCATCCAGTTGAGTTTTTGGTCAATGGTCTCATGTTGATAGTAGGACATTTGGCAATTGTAATTCCACTGAATGTCATAGAATAAAATCCTTACAGTGCTATGTGATTGCTGATGGAAACTCCCAATCCAGAAATTGTAATTCTGGGTGGCAGGTTCCTGATTTTGGTTTCTCCCGCCCTTTGCTGGTGACATTATCAGGTTTAGAATGGGCATGAACCTATTTTCTATGAACTTGAATGTATTCAAATTTTATTAACTCAGTCTCTTGCCAGATATTAACTCTGGATGTATATTAAAACCACACTGACAGTGATGTATTAAATACTGACAGTGAGTATTAGAAAGGCTAGCTATACTTATAGTTGATAAGTTACAAGGGGTGGATGAGATGCAATTTAAGGTCACTGAGTTTACATTAACTAGACAGGAGGACAGCAGAAGTTACAGAAATATGTCATTGATGAAGATGAACATCTCACAAAGTCCATCTCCACATCTTGCTTGCCTTCAGTTGTGCAACATTAAACAGACCATTGTTCACAGCAAATTACCCAGCCTTCAGTAGCCCAAGAGGGAACAGATGCGTAGCCAAAAGCACATTATAAGCCATTCATCCCAACACATAATGGCTTCTCTGGGTAAATTACAACCTAGAAGTGCGAACAATAAATTCTGGGAAGAATTAGACACAATCTGGTTAGAACACCAATTACACCTGAGAGACGTACACTAGCTGGTCAGGACAGCCTGTCCAGTGGTTAAGTGGAGGCAGATAGCAGGTGGACCGTTGCTCCTCCAGCACAGGATTATAGTGGGGGACGGTGGACACATGTAGTCCCCCAACATCAGAGATAGGTGCCAACAGGCATTCTTCACCCAGTTTAAAACAGAAATTCAGAGAGTGTAAGGGAATGCTCCCACTAACTGGAGCAGAATTACCACAACAAAACAGTTAAAAGGGGAAAGAACTTCTGAATATGGGGAATGATTATTCCAGGTATATCAAGAGTGCTCAGGACAAGGGAACCCAAGTCGAGGAGATTGAGCATTCATCTAGGTTTTTAAGATGGACTCTCTAGTGCTCACCAAGTCATCCTAAAAATGGGAATGATTCTCATTGTCCCAAGATTACGATGGGTTGGTAGAGTCTAGCGGTGTACTGGGAGAAGAGAAATCCCAGACAAGAACAAGGCTAGAAAGTTGCAGCTTGCAGTAACGGGATTAGAACAAAGTCTAAACTGACTTGCCACCGTTGTGGATGGTAAGGGCACTTTGTGAGGGATTACGGGGCCCCACGGAAAGGGAACAGATTTGGGAACAGTGGGAAACATTGCAGCCACTTAACAAACAGGACACACAGAAGCAGTGTGTTGGAATAAGCATGGGAGACTACCGACCCGATCCATGACCACAGCAGAACTGGAGGAACTTCCAGGGTCAGCAAAATTGACAGTCTGCAGCCCGTAGTCACAAGGATAAGAAGGAAGAAGGAAGAAGGATTTACGTGTCAGCACTAGTAGGGGGAGGCAATGTGAGATGCTAGTGGACATGGGATCATCCACATCTGTCACCGACCTACATTTACCCACTACAAATTAAATGATTCACCTAACTGGGATAGGAGACAACAAAACACTCGCCTACCTGAGTGAGACCACATTAGTAGAGATAAATAATCTGCATATACTAATGAGGTTTTATGTGTGCAAAAATGAGGGTACAATAATGGGAAATGATATGAGAGAATTAATATGGCCAAGATAATATGGTCGGAAAACTAAATTAAGGAAACTCACAAGTCACCTTGACATCATTAAGAAGCCACTGTCACTGCCAGAAATTGGGAATTAGAAGTCCAGGAAGCTTCCATCCCCGGGGTATGGGCTAAAACAAAGTCACATGCAGATTTGATTAAAATGGATCCAATGAAAGTATTGGGACCGGACCATAAGCCACACCAATAATACCCAATAAAACCAGAGGCAGAGAAAGTTATAGTAGAGATAGTTAAAGGGTTAATGGAAAGGGGGATTCTGAGAGAAACCACAAGCACCATTAACTCCACAACATGTCAAGTGAGCAAGCCTTTTGGAAGCTATAGGCTCACAATTATACCAGATTCAACAAAGTCAGGTCTAGGTTGCACCCCATTGTAGCAAGCCCCTCGACAATTCTGAATGGACTGTCACAGGAGCACAATATATTTATAATATTGGACATAACCAATGGATTCTGGTCCTTACCATTGAATCCCAAATCCCAATTCGCCTTTACAGTGGGAGACAAATAGTACACTTGGACTCGTTTACCATTGGGATTCCACAACAGCCCCGTTATATTCCATCATATCATGAGTGACATCCCAAACAAAGTAGGACTGCCAGAGAGTAGTACAGTCCTACAATATGTAGACGATATCCTAATAGCTTCACGGTCCAAGTCAGGATGTCAAGGAGCCTTATATTTAATGCTGAATGAATTAAAAACTGCAGGGTTAAAAGTGAGCCCCAAAAAGACAAAAATTGGGAAAACACAGGTCCTATACCTAGGACACATTATATCCCAATGACTTAAAGAAATGCCAACAGATTGAAAGAAGACAATACAACAAATGCCGTGACCTATCACCGTAAGAGGGCTCAGAAAGATGTTAGGATTATTCAACCATAGCCGGAGTTTCAGTCCAGGGCACGCAAAATTAGTAGAACCATACAAGGACTAGTCAAAGGGGGAAAACCAGCTTTAGGTCCCATAGAATGGGGACCCGATCAGGAAGAAGCTTACAACAAACTAAAAACAGAATTGATATCAGCCCCTGATCTAGCATTACCAGATTCTAATAAGGACTTCCATATCCATTGTAGTAATGAGGGCGGGTTCTATTCCACAGTGGTAACACAGGACCATGGCAACAGAAGGAGACCCATGGAGTATTATTCCATTGCAGAAGGGCCGGTAGTCACTGGACTGCCAAAGGGCATAGCCACCTTGGATTGCAATACCTGGACAGTAAAGGTTAGCGAGCCAGTAATCATGGCAGGAAATATAATCCTTCACATCAAACACACCTTGTAGGAAACGTTGAACACGGGAAAACTAAGGTCAGTCTCAAAATATAAGAAGGGTTAAGTGGGAAGCTGTCCTATCACCAAGCAAGTCTATAATAATAATAATAAGGGATCCAGGGAATAACCCATCAGAAGGGATTTTAGATGTTTTTACCAGGATGTTGCCTGGTATGGAAGGCAGGTCTTATGAAGAGAGGCTGAGGGATTTGAGGTTGTTTTCGTTAGAAAGGAGGCGGCTAAGAGGAGACCTTATTGAAACATATAAGATGATTAGAGGTTTAGATAGGGTGGACAGTGATAGCCTTTTTCCTAGGATGGAGAAAGCTAGCACGAGGGGACATAGCTTTAAATTAAGGGGTGGTAGTTATAGGACGGATGTCAGAGGTAGGTTCTTTACCCAGAGGGTGGTAAGGGTATGGAATGCCCTGCCTGCTGCAGTTGTAGATGCGCCAAGTTTGGTGGCGTTTAAGAGGTTAGTAGATAAGTTAATGGATGAAAAGGGAATGGTTTAGGTTAGAGGGTCACTGCTTGTTCCTAATTGGTCGGCGCAACATCGAGGGCCGAAGGTCCTGTCCTGTGCTGTAATGTTCTATGTTCTATGTTCTACCAAAGTGGGGGAAGTTGTAGACAGCGAGGATGGATGTTACAGTTTGCAGAGGGACATAGATAGGTTGCAGAGCTGGGCCGTGAGGTGGCAAATGGAATTCAATACGGATAAGTGTGAGGTGATTCACTTTGGTAGGAATAACAGGCATATGAAATATAGGGCTAATGGAAGGACCCTTAATAGTGTTGTCGAGCAGAGGGATCTTGGGGTACAAGTACATAGCTCTTTGAAAGTTGGCACTCAGGTTGATAAAGTTGTTAAGAAGGCGTACGGTGTGTTAGCTTTTATTGGTAGAGGGATTGAATTTAGGAGCCGTGAGGTTATGTTACAACTGTACAAAACTCTGGTGCGGCCGCACTTGGAGTATTGCGTACAGTTCTGGTCGCCGCATTATAAGAAAGATGTGGAAGCATTGGAAAGGGTGCAGAGGAGGTTTACCAGGATGTTGCCTGGTATGGTGGGAAGGCCTTATGAGAAAGGCTGAGGGACCTGAGGTTATTTTCATTAGAGAGAAGAAGGTTACGCGGTGACCTAATTGAGGCGTATAAGATGATCAAGGGATTGGATAGGGTGGATAATGAGAGCCTTTTTCCTCGGATGGTGATGACCAACACGAGGGGACATAACTTTAAATTAACAGGTGGTAGTTATAGGACGGATGTCAGAGGCAGGTTCTTCACACAGAGGGTAGTGAGGGCGTGGAATGCCCTGCCTGCAGCAGTTGTGGACTCGCCTACTTTGGGGGCATTCAAATGTTCAGTGGATAGGTATATGGATGATATTGGAATAGTTTAGGTTAGAGGGTCCACTGGCCAGCGCAACATCGAGGGCCAAAGGGCCTGTACTGCACTGTAATGTTCTACGTTCTATGTAGGAGAAGCACACAATTGTGAGACTATTGATATGGACAAAAGGAGAGGGTTGGATAAAGGATATACCCTTAGTAACAGCTGAGGAGACTGTTTTTGTAGGTAGGTCATGAAAATATGTGGAGGAATCACCCCAGACAGTAGTGAATGACAAATTAGAGACAATAAGATCAGGAAGGATTGACAGAGATCTAAGCGCACAAGTGGCAGAACTAGTAGCACTCAGACACGAGAGTTATCTGAAGGTAAAAAGCGAACATCTATACAGATAGTCACTATGCATTTGGAATCATACATGACTACATGATAGCATGGGGAAGAAGAGTGTTCATAACCATGGGAGGAAACCCTATTAAGCACCCGCAAAGAATTGAGGCATTGTTGAGAGCTAGTGAAAAACCGAGAGAAGCAGCAGTAATCAAAACTAAACTGCATCAGAAAGAACCAGGAAGAGATAACCTGAACTGGTTAAATTTCAAAGGTAACCAAGCTGCAGATAGCTTGGCACAGTTAGCGTTAGGACAGGAGAAACTGGCAAGCTGTCAATAACAGCGATAATACAGACAGGAGACAAAATATATATTCGGGACTTACACGAGGGCACCTCTAAAGAGGAAAAAGAGAGATGGGAAGCACAGGGAGCAGTCAAAGGGACTGATAACATTTGGAGATGGGAAGATAAGGTAAAAGCACCAGAGCGAACAAAACACCCTGTTGGAACTACACCATGTGGACAGAGGGGCCATGATAACTAGTATAGGAAAGGAATGGTGGTGGAAAGGAACGGGAAGAAATATAGCCCGACATTGTCACTGATGCTTTACATGCACGCAACACAACCCTGGTAGACCCACAAAAATTAAAACGCGATGCCAGCCGAGATCAAAGGGATCCTGGGAACACCTGCAAATGAACTTCATAGGGCCACTACCACAATCCCATGCAAAACTTATTGTCTGGTTATTATGGACAAGTTCACCGGGTGGGTTGAAGCATTCCCTACTACAAATTGTACTGCTACCACAATGGTTAGGATATTGGCAGAGGAGGTAATCCCTAGATGGAGAATATCTCTACAAACCAATTTGGACGAAGAGACACGTTTCACTGGAAAGGTGATAAAAACAGTATGCCAATTAATGGGATAAAACAAAAATTTCACATCCCTTACCACCCACAGAGGTCTGGAATAGTGGAATGTATGAATAAAAAACTTAAGAATGCACTGGCTAAAGCTATACAAACATCAGGAAAAGTGTGGACAGAGGTATTGCTCATTATACTAATGAGATTAAGAGCTACCACAAACCGGACAACCGGATTAACCCCTTACGAACTGATGACAGGACAGGCAATGCAATTACCAGAATGTATCATAACAGGTGGGAACCGATGTAGGTCCACTAAAAGATAAAATCAGGAGATGTGTTTTGGAACTAAGCACCCAACTCAAGAGGATACGCAAATTGGTAAAAGACAATCAGGAACAAGAGACAGAGACAGAGCTTGAAATGCTCCCAGACATCCCACAGTAGGATGTCACGTCCTAGTAAAAACATTACCTGACAAACTGGGGTTTGCACCAAAATGGAATGGGCCATATGAAGTTATAACTAGTGGAGACACCTGTGCCTGTATAGACATAAGAAGGAAAGGTGGATGGAAACATTGGACACACCTCAAACTACACAAAGAAATGCATGAATGAATGAATGAGTGAACTAACAGAACTGCTTTCCTCAACATAGGTAAAGACTGCAAGCAAGAACAACGGGCGCGTGCGGGTCAATAGATAATATAACTTTTGGAGATTATATAAATTAGAGTGTTAGGTTTGATATTTGATCATTGCGAATATGTATATAATCGCATATGTAACTACTATTATGCATTGTTGCGACTGTAAATTTGACTGGATTGGAGGTTAATCTATTTACAAAGCTCACGTACATTTATACAGGACTCAAACTGTACGTTACCCAATAGCACAATCCGTAGAAGCCCTATTTGTAGCTACCCCTGGATGGGCCCCTCATGATTAATATACTGTAGATACATCAAATGCACCCTCTAAAAGACAAATTGGCAAATATAAAAGAGGTATGCAAGGGAGATATGTGAAACTTTCAAATCCCACAGACCCTGCGTGCAGGGGGTTCCAACAGGTGGGAGGGAAAGCTTGTTCAAATACTGTAAGCTATCCGCTTTGTTTTACGGGGCAGGGATGGGGGTATGCTTGTGCCTTTGTCCCCAAGAATGATTCCTGTGTGCAGACACAGTGTGCTCATCAACATTGTCAGATTAATGCTTGTCATGAACAGAAATGTTTGAAAATAACCACAGGAAAACAACTCATTTGTGGACAGTGCAATGGAACTCACATAAACTCAGCCAAATGGACAAACCATTTGATACTTACCAGGTGGTGAGATCAAACAGGGTGTCAAGTAAACCGAACAATTTGCAATATGAACAAACTCATAATCAAGAACTAAATATTACCAGGTTAAGAAGGGATATGTATTCCTCTTCAATAGTATTTATATGACAGAAACACCAAACCCCTCAAACTATTTTACAGAAGGAACACTGACCGTTCCATGCCCTCAGAAGGAGCATATACAGAGGAAAATGGCAACTTGGGCTATTAGCAAGGAATTCTGCACTGATACAGAAGTCCCGAGCACAATGCGATCCTCGCTCGGATACAGGTTCTTTGGAGCCCTATCTGTGGGAGGGGCAGCAGGAATGATTAGTGCAAAGAATAAGAATCATATTGTTTGTGGACAAACAGTCCTGGGAAACAGCACTTCAAAAGCACTAGAGGCTGTTAACTAAGAAATGGCTGAACTGAGACTATATGCACAACGCAGTAGACTGCCAGTTAGCACAAGGGGGAGTTTGTACAAATATAGGCAATAAATGCATAACCCATGTCACAGACAAATCTTATAACATTACACAAGTCATCAATAATATCAGAGAACAACGTGATAACTTCAGACAGGAACCCAAGAAAGGAAGTAACTGGCTGGAATGGCAAATGGGTGGGTCTTGGGAATCTTATTTATTTCATGGATTGGTCATACTCATTTCAGTTGTAATTGTCTGTTATCTAATTGTTGGCTGCCTAAAAGTCTGCTGCAAGGTTATGGTAATGGGAATTGTGCCAGGGGCCAGTGTATCCATTGAGGAAAAACCAATGATGAAGACATCAGAAGAAATGAAAAAAGAAAGAAGAAAATTGACCTCTACATGTGAAGATGCAGCTGTTGGTCTGGGGATTATTAAAAATAATAATAAAATAAAAATAATCCAGAACAAAAGAGGGGGCTGTAGTGGGAAAAGTCACAAAGATGGCTACATGGCACATAAAAAAGTTAAAAGGGAGAGAGAGACATTAAGCAGGCACTGACTTTTTAGCATAGACAGCTACTTGAAACTAAAACCATGCAGGATGACATTGTTTTAAGTTAAACATGCAGGAATCGGATATTGCAGAAAGCCAGTAGAGAGCATGAGGCACTTTTAAGATAAGGATAGAAGTAAGACAATACTGAGATTAGCCATAAATGGGAACAAGAATACCATAAACACAGAAAAACCAATTACTGTATGTTTAGACCAAAACTAAGTCTTAAATAGTCACTGATAGAGAAAATGTATCAATTCTATGAAACAATGCAATGTTAAATGCCAATGTCTGTATATGCCTGTGTTAAACTATTGATCCTACTCAACTATAACAATGCGTTAAATGGCTAATTGCCGGACTGTCCATTGTCTGAAAGGTATAAAAATAAACCACTCTTGTTATATTATTGAGAGAAGGTAGCTGTCTAGTACTGCAGAGTGCCAGTGCTTTATCTCCACAAAGCTTTGTTAAGTAAAACTATACTGTTGCACTCCCAGCATGACTCTGAAGTGGTAATTTCCCACCACAATACTCATGTGACTCAGCCAATGTTGTGTGCGTAATATGCTACAGGAAAGGATGTCCTGAAGCAACGTACATTGGTAAGACCATGCAGACAATGAAGATCACTCAACAACCACCAGGCAGGAGTATTCCCTTCCTGTTGGGGATCATCTCAGCAGTATTCCCTTCCTGTTGGGGATCACCTCAGCAGTCAAAGGCATTCAGCCTCCGTCTTAGGATAAACCTTCTCCAAGGCGACCTTCAAGACACAAGACAATGCAGAATTGTCGAGCAGAAACTGATAAGCCAAGTTCCACACATATGAGAATAGCTTCAACTGTGATCTTGAGTTCATGCCACACTATGTGTAACCCCCACCATTTAGCCTGGGCTTGCAATATCATACTAACTATCCTGGCTTGAGGCAATTCACAGCTGGTTAATTTGTCATTATCCCACTCTCCACTCACATTGCCTGCACCTGTAAACAATTGATTCCTGTTGAGACTTGCATTGCAACCATAATATTGCAATTGAGTCTGTGTCTATATATGTCCTGTTTGTGAACTCAACTCCCACTCACCTGATGAAGGAGCAGCTCTCTGAAAGATCATGATACCAAATATACCTTTTGAACAACCGGTGTTGTGAGATTTCTCACTGCGCCCACACCACTCCAACGCTGGCATCTCCACATCATGGTTATAGAAATAGGGGGGGTGTGGGGGGAGCTGGAGGAGACTGCAGAAGTAGGTAGGGTTGTGGGGCTGGAGGAATCTGCAGAGATAGGGGGGATTGTAAGGGCTGGAGGAGGCTGCAGAGATAGGGAGGGGTTGTGGGGGCTGGAGGAGGCTGCACAGATAGGGAGTTGTAGGGGCTAGAGGAGGCTGCAGAGATAGGAGGGTTGTAGGGGCTGGAGGAGGCTGCAGAGATAGAGAGGGTTGCAGGACTGATTGATGGTCCACAGTTACACTGTGTAGCATTAGCAGTTAACAATCTGCAAAATAACATATATTGGAATTTAGGCAGAATATTCTGCATAATAATAAATGTAAGAGGAGGTTGTCAAGAAGACAGAAGTGCCAATTTATCTCACCGTCAGGTTACAAAGTCTATAAGGAAACATGAACAATATGTGCCACACTGCAATGATATAAATGACGTGTAAAACTGATGGTAGTTAAAAATTGCATATCTCCCTGCTTGTCAAAATAGGCTTAACATAAAAATTACTTTTTAGATATATTAGCTTCAGCTTAAGATATCAAATACAAACTTAAATCAATTGAAAAAACATGTGTGATGGAAGGGGAAGGTTAAATATGAGATAGGGGGAAGGGGTGGAGGTTGACAACAAGGGCCCAGAACAGGAAAAATACCAGGGTCCACACTTCCTCTCTTGGGCATTGACAACAGTTAAGATGCCATTAAATGCCAATAAGTAAAGGTTGTTCTTCGAGTTCCACTTTCTTCATAATGTCCTCCAATCACATAATGCTCCAACATATCTCTAGATCTCTGGATTTGAGCACACTGATTTTAATTGTTCCACAATTGATGGCCTTGTCTTTAATGACCTGGACCTTAAGCTCTGGAAATATTTCCTAAACTGAGCTGCCTGTCTCCCTTACCCTCCTTTTTAAAATATCTCAGACTTTTGGTCATTTGCTCTAATTTTGCCTTATCTGTCTCAGTGACATACATGACTTTATAATACCATGTGAAGCATCTTGGGACTTTCTATTACATTAAACACACTACTAAATCCTGTCGCTGAATGTCAAGAGTTAAATGGTGTGAACTAGATATTGAGGTGAACATAGAACATAGAACACTAAAGCACAAACAGGTTCAGCCCACAAGTTGCGTCGATCATATCCAAACTTACCAGGCCATAGAACTATCTGTAACTCCCAATCCCATTAAATCCTATGTACTCATCCAGAAGTCTTTTAAAAAACCCAGCAAGTTCATCTCTACCACTATCGATGACAGCCAATTCCGCTCAGTTACCACCCTCTGAGTGAAAATATGTCCCAGGTACGATTTAGCACATTGTATAGCTGTAGTATAATTTTTGACTTCCTGCATGCTAATCTTCTCGATTAAGCCTTGCATTCTCTTCACCTTTTGGATGATATTTTCTGTATTTACCCATGATATTTTAATTATCTATGTGCATGCATCCTTTCTTCCCCTATTTTGAGCTTTTCATTATTTAAAAAGTACTCTGTTCAATCATGTTTGAGTCCAAAATGAATTAGCTCACATTTGCTGATATTGAAATCTACTTATCACAGTTTTCCTCTTCATTTAATTATATCTATTTGTAACACAACGCTGAAACATGCTGACAGTGGGAACCACACCTGGGCATCAGTGGTATTCTGAAGTCTGATTCTGCCATTGGAATGTGCCCAACAAAACACTAATTCCTGCCAAATTATCAGCAGGGGTAGGTTATAGACCATCATTCTACCCAGTTAGGACTGGAAAGCTGGATGTCAGTTCTCTGAAGTTGTAGGGTATAACACAGAACCAGGTCACGACCAACTTTAAAGGGCTGCCTGGTAAGGGGCAGTGTCAAGTGACCCAACAGGTGATCAATTGAACGTACATTATACAGTGAAAAGATTTATGCATTTTCCAGTCTTGTCATGTAACTCAATTTAAATTTAATCTAATTTCTGCAAACCATGTCAATCTTCATAGGTGACAGAAATTTTAAACATTGGCAAGTCTCCCACATCTTGGCATTGACATTTATTACATATTTCCAAGCATTGATGATGGATGTCTGAGCTATTGGAGCTACTGGAGATTCAACAAGACTACCCTTGATATCTTCCTGTGTACACAATATGATTGATATGACCAGCTCATGTTAAAAGCTGGCAAGAGGAGGAAACACAGCCAGACTAGTGCTGCATGAGACAATGTGGCCAAATAATCTACAATGTTAGCATGATGAGAAGGAGTTGTTCCTGTGCCTCAAAAGGCTCAGTGACCTAATGAAGATGAATATGGCATGAGTATGAGCAATGTTGGACCTGCGCAATACTGATCTCACTAACAAATGGAGGAGGCATTGAGGTTCATTGCTTAGCAAAAGTTATATGATTCCACAAGGACACAGTTATCCTATAGCAAGTTACTTCGCATTTCAAGCAACAATTTAGTTATACAGCAGGTAGTTGGCAGGCATGCTCTTATCTGATAATGGGTTGGACACTTATCTGTCTACATCAATGGTAATGAAGTGGAAATGATCCAAAACTTCAAGTTTCCAGGTATCCAGATCACCAACAATCTGCCCTGATCCCTCCATACTGATGCTATAGTTAAGAAAGCACACCAACGCCTCTGTTTTTCAGGAGGCTAAGTAAATTCGACATGTCTGCTACGATTCTCACCAATTTTCACAATTGCATAATAGAAAGCATCCATGTTGGATGCACCACAGCTTGGTATGGCTCCTTCTCTGACCAAGACTGCAAAAAACTACAAAGGGCTATGAATGTAGCTGACCAACCTACCATCCATTGAATCCATCTATACTTCCCTCTAATTCAGAAAAGCAGCCAGCACAATCAAGGACCCCACACATTCCCCTTCCACCTTCTTCCATTGGGAAAAAGATACAAAAGTCTGAGACTACGTACCAACTGACTCAAGAACAGCTTTTTCCCTGCTGCCACTGGATTTTTGAATTAGCATATCACATGCTAAACTTTTGCTACATCCTTGCTATGACTGTAACACTATATTCTGCATCCCTCCTTTCCAGTTCTTCAATGTATTCTATGAGTGGTATGCTTTGTCTGTATATTGCACAAGAAATAATACTTTTCAACTGTATCCCAATACACGTGACAATAATAAATCAAATCAAGAGAGTTTAAAAATTATGATGAAATCTCTGTGTCAAATCTTTTCAGGAGAAGTGAACCCACAATGACTGTGAAAGATCCTGTTCTGCAGATCTACCCAATCTGGAATTCCGACTCCTTATGAGGATGAAGTGCTGACATCATTAGAGACCAACTCGCAACAGTGGCAAGATTGGAGGGAGGTTGCTTGCTGGCAAAATAATCAATGTATCAAATTAGTTAATGAAGAAATGGTTAGTGGTTGCTTAATGGAGTTTAGAAATTATGCAATGTTTCCAGTGAATAGAGCTCATGCATTGGCAGATTGACAAGCTTCATGATCAAGTTTTAAATTACCATTCAAGGGTTCACTGTGTCCGTGGCATTTTAATCATTCATGTCAGACTGTGAAATGGTTGATGTGCATCATGTGATAATGCTGATATATGAAGCGATTAGATACCTGATTACCTCCTTGCTGATTTTTCTATAACAGGAAAAGTCTGTAAAGGACAAGGTACAACAGATACCATCCTCTAGGAGGAGGAGGAAGCCTCAGAGGCTGCTGCATCATGTCTGCTCTCTTCTGGAGGTCTGACATTGCTCTCTGGAAGATTTCTGGCACTGGCATGAAGCACAAAGGAATCTGTTGAAGCAAAACCTTCCAAACAATGTAATGAAGGTTGTGAAAATCTTAAGACTCTTCATCGAGGGATAGTTGCCAATGGCCACTATTTGCAACTAGATTTGTAAAGTTTGGACTCTTCCCCATTTTGTTAAGGATTATGACATAGGATGAATTTCACATTCATGAGCATTATTCAGCCAGATCTTATCATGATGGTGTCGGAAATCCAGCTGCTGGAGATATGGGGAGCCTGTGATATGGGGAGCTCTGCTCAAGTCTCCTGTGCCACTATGCTACAAAAACTGTGCAGCAGGCTGGGAGAAGAGTTCCAACTGACATTGTTTCAGGATGTAAAATGATATGATGTTGTCTTCAGTTTTTCTAGCCCTGTGAATGCTTGTGGAAATTCAGCTCAAGAGTTTTTAGGCTGCTGTCATCAGCTTTCTAGTTCTTCTACTCCGCAAATCAGATTGAAGCCATTACAGTCTTTCCTGCTTAACAGCGAAGAGGTTTAAGATCAAAAATGAGATTGCTGTAATTTTTCTTTCTATCTAGTGAGGGGTTCTGGTCAGTTGTCCTATGACTTGATTTTTATATCTCCTGGCCCACATTGTTCGTTGCATGCTAGTTGAAAAACTTTTTTCTAGTTATAGTTCAGCATTAGAAAGAATCAAAACTGCTGCATCAGTGTATAACTTGAAACATGCCTTGTTTCCCCTTTGCTAGGACATCAGCACTTCAGTAGCTTCCTTTTGGTTTCTGGATCTCTCCACGGAATATATATTGTCTCTAATTTCATGCATCTGCTCACAATTTGGAGGCTTTTCTTTTTGCTTATTCTATACAGGCTTATTGCTTCCACACACAGCTTGGAAGTGACCCTTCTTTCTCAAAAATGGCATTCAACCTCTTTGGTGGAACAGTTTTCACTGCACTGATTACAGTTAGCTAGGGTGGTTGATGAATGCTATCTCTACCTCTGCTCTTGTATGGCCACTTCTTTGCTCTTACATTTAACCTACTCCATTAAGAAGTCAGCTTCGGGATATGGATCTCCCTCTTGCCCTGAATCACCAATTTATTTTGGTTCCTGTCCTCAGCTTGTCTGCTCAGTTGAATTGCTTTTGTTATGATTCAATCATCTTATGGCTACAAGTGGTCAATGCTTCATCCATGACTCCAATAATAATTCTGTCCTTGATTAGTTCATCTTTAAAGTTGCCATACTCAGTTCTCTGCAAGTTTACACAGAACATTGATAAACGTGTCAATACTTTCTCCCGTAACATTGGATACACTTCTTGAATTTTGCCAATTGACAATTGTATTTTTGTATAGACTGAAATTGGCATCGTGTTTTTTTACTTCATCATATATTGCTTTTTCTTCATTTATTCCTTGCCTGATTGGGATGTTGTCTGTACAGTCACCCATAATGTATAATAGCATGCTAACCTGCTCATTGCTCTCTACTGTAATGAAGCCCAATGCAGTAAAGTATTTGGCAAATCTGTGGTTCCAATTCAGCCATACTTCTGCACAGTTGAGACCTGTGATCTGCTTGAAGCTGTTTGGCACTGTCAGAGCCTTTTCCATATTTGTTGCTACAACATATATTATTCTTGGTCTAGGTTGTGTTAACACATAATATTTATAGGGACCACTGAGATAAGAAGAACACTAGCTGTATTAAAAAACTGTGACTTAATCTTCCCAAGAAATTCTGCAAGAGAGAGCAAGATCATGAAACATTGCATCACTTTTTGTGATGATGAACACTGAGATGCTGTATTACACAATGGAATCAACCATTTTGTTATATTTAAGCGATTGCACGACTTTGTTAAATGCTGATCACATGATTTGATGGTGATGTCATTAGGATGTTTTGCAGGCTGCTATTTAGTTATTTTTTCTGTTATGTGCAGAGAGCATCTCTTTCAATAAACCTGTGTGTGCTACGTTGAATCTGTGTGTGCAAACCACATCTTTTTCCTTTTGTTTAAAACACACAACCCCTAAACATAGTTATGACATTATACCCTTATAGTACAGGGGAGATGATGGCCTAGTGGTATTATTGATAGATTATTAATCTAAAAATTCAGCTAATGTTCTGGGAACCTGGGTTTGAGTCCCACCACGGGTAGGTGGTGTAATTTGAATTCAAGAAAAATAATCTGAAAATAAGAATGTACAAATGATCATGAATTATCAATTGACAATTATCAATTGTCAAAAAAAGTCCATCTGGTTCAGTAATATCCTTTAGGGAAGGAAATCTGCCATCATTGCCTGATCTGGTGACTCCAGAGCCACAGCAATATGGTTGACTCTCAACTACCCTCAAGGACAACTAGGGATGAGCAATAAATGCCGGCCAGCCAGCAATGTCTATGTCCTACAAATGGGTAAAAAAAATTAACATTGAAACTGTAAAAAAAATGCATTCTGCTATATAAAAAAAATTGCAATACTTGTAATCTAATTAGCTGGAGTGAACAAATCAGAAATCAAAGTCACAATCTGGTGTTACAATGTCTTGAAATTGTCATTCATTTCAGCTCAATGTAATATTTACTGTGCTGAAGCCCAGTAGCACTTACAGTTCAGCCAAGCTTTCATATTAGCTACAGATGTCCAAACAGATTGGTCTCTAAGATGGAAAGAATATAAGGTCCTTGTTTGAATGTGAAAGCAGAATGTTTGTCAATTAATGGACAGGAGTCGATGGTTAGACTTTTTTCAAGTATGGTTGTTTTCTACCAGTATGAAAAGCAGAGTTTGATCACTCAGAGTCAGTACTAAAACTCTGACATTTTTGGCATTTTGATCTGCATTAAATCTTCAAACAAGTGAACTTCACCACATAGAATGACAAAGGCAGAGGTAGTAGATACATGGGAACAACATCAACTCCTAGCTTCCACCAATTTACGCAGCATATATTAACACATGGACAAGGCCCATCACCACCTTCACAAAGGCAATGAGAAATGGCAATAAATACTGGTCTTACCAGAGATGCTCATAACTACAGAATGAACACTAATTAAGGGATTCAAAGAAATTATTAATAATTAATGGTCCTTAGATAATTGACAAGTGAAGAGGAAGTTGAGGAGAAATGATTTTATGTAATGAGTTTTGATGATCTATGCTGCACAAGTTCACATTAAGAAGAGATTTTAGGCTACATCCAGGTTGTACATCTCTCAGTGGAGTGAGATAAGAGGCTAGTCACTTAGACAGATGTCTCTTAGATGAAAGCTTTCATATATTTGAAAGCCAGTGAGTGTTGCTGTGTACATTCTTTCAAGCATAGACATTTTGGATTTTGTTCCCTAGTCAAAGAACGAAACAGGAACTGATGATATAGTTCAAGTCTATCAGCTCTGTCAGTTTCATATCTGCTTTCTTGTCTTTGCAAAACATAAAGCAAAATGTTGTCTCTGGCATGTATATTTTTCAGATTACTAGAAAAGTCACTAATATTATGTAACGGCAATAACACCCATTGGTATGATTGGTTACAGGAGTCCTTTATTATTGCAAACTATACATACAGTAAAAAAAAATGCAGCATAGCTTCTCATTTTATAATGCAAATTCAATCTATTAGGAAAAAGTAATGAAAATGAGTTATAATATTTTAGTCCAGATTTCAGAAGAGACATTTAAGAACTGACAATCAAATGATCCAAATAAACAGCACGCAATGTAATGTTATGTTAGTGACTACAAACAACATTGATTTTAGTTGACAAAGGACGTAAAAGACTCAACTGTAATATGCATCAAGGCGGTGGAATTTCAACATGTCTATACAATCAATTAACATGCTAACATAAATACAGGGCAATTTAGTCTATAGCAAAATTGTTAAGTGCTACTGCTACACGTTACTGGTATATATTCATTGTCCATAGAATGACTGCCATAACTATTGAAAAATTAATTATTTAAAATTATTTTTCTTTTACCCCATGTTTGCAGCTGCAGTACTTAAACTGTGATCAGGTGTGCTTAAATGTACCTGAACTCTCATCTTTCACAGGCAAAGAAAAAATGTCTATTTTTAAGTTGAAAGGCACATCGTAATGTGACTTCTAATCATTGTTAAACTAGTAATTAAAAGTATACATACCTTGAAAATGATGATCATATTTTGTTGGAAGAAAAACAAAACAAAAATCACTCGTAGGCAAGGAATCCACTTTTTTTAGCAATGCTTACATTGAGATATGGCAAGGATGTTTTGTTGCCATAATCATCTCTGTCTAAAAATTCTAACTGCTTCAAATTCCACCAGTATAATGTTCATATGTAACAACTAATTACTGACAAATTATTTTTGTTTATATACTGATGACATAAGTACATTTTAGCCTTTGTCATCTGGATAATGAAGTTTCCAAACCAAAACAAGTCAAAGCTTTGACTAGTGGTTTCAAGGTCAACGCCAATGAGCAGTGTATACAAGCCATTTGCGGAGAAGGAGGAGCCTAGGTTTACTGCATCACTGTGAAAATCTACAATGAAAGAACATAGTTTAAAGGAAACTGTTTTTCAAAACATATTCAAGATTTTTTCATGTTTTCCAGTATTGTAATTTTCTTAATTGGTTTTTATAACATTTAATTTATGTTTTCAAAATGACATAGTTAAGATGTACTGCAACAATTTTTAAAGAGATGTAGACCTATTTGTGGAGTAACCATATTTGAGGGTATAATTGTACAAAATATACATGTTAACCGAATATCTCTTGTTCTCTTTTTAATGCGTCTAGTAACTCATGAGATTTCACTATAGAAACGTGCAAAATATCGAAGTTCATGATATTTCCAGACTACCATATGTAGCCACCCACATCATATTCATCATCATCATCTTCATCATCTTCATTATCAATTTCATCCTCTTCTTCCTCGTCATTGACATCTTCCTCATCGTCCTCATCATCTGACCATTCATGGAAGTCACCACTGCCAAAGTCACCTGAAATTTCTACATCACTACCTAGAAAATAATCGATCAATGAAATATTTTCTTGTGAAAACATTTGTCCTAATTAGACAACAATGTTTTATTTATGAAATTCAATTCTAAAAAGACAGAATTAAAGACACTCCACTGAATGCATGCAGCATTCACAATAAGGCAGGTGAATCTCTGGCACAAACAGCAATAAATGGGTATGATCTAATTGTCATTATGGAGGTGTGGCTGCTGGGTGACCAAGGCTGGGAACTGAATATTCAAGAACATTTGACATTTAGGAAGAGCGCACAAAAGAAAGAACAGTGAAGTAATCTCAATCACTGTTGAGATCATTACATTCGTTAGGTTGGAAGGACAAAATTTAGATATGTTTGGGTGAAGCTAATAATAAACAAGGGGAAAAAAAACATTGGTAGGACTTGTTTATAAGCCACAAAATATTAATGGTGTATAGCAGAGATAAAAAAGGGTACAGAAGGGCAACTTCTTCATACAGAGAATGGTGAGTGTCTGGAATGAGCTGCCAGAGATAGCAGTAGAAGCAGGTATAATTTTGTCTTTAAAAAGTATTTAGACAGTTACATGGGTAAGATTGATATAGAGGGATATGGCTAAATGCAGGCAATTGAGACTAGCTTAATGGTAAAAACTGAATGGCATGGACAAGTTGGACTGAAGGGCTTGTTTCCATGTCGTGAACCTCTATGACTCTATCCAAAGTACAACTGTGATAACTAAGACCAGCTTTGTTATGAATGAAGGATGCTTTATCATCAAAGAAACTGAACTTGAATATAAAAAAGCAATGCTGAAATGATATATTTTTTCATGTATATGTCTCTGAGGCATGACCAACAAACAAAGTGACAATTGACAAGCTGAATGCATTTAAGATATGGACACATCTATGACTCTATGACAGATGAGTACTGCATATCCTACACAGATGAATGAAGAAGTGCTAGTAATCCTGGTGGAGAAAAGAGAATATTAGTGCATAACATAAGAGAGAAAGGTTATATAATATTTTGGTCACAACATTTGAGCAAATGGCATATAGAGACAATTATTGGGTGTGAAGATTGACAGAAGGAAGCAGAGGAGAAAATGGATGAAGGATATAATGGATTGGATGCAGTTGGCTTATGCAGAAAATGCAAGAGGAGTACAGGGCAGACAGGGGTGGCGACCCATGGCAATCAATCTACTGGGAAGAAAAGCAGGCAGTAGATACGTGCAATTGCGAGTAATGCTCAGGCAATGTGAAGTGAGCACTGGTGAATAGCAATGACTCAAAACTGAAGAAGTCCTGTCATAAATCGCTAGCGGTAGGATGCAACAAGGAGATTTTTTTGAAGAAAATGAATAAGATGTTATGGCTTACATTATTATTTATTCATTGAATTATACACATATTTTTAACAGAATCTCTGGTTACCTCTGAGAATAATATCTTTCATTCTTCTGGAATATAAAACCACTTTGTCACTGTTGCGTAAGATATTTGTTGCAGGCTTTGTGGTGTACTTTGGTCAATTTACATTTCCATAGAAATCTAATGGGCTGTAAAGTGCTGTGTATTCCTGGAGCCATGCACATTTAACTCTGCTAAAACAGTCAATTAATCTTTTTACAAGCCTTAACGTACAGGTTTGAACAAACTGCACTTCAGATCACATTAATCTAGATTCTGGTTTTCATTGCATTTCCTGGTTAAGAGGTTTCACATTTGTTTGACATTCTCGAACTAAATTATGTAATTTAGATGCAACTCAAAAGGAATTTTGACAAAATTGTAATCAATGAATAAAAACAATTTTTTAAAAATAATTTGCACTATCCAGAATAATTTGAGAAAACTAGGTGGTGAATAATAGTAGTTTATTGCTGGAGGGTTCTGAACGCAGATGTTGCCTGGGTTTGACGTTGCATACAAGGCTTGCTCACTTGAATGAGCCAAGTGAGATTGGCATCTCACTCAATGAGTGCTGAGAATGGGATATCCCAAATCTGAGGTGGCAGGATGTGACCTGGAACAAGGTAATGGCCAGCAACTTAAAGGGCCTCCTAGCATAAGACAGTCAGATTATCTATCAGATGATCAATCTATAAATATCGTGAAGATATAGAACACAGAATATTACAGCACAGTACAGGCTCTTCAGCCCTCAATGTTGTGCCGAGCTATGTCCAATCCCAAGATCAAGCTATCCCACTCCTTATAATTCTGATGTGTTCCATGTGCCTATCCAACAATTGCTTGAAAGTTCCTAAAGTGTCTTACTCTACAATCACAGCAGGCAGTCTATTCCACATCTCAACCACTCTCTGACTAAAGAATCTACCTCGGATATCCCTCTTATATTTCCCGCCATGAATCTTATAGTTTTGTCCCCTAGTAACAACTGCATCCACCAGAGAAAATAGTCTCTGCATGTCTACTCTATCAATTCCTCTCATCATCCTATAAAACTCTATTAAGTCACCTCTCATCCTCCTCTGCTCTAAAGAGAAAAGCCTCAGCTCCCTCAACCTTTCCTCATAAGACCTGCCCTCCAAATCAGGCAGCATACTGGTAAATCTTCTCTGCACTTTCTCCAATGCTTCTACATCCTTCTTATAGTGAGGTGACGAGAACTGCACACAATATTCCAAATGTGGTCTCACCGGTATAGTTACAGCATAACCCCACGGCTCTTAAACTCAAACCCCATTAACATGTGTTTTTGAGTCTGGCCAGGCAAATCAATTTAAATTTTAAATAATCTTGGCCAATTGTGTCAATCTTTGTAGATGGCAGAAATCTCTTTAAAAAATAAACAAGTGTCTCACCTTTTGACATTGAGGAGTTGTACATTTATTCCATATTTCTAAGCATAAATGTCTGCACCATTGGAGTGAGGGGAGAGGTGTTCTACAAAAGTTGCCCCCAGATTCAATGAGATTGTCCTTGGTGCCCTTCTGCATGCAGCGTATGATCAACATGACCTGATCATGTCTAGCACTGCAAAAAGGAGGGCCAAGAGTTCATCAAACACCTTCTGCATCAATGGCAAGACATAGAATAGGAACATGTCCTATTTTAAGGGATTTGTGGTGTCATATCCATCATTTTGATTATAGCCAGGGCCATCAGCAGGAGCAATACTGTGGCCCATCAAAACATGATCGCCCGTGTTCTCAAAGGAAAAGCTGCCATCTGGCATGTTCTCATCCATGAGGGCATCTCAATTTTAGATGGTGATGTTACTGAGGACACAGTAAAGCTTGAGCATCAGGGACATATGTGAGGGGGAGTAAGATAATGCATCTCCAGATCCAAGCACAGGATCAAACTTACTTGGGCACTGGATTCTGATCCCAGGCACCACACTCCTGCTGCTCCTTGCTGCTGTTGTTTACAGCCATGCCTGTTTGCCTGGCCAGACTTAAAACTGTTTAGGAGACAGAGAATCTGCTCTGCTATTGCCTGGGTGCAGACATGGTTCTCATCATATTTTCTTTCTGCAACAGGTCTGCGATTTATCCATTTCACCTTGGACATCCTGTGTGAAGGAAACGTAATTCCTAGCCCTTTGGAGCATTGCATCTGTGAATATCTTGATGCAATGGTGTTTTTAGTAGGCTGGGTGATGCCACTGAAGTCTCCACAAGCTGCCTGGGATGAGTCTGTTGCAAAGAAGTAAATCAGCATTGTCAGCTTCAATGAGGCAAGAATTGGGTAGCTCCCAACCCAACTTGGTGAGATCCCCTGCAAGCATGTAACATTTTGATTATCAGTTACCCTTAAAAGCCCAAGTCTTCTTCTGCACTGAAACTCATTCTCTTGCAGCTAGCCGAATCACGGCCTATAGACCTTTAGAGCACCATAGCTCCTATGTCCCTCCAATGATCTTTCTAGGCTCCTCCAGACCATTGTGATCTAGTATTGCTCTATTCCCTTCCTGAGGAACCAAAATAGCTGAGCATTCCTGTGTTCTCTTCTTCCTCTCACCCTTCTCCTAATCCTCCTCTCCTCCCTGTTGGAGGTTGTGTCTCCAAATGAGAATACAGTCCCCATATGTCTCCGAGAGTTTTCACCCCTCACCCTTGGGTTATGGACAGGAGAATATTCAATGACCAATCAAAAGATCCTTTCCAATGAGAAGAGGTACCTCTTCATGTAAAAAAACATCGAAAATGTCACTCCGCACACTCAAACAAGCACTCCTTGCAGATTTTGAGTGATTTTGAGCTGCAAAGCTGAAACTCTGGTCTTACCCAAATGGGCTTGTCCTTAAAAAAATGTACTCTCTATTTTCTTAAAATCTCACCACGTTGGTGTATTATTGCTGTCTGACTGTATTTATTGTAGTGAGATGGCTAGTTAATTAACTGAACTGTCTTTTAAATAGATCTTTAAATAACACACATAGTTCCCCAACTTTTTGGCCCACCTGCATACGTGTCGTGGCAAACTAGCACAATGATGTCCTAAACGGCAACCAACATCATGCTCTGTAACACATTATGTGAAGTGGGAAATGCTTACAATGTGGAGAATATTATTCAGCCCTGGGCCTAGTATACTGAGAACTTCTACATGACCAAAATAGAATAACAGCTTAGTATCAGATTATGGAAATGTTAGCAGATGCTTTCATTAAATAAAATGTGATATGCATAGCTTTGGAAATTGCGTGTGTTTTAAGTATGAGACTAAAAAATTATAAGATAAAGGGCAGGATTTTCTCTGCTCTCCTCGACATGTTTCGCGGCGACTGGAAGCAGTGTGACATTCACTGGTGGCTGGATCTTATGGTCCTGCTATTATCAATGGGGTTTCCCACTGAATGCAGCCCCCACCATCACAAAACCTGTGAGGGGGATATGCCTTCAATGGGACCATTAGATCCCACTGGCGCAAACGTCAGTAAGATTTTGGAGTACAAGTATTATTTTAGTTTTATCCATACCACAGTCTGGTGATCCACTTGACCTAGATCCTCTCATTTCATTCCCATAACGGTCAACACACCAGCATTGTCCCACGCTGCCATGGCATTGGGTTGCCTTATAATAACCATCTTCATCACAGGTTGGAAGAAAAATTCCTGAAGTAACCAAACACATGTCATTAAGTATGCAAGAGAACATTGGAACTAACAACATTCTGATTGCAACAAAGGATATATATTGTGTCTCTTCCACCTGCTGCTTGCTCAAAGCAAAAGTTGGCCTCAGGACCCTGGAATCCTCTTGGTTTTCTCTGGTGAAATGGCAATGTGATTATGAATCAAACAAATTTCAAGACACTCACAATGAAATGCTGCTGAAGACATTCCCTCAGAATTTTCTATCAAGAACACTTAAAAAAATCAAAGCAGTTTTCTTTTCAATGTGATATTTCAGACTATTTACCAATATAAAAAATAATAACCATAAGGTTCAACAATTCTGGCATTAATTCTAGCATTAATGTCCTGCCAAGGAAGACATGTTCATTTAATTGGCAGGCTATGTACATGGCTACAGAATTTTCTGGTAGCTTCCAATAATCCCATCTTTTAAAATCATCTGCAATAATGTCAACCACATTGCTCAGTCATGGTTTATTTGATCCCTGTCAGTATTTTATTGCTATCTCCTGAGAAGAAAGCCCTGAAAATTGCTGTGACTTTTAGTACAATCATTTAAAATATCTTTCTTTATTGCTCTAATGGATATGTTACTTTATTGAAACAGGTTAAATCTTCTGCAAAACTGAAGAAAGGAAAATGATAAATAAAAACATATAAAGAATTGAGGAAATAATACCATTCACCATAGTCCCTAGGCTAATATCTAGCTCATCATTTCAATGATTCAGTGTATATTTCTTTTCTGTTTATCAGACCCAAACACAGCTCAAGTTTTTCTGAAGTGCCAGTCAGGCACTTTGTACTACAACTTGAGTTGGCGATAGTTCATTTCAACTATTTGTTCATTTAATAACAGATGATATAGGTTGTTTAAAGTTTTTCTGCTACTTGACATAGGAACAAAAAGTATTTGCACTCTGAGTGTAAAAGAAATGTGCTTAAAAATGTGGAAAAAAGAAGGCTGAACCATAAAAGTAAAATGATGTGGTGGAAACCGCAGAAATAGCGAAAGAAAAGTTTCAAAGGAATTTTCAAAGGAAAAAGAGAGAACTAACTAGTTAAGAATAGTGGCTTTTGCGAAGAACTCCCAGGGCAAGGACATCAGTGATAAGCCTCTGACAAACAGGTATATTAAGGTATGGGAATGAAGAGTGTGGAATTTTCCTTACAGGATGAAAGAAGATCACAAATGCACTGAAAGATCATAAATTTGCCTCATAGGACCACATGGATTTGGTTGAACTTGGCAAGGTTGAGGATAAGGTGCATGAGAGGACATGGACTATGGGTTTCTGATTGTGTTGAAATTTGTAACAGATGGAATTAGTGAGACTAAAGAGGAATGTTTTTAAACTCCACTGATGTTATGTGTGAAAGTGTTCCACCCTGAAATACTAATTTCATATAGTGTTTTCTTTTGGATAATAGAAACATTTGTGGAAATAATGAGAACACAAACCTTTTTTTTGTTAAACAAAAAAAAGTAACAGAAATAACATTGAATAAAGATAATAAAATGCTACAAAAGAGCAATCTTTTATTTCAGCAAATTAACAGTAAGCACCTGATCCCTCAAGGACTGAAAACCCAAAGGTCTGTTCCCCTATAATCCTAAACTTTGTTGAGGTGCCTTTTCCCAAACATCAACTATAAATCTATTCGTCAAATCTAACACTTCATACAACTTACATGACCAGAACTTGGGACTGGTTTCAGCAAAGAAAACAATCTTTTGCACAAACCGTCTTTTCCTTCAACGCTCCATTTCTAACTGAGCTGTTTCCTAAGGATGGTTGATTCTCTCTCTCTCTTTCTTGCTCCTACTTCTTCAACACTTCATCTGTGTTTAAACTGGCTCATAACACTGTGACTGCTAATTGTATCAATTGCAAACAACATCCTATCCCCTATTTTTTTCCTTTTCCTTCCATTCTGTTAAATGCTGCCCAGGTATATGGTTTATAAAATACATGGCAGTTTGTTCAAAAAAACTATATGTTTTAAGAGGATCCTAACACTTTGTTGCAGGAAGTTATTTGAGAAGTCAATACAAAGGTCATTAATGCTTCAACTAACAAAACACAGAAGTTGAAGGTTTGGGAAATAATAAAAAAAGGATAAAAAATAATTTTTGTGGAAAATTTAAAGAAAAGATTGTGCATTATACACTGCTTTTTAGGACCCCAGAACATCCCAATATGCTTCACAGTATGTCTTTGAAGTGTAGTTATTGTTGCAAAGTTGGAAAAAATCAACAATCAGTTTGCTTATAGCAACATCCCACAGCAGCAAAGAAATAAAGGTCCAAATAACCTGTTTTGGTGATTCTGGTTGAGGGTTAAGTATCAACCAGACCATGAGGAGAAAGAAATAAAGCAAGGTTGAGGGGTTGATGGAGAATATTGGCATGGATTTTAAATAGCTGAAAGCTCTCTGATAAATGAGAAGGGTTGTAGAGAAGTTTACAGTCAGTGGACAAATGATTACAAACTGAGATATAGGTTGAAAATATATCTAAGGTAAAGCTACTGGGAGATTTATAAAGTTGGTCAAGAATTCTAAATTTGGCAAATTGGGGGAAGGGGCTGAATGGGGAGCAAAGGGGTTGGGGTTAGGAAATTTAACTCCAACTGTATTAAAATTAAAGGACAAAGTAGGAACTTAAACAGGAAAAAAAATTAGTTTTGTGTACTATTCCAATACTGTTAATTTATCTTTTGCCCTCAATAACACTATTAGTATCAACAGGTTTCCCAATGACAATAATTCGAACTTACATGTATGGAAGAAATGGATAAGGTGCATGTTTATAAGGCAGGTTGCATGAACCATATCCTATGCCTAACCTACACACAACCATATGTGTTATTTGTAATGACTTCAGTTTCACTAATCTTCTGTCAAAATGAAGGTTAGATATTTTTGTCTGCAGGGTGTGCAAATGTGTTTGTGCATGCATGAATAGTTGGGGACATAACACTGTTCACGGCATCCCTCCATATTTCATCTTTTGCTTCCATGCATGGCCCCATGACTGGTCTCATATGTGGAAACAGCCACCAGATTATATTCCACAATCAGTTGTCATCGGTTATATAACGCAACATTTTTTAAACATTGCTGAATAAAAAAAAGTTTTCACTGATTCTACACAAAAACAACTCGTGTGAAAAAATGGCCAAATAAATAAAATTCAGCAAATATTTCATCAAAATGTTAACAAAAAAAACTTATGAAATGACAGTACTAATATGCATGCCACAAAAATGTATACTTAATATTTAAATAAATACATAATGCAACCATTTAAAATCTGCATCAAATAACTAATATTCTATTTTCTCATTTTAACTTTCCTGATAAGTATAAAAGAATTCTCAGATCAATGTTTTGGAAAAGACTAAAATAATTATTACAAAATTAAACATTCCCTATATAATTGGTAAATTATCTCAAAAGGTTTTATTGGTTTATTTGTTTTCACATTATTTCCATTATTTGAATTATCATCTTAATACAATAATAATCCAGAGCTCACCAAGCAATTTCTTTCCCCGCTGTTGTCTTTGAATATTGTTCAGTTCCATCTGGCAGGGTGGATCTGAAATGAATTCAACACGTTATTTGAAAAGGGTTTCAGATGATTAAAGTTAAAAGTGCTCAGCTGCATACACCAAATACATATGATGTAAAACTTCCAAAACATTTATACTTCTTAGTTATTCTGCACTGTGATAAAATTAACATATTTGATTATAAAATAAAAGCCTGAGATGATGGGGATTTTGCGCAGAACAAGATGTTTCCATAATTACAAAATTAGCAGTGTATTTGACCTTGGTGGAAATAGATTGATTGACATAATGTAATAAAATTTGCTTGCTTGAAGCAAATTTGCTTGCTATGCAGACAAGGTCGATATCCATGGGCAGACAGTACTGTGGGCCCTTACTGATATGCATTTCCCATTGATATCATTGATGAAGCCCATGTGGTCTGTGCAAGTTCCTCATTGATACAGCTGAGAAGTCATGTACAGGCTGTAAAGATATTAGCTTATGTGGTGCCACTTCACATGAGCAAGTTCTCAACATTTATGCCCCAACACACTTCCCACGAGTATTATAAAACAAAATATGACATTGAGCTATGTAAGGAGAATTAGGTCAGTTGATTAAAAGCTTAGCCAAATACATAGGTTTCAACAAGTGTCTTACACGAAGTAAGTTGAATTCCTGCAAACTGTATGACTTAGAAAATGAACCATGATAACTGTGATGGCAATTAGGTTGTGCTTGCATCTACAGCGGAATTTTTAACTTACCTTGTTAAAGTTTGCAGGATTGGTGAAGTTCCTCTATAAGTGGATGTTCCATGGCACATCCCTCTCAAAGACCTTGGGAATATCAATGATTACTATCCAGTTTGTTACAATATACCCAATGTTAACATGCTATGGTGGTCAGCTGATCTGGTATAAATAGAAAGCAGATGGGAACTGGGGCTTTCATTGGTGGCCCAGGTGTAATGAAGTATTTTAACTAAAATTTTGATTTACTTTGTGAAGTTTTTTTTACTACTGAAGTATTCTTACTGCCAGGTGAATATGGTTTAGTAAGGAAATGTGTCCAGTTTCCTCACCCATTTCTACCCATGAAGAGGAATCTGAATACTACAGGGATTCCTCACAAACATGGGTTGGTTAATCAAAATCCCTTGACCAAAATTTGTTTGTCTTCATTTCTGAGGATCTTGATCTGAATTCCAGCCTGGATTCCCAACTAGGACTGAACTCGGACAGTCTAGTTAAGTGCTGAACGAGGACTGTCCAGGTAAATATTGACAGAACAAGTATACATTCATTTAATATGCACTGAGTCCCAATTCAGGTCCAAGAAATAGAAACCACCCCAGCTAAGGGAGTCCATTCCTATGGACCAGCCTTCTTATACTAATAGAATGTTAAGGCAGGAGGAGGCTCCAGTTCATAATGCCAACAGAAAAGGTTTTGCAAGGTTGAGATCTGATGTATGTGGGTTCCAATCAGTCGGGCACATCTCCACAAGGCACACATTGGGAGACTGCTGGAACATCTATGTAATTTTAGAACATATCTTTGTCAAATTTATATATCATGATAATAGAAGCTTTACCTAAAGGTTTCTATTTGTTCAAGTTGACATTAACAAGAGTTGAGAAGACCTTGCAAAATTTACGAGAGGCTTCAGGGGCAAAAACCATCCTGATATGTTTTTGAATTTTGAATTCATCTGTGATAATTTTTTGCTGAAATTCAGTGTACAATGTGCCAACTTTTTATTTTTTCACATTAAGTACCTGTGAAGACCTGAAAGGATCAAGTGAAAATACTCAGAAGCAGCACCACAAAACTTACAAAATGTTCATAAAGCATTAGCTCCCGTTGGCCAAAACCAATTTGTAAGATAAATACAGATCACATCAAAGAACTTGCAACTTGAAGAGGCAAGTAAGTAACAGATGGTGTTGCTTGTTTCTAGCTAAAATGTTTTCAATTTAACAAAGGCACTCATAGGCAAGATAAGAAACAAATAGCAGCATCATCAAATTGTTTATTATATCATGGAAAACAAATTGAAATCTCTATAAATAGATACGATATGAGGAATGCTCTGAAGCAAACTCTATAAATCAAATAGATCTCCACTGTGTTTTCTGATCAGATCTCAGAGGATAAAATTCAGCTCAAGATATATTTTTATATCCTTATGTGAACAATAATATTAAAAAAAAGGTTTTATTACTTTCCATGATGCCACGTGAATTTCTTTAGCCTTTTTATCACTATTTTTGCCAGGCATTTAATACAGTTTCAGAAATTGTGATTTACAGTGGATATAAACCAAAACTCAAATCTGGGCATGCACAAGCACCAGTTATTCTGATTTAAAAAAGCACACATATTCTGTGGAAAAAGTGGCAGCAGTAGAACCATGGCTCTGCCAACTTTGGGCACAATGTCTGTGCTAGGTTTTCTACTTGTAAAAACTTATTTAGTTGTAATACAGTGATAGGAACTGGAATAATGCTGAATTGAAGAATTGTAATAGAGATAATCTTTTAAAAATGAAAACTATCTTTTAAATGGTGGTGCACTGAGTTAAAAACATTTATCGTTCATCTCCAGTGATTTAGTGGAAAGCAACACACTGTGATCTGGTATAAGATTCTTTCTCTGTAGGCTGTAAAGATCTGATAAGAAATGGGGTTATCCACAATAAGGGGTAGGTTTTGATGATGGAAGAGCTGGAGTTGTGTTCAACAACATCAGACTCTGAGGTGGCAAGAGTTACAGTAAAGAAATCTGAGGGAAGATTTTCCTGGGTCTTCATTCAAGCTGCTAGATCTCATGCTTGGGTAACTGTGTAGGTTGGAGTGCACACCTCCAAAGAAACCTGTCCGATTTTTCTTTCATAAATTCAAAAAAAAGGAAAATCAAGTGAATTCTGAAACAGACATGTGCTCCACTCTGTTGATTTTCTGCTTTTGTGCCCAGGCAATTCAGTGTCTCTGGGAAGTGAGTCAAGAAAACGAATCCTTGGAATTGAAATCAATTTAAAATGGAACATTTTTCCTTTTGTGCATGATTTTAATTTGGTGATACATGGTGCAAATCAAATCAGTCCAATGTTGCTCGTTGATAGTTATAGTGGATGATCTAATTTGGCCTTCTTCTGAGGTCCCATGCCTCACAAATGCCAATCTTCAGCCAATTTGATTCACTTCGTGTGATCTTCAGAAATGGCTTTAGGCACTGACGATACAAAGGCTATGAGGACTCACAATATTCCAGCAATGATACTACAGATTCTCTGGAACAAGCTGCACACATGGTCAAGCTGTTCTAGTACAGTTACAAAACTGGATTTTACCTGGCATGTTGAAAATTGGCTAGATATGCTCTGGCCACAAAAGATAGGACAAGCCTAACCCAGCTAATTACTGTCCCAGTCAACTCTCCATCATCAGCAAAATGATGGAAGATGTTGTCAATGTTACCAAGTGGTACTTACTGAACAATAAACTATTTTTAGTGACACTCAGTTTGAGTTCTACCAAAGCTTGATCATTACTCCATCCACCACCTTCAATCTTTATTCCCTTCACCACTGACACACAGTTTCTGCTCTGATCACAGCTTTGGTCCAAACAAGGCGAAAAAAGTTGAACTTAAGAGGTGACCTGAGAGTAACCATCCCTGACATCAAGATAGATTTTGAGAAATGGGACAAGGAGCTCTAGAAAAACTGGAGAGTCAATAGGAATCTGGGAAAACTCTCCAGTGGTTGCAGTCATACCTGACACAAAGGAAGATGGTTGGAGCTCAAACATCTCAGACCCATGATATTTCTGCAAGGTAGTGTCCGAGCTCCAACTGTCTTCAGCTGCTTCATCAATGATCTCCTTCCCACCATAAGGTCAGAAATGAGGATTCTCGCTGATGTGGCACAATGTTCTGCACCACTTAGCAACTCCTAAGAAATTGAAGCCATCTGTGCCCACATGTAGCAAGATCTGGACAACATCTAGGCTTGAGATAATAAATTGCAAGTTAGTATGCACCACAAAGGTGTCAGGAAATGACCAAATCCAGTGACAAATAATCTAACTATCTCCCTTGACATTCATGGCATTATCATCACTGAATCCCATGAGCATTCTATAGGGTTAACATTTTAACTGGACTAGCCATATAAATGCTGTGGCTACATGAGCAGGTCAAGGGCTATCAATCTTGTTGTAAGTAACTCACTTCTCCTTACTCCCTAGATCCTGTCTACAAGGCACAAATCAAGAGTGTGATGGAATACTTTCCACTTGCTTGGATGTAAGCAGCTTCAACAACATTCAAGCAGCTCAACAATATCCAGGACAAAGCTTGATCACTAGTGGGATGCCACAGAGATCAGTGAGAGGGCCACAATTATTTACAATATTTATCAATGACTTGGATAAGAGAAGTGAGTGTACTATTGGCAAGTTTGTGGATGACACAAAGAGTCTACAGCACAATACATACAGGTTAGGTAAGTATGCAAAAACTTGGCAGATGGAATAAATGTGAAGCAATGCACTTTGGGTGGAAGAATAAAAAAGCTAAATATTATTTAAATGAAAAAAAAACTGAGCAGAAATTTGCAGCACAGAGGAATTTTGGGGAGTTTGTGCGTGAATCACAAAAATCTAGCAAGAGAGCTAATCAGGTAATTGGGAAGGCAAATGGAATGTTGGCCTTTGTTTCAGAAAGAATGCAATATAAATATAGACAAAGCTTGCTAAATGGCACTAGTTAGACTGAACTTGGAAACACTGTGAACAGTTTCTTTACCTAACAAAAGAACCAGAGACAAACCAGAGAAGGCTCACTGTTAATCCTGGGTATGAAAGGATTTTCTTATGATGGATATTTAAGTAGGTTGGGCCTATACTTATTAGAGTTTAGAAAAATGAGAGGCAACTTTATTGAGACATATCAGATTCACAGGGCTTGACAGGTAGATACTGAGAGGTTATTTCCCCTTGTAGGAGAGTTTAGGACTAGAGGGCATAATCTTAGAATAAGGGGTCACCTATTTAAGATAGAGATGAAGAGGAATTTCTTCTTACACAAGCAGTGAATATGTGAAATTCTTTATCACAGAGAGCTGTAGATATTGGGTTGTTAAATATATTCAAGGCTGAGATAGACAGATGTTTACTCAGAAAGAGAATAAAAGGGTTATTGAGGATCATATGGGAAAGTGAGTTGAGGATTATAACAGATCAATAATGACCTCATTGAATGATGGAACAGACTCAATAGGCCCCATGCCTACCTACTTCTGTTTCTACATGTTATGAGTCAAAGTTTTGCAATTCCTATCTTAACAATACTGTGAATGTACTTAAACCACATGGATTGCAGTGATTTAAGATAGTCGCCTATCAACAGTTTGTCAAGTGCTATTAGGGATGGGCAATAAATGCTGGCCATGCCTGTGATGCTCACGTTCTATGAAAAGATTTTTAAAAACTAGAATTCTTTTCACCTAACTCTTAATGACCTTCAGCTGCAGCAATGGGTTTATTTAGTATCAGTTGTATGTATCTTGTTAATTCTGTTTGCTGCTTTGGATTTCAAAAATCCAATGTTTTGGATCACTTTCAAGAACTGAATTATGCAAAATTTTGATAGCATACTTGGGGTCACTTAATTATTCGGTGTCTTAATTCTTTCCAGGTGGGAGAATCTTGTAATTAATTTTCGTTTTCAAGTACTGTTGAATTAAGGATCTCATAATCTCAAAATAACTTAGTTAATAATATATTTGTAGCCAAGTGGTTAAAAAAAACAGAAAAGCTCTGTTATTTTTACAAAGCTGCTTTAATAAAATGGAAATCACAAAATCCCTACAATGCAGAAGAAGCCATTCTGTCCATCCAGTCTGTACTGACTCTTTAAAAGACACTAGGGCCAATCCCCTGTCCTAACTCCTTAATCCAGTATACTGATCATGGCCAATCCACAAAATCAGCAGATCTTTGGACTGTGGGAGGACACTGAAGACAAGGTCATTTCCTCAGAACAGGGGAGTCAAAAACTAGGGGGCATAAGTTTAAGGAGAGGAGGGAAAGGTTTAAAAGGGACCTGTGGAGCAACGTTTCACAAACAGCATGGTGTGTATACGAAATGAGCTATCCGAAGAGGTGGTAGAACCAAATAAAATAATATTTAAAAGATATTTGGACAAATATATGGATAGGATAGGTTTAGAGAGATTCAGACAAAATGCAGACAAATGGGACTAATTCAGTTTTGGAAACCTGGTTGGCATGGAAGAGTTGGGCCAAAGAGCCTATTTCCGTGTTGTAATCTCTATGACTCAGAACACCAGGAGGAAACCCACACAGACACAGAGAGAGCGTGCAAAGTTCACACAGATTCAAGGCTGGAATTGAATTTGGGTCCCTTGTGCTGTAAGGCAGCAATGCTAATCACTTTGCCAACTATTTAAATAATCGACGATATGTTGTACTTCAAAAAATAGAACGTTGAGGAGCAATTATCCTGACAGATAATATTTATCCTTGCATGTCTCAAGTAGTTATTTTCTTTCTTTCAAATTGATTAGTTTCAAAGGTACGCTCATTTATAAAAGTCCAACATAGAACACTGTAAACATCTATTCTGAGGCCGACTAAAGTCCAGACAGATCAAAATGCCATGGAACATTTTCCCACATAGAATCATTTGAGCCAGTAATTTATATTATTGCCATTTTGCATTACCATGGCCTAGCGACGGGAAGTTCAATTTTAAGAACATCACTAATCAATGACCTATTGATTATACTCACATAGTACTGAATGGTCTCATTTTTAATTTAAAACAAAAAAAACTATCAGCAGCTGTCCAAGACAAATCTTGATGCTCTCTTCTCTCCTGGTATTCCTGTATCTTCAAGTGGATATCTCCCAAGAGTGGCCTGGTGGCTTCGAGGGTGGCACGGGGAGAATATGCTAGGAGGCACAGAAAACAGTTTCATGCCAACATCAATTTACAGCCAGATCTTTCTCTGGCGTCCACAGTAGTGGGTCCAAAAGCCCATCAGGAGATAGCATGAAACTAATCTGCATCCTGTTAATGGGATGCAGATGAAGACCCAACCATCTCCAGTTGATTCTTTGCAATGCTGGCAGGAACACACACCAGCATGAAACATATTCAGAACAATGTGTCTTGAGGAAATTGGGACTCATCTGAACAATGCCCAGGTTGCCCTGGGAATTCAGGATGGAGGTTGCCTATAGCCCTGGAACATTACAACTGTAAGTCAGGGAAGCATATGCAGGTGGACCTTTTAGATTCGGTGTCTTGGAGGAAGTCTATCATCCAGCCTCAGAATGTTCCCAGAAGTCTATTTAATTTTCAGGAGATCCACATCTTTCTTCAATTGTGGTCAATGATGTTAGACATTAATATAGCATTTAGATAGGAGGCAACCTGTTCTGCCACAGAAAATGACACAAAACATCTGTATGCTTAACAATAAAGTTGAGGTTGAAAGAGTTGACTGACGGCCTCTGCAGCGAGAAAAACTCTACCTTCTCATAACTGGACTTGGTCCCAAAATGGGAGAATACCACCCTTGGGATTTTCTGCTTTTGTCCCAGCCCACAGCAATATGTCTCCAACATATTGCACTGTTTGCCCGTCCCATCGCAAGGGAACCCACTGGAGGGAGTCGCCTTTGGTAGAAGATACTAAGGGAAGCCATGGTCTAGTGTATTGCTGCTAGTCTATTAATCTAAAAACTCAGCTAATGTTCTGCGGAACCTGGTTTGAATCCAGTCACAACAGATGGTGGACCTTGAATTCAATAAAAAACAAATATCTGAAATTAAGAATCGACTAATGACCATGAAATTATTATCATAGTCATAGAGGTTTACAGCAAGGAAATAGGCCCTTCGGTCCAACTTGTCTATGCCACCCAGTTTTAACAATTGAACAAGTTCCCATCACCTGCATTTGGTCTATATTCCTCTATAACAATGTTATCCATGTAACTGTTTAAATGCTTTTTAAAAGACAAAATTTTATCTGTCTCCAGTGTCAATTGTTGAAAATCTCATCTAGTTCACTAATGTCCTTTAGGGAAGGAAATTTGCTGCCCTTATCTGGTCTGGCCTACATATAACTACAGAACCATAGTAATGTGGTTGACTCTCACCTTCCCTGTGAATTGGCCTAGCAAGCGATTCAGTTGTATCAATCCAACAGCAAGTAGGGATGAGTGATAAATGCTGGCCAACCAGTGATGCCCATGTCCCATGAATGAACAAAACAGTTATTCTTAAATGCTTTCTGAAATGGTGGACAGTTAGGGATGGGTAATAAATATTGACCAGTGATGTTCATGATGTCATAAAATGAATTCAAAATATAAATCCTCTGTTCAAATGCCAGCTATAGTTCAGAGTCGTGCTTTTACACTTGGCTCCTTATTGGACAGGCATGAGTACCACTGACAACAACACTGGACATGTGAACCCCTCATCTAAATAATTCTCTTGAGGACTTTGTGGCCTTGGACCCTCTGATGACCAATTCTATTTAGAATAGGACATTTAATCCTCTGGTGTCATGCCACACATCTCATTTCTCCTCTTTCAATGTCTATAGGACAGATCTCTGCAGGATCTGAATTACTTCTTCTACATGGGGAGGAATCCAAATCTCATGAAAGCCTGATGTTTTCTTGGACTGAGAGCACTTGCCTTCTCAAAGGATAGGATAATTATTATTAGACAAAATAAAAGAAACACATACTAATGGATATGCTGATATTGCAGTTCTGAGAATCATTGGGATGTTTCAATAAGTAAGCTAGAGCATTTGCAAAAGCCTGTAGCTTGTGGGAATGGTGAAGGCTCACTTATAGCTATCCGGTGCTTTGCATTATTATTCCTTTATGCCCAGGCAAAAGTAAGCATGAGACCTATCTTAGAACCCTTCTGGCCAGTCAATAAATTTCTTTGAGAAGGTGATACTAACATCCAGTACAACTGTTGTCCATTTCTTGCCACTAGCAACCAAGCTACTTGTTCCCACTTCTTTCAGGTACATTTTCCTTCCTTATTAATTCTGCCAATTCTGGCAGGAAACTTGGCAGATCTTCTTATGCCTCTGTTTTGATTGTTGCCCTTTTTCACCTGTAAACTGTAACTCACTTTGCTTAGTCTTATCAAAAGGTATGGAAATGAATTATGTAACTCAAAAGTTAACTGTACTTTGTAGAGAAACAAAGCTGATTATTCCTTTCTGAGAAATCAATGGAAAAGAGAATCGGGTGGGTTACATAATTGGCAAGCATCTTCAGCCACTCATTTTACAACCTCACCACTAAAGGTTCTACCTTTCTAGACTGTTCTTGTTTTTCTGCTTTCTATTTCTTAAAGTATGCCTTCAGCCACAAATTCCTGCCTTCTTCAACATTCCAGTCTATTATCTGGATATCCACCAATCAATATGCAAATCGGCTGAAAACACAATCGGCCACATTGATTTGTCAGGAAGAATTATCTATCCACTTGAGATGAGCAAGTGTGCATCTGTTTGCAGTTACAGTATCTCAACTAAGGGGCAAAGATATATTTTTTTGAAGAGTTGTTTTATCACATGAACGTCTCCTGTTAAATATTCAATTGAAATAGCCAGACTGTACATTATCCTTTTAGATTGTTTTCTAAATAATTAATTCCCCATAACCTTATTCAAGCAAACTGTTTTTATATCAAATTAAAACCAGGCAGGGATATTACAAGCCTGTAAAATGTAACTCATTTTGTTTACTCTTATCAAAAGGTGTAGAAATGAATTATGAAACTCAAAACTTAACTGTACTCTGTAGAGAAACAAAACTGATTATTCATTTCTGAGAAATCAACGGAAAGAGAATTGGATGGGTTATATAATTGGCAAGCATCTTCCGCCACTCGTTTTACACCCTCACCAGCTAAAGGTTCTACTTTTCTAGTACTAATGGGACTATTTAATATTTCATATATATTGTTTGTTCCCATAACAGTTCTAGTCATGCAAAACCACACTAAGCCTGCACACGAAGTACACAAGTGGGGGATGGTACCCATTTTCTGAAACAATGTCAGATGTACTGGAATCCAATGTGCTACATAACAAAATGGAGAATTATTTGAAAGCAGAAACAGAAAATGCTGTAAATATAAAAATGGTGAAGCAGCTGCTTAGGAAAATAAGAGGGTCAGCAGCCAGTATTTCATATTTTAAGGAGCCCTCCTCAAGGTGTACACAGGTAAAAATAGACCCAATCCATGTAGAAATATCTCATGCATCCATCTATGGCAAATTTCATCTTTCGAGTTTACTTGAAAAACAAAACATTCCCCAGAGAATGCTATAAATGCAAATAGGACTATAAAATAATTGAATTTAATTTCAGTCATGCAATGTTTGCTGTTTTAAATTAATTTTAATTTTGTTGTATAATGGTAAATAGGTACTGGGGTTTTACTTTCATGGATGTTTATCATTCACAATAGCAACCAATTAACATACTGAGCATCTATATATATTCAAACCGAAGAAAGAAAATTAGATCGTAATTTCAGTATTGAAATTGAAAAATACCACTGGTGTCAAGCAGATTTTATGAAATTCAGATACGAATCTTAAAAATAAAGTTTCAACAGTAATGAACATTTACATTGTGCAGTAAACTTGGAAATCAAACAGTAAGAGTTAACATAGTGAGGCTCTGCTGCAGTGAAGCCTCAGTAGGCAAGAATGTTACAGATCCATATCTGCCTTCCCATCCAATTTAGCAAAGCTACACACTGGGACCAAAGTCTCTCAAAGTTGCCACCAATATATTAAGAACCTTATGATCTCTCACCTTGATTTCTTTGAAAGCAATAGCACCACTCATTATTGGAAATGCGACCATCTCTGTATGTATCACATGAGTTGAAAAATGGTTTCATGCACTGGTCATGGTTATCAAAATAAATGCTTCCCAGTTCTGACTGATCAAGCAGCAGGTCATAGTTTGTATCCAATCTGTTGAACATCCATCCAAGAGAGTCCTTACAAATGGGCAGAATGCTGGTGTCAAATCCTAAGGAATAGCAGGGAAAAGGACAAGTGATTTTTAAAATAGAATAAAACATTATCACCTAGTAATGTAATATAAATTATTTACATTAGTGATAATTGTATCAAAGTTAACATTATCCCCTGATACCCACTAGTATATTACACAGTAATAATGCAACATTAGGATTCAGCCAAGATCAAAATCCATAACTGAGTACTAAATATGCTGTCATTTTAAACTCTTCTCTATTGCTTGTTATACACATACACAGGATCAGAAACCTTGCAAGACGAAGAAACTTAGAACTATGCCAATAAAACATAACCTCAGGTATGCCATGGCAGATTTATTGAAGTTTCTATATTACTCAAACTGGAAAACATGGATCCATGATTTGTTTTTAAAATGATGGCAAAAGTAATAGTATTCACTATAATTAAGTACAAATGCAAGGTAATTTTAGACAAGGAAAGATGTGTGATTAAACATTGAAATCCAAAAACTACTGCCTAGTTTGTGCTATTCTGCTATAAGCTTCCTGGATATTGCTTCTCATTGTCTGGTTCACCGGTGAAATGTGTTGAATGGCATTCATTTCCTACATTTGTGCAGACAATACAAACAAAGCTTCCTCCAACAAATTAAGTCATGTCCATTTTAGTCCAACGACATTTGCAACAATTTTATAAGTGTTAATTAATGCAAAACAACTTTTCTAGCATTAAAAATTACAAGTGTGGAGTCCATTCTTATTGGAATGTAAAATTATCTTTCTTGCTCTTCTAATCCAATATTTCTTCATTTCCTCTTTCTGTACCTGATTTGAGATTATATTCTGACACTCTGATTTACACTTCCTTCTCAGTCCTCGTGCTGTTCATTTCAGAATCTTTCAATCTTATTGGTTAAAAATAGATACAATTGTCTCCCCACTTAGTTCCCAGATAGCCAGTTTCCTTTGCTACATTATCATTTCATGCTTTCAGCAACTTTCCCCCCAAAAGTTTAAAAATTGAACGCTGCTAGGGCAAGTTTAATGAATGGCAAATGCCTCGAGATGCCTGGTGTGTAGATGTTAGTTGTGTAAATTATGCCCCATGAAACTACCTTTTGGAATGGATAACAATGGCCAAAGATTTTTTGGAGTCAGGCATTTTGCAACCTTACATCATCAAATACCTGATCTAACTTCCTGCAAAAAGTTTAACATGTTTTTACAATACAAATCCAGCACTTTCTTGAAAGACACAGACAAGCTGATAATGAGCTCTCAGTTTTGCAGGGCTGTGCAAATTGTCCAGTAATTTGAGGTGATTTAGAATTTGCACTGTATCTTTTCCTTGCCACAAACTGCTGAACGATTTATGCATAGTGTGTGCATTTAACGCAACGATATTCTTTCACTATATTCTGAACCAATATATGTGTGCATCTCTGTGGAAGATCAAGACCATATAATTCACCTTAAAAAACTCAGTCATTATATCTTAAAATCTTACAGGAATTCAACAAGTAGCTACACCTGGGAGGGTTGAGACTGCTTTGTACTCACTAATGTGCATTCTTATTCTTATCTGTGTCTGTTATTGTCCCAGTCTAACTTAAATAGGTTCCATCAGCCTTGTGATGCTGACCTAGATGTTGTTCATGATTTGAATAGAATCAGTTTGAACTGTGATTTGTAGCCCGATGGCAATATATTCTATAAATAGCAGCATATACGTTGACCAACCATATAAGATAACTTGCATTTTTCCAGACCCAAAAATGATGCACTGAATTTAACAACCCTGCTGTGGTGGAGGCTGTTCAAAAGTTAATTGGCTTTGGCAGGATTAGAATATCCTGCTAGTTGGAGGGGCCATAAAATCCTGCTGTATGTTTCTGCATATACTTGGCATACATGTTGACTTCCTTTTTCAACCATGACATGTGAAACTTGCATTAATATTCAGCCTCAATCTTTCTCCATGCAAGTGTATGTTTCAATCACTGGTACCTTATACTAGGACATAAACGATCAAGCAGGAAATATGGGATGTTGCAAAGATCCGCAAGTGTTTACAACGTGCCCACTCTTTGCACCAAAACCAGTTGACATATATACATGGCAAGTTGTGTTTACTTCTCAGTGTATAAGTCAACAATCCTTTGTTGAGGGATATTCCGGGGCTTCAGAAGCCAATTTATACATAAAAATCGATAGTAATTGCATATTTTGTACCTATCCATTTGCAAGGAAACTTATGATCAAATATTCTTTAGCAGAATAGGTTTAAGGGATGATTTTGGATTGGAACTTCCTAATGGATTTTGCATCCTTGGGAAGTTAGAATCATGAAGTCTTTCAATTTTAATGGATAGAGGACCACGGGCTGTGTGCTTGTGTTTTGCTGAGATGTGCTTACTACGTGTGCCAGTCATCACTGGGAATCCGGGCACTCAGAATGATTACTCAAGTAACATCTCAGTCTGCTCTCAGTTTATTCAAAGTCCTGTGAAGGATCAAACTGATTTCAATGCAGAATTGTCATTAAATTATAGGATACCGGTGCTGTAACAATGAAATGCCTAACAGGTATGTTAAATTGGAAAAGCAAATAAATATCTTCAAACAAGCTGATACGGCACCGATAAATAAAAACACTTAGACACAACTTAAAAATAGTTCCCCTAGGAGGAATAGCGTGGATGATGGGGGAGAATATAAATAATGACCATGAGGTGGAAGACTGGGAGAGCATCACAGCAGTACAGAGGGAGGACAATATAGAGGAGCTAGGAGTTGAGTTGCTGTGGTAGAGTTGAGGAATAGGAAGGGGGTAATTACTATGCCAGGGGTGTATTATAGGCTACCCAATAGCCCGCGGACAGTGGAAGAAGACATATGTAAAGACATTTTGGACAGGTGCAGAAAGAACAGAGTTATTAAAGTGGGAGATTTTAATCTCCCTGGGGTGTATTGGAAGGTACCTAGAGCTGGGGGTTCAGACAGGGAGGAATTTGTAAAATGTGTATTGGAAGAATCATTGGAGCAGTATATAGCTAGTCTGACTAGAGACGGGGCTATATTGGATGAGTAATGAGCCAGGGCAGGTGGTTGATGTTGTAGTAGGGAAACATATGGTTAACAGTGACCACAATTCTGTCTACTTTAGGATACAGATGGAAAAGGATGCTTGTTGCCCTAGGGGGAGGATGCTGAATTGGGGGAAGACTAACTACAGTTGGATTAGGCAGGAACTTATGGAAACTGATTGGGAACGGGTTGTTCAAGGGTAAGTCCACGCTAGGCATGTGGGATTCTTTCAAGGGAATATTGAAAATGTTGCAAGAAAGATATGTGCTGGCTAAGAGGAAAGATGGGAAAAGTAGGATTAGAGAGCCGTGGATTACTAGGGATACTGAGGACTTGGTTAGGAAGAAAAGAGGTGTATGTTAGGTCAAAGCAGCTGGGAACGGAAAGCGTGTTGGAAGAATATAGAGAGAGTAGGAGGGAGCTCAAACAGGGATTAGAAGGGCAAAAAGGAGGCATGAAATGGTTTTGGCAGTTAAGATTAAGGAAAAGCCAAAGGCTTTTTACTCCTACGTTAGGAATAACAGAGTGGTTACAGGAAAAATCAGACCTCTTAGGGATAGAGGAGGGGAACTGTGCTGAGAGCCCGAGGGAATGGGGGAGATCCTGAATGAATACTTTGCGTCAGTATTCATAAAGGAGAGGGGCTTGTTGACCGGTCCTATCTCTGAGGGAGCTATAGACCAGTTGAGGGAAATATCCATACTGAGGGAGGAAATGTTAGAGCTTCTAGGTAAAACTGGTAAATCTCCAGGGCCTGATGGCATTTATCACAGATTTAGGGAGGCGTGAGGTGAAATTGCTGGGCCTCTGACGCAAATCTTTGTCTCTTCATTGGACACAGGTGAGGTCCCAGAGGACTGGAGAATAGCTAATGTTGTACCATTGTTTAAAAAGGGTAGTAGGAAAAACCCTGGAAATTATAGGCCAGTGAGTTTAACGCCAGTGGTAGGGAAGCTATTGGAGGGGATTCTTAGAGATAGGATGTTTAGGCACTTAGAGCCTTGCAATCTGATTAGGGATACGCAGCATGGCTTTGTTAAAGGGAAGTCGTGCCTTACGAATCTGGTAGAATTTTTTGAGGAGGTGACGAAAACAGTCGACGAAGGGCGAGCTGTTGATGTTGTCTATATGGGTTTCAATAAGGCATTTGACAAAGTCTCTCGTGGGAGGTTAGTTGAAAAGGTCAACGTTAATGGAATACAAGGACAAGTAGCTAGATGGATAAGTAACTGACTTGGTAATAGGACATAGAGAGTAACAGTGGAAGGGTGTTTTTCTAGCTGGAGGTCGGTCACTAGAGGTGTGCCGTAGGGTTCGGTACTGGGACCTCTTCTATTTGTAATATATATAAATGACTTGGAAGAGGGAGTAAGTGGAGTGATCTGCAAGTTTGCAGACGATACAAAGATGGCTGGACTTGCGGATAGTGAGGAGCATTGTCAAGCGATGCAGCAGGTCATAGATAGGCTGGTAGCTTGGGCAGATAGATGGCAGATGGAATTCAATCCTGATAAATGCGAGGTGATGCATTTCAGGAGAAAGAATGTAGTGGGGAGGTATATGATAAAGGGTAGACCTATTAAGAGTATAGAAACGCAGAAGGACTGGTGGGGGGGTGCAGGTGAACAAGTCTCTGAAGGTGGCAGAGCAAGTGGAGAAGGTTGTGAAGAAAGCATATGGTATGCTGGCCTTTATAGGAAGGAGTATAGAGTACAAGAGCTGGCCTTTAACGTTGCAGTTGTATAAAACGTTGGTTAGACCTCATTTGGAATACTGCGTCCAGTTCTGGTCGCCTTACTACCAGAAGGATGTGGAGACTCTGGAGAGAGTGCAGAGGAGGTTTACCAGGATGCTGCCTGGTATGGAAGGTCTGAGTTACAAGGAGAGGTGAGGCAAATTGGGGCTGTTTTACTTAGAAAGACGTAGACTTAGAGGAGATCTAATAGAGGTGTACAAGATTATGAGAGGTATAGGTAGAGTAAACAGGGTTAAGCTTTATCCTAGGATGGACTCAAATAGCACAAGGGATCAGGGGCTTAGGGTGAGGGTGGTAAGGTATAATTTGGATGCTAGAGGGAGTTTTTTCACACAGAGGCTAGTGGGGGTATGGAATACGCTGCCAAGTAAAGTGGTGGAGGCAGGCACTCTGGAGTTACTTAAGAGATACTTAGATGGGCACATGAACAGAATGGGAATGGAGGGGTATAGAAAACTGATTTAAAATAGGGATCATGAGCATTGGGAGTCCCTGGGAAGTGTGTAAATAGATGATGATATTGATGTACTTGTTTTTATCCTACAGGTGCTTTGGTCCGCCTTGTTGTCTAACAAGGGGCATACACGCGATGGGTCATGAGAGAGCTGCTCTTGGATTTTGAGAGTATCCTAGTGCTTCACGTCGCTAATGTACGCTTGACCTGGACCATTTGATGGGCAACACGACAGCTCAGTGACTATTGCTGTGCTGTGCAGATACATGGATTTGGGCCTGTGTCTGTGGGAATTTGCGCATTCTCCCCGTGCTTGTGTGGGTTTTCTCCGGGTGCTCCGGTTTCCTCCCACATCCCAAAGATGTACTCTTAGGCTAATTGGCAAAACAAATTCTCCCTAAATTGTCTCAAATTTGGTTTCAATCCATAGATCTATAAACATAGACAGGGATCACGGGTAGAAGTGGGAACATCAGGGTGGCAGCGTGGGCTCGTCGGGCCGAAGGGCCTTTTTCCCGTGCTGTTTTGTTCTTTGTTCTTTTGTTCTTTATAAGGTAGCAGTGAGTTAAACATGCATTTGCATGGAAAAACATTAAGGCTGAAAATTAATATGGTACCAGGTGGCTATCTGACAAGGAGTAGAGTGGTCAGAAGAGACCAAGGTAAGTTGGTATTTTTCGAATTTGGGAAGATTCCTTTTGAGCAGAAAGAAGTTTAAACCGAATCTTTGGGTTTTCCAATATCGAGGCTGTTATCTCCACCTCTTCACTAGTAGATCTTTGAAGCATCTCTCTCCCAACCAAACTCTAATCACATGCCAAGAAATTTTCCCTTGACCCCCTGTGATCTTGGTACCCTACTCAGTTCCTGGCCACTGAGTTGATTTCTGCTGGCTTTGGGTTTGAGATACTGCAAACAAAATTAAGTAAAGCCCAGAAGTCAAAACAACTCCCATCCTGCATCCAACTCTACTTAAAGGACCCAGAGGTAAAAGTGAGGTTTATGTAAGTTAAAATCTTTCTTATTACATTGGAATTCAGTATTTTTATTTATTTTTGGAATATTATCAATTTAATTTTAATATCAAATATATTACATTTTTCCTGTGGAATGCAATATTAGAATTTTATAGAATTTTCACTGTTTATGTCATAAATACACAAAAGTACATGCAGTGCAATACAGGCTTAAGTTTTTTGTTATTTGACACTGATAGATAAATCACTGAACACTACTCAGGTAAAGTCTCCAATTCTAAAAATTTGGGGTCTTTTCTATACAGAGACCTAATACAGGAAATGTCAAAATGCAGCAAAATGCATACTGTCCAGCCTCATTCATCAATGCTTGTGTGATCTGCCCGCAGGTTTTTATTTATCCCTATTCAAAGCTGTCTCTTATCTCACACATGGGGATTTCAATATGATTAGCAGGCCTGGGATGGTATTCTCCAAGCCCGCTAGTGTCACTGCCAGGAGTGGTTCTCTCCAGCGGCGTTCACGACTGCTCCCCACTCGCGGGAACAGATGCCTTGAACCTTCTGGAGGGAACAGGGGAACAGAGGCCATTGACATCCTCAGGGAGATTAGGGATGAGGGGGTGCCCCTTCGGCAGTGCCAACCTGGCATCTGGCACTGTCCAAGGGGCAAAATGCTACTGCTCATTGAATTCTGGGGAGTGCCAAGGGAGTGGGGCTTATTGGGAGATATTAGTGGCAAAGGGTAATGACCCACTGCCACTTTGCAATCAGGATTGCTGAATGAAGAGGGAGAGGTAACTGGGGCTGGTCACTGGGGTGAGAGGTGGGGTGGTTGAAGCTGTCCAGGAAGTGATAAGGGATGGCAATTGGGTTGGGGAGGTATGGGGGTTGAACATAGGATCTAAACCGTGGAGACAGCTCAAAGGGAGAGTGGTCAGGAAGTGGTCCAAAAAGAAGAGTACCAAACACAGACAGGTACAGGAAAATATTCTAGTTAAGTTAAAAATAAAGGAGCAAAGAAAGAAGTGCCAAGTAGGAAAAGAGCTGTAGTTAGCAGATTATAGTGTACAAGGCTCAGGGGAAGTCCTAAAGATTGAAGAAGATTGCAGAAGATTGTTGTCTCGGTCAAATGTATTCTTTGAAGCAGTAATATTCTGCTTAGTGTTGTTGAAGAGCTGAAGTTGTGCTCATGATTTAATGCTTGATTGTACATTTGGGAATCCAGGGAGAGAGAAGTTAGTATTGAGGGAATGGAGGCTAGTGGTGGGGCTGGCCATCACGGATCAGGGCCAATGATCGGGGGGGAGGTTGTCTACCTATCTCTCAGTATACTGGGCAATTGGTGCATGCCCAGTAGTCTCCTGACCACTCTGCTGTCGGCATCTCCAGTGGATTTAGGTGACTTGGCAGTAAATTCCAACACATTTGCTTTTTCTTCGAGCTGTAGAGATCATGGATTTGAAAAATGCTGTTGAAGGAGTCTTGACGCATTGCTTCACTGCGTACTAGAGACAGAGTCCACTTATGCAGTACTTTATGTTGGTATAGACTTACTAGAAAGAAACATGAGTAGCACTTAACTGCTCATGTATTTTGCTACACATGCTAATGCTGGGGGGAATGTCCTCATAATGTCTACTAATCTTAATGAACAGGTAACAATTAGAATATCTCTTACCTCTTCTGCTATCGTTGCCTATAAATCGCAAGTTGAAGTAGTCCCTCATTGTTTGGTTCCAGTTATTCAGAACACTTACAGATACCACCAGTACAGTATAGGAAAAGCAACTGACTGCTCAACATGATTCATGTATTCTAACATAACTGGCAGAAAGTAAATGTTTACTATCAGTAGCAATAACACGGCAGGGGTATTTAACGGTTAACTCAGTCTCGCACTTCCAAAACATTTATCAAATCCCACCTCCAACATCAGTGCCCTGTGCTTTACTGCGTGCTTCCTTATCCACATCACTGTACAAATGTTGCAAAGTGTGTGTATCTGTCCTGATGCTTGCTTCAAGCTGGCGCCCTGGTAACTGATGCCCTTCAGGTACACGTTGCTGACCAGTTGGTTCTCCTTGCTCTGTGAAGAGAGCAAATGGAATATTTTGAGTATATATTCACATATAGCAATTATTGCAGGAATGCAGTACATGCAAGCATACTGTCAACTTGATCAAGCACAATGTCTAAGACAGTCTGTCCTCCTCTTGTTTCTACAATCCCCAATCCTATAGAGTTAACTTTCTCCCACTGTGAGCTCTGAGGAACTTGAACAGAGAGTCCTGACACTGGTCTGAATACATTAAGAGATGTCACAGATATTGGACATTTCAAAGCATATACAGAAGGCTAGTAATTACGTTGGTTACGGGTGTGGTTCCGGAGGACTGGAGGATAGCGAATGTGGTCCCGTTGTTCAAGAAGGGGAAGAGAGACCTTCCAGGGAATTATAGGCCAGTGAGTCTTACTTCTGTTGTGGGCAAAGTATTGGAGAGAATTATTAGGGATAGGATTATAGTTATTTAGAGAGAAATGAATTGATTGGGGATAGTCAGCATGGTTTTGTGAAGGGTAGGTCGTGCCTTACTAACCTTATTGAGTTTTTTGAAAAAAGTGACCAAAGAGGTGGATGGGGGTAAGGCAGTTGATGTGGTATATATGGACTTTAGTAAGGCGTTTGATAAGGTGGCCCATGGAAGACTCCTGCAGAAAATGCAGATGTATGGCATAGAGGGTGATTTAGCTAATTGGGTTAGGAATTGGCTAGCAGATAGAAGACAGAGGGTGGTGGTTGATGGGAGATATTCATCTTGGAGTTTGGTGACAAGTGGTGTACCTCAGGGGTTTGTTTTGGGGCCCCTGCTGTTTGTAATTTTTATAAATGATCTGGATGAGGGTATTGAAGGATGGATGAGTAAATTTGCAGATGACACTAAAGTCGGTGGAGTGGTAGATAGTGAAGAGGGGTGTTATAGTTTGCAGAGAGACTTGGACAAGTTGCAGAGCTGGGCCGAGAGTTGGCAAATGGAGTTTAATGTGGAAAAGTGTGAGGTAATGCACTATGGCAGAAATAATAAATGTGTAGAGTATAGGGCAAATGGTAGGATTCTTAGTAGTCTAGATGAACAGAGGGATCTTGGTGTGTATGTGCATAGATCCCTGAAAGTAGGCAGTCAGGTCGAGAAGGTTGTTAGAAAGGCATATGGAGTCTTGGCTTTTATTGGTAGAGGGATTGAATTTCGGAGCCGCAACGTCATGGTGCAACTGTACAAAACTCTAGTGCGGCCGCACTTGGAGTATTGTGTGCAGTTCTGGTCCCCACATTATAAGAAAGATGTGGAGGCATTGGAGAGGTACAGAGGAGGTTTACCAGGATGTTGCCTGGTATGGAGGGCAGGTCTTATGAAGAGAGGCTGAGGTATTTGAGGTTGTTTTCGTTAGAAAGGAGGCGGCTAAGAGGGGACCTAATCGAAACATATAAGATGATTAGAGGGTTAGATAGGGTGGACAGTGATAGCCTTTTTCCTAGGATGGAGAAAGCTAGCACGGGGGGACACAGCTTTAAATTAAGGGTGATAGTTATAGGACGGATATCAGAGGTAGGTTCTTTACCCAAAGGGTGGTTCGGGAGTGGAATGCCCTGCCTGCAGCGGTTGTAGATGCGCCAAGTTTGGTGGCGTTTAAGAGGTAGTTGATAAGTATATGGAAGAGAAGGGAATGGTTTAGTTTGGAGGGGCATTGCTTTTTATATTGGTCGGCGCAACATCGAAGGCCGAAGGGCCTGTTCTGTGCTGTAATGTTCTATGTTCTATGTTCTAATTGTTACTTTTTTAACTGAGCAAGCTAATAGGATTAGAGGACACTAACTAGGGTATTTTCTGAGAGTTCATAGCATTAAGAGTAGTTCACACACACTAACCAATTGAAAAAAATATGCTCACAAATGCTTTGTCCATTATTTTCTTTTTCCCTACGAGGAGAAAAACTGAACAATAATCCAAAATTTTCTAATAGGTTACTAGGCTCCAACCACAGAAACTTGTGACTGGAAAGGGAGGAATGATAACAAATAAAGATAATGAATGTGCATCACATTCACTTATAAGGTGGACACTGAGAGCATGTCTCTTCTGGGGAATAGCAAGAGGCCACCAATATAAGATAGCCACCAAGAAATTTAACAAAGAATTTAGAAGAAAGTTCTTCTCCTAAAGCCAATGGAACTCTCCACTAAAAATAAATTAGTGAAGCAGATATGACCAGCTAGCAACATCCATCGATCAGTGTGACAAGCCAGGAAGATATCATTAGGGGCTAAAAATCCAATTTGTGCTTCCCGACTCCATTTTACTGGCAAGAGTGGCTTCGTTCTCAAAAAGGGCATGAAATTTATTAGCACCTGAGAATCTGGATCTCCATATCATTGAGTCTGGCATGGCTGCTTCCCCTTCCAAGTGCTTTCTACCATGCCAGCAAGAACACACACCAGAGCAAATAACTATTGGATTCCATTAGAGGAGACCAGAAACCATGGCCATGTTGAGGGGGATTAGAGGCCACTGAAGCCCTTGGGTGGTCAGGGGCATGGCCTGGCAGTTCCCACCTGGTACACTTTCAGTGCCAAGTGGGCACCATAAATGTGCCAGGGACAGTGCCAAAGAATTGGGGCCTATGATGGGGGATTATGATGTTAGGATATGCACATTAGAACATAGAACATAGAACATTACAGCGCAGAACAGGCCCTTCGGCCTTCGATGTTGCGCCGACCAATTATGAAAAAAATGCAATGGATAGTTATGACTTTACTGGCACATGTAAGCTCCATTCTCTCTCCACCCCTTACTGATAGACAGCTCCCAAGAGTCAAGAAAAGTAACAAATTGTCAGGAGATTGCAATGTGGACCTTGCCAACAAGACCAGCAGTGAGGACTCCAACTTCCTTGCCATTATGACATTTGGAATTTTGGGGGGAAAGTGAGACCCACCATGTGTTTTCCATCACGAACCTTGTATGATGGTTCAAGATTCAATCAGCCTGATTCAGGACAATCCACACGACTTGGCACACTTGGCTCTTCAAATAGTGCACATTACAAATGATATCTAATTTGCTAGGATATTGATAACTATACATCAACAAAACTATTAAATGGTTCAATATCATTTTTAAGTAATTTTCTGTGATATTTTAACCAGTTACTCATGCCCTGAAGAACAGGTATTAATAAAACTGCATCACGTTAAATCCTTAAAAAATTCACGGAATATTCAAGTAATGATAAAAGAACATGTATTACATTTGATTATGTTGCCTCTATGTTCTGGTTCAGGACAGATTGTTGCATTTCTCATTGTACAAGTGATTTTAGCAGAAATCTGAACGATGAACAAACCTTTGTTTTGCCAATTGCATCGAATCAGAAGCTCTACCCTTTGCGGTTCATGGTATAATTTCCAGATTTTGAATTTACCTCACTTAATGGAAGGAAAAAAATTACATTTATACAGACATTTTTCTGTCTGCAGGACATTCAAAAATGCTACACAATAGCCAGTGAATTACTTTAGAAATGCAGTCAATTATTATTTACCAAATATTCACCCAGCAAGTTCCCACTAACAGTTGTGAGCTGCTCACTGAAATATGCTACTTGTAATAGCAGAGCTGCAGCCTCAAAGCAGTGGGAGGATGGCATCAACAGTAACCATGAAGTTGACATGGTTCCTTGCTGGCTGGAGACTCTACTATTGACAATAACTGTTCTCTATTGAGTAAAGGGGATCACAAAAAGTGTTGAATATATTTCTTTTGTTTTTGCCAATGAGAAGCATTTGGAGAAAACATGCAGGTTCATTGTGATTGCAATGCTGCTTTGTGGGTGCAGTGTTTGAATTCTGAGATTTCAGAGATTCTCAGAGAACAATGCCCTGTATCCTTGCAGCAGTCACAATGCCTTCATTTTGCAGCAGTCTACTGCTCCATTTGCATTTCAGCCATCATGCCAAATGGCTACTGAATAACAAGTGCTATCCACAATCCACACATAATCTACATAAACATGGTCAGGATGCAAAAAGCAAAAGCTATGCTGCCACACTGAGCAGACCATTGGCTGAACTGCTGTGCGAAGGACAGGTAGCTAAATGGATAAGTAACTGACTTGGTAACAGACACAGAGAGTAATAGTGGAAGGGTGTTTTTCTAGCTGGAGGTCGGTCACTCGTGGTGTGCCACAGGGTTTGATACTGGGACCTCTTCTATTTGTAATATATATAAATGACTTGGAAAAGGGAGTAAGTGGAGTGATCAGCAAGTTTGCAGACGATACAAAGATGGCTGGACTTGCGGATAGTGAGGAGCATTGTTAGGCAATACAGCAGGACATAGATAGGCTGGTAGCTTGGGCAGACAGATGGCAGATGGAATTCAATCCTGATAAATGCGAGGTGATGCATTTCGGGAGAAAGAATGTAGTGGAGAGGTATATGATAAAGGGTAGACCTATTAAGAGTATAGAAACCTGGGGGTGCAGGTGCACAAGTCTCTGAAGGTGGCAGAGCAGGTGGAGAAGGTTGTGAAGAAAGCATATGGTCTGTTAGCCTTTATAGGAAGGGGTATAGAGCACATGAGCTGGCTTTTGATGTTGCAGTTGTATAAAACTTTCGTTGGACGTCATTTGGAATACTGTGTCCAGTTCTGGTCGCCTTACTACCGGAAGGACGTGGAGATTCTGGAAGAGAGTGCAGAGGAGGTTTACCAGGATGCTGCCTGGTATGGAAGGTCTGAGTTACGAGGAGAGGTTAGGCAAATTGGGGCTGTTTTCCTTAGAAAGACATAGACTGAGAGGAGATCTAATAGAGGTGTACAAGATTATGAGGGGTATAGATAGAGTAAACAGGGTTAAGCTTTTTCCTAGGATGGACTCAAATAGCACGAGGGGTCACGGGCTTAGGGTGAGGGGGGTAAGATATAATTTGGATGCTGGAAGGAGTTTTTTCACACAGAGAGTGGTGGGGATATGGAATGCGCTGCCAAGTAAAATGGTGGAGGCAGGCACTCTGGAGTTATTTAAGAAATACTTAGATGGGCACATGAACAAAATGGGAATGGAGGGATGTAGAAAACTGATTTAAAATAGGGATCATGAGCCTTGGGAGTTCCCTGGGAAGTGTGTAAATAGTCGATGATATTGATGTATTTGTTTTATCCTACAGGTACTTTGGTCTGCCTTGTTGTCTAACAAGGGGCATACACGCGATGGGTCATGGGAGGGCTGCTCTTGGATTTTTTTTCGAGAGTATCCTAGTGCTTCACGTCGTTAATGTATGCTTGACCTGGACCATTTGATGGGCGACATGACAGTTCAGTGACTATCGCTGTGCTGCGCAGATACATGGATTTGGGCCTGTGTTTGTCGGAGTTTGCGCATTCTCCCTGTGCTTACGTGGGTTTCCTCCTGGTGCTCTGGTTTCCTCCCACATCCCAAACATGTGCTCTTAGGCTGACTGGCAGAACAAATTCTCCCTAAATTGTCTCAAATTTGGTTTCAATCGTAGATCTATAAACGTAGACAGGGATCACGGGTAGAGGTGGGAACATCGATGTGGCGGCGCGGGCTCGCTGGGCCAAAGGGCCTGCTTCCCATGCTGTTTTGTTCTTTGTTTTTTGTTCTTTGTTCTGGAAGAGACCTGAGGTATTCACCAGGGTGTTTGTCTTGACAGTGTTACGATACCAGATGATGTTACTACTGGACAAGTCAGATTCCAGAGTGGAACCTAATTGATCCTAACATTAATGTTGTGTTAGGAAACGTTTCATAAACTAGAAAAGATTAACTAATGTTACACTACTCCTTTGTCCATCTCTACTTTTACAGATTTATAAGGATAACACAAGTTGCAAAATCTACCTTATAATAAGTATGCAATTCATGTAAATCAACAGAGAACCTATGACGTATCACACTCTGAAACCAAGTGAAAGATGCCACCCAAAACAGATGCTATGGATCTCTTATGAACGCTCCCTAGACACTCGTCACACTGTGAACTAATCATTTCAAACTCTGTCTTATACATGAGGATTTATAATCTGCACTTTCAAAACATCCACCTCCTCTCCAATGATGCTTTCACCTGGACTTCTTCAACCAGGATTCACTTTCAACGTTTTGAACTCTCCTTCTAATGTTTCCCTCCCCTGGATCCCTACTGGCATTCAGCTTCACCCTCAGGCACACTCTCAGGTATTTGCCTGTGCCAAACAGGATACTAACACTCCAAAAGCCCGTTGTAAAGAATCATTAACCGTTAGCAGTATCCCTGGATCCTCTGGTATCCCGCAGGCCCAGTTTACCTTGATTCTACACCCTACAGCCTTTTCTTTTTAATTCAGATCATTTTTCTCTGCTCCTCACTTGAGTTTCACTGTACCTTGTCATTTGACATCGCTGTCTTCTTGGGATAGTTTCCTGTTGCACTCCTTGGTTTTGGGGACTTTCTTCTTCTGAAGTATCTGCTCTATGCAGTTCCCTTTCCTGGATCCAGCTCACCCTGGTAACTTCATCCAACTGAACTAAAGGTTTTCTGTGTCTCCCCTGTCTCTTTCGGTCTCCTATTGTTAGACGACAGCACAGTTTCTTTTTCTGTTTTGTTTTAGCTTCCCTAACCACTCTGAGAGTCTTAAAACCTCATTAAAAATGCAGGTATACAAAAAGGCTTCAGGCTTGCCAACACCATCTCTAACAGAGAAAAGCTCTAGATAAAACTAGTGGCCTAAACTGCCAGGAAGAACAAGAGCAGCAGAAACATAGGAGTTCTACCACCATGTCACACACCATCCTGACTTGGCATTAAATTGCTATTCTTTGACCAACACTGGATTAAGTCCTGTAACTCCCTAACAGCACGATCGATATACATAGACCACTTGGGCTGCAGTCATTCAAGAAAGCAACTCACCACTGCCTTCTCGAGGACAATTATGGATGGGCAATAAATGCTGGCTGTGCCTACAATGCCCACATCCCATGAAAAAAAGAAAAATACAACAAATGTAGACTTTTACATTCATCAGCTTCGTATGTAACAAAGGTACATTTTTAAAAATCGTTGCACACCCCTTTCACTGTTTTGTAGGTTTCACCTTTTGCACATTTAAATCTGATCCAGAAATAATTCTGCAGTGCAATGTTTGTAGTTTTATCTTTGTCCTGCTGCTTGAGGAATGCTGATAAATCATGCAATGATTCTTGCTTGTATTCATCTTTGTCCTTCCCTATTTCTTCTCCATTTTTAAAGAGTTGACAAAGTCCTAAAGGAATGCCTATCATGCAGGTCATGTCCCCTGTTCAGGAAAGGTGTCTGAAAATCCAGCAGTGGAGAGGCCAAAATCTTAAACAAATGTCTTCAAATGGCTATTCCCCTCTACATTAAAAAAAACACACAAAAATTCCAAGGGTCCACAATTCATAAAGACTAGCATGACAAAAAACAATCATTATATTCATCAGACATAGAAATGAAATATATCTATCACAAAGATAAGTGGAAAAACAAATTGCATGGAGGGTGTGGAAAGCCTGCAGAGGGATCTGGATAGGTTGAGTGAGTGGGCGAGAACCTGGCAGATGGAGTATAATGTTAGCAAGTGTGAGGTTATCCACTTTGGTAGGAATAATGGTAGGAAGGATTACTATTTAAATGGCGAAAAGCTGCAGCATGCGACGGTGCAGAGGGACCTGGGGATCTTTGTGCACGAATTGCAAAAACACGGTCTGCAGGTGCAGCAGGTGATCAAGAAGGCGAATGCAATGTTGGCCTTTATAGCTAGGGGGATAGAATATAAAAGTAGGGAGGTTCTGTTGCAGCTGTATAGAGTACTGGTGAGGCCGTAGCTGGAGTACTGTGTGCAGTTTTGGTCGCTGCATTTGAGGAAGAATATATTGGCCTTGGAGGGGGTGCAGAGAAGGTTCACTAGGCTGATACTGGAGATGAGGATGTTGGATTCTGAGGAGAGGCTGAATAGGCTAGGTTTGTACTCTTTGGAGTTTAGAAGGCTGGGAGAAGATCTTACAGAGACATATAAGATAATGAAGAGGATGGATAGGGTAGAGGTTGAGAGACTCTTCCCGCTTAGCAAATATAGCAGGACTAAAGGGCACAGCCTCAAGATTAGGGAGGGGGAGTTCAGATCAGAGTTGAGGAGGAATTTCTTCACGCAAAGGGTGGTGAATCTTTGGAATTCTCTGCCTGATGAGGTGGTGGAGGCTTCCTCACTGAATATGCTCAAGTCAAGAGTGGATAGGTTTTTGATTGACAAGGGAATTAAGGATTACGGGGAGAAAGTGGGAAAGTGGTACTGAACCACTATAGATCAGCCATGATCTTATTGAATGGCGGGGCAGGCTTGAGGGGCTGGATGGCCTACTCCTGCTCCTATTTCTTTTGTTCTTATGTTCTTATATTCAAAGTTTCCCGGGCTGGCGGTAGTGAATTCCCTTTCTTTAGGTACCTCAACCAATTATTTTTCCCCGATATGAAACAAATGGCTGAGAGTTAAGAAACTAGTACATTTACGACATACCAATGGATAACTGCACAGCTTGCTACTCTATCTTTTTTTTGATCCATCAGACGGTGTTGTACCCCATTGCACAAAATAGTGCAATTGCCAGAAGACTCGGTATTTCCCTAGAATGCAAAACACTCTAATAATGCTTGTGACATGAGGCAACAGAAGCCTCTTGTGCTGCGAATGCAATATCCAAACCAAATGCAAACTTGCAAGAGGGATTAAATTCTTTGTTGCTTCTTCTGCACAGAATCTGTGCAGCAGCATACAGCGTGAAAGCTCAGGTCTTAAAAGCAAAACTGAGTAGTGTCGAAAGGCATACAGAGGTCCATCTTCTTTTTGTGTGATGTTTATATTTAATCCCCCCTGCTGGTGATGAATTATAAGAGGATTGTTTTATCAACAGAAATTAACAGTGACTTATTGCTCATGTAGAGCAGTGTGAAATTGAAACACAAATTGGGAATTCAACAATGGATATCTGTTGTCATCATCTCAGTTTCCATCTACAAATAGCACATGTACCAACTACTGATCACAGGAAAAACTAGGATCTGAAATTCTTACAGCCAAGACAAGCTGGTGCATTCTTTGATAGGTGCTAAAATTTAGGATGGAATCAAATTCCATTTGTTTTTATCCCAATTACTTATCATTTTAAATTCTGACCAGGGAGTGGTGAATCTTGAGGCTGCTGTGTCTGAGGATGTAGCTAGGCTACTCCAAGATTTCCATTCATTAGATCTTTAGAAAGAAAGGAAGGCAGAACCTGTTATCTTATAAGTGCTTTAAACAGCTCAGAATGTCTCAAAATGCTCTACAGCCAATTTTGAAGTGTTATTGTTGTTGCAATGTAGGCACAAAGCTGATACTTTTCGCATACCAAGATCCCACAACAGCAATCAAATAAATGGTTGTATCATCTGTTTAATAATGTTGTTTGTGGGATAAATATTATTCAAGACACAATGTGATAGTGTGAACTTTCCTGTTCCTCTTCAGATAGTACAATGGGATCTTGTATGTTCACATGTGAAGGCAGACATGCCTGAGTTTAATGGTTCAGCTAAAAGACAGCTAGTTAGCACTTACAACCGAGCTTGATTAGGACACTAACTATCTATGGGGATTTTTTTTCCCATGCCTCATGGTGAGGAGGATCATTTTGATGACCTTCTTAGCTCTGATCTGCATGACTTCCCCTAAGGAATTCAAATCTCTGCAGTGGGGCATGAACCCATGACTTTCTGACTCAGAGATGAGAGTACTATCACTGACCCATGGCTGATATGAGAGGCCCCAACAGAATGTGCTCCAATGAGAGCTGCTGTGATTTCCACTGAAGACTCTGGGATGATTTCTAATAGATTTGAAAAGATAAGTAATCAATCTGGGAATTAATTAACTTTATTTCAAACAATTTCTGTACACTTATTCGTCCAAAATTTTAAAAGATCACATATGGGAGAAATGGAGACAAGGTAATAGGGGCACAGGGAAGGAAGACAATGACTTTGGAAAAGCAGCTTGAGCCCTAGGTATATACCTGTAAATTGGTTATCAAATAGCCAAATGAACTCAAGTGAAATTTTGTCTGTGTCATAAGTATATATTTTTCTGGAATGAAATCATTTGAGAGAGGAGAACATTTTGAAGAGTTAATTTGTTTAAAATTAGAAAGATTACTTGGCTGCTGGTTAAATATAGTATTTCTAATTATAGTACAACGTGATTTGTTTTGCAATTTTTCGTGAAGTACAAAGTTCAGTTCAAAAAAGTGAAGTCACTCACTAACTCTGTCCTTGTCTTGTTTCTGAAGCCCACGAGTCTTTTTGTTGTGGTTTCCACTTTCATGGAGCACTTTGAACCAGTCCTTTAATCTCGACACAACTTCTCTGAACTCCCTGTCACTGCATTCTGCTAAAGAAACAAACATTAGACACTAAAAATGTGATTAAGTAATACATTGATCAATTTGTACAGATTTGCCTTATTCTTTCGGTGACATGACATCCAAAACATTTAACCTCCTCAAGGATGCAACAATTTTGACAATATACTTCAAGACTTCACAAACTGATCGACTGAGGGTAAAAATAAGTTGATTTAAAATGTTAGCTTTTCACTTGTCTTCCTGATGTCGTATACCACTCAGATTTTAATTCAAAACTGATAAACTGAAGCAAACAGATTTGAGTATCAAGCAGCACTGGGAATTAAATGTAACTTCCAGGTTAGGAACAAATGAAGTATAAGATCACTTACTTGTTTTGTATATGTGTGCTTTCAAATTGAAACATACAGCCCCATTTATATAGGGAGGAGAGGGCATCGCCCCTATTAACAATTATTGGAGTGCAAGCACAAGGGCAACTTTGAGCCCACATTAGGAAACGTGATTTTCTGCAGAGAGATCGTGTTTCCCAATTTTCCATCTACAAGGTTCATGCCCACAAATGGTAAGTACCTAATTTCAATGGATTTCAATCAATGTTAAAGTAACAAGCCAACACTACCCCTTTCACTGCCTCTCTCCTCCCGCCACATGAAGCCTCCTCACTGAATATTCAAACCTCAGTGATATGACATCAGCGAGGTTTACAAGAGGTTTTGAAAACAAGATTCAGTCGCGGAATTCCACCCACGGACACAAGTGTAAGTATGGCCCGAGGGGGAAAGGACAGGGTACTGTGCTACTTGGTACAGATTAACATTTCCATTTTGGCATAGTACTAACCTGGCAGTGCCAGCCTGTGCTGGGGGAAATGCTAGGTTAGGGCAGCCCCAGTGGAGAGATCCCCCTTTTGTTAGTTGGAAGGGGATGATACCTGTGAGACGGGCAAGTGCCCCTGAAACTGCAGTGATAGGGACTCATCGCGATGCCTGCAGGGGCAGGGTTGAGGTGAGAGGAACAGGAACACCCTTTAAAGATGACACCTCGATCTCTATGGAACTGACCCCACCCTGCCATAGTTATGGCATAAACCTCACCCAATAATGTTACTTTTTAACTCTTACTGTTACTTTTTAACTCTTTGAATTTCTTCAAATTTGGAGAATTTGAATCCTCCAAATTCACTCAGGATTTGGAGTGAAAAGTAGGCTGAATAGATGGAGAGTTACATGCCAATTTTGAGTCAAAGTCTGACACTTTGAAAGAATGTGTGAAAATGCCATCTTACATTTCTAATTTTAGCATTTTTTTCCATTACTTACACCACTTGCAACATTAAAGACGTTCACACTAAAGTAAAACACTTAATTTTTATATTAACACTCTCAGGCTCCCTTTTCTCTCTTCAGGTACCCAACCCTGAAACAATGTTAGTACCATGGACTACTGTTATTGGTCCACACTTGGCAAATTACTGCAGAGTTTTGCTGTTGCTGCCTACACTTGGTTGACCAGGAAACTCTGCCACTATTACCACCTGCTCGAAGCATATTGGAAGGACTTATAGATGGATAATGGACATGTTATGAATGCACCTTCTATGGTCAACAGGTCCTGGCTGAGGTAAGGACACTACAACTGACCACATGACCTCTCTCTTGCTGAGATGATGGAACTGTTCTATTCAAGCTTGTCCAAAGTGTGGCCCTTGGGCTGGAAATAGTCTGCAAAGCGTATTGGTACAGCCTTGGCACCAGTTTTCAAACCTCCCAGTCAAACTGGTGACTTTCAATGGAAGACTATTCTTGGAGCTACTCTTGCAATCAGGCCAATTCTCTCCCTACTGGCAGGCCAACTTGTGGTTGTATCAGCAATAAATGAGGGAGTAAAACAGTGATTGACTGGAGAAGCAACAAACACTACATTGGTGAGCGTGCTGAGGGCTGCCGGCTTAAAGGAAGAGGAGCAGAGTCATGAGACCATGAGAAATAGGAACAGACTAGGCTGTTTGGCCCCTCGAGCCTGCTCCAGCATTCAGTAGGATCATGGCTGTTCCAGCATTCCTCACATTCACTTTCCTGCCCTTTCCCCGAAACCCTTCATTCCTCGACCGATGAAAAATCTATCTGTCCACCTTAAATTTACACAATAACTCCACCCCCACACTCTTCTTGTGGCAACATGCGCCAAAACTCACAACACTCTCAGAGAATAAATTTCTCAGTCTTTAATTGACACAATTTATTCTGAAACTGTGTCCTTTGGTCTTAGTCTCTCCCATGAGGGGTAACATCCTTTCTGAATTTACCCTGTCGAGCTCCTTAAAAATCCAATTTTTCAATAACATCACCTCTCATTCTTCTAAATTCCAATGAGTAGAGTAACAACCTGTTTAACCTTTCCACATTAGTCAACCCCTCTATGCCAGGGATCATCCTAGTGAACCTCTTCTGAACTACCTTTAATGAAATAATATCCTTCTTTATATAAGAGGACCAGAACTGCTCACAGTACTCCAAGCATGTCTACCAGTACTTTGTATAGTTGCAGCAAGACTTCTCTACTTTTATAGTTATAGTTCCCTTAAAATTAGGGCTAACATTTCATTAGCCTTCCTGATTACCTGCTGCACCTATTTGTGCTAGCTTTCTGTGTTTCATGTACAAGTTATCCCAAGTCCTGTTTTTCTCCATTTAAGTAAGACTTTGTCCGCTTTTCCAAAATGGGCAACTTCACATTCTCTCACATTATACTCCATTTCCCAACTTTTTGCCCACTTAATTGATCAAGATCTCTTTGTAAACTGTTTGTATTCCTCTCACAACTTGCTTTTCCACCAATTTTTGTATTGTCTGCAAATTTAGCTTCAGTACATTTGCTTCCTTCTTTCAAGTCATTAATAGAAGATCACAGAATACCTTGTCAGGAGTCATTCAGACTATTGAGCCTGCACTGACAACAATCCCACCCAGGTCCTATCCCTGCAATCCCTCATATTTACTCTGCTAATCCCCACCAACGTTAAGAGGCAGTTTAGCACTGCTAATCAACTAACCTGCATATTGTTGAAATGTGGGAAGAAACAGGAGTATCTGGAGAAAACCCAGATGCAGTCATGGGAAAATATGCAAACTTCATGCAGTCACCAGAGGCCAGAATTGAATCCGGTTTCCTGGCATTGTGAGGCAATCTTGCTGCCCACTGTGCCATCATACTGCAAACAGTTGCGGTGCTAACACTAATCCCTATGGAATAATAGTGGTTACAGTTACCAACCTGAGAAAGAACCTCCTTATCCCTACTCACTGTTTCCTGCCCATTAGTCAATTCACTATCTATGCCAATGCCAATAATGCTAAAACCATGGATGGATGAATGCCAGAGATTGAGTGTGTGGGATGACTGTGAGCCTGCCTTAAGTCCAGTCTCAGTTTTAATTTAAATACTCAAAAGATCTTAAGTGTTCACAGTGTGCTTGTTGCATGAACAAGGACGTTATAAAAAGTCAAGATATGTTTTGGTTAATGTCTTCATAGCCTACGAGTTACTTTTGTGGTGTAGCATCTACTGTTGTGTAGACAATCTTGGCAGTAATGAGATCAATCAACAGTGCTTTGGGATATTTCATGCTTACTTACTCAACAAATATTTTATGAAAGCTTGAGTTTAACATCTCATTTCAAAGCAGGTACCGTCAATAGTGTATCACTCATTCATTATTATATAGATATGTTAATCTAGGTTATATGATCAACCTTCATTTTGGACAGCATAGGGAACAGGGGTCCCTGACTTTCAGAAGAAATAGAAAATTACATACTTATTATCTCAGTTTATCACCATTCTTTTTGGATCTGAAAGTTACCATGTATGCTTATGCATTCCTCATCTCTGCTTAGGTATATCTTGCTTTGATTGACATATATTTAATCACAAAAGCCCATTAACAATATCCAGCAAATGTTTGATTTTTTTTGGTTAGCCATTTTGTCCTAACCAAATGTTGTTTAATTGATAACTGCAGGACAGAAAATTTAGAGATTTAGATTGAGTAAGTTAACTTCATAAATGCTTGAGAAACAGATGGCTAAACATCTGGGTCCTCCACCTGTGCTCCATTTATTTCCATTGAAACAGTTGGCATATCATCTAATTATGAATCTTTGCCTAAATTCCAACAATCTCCAATGCATTAGTTCAACTGAGGGTTCTGTTTTTACATCCGAATGGAATTTTCATTCTGCTTGATTGACATTGCCAAGTAGTGATAATTTTTTTTCTCTGTGACTTCTTTTGTCAATGTCAGAATGTTATTTTGACAAGTTTAATCGGTATGAAGTGGTTAAAGCCTCTGTTATTGAGACTATAATTGCTCTGCCCAATTGACACTTAAATAGAAATAGCAGTTGTTTCCAACGATTTATGATTGGATGTTTTTTCTCAGCATTTTAACTCTTGCCATTATTATTATATGTATCATTGAGAATGTACCCTGTTCATACTGGGTGAATGGACATGAGGGGGCCTGAGAAGTTATGGAGGCCATGGAAGCGGCATAAGGTGTATGGGCAAGACCTGCTGAACTTACCTTTCAAAAGATTTCCAAACTAGACTGTGGAGCTGACCCAACTCCACAAAAATCCAGGCTACTATGATTCTTATCAGCTTTGTAACTGTATATCCGACATTCAAATCTACACAGTGCAAACACTACATTTTATACCTCACTGAGATCAAAGCTTTAAGTAATACATTTGTGATGCTGTAGATTTGTTAACTTTATTTCAGGCAGATGGAATATTGAAAAATTGTGTTTCAATATCAAGATATTCCACTACAGCTTTGTGTTGTATACTCCCAACTTCCTGTTGAGTGGAAGAAGCCACAAACTCTACCTGCCAATGTCTTTGAACTGATATAATCTAGCACCCTGAACAACCTTGCATACTTAGCACTAGAAGGTGCTCATGGGTTTTATACAAAGAGTCATAATCAGACTTAAAGATGTGGGCTGGGATCATCCTGTATAAGGAGGCATAGTCATTTAGTTACTGTTTTAGCAGTGTAATTCTTTTAGTAGTAATCCTACTTTCAGCATAATGTTTGTCAGTTTGCATTTTCCATGATGAATTAAGCATGGCTTAATGAATTAGCACACAGCAACTAAAACATTAATTAAACCAATTATTGGGGACTTAACTAAGCTAACCAGCCATTTCCCACATTAAATAACTACATTAAATAAATGATGTGCTACCCTCAGAATATAATCATGAATGTTTTTGCCAACATCTCTTCGCCAATTCATGAGAAGCTGAAACCGACTTTCTCTGCAATGGACGAGCCCCATTATTCTACCTCACGGCATTAATCTAAATCAGCAAACCTCAGCAGAGCATTGCTAAAATTCAAGCTGTTACATTAATTGTGGAAAGTTCGTTCAGCATCATTGTACTGAACAAAAGGAACTGAATTGTCCTGGTCACACAGGGATGAGTTTGAATGTGCGTCTGGCAGCAAATTTGGAGAATACCGGATTAGGCCAGCTTTCTGACATGATTCTACCTGGCACGGACTGCGAGCTAATTAGGTTTAAATGAGTATCCATTTAGGGGCAAATTAGTGACAGCGCAGCAATTGTCTGGAGGTGGCCACCTGGCAAGCAAGCCAGAGATCCTTTGATGGCACTGTTAAATCCTCTTCTTCTATGCCACAGATCAAAAGGCTACAGGCATGGTCTGCAGGCTATCCTAGAGATGGCAGTTATTTTTTTTTTCACAATTTTATAACTCTCCAGAGGACACCTCCAACTTGAGTGCTCTCATTAGGCCTGCCAATTTTGTTAAAAGCCTCTATTCTTATTTGTATAAGATTTCTTAATTAGGCACCTCAGGGGAGCTCATAAGCAACATCCTCTCTTGCCCATGATAAAATTCCCAACCTGGAATTGTGGCCGACTTCAGGATCATGAACCGATTTGGAAAATTTTGGTCCTGGGGCTAGATTTTTTGGCACATCCACACCCCATCCTCACCTATCAGCTAAAAAGCCAGGAGAGAGTCTGTCTACAATCCCAATATTTGCACTGCAGCAAATAAAAGCCAGGAGCAGCAATAAAAGCTGGGTCCCAAAGGGGTGCTAGGGCCCCAGCTATTTACAATATACATCAATGATTTAGATGAAGAAATGAATGTAATATTTACAAGTTTGCTGATGAGATGAAGCTTGATGGGAATGTGAGCAGTGAGGAGGGTGTTAAGAGGCTTTAAGGTGATTTGGACAAGTTCAGTGAGTGGGCAAATATATGACAGATGCAGTATAATGTCGGTAAATATGAAGTTATCCATTTCGGACAGAGAAACAGCATGGCAAATTATTATTTCAATGGTGATAAATTGGGAAATGTTGACATACAAAGGGACCTGGTTGTCCCTGCACACCAGTCACTGAAAACATGCATGGTATGTCGGCCTTCATTTCCAAAAGACTTGAGTACAGGAGCAAGGATGTGATATGCAATTGTAAAAGACCATTGTGAAACAACACCTGAAATACTGTGTGCAGCTTTGGTCTCCTTATCTAAGAAAGGATATACCTACTATAGGGGAAGTGCAATGAAGGTTCAGCAGATTGATTCTGGAATTGGCAGGATTGTCGTATGCGGAGAGATTGTGTCAATTGGGCCTTTATTTACCGAATGTAGCAGAGAGGGGATCTAATTGAAATGTATAAAATTCTGGCAGAGCTGGACAGACTGGACTCAGGGATGTTGTTTCCTCTGGCTGGGGCATCTAAAACAAAGGATCACAGCCTCAGGTTATGGGGTGCACTTAAAGAACTGAGAAACTTCTTCATTCAGAGGATGATGAACTTGAGGAATTCTCTACCACAGGAGTCTGTGGAGGCCTCATCACTGAATATATTTAAGAACAAAACAGATTGATATCTAGACTGTAAAGCCATCAAAGGGTATGGGGAGAATGCAGGAATAGGTTTTTGAGATAGTGAATCAATCGTGATTATAATGAATGGTGGTGCACCTTGAAGGGTGAATGGTCTGCCTTTTCTACCTTTTAAAAAAGTCTTTGTGTTTATATCCCTATGTTACCCCCCAAGTTGTTTGAGATGGATATGCCAATGGCCTATGTAGACTTTACCCCTCCCCATTTTGAGATGTACTATCCATTACATATTGGAATGCCCCCCTCACCCCATGAGACTACTGAATTGCTCATTCCTGCACTACCTGTCCCTGATTCAGAGGCTGCAGACTCATTCCCTCACTATGATGAGTACTATGCCTGAAACCTGCTGGACTGCCACATGTGAGGTGATGACCGTGCCCTGTGCACCATGTTGGGCATGACTGACATGCCCACTCCTCCCTGGACTGAGACAATGAGTGATTTGGAAAATCAGAAATGTAAACTGAAGTGTTTCTTCACTTCTCAATCCTCTCAATCTCTCCCCAACTGGGTTATAGTCTTTTGTAAGAATATACAAAATTCTTACCAAATCTAGCCAAGGAAATTCCCCCCCTGCCTCCCCCACAACTCCCAGCCTTTCCCGAGATTCACCCCCTCCCCACCAGCTCCCTCCTCACTCTGTATATCTGAGACTATTCTTCCTCAGTCTTTCCCCTTCACTCAGTCAAACCCTTGTCTTCCAGCTGCACTTGCCTTGCCTATGTCTTGTTTTCCCTAGTTGAGCCCTGGCCCTCCTGCACTTTCCCATGCCTCTGAACATGTCTCTCTACTCCTCCACCACAACTGCCATCACTCTGTAGAGACTTTTCCCTACAGCACATTCCAACGTATCCTCACCTTATTGCTGGTCTGGTATAAAGCATCTTGCCTCTGTAACTCGCTCTTGCAGGCAAAGTGGTGCTGCCTACAAAATCTACATGATGCAACATAGGTGAACAAACTTCAAAGTCAGGAGTGAAGTACAGGTCACCAGGTGCATGTTGCTCACATGCGGTTGCAAATCTGGATGCCAGTGTGACCTTTTGACCCAGCGTAGAAGCGTGATATTGATGAGCTGCTTCAATAATGAGCATTCACGATATTCTGATGTATTCAGATAGTGTTCCTGAGCTGTTGCGAGAAGGTGAGAGAGGCCAATCACCACCTAGTTTTATGGCAAAGAGAAACTCTTTTTACTCCCGCAATATATTTTCCTCTCACATGCCTTAACTTCCTCAGTTAACAACAGATGCTGCATTCATCCCATAGTGTTTCTTTCTCACTGCAATATACCTTTGCCGAGTGTTATGAATTTCTCCTTGCATGTCTGCCACTGCATCTCTACTCACTTATCCTTTAACTTAATTTCCCAATTCACTTCAGCCAGCTTTATGATCATACCCTTTCAATTGCCTTTTTTTAAAGTTTGAAACATTCGTGTTAGACCCACTCTTCTCTCTTAAACAGAAGATGGAAAGCAATCATTTCATGATTACTGCTACATATAGGCCCTTTTAATATGTGGTTATTAATCCTGCCTCATTGCACATTAACCTGTTCGCTGGTTGGCTCTAGAATGTGCTGCTCGAAGAAACCATCCTAAAAACACTCTGTGAACTTATCTTCCAGACCACCTTTGCCAATCTGATTCATCCAATCTATAAATAGATTAAAATTACACATGATTATTGCTGTACCTTTTTTACAAGCTCCCATTATTTCTTTCTGCATACTCTGTCCTACAGCATAGTTACTATGAAGAAACCTATAAAACTACTCCAAAGATGTGTGGGTTGAGTTGCTTGGCCATGTTAAATTGCCCCTTAGTTTCAGGGGGATGAGCAGGGTAAATACACGGGGTTACGGGGATAGGGCCTAAGTGGGATTGTTGTTGCTTCAGGCTTGATGGGCTGAATGGCCTTCTTCCATGCTTTAGTGATTCTGTGATTTTTTTTTACTCTTACAAGGGGCTTCTTAACTTTGCTATTCCTTGTCTTTACCCAAAATGACACTGCATCCTGATCTGGGAATTAAGATCATCGCTCTTTACTGTACTGATGTTCTCCTTAATTAACAGAGATACCAAGTGACTTGGACAAGTTGCAGAGCTGGGCCGAGAGGTGGCAAATGGAGTTTAATGTGGAAAAGTGTGAGGTAATGCACTTTGGCAGGAACAATAAATGTGTAGAGTATAGGGCTAATGGTAGGGCTCTTAATAGTGTTGAGGAACAGAAGGATCTTGGTGTATGTGTCAATAGATCCCTGAAAGTAGGCAGTCAAGTGGATAAAGTTGTTAAGAAGGCATATGGAGTCTTAGCTTTTATTGGTAGGGGGATTGAATTTAGGAGCCGCAGCATCATGTTGCAGCTGTACAAAACTCTAGTGCGGCCGCACTTGGAGTATTGTGTGCAGTTCTGGTCGCCACATTATAAGAAAGATGTGGAGGCATTGGAGAGGGTACAGAGGAGGTTTACCAGGATGTTGCCTGGTATGGAGGGCAGGTCCTATGAAGAGAGGTTGAAGGATTTGAGGTTGTTTTCGTTAGAAAGGAGGCGGCTAAGAGGGGATCTTATTGAAACATATAAGATGATTAGAGGTTTAGATAGGGTGGACAGTGATAGCCTTTTTCCTAGGATGGAGAAAGCTAGCACGAGGGGACACAACTTTAAATTAAGGGGTATGAGTTATAGGACGGATATCAGAGGTAGGTTCTTTACTCAAAGAGTGATTAGGGAGTGGAATGCCCTGCCTGCAGCTGTTGTAGATGCGCCAAGTTTGGTGGCGTTTAAGAGGTTAGTTGATAAGTATATGGATGAGAAGGGAATGGTTTAGTTAGGAGGGGCATTGCTTTTTATTTTGGTCGGCACAACATCGAAGGCCGAAGGGCCTGTTCTGTGCTGTATTGTTCTATGTTCTATGTTCTATGTTCTATACCCCATCATGTTTTTTGAGCTTTCTGACCATCTGAAATGTCACGTACTCTTGAAAATTTAGGTCCTAGCCTTTATCAACTTGCAACTGCATAACTATGTTTGGCCATCAGATTAGACATAATGGCCCATAACTTCCTCAGAGTGACAATCAGTGACAGATTACCTGCTTAAATTGTAAAGCACCTGCTCACCGGACTTTTCTGGCTCAGGCTGAGTGAGACTGAAGAAATGATGAGTGCCCACTGCTCCAGTAGCAAAGTAGAAAACGAGTGGAATAAAGGAGGACATGTTCTTTTACTGCACCAGCTGCCATCAGGTGCAAGATCCCATTGAAACAGAGGCGTTAAATTTCTGGAGTGAGTGAATGGAATGTGGGGATTGAGGTTTGGATATCGGTGAGGAGGGATCCAGGGCTCAGAGGAGAAGGGAGGATCTGGACATTGGGGATAGGGAATGTGGACATATGGGGGATCAGAATATTGGGTTCGGACATTTTGGGCTAGTCTCACACATCAAGGAGATTGGAAGCGGGAAGTGGAGCCAAATCAGCAGAGGAGCTGAGCTGGTGGGAGGTTCAAGTTGGAGAACACTATTTTTGCAACCTCTAACCTTATCAGCTAGCATACTCTTAAATGGGTATGCTCTGTCCTTCCTACCGTGCTCTTATCATTACCCTTATTGTCTTGTCACATCATCTCTCATTTGATCCCTTGACTTACTATTTAGTTTGAAGTCCTCTACTGCCCTAACTTGCCAGAACACTGGTCCCAGCATGGTTCAGATCTTAACCATTCAAAAGGTACAACTCCCATTTTCCATTTCCCCTAACATTGGTGTCATTGCATTATGGATCAAAACCCATTTCTTCTGCACCAGTTTTTAAGCCATGCATTCAATTCTTTAAGCTTATTTACTCTTTTGTTTGTGGCTCAACAAATAATCCAAAGATAAGTACCTTCAAGATTCTGCTTTTTAATTTAGATCCTAGCGGTTCATGCTCCCTAAGCAGAACCTTTATCCTAGTTCAATCTTTGCTGTTGGTATCCATTTGGACCATGACAACTGGATCTTCTCTCTCCTACTGCAATCCAGAGCAGATAAGCTGAATCCTGGCACTGGGCAGGAAGCACAGTCTTTTAGACTCTCATGCTCAGTGACAAGAGAACTATACCTAGCACTGACCGCACTGTTCTCTACTACCACTGCAGTCTTAATAACACCCTCTGCTTGAATGGCTTCCTGAACTACTGTGCCATGATCAGCTTGCTCGCCTATCCAGTAGCCCTAGATTTCATCCACAAAATCTGCAGGAACCTTAAACTTACTGGGCAAAGGCTGAATCTCCTCCACCTCCACTTTCTTGATCCCCATACCTGCTTCTCACTCACAGTCATATCATTCACAGTACATGGCAATGAAACAAATCAAATGACCCAAGCAAAGGAATGTAAGTGCCTCTTGGAACCAACTGCCTGTATAATTTTTCCCTTTCCTGATGCATCATGAAACACAAAATACTTGCCAACTGCAGCAACGTCAGTAAAAAAGCTCATTAATCAGGAACTAATCTGAATGAAGTTGACAATCCCTCTAAATTGCACGGGTGAGAGGTTCGCCTTGCTACTTAATGCATGTTCCACTGTTCAAGTTTATGCAAGAATATCAACTGGAGCACTGAGCTCCAAAATAGCAAAGCTTGCATCAAATCAGCTTTATATATAGAGCACTGTCTGTCTGCTCTGGGATTAAGAGTCGATGCTCATTATGTGCAGCTCTAATATCCTTACCAAAATGGCATCAGTACAACTTGCATCAGAGTTGTACATAGGCATCTTTTGGTTCACTAACACTATCCACACTGTCCAAAAAACAGGCATGTGCACTTTAATTTTGCAACATACATCCAGAGATTCTTTCAATTTTTTAAAAAAATATTGACCATTATCTTTCTCTTCCAGCTTGCTTTCATAAAATATGAGTAGAACTAATAAAAACTGATTTTCATATAGATCAACTTGGTAGTGTTTGTAGTTGGAACAGTGAAGATAGAACAATCATGTATTCCATGAAAAATCAAATACAGTTTGCTCTGTCACCATACACAAGGAAAGTAAGCAAGATTAAAGTAATGTTTCACGTTGATCAAGCCAGATTTCCTATTTCCCATTTAAGAGGTAATCTGTCAGTTTGAATTACAAGAAACTGCTATCACGATGTTACAAAAAGCCTGACCAACTTCAAGATGCATGAGAAAGTAACTCAATTTAAAAATTGTGACAGGACTGCTGATATTGTTTTAAATTGGGATGCCAAGAAAATTACAGAATGGGAAATGAGTAGGCATATCACAGACTACTCAGTCACTGTGGAGCTGTTTCCCAGGACTCTGTCTAAAATGAGGAATGCACACCATCCAGATATTCAGTTGTCTACCCTGCTGTGCACAGCAGGCTGGTTTTAAAGAATAAAATGAATGAAAATGGATCAAGTGAGAGGGACAGTTACAGGGCTTCACACTCAAAGGAACTGCTCTTATTGTCATAACAAACGGAAAGCCATGGGATGTTGAACGTTGAGATTCACATTTGACTGTTTCACATATGATTATCAGGTCTTTACATCTGATAGGTCTCTCCCTTTGAATTGTCCAGTCACAATAGGCCCCCATAAATGTATACCAGACAGTGCCAGAAGGAAGTGCTAGGGGCAACTGAATTGAGCCCTGTAGGGGAGTTTTGTGGTTCAGGGGTTCCGTGGGGAGGACAGTATTCTATGGTGGTGGAGTGATAAATGGGAGGATGGAGGAGGGTTTTTTTTTAAATTGGGGTGGCCATGATAATGATAAGCTAAGTTCAATCAGAGCCTGACCTGCCAATGTGATGTCATGGGACCCATCCCTTAACTTTTTCCTATGATCTAAATATATAGCAGAGAAAGCCATCCTTGGAGCTGGTGGCTTCATTGTCATTTTTCTCAGCTATTATGGCAGAAAAATAAGAAAATTCTGCTCAAGAACAATAAAATGAAGCCTTTTAGATTCAGAATTGGATTTTCTGGTCTCTCGCCAAGTTTATTATGTGGGGTTGGGGAGGAAGAATGGGGAGGGGGGGATGTCCATTTGCTCCACTGAGGCCCTTAAGTAGCCAATGAATGGTCACTTAAGGAATTTAATTATTCCACTGACATAGTAGACTGGGCAGTAGAAGATGGACAAGAATGGGACAGATGTAAAAGAAGGGGATAGTCCCTGACTGGCCTCCAAAATTCAATCCCCAGCTGTGCCTATTCCTTCCTTTCCTAAACAGGTCTGACTTACCAGTCTCCAATGTTAATAACACTTCTTTGTGAACTTCTTTGCAGTCCCAGCAGTGCCCAATGCTCTCATCCAGTGCTGCTAGGACTGCAGGAGACACCAGTCAATTGAATTGGTCAGCAGCTCTCAAGAATGGGACTTTCTTCCACTGAAGGCCTAAATCCAATCCTTGGCTTGTTGAGGCCACCCACCATGCATTATCACTGCGATATGGCCTTTTTAAAGTCAGCCAGTTTGAATCCGACTTTTTGTGCAGGAGGGTCAAACAATAAACACTCATCCCGAACCCCCTACACCCACCTCCTTCCACCCCTGCTTAAATGTCCCCAACCCAGTACTATCATTCAACTAAAAGCACAGATTACTACACCAACGTTACTTTGTCTTAGTTTCTCACATTCCATACAAATACACCTCAGAACCTCATGACAATTACTGGGATTTTCTCTGTTTTTTACTGAGTGTCAACTCAAGTGAGAAAAGGGGGATGGAGCCACTGGCTCCACTGACAATTTTTCTCACCATATTTTCAGAAATTCAATTAAAAAAAGTCCTGGAGCTCTAAACAGCAGCCTTGTTAGTAACCTAAGCCTTCCAGAGATCGGGGCACTGTTTTTAAAAGGCACCCTATCTTCAAGAAATCAAAGGAGACCATGCACCCCTTCACAACCCCCAATCTCTGCCTCATCAGAAAACACTCACCATAACATGGGGAACATGCCCTCCCACAGACATAGGGAATGTCCCTCCCCGTCCTCTCCTCATGAACATTGGGAACCCTCATCCTCCACAGACCACACCAAATGAAGCCCCCCTTCCCCAGCACTGTGTTGATGAACTGGAGCACTGTCCTAGGTAATGTGAGGGGCAACGGCCAGAATGACCGACTCTCCCCAAAGTTCTGTACTTACTAGTGCACCCTCGACAGGGATCATTTGCCCCTGTTTGTTAAAAGTTGTTATAAACCCCGCTGACATGATGCCATGTCAACTGGGAAGGGCTGTGGGGATAATAGAGTGGAGAAGCCCAGTGATGATATTAACATGTATGGTAATGGGATTCCTGATTTTTTATGGCAGGGACCCATTATGTCATTGGCAGAGGGTGGGGACACTTGGGAACAGGATATCCTCACAGTGTAAAACCTGATTGGGGATTCCTGTTAGATTTTCGGCTTCCACTGGCTTTCATGTCTGCTGAAAACCTGAGCAGAGAATATTTAAGTGCAAATATAAAGAATATGTTACAGCAGTGCTTTGGTAATGCAATCTGGTTTAATAGGTTCCAGACAGGTAGAGCTTCTTTGAAGGTCTTGTTGAAATTTTACTGCCCGTATTTTGTTATGTATTGGTTCTTGGTCTAGACACAATTTTTCTGTTTCCTGGTTTCATGGATGTTAATTCATTTAAATTGACTGGCAAATAGAAAACAGAACATGCAAACCAGGGGGCAGAAAAGCCTCTCCCATGCATTATGGTCAGCACAGATACATATTGGGTACAGCTGTCTCAAAGAACTAGGATGTTTGTCAGTGCATTTGATTTGTTGTAAGTGTGATTTATTTTCTTGATGATGTTACAGTGTCAGTGTAGGAAGCTTTTGCAGCTGCCTTCTTATTTTATTCATTTGGGGCATTTCTTGGAATTAGATTTACATCCTTGGCACTAAGTTTGCTCTCTGTACCTTTAAAAGCTGAGGCAAACAAATCTGCAGACGAGAAATATTGCATTGAAACATTTCCACTTATGTTTTGATAGAGTTAGTCCTAATTTGTTTTTTGTCCATTTTTGGTTTCTTGGCATTACATCATTTCATGTTACATTTATTTGGATGTTTATTTGTTTCTTTCATCTGAATTCAATTATGATGCTGGATTCCAAGAACTTATAGGACTGGCACAGAATTTCTTCTTCCCATCTCTATGTGACATTCTCCTTTCTTCTCTGCACAAAGCACAGTAAAAATGAAGCATCTTCAAATATGGTATTAATAGGAAGTGCAGATGTCAGTTTCAGAAATGGCATTAGCACATTTCTGCTGATGGATTGGCATGAGTTGGCATGAAATTATCATAGGGCTATAATGGCCATGGGGATGGCTCGAGGGGCATGAGTTGATAAGGAGAGTATGAGGAACAATGGGAAGACGGGTGGGGCCATAAGGTGGCATGACTTGGCATAGATGGGATCTGGGGAATATGGATGGTTGTGAGGGCTAGAGGGCTGTCTTTTGTCTTATTCTTTTTCTTAGAAATTCTGGAGCAATCCTTTCACATAGCTCGCCTTCACATCACGCTGGAGTATTGTTTTTGACTGTATCCTCACCCACTCCCAGAACAAAAATGAGATCATTCAAGACACTTTCTCCTGACTGAGGTTTGTTGAGTGAGCAATTTTCAAGATCCTGTGGGTGTGAAAATCCAAGCTTGTTTATAGCAGAATGTTGGATTTGAATGCCTTTCATATCATAGTGTAGGCAGATTAGTGTTGGAGAATAGATTTACTTTCTTTTTTGTCACTCAGATGTACACATCTGAGGTATCAACATCAAGGACTTTTAGTTCAGTTATAGCACAATCGATTACAGAGTAAAACCCCTCTTGCTCTATTGCAGCAACATGCCCAGCCTAGGGTCAAGAGAACACTTTCCTGCACCAGCACAATTTATTGCTATTTCCCTGAGCAATTCTTATAGGTAACCTAATTGAAATTGCCAATTTAGGATCTTTTTGTATTGCGCAGCTCATGTCCACAAGGAACTGTTTTCAGATTGCCTAAATTCATTTCATGAGCAATCTGTATGTCTAGCAGACAGGCTCGGCTGGATTAATATCTGGATCTCAGAGATGAGAACGGTTAGTGTCTGAGGCATTGTAATACCCAATTCTAATAGTTAGCTTTTTCTCAGTGTGTCTGGTTCTAGCTGATATATGATTCAGGTAGAATACTAATACAAGATCAAATCATTATACAGCAATATGTAATAAAACAATTTAACATAAACAATAAAATGAAACTGAAGTAATTCAGAACCAAACGATTACTATATTTGATGAACTGATAAATGAAGTTTTAATGGGAAAAGACAAACGTGAAAGATTGCTGTAACACAGGCCTAATAGAAAATATGCATAACAAATCAAAAGCTTCCTACATAAACTTGACAGGAAGTGTTTTAGATCAGACCGTATGCCAACTCAAACTATCCTTGATATTACATTTAATTGTTTAGCCATTAGCAGAATTAGATAACAGCAGAGTGAAACTGACAGCTTCATGGCTACCTTGTCTTTTTTCATATTGAAAATAAAATTTACTTCAATTTAAAATTGTAATCAAATGTTCCAGATTTCAGTTCTGCTTACAAAGCCAGATTTATTTTTTGATTGCCTTTTAGCCTCTGTAGAGATGCTACACAACAAAAATTAGAGTGTCTTAACAAAGTAATAAAACTTGTAATGTATTCTGCGCTCTATTACATTTAAGGATGTGGCTGATTTTCTATTATTATTTATACACTTATCAAAAATAAGGAAGACTCGGATTTATATCGAATTTGCACAAATTTAGGATATATCAAAACATATTACAGACAACAAGTTACTTTTAAAATTTAAAGTTCTTCAGAGTGATTGTTGAGAGTGGGGTGAGGGAGAGGGGTAGAAAGGATGGCTAGTGAGTTACTTAGAAACTATAAATTAGGAGCAGGAGTAGCTCCGTCAGCCCTTTAAGCCTGTTCCACCACTTGAAATGATCATGGCTGATCTGATTGTACCCTCAACTCTACTTGATCCCCCGTATCCTTTGACACCCTCAATCAAAAGCCCGTGTGGCTGAACCTTAACAATATTCAATTACCCTGCCTCCATTGTTGTCTAGCAAACAGGATTCCAAACATTAATTACTTCCTGAGAGAAAACATTTGTGCTCATTTCCATTTTATAAGGAAACCCCTTATTTTTAAATTATGCCCTCAGTTTGAGTCTCTCTCACAAGGGGAAACATTCTGTCAAGAACCACCCCATGCATGATCTTAAACATTTCAATAAGATCATTTCTCATTCTTCTAACTTTAATGACTAGAAACCCAACTTTTCCTCATAAGATAACCCCTTCATCCTAAGAATCAGTCAAATGGACCTGCTCTGAATTGCTTCGAAGGCAATTATATCCTTCCTTAAGTAAGGACACCTGTGCAACTGTAGCGAAACATCGTTACTTTTATATCCCTTTCTCCTTGCAGGGTACAAGATAATCTCAGTTGAAGGGTCAAGACCTGAAATGTTGGCCACAAATTAGTGGCCTCACTAGGCATAGATGCAAAGCCCATAATCGTTGCTGAATCTCATGAGAGACCTAAAATGGGATTTGCACCAGCAAGATTTTGGTTTCAGGTTTTCCCAGTCCCTCCCCTCCATAACATAATTAGGTTGAAGTCCAAGAGGGCATGAGCCTGAACAGCATGTTTTAAAGTAAATTTGAATCTAATTATTGGTCTCAATGCCGCTACTTCTGCCTTCACAGCCAGCAAGATGTCATGCCAGTACAAACCACTATTGATTTCCAAAAATGAAAGCCAGTCATGATGATCACGCTGGATGTGCAGAGGTATGTATAGTCCCTGGGTGGTGAGAGACATGGCTGGGCAGTGTCCTGGAACTGTCCTTTGGCAGTGCCAATCTGGTTGGTATTGCCAGGGGAAGGCCTTCTAGAGACCCATTAAAGATGGGGAGTGATTCCACATGTCTGGTGGAGGGGGAGGCATACACCAATGCTTGTGAGGGGGAGGGCTGATGCCTATGCAGAGGGGGAATGATGCCTATGAGGGGAGTGTATCGATGGGGACGGGGGATTGCGCTGATGTTTACTTGATGGGGGGACGACGCGAGGGGTGGTGAATGACTGACGATTGCCGGTTCGCGGGGCAACGAGTGCCAAATGCCCTGATGCTTGCTTGATGGGGTGGGGGAGAATGCCCTGATACTTGCTTGGTTGTGGTGGGGTCATCCCTATGTTTTTGGGATGTCTGCCATATTCGTGTGGGGGGATTATTTTAGCGCAGAGTGGAGTGCCCTTTAAAGGTAGCAGTCCAATCTATATGGAGCAGGTCTTGCTGTCTCTATCAGATTCTTTCCCACCAGAGTGACGGCATAAACCATGCCCTCAGAATCTCTGTGCACTGAATACCAGAAAATCTGGAGTGAAAATGTGACTGGAGAGACACACGCCGGTTTTCAGACTGAAGCTGACACTGCCAGAATTTGGGAAAGTTCTGCCCTTATTTCAATTTTTCTTTCCAAAGATGCTGACTGACCTGCTGAGCATTTCCAATGATTTCTGCTTTTAATACAACATTGTCAGTCTGTAATGTTGCTACTTAATTCTAATATTACTCCTTGATTTAGCATCAAATGCATGGCAGTAGTATGATGTAGACAGTATGACACAATCACAACTGGAATATTTAAAGGGCCAATTCAAAGAAAGAATGTGAAGGAGTATGAAAAAAAGGAATCGTTTCACTATTGATTCAGGATAATCAACAGCTGCAGACTAATTTTATAATATAGCATTTGTGGTACTACTGATGTTCTGAGTTGACAGAGAGAAAGATACTCCTTCCCAACAAGAAGAGGGAAATATAATTTGCTGCTGTGACTAAAAGAACACGGAGTGTTCTGAACTATCTGGTTCAGCCTCAGACAACATCTATGACGAGGGATGAATTTTATGGTAGGGACTCAAAACACAAGGGTTAGGCTTCTCAAAATTTGGTTAGAATAAACTTCTACTCATCCATTGCTGGATGTTGTACCAACAGAGTGACACTGCTGTTGGGTTGAAATCATGGAACTCCTCTCCTAAAAGCATTGTGGGGTATACCTACGCCACATCGACTTTAGTGGTTCAGGAAGTAAACTCACTACCACCTTCTCAAAGCCAATTTATGGATGGGCAATAAATGTCGGTCTGGCCTGCAAAGTCCACATCTCTTGAAGAAATAAAACAAACTTGGCGAGGTACATCTGGGTTGTTTCAGCAACAGTAAGAAGTCTGACAACTAGTTTAAATCCAACCAATTTATTTGATAGTAAACTTGCAAGCTTTTGACTCTATGGCCTTCGTCAGGCGAATGAGGTGTTCTGGTCTCCAACAGCACACATACCAGCACAGACTGTTTACAGATTACTGACTAGAATGTGAATCTTTACACCTAACCTGCTATTCAAGTCTTAAAGTGGCTAACAATGTGAGTGGAAGGAGCACTGAGCGCAGGTTAAAGAGATGTATATTGTCTCCAGAGAGCACAGTAAGTGAGATTTTTTGCTAACCCAGGCAAGTCATGGGGGTTACAGATAGTGTGACATGAAGCCAAGATCCCTGTTAAGACCATCCTCATATGTGCGGAACTTGGCTATCAGTCTCTGCTCAACGGCTCTATGCTGTCGTGTGTCATGAAGGCCCCCTTGAAGAACATTTACCTGAAAGTCGGAGGCCAAATGCCTGTGACCGCTGAAGTGTTCGCCAACAGGAAGGGAACAGTTTTGCCTGGTGATTGTCAAGTGATGTTCATTCATCCCTTGTCGTAGTGTCTGCATGGTCTCCCCAATGTACCATGCTTCAGGACATCCTTTCTTGCAACGTATTAGGTAAACAACATACGACTACACACTTGTCGTAGTGTCTGCATGGTCTCCCCAGTGTACCATGCTTCAGGACATCCTTTCTTGCAACGTATTAGGTAGACAACATTGGCCAAGTTGCAAGAGCGTGTACCGTGTACTTGGTGAATGGTATTCTCACATTTGATGATGTCATCTATGTCGATGATCCTGCATGTCTTGCAGAGGTTGCTGTGGCAGGGTTGTGTGGTGTTGTAGTCACTGTTCTCCTGAAGGCTGGGTAGTTTGCTGTGAACAATGGTTCGCAAGAAAGGATGTCCCAAAGCATTGTACATTGGGGAGACCATGCAGACACTACGACAGCAGATGAATGAACATCACTCGACAATCACCAGGCAAAACTGTTCCCTTCCTGTTGGCGAACACTTCAGCGGTCACGGGCATTCGGCCTCCGACCTTCGGGTAAACGTTCTTCAAGGGGGCCTTCACGACACACGACAGCACAGATCCGCTGAGCAGAGACTGATAGCCAAGTTCTGCACACATGAGGACGGTCTTAACAGGGATCTTGGCTTCATGTCACACTATCTGTAACCCCCATGACTTGCCTGGGTTAGCAAAAAACCTCACTTGCTGTGCTGTCTGGAGACAATATACATCTCTTTAACCTGTGCTCAGTGTTCCTTCCATTCACATTGTTAGCCACTTTAAGACTTAAATAGTAGGTTAGGTGTAAAGATTCGCATTCTAATCAGTAATCTGTAAACAGTGTGTGCTGGTATGTGTGCTGTTGGAGACCAGAACACCTCATTCGCCTGACGAAGGCAATAGGGTCGAAAGTTTGTGAGTTTACTATCAAATAAATTGTTTGGATTTAAACTGATGTTGTCAGGCTTCTTATTGTGTTTACCCCAGTCCAACGCCGGCATCTCTATATCATGACTGTTTCAGCAATACAGAACACGTTGTGATAATGAATAGATAATCTATTCATCATGATCCTGTTTGAGATAAATATTAGGAAGAACTTTGGTGAGAATATCCTTACTCTTTAAAATTGAGCCACTTGACTCTGAAAGCTCAGATCAGATCTTAGTTTAATGTTTCCATTTAAAGATAATACCTCTGATAATTAAACCGTCCCTCACTATGGCACTAGTGTGCCAGTTTGCATTTTGTACTCAAGTCTCTGGAGTGGAGATTAACCTAACAATCTTTTGATTCAGAGATGAAACTATTATCATTGAGCCTTAACACGGCCAATGTACCTAATCTATGCTACCTTACTTAAATTGAAGATTCTTGTAAAGAAAATTAGTTTAAACAAGCATTGGGGTCATGATAATTCTGATGATAGGTCATTAGCCTGAAACTTCAGCCAGGGAGTTAGTTTGGTGTTGGGGTGTTGTCAAGGTTGGGAAACTTAAAACTCATTGGAATTCAGGTTGCGAGAAGAAAGAATAGGTCTCCTGAATTGTCTTATAGAATTTAACTGCAGAACTCCTTTAAGTCGGTTTCCAGTCCAGGGGAATCTGCCTAACAGACAAGAAGCCAATGAGAGCAGACAGGTTTGTTGTTAATTAGCAAATTAGTTAACCTAATTAACAATCCTTTCTTAATTTTTATCATAAGGTGTAACGCTTTTCAGAAATCCCGGCCACAATTCTCCCATCACAACCAGCAACTTATCTTCAGGGTTGAGATGGAATATGCACACCGCCGGCCTTGAACCAGGATTTGCACATGCACTGGGAATGCATGCGCATCTCCTGGAGCTGGCGAATAGTTGCTGGTCAGACCACGCCGGAAACCAATGGGAATGCAGGCAAGTAATTTAAATCTTTTTTTAAATGTTTTAAATATGTTTATTAGTTCATTATCAGGAATTTTCAGGTCTTGATTGAATCTCCCCCCCTCCTCCCCACCAGAAATATTTCATTCTTGCGGGATTCAGATGAGCTCCCCAGGGCCAGGGAGCTAGTGGGAGACCCACTGAAATGAAAGGGGACCACCTAGGGACTCAGGTGGCAGAGGGTGGTGTCACCTGAGCATGGGCATGCTGGCAGTGCCAGCCTGTACCCCCGGCACTGCCCAAGAGGCAAAGTGCCCATGCCCAGTTGGCACCTTGGCACTGCTCATCAGGCAGTGCCATGTGGATGGGGCTTATTGTGGGCAGGGCCTAGGGGTGATCAGTGGGGAGACCTGCTGCCACCCAGGATCAGTCTGGGTAGGAAAGAGGGCAGCGATTGGGATGGGGCTGGGTGCTGAGGAGTGCAGGCCTCCCTTGGAGTGGTGGGAGGAGGGAGGCATCTGCTGGGGTGAGGGGGATAGCCACTGCTATGAGGGTGGGGCCTGAGTGTTGGGGTGCTCTGGGACGGCGGGGGGGGGGGTGTTCAGAGCTGGTCTGGGAATTGTTGTGGGGGCCGTGATCGGGCCCTGGGGGAGGCTGGAGGGGCAGTACTACAGGGGTCCAGACGAAGGAGCAGCGCTCCGAAAGCTAGTGGCATTTGCTACCAAATAAACCTGTAGGACTTTAACCCAGTGTTGTAAGATTTCTTACTGTGTTGATCCCAGCTGGTCAGCGATCGAGCTAGCCAGCAAACGGGAAGATTGACAGATTGGGGCCATTGCGCATGCGTAGAGTTCTGGAACTGTCAAGCTCCGGTGTGAATATACCCGGCACCCATCCGCAGTTTTAATGATATTCACGATTGGGACCTCTGCAGTGCACAGAGTGTGGAGATTCAGGTGAGCAACTTAGCTGACAACATAGTGGAGATTTAGAATAGTTTTCCCACCAATTCAGCACTTTTGGGAGAATCGCTCCCAATATGTCCATTGGGAGACTTATTAGAAATGTTATTTTTTTGCCTACGTAGTATAAATACAGAAAGGAGAACTTGCATGAGTCACGTGCAAAATTTGGATTCTTGAATAAGAGCAATCATAGGAAAGGAGTGAGTGTTCAAGGGAATCTGGTTTGGCGGGGGGGAGAAAAGTGTTCTTGCTGGTGACCCAGAGATCTGATGATATGCAGAGTGGGGACCAGGCAGATTATAGACAAGATAGGGGCAGGGGAAGGGGCACTGGAGGGCTGTTTACTGGGTAGCTTGCAAGGGAGGAAGGAAATACTTTGGCTTCTTCTAGCCCACATACAGTGCCATAAAGGCAGTAACCTCATGGCATCAGTCTGTCTGTCTTCTTTCAAGCTACTCCTGAGTGCCAGGAAATCTGGCTGCTTGTAGTTAATTAGAGAATAACTGCTAAAGACACATAGCCTCATTATAATATTCACATCAACATGCTTCCTGCAAGTAGCTTGGCTGCCTGCCTGTGTTAAAATTGTAAGTGGACGGATTTCATTCCTGTTCAAGACTTCTGATGTTTTCATCTCTCACATGACGCCACCTGCCCATACATGGGAGTTACAATCAGCCTTTGAACTATATTTAGCTCTTTACAGATATTGTCTTATCCACTGAAGTGTTTCCAGCATTCCAATCTCCAGTATCCACGATATTTCGTGATCCTTATGGATTTGGTAATGTGATCCCATCAGCCTGTGCTGCATTTGTAAACAGGTTCAAAAGCAACATTTTAATGTGCTAACACAATGGACCATCAAATTCCCAGCATAAATATTAATTTCAATATTAAGCATAGTAATGTCACGTAAGTTGCACTTGTCATTTAGCAATTAGCCTATATGCTAAATGATCATACAATTAAATATGGAACATATGTTTGTTAAATGTATTTTTTTATGAAAACAAGATGTTTACCTTTTGTTGAACTATACAATTTTTCGGTACATAATTGCAGTAGTGAAATTGAAGTTATGTCTAATTTATTCTTACAGCCAACATATCAAGTCCAGAACTTTTCAGAATACAACAACAAATATAAGTTGGAGAAAGCAATTCTCCAACTTTTGTGAAGGGGAGGTCGTTTTGGTTTTGTGAAGGGTAGGTCGTGCCTTACTAACCTCATTGAGTTTTTTGAAAAAGTGACTAAAGAGGTGGATGGGGGTAAGGCGGTTGATGTGGTATATATGGACTTTAGTAAGGCGTTTGATAAGGTGGCCCATGGAAGACTTCTGCAGAAAATGCAGATGTATGGGATAGAGGGTGATTTAGCTAATTGGGTTAGGAATTGGCTAGCAGATAGAAGACAGAGGGTGGTGGTTGATGGGAGATATTTATCGTGGAGTTCGGTGACAAGTGGTGTACTTCAGGGGTCTGTTATAGTTTGCAGAGAGACTTGGACAAGTTGCAGAGCTGGGCCGAGAGGTGGCAAATGGAGTTTAATGTGGAAAAGTGTGAGGTAATGCACTATGGCAGGAATAATAAATGTGTAGAGTATAGGGCTAATGTAGGATTCTTAATAGTGTTGATGAACAGAGGGATCTTGGTGTATTTGTGCATAGATCCCTGAAAGTAGGCAGTCAAGTCGATAAGGTTGTTAAGAAGGCATACGGAGTCTTAGCTTTTATTGGTAGGGGGATTGAATTTCGGATCCGCAACGTCATGTTGCAACTGTACAAAACTCTAGTGTGGCCGCACTTGGAGTATTGTGTACAGTTCTGGTCCCCACATTATACGAAAGATGTGGAGGCATTGGAGAGGGTACAGAGGAGGTTTACCAGGATGTTGCCTGGTATGGAGGGCATGTCTTATGAGGAGAGGCTGAGGGATTTGAGGTTTTTTCGTTAGAAAGGAGGTGGCTAAGAGGAGACCTTATCGAAACATATAAGATGATTAGAGGTTTAGATAGGGTGGACAGTGATAGCCTTTTTCCTAGGATGGAGAAAGCTCGCACGAGGGGACACAGCTTTAAATTAAGGGGTGATAGTTATAGGACGGATATCAGAGGCAGGTTCTTTACCCAAAGGGTCGTTCGGGAGTGGAATGCCCTGCCTGCAGCGGTTGTAGATGCGCCAAGTTTGGTGGCGTTTAAGAGGTTAGTTGATAAGTATATGGAAGAGAAGGGAATGGTTTAGTTTGGAGGGGCATTGCTTTTCATATTGGTCGGCACAACATCGAAGGCCGAAGGGCCTGTTCTGTGCTGTAATGTTCTATGTTCTATTTGCTCTGCAATTCAATATGATCATGACAGGTCTTCTACCTTGATTCCATCTTTCTGCATTATTCCCATATCCCTTAATACCGTATTGATCCATGTTTGACTTTTGAATGGACTTCCCTCGCGTTAAGTTGATCTTTCTCTAATCCCTAGCTAAGACTGTAAAGTGACATTTTGCGCTTTTTCCTTTGCTATGTTTAGTATGCTTTGTCTGTATACCATAAAAAAAAATTTTACACTGTATATTAGAAAATGTGATAAAGGAATATGTTTAATGACTGAATATCCGAAGTAGAAAATTCCAAAGATCCTCAATCGATTGAATGAAGAAATTTATCCTCATCTCAGTCCGAAATGACTAACTCTTTATTCTGAGAGTGTTACCTCTAACTCTGACGAGGAAGAATTCCTTCCAGCAGCTACCCTGTTGTATTTAATATGTTTCAATGAGATCACGTTTTCCTCTCTTAAATTTCATGGAATGTACTTCCCTGTCTACTCAATCTGTCCTGATACAATTCTCCCATCTCACAATTCTGACTTGCAGATCTTTGTTGCTCCCTTCCTTAAATCTGGAGACCAAAATCATTCACAGTTTTGCAACAAGGCTGTATGTAATTGCTGTACAAGAATTGCACTCTAATATTCTCATCTCTTTGTAATAATAACTCATGTGTCATTTGCTTTTTTAGCTATACGTGAATAGCTATGCTAAGCTTTCTGTGATTCAGGTACATGGGCACCCAGGTCTCCTTGAATATCAATGTTTCTCAGTGTCTTACCATCTAAAAAAGAATTGTTTCAATTTTTCCTCCCGGAGTGTATAACTTCATATTTCCCTATATTATATTCCACCTCCAATCCTGTTCATTCAATCTAATTACTCAATCCATCTAATGCATTGGGAACGGATCTCTGAAGCCATGCTGAGATTAAATAAAGTTTTAAGTATCTTTTAGCTATCACTTGAAAAAAACACTCATTGATGAAAATCCATTAATATGAACTGGGCGAGTTGACATGGAAGATGTCAGGCAAAGACTGGTGGGTAGAGGCTCTTGAGTTTGTATAAATCAGTGTAGGGGCTATGGAGATAAAATGAGAGACATAGTTTGGCTTGGGCTAGCACTAGTTTGGCACAGAGCCATGGGGTTTGGGTGAGAGTATGTGGTGATTTGGATGGGATATAGGGGGTGGAAAGGAACTTGGGCAGTGAGGGTTGAGAGCTAGAGGTTCCAATCCAACTATTTTTATTACCACCAAAATAAGCTTTTTAAATGATCTACCTTGGCACTTGGCCTCTGAATTGTTCTGGGGACAATAGGCATTACTTCAGTACGCTGTCCTCCACCCCACAGAATGGCAATCCTACTATTCAGGGCAGTAATTTTAAGTTTCTTCTTGGGAATTTTCCCAATTCTGCACGTGCACCTTGGGAGAAACATTCTGGGCCGAAATATTCATTTAATGAATCTGCCATTTTCTTATTCCACTTACAATTTCACCAATCCCCGCCCGTAAGGGGTCTGTGTTAACTTTCTCTAATCTGATCTTTCTATTGTGATCTTTTTATTTTTTTTTGTCTCTCTTACAATGCCGTATTATACAAACTGCTTTTTCTCACTGTCCTTTTTAAAAATCATAGCAGTATGCCAAATAGCAAGACCTCAGTAACTACCAGCAATTCTAAAAATAAATCATAAAAATGAAAGGCTGATTAGGATGGTACTGCTAATATTACTTCACTTCAGTGAGAAATAGGATCATGCTGAATTCCCTCTCCTCATCACAGAATTAAGTCAAGGGATCGAAAGCTATCACTGACCAAATCAACTGCATTAGCCTGACAGCAGGAAAATGGTTATCAGAAAAATTGCCTCTGGAGACTGTTGGTATTGATGTTTGATTGTAATGTCTTTCTGTACAAAATGTGTTACTCAGGCTTGTCAAAGAAATCTGAGGCCAATAGTGTATAGAGAAGAATCATGCAAACTTAATGTTAGTGACCCAGGCACTGGGCACATTAAAGGCACACCTAGGTCAAAGTCTTCTTCATTAATTTCTGGGAGCGTGTATTATAATTAGGAAAGCTGTCCCAAAGGTACTCAAGTAACAGCCTGACATAATCATACTCACTGAATCAAACGTAATGTCCCAGATTCCTCCAAGGTATCCCTGCTATGAAATTTCCCATCTGTAGGACAGACCCATTAGAGTTTTAAAGTTCAGTTTATTCATTAGTGTCACAAATAGGCTTACATTAACACTGTGGTGATGTTGCTGTGTAACTCTCCTAGTCACCACATCCCGGTGCCTGTTCGGGTACACTGAGGGTGAATTTAGCATAGCCAATGCACCTAACCAGCATGTCTTTCAGATTATGGGAGGAAACTGGAGCACCGGAGGAAACCCACGCATGTATGGGGAGAACATACAGACACCACATAGACAGCGACCCAAGCCTGGAATCAAACCCAGGGCCCTGGTACTGTGAGGCAGCAGTGCTAAACATGCCATCCCAAGGTGGGAACACAGTGGTATATAGATTTGAGGGAATGGACCTGTGAGTCCTCAACATTGACTCGGAACTCCATGAAGTCTCATGGCATCAGGCCAAACACAGGCTTGGAAATGTCCTGCTGTGATCACCTATCACTTCCCCTTTGATGATGAACCAGATACCCCAATGCTGGAAATCACTGGAGCAACAATAGCACAGAACATGTTCTGAGGAGAGTCCTCAAGGTCCATCACGAAAAGTGGCTTGGTGGCATCACTACTGGTTGAAGGATTTTGCTGCTAAGCTATTGTGGCAGGTGATAAAATAATCAACACCAAGGATAAACCTACTCTATTTCGTCTGCACTATCTATCTGTCCTTAAGGATTCTGGTAGGAGTAACGGCAGCACTTATCACTGAGGACACCTTCCATCAAAGCACTACCACAGTGCTAAATTGGATAGATATAGAACATACATAGCTCAAAACTGAGAATCCATGAGGCACTGTAGAGATTTGTGTTCAAGCAACTGTAACCTCAGGGTCCAGCACATTCCTCACTCTGCCATTACGGTCAAGCCAGTGGATGAACCTTGGTTGAAAGAGTGCAGAAGACCATTGCAGGAAAAACACCAAAAATGAAAATTTGGTGATGTTATAATACAGAACTGCATGGTTGCTAAACAGTGGAAGCAGCATGCTACTGGATAGAACTAAGCAATCCTAAAACTGTTGGATCATAAAACTTTGCACTCCTACCATATTGAGTCATGAACATTGATGGATGATTAAACAATTAATGGGAGGAAGCAACTGCATGACAATTCCTAACCCCATTGATAGCAGAGCCCAACATGCGAGTGCAAGAGACAAGGCAGAAGCATTTATAGTCAACTTCAGCCAGAGTGCTGAGGGAATGGTTAATTTTCACCACCTCCGAGGCCCAACCACCTTCAGCTCCTTCATCAATGACTCTTTCCATATAACAGCAGAAGTGATGATGTCCATTATGATTACACAGTGTTCAGTTCTGTTAACTACTGTTTGGATAATAGAACAGTTTTTACTGCATGCAACAAAATCTGGGCAATATTCAGCCTTGGACAGATAAGCAACAAGTAATATTCTTGTTAGGCAAGTGCCAGCTAACACCCATCTCCTAATATGGCTGAAAGAAGACAGGACGTTTTCCCTGATTGATGAACCTAGAATCAGATGACAGACACAGTCCCAGATACAGGATAGACCATTTAGGACGGAGATGTGGAAAAATTTCTTCACACAAAGGGTAGTGAATTTCTACCACAGAAGGCTGTGGAGGCCAAGTCACTGAATATATTCAAGAAAGGGATTTCTTTTTTACGTTTTAATAACATTATGGGGAAAAAGCAGGTATATGGCATTAAGATCAAGGATCAGCCATAATCATACTGAATGGTGGAGCAGCCTTGGAGAATCAAATGGCCTACTGTTTGTTTCCATGTATACCATGTATACCATCCTCTTGATGGTCTACCAGATTATATTTGTTAAATTTTCCCACTATCATCATTGAACAGGAATGTAACTGAACCAACAAATAAATACTGTAGATATGTGAGAAGGTCAGAAGTTGGGTACTCTGGGGAATGTAACTAATCTTCTGACTCTTCAAAGTTTTTCCACTATCTACAAGTTATAAACCAGGAGTGTGAAGGATGATACTCTACTTGCCCAGATCAATATATGCTCCAACAACACTCAAAAACTTTGATATGACCCAATACAAAATAATGGCACCCTCATCTTTTTAAATACTGGAGTTGTTGTGGTGAATGTATCCCACAGTGCTCTTATTTAGCAAGTTCCAGAATTTTGATCCAGCAATGATGAAGGAATGGCAATAATACTGCAGATCAAGGAAACTTGCAGATGATGGTGTTCCCATACACTAGCTGCCCATGTCTTTCTTGGTGTTCGAGGTCCTGTGTTTGGCAGCTGCTGTCAATATCAAAAAAGGCAGCTTAAGCAATCTCTTCTTCTATCACTGATGAGCCATAATGGTAATATGTACCATTTACAAGATGCACTGCAGCATCTCACCAGGACTTTTTCAATATTGATAGACCCTCCCAAACCCACAACCTCAATTATGAAGAAGAACACGGACAGTTGGTGTATGGAAATGTCATCATCTGCAAGTTTCTTTCCAATTCATACATCATTCTGACTTGGAGTCCTATTGCCATTCCTTCATCATTGCTGCATATCATTTTGACAGATATTTTTAAATTATGAGGCACATTCACCCTTCTGTATCTGTGTTTTATGTAATCCTGCTGACCAAGGGTAAGGTCCCTTTTCTTGTTTTGTATAAATGTGGATAGAATTGGAGATGATACTCTAAAAATACTAAAACATTTCATAATTTTAAGTATTAAAATGTTCTTGGTCATCATAAACAAGTGGGTTACAATATAAATGGGTAGAATTGTATCACATGATGCTGAAAACAAATATAAACATCCCAAAATACCTTGGATAAAATGGATTATTTACTCTGTCAACATAATACCATGTTTATGTCAAGATTGAAAATGGGAGGGAGGAGGAGGAGGATGAATATATCCATGATTTCCTGAGGTTTGTAGACACTTGTGTACCAATTCAGGATTTCAGGATTTATTTTCAGCTTCAAAAGTACTCAATAAAGCTCTACACAGCCAAAACCAAAGAAAAAATCCTGAGAGTTAATTGCCGATCAGAATATATTGCCAGTTCATAAATTAAGTAAAATAAAGATTGCAGCTTCAAAGATAACAATATATATAAGTTCAATTACTCCATAATCTGACACTCAAAGTGCACCTTGGAAATATCACTGGAGCAAAATTCTATTGCACTCAACATGGGAGCACTGTAGTTTGGAATCACTCCTTCTTTGCATCAGAAGTAGGTTGGACCAGATTTCTGATCCCTTTGAAAACAAGGTATGCCAAACAGTTTGTCTGGAATGTATAATTTGTTCTGATCTGTTGTAGTTCAAGGGGCAGAATTTTACTTGTGAAGGAGGGGTTGGATTTGGAGACTAGCACTCCCATTGCAAAGCTTAACTCAGGTGGATTTACAGACAGGAGTTATGCAATTAAAATATTCAGAGGCAATTAATTGAGGATTTAACCCAACATTCTAGCTTTAACAGCAAGCATGTAGGTTTTTTGAACTTTCTGCATCTTGCCAGGGTCAATGAGGCAAGTGAAACGAGAACTGCTTCTTCAGTGAAAATGACAGGCTGGGCAACGTTCAAACAGTAAAACTGAAGGATTGCAGCCATGCCTATAAGAGAGACTGCTGCTTACAACATTTCTTTTTCAGATTGTATTCTTTCTGTTTGACAGGTGATTAGCATTTTCTTGGCAGTCAGTTCATCTGTCCTGAACAACTTGCGCCTTAATCTGCACTTCTCTGCTTTCAGCCTTCATTTTAAGGTGGGAGCAGTTTATGCAGCTCAGTCGTGAATCTCTGATGAGGAACAAGAGGAATAGCACCGCCAGCTCCAATAGTACCAAGAGCAGTATAAGTCACACCATCAGCAATATCAGCTTCCTTCTCCTCAGCTACATGTCACTTCACAGGATAAAGAGATCAAACTCCAAGGAGAACTCCAAGATCAACTGGGTGGTGCGGTAACATGGTGGTTAGCATTGCTGCTTCACCGTTCCAAAGATTTGGATTCGATTTTCGGCTCGGGTCACTGTCTGTGTGGAATCTGCACATTTGCCGTGTCTGCATGAGTTTTCTCCATGTGCTCCGTTTCTTCCCACAGTCCAAACGTGTGGGTTAGGTTGATCGGTCGTGCTAAGAAATTGTCCCTTTGTATCCAGGGATGCGCAGGTTAGAGGGATTAGTGGGTATAATGTGTAGGGATGTGGGGATATGGGGATAGGGCCTAGGTGGGATTGTGTTCAGTGCAAACTTGATGGGCCGAAGGGCCTCTTTCTGCACTGTAGGGTTCTATGATTCTACGATTCTAAATTGCCCCTTTGTGTCCCATGATGTGTATATTAGAGGGATTAGTGAGTAAATATGTAGGGATACGGTCACAGAACCTGGGTGGGATTGTTGTCAGTGCAGACTCGTTGGGCTGAGTGGCTTCTTTCTGCGATGTAGAGTTTCTATGGAGGCAAAGTCCTCCAATACAGGATGTATAGGTAGAGAAACAACTCTCTCAACGTCTGTGTGCACCAGTGATTCAGGTAGTTGAAGCGTCATAGCACTTCACTGCTGATATCTGTGGCCTCTTATAAAAAGACCTCCATCCCAATGAACCAGGTGGGTACACAATGCCACTGTTCATCAAGGCAACCATCACTGGAGAGTCAATCACACTTCCTCTCCTGCTCTCTGTCCTCTCCCTCTTCCCAGAATTCTATGCTTCTTTTTCTGCAAAGAAAGAGTTATGAGTGTGAAAAATGGCCAGAATGGAGAGGAAGGAAGGATAACATTTATAGAGAAAAGTATGAGACATGGGTGTGAGATGACAGAAAGCGGAGTTTTTTGGCTGCTTATATGGTAAGGTGAAAAAGTGCCTGGGGAGAAAGGAATAAGTGAAATTATAAGACATGTTGGTCTGTGGGACATGGTGCTCAAAAATATTCGAAAATAGTGCCTTGAAGAGCTGCAAAGCTCAGTTTACCATTTTTTGATCTACCATGCAGCTGTTCTGAAAAGGGGCTATGTGCAGGTTTAAATCCCTGGCTCTCACATTCTTTCTACTAGAACTTCGATACCATTACCTAATGACCACAAGACTAATTCATTTTTACATGTCTATCTCATTACACAAGTCACGTTGAATGGAAAAGTGAATCACCCAGAGATTCACTCTGCTGATAACATGATGTGGAGACACTGGTTGACGATAGTGCATTATTATTACTCCGCCTATCTCTTCTCTGCCTGCGGGCCTTTCTCCACTTCACCTGATGGAGGAGCAATGCTCCCCAAGCTTGTGCTTTCAAATAAATCTGCTGGACTGTAACCTGGTATATGTGACCTCTCATACTGATATTAAAGAGCAGACTATTTACACTATACTGATCCATTTTAGCCTCCTCCTGAGGTACCCGATGTTACAGATACCAATCTTCAATCAATTCGATTCACTCCACATGACATCAAGAAATTAGAATCATAGGATTGATTTTGGCATTTTCATTCTAAGTGCTGAATCTGGACGTAATTGTTTGGAAACTTGCTTTCAGGCGCCCCCATACGCACCCTGCTTGAAAAAGAATTTGCAAGTCCCATTCATTCTGTGGGCGGGTATATGATCGGAGACACGAACTGTGCACGTGCAGTTAGAAAATATTTGAAAAAATGTGCCCACGTCAGATCACTCAGGGCCATAAAAAGCGGCTGAAGCGCTTAGGAGCAAAAAGCAGAAGCAATGGCCCCTAAAGACATTACTGTCTCCCTTATCTACCTCCCCTCCCCCCACCCACTCCCGCTACACAGACCCATTGTGACCTCCTGCCCACTTACCCCACACTGATTGCCTGCAAAATGGCAGCAGACACCCCTGACCTCCCCACCAGAGATCCACCTGTTTCCACCCAACCAGTGAGCCATTGGACCTCCACCTCCCCCCAAGCAAAATTATCTGACTTCACTCTCCCCCTGCCAGAGAATGATCTGATCTTATTCTACACCCCCTCCCCCTACTACCCCCGTAGAGAATGATCTTGGTTCATTCCCTCTCCCCCCAAGAGAATGGTCTGGCCTCACTCCACACCCCAGCCCACCAGAGGAACATCTGAACTGCCTCCTCCTCCCTCCCCACCTCCTCACCACAGAATGATTTGGCCTGTATCCCTACTCCTCCAACCAACAATAATCAGCACTCCCTCTCCCCCATCAGACAACAAACCGTCCTCCTCCCCTCATCAGACAATGATCGGCCCTCTCCCCGACTCCCCCCACAAGAAACAATCGGCCTCCCCCCCCACCACCAGAAATGATCAGGCCTCCCCTCCCCATCAAGTAACGACTGGCCTTCGCTGCCCCCTCCCATCAGACAATGTTGGCCTCCCCCCGACTAGACAACAATCCGTCCTCCCCACACCTCAAGCAAACACATTTGGCCTCACTCCCCTACCCGCCACACCCCCACCAACCAGAGAATGATCTGATCTACCTCCCTTACAATCTCTCCCCCCCACCCCACCCCACCACCACCCCCACCCCCACCCCCACCACCCACCCCCCACCACCACCACCACCACCACCACCACCCCACCCCCACCCCCACCACCCCCACCACCCCCACCCCCACCACCGATCTGAGTCAGAGAGCCGTTGGAAACACTGAACTTGCCTCTTCAGCAACTGGATCGCCTGCTTAGACTTTTATTTAGCAGCTCCATTTCGGCATGATTCTGGATTGGAAAATGTGGCGGCGAAGAGGGAAATGCTGATAAAGTTGGGTGGGAAGTTCATTAATGCAACTTAAATGCACTCAAATGCATTTAAATTGCCATTGCGCCCATGTCGGGCATGAATCGGATTGCGGCCATTCCCGGATTTCAATAAACTGGCAATATGTGCTGGCGCAGATTGCATTAATGGCCTCACACCCAACATTACCACGTTTTTGCACCCGAAAATGGGCATGGTACAATGGTAAAATAAGGCTCCTAGAATCCCGACAGTGGAGAAAGAGGCCATTTGACCATTAAGTCTGCATGGCTAATCCATCTAACCTATACATCTTGGGACACTAAGGAACATTTGCCATTGACAATCGAACTAACCTGCACATCTTTGGAGTATGGGAGGAAACTGGAGCACCCGGAGGAAACCCACATTGTATGTTCTCCCTGTGACTATCTCCACACAGTCTGTCATCTGACACACAAACAGTAGCCTCCAAAGAGAGACAAAGACACTTCTTACTTCTTTCAGGGTCAGGCAGAAACTAACAAATTTTAAAATAAAAGAAAACTGTGCACTTTATCCTCCCACTCACATGACACTGCCTCTACCAATAAATCTAATCAAAACCCCACTCTGAAACCCCGGGAGAAAGAAACGAAATACACAGAGATGCAATAACTCATTAAAACAAGCCCCTTATTATCTAAAACCAAATATTCTCCTGCATTCTCAGCATGGATCTGCCTGGTTTGCAGACAAATCAACACCGTGAAAACTGGAGGTGAATTCTAAACATACCCTTCACAAGAAATATGATATAAATACATTTCTTAAAGGCATAATATTATCAATCTTCCTCTCTCCTCTTCTCTGCTGACTCTCCCACTTGTCACTTTGCTACCTGATTCTTCACTTCTCTGCATGGCTCTCACTCCACACAAAGTTCAACACCATTCACAACTCTTCAGACACTGATGCAGTCCATCTCCAAATTCAACAAGACCTGGATAATATCCAGGCTTGGGCTAACAAGTGGCTAATAACATTCATGCCACATAATTGCCAGGCAATAAGCATCTCCAACAAGACAGAATCTAAGCATCATCTTTGACATTCAATGTTATTACCATTGCTGAATCCCCCACTCTCAACATCTGGTTGGGGGAGGGGAGTGGTTTACCTTTGATCAGAAACTGAATTGGACTAACTATATAAATACTGTGAAGATCAGAGGCTGGGAATCCTATAAGTGTCTCATCTCCTGACTTCTCAAAGTCTGTCCACCATCTCCAAGGCACAAGACAGGCGTGTGATGATCCTCCGCTTGCCTAGATGAGTGCAGCTCCAACACTCAAGAAGCTCAACACCATTCAGGTCAAACAGCCTCCTTGTTTGGCATTTCATTTATCACCATAAACATTCATCCACTTCTGCATCAGTGCACAGTTTCTGCAGTATGCATCACTTACCAGATGCGATGCAGCAACTTTGTGAAAAAAGATATACTTGCCAATTCTAAATAATTAGCTAGTTACACATTGTGATCATAAAAGAACCAAGAGAACAGATTTACTTCAGTTTAACAAAGTGCTGTAAAGTTGAAGAGTTTAATTGTAGATTGGTGTTTGTGAAATTGTATACTATTGCATGTTCCCTTTAAAAGGTAGTGCTTTTTCTGTGCTTAGTTAAAAAGAATGCAAGCACATAGGGAGCCCCAAACTGAAACAATTATATCGAAAGGCCAAGCAGCAGTTTTTATCAAGACAACAGGCTTTTGAATTTAGCTAATCAATTTGAATCAGTCACTTGGATATCAAAAACCTATTAAATTTAATTCTGATGGTTTTGACAACCTAGAACCAAACCTATTGTGGGAAATATTGATATGTCATTACAGGTATAAAAGAAGAGGAACAGTGGGATAAAAAGAGACAGCAACTACCACCTGCCAGAGATAACAGCTCACAGCTCTCAGAGAAGGAATCGCTGGCTTTCATAGCTTCATCTATGTATTAGAGAAAGTTACCATCTAGATACAAAGGTATCAAACAAGAAAGAAGTTCCAGACAGAAAAATCAACAGAGAAGGCCTAAAATATTCAAAAAGAGCACAAAGCCTGGTTGTAATTTAGACAGTGAATAAATTCCATTTTTGTTAATGAGTGGGAATTGTCTTTATTGGAATTTAGTCTTATTTGAGAATAGTTCGTAGGGATTTATCCAATTTGTTAAGAGTTTTAGTTAATTTATTCACTGTTAGATAGATAACTAAATTGTTATGTGTCGATTTTAGAGTGAATGCCAGGGACTTATTTTGTATTTAACTACTATAAGTTGCTGAAGTGCAGATCACACTACTTCACATGCATTTCTTATAGATCATCAGGCGAGGAGTTTTGGTGTTAATTTTAGGAGGGAGGATCAACCTCTGCTTTATAATAAAAGGAAAAGATTAGTTTTGTTATACATAAACCTTTTTAAGAAAAAGTAATAACATTGACATTGATGTTTGCATTCACATACACATACTGATTATAGAGAGGGGAAAGATAGATTGGCCATATTACAGTACATTAGAGTTTGCAGTCTGTACTCTGCTGGATTCAGGATAAATTTGAAAGCTATTGGCAGCTGAGTTGGTTGTTCTTCAGGAAATGGTATTACTGGATTGGATTCTTTTCAGAAATCTCTGTCTACAGCAGGGCATTCCTAGATGATCACAGCTAACAAACAGAACTTAAAACTTTGACAAAGGGTCATGTGGATTGAAGGTCAGTCCTTTTCTCTCCTTACAGATGTTGCCAGAACTGCAGAGATTTTCCACCATTTTCTCTTTTGGTTTCAGATTCAAGCATCCGCAGTAATTTGCTTTTATCCAGAGCTTAAAGCTTATCGGTTGAGTTGGTGAGAAAGGAGGCAGGAGGGATCCCACTTAGATCACCCTAAACTGTTTGTCCTCATTGCTGCTGGGAAAACATATGCTTCATGTGGTTAAAAGAAAGGCCGACATGTCATGTGACTATTCTTCCCAGGGGGTTCAAAAAAATATTGTCAGCACATTCCAAAGATGCCGTTATTAGCTCATGTCAGGTTGTCTAAATAGTTTTAATGGCTTGTCTCCAATAGTTGGCCACCTCAGGTGATACCATAGATGCTTTTTTACTGAGGCAGGAGATGTGAGTCCTTCAAATTCCCCTGAAGTCATGGGCTTTGATGCCACCTGCATCTATGCAGAAGACTCCAGTCCAAATACATGTGAACTGGGGTTAGCTACCTGCAGTTGTAGGTTCAAATCACTTCAGTTTCTGTGTTTTAAATAAAATCTGTTTTTCAGCTCGTGGATTAAAATTCCTTATTTGGCATTTGTGTTGCAGCAATGCAAATAGCCTGCCACTTGCAGGATCATCCAGTCCTTTTGCTGTCAACACCGGTTCCCATTTTTTGCATCCTCTGCTGTGGGATTGTCACTAGTGGAATTAGAAGACCCCACTTGTAGAAAAGTCCAGAAAACCCCTCCTATTTCATAAAACATCATAAAAATGCAATTGTTACAGTTAAGCATTTTTCTCAACTACAGGAGCCTGCTGCTTGCCAGAGATTGTTAATTTCCCTAATGTTTCACCAGTAAACTAAAAAAAAAGGAACTGATCACAGTAGCAAAATGCCATGTTTAATATTTATGGACTGGAATTTTCTGGCCATTCATGCCAGCAGAATTCTCTGATCCTGCTGCAGTAAGCAGAGATTTGGCTGAGTGCCAAACTCTTGGTCCTCGCTTGCAGCAGCAGTTGGGCATGAATGTTAGACTGCCAGGGATATTTTCCTATATATGTCTTAAAAAGAAATAAAGTGTTTGATTTTGATGAAGAGTCCTCACTGGAAATCTGAGCTTGTCTGTTCTATTCAGAGACACTGACTGACCTGCTGAGTGTTTTCAGTTGCAATGTTAAATCTTAGTTGGCCAACCATCAACATGAGTGACAACTGTGGGAATCCGCACTTAGGGGCACTTCGTTTCAAGTTGATATAGGCTATATAAAAGGGTGAGGTCTCAAATAAAGTCTGAAAAATAATTACATTTACTGAATATAATGCTAAAAAATTAGGAGCTATTTCAGAAGTTTTTATGTTTTAAAATAGCATTAAATGACTGCAGTTTGATTCCCTTAGTACTTAGCTAAACGTAATGAATTTTCTACTCCAGTTAACCTGTGGTATGACATAATTAATATAAAAGCCCTAGATATCATATCAGGAAACTGCAGCTGCTTTTTCATTCTGCCACAAAATTAATGTTCCATACACCAGACTTCTCCTGATTAATGTCTCAGAAAATATGGAATGATTTCACTTAAACTGCTTTTTAATAAAATATATCCAATCTAATTTTTGTTGCATAGAAATTTAAGACCAATGGATGGTGATTGATGAAATGTGTATTTTAACGCAAACTCCCAACTTTGTAAATTCATAAATAATGTTGACATTTTTAACATTTTGCTTAACCAGATTAAAATATATATATTTTGTTCTTGTTGGAAATATATATTACGAATGTGAAATTTGCATCTTGTGTTTAAATTTAATGAAATGTGCTTGAACAAAGTCATTGAATTTTAATGGCAGCAATTCTCCCCCAAAAATTCATGTATTTGTGTAAATTTCTTATATAATGATTTGCTATTTTTCTGCTTCAGTACATTTATGTGAATACTGAGGAACATTGTGCACAAAATCTATTCAAAATCGCATCCAAAATATCCAAGCATCTCCTACACACATTTTGCCTCCATGGTAACCACAACACATAGACAACAGAATGTTTCTAAATGAAGCTGACAACAATAAAAACCCAAACAAACAAATCATAATTTTTGATAGTCCTCTAAGGACTTCAGCAGGAGATCTCAAAGGAAAAAAGATTACTCACTTTAAAGTGAAATAATCCTCTGAGGGAAATGACAGAAATGCTTCCTCAGAAATAAAATTTTTCTGAGGAAACATTTTATATCACATAGTGCCAAAACTACTACTTAAAACAAAAATAAATGAAGTGTATCTGGGCCAGTGGTTTCCGACCCGTGTGCTGCAGCATACTCGTTTGCCAAGAAGATTCCCCAAGTGTGCCGTGAAAATAGATTCAAAATTATTAAAAGCTCATGTAATTAAACTAAAACTAACCTTTGTCTTTAGCTCTGTGGTCAGCATCTCCAAGACCCGATGAACTGCAGGCCTTCCACATATGTGCTGGCTGGGAAGGAGCTACACATACATGGTTTATATGTTTTATACTGGTCAGGCCAATGCGCAGGACCAAAGGGACTTGTATCTGAAACCCCATGCACTAGCACAAAAATTGAAAACTCAGGAAAGGAGCATAAATGCTGGGATAAGCAAGCCAGAAGACGCAAAAAGTGGCATATGCTGTTCTGAAAACCGCCATGTTGAAAATATATAACTTGAGTCGATAGTTAAATTTAGCTAATAAGTAGATATGACATTAGCATTATGCTGAGACTTTTATCCTGCACTTCAGCTTTCCCTACTTTTTTAATTATGTTATCGCTTTATCATAATTCATTTTTCTACCTGAGATAATAGTACCCAAAGTATTAATACAAAAGCAAAATATTAGATGCTCAAAATCTGACAGAAGAGAAAGGAAATGCTGAAAAAACTCAGATAATCATGCAGCATCTATGGAGAGAAACAATCAATGCTGAAGACTGTTTCAAATATTAAATCTTGTATGAACCGCACAAAATTATTTGCGAACTGTGTTTTTCAGGAAACCTAGACTCCCTTTACACAGTTTATATTTGTGTTGCTGTGTTTACATTTTCCAAGTCAATAGCCCATGTTTTGTGACAGCTACAACTGAAGCTATCAGTACACAGCATCATCATGGTGGAAATCAGATTTTTGTCATTTGCACAGTAAAGTCTGGAAACACGTGTTTTCTGATTCTTTCTAGATTTTCAACCTCATCGCTGTTCTCCGTGACAACGAACACAAGCTGAAAATCACCACAAAAAGAGAAAACAGGAACTGTGCCTCAAAAGTTTTTTATAGTGTGCCAAAGTTGAGAACCATTGATCTAGGCATGTCTTTCTTCAGCTCTCTCAAGAAATCATTTCTATTTCTCATGTTACTCAATTTTCCTGTGTACAAAGTTAAGCCTCAGTTCTTAGTATTTACATTTTACACACGTGCTTAAATAACACCAAAATGTAACCTACTTTCTTTTAGAAATTGAGAAAAATCATTAATCGCTTTATATTCTAAAAACAAATGAAAATTGAAGTAGAACTATAGAATTCTTATTTATAAAAATACAAAATAGACAAAATGCCCCTTGGGCTTTGGTTACTATACCAATTATATTAAAAATTCAATGCAACCACATGCACTTACTCTATTATCTAATTTTAGATGTTCAGTAGGTCAGAATATAGAGGAAAATGGGATGCCAATATTTGAAAATATCCTCATGTGGAGAATAAACATTAATTTATCCAGATGTGACCAAAGTACTTTTCTTTAATTTTCAAATACTGGTGTGCTTATTTGGTTTGTGTATGCAAAAGCATTATCCTCTTATAAGAAAGCGTTGCCTGGAATTTTAATGGATGGTTGCAGATATAACTGAGGAGAAAAAAACAGAATATCAACCTTTGGCTCTCTCAAGGCGAGTGAACACATTAATATCTAAATACTGTTTATGGATAACTCTCCATTAAGTAGCAATCTCTTGGGAGAATGGCTTTTAAGGTAACCTACAAAGGGGTCATCAATCAGATGGATTATCTCTGGCAAATTCTTCATCGTAACTAGTAAAAATGGAAAATCAATTGAAGTGATCAATTTACAATTTGCCCCTTTGAAGGATGACTTCTCACTGAGTTTTCTGATGACTATTACCTTGTGCAGGGGAACTATCATTCCACATCTTAGCAGATTAAGCTGCTGAAAGTTAAGATATCATTAGGAAACAAAGGTCATATGAGGATGATTCTACATGTTTTGAGACTTCCATATGAAAAATTGATTGACATGCTTAGATTTCCTTGAATACTTCACTAAAATATTAAACAGAATTCCAGGAATGTTTTGTTGCTTTTCATACAACCTGTTTCCCAAGAGCTTTGAAAATAGTTTTTAGGTAATTCTTGATAGCTCAGAAGACAGAAGCACCAAATTGTTCAGGTGTGGAAGGAGGCTATTTGTCCCACTGTGTCTGCATGGTGGACATCAATCAATAAGCTGGTTGCCATGTGGTCACATCCATCAATCGTTAATATGGTTTTGTAAAAGTTTTTAATTACTACACTTGTTATTAGCTTTTGGATTCAGAGGTGATTGATCATTGTTTAAGAAAGAAAAACTGATTATTTTTTTCCATTAATTAAGTAATCATGGTCCTCTGACTGAAATGAAAGCAGAAACGTGTTAGACCAAGCCACAGGATTGTGGATTCATGGGAGATAAACAAGATCTTGCACTGAGTTTGCACCTGAACTGGAATGTGATAAATGGGGTTCAAAATAGACAACAATTTCAAGTGATGTAAAACAAGGAACGTGCTTACACTAAAAGGTTGAGGAAATAAATGCATTTAAGTGGAAGCTAGATAAGCACTTGAGAAAGGAATAGAAAGGTGTGTTGTTTGGATGAGGTGATGTGAGGAAGCTTAACTGGAGCACGAACATCAGCATAGACACGTATGATTGAATGGCCTAACTCTACATTGTAAATTCTACATCACTCTACGTAAGAATGTGAGGTTCTGCATACTGATAGTAAAAACAGAACTTCAAGCATAAGACAAAATTGCCAAGTATGAAGTAGAAAGAAGAACATTAATTAACTCCATCACTCATTTGCCTTAATTTTCTAGCCTCGCAAAAATCAGACATCTGAATGAACTTGGTGCAGCGTGGTCAGAAAATCCTGGTTATGGAATCTTATAACACAGAATCAAACTGTTCAGTCCAGTCTGCCTGTGCTGGTTCTTTGAAAGAAATCTTTATTTAGCCCCATGCCTCATTTTTTTCCTTGGAACCCTATAAATCAGTCTTATTCAAGTACCTGTTAAACTGCCTTTTGAAAGTTCCTCTGGACTCTGATTTCATCACACTTTCAAGTGTTCCAGTCTCCATATGAAGGCATTTCTCCTAATTTCCCTTTTATTACTTTAGCCAATTACTTTGAATTTATGAACTTTGGTCACTGAACCACTTATCAGAAGAAATGGTTTCCCCTTGCTTGTTTTAGCAATTGCACTGGCTGTTGTCAAACACAGTTTGGTGACAATAAATGAAGCAAATAGCATGCTGAGTAATGTTATCAAAATAATTGACATGAAATTTTTAGGGTCTTACAATCTGCTGATAGATTCTGTCATGGCCTATCAGGCTCTAAAGGCAGAGAAGTAAGGCTGATCTCTCAAAGAAAGTATGAAGAATTATGGCTATTGACCTTTCAAAAGATACACTTCAGAAGAGCCCTTACAGTGGCTTTAAAGGTAGAGAAAATAAATCCAAAATGCTATCACAAAAAATATAAAGTCTATATTTATTTATGTAAAGAGTGACCAATGCTGGAAATAGTTACCAGCAAGAATGGAAGTCAGAATTCAGTTAAGATTCTGTAAGGATTTGTGTTCTAAACTGATGGGATCAAATGGACTGAAGGACCTTGTGCAACCAAATTTATCTTTCGATCTTGGGGGTAATTGGAATAAATCAATTTCCAATGATTGGTGCATAATAGACAATGAACCTAAACATGGTTTCAGAGAATATTTTAAATATTTGTAGATGAGTTGATTTCACATATTATAAAAATGTGAAATTCTCCTTTGTTTCCTAAATTAACACTATTTTTTCCATTTTCCGAAACACTGGCAAAAATAAGTCAAGCAAAAGAATAATCATCCACCTTAGAGAATTACATTTTAATTTAGGATAAAATATAAGCACATAAGAAATACAATGTGAGGGCAGAATTTTAAGGATGTTGAGTGGTCAGTCCTTGTCATCCTGTGAGTGGGTGCCTAACACACAGCTGCCGAATCTCAATCTTCCACTGACATGTTATGTTCATCATGAGAGCCTATGGTCAACCCAGGTACATGGCCAAATGTGGTACATGATGTGGATGTGCTGGCATTGGACAGGGATAAACACAGTAAGAAATCTGACAACACCAGATTTAAGTCCAACCAATTTATTTGATAGTAAACTCACAAGCTTTCGGGGTTTGCCCTTTGCCAGATGAAAGAAGAGGTCTGGCCTCACAGAGAGCATATAACAGCACAGACAGATTACCGATTACTGATTAGAATGCGCGCTTTACAACTAACCTGCTATTCAAGTCTTAAAGATGCCGACAATGTGAGTGGAGAGAGCATTCAGCATAGGTTAAAGAGATGTGTACTGTCTCCAGACAGTACAGTAAGTGAGGTTTTGCAAACCCAGGCAAGTCATGGGGATTACAGATAGTGCGACATGAACACAAGATCCCAGTTGAGACTGTCCTCATTGGTGCGGAACTTGGCTGTGCTCAGCGACTCTGCATTGTCGTGTGTCGTGAAGGCAGCCTTGGAGAGCACTTACCCAAAGGTCAGAGACTGAATGCCCATGACCGCTGAAGTGTTCATCAATAGGAAGGGAACAGTCTTGCTTGGTGATTGTTGAGCGATGTTCATTCATCATTGTCAGAGCATCTGACTGGTCTCCCCAATGTACCATGTTTCGGGACATCCCTTCCTGCAACGTATTAGAAGACAATGTTGGTCGAGTTGCAAGAGTATGTGCCATGTACCTGGTGGAAGGTGTTCTCACATGTAATGATGTCATCCATGTTGATGATCCGGCATGTCTTTCAGAGGTTGCTGTGGCAGGATTGTGTGGTGTTGTGGTTACTGTTCTCCTGAAGCTGAGTGGTTTGCTGCAAACAATGGTTTGTTTGAGGTTGTGCAGTTGTTTGAAGGCAAGAAGTGGTAGTGTGGGGTGGCCCTGGAGAGATGTTCGTCTTCATCAATATGTTGAAGGCTCCAGAGAAGATGTCGTAGCTTCTTTGCTCCAGAGAAGTACTGGACAGCAAAGAGTATTCTGTCCACCGTGTCCCGTGTTTGTCTTTTGAGGAGGTCGATGTGGTTTTTCACTCTCCCGCATCAGAACTGTCAATTGATGAGTCGAGCGCCAAATCCTATTCTTATGAGGGCGTCTTTCAGTGTCTGGAGATGTCTGTCACGATCCTCCCCATCTGAGCAGATCCTGTGTATACGGAGGGCTTGTCCATACAGCATGGCTTCTTTAAGGTGTTTAGGGTGGAAGCTGGAGAAGTGGATCATTGTGAGGTTGTCTGTGGGCTTGCAGTACAGTGAGGTGCTGAGGTGACTGTCCTTGATGGAGATGCATGTGTCCAAGAATGCAACTGATTCCAGACAATAGTCCATGGTGATTCTGATGGCGGGGTGGAACTTGTGATGTCATCATATAATTGTTTCAGTGATTGTTCACCATCAGTCCAAAGGAAGAAAATGTCATTGATGTATCTAGTGTATAGTATTGGTTGAAGGTCTTGTGTGGTGAAGAAGTCTTGTTTGAGCTCACCACATCCATTCTTGCCAGCCTAAAAATTGAGATTGGACAAGATAATACCTTTGACTGGGCAGTCAGTTCTTAGGTACCTTAGTAGGTGAAGGGGTGGATTTCCCACCCAAGGCCCTGCCTGCCCAAGCACCAAATTGCATCTGGGTTTGGGGAATTCCGTCTCTTCAATTTTACACTTCATTACTCTCATCCCCTACTCCTGTAGCCGCCTTGGGGGAACGTAAAATTCTTCCTTCAATGTTGCTTCTCAGAAGATGAAAACTCAAGGGAGAATTAGAATTCTTGCTTAGAATACACATTTTACTGAGAAAAGCCAGATGACAAGGGAACTTAAAATGATCTTGCTAGTGTATACTAAAACGTGATTACTCGCACACTATTTTCATTCTCCATAGATTTTGATTTAATATTAATGTCCTCCTACTAAATCAAGATAGTGGAAAAAGAATTGCCTGTAATTGCTCTATGATTATTCTGCACAGCTTTAAAAATTCATGGAAGAACAAAGACAGATTAAGCCTTCATTGCCTGAATCAACAGTTTGCTGGGTGGTTGACAGCGTTTGATAGAAGTCACGATACAGTTAGAGAACAATAAATATTTCATCTTTTCCATTTCACTTTTTAACACTTATTATGAAAGCACTTCTAAAAACACTCAAATCATTTCTCTTTTACAACTGATCTTTGTAATTCTCAGAACGCTTCTGCTAAACAGAAGAAAAATGTGCAAATTTGCACATGAAATCAAAACAAGAGAAACAATAAATACTCAGTAATGCAAGAACAATGCAAGCCCATTCATAATGATTTAAAGGGATGAACTTGCTATTCTGATTAAACAGATTACGGAAGTGACTGGCTGCCAGCACAAAGCAGGCCAACTGTGCAGTGAACTGACTGCCTGCAAATTTTCAGGGTCAGCTCATTTACATAATAAATAATAGCTTACTGTGAAGTTTTGGTCATGCGTGGAGAACTGGCCTAATGAGGAGAATGCAAAATCAGGCTGCAAGAGAAATTTAAACGTGTACGTTCACTTAAAGGTACATGGTCATACTGGAATGGGGAGAAAAAAATACATCTCTTTGGCAAGCTTTTTCAAATTGAAAGGAGCGGGTAGATGAAAATAATTAAGATGAAAAATCTAATCTGTAGGCATGATATGAAGTTTGGAGAACATTTTCGATGGTTGATGAAGTAGAGATATTGCTGTGTAAGTTGTTTCTGATGAGTGTTGTTTGAACCAACACAGCATCCTCTAAAGCAGGTATACACTTTGCATAGAAGGTTGTACTGCCTAAGCATAACACCGTTTACATTGTATGTTTTGGGGACAGACACAGAAGATTACACACTTTAAGATACATTGTAAAATAAGATAAGTCAAGTTATCATGCATTGTGTAAGGAGCCAAAGGTTGAAATAACAATGTGTTGGCTGATCACATTTTTAATCGTTGTTAAGAATCCCTACAGTGCAAAAGGTGGCCATTCGACCCATCAAGTCTGCAGCGACTCTCCAAAAGAGCATCCCATCCACTTCCACAAAAGTAGAGTGCACATTTAAGAAAGAAATAAGAGATATCACAACAAAACTGTATGAGGCACCATCTGGCACACAGAGTTGGTAGAAGTGTTACTTCGACTTACAAATTTGCAAAAATAGTTTTCTGAATGGAGAATTAAAGGGTACATATCGCAAGACATAATCTTGACTAGGGGAGTTAATGACATAGTGGAATTATCACTGGACTAGCAATCCAGAGACCCAGTGTAATTGTCTGGGAACCTAGGTTCAAATCCCACCAATGGCAAATGGAAATTCGAATTCAATAAAAATCTAGAATTAGAAGTCTAATGATGACCATGAAACTATTGGTGAATACCATAAAAAAGACCCATCTGGTTCATTAATGTCCTTTAGGGAAGGAAATTTGCCATCATTACCTGGTCTGGCCTACATGTGACTCCAAACTCACAGCAATGTGGTTGGCTCTCAAATGCTCTCTCTAATGGAGGGCAGTTAAGGATGGACATTAAATGTTGGCCCAACCAAGGATACCTGGATGCGCAAAAAATTTTTTAAAAAGTAGCAGTCTCAAATCATGGACTCTTCACTTCTTTATACAAAGTCAACCAGATGCCCATGTCAAATCATAGTAGAAATAGCAAAATATGAACGAACAAGTTTCTCTGAAACTCAGGCATAGCATGTCTTCTCTTATACCTTGCCCCTTTCTCATGCATCTACACTGATATGCACATTGCCTCTCACATAGTGACTCAAAATTTCAGTGGTGGGGGGAGAGGGTGGGAGGGTTGAAAATTGCAATTCAATAAGGATAAATGAAAAATAATCAACATGATCATGAGGAATCATAAGAAAGGTTTTCCATTTTAACATTCCTCATACATGCAGAAACCAATCAATGGGAATTTCTGCTGCCATAGTCTATAATTTCCTGCCCAGTAATACTTAAGGCTGGAAAATCATGGGCTAGGAGTGTGCAATTTCCTAGCAAGTATTCCAGAAGTGTTTTGAAAGTACCATGACGGGTAATTGACTCTCTAAAACGACAGAAAATTGGTCTTTGCCAGTTGCATGAAAAAAGATATTTCACTGAAAAATAGAATTGGGTGCGATGTAAAATGGGTTATTCATTATGAGTCTGTTTCCCGTTACAGGCAAAAACCAATATCGCCCATTATGAGATAATGGAGGTGGCATTTTTAGCTTATCACTAAAGAAATTGAGCAATTGTAATGAAAAATAAACCCTTAGATGCAATAAAAATGCAAATAAAGTATTTGATATGCTTACAGAAGTTTGAGTACAAATCAATACAGGTATTGTTGCTGCAGAGAGCTTTGCTCATACACCAAGCAGTATATTTTATGCAGTTCTGGTCATTTAATGACAAACATTATTGCCCTTGAAAAAATTAGAGATGAGCAACCATGATGATTTCAGATCTCAAAATATTAGTTTGTGAAAAAAAAGGAAATTATTCTTTGACTTTTTCATGCTCAAGATTATTTAAAAACTGACAAAACTTACTTCATTGTAGGGAAGTGTTAAAAAATAATGGACGTAGGTCAAAAAATTGCCTTCCAGGATCAAGAGTGTTCCCCATAATTTCAGGGTATCCATGGGAGAATACCAGATTGTTGAGGGGAGGAGGGGGGGGAGGGGAGGTGGAACATCGATTTAATTTTGAGATCACCCTTTAGATCTTTGAGGAACTGATTTTGCCAGGATTTTTACATCCCCACTCAAAACAAATTTTAAATATGGAAGAATTCAGTGATAATTTTTCCAGGCTCCAAAAATAATTCTGCATTTTCTTGAATTGCGAAGTGAATTGCACCAACCCCCCCCCCTCCACACACACACACACACAGCAGGAATCTCATTAGTTCTTTTGGAAAATTGTGCCATAGTTCATTAATAGTAAGAAGCAAAGCACGTGGAAACTTTCTCCCCAAAAAATAAAAGCTGTGCAATCATTTACTATGAAAAACCATTGAAGCAGATGGTGTAAATGGAGAATGGACAACTGAGGGTGTATTGGAGCAAGAGAAAACATATGTTAACTTGAATAGTGGCACAGCAGGACTATTAGGAGAGATATCTATGGCTTATAATCAATAAATCATCAGTATAAATCTTAGCTGCAGTCAGAAAGTAAGCAATTAACATGTTGGGAGTTATGAAATGACATTTTTTTGGTGACTTTTATGGTGACAAAGGCACTGTACTTTTTGAACTAAATAGTCATCTCTTGTCTCAAAAAGTTTAGTTTCTAGACACTGTTATGTCCATAAGACATAAAAGAGATCATAAACTGTGTAAATCGAATCTTAATTTCTCTTTAATTAAAAATGGACTTTGCTGGCCCAAAAATGGCTGCTACAGATCACATGATTCGCAAGTTTTGAAAACTTCCAACAGTGATTGTACGGCAAAGTTCAACCCTCATTCTTATGGAATCCCACACCTATCATTGCTTGGACCTAATACAATCAGTGAAATAAGGGAGCAGGAGGCAGACTGCTACCCTAGCCTTGATTAATTACAAAGAGACAGCCATCAAAATTTGCTACCTTGTTATATCTGCAGAATTGCTAATGGCCACCATCTACTTCCTAAGGTGGAAAACTGATTTTGACCAGAGAAATAGCATGGCATTTTCTTTGAAATTGGCAATGTCAGGCAAGGAAATCAGTGTTCAACCCACCAATGACAATGATAGAATTTCATTCCGGATTACGTGCAACATTGTTTAAAAGAAATCGAAGGCAAGGGCTTTACATTGGAATGTTGGCGGAGCTGCCTCTGATTTGTCCATTCTGCCATGATCTCAGAGGTTCAGTAATGTGGGAACCATGCCTAAAGGCCAACCATTAACAGAGCTAGCATGCTCCAGGGATAGAAAGCTGTTAGAAACAGATGATTGCCAAAGCTAGGAAACATGCTGCCCCCAACTTTAGCGATGGCTCCCTTAAGAACTGATTAGATGCAGTTGAGATCCTTTACTTCACTTTGAGAGACCAGCAAGCAAGTTCACCAATCTAGCATGGGATTGACCACCAATCACCAAGATCACCAATATAGAATGGGAAGTGTTGGCAACAATGATCAGCACATTCCAAAAGAGGACAACGACTCAGTGCTGTAAGAGATTGAATGACTTCCATTCCACCAGGATAAGTTACTCTTCTCATCACTCATAACTCTACACTCACAAAACCATCACACAGATGCAGGGCCCTCACTCATTGCCAACTCAAGAGACATCACCACTTACTCTTTCATACGCACCTTCATTTCTTCCGCAGATCGTGACCTTATCCAGTCCATGGCACCACTCACCACCCATACACATGCCAGACATCCTTCTCATTTGGGCTGGAAGGCATTCTGCTTGCACTCTCTCCATCTGTCTTCACGCAGGAAAAGCTGGCTCACAAGAGGGAAAGGTTCCAGACTGGTGTCGAATGGCTGAACTCAAAGTCCTGGCAGTCTTTGAAGACAGAGAGATTCAGCAGACCGGTGAGTATTTGGATGGTTTGTGTGCTATTGGCGGCACTCAACCTAGTGAGGATCCAGCACAGCAAAATCCATCAGACAACCATGCTGTGAGTGATGTCTCCTGTTTCACAAGTCACAGTCATAAGAACAGGAGCAGAAGGTCATTTGGTCCTTGAAGCCTGCTCTGCCGTTCAATATGATGATGGCTGATTCTCCATGTCAACAGCATACTCCTGCACTCTCCCCATATTCCCTTACACCATCAGAGTCTAGAAATCTATTTGCTTCTTAAATATATTCAGTAAGGTGACCTCCACAACCTCTTGTAGTAGAGAATTCCATAGGTTCATCACCATTTGAGTGACGTTTTCTCTTCCTTTCATTTCTAAATGGCTTTCCCTATCTCCAGAGACTGATTTCTTATTCTAGACTCCTCAGCCAGAGGAAACAACATCCCTGCATCCAGTCTGACCAGCCCTGTCAGAATTTTATATGTTTCTGTGACATTCCCTCTCATTCTTCGAAAGTGCAACGAATAAATGTGTAGTTTATCCAATCTCTCCTCATAAGACAATCCAGCCATCCTAAGAATTAGTCTGGTGAACCTTTGCTAAACTCCCTCTGTGATAAGTATATCCTTTCTTGGGTAATCACTCAAAGCAAGGTGCAACAAGCAGTTTGGAAGGCAAATGGTTTGTTGGCCTTCATTGCAAGAGGATGTGCATCACAAGCAAGGAGGCCTTAAGGCAGCTCTACAGGGTCTTGGTGAGATCACACCTACAGTATTAAAGCTGTGAATCAGATTTTTGGCCTCTATGTTCCTGGTTGAGTGAATGGGTGAATACATGGTAGATGTAGTACAACATGGGTAAGTGTGAAGTTACCCACTTTGGTAGAAAAAACATAATGGCAGAGAATAAAATGGTAATAGATTGGGAAAACTTGATATTGATGTATGAAAGCTTTCATACATCAATATCAAGACTTCCCGTAGCGGGTGTGCAGCCTGCCTGGAGATGTATTGGGAGGGGGTTCCTGATGTACCAATGCCAGTAATCGATATTAGTGTGGGGAGTTGGGGTGCAGGGGAGATAGGGGGATGGTGTGAAGAGGTTTCTCAATTCACTGGGAGACTAGGATGCCCTGTGCAATGGCATGCAAGCATTCTGAAGCTGGCTTCACCACAGCACTTAAGAGTCCCCCCACCCCCCACCCCCCTGTCTTGGCACAAAGAATGCTTCCGACTGTCAAATAAGTTGACAGAGTGTCGGAACATTGCAATACTGAACTGAAAAATTGGCATAGAGGACTCCCATTTTCATTTTGTTATGATACTTAGGAAATGCTTTGGGAAAAGTTCTGCCCGATTTCTCTTTTATGAGTTCAAGCTGACTTTGTCTAATCCAATGTTCCTGTTACCACATCCTTTATAATGGACTCTAGTATTTTTACAACTACTGATGTTACGGCACAGCTGATGGTAAGTACCAAGCTGCCCAAATCCTAAAGGGTAACTTGAAACAGCTGCCAAAATTGTTTTTGCAATTTGTATGCTGTAAGAAGACATTCTGAAATCACTACTTGTCTGAACTACCTCTGACCATTTTATAGTAAACATCTATTAAAAAATATAGGAAAAAATAAAGTAACATTATGTTTAAACACAACAATGACTTACACAGCAAACAGTAATGGTTGCCGAAGATTTTTACCTTAAAGTACCCTCAGAGCTAGCCTACACCTTCCTGTTTAGCAACTATCCTTATAGATTTTAAAATTTATAGAATTCCAGTAATTTTTACCATGCAGTGCCCTTTTCTCTTGAGGTGTCCTTTGAAACTGACAGCAACTAGTTCTTCCAATTCTGGCCTAGTTCACACTGTCTTCAGTGAGTTCTAATCAGCTATCCTGCTGTCTTCTGGGAGATCTAAGCAGCTACCCCTCACATAGACTTCAGCATTTCTTAAATACATTCCTTCCATTTGATTTCACTGTTGTTTTACGTATTCTCTTCAGAAGTGTTTTCTTCCCAGAATTAATTAAACTCCTTTCTTTACTCGAGCCCTTATGATTTAAAAGTAAACTTATCCTATTTTTACCTGACCAAATTACACCTTTTACAACCAATATGTATCCCCCTGTGAACTGAAACACCTATTTCAAAACAACTTCTATTAATGTCATACGTAAATTCTGATTGAAGTTCATTTTGGTTCATTAATATATTAAAATCATTACTTAATGTTAGTTTAGACTCATGCAGTTCCTCCGTCTCTTATTCTATTGCCATAGTCACAACCCCCAACCGCCTGAATTCCTGTATATAAGAAATATAACAGTGATAGCACCAAAAGAAAAATATTACAATTCATTGTTTTCTTTGTTAGGCTAACAAAAGTCTGTATTTCCCTGTTTTCTCTCTCTCCTTTTTTAAATAGTGGATTTACATGGACTGTTCCAGAATGTAGACAATTTTCGAAGGTAACAATAAATGCATCCACTATTTCCATGGCCATCTCCTTGAATACTCTGGAATGGTATATTATTTGACATTGTCAATTCATCAGTTGTCAATTCCATTAATTTCTCTAGCAATATTTTTTAGTAATACGGATTTCTTTCAATTCAAAGATCACTAAGTCCTTGATTCCCTAGCACTTCTGGGAAGTTATTTGGATTTTCTTCCCTGAAGGTAGAACTAAAATAATTTAATTACTCTGCCATTTCCTTGTTCTCTGTTATAAATGATCTCATTTAGGACTGCAAGGAACCTACATTTGTTTTCATAAATCTTTTTCTTTTTACATATATATAGAAACTTTTACAGTCTGCTTTTATGTTAGTTGCAAGTTTATTCTATTACTCAGTTTTTTCTCTGTTAATCAATTACTTGGTCCTCCTTTGCAGAATTCTGAACAGCTCCCGATCCTCAGGTATGTTACTTTTTGCAATTTTACACGGAACTTTATTATCACTGCACTAATTATCTCTACTTTTTTTTGCGGACACATCCGTGAAGTCAAGTGGGTCCATGAGTTAGACTCTTGACTTAAATCCCAAGGACACGTGGAAGAGGAATTCACAGACACCAATAGTGAAGGGCCGTCATAGTGCTCATCCACGCCCTTCACCAGCGCGGAGACGTAAAACCTTTATGGAAACTAGTACTAGGCTTGCAATCCAGTGAACACATCACACTGTCCAACACACAGAAGGCAAAGGCAGGGATGTCCGAGGTGTTTGGCAGCTGAGTCTGAGTTAGATGAGGGCCTCTAGGCTCAATCCTATCTCAGCTGCCTCAGCTGCAAAGACAAGCTCGGGAACATTGGGAAGAGATGTCTGCTGCATTCTTCATATTGCAAAGCATTATGAAGGAGTCCTTCCATCTTTAGGCCGAAGTGATAGTGCCAGCGTATCAAAGCAACAAGATTCACACTGGTTGTTTGATGGCCATTGTGGAGACCTTGGCCCAGGACTTCGGTCCTGCACTGATGCAGGAGCTGCACTCCATCGCTCAGGCACTGACTGGCAATTATTAGAATCAATCTGAGAGCAGCATGGGCATCTAAAGCACACTTCAGTTGTCCCTGCCTCTCAAGGATTCAGCTAGGGACTCTCAGGTACCTTAGACAGTTAGATCGTCAAGTGCACTCTCAAGGGTCATTTATCCAAAAGTGGCTCCTGGAGTGTTTTGCATATCCGCATCCCTTCTTCCTGGACTCCAAGTTCCAGCTCTACAGGCCAAGAAGGGCGGCACTACCACATAGCAGGATCCCAAAAGCAAACCTTGGCTCTCCTGATTACATCTATCAAGATCAGTAGAGACAACAGGGCATTGCAGCCAGTAGGCAGTCTCCACCCCTGCTGTGGATGTCAGGAATGCACCAAAACATAGCGGCAAGGTTAGAGAGGTCAAGAAGATGTGGTTCACAACATGGATACAGTATTAAACCTTGTATGTAACATTGATCATTGTAAATACACTCCAATAATGTCTCCTTGCCTATTGGCTTCCTGTTATGATAAGCAGTTTGTGTGTCAATCAGATATGAAATTTTGGTTCCTGCACAAAATGAAGGCAAGTATCACAATCCAGGATCTCTCTGTTATACAGTGTGTAACCTCCTGAGTCTTGCAAGATCCCACACAGATTTGCAGTGGAATCCTGGAAGGAGGTACTGTCACTGAGTTCCACACTGCCAAATCCTGCAGAAGGTGGCATATGTGAGTAACCAGCTCCCTTGGCATGCACATTGATCAGTTGCACTGGTTCTAGTTCATCTATAGGTAGTCCATGCATGGTCTATAGATCCTGGGAACAGTGAGATGCCTATGAATGATGACTCTCTTGGGTTCATCCTGTGTGTATACAGAAGTCCCTGCTGCCTCTTGGTTTTAAGGGTTCTGCTCCTTCCTTTGGTGAGCTTGGCACCTCCATTGCAATTTTTTCCATCTTCTATCCTGTCTACAGGTAATGAGACAGACAATGAGATCCCCAAGCTCCACCTTCTTGATGGTCTCTTCACTGCAGAATCAAAGGAATGTAAGTAAAGGTCAACAATTGGTTCCAAAGGACCACATTAAGTCATCATCTTCAGCTGCCTCTCAAATCCTTTTTATGCCTGCCAGAGAGTTCTAGCCACCATGTGGATGTCCAGTCTTTTGTGTGCTTGGTGGTTGGTCAAACCTCTATCCAACACTACCATACCACATAACTAAGTAGCAATAACTTCAGCCAGAACTCTCATCTCAAGTACAGGCACTGTCTAACCTGTACTCCAAGTCTTTGAATTTGCTTGGACCATGAGGAAGACTTTTCAATGTCTACTTAAACATAATGCAAGCAATTGGGAGCACACCCTTCCATCAGTGATCCATGGCTACATTTCCCAAGGGGACCCTCAAGCGTGCCAGATAACTAATGGTTTGGCAGCAGCATAGCACTCTTTGATTTCAAATTGTGTGCGCAGGATTAAACGTACAGGAGCAATCATTGGCACTCTCAGGAATTAGTGCTGCTTGAGCGGACAAAATTGCTTGAATAGCGTGACTCCAACTATGTCAACTGAGCTCAAGCTAATTGGTCTCAGCAGAGGAAGAGGGTTCATCTTTGATATGTTTTTCCATTTGCTTGGCATTTGTTTGTGTGTAACTCTGAGTCTGAGATGCTAAGAAACCCTCTTGTGCTGTAGCATTTGCCCTGAGGTGCCTTCTCTCTGACTAATTAAAGTGGAACCCAACTGAGCTATGCATTCCCAAATGAGGACAGAGGCACAGCTGGGACATGTGAAGAACTTTTCAATCACATTACAGGAAATCAGGAAGTAATAACGCTTCATGCGAGACTGATCCCACAGAGTGGCTCTAATTGTTTGCCTTCCTTTAACTGCTTGGTCATAGAAATTCCTATGAGTCAATGTGAGCTCCAGAATAATCAGGACAAGATCCAGAAGCCTGTTAGAAAGTTGAATTAATGATTCACTAAAGAGAAACCTCAGGTCCCCTTCAAATGATCTCATTTCCTGAATGAATGTTTACACACATTCTTATTCCTGATAGCGTGGTATTAAAATGCAGAGAACGAGGTTCCCAGCACCTGGGCTGAAAGTAGCACATCCAAGAAACAGCTGGCCGAAGCACATTCATAGCAGTTGACTATGATAGTTGAGAATGGGGGAGGGAGGGGATGTTTTGATAAACATCCTACAATGGCCATCATTTCTGTGGTGTGTAGTCTCCAACATGGGGACAAAGTCCTTGAACCACTATTCACTGATGAGTCATTTAGAGAAAGGATCTTTAAAGACCAATGCTGACACTTGATTTTTTCCTCACTGATATTGCAGAGAGGAGACATCAGGGAGATGGGCTTTAGATTTACTGCTGCCTGCATTATTGCTTATAGGCAGAAGAGAAGAACGTTACAACAAAGATGCCTGGATTGCCAAAGGGAGGACAACATCCTGAAGACCAAAGATCAGAAAGGCCTTTTTCCAGACACAGACAATAAGGCTCATGGAGACTTGGTGCATAAGCAGTTCACATGACATAAGAGCTATAGAACTTGTGCGTCACATCTGCAAATGACTGAGATCCAATGTCGCTGATGGCTCCACAGGTCCAGGCATCAGGTGACTCCATTTGCTGTATTCTCCAAGAATTGATGCCATGGTTGCATTTATCATCAGTTTAATATCGACATGGACTACCTGAGCATGATGATGTTCAACACTTGCCCATCATGCATTAAAATGCCTCCTGTCTAATACAGACATTGTGTCCTCATGGCCAGTCTTAACCCTTGCCAAGTCCACAATTCACACACTATTAACCCCCTAAAGACATGCACTATTGATAACAAAGGGTGGACATCAGTTTTAGTGCATCTCACTCCTATCCACAATGTCTAAGGCAGGAACTTGGGTTCTGCTTTCATGACAGTTATCCTGACTCAATCTAGCAGCACAATCTTCCCACCATCCCCCACAGGGATATTAAATGTTACACGATAGACTTTACAATCTTATACTACCTTTCTACTGAAATATTTGAATTTTTGCCATTCAATTTTTGAAGATGTATAATGTACATTAATTTGCTGTTTACTTTGTTTTCATATTTTGAAGGACAAAAGTCACTTTTATTTATCCATTCAACAGATGTGGTCAAAGCCAACATTTATTGCTTATCTTTAGTTGTCTTTGAAGAGTTGGTGATGAACTGTCTTCTTCAGTATAAAATAGGCTGTTTCAAAAGGCAGTTAAAATTCAATCACATTTCTGTAGATCTGAACACATAAAGGCCAGACCAGGTCAAAATAACAGATTTCCTCCCTTCATGGGCACAAACAAAACATTGTTTTTAAAACAATCTCGTACTTTAGTGGTCACTGGTTTCAGAAATTTAACCTAGCATAATGAATTAAATTTAAATTCTCCAACTGCATAATGAGATTTAAACTCTTGTCCTCCAGATCATTAATCCAAATCTCTGGATTACAATTCCTATGAAATAACATATGTTCCTGTACCTTAAATAGCAGAGGTTTACTGTTGTGTAACACATAGTTTTCAATTCACTAGAAGCAGCTTATGCTGATTTATGCGGCTGCCTTCACCAAAAGTGCACCATAGTAAGTATACCATTTTGTTGCTATTGTAACATATTATAAAGATTACTCTCATCTTTTCTACAGAGAAAGTGTGCATGAAAAGCACACACCATGCATGCACCGGCTTTGCGCAAGTGCAGCATGTATAAAATGCACATCACAACTGTGCTCATTCCATGCATGCATACCTACCATGCATTTTCTGATGCTACACATGAGGTGTGCAGAAATTGGGCAGTTGACCAGAACCTAGATCCCAATTGATTAGACTACCATGATTGATGTCTTGGTCACCTGTGGTCTAAAGCAACCATGTGCGCTTCCAGTGTAAGCTTAAAGTGTCTATTTGCAGCCAGAAATCACCATTTGGAATTAGCATTAGTGGACCCAGACAATGCTCAGATGAGGGGACACATAGCACTGCACCTCTGATTTTTGACGAGAGCCATGTCATCACAAGGCAAAGAACTGTAGGATAAAAGATGCTTAAGGTTGAACTTTTGAGCACCAGGTCAATAACCTGCCAAGAGGGGCCATGCTTAATCACCCTGAGGTGGGCCGCCACCTATTGGTGAGCTTAGCAGATGTATACTTTGAAAGTGGAAAATGCAGTTGGCTGACAGCAGCGCACACAAACTCTTGAGGATTACCTCATAGCATGAAAACCTTGCAGAGGGATAGAGAGGACATGGAGTAGCATGATATGTGAGGTTTCTCTATGCATGAACACATCTCTCCTTGGACAACATACCTTCACCTTTCAAAATTCCAAATGTGATTGGAGAACACCTCTTCCTCAATCTTACACAGCCAAGAATAATTTTGGCTGTGTAAAATTGAGGAAGCGAAACTCTCCAATTTCAAAGATTGGAGAGTTTTTTGAAAGGTGAAGGTATGCTATCCAAGGAGAGATGCCTTCATGCATGGAGTAGCCTCATATATCATTCATTACACAAGAACACTTAACATTAAGATGGAAGTATCAGTGATATGGAAAGCGATTTAACAGAGTACCACAAACTGTGGTGCTATGCAAGCACACTGCACAAAAGAGAGGCCTATTGTAGCAAAATCTGCAATAAGTGGGGAAGGTGCACAGTAATCCACTTGATTGTGAGCAACACAGCTCATCATAAAAAGGAGGCATACACAAGAAGAGATGTGAAATAAGTATGATTCCATTTATATCTGTGTGCATTATGTACAAATTGTGAAAACCCATGCCATCATAATATTGATAAATATTTTTAACTTTCCTAACCTTACCGCTACATCTTGGTGCTTTCCCACAACATTCACAATGGAAGTGGCCTGCTGCTGCTGATATGTCCTATTGATATGTGATGATCTTGGTGGGCATCCAATGGAGGGCAGAGACCTGGAAGAACAAGGCCTGCTTTGGGTGAACGGCCATGGGGCAGGTTCGCTTTCCTTATCCTATGGAGTTCAAGGTGGTGAAGTTGCAGGAGAAGGGAATTTGGATTGGCCAGAGAGTCCTAGAGTCACCTGGTTGGAAAGACTCAGGGTATCAAACCGCTGATTCTCCTCGCTATGGGTGTCCAGTGCCCTTGGCTGACTCCTTGAGGAAAGGGACAGATGGAGTAAGATCTAGGTGTCACATACCACTCTCAGACAGCCACTGATGGACGCCACCAAGGGTTAAAACATTGGCGTGCTGCTCCTGCACGCCAATCAGCTAATATTGAAATTGGATCCTTGGTATGCCAGTGGTATCAACTTAGACTGAAGGCGGATGGAAACCTCTATCATCTGTTGTAATCTGAGGAATACTGCCAACCTTTCCTGATGTTCTAATGATTGTCATTGTGGCTCCAACAACTGATTCAGACTTTGTGATCAGTAGTGAACCAAGGGGACTCACCAGTGATTTCAAAGGAAGTTTCATTGAGTGATCTGGTGATCTCTGAGTTTCCCAGCATTAAGTGGTGTCTCAGCGGCCAATCACTTAAAAAAAATTCTCACAGACAACGAACAAAGAAATAAGAAACGTTGGGCCAGAATTTCCAATACCTGGGGATTTGTACCCGAGATGTCCCAAAGACGTGTTTGGGATGCCTGAAGCCTCCAAACAAATACTGCACAGGATTTGCTCAGCAAGTTTTAACTTGTTATCGGCTTGTCACTGTGCACTAGTAATATCTGATATTCCAGTTTAAATCAGACACTTTTGATGATTTTGATCTTCCTGACAAAATAGTTACCCAGGAAAATCTATATGAATTAAAAATACTTCTAACTCATGGGTAACTATTAAATAACTCCTGAACCCCAAACCCTCACTAAACAGCCTGACAATCCCCTTTCGTTCAACCATCTGAAATAGAAGCACAGAGCAGGAGTAGGCCATTCGGATCTTCAAGCCTGCTCCACCATTCATTAAGATCATGGCTGATCATCAAATGCCTCACACTTCCAACTACCCTCCCAACTCCCTAACTACACCCACACATATCTGACTACGTTCCCGACTCCTCAACCATTCCCATCCTCTGGCTAGCCTGCTGACCTCTGACCACCCTCCCAAAACCTGGACTACTCTCACCCCCAATTACCTTCTTGCACTCCCCTTCTGCACCCCAACTATTCTTGCCCCTCCATTATCCTACCCAACTCCCCGACCACCCCAACACCTCTGACTACTTTCTTGACCCTCAACTAACCTCAGCCTCCAACTAACTTCGTGATCCCTAATTATCCTCTCAATCTTTTGACTACACTCCCCATGTCTCCAGCTACCCTCTCACTTTTCCAACTATCCTTTTGCCTCTCGCAACTACAGACTTACCCTACTCCCAGCTATCCCCCACTCCCCAAATACCTTCCCAACTCCCTGACTAATTGCTCCACACCCTTGACAAACATTCTGACCCCTGACTACCTTACTGATTCTACAACTGTACCCCACCTCCTTCAGGTGATGAAGGAGCAGCACACCGAAAGCTCGTGATTCTAAATAAAGCTATTGGTGTTGCAAGACTTCTTACTGGGATGTACTGACATCCAATTGCATGAGGTTTAATGACATCTGGTCAAATATGAGTAAGGAAATATTCTGTTGGTCACTTCCTACCATCCCCCTCAGCTGATTAATTGCTAACACTCTATGTTGAACATTACTTGGAGGAAGCATTGAGGCTGCAGAGGGCACAGAATGTATATTGATGGGGGACTTCACAATTACCGTCCATCACCAAGAATGGCTCAGTAACACCACTACTAACCAAGCTGGCTTGAGTCCTAAATGACACATCTACTAGACCTGGACTGTGGCATGTAATGAGGGAACCAATGAAGGAAGGCTCTACTTTGTCCTCATCAATCAACTGATCATAGATGCATCTGTCCATCAGAATATTGGTAGGAATGAACACTGCACATTTGGAGTGGAGACAGACTCATCTTCACATTGATGATATTTTCCATTGTGCTGCATGGGTCTATCACTGTGCCAAATAGCGTAAATTTCTAATCGACCAAAACTGGCATCCATGAGGTGTAGTGCACCATTAACAGGAATAGACTTGTATACAACTACAATCTGCAACCTCATGCCTGGCATTTCTCCTGCTCTTCCATTACATTAAGCTAGGATATCAATCATGGTTCAAAGAAGAGTGCAGGAGGGTGTACCAGAAGCAACACCAAATGTGGTGTCAAGCTGGTGAAGCTGCAACACAAGACTACAGCAGAAGCAGCATGCGAAGGACTGAGCTAAATGGTCCCGCAACCAATGGATAAGATCTTAGTTCTGCATTCTTACCACATGAATGGTAGCGAACAAATAAACAATTAACAGGAGCAGGTTCCACAAATATATCCATCTTCAATGATGGGGGCCCCCGCACATTTTTTAAAGTTCATTTGTGGGACATAGGCATCGCTGGCTGACCAGCATTTATTTCCCATCCCTAATTGTCCTTGAAAAGATGGTGGTGAGCTTCCTTCCTGAGTTGCTGAGTCCATATGCTGTGGGTTGACCCATAATGCAGTTAGGGAGGGAATTCCAGGATTTTGATTCAGCAACTGTGAAGAAACAGCAATATATTTCCCTGCGTGGCTTGAGGCAGAATTTACAGGTGGCAGTGTCCCTCTGTATCTGATGCTCTTGCCCTTCGAGATGGAAGTGGTCGTGTGTTTGGAAGATGCTGTCTAATCTGAAGATCTTTGGTGAATTGCTGCAGTGCATCTTCTAGATATCACAAGCTGCTACTTAGCTTCGGTGGCGTAGGGAGTGGAAATTTGTTGATGTGTTTTGTCCTGGATGATGTCAAGCTTCTTGAGTATTGGTGGAGCTGCATCCATTCAGGCAAGTGGTAGTATTCCATCACACTCCTGACTGGTGCCTTATAGATGGTGGATATGCTTTGGGGAGTCAGGAGGTGAATTACTTATCGCAGTATTCCTAGTCTCTGACTTGCCCTTGTAGCCACTGTGTTAATGTACTGAGTCCAGCTGAGTTTCTATGCAAGAGAAATGGCTGAAACATTTACAACTGTCTTCAGCCATAGTGCTGAGTGGATGATCCATCCTGGCCTTCTCCTGAGGTCCTCAGCATCTGAACGAGGAGCCAATATAGGAGAGCAAGCAAAGGGATAGCAGATAGGCAGGACCTGATTCTAGGATAGTATCCAGCCAACATGATTTTGGATGAGCTGAACTTTATGAAGGGTGATGAATTAAAGATTGGCAACAGCATTGAATCATTGGGTCTTGAAGTGGCAAAAAAGCAGAGAAGTAGATGGGTGTAAGTGAGAAATGTCAGAGAGCTGGTGATAGGATGTTTCTGTAGTGGAAAATGCTTTGGGTCAGAAGTTGAGCTTGAGGTCAAATCGAATGACAACGTTGCAAATAGTCTGCTTCAGTCTGTAACAATGGGAGAGGAAATAGGATTGGTGATGAGGATGCAGTATTTATGGAGAGATCCGGAGCCTTTGCCTTTGATCTTCCCAAATGATTAACTAAAGTAAATTGCAGCTTATTCGTATCTGAATGTCGGACAAAAAGGCTTTTCTGTGTAGCGGCTCGTGCAAAACTCATTAAAAGTGCAGCAAGCTGACTGCCTACAATTTTCCATAGTCAGCTCATTTGAATAATTATTCATCGCTCCCTGTGCACTTTTAGTTTTGTGCAAAGAGCAAGTCTAATGACGGATACATAACATTTTAAGGGATATGGGAATTAAAGGTAAATTGCTGCATGTGGAAGCAAATATTGTTCCAACCATTATAAAGCTTAACATGAATTGGAAATACTTGTCAGACTTTGCTGATGAAAACAGACAATGCTAATTCTAAAATTATTTGACAATCCTGGAGGAGTGGCCACTTTCTAGAGTTTTGGTTGGCAGAGCTTTAAATGGTCCAGCTTTATCAGTGATGATGAATGACAGATACTTGTGCACCCATATAGGTTCAAGTCTGCACCCTTTGTAGCTGAGGAAGCAATGCATGAGGGATGGGAATGACTGAGGTGCAAAACAGTAGAGAGTTTGATGGGTGTGGTGACTGAGTAATAGCAATGAAGGAATAATTGATCAAAACATTGGCTGCAGATAAGTATCAAAATGAATAGAATGCCAAATCATGGTTAAAAGATTAAAAGTGCAGTTTAAATGGCCTGAGAGAGAAGTGGTAAACTGTCATAAGATGGTTGTGAAGAGAACTGCTCCATATGGTACTTTAGAATATCCTGATCAAGAAAGTGCTGTCGACATTACACAAACAAGCTAGGAACAGACACAAAAAAAAACACCTTATATAATCTGACAAGGTAAGTCTAACAGAGTACTGCAAGTCAGGATAAACAGAGATTTAATTTATAAAGTATCTTTCACATGCACCAGATATCCCAAAGCACTTGCTGTCCATCAAGTACTTTTGAACTGTAGTCACTGTAAAACACAGCAGCTAATTTGTGCATAGCAAATTCCCACAAGTAGCGTTGTGATAATGACAAGACAATCGGTTTTTTGTGATGTTAAATGAGGGACAAATATTGGTTAGGACAGCAGTGATAACTCCTGTGCACTTCTTTTACATTAATGCCATGGAATCTTCTGCAACCACCTGAGTTCATAGATGGGGTGTTCTAACATCTCATCTGAAAGACAACATGACTTAAAATGCAATACTCCCTCAGTACTGCATTGGATTGTCAACCTGGATTGTTGTGCTCAAGTTGGAGAAGATTCTTTGGAGTAGGGTCTATACACATTTAGAACTGAATGGTCTTGTTAGCAACAGACTGCATAGTTTTGTACATGGGGGGTCATGTCTCACTAATTTAGTTGAATTTTTTGAAGAGGTAACAAAAATGATTGACGAGGGAAGGGCTGCGGATGTTGTTTATGTGGACTTTAGTAAAGCGTTTGACAAGGTCCCTTACGGCAGGCTGGTGCACAAGATTAAATTTAAGGGATCAGGGGTGAATTAGCTAAATAGATTCAGAATGGCTTGGCCATAGAAGACAGGGGGTAATGGTGGAAGGCTATTTTTCTGGATGGAGATCTGTAACTCGCGGTGTTCTGCAGGGTTCAGTGGTGGGATCTCTGCTGTTTGTTTTATATATATTATATATATTATATATGTATATATATATATATATATATGACTTGGAAGAAAACATAGTTGGTCTGATTAGCAAGTTTGTGGATGATACTAAGATTGACAGAGTTATGGATACTGATGAAAGTTATCAGAGAATACAGCAGGTTATGGATAAACTGGAAAATTGGACAGAGAAGTGGCAAATGGAATTTAATCCAGACAAATACAAGGTGATGCATTTTGAAAGATTCAATTCAGGTAGAAGTACAAAATAAATGGAAGAACTATCAGGAGTATAAACACACAGAGATCTGGGAGTACAGGTCCACAGATCCTTAAAAATGGCAGCACAGGTAGAAAAGTTGATGAAGGAAGCGTACAGCACATTTACTTTCATCGGACTAGGCATTGAGTATAAAAGTTAGCAAATTATGTTACACTTGTATAAAACATTGGTTAGGCCACATTTGGAATACTGTGTCTAATTCTAGTCACCACACTACCAGAAGGACTTGGAGGTTTTGAAGAGAGTGCAAAAAAGGTTTACCAGGAAGTAGCCAGGTATGGAGGGTATTAGCTTTGAGGAGAGGTTGAATAAACTGAGATTGTTCTCCTTGGAAAGATAGAGACTGAGAGGCAAACTGATAGAGGTTTATAAAATTATGACAGGTATAGATAGGATGAACAGTTGGAAGCTTTTTCCCAGAAATGACAATTATAAGGGGACACAAGTTCAAGATAAGGGGACAAAGGTTAAGTGGAGATGTGTGGATATCGGAGGCCTGGAATGCACTGCCAAGTGAGGTGGTTAATGCAGTCACATTAGCCACATTTAAGACTTATCTTAATAGGCATGTAAGCAAACAGGGAATAGAGGGATATAAGCGGCTGGGTTAGATAGATAAATGTGATTGGCGCAGATCTGGAGAGCCAAAGAGCCTGTTCCTGTGCTGTACTGTTCTTTGTGCAATCTTTCAGTCCCACCAGCAGCATTGTTACATCAATAAATTCTTATCTTCCTTTCTCTTTTCCTTTGTCATTTGGAGGATGTACCTTGCTTGACAGGGTTGCCTTGTACTTTCTGTCAGCTCTGCAGGAGATTTCATGTCAGCTTGAGAAATGTAGTTCAACACAATCATAAGGCAAAGCTTGAATTTTCTTTGTCTTTCAGCATTTCATAACAGTCTTCTTGACCATTTGTCTTTTTATGAATCCTTGGGTGACATGGTGATGATATTCTGTTGTAAAACCTTTACTGTTCAATAAATTCCTTAAACTTTCTGTAAGTGAATTTCGTTCCATTTTCACACATTACCTTTCACAAATTCCTTATTCAGCAAACATAGCTTATGCTGCTGTGGTGAATGTTGTAGCTCTCAAATCTTTCATCTTTCTGATCAATGGGAATTTTGAATTATATTTTCTACTATAAGCTACCATTTTTGGTTGAGTATGAACAAATCAGTTCCTATAGTATGTCATAGTCTGGGTGCTACTTCAGTGGACAACATCGCTCCCTACAGCCTCTCACCAGCTTATGAATTTTCATTCAGAACTGTTGACATGACACAGCCATCTCATTTTCTCTGCCCCTCTCACCCAGGCTAACCTGTCTCCTTCTGAACTTGCTGCAATCTGCTCACTTCAGGTCCAACCCTGACTTGTCATCAAACCTGCCAACAAGAGTGGGGCTGTTGTTTGGCATACTGATCTCTATCTCCGAGGCTGAGCAATGATTTTCAGACACTTCCTCCTACCTCTCTCTGGCATCAAGCCATTGTTTCCAGGCCTGTCTCTGATCTCATCTCTGGCAATTTCCTCTGAACAGCTTCCAATCTCACACTCTCCCAATCTCAGACTGTCCACTTCTACCTCCTTCCCAAAATTCAAAACAGGACTGTCCTGATTAGTCCATTGCATCAGCCTGTTCCTGCTCCAATGAACTCATTTCTTCTTATCTTGGACTCCATCCTCTCTCTCCTCTTCTGCAATCCCTTCCCATCTATATCCACGATTCCTCTGATGCCCCTATATCATATCAATAATTTCCAGTTCCCTGGTCCTAACCGCCTCCGATTTACTATAGATTTCCAATCTTTCTGCACCTTCATTCCCCAGGGAACTCCTTGCTTTTTCTTCAGAGGAACAATTCCCATCACTACTATTCTCCTCCATCTGGCTGAACTTGTCCTCTGAGTGAGCAATTTCTCCTTTAACTTGTCTCACTTTCTCTGAATAAAGGATGTGGCTATGGGTACCCATATAGGTCCTAGTTGTACCTGTCTTTTTGTACAGTATGTGGAACATTTCTTGTTCAAGCCCTACTTTGGTCCTCTCCCACAATTCTTTTATATATTGACAACTGTTTCTGTACCGCTTCATGCTCTTGGCTGGAATTTACTTCTAATTTCTACCCCTTTATCATCTTCACATGAACCATCTCTGACATTTCCCTTCCCTTTCTTGACTTGTCTTCATTTCTGTTCCTGACTTGCATTTCAAAGTGAAATCATACCTCTGAAGCCTCAAGAGCAACCCTCATAGTCTTGCTGGTGCCTCTGCAAATTTGTCTTACATTTTTGCTCTAGTGGATGAATGTCACTTTCATTTATGAATTTTTCTCCACAGAGATATGAATGCTATTTCTCACAACCATCACACTTCCAACAGCTTGGTTTCTCTTAACAGATGTGAATGCTATTGGTTTTTGCTCTTATCAGAATCATGATTGGATCTTTTGTAGCAACATCTATTTGCCGAGTGATAGTTACTGATCGAATATCTTTAATCCAAAAATCCGAAAGCTGAACATGACCAAAATAAACTTTAAAGGAAAATATCATCAACATTTCTTGGAAGAAGTCTGCAACCTAAGTTAACACGAGCTTCACCAATCGCACCCAACCTTTAGCAATGGATGCCTAGCTGTTTGCACTGTTTATTTTGCAATTTCTATCTGCATTGTTTACCTTCCGAATCCTCTTCTACAAGCAGAATCGCAGATGGCACCAAGAGTAGGAACTTATTACAAGTACTCTTTATTTATTGTTCAATAGTACATTTTACATATTCAGCCATTTTATTTATTTTAGATTATAGGTACCCTAAGTTTCAATTATTATAATGTAAGCAGTATCAGCTTATATATTGTATTTGAAAACAAAAATTATCTTATTTCTGAAATACAATCAGCCCAAGGGTTTTGGGTGAAGGATATTCAACATGTTTGTGGCAGGCTTGTTTCCCTGCACATTCCACCTCTAACTCTGCTGAAACAGCTCTCATGCGACTCCGATACTAGCATGCAGCATCTTCTCTCATTCAGCTCTCGTACGTTTGTTGTATGTTCTATCATCTGATGTATGAAAGAACACATTCTGCTCAAGCCAAGGAAATAACCTCAGCTCTTCTTGTCTCTTGAAATTTCCAAATCAGAGAATGCTATAGCTTTTTTCATGATTCAGTTAATCTCCATCAGGTGTTTACACCATTCCAAAGAACCAGCATTCTGCCCGTCTTCACAACGCATTTGTTGGAATTTGTTGAACCAGCTTTCCCGGTTCTCCCCGTGACTTCCTATAGATGGTCTTCATGCCTGCACTTTTGGTTTGGATATCAATAACAATGCTAACTGCTCCTTTGTGCCCCTTGAATGTCTTATCTAGTTAGTACTGGAAAAGATCATAGTTCTCTTTAAGATTGAAAGATAGACATAGGGATTTGTACCATTACAGAGTGTGTCAAATGTTGATTTCTCATCAAGCTTCACATTCCAAAAGCCATTTCTCGAATCAAGATCACCCCCACCAGTGATCTCTCCCACTTTTGGAATAAGGCAGTGATTACTCTTTATTGTTCAAGATCTTTGGGATCAGGGAAAATCCACGGCTCCCAATTAGGTTCTCTCCCACAATAGTGGAATTTTCCCAACCTCTAGGGTCTGAAACTCTGTCAATCATTTCAGTTTCTTTCAAACTTTCCTTTTATTTCTATTCCTACTGTTATACGACTTTAATTTAAATACTTTCCAAGCATTCCAGTTTAATGAGACAAACAACAACAGTAATTCAATTATTTCTTTACTTAATACTTCTAGTACCAACTCAAACACAAACAGTTGCAACTCATTAACTCTTTACTGAACTTTAACTGAACATAAACTTTCAACTGAATTTTAATTTTTAAACTGCACTTTAACTGAATACCAATGTTAACTATTTGATTGAAAATAGATACTCTCGAGTTAGGAAAACCTTGGCCAAGAAATATCCCCACGGTAGAATCAATTTTCTTCTCTCTGAAGCATTCTTCAGGGTACAAGCTTTGTTGTGATGGCTGGTCTCTTCCAAGTTATTGCTGCCAAACAAAGAATTTACATGTCTTTTATCCACAATTTTCCACTTCTGGAAGATTCTTTGTTATCCAGCCAGCCAGAAATTGATCACATGATGCAAAAATCCAGTGAACATAGTTTTGAATGATACCATGATGCTTAGCTCATTTTACATAACCTATACGTAACAGCCATAAAAATCGTAGTCATGATATCTCAGTTAATATAAACAACTTCCCTGATTTCAACAACACAGGAAGCTTCAGATCACAGCTCCCAAACTAGAGAATCTTTACAATCTGGATCTGGTTTTAATCTATAAGTTGACCAAAATTCCCAGCATGCTTAACTCTCAGCCAGAATAGCCATTTTAAAACCACTATTGCCACTATTGTTGTTAGCATTATTTTTAGAGCAATTCTTTCTCCACCCACAGTATTTTATAATCTCAATAAAATGTGCTGAATAAACTTTACTAGATCTTTCTTTCTTATGATTGGAGAACACTTTTAAATTGTTGTGCTATCTTCAGTGATGCCTCCTTCATCTCATGCTTTATGAAGATCAGCTGCAGCTCTTTGTAACTGCTCAAACTCAGAATAGGGGGTTCACCTGCTTTAGCGACGGAGGACATGCAGTTAAGGGCTTTTCTCTTTCATGTCATTTTGATTTGAGTCATTCCTTACTATTACATCTCCATTTGCTTGATTTCAAAGCACTTTTCATTTTTTAACCATTTTTTCTTATTTTCAAGAATAGATCTGCTAGTATAGTCTGAATAAGACGTTACTCCGTGCTCTGTATCAAGTTTCACCTGCAACTTTATGATTGTGGGCTTATTGTCTCCATTTCCTCCTGATCTGAATGATTGCTCCACATCTTGTGTAGCTCCTGGGAGTAAAGACAGAGTGGGAGAATAGGACTGACTTGCTCCAAATAGAACTGACACATTTACTGGGCTATAAAGCCTCCTTTTGGGCTGTTAATGACTCTATGGCCAAAATTCTCCAGTCACCAAATGGACTGGGCATACCCCAAAGATATATGTCGGGACCCCCTCATAGATTATATGTGTGCATGTCTCTTTTTACTTGGGAGGGGATGGCAGCTGGTGAAGGGATGTTTAAACTTCTGATTCTTGATTTTAACTAGTCCTAGTTGCTGTGTAATTGGCGAGAATGGTGAGACTGAGTCTGTTTGTGCTCTGCTTACCCAGATTTTCACATGGAGTTACTTGAAATTTTTTTCATAGAAAGTGTAAAGCCAGCATAACTCCAAATAAAGCAGCTGGAATTTCAAAGCACTCCAGCAATCACCACAACATTCACCTTCCTTCCCAACAATCTTCACTGAAGCTGGATAATGCTCTGTGCCAAACAGTATTTACCCCTTTCTTGCCCCCCTTTACCTTCCCACAAATAGGGCAGTGTCTTTCCTTTTCAGTATTATATGAAGAATATAAATTGACTGTAACTCTATCATTCAACCACAATGAAAAACATTTTGTCAATTCTATTATTTTAATATTATTCCAAGCTGTGAATTGTAATAATTGGCTGGCAGGTTTTGGTACTTCTTAATATTAAAAAAAATTATCAAATGCTTCATTAAAATTGGATTACACTACATAAGCATTTTGAATGAAATTATTTCTTTTTAAAATTTGTTTCATTAATTGTGCCTTAATTTGTCAATGTGACCCAGAAGCAAATCAAATTTACTAAATGCACAAAATGACATTGGGTCACACAAGGAGATATTAGGTCAGGTAACTAAAAGCTTGCTTTTAAGGCGCTGCTTCCCACACCATTGTCCTATGTGACCCCATTTTAACACCTGCATATTGATGTGATCCCAGACGCTAGCAAAAACAAAATACCAGCAAGCAGCATAGTAACACTATATAATTAATTAAGTTCATGCATCACAGATCATCACATAATTGCAAAAATCTATGCTTTAAAATCTGTTGGAAAAAATTATTACTTTTTGAAATCAAGTTTGCCATATTCCCCGGTGACAGGAAATTCAGTGAAGCACTTCCCAGCCATCCCCTCCCCCCTCTCCACTGCAGACACATTGACATCCACCCTTCCCCAGGAACACAGCAGCCATTCTCAAATGCCCTTCCACATTCTGTAGCCCCTCTTGCCAGACTCCCTCTCTCTACATCTCCTCAACATGCACGCAAGCAAGCATGCACAGACACGAGGCCAGAGTTAGACGAGTCCAAATACATTGAGAATTGGAGGGCTGGAGGAGATTACCAAGATCCATTTAATACGTGCATATGAATTATGAGCATGAGTAGGCTATTCAGCTCATCAAGGCTGCTCTACCATTCAATGAGATCATAGCTGATTTGATTATGACCTCAAGTCCACATTCACTCCTATCCTAACACTTCCCTGCTGAATGTAATTTTCCCGAGTTCCTCCCCCCCTTCCACCAATTATCTCACTAGCCGGTTCTTTTAAGACCCTTGAATGAAGTCCATCAGGGCCCAGGGATTTGTCACCCTACAGCTTGAACAATTTACTCAGACCACTTCTCTAATGATTGCAATTTCATTGAATTTCTCCCTTGTTTCCATTTTCTGAATTTGCAGCTATTTTTAGGATGTTACTAGTATCCTCTTGAAAGGATTAAAAATCACACACATTTAAAAATCACATAAGCAGCAAACTAAACCTCAGTCACACAAGGAAAGCTTTGTGCACATGACAGGTTTTGATTAAAGTAAGCCCTGATAAGGCTCAAGGATTATTTAATCAAATGATGTGCAGTTGCAGTTCATGCCTGTGCATTAGAACAATGAACAATAGAAAGGGAGGTTGAGATATCATTGGTCAGAGATATAGTTATCATTTCATGATGATATAGCATGCAAAAGCTTTAGTTGGACATTATACCTTTAAATGTTGGGCCTTCGGCACAACATCGAAGGCCGAAGGGCCTGTTCTGTGCTGTATTGTTCTATGTTCTATGTTCTATGTTCTATATGCATAATGAACCTTAACTATGATTGGATAGAGATAATTCCTATTCTTAGATTGGTAAACTCTAATAAGCACAGGTCGAACCTACTCAATCTCTCCTTGTAAGAAAATCCCTCCATATCTGGGACCAACCTAGTGAACATGGTCTAGACTCAACTGCCTCCAAAACTTGTATATCCGTCCTTAAATAAGGGGACGAAAACTGTTTACAGTATTCCAGGTATGGTCCAGCTAGTGCCTTGTACAGTTTTTGCTAGACTCTATTTTTATTCTCCATTCTCTTTGAAATAAAGGTCAAAGTTCCATTTGCCTTCCCTATTACCTGCAGAACTTGCATGTCAGATTTTTTATGACTTCTGCACAGGGATCCCAAATCCCTCCCTACTACAGGTCCCTGCAATCTCTCTCCATTTTAAAAAATATTCAGCTCCTTTATTCTTCCTACCAAAATACATAACTTCACATTTGCCTCTATTACATTCCATTTGCCAAATTTTTTCCCACTCACATAGGCTGTCAACATCCCTCTGTAGACTCTTTGTGTCATCCACACCATTTGCCTTCCCACCTATTTTTGTGTCATTCGCAAACTTGACACAGTACATTTGCTTAGCTCATCCAAGTAATTATTATATACCATAAGTAGTGCGGACCCAGCACTGATCCCTGTGGTACTCCACTACCTACAGGTTGCCATTCTGAAAATGCTCTCTTATCTCAACTCTCTGTCTTCCATAATTTAGCGGTCCTTCATCTATGCTAATATACCATTCCAACACAATGGGTTCTTATCTTATTAAGTAGACTTTCATCTGGTATTTTATGGTTTGCCTTTTGGAAATTCCAGTATATTACATCTACTGGTTCTCCTTTATCTATCTTCCTTGTTATGACCACAAATAATTCTAATAATTTGTCAGATATGATTTCCCCTTTAAGAAGCCATGCTGACTCTGCTTGATTATGTCTATATTTCTAAATGTTCAATGCTTTGATCCTTTATATGAGACTCTGACATTCACTCAATGATGAATGTTAAGGTAACTAGCTTATAGTTATGAATTTTTTGTCCCCCTCCTTTTTTGAATAACGTTGTTACATGGGCAGTTTTCCAATCCTTAGGAACTTCTCCAGGAGCTAAGGATTCTTGAAAGATTACTATCAGTGCGTTCACTTTCTCTGTAGCTTCTTCCTTTAATATCCTTGCATGCAACCCATCAATCCCGGGGAATTATCAGCCTTTAGCTGCATTAGTTTCCCTAATACATTTCTCTAGTGATAGGTATTGCATTTATTCCCCCACCCTGCTTCACACTTTTGCCCTTTGATTATTTAGTATTTTTGGAATGCTATTGGTCTCTCTTTAGTGAAGACTGGCATACAGTATTTGTTTAGTTCTGATGCTATTTCCTGGTTCCGCATTATTATTCTTCAATCTCATCCGATAACAGGCTATGTTCACTTTGGCTTCTATTTTCCTTCTGATATATTTAAAGAAGATTAATGTCCATTTTTATGTTACTTACTAGTTTATCGTCAGTTTATTTTCTCCTTCTTTCTACAAGGCTCCTCACTTTCTACGGCATTCATTTTGTTAACTCTTTTCTTTTTAAAAATATTTCCAGATTCTTGATTAATAAGGGGATGAAAGATTATTGGGGGAAGGGGGATGGGGGAGGGAGGTAGGCAGGAATGTGGAGTTGTGGTTACAACTAGATCAACTAGAACTAGAGTTGTGGTTACAACTAGACAACTAGATCATAGCCTACTCCTGCTCCAAATTTGTATGTTCATGCAGAAAAACTTAGGGGTGATGTTACTAAAAGATATTCCAGTGCCAAAAGAGCGTGAAAACGGGAGAGAATCACACCATTTTTTCAGCCAGCTTTCAGACACAATATTATGGCATGGTGCAAAAAAAAAAGGCAAAGTGTAATTCATGCCAGCAATGGGAGTGGATAGAGTCTATTCTCTTCAGAAGTACTAAATGGTGGTATTATACATGCGCAGGTTTCTCCGTGTTATGTGAAACAGAATAGAGATCTGTCAGTCCAACCCTCCCACCATAAGGCGTTGCCAACCCCACCAACCCTCATCATGAACTCCCCGACCGATCGCTTCATCTCACCCCCCCCAAGTCAGTCGCCATCCCAATACCCACCCCAACTGATCATATCCATCATCACTCCTCCCCAACTCCCCACCAACCCCCGACTGATTTTGCCCTAACCTGTAAAATCAGTGCCTTGACCAATTTCCAATTACTGAGCGCACAATTCCCCCTACCTCCCTTCAGCTGTGCCCCTATCTTGCCGCTTTCCCTCCCCTTTGAATCCACCCCTATCATGGCATTGCCCTGGTGCCGGGATGCCAGGTAGGCAGCACCAGGCTTCTGCCTCTGATCACCTTGGCGGCCTCAATGGCCTTCAGTCCCATTGGTGAGGCCACCACATCAGGTCTGTATTGCTGGGGACCATATGTGATCCACACTGGTGAGGACCTTCAGATAATTGTGTGCTGGTCTCACTAATAATATTTAAATTGGGCTGATCATGCTAGCAATTCAGGGCTGGTAATATCACGAGAGACAAGAATCTGGGTATGAGCCGGGTTTCTTGCCTCTTGTTATCTTAGCAGCTTGCCAAGCTGATCGACAGGCATGATGAGCCAGTAAAATTGCCCCTGAATTATCTGTCTTTATAGTTCTCACTGATTTTCACTAGTACTCTAATTTTTCTGTTTCTTATCAATCTTTTGATCATTCTTTGCTGTATTCATATTCTATCTTCTCGACTGCACAATAAATGCTTTTTTTAAAGTCTGATACTATGTTTAGATTTTTTAGTTAACTATGGGTGGTAGTTAATAGATGATGGCTAATGCAGTAAATAATTGACTACAGCTGAGGATAATTGTCAAAACTTGTAAAGAGAGTGTTAGTTTATCAGCAGCCTTATGAAAATTCACAAGAAATATGCACTGTTGACTTACTTCCATTTTAGTGAAATTTTTTGGTCATCAATTCAAAGTCAGTCAGAATTGTTTAAAAACATGATCTGTGTAGTTGCTGTTGGAAGGATATTCAAGATAACCTCAGGCAGGGTAGCTCAACATTGAAAATTTACCAACAATATTGCTGCATTTTTAATTGTACGATACGATATGTTTCCATTCAGTTAAGTACTTGCTGAAATCAGCCAAGGTAATTCTATTTCATTTCTTGACCATCAATGACGAGTGAAGAAAGATTTAATTATGTCTAAAGGAAAAATTCTAACCTAACACTTACTGTGTAGATATATGTCTGCTTATTTACATTACAATATTGTGTACTGATTCCTGGAGTATTTGTTCACATTTTTCTACCTTGGATAAAAATTGATATAATATCAAGATGCTTCTAATGTCTTGTGGTTGCAAGCACAAATAATGATTAGATGCTGTGGCATAATTTCAGAAATGGACATTACAATTGTAAGTATTAGCTCTAGAATTCTGACCTATTCCCAGCTTTTAATGTTATAATTTATTTAGCTGTTTATTCATGCTGGCATATTTCTTGTTATATTGTACAAACACTAAGCTTATAAAATGTACTCCAGTGAAGTTAAGCTTATGGTGAACTTAAGCTTAAGGTGAAGTTAAGCTATCATTTAAAATCTGTGCTCAAAATTTATTTTATGTTTCTACAGATTATTTGAAATTTCCACAGAATGATCTAAGCATCATGTTGATGAAAATGTGTTTTTGTGCTTTTCTTATTAGGGCATCATCCAAATTTGACCAAAACGTTCATGATTTATGAGTTTTTGAATTCTGTAAATGAATCCAAGTTATGCATTGCTGCAATAAAAAATGCTGTATTTCTCATGTCCATTGAACTAACAAATTGTCTACCTGACTCCTTCGTTTAAGCCTGCAGCTACACTTACCCAATCATCAATCAGTGGTAAATAAAAGGCTTAAACTTTTCAATTATATACAAAGGTATTACTATCAAGCATTTGCAACACATATGGCTAGAAGTGCTGCTTGAATAATCCATCTTGGACCCTTCCCAATGTCTACAGCATCACAGTTCCCAATCTTCAGCCAATTTGATTCACTTCTCATGATACCAAGAATCAGCTCAATGCACTGCACACAGCAAAGGCTTTGGGCTTTGAAACTATCTTTGCAATATTATGGAGACATGAGCTCCATAACTAATTACGCCCCAAGGCAAGGTGTTCCAGTACAGTTACGATACTGGCATCTACCCAACAATATGGAAAATATGGAGTAAACTATGAACACCAGTGAAGGAGCCCAACCAATTTAAAAAAGGAGAGGCAGTACCCAAGTTAGGTGCAGGATATAAAGGGGAAATAAATGTCAGCATAAAAAGGAGTGTCAGTAAGGGAGGAACCCCAATCAGTGCAGCTACATCAAGGAAGAGCCAAGATGAATTAAAAATGAGCAACAGTATCCTAGTCAGTGTAGAATATAAAGAGAGGAAACTGGCCAGTTTAAAAATGAGGGGCAGTAAGGGAGAAAATAGTCATTGGAAAGCATCAAGGGAGGTGCCAAGTCCGTTTAAGAAAGTGCACTAGGACCACAAACAACATTGTCAAGGCCCTCTTAAAACCAACATGAGTGGTGCCCCATGGAGTACTGACTGAAGGGAGACAGGTACAATGATTGAAATGCTTATAGACTCTGCCCTTTAACATCTAATCAAACATTTTGGATCCAGACCACGCATGGTCATAACAAATTGACAGTGGTAAATAGCCATGTTTCACAAATAGCTATGTGGTAGCCAAACAGCTGTGTGGTAGCCTATGGAGTGTGCCCATTACGTGTCATCTACTGCAGGTATTGGAACCAGCACCATCAACTGCCATCCAGCCTACAATCTACGTCCCCAATACCAATGAAAATGAGAAGCCTCCAGAGGCCAATGCAGCAAATCCTGCACCACTAGGTGCACCAAAAGGACACCAAACCGACAGCATCTTCAACTTAACCAACTGTCATAATTGAATGCTCAGGGTGTATGACCAAATACAAGCTTGTGGAACTATGTCATGGATTAGTCTACGATTAGCCTTCCTTTTTTTTTTGAAAATAGTGGGAAGAAAATATGATGGGCTATGCATCAGCAACCAAATTCATGTTTCGCACAATGTAAATAGTTACATGTTGTTCACATGTTTAATTTATATATTGCAAATAGCTTGCATTCAATGACTGTTTTCGCGCAGTGGTACACTTCAGTACCATTGATTATCCCAACTTAAACAGGGAAGGTACCAGGTGATCACATGGATGCTGCATAAGAGATCAGGAGTGGGGAGGGGTGATCTTACCATTGTCTCCTGGCGGCCAATGGCTGAGCAAAGCAGGGAGATTGTGCAGGAACTGAGAAATAAGGTCCATGCCTGATTTCTCACCTCTCACAATCTTATTGGCACTATATGGCACTATATTTGGATTAGTAAATTTGCAGATGACACTAAAGTCAGTGGAGTGGTAGATAGTGAAGAGGGGTGTTATAGTTTGCAGAGGGACTTGGACAAGTTGCAGAGCGGGGCCGAGAGGTGGCAAATGGAGTTTAATGTGGAAAAGTGTGAGGTAATGCACTATGGCAGAAATAATAAATGTGTAGAGTATAGGGCTAATGGTAGGATTCTTAGTAGTCTTGATGAACAGAGGGAATCTTGGTGTGTATGTGCATAGATCCCTGAAAGTAGGCAGTCAGGTCGAGAAGGTTGTTAGGAAGGCATATGGAGTCTTGGCTTTTATTGGTAGAGGGATCGAATTTCGGAGCCGCAACGTCATGTTGCAACTGTACAAAACTCTAGTGCGGCCGCACTTGGAGTATTGTGGGCAGTTCTGGTCCCCACATTATAAGAAAGATGTGGAGGCATTGGAGAGGGTACAGAGGAGGTTTACCAGGATGTTGCCTGGTATGGAGGGCAGGTCTTATGAAGAGAGGCTGAGGGATTTGAGGTTGTTTTCGTTAGAAAGGAGGCGGCTAAGCGGGGACCTAATCGAAACATATAAGATGATTAGAGGTTTAGATAGGGTGGACAGTGATAGCCTTTTTCCTAGGATGGAGAAAGCTAGCACGAGGGGGACACAGCTTTAAATTAAGGGGTGATAGTTATAGGACGGATATCAGAGGTAGGTTCTTTACCCAAAGGGTGGTTCGGGCGTGGAATGCCCTGCCTGCAGCAGTTGTAGATGCGCCAAGTTTGGTGGCGTTTAAGAGGGTAGTTGATAAGTATATGGAAGAGAAGGGAATGGTTTAGTTTGGAGGGGCATTGCTTTTTATATTGGTTGGCGCAACATCGAAGGCCGAAGGGCCTGTTCTGTGCTGTAATGTTCTATGTCCTATAGGCCAGTAGGCACCTCGCACCTCCCCCAAACTCCTGGAGATCAGAGGGAGGGAGCGTCCCCTTGGGCAATGTCAGCCTGGTACATCAGAACTCCCCACTCATATATGATGAAGGAGCAAGGCTCCAAAAGCTAGTGGTGTTTGTTACCAAATAAACCTGTTGGACTTTAACCTGGTGTTCTTTACCCCAGTCCAACACCGGCATCTCCACATCATCATCCCTCCATGACACACTGGCACTGCCCAATGGCATCTTGGCAATGCCCACTGATCACTGGCAGTGCCAAGGGAGAGTGCCAGAGGAGAGTGAGGCCTACTGGAGGTAAGGCTAGACTGAGGGCAGCCTCAGTTGGGGGAGGAGAGGCATAATGCTGTGCACACTGTATTAGAGTTGGTAGGGGGAAGCAGGGGGAATCCACTGCCATTCTGCATTGGGATTGATGGAGGGAGGGAGGGGGAGCCACTGCCTTAGGGATTGGGGGAGGAGGGGAGATTGGGCAGGTGGGAGGGTTAGGAAGGGTGATGATCGGGGCTAGCATGGGAGTGGAGGTGGGCGGTAGTCGGGTGATTGATCGCAGGAGGGGGGAATCATGTGGCTGATCAGAGGGAGGGGGAGAGACAGTCCAAGTGGGCGAGAGTGATTACGAGACGCCGCAGCCCCCGCGGTAGCTGGGGAGGTTGCTATGTTTTTGAGGCTAGGTGCTTTGTGGAGGCCAGCTGAGTGCAGCAGAGACTGATAAACAACAGATCACAAGTAGAGGTCTGCACAGACACAATGATGTCCTCTGCTGTTCTCAGCCAGCATTCAGGTGACTCAGGCCCTGGCCCCTCCCTCTACAGGTGAGGAACCATTTCTGCTAATTTTTCATGTATTGAGTAGATAAGAAAACAGAATTGAACTCATCTAAAAAAACAGATCTGAAACTTTTCCGTTTTCCCACCTGCTCTGGACTTAGAATTTTTTTTTGGTAAGGTCAGCTTCCCTGCCCCAGCTGTCAGTAGCATGGGACCTCTCCCTGGAGTGTGGATAAACACAGCATGTACAAACTGCTCAGAGGACAAAATAAACTGTTATTATTATTCCAAGTCCTCGGTTGCCAGTCATTGGTGCTCACACTTCTACGCTGTTCTCTTGTTATTGCTTCATAACTTCTTCCACTTCTAACATTTATCCAACTTTTTCTTTTAATGTGTAACTGTCTCTACTATATTTTGTGATAAAGCATTCCAGGCTCCAATAACTCCCTGTGTACTGAAATTTCTCCCTACTGCCTAGGTTGTCACTTTAAATTGATGGCTCAATTCCTGTGACTTGACAGCCTAAGGAAATAGTCTTTCTTCATTCATCCCATTGAAACTTAATATTTTTAAATATCTTCATAAACTTTCAGTAAAAAATCTTCTTTAATTAATTTTCCTCCCATTAACATAGGAATGGAACAACATTGGGATTGTTCTGTTTGGAACATGCAACCTTCCTCACCTAATCTGTCTCTTGGTCCTCTGCCCAAACAATACACAGACATTAAATGATGAAATCTATCCCAATGTATTCCCAAGATTAAGCATCAAATAAAAAAGAATTCCTAATCTTACAAAACTGTTCTTGTGACAAATTAACCTGTGAGTGAAATCTAGGTCTTACAATATTTTGCAATGTATTTTTGCTGTCAGCAAGTGCCTCTCTGATATTTTAAAGCATTCAGTCTTACCCAAGTTGATATGCGGCATAACTAAGCCAGCTAAATAGAAATTAGTTTGATTTTATGGAATTAGTTTTATTTCAGACCCCAATCACAATATTGTGTCAGTTAAGTCAAAATTCTGCACGTATACATTAACAAGATATCTTGCTTATTGTTCTTCCGCTCTCAGGGGCCTATTCATTTAAAACGTGCATTTCAGTAATGCAACCAAATACTTGTTCCTATATTTATACTGCAGTAAATCCCCGGAGCACTTACCTTTCTTAATTTATCAAAGACCACAGTTAAATTTCATCCAATTTGACTTGTTCAGTTAATACTAGTTCATTATTGACAGGTTATTACACCAATACAAAATCTTATTCTGATTTAAATCAATTGTTTTTCAAATAAACAACGACATAAACTATTGTTTCAGTCAAATATGCATAAAATTGACTGACAGCTACATGATTGCTACATGAAGCATCAATGATTCTCTGAAGAAAGGTCAGTGGAATCCCCAAAGCAGTTTAACTGGCTAAATTCTTCCAGTCGCAAGCTTTCTCTTTGGATTCCTTATGACAAGGACTGAGAGAACCCCATGGATTTTAAAAGCTAATTTTTATAATCAAATTGAGCCTATGATAAACATTGTGACAAAATTCCATGAATGCCATCCTTCTCTTCAAACACTCCAATGTAGTTATTTGGACCTACTATTTTTTTCATTACAGTGACCTGGAAGCTTCCTGCAGTTAGGTCTAAGTTCCAGACACCTCAATGTTTGCAGGCGTCACCAGTGCCAATTCAATGTGAACAAATTCACTATTGCTTCCAGTTGTTCAATGAAAATATGCCGGTTATTTTTCTTTCTGAAGAATAGAACATCTATATCAGTGTTGTCCAACAGAATTCAAAGTCCAGTCACGATGACACTGTTTTGATATCATACACCAAATTTAATGGAAAATCCCTTACTTTCAGGTGTCTTAAATGTGCCAGTAGGTCCAAAGCCACCAGCATTTCAAAAGGTATTTTCACAAGATTTGAAAGCCAATAACAAAATTAGTCATTATAGACAGAACAACAAAATACATTGTTTTGCTAATAGGAAACACTTTGGGATAGATATTTGCACCACCCAGAGAAGCCACTCATACATTATTCTGAGAACTAACAGAAGCCAAGAGGACAGACAGCCAAATATGTAGAAAGAAAATCTTCAAAAAAAAAATAAAGATATAATTGCAACCTTTTTGTGGCAGCCTGAGAGGCAGAGTCCAGCCTGCAAGCTGATTCTAGTTAGCAAACCAAAAGCAAGAACACTTTCAAGAAGGCAGTTAAAAACACATATTTTCACTGAACTAAGAAGACATTCTCCAGAATAACTTTTCAATCATATACAGTGTGATGATTATAAGCTGGCCTTTATTTATAGATCTATTGGTGTTTTGGAAGAGGGAGGCTCTGAAAAAGTTCAGATCTTGTAAATGTACTTCGGATTAAAAGGTTTAGTAGTCTTGTATGTAATTTTCTTAAATCATTATAAAGTTTTTAAAGTTTTAAAAGTTTATTTTTTTATTAGGCACAATAAGGCTTACATTGCTGCAATGAAGTTAATGTGGAATTCCCCTAGTCACCACACTCCAGTGCCTGTTTGGGTCAATGCACCTAAGCAGCACACCTCATTATCGTTTTGTTAGTATATATGCTACTTTTCTTTATTGTAATAATCCTTAATAAATGGCATAATATGAGTTGACATGATGGCATTGTGGTTAGCACTGTGGCCTCAGAGTGCCAGGGACCTGGTTTCAATTCCTGCTTTGGATGACTATGCAGAGTGTGCGTATTCTCCCAGTGCCTACACAGTTTCCTCCCACAGTCCAAAGTTGTGTAGGTTAGGTGGATTAGCCATGATAAGTATGTGGGGCTACAAGGAAAGTTCATGGAACTGGGCCTGGGTGAGATGTTCTTTTCCTATATCCCTCTATACCCATTGTACCCATGTAACTATCTAAATGCTTTTTAAAAGATAAAATTGTACCCGCCTCTACCACTACCTCTGGCAAGACACTCACCACCCTCTGTGTGAAAAAATTGCCCCTCTGGACATTTGTGTACCTCTCCCCTCTCACCTTAAATCTATGTCCTCTAGTTTTAGATTCCCCTACTTTGGGAAAGTAGACTTGATGGGCCACATGGCTTCCTTTTGCACTGTAAGGATTCTATGATTCTGTTCTCCTTGGGTATCATACGCGACTTCTCAATCACAAGCCAGTGTTTCTAAGTTGGGATACCTCACAGTTAACGGTAGCCAGGTTCATGACACATGCACATACTTAAACATCTACTGTTAAGTGTGAAAAATCTTGAAATTCAACGTGTGTTTTGTCCAGCCTGGCTGCACCAGACTTTGCTTTGCTCCCTATCCAGATCAGCTAGATAGTCAATATATTTTCCCAAAGTAGGGGAATCTAAAACTAGAGGACATAGATTTAAGGTGAGAGGGGAGAGGTACACAAATGTCCAGAGGGGCAATTTTTTCACACAGAGGGTGGTGAGTGTCTTGCCAGAGGTAGTGGTAGAGGCAGGTACAATTTTATCTTTTAAAAAGCATTTAGATAGTTACATGGGTACAATGGGTATAGAGGGACATAGGAAAAATGCAGGCAATTGGAATTAGCTTAGGGGTTTTAAAAAAAGGTGGCATGGACAAGTTAGGCCGCAGAGCCTGTTTCCATGCTGTAAACCTCTATGACCTTCTAGTTGAAGTGCGGGTAAAAATCACTCCTCCTCTTGGCCAAAGAATTTTTAATGTTTCCATATAATAATCTTGACATTTGTTATTTTTATGTCAGATTGGGTCAGCCAGTAGTACTTTCTCTTCTTGTCAGAAAACTGGAGTTCAAGTCACTCATTAGCACTTAGTCAACATTGTAGTGGTTGGGAGTGTTGTCTTTATGATGGAATACTAAAACTTGCGGACCATCCATTAGTTCATCTGCATGAATAAATTTTCATGAATCTTTTCATAAGAAAATCAAAACATTCTGGCGTTGTGTCCCAGATTCCTCCCTGATCCAACTGCATCAAAAGCAGATTAATTGGTCATTCGTTCCATTTGTCATTTGCATTGTCTTTTCTGTTAATTGTACATTAATTGTTTTTAATTGTATGCAAATGGTGGGATTTATTTAACTTATAGTACAAGACAGTACTTATACTTGAATGCTATATAGGATGGATTGATTAACATGTTGGGCAGAATTTTTCTTTCTTTCTTCCAATTTAAACATGTATTGATTCTCATTATTTAATGAATCTGGATAACAGCCAGGATTTTACAGGCGCAAACACCGACACTGGTGCAAAATTCCACAAGGCCAAAAGCGAGATCCTTGCCAGCAAGTTCTCACAGTCCAATCGTCCCAAGCCCCGTCATTGAAGTAACAAGGTTCACATCAAGAAAGGTGGGAAATCTCATTTAAATGCATTTAAGTGTCATTAGCAAACTTCTCTGTTATATTATCTCCCCATATTGGGATTTTCCCCATCATCCCCATCACACAGACACAAACACAGTCACACAGACACACACACACACACACGCTACAGACACTGGGAGCAATCCTCTCATGGAATTCCCCACAGGAACCATCCACCTGGAACCCTTTTTGGGGGCAGTGCCAGGGACAGTGTCAGGAAGCAGTGCCAGGGTATTGGCTAGGCAGTACCCCTCCCTGTGGGAATTGTACCTATGTGCCCCTCGTGGGTATCACATTCTTAAAAGCGTGTTGTAAACCTCACTGACATGGTGGTGATGGGAGAAATCCCAATATGGAGAGATGATATAGCAGAGAAGTCCGCTAATGACATTTAAATGCATTTAAATGAGATTTCCCATCTTTCTTGATGTGAACCTTGTTACTTTAATGACAAGCTTGGGACTTGGGACGATTGGGCTGTGAGATCTTGCTGGCGAGGATCTCGCTTTTGGCCTTACGGAATTTTGCACCAGTGTCGGCATCTGTGCCTTTGAAATCCTGGCTGTTATCCAGATTCATTAAATAATGACAATCAATACATGTTTAAATAATATGAAAGCTCAACATGCTTTACATTTGATAATGAGTTCACAGCCATGGTATTCCCTCTGCATCCTCTGCCCACTAGACCCAACCCAACTGGAGGTTCTATCTATCCTTTCATACAAGACCCTTCCCATGACTGCCCCAGGCCTGACCAAACCCATGCCCCAACCTCCCATCATCTCATCATTCAACCTTTCTACCCCAACCTCTGATCCCCAACCTCCAAATCCTGCCTCCAATATCCCCACTCCTGAGCTTCTACCCACTTACACTTACCTTTTCCCTGGTCAAAAATCTTTAAAGTCCTATGGACCTTTAAAATTATCTGGCTTATGGTAGCTAGTGCTCTAAAGGAATGGATGTGGCCTCCTTCCCTTTAACTCAGCTTCACTTCAATGCTGGGCTTCGGGGATGTGCTGCACTGCCTGGATATCACCCAGCCTGTTTTGGAAGGTCACGCTGGTGTTAGAACAAAGAACAAAGAACAAAACAGCACGGGAAACAGGCACTTCGACCCAACGAGCCCGCGCCGCGACCCCGATGTTCCCACCTCTACCTGCGATCCCTGTTCGTGTTTATAGATTGAAAACCAAATTTGAGCCAATTTAGGGAGAATTTGTTTTGCCAATTAGCCTAAGAGCACATCTTTGGGATGTGGGAGGAAACCGGAGCACCCGGAGAAAACCTACACAAACACGGGGAGAATGCGCAAACTCCGACAGAAATCCATGTATCTGCACAGCACAGCGATAGTCACTGAGCTGTTGTGTTGCCCATCAGATGGTCCAGGTCAAGCGTACACTAACAACGTGAAGCACTAGGATACTCTCAAAGAAAAATCCAAGAGCAGCCCTCTCACGACCCATCGCGTGTATGCCTCTCGTTAGACAACAAGGTGGACTAAAGCACCTGTAGGATAAAAACAAGTACATCAATACCATCTATTTACACACTTCCCAGGGACTCCAAAGGCTCACAATCCCTATTTTAAATCAGTTTTCTATACCCCTCCATTTCCATTCTGTTCATGTGCCCATCTAAGTATTTCTTAATAACTCCAGAGTGCCTGCCTCCACCACTTTACTTGGCAGCGCATTCCACACCCCCACCACCCTCTGTGTGAAAAAACTCCCTCTAGCATCCAAATTATACCTTACGCCCCTCACCCTAAGCCCGTGACCCCTCGTGCTATTCGAGTCCATCCTAGGAAAAAGCTTAACCTGTTTACTCTATCTATACCCCTCATAATCTTGTACACCTCTATTAGATCTCCTCTAAGTCTACGTCTTTCTAAGGAAAACAACCCCAATTTGCCTAACCTCTCCTCATAACTCAGACCTTCCATACCAGGTAGCATCCTGGTAAACCTCCTCTGCACTCTCTCCAGAGTCTCCACGTCCTTCCGGTAGTAAGGCGACCAGAACTGGACGCAGTATTCCAAATGAGGTCTAACCAGCGTTTTATACAACTGTAACATTAAATGCCAGCTCTTGTACTCTATACCCCTTCCTATAAAGGCTAACATACTATATGCTTTCTTCACAACCTTCTCCACTTGCTCTGCCATCTTCAGAGACTTGTTCACCTGCACCCCCAGGTCCCTCTGCGTTTCTATACTCTTAATAGGTCTACCCTTTATCATATACTTCCCCCCTACATTCTTTCTCCTGAAATGCATCACCTCACATTTATCAGGATTGAATTCCATCTGCCATCTGTCTGCCCAAGCTACCAGCCTATGTCCTGATGCATCGCCTGACAATGCTCCTCACTATCCGCAAGTCCAGCCATCTTTGTATCATCTGAAAACTTGCTGATCACTCCACTTACTCCCTCTTCCAAGTCATTTATATATATTACAAATAGAAGAGGTCCCAGTACCGAGCCCTGCGGCACACCACTAGTGACTGACCTCCAGCTAGAAAAACACCCTCCACTATTACTCTCTGTCTCCTATTACTAAGCCAGTTACTTATCCAGCTAGCTACCTGTCCTTGTATCCCATTAGCCTTGACCTTCTCGACTAACCTCCCATGAGGGACTTTGTCAAACGCCTTACTAAAATCCATATAGATGGATTTTAACGGCTCGCCCTTCATCCACCGTTTTCGTCACCTCCTCGAAAAATTCTATCAGGTTCGTAAGGCACGACCTCCTCTTAACAAATCCATGCTGCGTATCCCTAATCAGATCGCAACGCTCTAAGTGCCTATACATCCTATCTCTAAGAATCCCCTCCAACAGCTTCCTTACCACTGATGTCAAACTCACTGGCCTATAATTTCCAGGGTTATTCCTTTTTAAACAACGGTACAACATTAGCTATTCTCCAGTCCTCTGGGACCTCACCTGTGTCCAAGGAAGAGACAAAGATTTGTGTCAGAGGCCCAGCAATTTCACTGAGGCAGGGGAAAAAGAAGGGTGGAAAAAAACAAATTTTTGGTCTGATTTGATTAGATTTATTATTGTCACATCTATCAACATAATGAAAAGCATTGTTTCTTGCGTGCTGTGCAACAAACATGCCATTCATAGAGAAGGAAACAAAAGAGTACAGAATGTAGTTTACAGTCATAGCTAGTGTAGAGAAAGATCAACTTAATGCAAGATAAGTCCATTTAAAAGTCTGACAGCGGCAGGGAAAAGGCTGTTCTCGGGTTAGTTGGTATATGACCTCAGATTTTTGTATCTTTTTTCCAATGGAAGAAGATAGAAGAGAGAATGTCTGAGGCGCATGGAGTCCTTAATTATGCTGGCTGCTTTGCCAAGGCAGCGCGAAGTGTAGAGAGTCAATGGATTGGGCTACATTCACAATAGGGACCAGATTAGAAACTCTAAGGTATATTACAAAGTTAGCATAGACCCGCATTGTTTTTCGATTATGGCATTAGTGTGAGCATAAGGTACCTCACTCCAGATGTGATTCTACTGACTCAATAGGAAGTTTTTATCATAACAAACTTTATTTAATAGTACAGTTTAATTCCATTTCTTAGTATGCCAAATCTCCAGGATTAAACATTTCAATACTCTGTATTTAAAATTAGTATAATTTTTTACCTATTGAAATACTTAAAACGTGACAAGATATAATCCTTAACTGAATTGAATTCTTAAAATTGAATTCTTAACTGAATAGCTCTCTCTATAAGTTCCTTAAGCAATATTTCTCATAGATGTAAACTCCTCTCCAAATTCAATTCACAAAAACACACTGGGTTACATGGGTTGCTGGTCTTTCAGCCTTTTACCACCTTTGGGTAGAGATCCAGTAAGACTTCTGTCTTTAGCCTTCATAGAAAGACCTAACATCAAACACACTGCAGAACTCAGAAGAGAACCTGTCTTCACACACCAGAACTCCAGAGAGACAGACAGGGAGGGAAAAAACTTTTCTAGCAGATCCCAGACTTTCAGAGAGAAAAAAAGAAAAAGAATTGCTGCTCCATTCAAATTCAAACAGCAATTGCTTGCTTATCTCTGTGTAAGCTTAAGTCCTCCCAATAACACACGACTTAGTGAAAGTTTTGTTGTGTTGTCCTCTGGGGTTTCAAAGTAGAGTTTAATTAGATCGAGTTACATGTGCTTGACACGCACATGTAACTCAATCTTATGAAACCCCAGAGGACAATTCAAAAAAAATTTCACTAAGTCATATTAACACAAACACCACAATAGCTCGGAGCAATTAGTCTTCTGCATGTTCAATAGGTGGGTTGCCAGCAGCAGACAATTGGTATCGTAATCAGAGCTGCAATATATAACAGCCCCTTTACAAGAAACATGACATAAATCAGTTTCATAAACACACTGTATCATCATACTATTTCAGGTAAGATATTGAGCACAGAGTGGCAATCAGACATTGATTGTCACTGCATGGAAGTTCAGGGCTGGTATTTCACATCATTGTGATAGAGAAGCATAGCAGTAAGTGATAAGAATTTTTTTAAAAAATTTACACAAATAATTTGTTTGTCCTATGTATACAAGGTTAAAAATCTTGCTAAAAGATGCAGGTGTAGCTGATGACAATATTATGAGGCCAATAAAAGAGATTAGAGACAATAACGAAATTTATAGGTTATCAAAGGATACTGTCATGTCTTATTTGAGCCTTCCATTTGTACATGACTTTAAAAGGCTGACTGTGATGCAGCTAAGGTATGGCCAAAGACACAAATATTTTCATTTTATATTTTGTAGATGCGGCTTCCAGATAATATTATTTAATAAGGACAAAAGGGTTCTTATGTGGAATCATGGAGTAATCAATTGAGAATATATTGAGGAACGGCAATGTTTGTAGGTAATGGAGGGGAATTTACCAATAATGAATTCAGAGACAAGTGAAGAAACATAAACATCATGATCACAATACCACAGCTGAAAGTCATTTCAGCAATCCACCCTGTGACAGGAATCAAACTAGGGTAATGAAATGTTGCAGAAAGTTTCAACCAATCAATCAGGCTGTGAATTGATAACTGTCCTGGCTTTGGCAGTTGATGCAATGATTTCACTCAGTTGATTGAAGGATATAGTCCCACCAATTAGTCAATGGGCAAAATTCCAAATTGTCTTATACTTTGTGCTGTAGTCCGATAATTAGTATCAATTTTTCTGCAAATTTTAATGCTTGAAATGCTTGGAGACAGACGCTTATCAAAGCTGAGGTCTCTGAAAAAAATCCGATGAAGTACAGAGTGTTGAAATGTTTAATCCTGGAGATTTGGCATACTAAGAAATGGAAAGGCTTACTGGGTAATAGGCCATGATGATAAGTCTTATAAAGGCATATCAAACTTGATAATCGAATTGTTAAGATTCCTATTAATCCTTACAATTAATAGAAATTAATTAAAACATCTTGGACTCTAAACAACTGATAGGAGTTAGCAACGCATACTGCACCTCAGAAATGCATATGTTTTGCGATGAAAGTCTTGTGGAATGGAATGTGGTATATCAAAAACTGGATAGTGGTAATGTGAGTGATCATGACACATATCAAGATTTTTAGGTTTAGAGATTAAACAAGTAGATCTGGAATAACTTTAAATCAACAATTCTATTTAGGGAAGGTTAATCACATCTGGATTAATTAAGTCATAAAGAAAATGACACAAAAAAAGACATATCAAGTATGAAGTTCCATTGGGCAGTTGAACTGGTTAGGCACTCAAACTATGCTGGATGGCAGAATTGATGTATTGGAAATAAGTACTACAATGAAATACCCGAAAGTAAAAAAATGTTTTAAAAGCAAAGAAATCAGTAAGAAATATGAAAAATGCATCCTTAAATCCCGTCCTTAGGTGACCCAAAGAACAAGGAAGTAGTCATTTTTAGCAATGCTTCCTATGTGAACCTTCTTGTTGAATATTCTAAGACACCTGGTTTCAAAATATTTCTGATAGCTGAGAATGGCAAATGTTGCCCTTTAGCTTGCCAAATTAAGAAAGTAAAAAGGATGGTTAAAAGTATTCTGGCTAGCAAAACTGGCTATTGTCAAATATTTTAAGTAACATATTGTACACTGGGCATTCAGAAGATAATACAGCTGTTATGTTGACAAATTGCTCCTTGTATAATGCACACTCGATAGAAAATGCGAGTGAGGAAAAAATTACAGATTGATCTTGCTAGCTTGAAACAAATGCCAGAAAGAAAGCAAATCTCCAAAATCAAATGGTTGAATGTGTTGCATCAATTATCAAGCAGCTTTACAAAGAAGAAATGCACGTGCACAGAACTTGTCAGGGATCCTGGAGGAAAGCTGTTTCATAACATAGTACTTTGTGATTGTTCTATTTTTATTTAAATAGAGAAAAGAATGTCTGTTAATTGAAGGAGTTGCTACAGTGTATCTTAAAGATGGCACACACTGCTGATGGAGGAAAGAATGGATAGGGTGCCAATCAAGTGTGTTTTTTTTCCTATATGGTGTCAAACTTCTTGAATGCTATTGGAGCTGCTTTCATCAATTGGTGATCATCGTAGCCATATAAAAACTTGCCATACATAAGAACTTTTGCTTATACAGTATCTTTCTTGGCCTCAGGATATTGTGAACTATTTCACACAATCAATGAAATACTTTCAAAGTATAGTCACTGTGAACAAACAATGCAGTCGATTTGTGCACAGCAATGATCTACAATCAACTCTGACCTTGAGAAAAGAATTGATTTGGAATTAAAAAATACAATCATGAAAAAAAATGGGAAACAACAGCATCATTCAGAGGTGACATGGATAGAGAACTGAATAATGTAGTCTTAGGTTGTTATACCTTGAGTCTAGGGTTAATAATTGATCATACTGTTATTTCACATTAATATCAATATTTATATATCTCTTCAGGTATTTATGAGGCAAATACCACCTTTTCTGCTGTCAACTTCATGGAAACTTAAGGATTTCGCCAATGGATGCGCTAATCAAACAGCTGTCTAAGTCATGGAACATAATCAATTGCTGTATTTACATAAAACAGCACCACTGTTGCAACACATATTACAGTTGTGCACCGTAAGAACATTTTAAAATGGCAATCTCAGCAGAATTAAATAAAACATGTCACTGCATCAATCCAACTCCCTGTTTTATTTTCAAAATCCAGCAATTTTGCAAGTGTAGTGTCAGCAACAAATAAGACCAGCTAATGGATTCACCTCAAGGAACTATTTACTTATCTTAAAAGTGGCTCTAACTAGCCTGGAAGAGAAAAATCTTTTAAGTTAGGGTGCCCAGAATGTTCCTTTGACAAAAGTTATTTTAAGTTACATCTGAGAAACTTTTTGCTATTAAATACAAGTTATTTTTTATAGTCTTTAATGTGATCCAAAATTCACCAGCTATCTTAAAACCTTTTTAGACAAGTTCATATGCAGTCAAAGCAGGAGAAAAATCAAACTGAATGGTTTTGACAGCCTTTAGCCCCACACTCCAACTGAACTGATACATTGAAACAGACAACCTTCAATTGTTCAACACCAACAAGCTGACTGTTGGCTTAAAATATTAAAGATAGCTGGGAGGGAAAATCAGTAAACATGTGTCAGGAGGCTGGTGTTGGGAACCCTCATGGACAGACCCAGCAATAAATGGGTGAATACCAGAGATAGGGAGTTGGCAAGAAGATGATGATTCATAGTGACAGCAGAGTAAAGTCAGCAATCAGGGCTGGAGAGAACTTACTGATTGTAGTAGAGTCTGCATTGGTACAGATGAACTCAAAGGTTTTCATGATGGAAGAGGCTCCTGTACTCCTAGCCAACAAGCAGTGCTAAAAAATAGGACTTAGCTTGTGGAGCCAGCAATCCCCATCTTGGTTTTATTTCCAGCTTTCCAAACCCCAGGAAAACTCACACAACAATTGTCAAATTTAAAATGGGTTATCAATTGCACAGCGGAAACCCTAATGGTGTCTTTAATTGTGAGGTTGGAAATGCAAGGCTGGAAAAAAGCACACTAAATACATGAAGGTTCCAGTTTAATGATTCTTTATTCCACTGGCATCAAATATATTCAGTATAAAAAAAAAGTTACCTCAACAAAACCAAAAAAACCAAATATGTTGAGAACTCAATCCTTATAAGTTGAGAATGGCCCACTGCTGTCTGCTTTGCACCCACAGCAAGCCCACTGAAACTGCACTCAAAAATCTCAAGGGAGCCCCAGACACAGTAAGGTCTACTCACTTCACACACTTCATTGTTATTGCCATCAGTCAGTGGGCTGCAGCAGATCAGCTGACAGCTACCACGAGGCTCAGGCAGAAGCTGGGAAGACTGCATTTCGGAGTGCATCTGGGGCTTGTACTGGCTACCTCAGTTTATTCAAGCAACTGGGCCTTAAAATTGTTATTAAGCCTCTTACTTTCAAAGGCAAACAACCTGAAGCATTTTTCAAGGGTAGGCTATGCATGTCTATAAACGTGCACCCACTTTCTACCCACCACTTTGGATGTTCAGTGAATCAGTCAGTGCCTGGAAAATGCTGTGCTGCTACATTTAAATGTCATATCTTTTTGAAACATTCACATCTTAGAACAAAGTGAATGTGAGCACAAATGTTTAGCTATTAATGGTTTTCTAGAGTACCAATTTGAATCTAGATCACAAACTCTTAATCACCATTACAGAAATCTGATAAGAAAGTGAACTGCTTATTATTTTGAGGCATTGGGGACTGCACTTCCAATACTCCCGTAAAATAAAAGTTATTTGCCAAGTGATACAGATTATTTCTACATCTCTACTGACTCAGCTTTTGGTATCCAAATATCTTTTCACCTTTTATTCTCATTAGACTGCAAGGTCACTGATTTTGTTTGTCCTGATAATCTGTTACAGACAGGTTGGCTTACATTGTCAGTGCATTCATACTCAAGTGAATTTGTATGTTTGCACTTCTTTTTAAAAGCTCCAATCTTTCCTGTTAGTCTGACATTTTTTCAATTAAAATTCTTAATGAAGTAAATGAAGAATTTTTTTATCATTGAATTTATAACACTCTTTCCAACATAGTGTTTAGTAAAAGTAATATGACCTTTCTTCACCAACGAAAGAGACTAGCAATTATTTTAACTAAATATTAATTTATTGACAGCTGAAGCTAAAATCAGAAGTGATAAAAGAACTGAACAAACAATTAAATATTAAATGCATACATTGAGACAAAAAGATCTGAAAATAAGATCCAACTGTAACTGCCTCAAACACAAAACTATTAAGAAATTCTGAGAAATAAGATTTACCAATGCATTAATCCCTTCAAAAAAACCCAAAGGAGTTCAAGGTTGTTCTCAGTTCTGCAAGCAATTAACCAAATTCACTATTCAATAAGAGAAAGGTTTCTAAATATGCAACTAAAGCCAATGCAGTATTTTAAAAGTGTGCTGAAATGTTGGACCCAATTTCTTCTGTTGCCATTTTCTTTTTGGTCTAGCTGAACCTGACTCTGCACTTCAAAATACTCTCAGGATAGAATTCTCTCATGGCCCTGCTGGTGGGTTCAATGATGGGCTGCAGCTGAGAGAATTTTGTGCAAGTACAAAAATCAGTTTCATGCTGGCATGAATTCCCTGCAGTATCTTGTGCTGGTGTCCACCCTGGGCGGTTCGGGAAACACGTTGGAGATCGTTGTCAAACTGATTTGTTTCCTGCTAATGGGATACAGATGAAGGCCTGCCTAGAATCAGCCACCAATGCCTGGTTTTCCACAATGTCATGATGTAAAGATGCCGGCGTTGGATTGGAGTGGTAAGAACTCAGTAAGAATTTAGCAACACCAATTATTAATCCAACCGATTTATTTGATAGTAAAATAGCGAGCTTTCAACACTCCCGTGTCTTCATCAGGCAAGTGCAGTGTTCTGGTCTGCAATAGCACACATCAGCACAGACAGCCAGAGATTGCTGATTAGAATGCGAATCCTTACATCTAACCTGCTATTCAAGTGTTAAAGTGGCTAACAATGTGTGTGAAGGGGATCCTGAGCATTGTTAGAGAGTTGTGTATTTTCTCCAGACAGCACAGTAAGTGAGGTCTGGAGAAAATACACAACTCTCTAACAATGCTCAGGATCCCCTTCACACACATTGTTAGCCACTTTAACACTTGAATAGCAGGTTAGATGTAAGGATTCGCATTCTAATCAGCAATCTCTGACTGTCTGTGCTGATGTGTTCTATTGCAGACCAGAACACTGCACTTGCCTGATGAAGACACGGGAGTGTTGAAAGCTCGCTATTTTACTATCAAATAAATCGGTTGGATTAATAATTGGTGTTGCTAAATTCTTACTGAGTTCTTTCCACAATGTCAACAGGAAAACATATTGGTCCAAAACACATCTGGAACAATGTGGTGTGCAGATGCCAGGATTCACCTAATAATGTTTAGGGCTACTCTAAAGTTCAGAATGGAGGCCACCAACAACCCTGGAACATCACAGCAGTGGCTGAGGGTAACATCTACAGGTGGATCTTCCATAGTCATGTCAGCAAGGATATCCATCTTCTAGTCTCAGAATATTCCTGGGGATTCATCTTCACCTTCAGGAGTCCATCTTCTTTCTTCAATAATGTGATGTTGGGCATTTTTTTCAAAATGGCAAACTACATGCCATCATGCCTACCTAGCCACAGAACAAGGCATAAAACATCTGGTGTGTAATTAATTAGGTTGGGGTTGGAAACTATGGCGTGGTTTCCTGTTGGTCTCCACAGCTGGAAACATTCCACGTTCCAATGCTGGGACTTAATCTCAAATGGAAGATTCCGCTCTTGTCTTTGTAGCTACAATTTTTACAACAGACATGCTTGAATATAATATTGTTTAGATGAAATGAAAGAAACAGAATTGAGGTTCATCACACTCAACTTCAATCTTTTTCCTTACACTTCACCTTCTTATGATTAACTTTTATCTCATTATATTTGGATCAAACTTTCCAATAGCTAGGTACACAAACTCAGGCACCATTCTAAGGATAACAATGACTACATTACTTGAAAGGAAAAAATAACATACTTCAGATTACAAGAGGCTTAATCCTGTCTGTAAGAATTTGGAATCCTTTTTACCAAATTCCCTCATTGGTTGGATCATTTCTCATTTCCCCATCTTCTGCTACTTTGCTTCATTTCTTCTCCATCAGCTGAACTGTCTATAACTGCTTAATGATTGGTCTAGTTGTTTCAATTCCTTTAATCCTCCGAGAGTGTTTGCTTGTGCCTTGTTACGGCAGGGATATCAGCATGTCACAAATTAACAGACACAAAGAAACAGGACTAAGAGAAACCACATATGTACAGAAAAGCCTAACTGCATTACAGAAACCAATTCCATGGTACCCATTGGATGGTGTCCAGTATTGGGCAGATCTTATGCTTGCTGATTCCCAAAAATGCAATGCATTTCACTATGTTGTTGTTGTGCCAGAGAACACTTTACAAATTCACACAACATATGCTACCTTCGAAACAAGGTGACAAAAATCATTTAATTTTAATTTGGTTTAATAGAAATGGCAAATGTATTTAAATCGCCTATTTTATTCATAACCTGGCCACAATACTAGGAAAGAACTGCTAGCTGAAAATGCCTATTGAAATGCCCAGTCAGCTACTGCAGGATCCAATCTTAGAAGAGATGTCGAGGCAAACTTAATTTGTGACAGATTGTTTGTAGACCTCTTGATTTTTTTTACCATAATAAATTTGTTTGTTGCTGAAATTTTATGTCAGTTTTGTGTTGTTTGCTCAGTGCAATCTAATGCAGCAGTGCCGCAGCTCCAACTATGGTATGTTAGAAGAAATATTATTAAGTTTGCTGGTTGCAAGGAACAGAAGGATCGGAGGAGTCCTGGAAGGGAGCTAATTTTACACCTTAACAGACCATGTTACACTTGCCTTCATTCAACTGCATATATTATATCCCAAGGAGCATCTACCTTGACATATTATTGGAGTATTGACCATGAACATTTGCAATGATGGAAGCAGTAGCGGAAATATATGGTGTCTTCAAGCTAGGCCTTCAGATTAGTTCCACACAAGAATAGATCTGTCAGTGGCTGCAAAGTACTTTGAACTTCTGTGCTACTAGCTCCTTCCAAATAGCAGCAAGTTGCCAAATATTTGTCAAACTTCACAACTAGTATTATAGTATTAAAGTAGGTAATAGATTTCTTCCACCAAAAACAAGATACATTCCACCACATTTAATGTGTCAGGTTTCCTCAAAATATAGATAGTACCCAAAGGCCGTGTTTTTCAATTTTACTATTTGCAAAGACATTAAGTTGGTCTATAGCTACTGGTGTTGAGAGAAACATTTGAACATTTGCTACCTTGGTAGCAGTCACAATTCCTTTATTCCAGAACAAATGATGCTACACCATTATTTTAACAGCCAGGAAGACTGCTTGGATAACTGTTCACAGATGACGTTAAAATTCTTCAGCAAACTTAATGATATTCTATGAACATACCATAGTAGAACTGCAGCACTACTGCCTTAGATAGCACTGAGCAAACAATACAGAATTGGTAGATAGAATTTCGGGTCTGGCTCATTATCCCTCGAATCAGTCTGGAATAAAGGCAGTACAAACATTAAAATAGGACACACCCAAAGTCTATAGACATTGGGATAGTGAAATAAATATTTTGATGGCTTAATAGATTGAAATGTGTTACACTATATCTTAGTGAACCCCTTCTCAATACTAAGGTTCTTTTCCTACATTTGTATAGGGTATTGGTGAGACCACATCTGGAGCAGTGTGTGCTGTTTTGGTCTCCTTATTAAAGAAAGGATATACTTCTGTTAGAGGCAGTTAGTCAGTTGACTTGTGGCCTTACCATATTTTGCCCACTGCTAGAAAATCCCACTCAAAGAGTCTGACAAGTTAGAAAGATTAAAAGTGAGTGAACAAAAATTTGCCAGCTGGAATATGTTATGGAAAAATATGAGGTAGTCCACGATGGCAGGTTGAATAGGAAAATATGTGTTGATGGGTCTTTTCAGCAACTAAGAAATGCAACACTTCAGCTAAAACAAAGACTCATGAAGCCAGTGATGTGGGTTAAAAAAGTGTACCTTTATTTACCAAGGATCAATGGAGGAAGTTAGCAGTGGGCAGTCTAATACTTTTTTTGAAGAGAAGGCCTTGAGCATTCCAAATACCACTCTGAAGTTACAATGCAACAAGCAGATCAATTTTTCAAGTTTTACTTTTCTTGCCCATCCGGTAGTTATGAACCAGTCATTATTAGCAAAAGTCAATCATTAGTAACATTGTCATATACCTCAGCCAATTGCATTCTACTCTCTGACATTATAGGATTTCATTGGTCTGTAGAATCTGGATGCTTCTTCTCCCTGTTGCTTCGCAACCCCAGGCGCTTAGCTACAAAGATCAAAGTTACTGTTCCCACCAACTTTTATTTACATCAATGGCCAATCCTGACATTCTTCAACAGCCCTATTCATAACGTGGGTTTGGGAATCATATTGTTCGTAACTTTTGCTGATAAAACTATGCTCATTCTGTTGTTTTATTGTTCCAAAGAACGTGGTTTGTCAGCTAAGCCTTCATTCAATCACGCCTTGCAACAGCCTATCTTTGGCTAAAATATACAACTGCTTCCCAAGGGTAAGGGGTTTGGATGGGGAGGAGTTTGTTAGGTGTGTTCAGGAGGGTTTCCTGACACAGCACGTGGACAAGCCCACAAGAGGAGAGGCTGTACTGGACCTGGTACTAGCTAATGAACCAGGACAGGAGATGGATCTCTCGGTAGGAGAGCATCTTGGGGATGGAGATCATAATTCTATCTCCTTCACCCTTGCATTGGAAGAGGATAGGATCAGGCAGGCTAGGAAGGTGTTTGTCTGGAATAAGGGGAAATATGAAGACATCAGGCAGATGTTGGGGCGAATAAACTGGAAGGAGGTGTTCTTGGGGAAAAGCACAGAAGGAAGGTGGCAGATGTTCAAGGAATGCTTGTCTGGAGCTTTGCACGACAACGTTCCGGTGAGACAAGGAGGTTTTGGTAGGACACGGGAACCGTGGTGCACGAAGGCTGTGGTGAACATAGTCAGGAAGAAAAGAAAGGTGTATAAAAGGTTCAAAGAGCTAGGAGATGTTGGGGATCTAGAGAAGTATAAGGCTTATAGAAGAGAGCTTAAAAAGGAAATTAGGAGAGCCAGAAGGGGTCATGAGAAGGCCTTGGCTGGTAGGATTAAGGAGAATCCCAAGGCCTTCTACAAATATGTGAAAAGTAAAAGGATGAGAAGAGAAGGGATAGGACCTATAAAAGGTGAAGGGGGAAAAGTCTGTATGGAACCGGAAGAAATGGCAGAGGTGCTTAATGAGTACTTTGCCTCAGTATTCACGGTGGAAAGTGATCTGGGAGGATGCACTACAAGTTTGCGGCAGACTGAAAAGATTGAGTATGTAGATATTAAGGAAGCGGATGTGTTAGAACTTTTAAATGCTATCAAGATAGACAAGTCTCCGGGACCAGATGGGATGTACCCCAGGTTATTGTGGGAGGTGAAGGATGTCATTGCAGAGCCCCTGGCGATGATCTTTGCATCGTCGATGGAGACAGGAGAGGTTCCAGAGGATTGGAGGATTGCGGATGTGGTCCCTATTTTCAAGAAAGGGAACAGGGATAGTCCTGGAAATTACCGACCGGTGATTCTGACCTCAGTGGTTGGTAAGCTGATGGAGAGGCTTCTGAGGGACAAGATTTACGAGCATTTGGAGAAGTTTAGGTTGATTAGAAATAGTCAGCATGGTTTTGTAAAAGGCAGGTCGTGCCTTACGAGCTTAATTGAGTTCTTCGAAAATGTGACTGAACACATTGACGAAGGAAGAGCAGTGGACGTGGTGTACATGGACTTCAGCAAGGCATTTGACAAGGTCCCACATGCAAGACTTCTTGAGAAGGTGAGAGGCCATGGGATCCAAGGGGCTTTGGCCTTGTGGATCCAGAACTGGCTTGCCTGCAGAAGGCAGAGGGTGGTTGTGGATGGCTCTTTTTCTGCATGGAGGTCGGTCACCAGTGGAGTGCCCCAGGGATCTGTTCTAGGACCCTTGCTGTTTGTCATTTTCATAAATGACCTGGATGAGGAAGTGGAGGGATGGGTGAGTAAGTTCGCCGATGACACGAAGGTCGGTGGTGTTGTGGATGGTCTGGAGGGATGTCAGAAGTTGCAGCATGACATCGACAGGATGCAAGACTGGGCGGAGAAGTGGCAGATGGACTTCAACGCGGATAAATGTGTTGTGGTCCATTTTGGCAGATCCAACGGGATGAATGAGTACACTATCAAAGGTAGGAGTCTTAGCTGTGTGGAAGAGCAGAGGGATCTTGGGGTCCGGGTCCATAAGACTCTCAAATCGGCCTCCCAGGTGGAGGATGTGGTTAAGAAAGCTTACGGTGTACTGGCCTTCATTCATCGAGGGATTGAGTTCAGGAGTCAGGAGGTAATGCTGCAGCTTTATAGGACCCTTGTCAGACCACACTTGGAGTACTGTGCGCAGTTCTGGTCGCCTCACTATAGGAAGGACGTGGAAGCTATTGAAAGGGTGCAGAGGAGATTTACAAGGATGTTGCCTGGATTGGGAGGCATGCCTTATGAAGACAGGTTGAGGGAGCTGGGACTGTTCTCCCTGGAGAGACGAAGGTTGAGAGGCGACCTGATAGAGGTTTACAAGATGTTGAGAGGAATAGATAGGGTGGACTCTCAGAGACTATTTCCCAGGGCTGAAATGGTCGCGACGAGAGGGCACAGATTTAAGGTGCAGGGAAGCAAGTACAGAGGGGATGCTAGGGGAAAGTTTTTCACTCAGAGGGTGGTGAGTGAATGGAATCGGCTGCCGTCGGTGGTGGTCGAGGCGAACTCGCTGGGGTCTTTTAAAAGACTTCTGGATGAGTATATGGGATCCAATGGGATTGGGGTTATAGATAGGTCTATGGCTGGGTAGGTTTTGATGTGTTCGGCACAACTTGTGGGCCGAAGGGCCTGTTTGTGCTGTAGTGTTCTATGTTCTATGTTCTATGCTTTAAAAATACAGCTAAAATACATTTTAAAATCCAAAATACACGTTTAAAATCAGAAATACGTATTCAAATCCCATAGTTACTTAAATCTCTTACTGTACTCATACTGTCTTCTTGCAGACAGTTCCTCTGTTAAATTAAGTGTCTGATCTGGGGTCATTTCACTTATGAATTTTATTAGTGACTTAAATCCTTGATTATTTAAAAGTTTTTCAACCTAGAATGGATTTCTCCAACAACAGGGTACAATTGAAATAGTGAGACTGCAAAATGCTGTGTATGGGTGCACACCACATTATTAAGAAGGTAAACAGAATATTCACCTTTATCGAAAGGGGAATTGAGAATAAAAGTGTGGAAGTCTTGCTACTACTACATAGGACAACGGTGTGATAACACCGGAAGGACAATGTGCAGTTTTGGTCACTTTATCTAAAGAGGGATACATTTGCAGTGGAAGCAGTTCAGAGAAAATTCATGAGCCAAATTCCTGGTAAAAAGGAGTTATGGAGAAATGTTGAGAGCTTGGCTTATATTCATTGAAATTTAGATGAAGGAGACATAATCTTATTGAAACATACAACATTCTGACGATGCTTGACAGGGTATATGTGGTGAGGATGCTTTTCCTCATGGGGCTATCTCGAACTGGGCCATGGTTTCAAAATAAGGGATCTCCCATTTAAGCTGGAAGTGAAGAGGAATTCCTTCTCTCATTGCTGTTTGGAATTCTGTCCACCAGTGAACAGGAAAAGCTGGGCCATTAAATATATTCAAGGCTGAGTTAGAGAGATTTTTGATGAGCAACGGAATCAAAGATCGAGAGGAAAATGGAGTAAAGTCCTCATCTGATTAGCAACGATCTTATCTACTGGTGGAGCAGACTTGAGGCACTGAATGTCCTATTCCTGCTCTAATAGCTTTTGTTTTTTTAAAAAGGAACAAATTCCTGAGCTGATATTTAATGAAAAAGTAAATCACAGTGGTCAATTCATAAAGTCAAATCCGAATTGTATTACTGTTCAATGAAGAAAAACATATTTTAGCCATTGGATAAAGTACTGTAATATATCTGAATACTTTTATACTTTCACTATGCTGATTAATGTAATGGTTACTTACTTATAAGAACACAGCCTCATCATTAATATTGCATTAAAACATTAACAACTTATGATAGAGCATTTCATCATGATATATTAAGTTGTCAAACCCTTTGAACTTACCTGTCAAAAGATTCATGACTCCAAACTACTCCCATGCTTCATAAAAATTCTGAGTTTTCATGTTCCATATCACTTTTAGAAGTTAGCCTGACTCTATGAAAACTGTGAGGTGTAAGATAGTCACCTAGTGATGGAGTCAACAAGAGCAGGAATGCTATGTGCAATCAAGACCTGCTTCCTCTCCTGTATTTATCAAAATGGTTATGGGGATGAAACATCAGCATATATCCTTTTCTAATCACCCGACACCAGTTTGTCCCATATTGAGATAATAAACTTTAGACTGAAGTCTATTTCGTAAGTTTTTGCATAAGGAAGTATTCTTTGAAGCATCTTTACTACTGAAACTATTGTGAAACGAATTGACTGAAATGTTAGAATGTTAAAAAAAACTTAAATAACTTGCACGTATGTTGTATTTGCAACACAAAGAAAATAAGACAAGTATGAAATTATCATTCTTCACCCTTGTATTTCAACACCTTTACTAAACTAGGGAGTACAAAACCCATTCTGCAAAATGTCAATTTAAAGAGCCAGTAAAGTATTAAGGTTTACCTTTTTTTCCATATTTTTCTTCAGTTGATGATTTATCTGAGGAACAAGGGCACCGTCCTTCACATTTGACTGAGATCTGCTTGCCTGAAACACATGCCTGATATTCCAGTTTGCACTATGAGAAAGGGAAAGAATTAATCCAACAATCAATTAAAAAGAAACAACATATTTCATAAAATAAAGCTTACATACTTTTTTTATATTTTTGTATATTATTTTGGGATAAATATGGAAACCAATTAAACAGCCACAGATTATTTCAGCGGTATTAAGTGTTGTATTACCTGCAAACAAGTGGTGATTTCTCTGTGAGCAGTGCAAGGGCTGCTCATTTTCTGACATTTCCCTGTATGTCACTCAAGGTTCCTAATGACTAGCTATGAAGCTACTCTGTGAACTGGTTAATCTTTGGAGTAGACCTTCATGTTTTCCCTTATATAATATGGGTGATATTGACTCAGTAGCTTGTTTTACCTCTTTTCATACTGAATTTCAAAACTGGGAGTGGGGTGTAAAAAAAATTATCAACCCATTACCACCTGTTTCTTCTTGGGCTGAAGTCTAAATTTTTTTGTTGCGGGGGTGGGGTGGGGGGGTTTGCCTATTACCATAGAAATGCTTCAAAAAACTCTTACTTGTTAAATTTTTTTAATTACAGATCAAAGTTCAGTACGTTACATAAGATTGTACTTCAGCTTCCCAAGATCTTAAACTTTTAATCAGTTGACATTGTGTAATTATAAACAGGGCTTAGCTTTAAGGCTGATAAAATTGGATATCCTAAATTAAAGAATTGGGCATATTAAAATCAGACACAGCCAATTGTACAATACACAAACATGTCGGGGCCTGATTCATCAATCACCCATCAAAGGTCGTTGCACCCGACTAATACTTAACAGGAGACCATTACACAACATTGAAATGCACCAGTCTATTGTTAGAAGCCCAGATCGGGCCAGACGTTCTGTCACCTGCAGTTCCTGCAGTTGGTTTAGTCTGATAATAGGTTACACATAAGCAACAGCGTGGAGATAGACATCTGGGGTGGACCCTGGTGTCCTGTCAGGCAGACATCAAGAAACCCACTGGGTATTGGAACCCCATCCAGGGGGCTCATTGGCCGGAAGCCAGAGATGTTTCTGGAAAGGCAAGCAGGCAGGGGATAAAGGGACATATTTTCAGACACCAGCAGTGAAAATTCGATGAAGGAGGCAACACTTGAATATCTGGAAGACTGATCAGACAAGGACGGAAGGAAGGGAGGAAGAAGCTGCCATCGAGACTTACCTTTGTGACGATGGACCAGAGGGATTCAGAGAATCGAGCTTGCAGTTTTAACCAAACCATCTTTGCAGGTAGTATACTTAAATCGGGGATATCCTCTTGTTTTATGTAGGTAATTTAAGGGTTAATAGTGTTATTATTAATAAACTTGTTGAACCTTTACTTGTGTTTGTCCTTTATCCATCTTGCAAATAAGGGCATCAGGATAAAACATTGGAGTAAGCAAGTTGGTTGTAAGTATCTGAGAATTAACAGGTTAAACAGTTGTATCATAGTTATATCAGTATCAAGTGTTCCTTTACATCGTGCCCTAAGTCTTTATTTTAACTATATGCATATTCCTGTATCTTTCCCAAAAGTCTCGGACTTCAAAGGGTTAGTCCCTGTGGTGCCTTTACCAATCTCCCTGATCTAGTCCTTATTCCATTTCAAGATTGAGAATGAACGTAGAAAATAGGTGCAGGAATTCAGTCCTTCGAGCCTGCACTACCATTCAATATGACCATGACTGATTATGTACTTTTAGTATCCCACTCCTGCTTTCTCTCCCTATGCCTTGATCCCTTTAGCCACAAGGGCTACTATGTCAAGCTTCCTCTTCAATACATTTAACAAACTGGCCCCAACAGTGGTAGAGAATTCTCTTAGTGAAGAAGTTCTTCCTCATCTCAGTCCTAAGTGGCTTACTCCTTATTCTTAGACTAATGAGCCTTAATTCTGGACTTTTCCAAATTGGGAACATTTTTCCCACATCTAGCCAGTCCAGTCTCACGAAATCCCCTCTCATTCTTCTAAATTCAGTGAGTACAAGCCCAGTCAATCCAATCCCTCTTCATGTGTCACTTCTGCCATTTGAGGAATCAGCATAATGGACTGTTGCTGAACTCTCTCAATAGCAAGAATGTCCTTCCTCAGACTAGAAAACCAAAACTGTACACAATACTCAAGCTGTGGTCTCACCAAGGTCCTGTATAACTGCAGCAAGACATCTTTACTCTGATACTCAAATCCTCTTGCTATGAAGGCCAGCATGCCATTGGCTTTCCTCACTGCCTGCTGTACCTGCCTGCCAACCTTCAACGACTGTTCCACCATGAGATTCAGGTCACACTGCACTTCATCTTTTCTTAAACTGCCATCATTCAGATAATAAACTTCCTTCTTGTTTTTGCCACCAAAGTGGATAACCTCACATTTATTCACATTATATTGCATTTGCCATGTATTTGCCCACTCAGCTAGCCAGTCTAAGTCACTCTGCATCCTCTTAGCATCTTCCTCACAGTACACATTGGCATCCAGCTTAGTGTCATTTGCAAATTTAGAAATATTGCATTAAATTCTTTCTTCCAAATTATTAATATATATTGTGAATAGCTATGTTCCTAGCACTAAGCTGTGCAGTATCCCACTAGTCACTGTCTGTCACTCTGAAAAGGACCCATTTATTCCCACTCTCTGCTTCATGTTTGCCAACCAGTTCACTACCCATATCAATACATTACCCCTAATATCATGAGCTTTAATTTTGCTCAGTAATCTCTTGTGTGGAACTTTGTCAAAAGCCTTTTGAAAGTCCAGACACGCAACATCCACTAGTTCACCCTGTCCAGTCTACTTGTCACATCCTCAAAGAGTTCCAGGAGATTTGTCAAGTATGATTTCCTTTCAGTGAATCCATGTTGACTTTCCATCAACCAGTTGGAAAACGTATCCTTTCTACTCTTTTCAGGTTCCTTGTGTTCATCCAGATTTAAACAGCACATCCAAAATTTTATTGGTTTCTGTACCAATAGTATCCAGGCTCCTCAGATCCTTCTGATAATTCCTTGGTCCATTTCAATTGTTGCAATAAGATTTCTATTACAATGATGATCTCCTAACCAATCTTTCTCCTTGGGTTGTTTCACTTTCAAGTCTTGTGCTCTGTGTCTGATATTGAAATTGCCAGTCAGACTGTCTCTTTGCTGCTCCACATACTTCCTAATGTTCCCACAATCATCTGAAGTAATTTGGGATTTTTTTTCTAGAACTGAGAGTTGTGTTCACAGACATCTTCCCATCAGTAGTTCTGAAGGTCAGAACCTGTTTTTTAAAGTGATGAACTTCTGTAATTAATTAAGGGCTAAGTTAATATCTTTGTTCTTTTTGATAAATTTATTGATTGTTTGAATTCCTCTCTGTGCCTCTCTATTTCACTGAGAATATTTAGATGAACCAGTAGGATGCAGGAATCAATCTTCCTCTGCAAAGTTACATAGTAGCTCAATAGCAAATGGAAAAATGTTGCCTGATGCCACAATGCCCCGGAAACAGGGTGTCATGATTTTTTTTTAGGTGATGAAATAACTTCATCCACCTGGTGGTGTACTGTGCACTTACTTCAGACCATCTGGATTAATAGTTAATAACAATGATGAAAACGTCTTTGGAACACAAATAAATCCATTCCCAGATGCTATCATGGCCTCAAAGGAAAAGTGAAGGATGCTGGTGAATCACTCTGCTTTTAGTATTTACTGGACAAGTCAGGAAATTTGTGGTTAACTCTTCCATGGAGTGACTGATGCCTGGCCACAAACTGATTTTTGGGCTCTTACTCTGCATTATGCTATCTCATGTGAAGTTAGTGGATTTCCTGTAGAATGTCTAGTCAAATTGATTTTGGGATAACTAGTCTAGCATTAAAAACTAAGAAAGAACCAATGATTGTGAGATATTTTTCTGTGCGAAGTATTGTCAAGAGTATACTCCAACCATCCATTCTAGTAATACTCCTTCATTTTGATGCATTTGTTATCCTGATTACTTAATTTATTATAATCTCTTACCAGTGTTCTGTGATGAGCGAAATATGTGTTTTCTCTTCCTCAATGAAATGTAAGCCTTTTAGCTTGATCCCTTCCAGTGTTATTTTTGACAGTGCATTCACTGTCATCTGACTGTGTAAGTGTATCATGGGGTTGATCTTCCCAAAATAGTTCTAAGCATCCAGCAGGTGGGAAAACAGGAGATTTTCCTACCCATTATTTGGCACGTGGAATCTCAGTTAATTGCGACACTTTGTGCAATGCAGAGGCAGCCCTGACACACCACAACCCTGATAGAGTCTTCCGTTCTTATTCTTCTATCTCTCTCTCCATCTGGTTCTACTCCCAGATGACCGTTTCTTGTGAAGCCCCGCACCTTGGCACTAACCAAGTACCTGATAGGCAATGTCAAGATGGCAGTGCCAGCTCAGCACTGCCCCCCAGCCCCCAAACTCCCACAGAACCTCAATGGCCTCCGATCCCATCAATGAGGTCATCACAAATGAACCCCTTTGCTGGGGACCAGCTGTGATTCCCACTGGGGCGAACCTCCTCAAACAAGATGGGAAAGCCAAATGAGCTCAGGCAATATTGTATAGAGCTCGCTGAACATATTGAAATGAGGTACCGACTATTTAACTCAACCTTGCAGCATTTTCTGACACAAGACTGATCACATCATGAAAAGTGACCTGGGAAGATTGCAACCTGCTGAACGCCAGATGTGAATTCAATCTTTCAAGTCCTGCTTAAATTTCCCACCCTGCTGCGCTAGTCGAGTGGCGTATCAGGGCAGGAAAATCGTGTCCTGTGCCTCACGATTCTCAGTCTAAAATGTTGAATTCTATATGGCATTTTTATCACAGGCTTTGCAAATTCACATATGTCATTTAATGTCAAAACTGCTTCTTTTAGAACTTTGAGGAATGCTCTCATTTGACAGTCAAGTTCTTCCCTCGATGAACCACGTACAAAAATGGCATCCAATTTGTGTCCCCACAGCTGTGGAACTCCGTTCTCCCTAATGTACGTTCTTCCTATTGTACAGGGTTTTCCTGCCACACTGAAAGCATCTCAAGATGCAAGGTGCAGCACAGTGGCATATTGGTTAGCACTGGTGCCTCACAGTGCCAGGGACCCAGCTTTGATTCCCAGCTTGGTCATATCGCAGAGCATGGACAGGCATTTCTTCAATGCAACTGCTGGGCCACCGGCTTGCAAGTTTTCGAGTTCATAATTTTATTCAAAGTATTGTTTAATTACTTTTTCAAACATACCATATTAATTTTGGTATGATGTTCAGAAACATGAAACTGGCTCTTGTGTCCTTATTCTTATGATCGGAGATTATGCTACATAGAAAGTAGGAAACTTTATCTGGGTCTGGGTTTGCAACTGCAACCTGTCTAATTATAAAAGACAGCTTCTGCCACAATGAAAAATTGCAGTTATGATAGTTTTAATATTAGCTCTAAACTCAAGAAATTAACATGAACTCAGATCCCTAGTGTAAAAAAGAGGATTGAGATATTGTTGCCAATCTGTTGCTATTACCACAATTAATGTAATTTTCTATGGAGAAATGGCCCTGAAAATGTTTAAATCAATTAATGTAGTTTATTGCAAATATTGTCATTAAACTATTGATGAATTGAACAATATTGTAATAATAAAGCTAAATATAACTCTCAGTGCTCCAGTCCTAGAAAAATAGCATAATTTCTGGTCAATCAGAACAATTAAATCAGTTTTGTATCAGATAGAGAATTGAGGAAAAATGCTGTGTAGTGAACTGTGATCTCGAGAAAGTCTTTTATAAGCAGTAATTAAATTGTTTATAAATCAAACTCCAATGATAGGGCAAGATCTAATGCACTTAGGATAAGGGTGGTAGACAAATTCTTGGTCCTGACCCCACTCTGACTCTCAGGATGTCTCTGATTCTCTAGCTGGGCAACTTTCCTGAATTAAAAGATGCATCTGGGAGATGGTGGGTGAATCCTGAGACTGTAGGCACAATCAGAGAACATGTAGCCCTGGAAAGTTGTCAGCCCTACCAGTAGAAATGGGTGCTGTCAACGTCGGAAGGGAAATGCTGGACAACCCCATCTTAAGGTATACTCTGAAGCAGTATTACATTGAATAAATAGTGATCGCAGTTGCCAGGAGACCCCACAGGAAAGAAAGATCCTCCACAGGATAACCATTGGCCACAGTTGAAAGCTCACTAATGGTTGTGAGGTTAAAACAGGAAGCAAAGGCTCCCTTAGGCCAGATTTATAGATCTCTAATCAGCTCATAAATCAGCATTTAATTCCACAGATTGGCTCCCTGCTGCACCAGGTGGATAGCTTCTGCTGGTGATGACCCTCCTCCAGGAAGATCGCTGGGGTTGGGAATGCTTCAACCCCTCCACCCCCAACCACATATTCCTGTGGATAGATTGTGGGCAATAAATTTTATCCTCTACAATCTGCATTGATTTTTTTTAAGTCCATTACTGGTAAATCTTTTGAGAAAGTATTTCAAATATCAGTGTGTTTGAGCTGTTATCTGTCTTCATAGAGTTCTTAAAAATATCACAATACTACAATTTATGATACAATCCAAACTAGTTCAATGAAACATTACACAACAATTAATGTTCAAAATCAAAAGATTATTGCTCACCCTGATAGTTATTAAAGAGCGCTTAAATTTTTCAAATATAGCAACATCAAATCAAATCAGTTTTAAGGATTTGAATATTATATTATAATGAATATTGATTTCAAATATTATATCACTTGAGTGGGTGGCAAAGTGTGCCACTTTTTAAATAACTTTACACACTTGACATAATCCATACTCTTTCTATAGCTAATTTCATATTACATTGAAAACCAAATATAGCTCCTGGCAGAGATATTCCCTTCTGGAGTCTTAAGTTCACTGTCAGGCGCAGAAGTGAGAGTGATTTCCGCTGTGGAGCAGAATGTGTGATCTTACGCTGTTCAGTTCATTAAATATTTATCTGGGAGGAGCTTGCCAATTATTGTGATGAAGACAGGCTGGAAGTCCATTTCTGCAATATGGCTTTAATTTGACTAGCTGCCTCCTTGATGGCACATTCAGTCAAGTCCTACCCTGACATTAAGAGCAAATACTTTCATCTCACTTCTGGAATTCAACTCTTTCATCTTTCGGACTAAGGCAGGGTTGAGGTCTAGAGTCAAATGGTTCTGGCAGAGCCCAAATTGAGCATTAGTGAGCAGGCTGTTGGTGAGAATGTGTCACTTAATTGCACTGTCAATGATGCCTTTCATCACTTTGCTGCTGGTTGAGAGTAGACTGATGGAACGGTAATTGGCTGGATCAGATTTGTGCTGCTATTTGTGTACAGGACATAGCTGAGCAATTTTTCACATTGTCACACAGGTGTTGATATTGTAGCTGTACTGGGACAATTTGGCTATGGATGCAGCTAGTTCAGGAGCATGAAAGCCATCAGCACTACAGCTGGGATATTGTCAGGACTCACAGCTTCAGGAACACAACATAGGCTAACAAATGCATCTCAAAGAGCTGAAATTAAAATTACTATTATAAGGTGAGACTCTGGGCCGTACTTTATTCATGGTGTGTTGTGCTCGATGGCCGAACCGGAAGTGAACATCACCTTTGTTCTCTTTCTTTTTGCCAGTTCTCATGCTGGCATAGTAGTGCTAACCTCATGGGATTCAACACTCTTTAGCTGCAAAGAAATTCTCAATATCAAACACGGCAACAAATCCGACTTCACAGAAATTGGGGTACTGTTTTTAAAGGGTACCACTAAATGTCCATAGAAATTGGGGCACATTTTTAAATGTCCAGGTCAATGACACCACCAACCCCCTCTTCCCAAACCACTTCTCCCCCCCACCTGCCTTCCACAGGAATGAGGCACAGTGAGCACTGCCAGCTTGACAGTCTGTCAGGGTGGCATTGGCATGGTGAGAGATAACAAAGCCTGGGCACTGCCCAGCCATTTACCTAACCATTCAGGGGCTCCAAAGGCCCCTGAGCACACCTGCTTTTCTCTCCCCCGACCCCAATCTTTGAGTTGTGCCATCTTCTATGGCTGCTAAGAACCAGTATGGGCATGTTCTTCTGGCATAAGAGGCTGAAAACATCCAATGTAAAAAGAGTAGTCAAAGTAGGTGCTTGGTCTTTAGAAAGGCTCTTTAGACCAAAGAAAAAGCATATTTAAAAAAATTCAAGAGGAAGCGCATCAGTCTTAATGAAATATGAGCTGATTATGTAAACAATGAACTTTTGAATCTGCCCTAAAATTGTCATTCAGAAAAGCTTTTAGCAGTTAATGTAATATTAGTTTCTTGCATAAATAATCTTCAGCTAATCCCCTCTTTGAATTGCTCTGGAATTGTAATTAAAGCAGTTCTAGAATTTCCAGAGCAACAGGAAACTATGAGAGAAAGCAAAGGGATCTGCCTAGAGAAAGTGACATCTCCTATCAATCAAAGTACTTCAAAGAGGTTTGGTAACACCTGAGGATTCTGAAATCAACAAAGACATACAGTAGACTGGAGGGCTGTTGAGATTCTGAAGGATTCAACATGTTAAGGTGGGTATAAATATCAGGCTATTTCAAAGCTTTTACAGAACACAGAGAATAAAGATTTTAACCGAGAGCTGCCAAAGAGTGATTTCCAAGTTTCCCAGGGCAAGAAGGAGAGGTCCAGCCATGACAGATATTCCTATGAGTGACATCCCCCATTCTGAGGAACAGCCCTGAGATTAACCCCTTCCTCTCAGCCTAAGCCCCTCCACCACCAGGTCTTTTGAGGGATGCTACATCTGTGGCCTGACAGTAGCAAATGGATTAATGGACACTTCCTTGCCCTCCCCCCTGCTTTCCCCACCACACTTGGAGTCCATGGTACCTGGTCCCCATTTGTCAGGTACCCACTTGACTTCCTGACTTCCAACAGGGCATGGTGGTGGTTGCGGGTGGGGGGATAGTAACATACAAGGAAGTGGGTGCATCCAGCTTCAAACCTGACTGTTACATTTAAATGTGTTTAACTCAGTAGTATTCAGATTCTCACCTGCTCTGGGTGAGAACCTGATTAGGGCAGCCACAGCAGCAGGGAATACTTGCAATGAGTTGGATACCTAATGAGAATTCTGATTTGATCCTCTCACCCGATTCAGCCCTCTTGCCTGACTCATTGGGCCAATGGGATTCCTGGCTGGAACTCTCAGTCGCAGGAAAGTGCCTCCTAAGTTGCATGTAGTGAGCTGCAAAAAAAAATGCTACATGCAACCTTGGGAACTAACCATTAGTAGGCTCAATTAGAACTACAGAAATATTCTGATTTTAATTAGTACAAAAAAGGAAGTCCAGGCAAAATGTAAGTTGTTATTTGCTGTATTATCACCTTGTCACTCTGTTTGAATTTGAGGAGATAGCCTGAAGTGAAGTCCTTGTCTAAACAATATTGTTCATAGCTTTTGACTTTGTTAATTCAGCTTTGTTCTGGATTATTTTTACCCATGTTTCCAGAATCAGGCAGCATAAAAAATATTTGACACTGCAAATTTTTTGACTGAGATTAACTCTGCTACTTAGGAAGCTAACAATTTATTTTGAGAGATCAAGGGTGATTAGTTTCCCAGTTTTCTTTTTTCTAAATATGGTTAACTCTTCAAGCATTCCGATAAATACTGAAATCTTTCAATAATATTAAAAGCATCATAGTTTGCTCATTGAGATAATTACACTGTTCGTGTATTAACTATCAAGTACTCATAATCTATTGTAAAGGGATTGTTGATTTATTGGGACTGATGTTCAACTGCAATAGACCATAGCACTAAAAGAATGTACATCATGTCACAGACAATGTAACTAACTGATCATTATGTTCACAAAATGTCAAAGAAGTTCTAATCAGAAAATGGCACTTATGATCTAAACGTAAATACTTGGTAGTAATATACATACTTTTAAAAACGAGGATTGGCTTCCCATTGCAAAATTTATTTTTCTGTTCTCTAGGTGTAGCACTTGTCTCATAGATTATAATTTGCACGTTATTTAGGATTTACTAATACTCTATTCCTTCAGGGATGCAGGTCAAAAGATTTTAATGGAATAGCTAAGTCCATTATTTTGAACGGATTTTAACAAATGTAACACAAAGTCATTTCCATTAATTGAAAACCACAGGGCTTCGAGCTGACTAATAGGTTACAGGGATAGAGTATTCATTTGTTTGCTCTAGTAGCATTGTCTGAAAATACATCAAAGCAAGCAAAAGATGAGGCAATTATAAACATGAGTTTTGTCAAGTACAAATTGAGCTATTAATTCTTATTGACATTACTTCCAAAAATAACTTCACCCAAATCTGCCCAAACCACACAACTGGCCTTGTAACCTGATCAAAATAATGATCTAGAATTTACAATTGTAATGACAATAAAACTGATAGTGTTCACAGTCATTTTTCTTTCAAAGAGACTGAGTACCGATGAAGGAACCCAGCATCAGACAGGGGGATGGCCGCTGAAAGGCATTTCAGTGCCCATTCCTCTGTCCCATCCTCCAATGGTGGACCACATCAGTTACATTAAATTCCACCTATTATTTCACTTTGAAAAAGATAACAGAATTTTGCCTCGTTGTATGACTGTGCTCAAAGTGGAAACTCTACGCCACAACATATAAGTATAGCAGTTATCACTTAATACTCATTATCTATTTTATGTTGGTAATTGCTTGTCATATTTGGCAGATTTTTATTAGGGTTTTATTCAAGACAAGCTTCTGTATGTACGCATCTGAAAATGAAGTATGAGTGGCGATTCACCAGGCCCACTCGCATTGGCGGAAATCCCAACGGCTCATTCAATCGGGCATTGGACATAAAATGGGATTCCTACCAGGCAGCAAACCTGTTGCAATGTTCCTGACATGCCCCATCATTCCCGATCAGGTTTAGCGCAGAGCAGAGAGGAACCTGCTGCACAAACACTCACTGAGCTGTCATGAGCATTCCAGAAGCCCGATTCAGGGGCGTCCTGCAACGCACTCACCTCCCCGGCCGGCAGTCACGCAGGTGTGATTTGATTAGGTTCTGAAAATTGGGGACTTGGAGCCATGGAATCCGAAGAATCACGAAGTGATAAATACACTTTGCAACTTTATTTTGGACCGCGCAAGGCTATTGCAAATTACCGGGAAGTGGAGGCTCATGCTGGTGTGAAGAAGATGACCTTGGGATCTCCGGGACATGGATGTCTTGGCTAGACTTCTTCATGGTGCAGTTAAATGATAGTAATGCACTCAATCCAGAATGTTTCCTATAACAATCCAGTCACAATGTGCTCTTGCCCTTGCTTCATCTAACAAGCCACAGCTATTGCCTCTCCTTTCTGAACACCATTCCCTTACAGTATATATCACTTTCACTAAGACTTCTTTTCTTTCAGGTTTTACTGAGTCCAAGTTGTCTGCGCACCTCTTTGATTTGCCTTCATGGACAGCCCCATTACAGATGAGGGAGCACATAGCTGAGATCTGCTAATCCTTATTCCACATGCACCAGTAGCAGGTAAGGGCTGTGTTGCCAGACAGCCCATGTCACATGAAAGATTTCATTGCTGATATTATCACTTAATGCTCCATGATGGCTTATGCACTCTTGCTCTGCCCTGCAACTGCTCTCTCTGCCTTCATCTTTTTGCAACTGCATAATACTAACAATCGCAAACACTTCTGACAGATCACAACAACTTTATGACAGGACTCTCGTTTTAATCCTTGTATGGCTTCTATCAAAGGTGCACATCTCTGAGTAACAATAATCTACAGTCTGTGGCACCAGCTCAGTTTTTTCAAAAGGAGCCACATGCCTGCCCAGACACCTGCACCCAACTCACAGTTGCCACAACTCATACAAAAAGGCACAAGTGTCCCTCACTGAAAGGACATGGTGTCAACTCTATTTCCTGGAAGGGGCCAGAGGGCAAACAAATGGTCTGCCATTTGATCTGAAAATGTCAATGACTGAACACCTCTTTGAAATGTGACAACCACCCAGGAAGAAAGTGACATGATGGCCATTCCAGATCATATACGTGGCATCTTTGTTTGCTTCTGAGAGCACCTGTGCCCTCTTACTTTCCTGGTAGCCCTGAGCCTTCTATCAATTGTCTTTCATCACCACTAGTTCCCCAAAATCTAAGTATTGCCCTGGGGCAGAGGCAACCACGAGCAGGGCTATGTGGCTCATGGCTATGCAGCCCCTGAGGGTCATCCTCTTGCACCAGAACATGATGTGCTCCATTACTGGTGAGGTGAAGGGAAGGATCAGCCGGCCAAAGGCCATGGAGCCATGTCTGTGCTCATGCAAGCTGACCTTCATATACTGAATCACAATGGCATGAGGGAGGACTTGGGAGGTAAAGGATGGATGACCTTGCTGACAGTCTCTCTCTCTCTCTGTCTCTCTTTCCACCTCCTCACAGATTGAAATTAATATCAGTATACAGCCAGGTCGGCTTGCATTATTCCTGCTGACAAAGCAGATAGGCAGTGGCGAGAGTGCCAAGTACTGGCTTGACCCAGTACCACATGACCTAGCACCAGAACATCAAGGGACTCAAGTGGCACTCAATCATGAGCTGTCACACAATACGTGCTGCTGAAGACTGCACCTTCACAGGGAAAATGTGCAAGGTTCTCACTTGCCCAGCAAAAGGATGAGGAGGCCAACCACTCCTGGTGGCCATGGAAGTGACAGCTTCCCTAAACTTCCTCACCACAGGGTTTTCCCAACGCTCGAGCAGGGACCTGTGTGGGATCTCAGAACCATCAGCAAGCAGATGCATCTGTGAAGTAACAGAAGTCCCGTATGCTAGGCATCAGTTAAATCATCTTCCACTTAGAGCCTACCAGGATGTCTGGGTGGCAGGATGCCGTAATGTGCTGGGATGAACAGGTCTAGGAGGCAAGCAATGGCATCCTTCCCATACTGTGAGCACTATCTCAACACGGACCGCCCTTCATGAATAGGAAGGCATACCATTACCTTAATATCCAATTTGTAACCGGCAAGTTAGACAAGGGGGAATCATATATTTTTAACTTCATAAAGCATAAATATAAGAACATAAGAACATAAGAAATAGGAGCAGGAGTAGACCATCTAGCCCTTCGAGCCTGGCCTGCCATTCAACAAGATCATAGCTGATATGAAGTGGATCAGTTCTACTTTCCCGCTTTCTCCCCATAACCCTTAATTCCCTTGTCTATCAGAAACCTATCTAACTGTGACTTAAATATATTCAGCGAGGTAGCCTTCACCACTTCAATGGGCAGAGAATTCCAGAGACTCACCACCCATTGAGTGAAGAAGTTCCTCTTCAACTCCAAGCTAAATTGCGCCCCACCTTTTATTTTGAGGCGGTGTCCTCTAGTTCTGCTATCCTTTCTAAGCGGGAAGAATCTCTCTTCCTCAACCATATCTATCTCCTTCATTATCTTATATGTCTCTATAAGATCCCCCCTCAGCCTTCTAAACTCCAACGAGTACAGACCCAGTCTATTCAATCTCTCCTCATTAGCTAACCCCCTCATCTCCGGTATCAGCCTAGTGAACCTTCTCTGCATTCCCTCAAGGCCAATATATCCTTCCGCAAATGCAGCGACCCAAACTACACACAGTGCTCCAGCTACGGTCTCACCAATACCCTGTACAGTTGCAGCAAGTCCTTCCTACTTTTATATTCTATCCTCCTTGCTTTAAAGACCAACATTCCATTCGCCTTCTTGATCACCTGCTGCATCTGCAGACAGGGTTTTTGCGATTCATGCACAAGGACCCCCAGGTCCCTCTGCACCGTAGCATGCTGCAGCTTTTCGCCCTTTAAATAATAATCCCTCCTACTATTAATTCCACCAAAGTGGATAACCTCACATTTGCTAACATTATACTCCATCTGCCAGGTCCTCGCCCACTCACTCAGCCTATCCAGATCTCTCTGAAGACTTTCTGCACCTTCCATGAAATTAGCTTTTCCATTCATCTTTGTGTCATCAACAAATTTTGTTACCCTACACTCAGCCCCCTCCTCTAGATCATTATGTAAATGGTAAACAGTTGAGGCTCCAGCACCGACATACTGTCACACAATATCACACCAAGTCAAAATTCATGGGATTGGGGTCACCACAGGAGCATGGAATGAGAAATGGTTTTTGGATACAGAAGGAATAAAAGGTCATCGTCTGGCTGTCAAGTTACAAACAGAGCACTACAAGAAACAGCATCTGGGCCTCAGCCATTCATAATCCACAACAGTAACAGCCTTGAGTAGGAAATTGCGTAAAGAGCTCAGGAATGAGTTCAGCTTGGTGAAATAATATTTGAATGTGTGCAACACAAAGTAGCCAAAAATCTGAACGATAGAACATTTTCCTTCAAAGTGTTTCAGTGTTCTTGAGGACAATCAGATGGTAGCCCATGAAGCTACAAGTCTGATTAACTTAGACCTAATGGAGGAAGCAAACCGTATTAATTGCTCAATATTGTAATAACATAAATCATTGCATCAGGTCAATGTTGTTGTTAGTCAATATATCCTAAGTTTGTTGTTTAAGAGCATTTTTGTCTAAATCACATGGATAATAGGTCATAATTGTACCCATTTAATGGAAAGTCTGGAAACATTGGGTGCACTTAAGCTAAAAGTTTGAAAATAACAAATGTAAAGAGATCACAGCAAAAATGGAAAATGCTGGAAAATTTCTGCTGGTCTGACAGCATCTGTTGCACATCTGGAGGCTCTACATCAGAGCAGTAATTTGCTTACATCTATGTGTAAAGCAATGACTGGTTCAGGCTTGATAATTTAGGGGATTTTAGTTATAAACAAGTTATAAATGGTAATTGATCCATTAAACAAAGGTAAATCAGTTAGATATATTTGTTTTTTATTCAAAAGATGGACAATCATGTGAGAAATAAGTCTGAGGTGCACTGGAGATGTATGTTTCACCATCCATATGTATGTGAAAAAAGTCATTCAGGCCATGCACAGACTTAAATCAGCAAACAACAAACAGATATGAGCAAGAGGATGTTTAAAAAGGATAAATGGAAATCTGTGGCAAGAACAGAAAATTCTAAAACTAACAAATTAGATTCAGGGAGCTATCAGGGGCATAGTTAGACAAATACGCAAACTGAGATCAATTAGAATTAGAAGTTTGAAAACCCAATTAGATTTGAAAAAGTCCATAACTTTAGCCATGTCATTAAATTAGTTTCAAAATCTGAGCAATTAGAAGCACGACATGTCAAGCACAAACAGCAGGAGGAAAGCAGGATTAAAAAGATGGATGAGTTAACCAGTATCTTAAGAGTAGTCCTCAAACAATAGGGGAAACAACATCTAGTGCTGGAGATACAGGACATTCAAATACAGCATACCCAAATACATGCTATCAAAAAAAAATACACAAACTGCAATAAAGTTTAAAGCAAAAGAAAAGCATCACACATGCCACGATTGCCAAACTTATTTCCTGACAAGATGGCAGAGGATGTTATCAAGTATGAAAGTGGCCAAGAGGACCAAGCCCTTGAATCAGGAATTTGTGGGCTGGAATATTTCCCTTTTCAATTGGATGGAAACAAAGGCAGAAGAAAATGACCATCGAGCAGCATGGCTAGAAATCCCACCTCCCTGTCATTTTCCTGAGAGCTGGTGGATGGGAGTTGGAGAGATAGAACCTTGAATATGCTTGCTCCTATTAAGGAGCTAACTTACATTTGTTCTGGGCTCATAAAAAGCTCATCTCCAATAATTTTTTTTAATTTTTAATGAGGCAGCTGCATTTAGCAGCTGTTGGGTTTCAGGCCAGCTGCATGGAAGAGAACCATGAAATGAAGGTGGGAAGAGTTTTACAAGTAAAATGTTTTTATCTTTCAGAATTTAACAGGGTCATGTTCTGTTTCTTTTTCTCTACCTTTGATAACTGTCAAATTTATGTTTCAATGTACCTTTTGGTAATAATTTACATTTTTAATGAGAATATTTGTAATGAGTAAATTTGCTGTGATTGTTTCTTGTGTGCCAGCTATATTAAATTGATGCACAATTAAGGACATTTTAATAGTTCATCTGTACCCATTCTCTGGAAAACAAATGCACAGAGTACCATTGCTGATCATTTGAAATGCAGCACTTCTTTGAGGAAGGTATCAATCAAGTTTTAATCTTATAAAATTGCCTAATCTGAGATTGCCTTGGATACAATGTTAATTAGAAAACAGGCCACATTTTCCTATTCCAGAGCCCATGTTCCCTTGGGTCTGCCTCACCGAATTATGGACCTGTTCCAAGACCAAGCAAGGCTCAGAATCCCAGAAAATCCCCCTCCCTTTTGGCTAGCAATGGAAGTGAGTTTGCAAGCCAGAATTGAGCAGACTTCCTGTTTCCTGAGGAGGAAATCCAGCCCAAACAGTTGAGCTGTTCAAATAGTGAAAAGGAACACAAGCATTGATGTGAATTTATCTAATATTCTCTGGGTTTCCCTGGATAAAAGGACACGTGAATATCTTAACATTTGCTGACCTACAAATTTGAGATGTAAATTAACAAAAAAAATCAGTATTTTAATCAATGAATTTTCATTACGGATATGCTATTTTAAGTAGGTTGAATTTTTTTATTTTATGTACATATATGGTATGACTTTTTAGATACTTTAGGTCAGAGTCATGTTTAAACTGATTTAAACGTGGGTCATGACCTGGAATTACTAAAAAACCTAGTATTCATAATCCATTACATACATCAATATTTTTAAGGTTCATGAAAGTCTGAATATGGCTATGACCGATCATTGTCAATTGTTCCTTACCTACCCCTTAAGAGTTTGACAAACAGGTAGTTGTTCAGAATAAAAGACGACTTTTTGAACTGGCAAGTTAGGTTAAGAGATAGATCAGTGGAGATGGTGCGGCAGATATTGAAGGAGATATGTCAGAATACAGAGAATAAATAATTCCAATGAGAAAGAAAAATTCCAAGGAGAGGATAAACCCTCTGTGGAAGTGCAAACACGGAGTTTGCATCAGTCTTCATCATCGAAGACAGGAGTAATATTCCAGAAATAGCTATAAGTCAGGAAATGAAAAGGAAGGAGATCATCAAGAGAATTGTAATCATCAAGGAAGTGGTAATGAGCAAATTGTTGCATCTGTGAGCTGATAAATCCTTGGGTCCTGATGGTTTAAAACCTCTGGTCCTGGGGTTTTAAGCATAGTGGCTACTGAGATAACTAATGCATTTCTTCTAATTTTCCAAAATTTCTTAGATTTGAGAGAGGTTCCACTAGATTGGAAGGTACTAAATATAACTCCTTTAGTCAAAAAGACAGGGAAATGGAACTCAGCAAATGACAGACTTAGTATCTGTAATAGGGGAAAATATCAGAAGTATTATTAAAAACATAATAGAAGGGCACTTACAAAAATCATGTGCAATCAGGTTTTTGTACAAATGGAAATGACATTTAACCAATTTATTGGAATTCTTTGAGGGAGTCACATGTGAGGAGGAACTGGTGAATGTACTAAATTCAAATTTACAGAAATTTCTGCATTTAATAAAGCACCACATCAAAGGGTGTTGCAGAAATTGAAAGCTCATGGTGTAAAAGGCAAAGGTAAAGACACCATAGTCCCAGGTGACCATCAATGAGTGGTGATTTGACATGAGGATGATCACACCTCAGGCAAGGGGCAAGGTTGAGAAAGCGGGCCTTCATGAATAACCTCATCCAGCACAGGAATTGAATTTGTATTGTTGGCATTGTCCTGCATCAAAAATCAGCTGTCCAGCCAACTGAGCCAAACTGGTCCCCATTCATGTGTAAGGGCTAATTTATTGGCATGGATAGATTAACAGGAAATAAAGAGTCAGGATAAACGGGAATTTTTTGGCAGCATGTGACAAGTTGTGTGCCACAGAGATTTGTGCTGTGATGTCAACCACTAAGTTTGCTGATGTTACAATAATAGGTAAAAGATTAAATTGTGAAGAGGACTTAAAAAGGCTACAAAGGGCAAAAGAATATACAAAGTTGAGTGGACAAAAATCTAGCAAATGGCGTATAATGTGAGAAAATGTGAAATTGTTCAATTTGGAAATAAGAATAAATTATCTTAATGACGAGAGATTGCAGAGCTTTGAGATGCAGAAGAATCTGGATACCCGAGGGCATGAATCACAAACGGCTAGTACGCAGGCACAGCAAGTGTTCAGAAAATTAACTGAATGTTGTCGTATACTGCGAGCGGAATGTAATGCAAAATTGGGGAGGTTATGCACAATGACAGTGGTTGAGAGCCCAGCACTGATCCCAGTGGCACACCACTTGTCACATGTTGCCAACCCAAAAATTACCATTTATGCTGACTCTCCATTTCCTGTTAACTAGCTAATCCAGACCAACATTTTAACCTTTACACCATGGGAGGCTATGCTCAGTTATACAAAGCATTGGTGCAACCACATCTGGCCTTGTTATTTAAAGAATGATGTAAATGCATTAGAAACAGTTTGGAAACTAATACCTGGAATAGGCAAAGTAAGGCTTGTATCTGGTGAAGTTTATAAAGGTAAGAGGAAACTTGAATGATACAAAATCTTAACGGGTCTTGATAGGGTGAATACAGAAAGGATTTTTCTTTTGTGCAGGAATCGAGAACTAGAGGTCACCGTTTAAAAACTAAAGAGTAACTCATTTATGACAGGGATGTGGAGAAACATTTTCCCTGATGGTCATGAGTTTTTGGAACTCTTCTTCAAAAGCTGGTGGAAGTAGAATCTTTGAGTATAATTAAGGCAAAGATAGATGATTCTCGATAAGCAAGGCAGTGAAAGGTTATGGGGGGAAAAGTGGAATTGAGGTTACAATCAAATCAGCCATGATCTTATTAAATGGCAAGCAGGCTCAAGGGAATGAGTGATGTATTCCTGATTTTCAGTCATACGTTCCTATGTACTTAATCAGCAAACAGATTTAAAACCCAAAATAAAATGACAACTGTTAGATGTGATCCTATGATTAGGAACAATCTTGAGCATGCTAAACACTACACGAAAAGCCAATTTAAGATAATCGGTTGTGCTCATTCTGAGCTCAATTTGCTATATCAACATATATATGCATAGATCCAAAAGAATATGTTCAAGCCTTGTACCTTTTTGAATTGCCAAAGGGTTTGGAGAGCCAATAGATCCCCATTGCTTTCTCCATGGCAATGCTTTGGCCAGAGTCACTTGCCAATCAATCAGCAGCTCTTCTCCTATAGTATAAATTGTTGTGATTGTTTGAAATTTAGCATTCTTGCATTTATCCTGAGTGCAAGGGGAAAAGCTTTGAGACCACATCTTTCTGTTCAGCAATATAATTTGTTATTTTATCAATTAGAAGTAATAACATCATCACATATGCTCAGTATGATCCTGAATCTGATCATAATGATCATAATTCATGATCTGTTTCAAAGAACTCATAAGAGTAGCCAGTATATCTTGGTTAAAGTTGATCTTTTCCAAATGGGCGCATTAACAATCATCAGAAAGTGGAGATTGATTTGAGAGAAAAATAATAAATTTGATGAAATAAACAAGGAAAAAGGGAAATATATGATTCCTTTTCCACTGTCACAAGCTTTATAAGTTACTTTGTTTTCAGTATACAATATTCTTATAGACAGAGGAGGAGACATAAATTGAAGAACCCATTCCTTTTTTGTCCATATTGACTGTTGTTTTGGAGAGAAAGATATGTGTTTCTCAGCTTCCAAAGTATGTGGTCAATTATAAATAGCATCAGCAAGCTTTTGTGGGTTCAAATAAAAACTGTCAATTTTCACATTCAACCCTAAAGCCCAAATGCCACATCAATCACTCCCATACACCCATGGAAGACTTCTGCAGAAAATGCAGATGTATGGGATAGAGGGTGATTTAGCTAATTGGATTAGGAATTGGCTAGCAGATAGAAGACAGAGGGTGGTGGTTGATGGGAGATATTCACCGTGGAGTTCGGTGACAAGTGGTGTACCTCAGGGGTCTGTTTTGGGGCCCCTGCTGTTTGTAATTTTTATAAATGATCTGGATGAGGGTATTGAAGGATGGATTAGTAAATTTGCAGATGACACTAAAGTCGGTGGAGTGGTAGATAGTGAAGAGGGGTGTTATAGTTTGCAGAGGGACTTGGACAAGTTGCAGAGCTGGGCCGAGAGGTGGCAAATGGAGTTTAATGTGGAAAAGTGTGAGGTAATGCACTTTGGCAGGAATAATAAATGTGTAGAGTATAGGGCTAATGGTAGGATTCTTAATAGTGTTGATGAACAGGAGGATCTTGGTGTGTATGTGCATAGATCCCTGAAAGTAGGCAGTCAAGTCGATAAGGTTGTTAAGAAGGCATATGGAGTCTTAGCTTTTATTGGTAGGGGGATTGAATTTCGGAGCCGCAACGTCATGTTGCAACTGTACAAAACTCTAGTGCGGCCGCACTTGGAGTATTGTGTGCAGTTCTGGTCCCCACATTATAAGAAAGATGTGGAGGCATTGGAGAGGGTACAGAGGAGGTTTACCAGGATGTTGCCTGGTATGGAGGGCAGGTCTTATGAAGAGAGGCTGAGGGATTTGAGGTTGTTTTCGTTAGAAAGGAGGCGGCTAAGAGGGGACCTGATCGAAACATATAAGATGATTAGAGGTTTAGATAGGGTGGACAGTGATAGCCTTTTTCCTAGGATGGAGAAAGCTAGCACGAGGGGACACAGCTTTAAATTAAGGGGTGATAGTTATAGGACGGATATCAGAGGTAGGTTCTTTACCCAAAGGGTGGTTCGGGAGTGGAATGCCCTGCCTGCAGCAGTTGTAGATGCGCCAAGTTTGGTGGCGTTTAAGAGGTTAGTTGATAAGTATATGGAAGAGAAGGGAATGGTTTAGTTTGGAGGGTCATTGCTTTTTACATTGGTCGGCGCAACATCGAAGGCTGAAGGGCCTGTTCTGTGCTGTAATCTTCTATGTTCTATACACACAAGAAAGGTACAGTTAACACAAATAGTATACTTTTACAAGTTGTAAATCAAAAGAATAGTTCATTGTTCGTATTTTAGTTCATAGTAGAACAATTGCTGTGGACCCAAAGAAGAAAGGAGTCTTTTGCCCAGCTTTGAATTGCCATTCAGCTGGGTTCGAACAACTAAATTAGATATTTAGATAGTTGGAGGATTCCCTTAAAAGGATGAATGTGCAATAGGTCACAAAGCAAGGCAATTGTGATTTAGATATCCGCAGGTCAATTTTTTTAGGATGGACTTGAATCAAGCTGGGAAGCTCTTTTAAGATGTATAGCCTCCAGATCCTTAAAGGCAAAGATTACACAGCCTTTGGCTGCAGCTGTTATCTCTTTTGTTGTTTTCTGCCAAAGTCTATCTGGATCTTCAGATAAAAACTTGATATTTCCAGGCAGTTTTAGTATCATGATAAATACTGGTATTGTTCACCTGGAATGGCTGAGCAGTAAGCCATTGCTGTAGAATTAAGATAATAAATGAGTTCTTTATAATGATACAGGATGATTTTGTTTCTGCCAAGTTTTGTGTTAGGGTTCTCACTTGGGAGACATGGGGTGGGATTTTCCAACTGCACTCATCCCAATGCCGAAAAATCTCAGAGGTCAAAGGAGCTTTGCATAGTCTGTATCCCATCCACTACGATTCACATAGCAGGAGGGACTGGAAAATTCTGTACATGGAATCAGAACTTGTGTTCTCATTATATCCTTAAACAATAACAAGTGCGAATTCCACATATAAGCCTGAATAAGGTGCTCCTAAATCGAGCGTGTTCCCTGCCTCAGAAGACATTGTCGGTGTGACAACATTGGGCTGCAATTACAAAATCGTCAAACTGGTTTTGAATGATGCAGCTTGCGAACTTAAAAGTCAGAGCTCCACCCGCATTATGTTGATTTCCCAAATTATATTTAAGATTGTTACTGATCTACTGACTGGCAGTGTTGCTTCACAGAGCCAGGCACCCGGGCTGAATTCCTGGCTTGGGTCACTGTCTGTATAGAGCTTGCATGTTCTCCCTATATCTGCATGGGTTTCCTCCGGTGCACTGGTTTCCTCCCACAGTCCGAAAGATTTACTGGCCATGTTAAATTCTCCCTCAGTGTACTCAAATAAGTGCCGAAGTGTGGTGACTAGGGGGTTTTCACAATAACTTCATTGCAATGTTAATGAGAGCCTACTTGTTAGACTAATAAATAAACTTTAAACTAAACTAACTAATCACCATAATATGCTCTGAAGGTTATAATATGCCTTTATAGAGTTAACATCACGACATATGTGAGATCCGTTTTTTTTATGGATAAGCTTGTGGGATGGGTTTCAAAACTACAGCTGAGCCCAGAGGTCCAGAGAAGTAGTTAGTACTTGTGTAACATCAGGAATGTTTATTTTAATGAGCAGACAATCCATTTAAAAATCATGAAATAAAGGACTTTTCCCTCAGATCTTTTTCTTGGTCATCCCGGAGGGCTGTAAAGTTTCTGGGATATATAGGCATTGCAGTCTTGGTTGACAAAACAACCTTCAGTGAAGAGAGGAAGATCAGGAGGAGGAGAGTGACAGGAAAACGTGCAGAGCAGGAGGTCCAGGATGCACTGTTTTTGTATGTAAAAGAGACCCACTAAACCCAGAGGGTCAAGCGGCACATCAAAATCCTCAGTCGACGCATGGGAAGATCTTATGCTGCCTCTAGAGTGTACAGGCAGAGATTGAGCTATCTGCAGATTACCACAAGTCACAGTTACATTACTCTGTAATATGCTGAGAGGGAAGATGAGCTCCAAGTGTGTAACGTGGCCCTCAATGCAAATAACTTTGAATGTTACTGTCATGCTTAACTTTTTCAGCTCAGGATTTTTACAAGCAGGCTGCAGTGACATTACACACTCTGCTGCATATCACTTCATAAAGGTCTTCACTGATGCAATATTTTGAAGGGGAGACAAATATATCACCTTCACACAAGAAAACAGAAGTTAACTGCATAGAGCCTGATGATTTAGAGCAATTACAGGTTTCCCCAAGGTGCAGAAACCATTGATTGCACTCATGTCACAATAAAGGCTCTTGATGGATAGCCCCACACCTTCATCAACAGGAAGGGCTTCCACTCACTGAACCTCCAGCTGGCTGTGACCACCATCCATGGATTATACAATTTTGTACCAGGTACCTGAGTGGCAGCCACAACTCCTTCACCCTTCATAACTCACAGGCGCCAGACCTATTTAGCAGCTCTGAGTCTTTTGCTGGATGGCTCATGAAAGTGATAATGGATAGCCTTGAAGAGATTGCTAATGGCACCTGTGCGGGTGCCTGGACTGAAGGACAAAGGAGGTATAATGTGTCACAGAAGCACCAGGACAATAGTCGAGCAGACCTATCAGAATCCTGAAGGGAGAATTCAGTCCCTGGACAGATCTGGAGAGGCACTACAATAGGTTCTTTCACACCTGTCCCTGTTGGTATGGTGTACTGTGCTTCCATAACTATCCAAAAAGGAGATGCTCTGGAGGATGAGGGCAAGGCAGATATGGTCAATAGTCAGAGAATGACGGAGAGGATGAGGTAAGGGAATACACCAATGTTCAGGTGATAGGCCCTGGACATGATCAAAGATGGCCATGATACCAGGGAAGTTATAGTACACTGGATATTTCAATATGTCACATGCCTGTGTAATGATACACAGTGCTCTTAGTAAGATCCTTTGCTCATGTGTTATGATTGTGTCCTGTAACCACCCACTTTCCAATATGAACACAGGAGCCCTCTTGCCTTGCATCTATATTATCAAGTTTTCCGAAACCTCTTGATACAAGTGCCACAGTCCACAATTAAAGTATCAGCATGAGAGTTTGTGAGAAATGTGTTTATTTACAAATGCGAAATGATTTCTAGCAAACAATATGCAACTCGCCCAGCTGTCCCTCTTGGAATCGAATGTGGATCTTGTTTAGTGCGTCTACAGGTTCTCGAGTGCAATGCTTCCCTCTCACTTGATGCTGCACTGGAAGGGTATGGCTCATCATTTATGACTTCAGCAAGTATCCTAGAGCAGCTATGGCCTTGAAAGACCTGCTCCTTTAGAAGACTCCTGCTGAGACTGTTCAGTCACTGCAAAACTACTTGGGGATTGTATAAATAATGGCGAATGGAAAAGATGCTTCCCTCATCAGAATGATACTTCCAGATGGAGGCACCTGCTGCTCATCCTCAGGCACAAGGACCAGTTGGTCTTCCCTTGCAACCGGTGAAGTCCCCGGATCTGGGATTATGGCTAAATGCCTATTCTCCTCGTTGTCTTGGCTCTCTGGGTTCAAGCCAAAGCAATGGTGTCCGGGTCAGATCGTATAATGATGTCCACTAGATGCTCAATTTGTCCCTTCAGGATATTAATTAATCTGTCCACCTAAGAAGCTTGTCGCTCTGAAGACTTGAGTGATCATAGCGCTCATGGCCTAGTTGGACACTTCAAAGTCCAGGCCAATGCACACATCCTCTCCGGTGTACCAACCAAAACTCAAAGTACCTCAACCTGCACATTGAGCATATTCCACCTTACAAGAGGCTCACTTTCTGATCTGAAATCAGATTCTAGATTACCCCTGGTATTCCTCAGTACTCCTAAGACCTGTTTCACCACACTGTGTGGCGGTTGAACATGCAACCGTGAGGTGCCCTCACCAGTACTGGCATGACCTATTTGATGTGATTGCTGATGGTGTTTTGTGCTGAGAGAGGACGTGATGCTGCATTGTCTGAAGGATTTTTCTCCTCCTCAGAGGGCAGTGGCAGCATGACCTTTGGTAGAGGGTGAATGAAAGAGGCTTCTCCTTTGAAAAAAAGACGTAAGTAAGGGGGATAAGTAAGCATCAAAGATCTTGCACATTAGTTCAAGGACAGAGTTGATGTTCAACATGCATGATAAGATTCTGCAGGCACAGTGGACACTTGAATGAAAACCTGATACTTCAGATAATGAAGTTTGTCAAGGCTTCAATATCTGAAATACATAACCAGCTTCATTGAATAATGCTTACCACCGACCCTGCCTCTTCCTCTATCTGCATAAGCCTTTTGCCATCTCACCAGAGCCAGGCCTTTTTCCAATCTTGCCTCTGCCTATACTCCAGGAGGACCATCAGCGCCTCCTCCTCAAAACGACTGTGAATTTCCAATGTTGGTAATCACCAGTCTTCTCTTGAAAAGATTTGTAAATACGCAATCAGTATTGATTTTAGAATGTCTATAGTATGCCTTCAATCCACTAATATCTGAGTGAGTGACAGCTTGGATGCTGTGTTTGTGCATAAAATGCTCATTCTGTGAAAGCCCATACTAGAATTGCAGCATTGCTTGAAATGCAATGACATTCTTGAAGACAGCTGTGTCCTTGTAGAATCATGCTGCCTTAGACGACCAGCCAAACTCATTTTCCTCCTACAACTGCAAGCACACTCTGTAGCACTGGCCCAGGATTGCACATGCTGAGAATTTACTCACACTGACCATCCTCGAGCCTTTTTTGGCATTGGGATCATGCACCTCTGATATTACTGACCTACTTCGTCATCTCCTCCCACACTGCATATGTCTGCTTTGGATTCCTATCCTTGCCAGGGGTTGGCATTAGCTGTTCACATCTTGCAGGGATGCCTGCACCCAGGAGAACTCCAAGTGAATCTAGCTGCAGGTTGGTGCGGGGGTTTTTCGCTGTGGTGCATTGGAACTATCAATCAATGAGTCGAGTGCCAAATTCTGTTCTTATGAGGGCATCTTTCAGCATCTGGAGGTGTCGGTTGCAATCCTCCTCATCTGAGCAGATCCTGTGTATACGGAAGGTTTGTCCGTGGGAGATGGCTTCTTTAACATGTTTAGGGTTGAAGCTGGGGAAGTGGAGCATCGTGAGGTTATCTGTGGGCTTGCGGTACAGTGAGGTGCTGAGGTACCTTCATTGAGATATGTGAGGTGTCTTGATTGAGATATGTGTGTCTATGAATGCAATCGATTCTGGAGAATAGTCCATGGTGAGTCTGACAGTGGGAGTGGAACTTGCTAATGTCATCATATAATTGTTTCAGTGATTGTTCACCATGAGTCCAAAGAAAGAAAATGTATCTAGTATATAGCATCAGTTGAAGATCCTGTGTGGTGAATAAATCTTGTTTGATCATGTGCATGAAGATGTTGGCATGTTGAGGTGCGAATTTGGTCCTCATGGCTGTTCCATGTGTGTCTGGATGAAGAACTGGCAGTTGAAGGTGAAGACATTGTGGTCCAGGATGAAGTGGATGAGTTGTAAAATTGCACTTGGAAACTGGCAGTTGTTGGTGTTGAGTACTGAGGCAGTTGTAGCAATGCCATCATTGTGGGGGATACTGGCGTAGAGCACCGAGACATCTATTGTAACGAGGAGCACCGCTGATTCAACTGCTCCATGTGTGCTGAATTTCTGTAGGAAGTCCGTTGTGTCGCGACAAAAGCTGGGGTTCTTTGTACAATGGGTTTCAGGATGCCCTCAATGTAGCCGGAGAGGTTCCTGCACAGGGTTCCATTGCCTGACTCAACTAATCACTTGAGATTGATATATGTTTGCTAGCATAGGTATATAAGGAGCATATACGCGATGGGTCGTGAGAGGACTGCTCTTGGATTTTTCGAGAGTATCTTAGTGCTTCACGTTGTTAGTGTACGCTTGACCTGGACCATTTGATGGGCAACACGACAGCTCAGTGACTATCGCTGTGCTGTGCAGATACGTGGATTTGGGCCTGTGTCTGTGGGAGTTTGTGCATTCTTCCCATGCTTGTGTGGGTTTTCTCCGGGTGCTCCAGTTTCCTCCCACATCCCAAAGGTATGCTCTTAGGCTGATTGGCAGAACAAATTCTCTGTAAATTGTCTCAAATTTGGTTCTAATGCATAGATCTATTAACATATGGATGACAGGGATCATGGGTAGAAGTGGGAACATCGAGGTGGCGGCGTGGGCTCATTGGGCCGAAGGGCCTGTTTCCCGTGCTGTTTTGTTCTTTGTTCTTTGTATGGAGCCAAAGCATGTGGATGGAATTAAGATCCAGATCAACTAATACCTTATTGAATGGAGGAAGTGGTGGTGTTGTGGTATTGTAACTGGACGAATAATCCAAAGATCTTTGGCAATGCCCTGGGACTTGGTTTTAAATCCCATCATGACAGATAGTAGAATTTGAATTCAATAAAAAAAAATTCTGGAATTAAAATGATCATGAGACCACTGTCGGTTGTCATAAAAACCCATATGGTTCCCTAATGTCCATTAGGCAAGGAAATCTGGTGTCTTTAGCTAGTGTGATCAACATGTGATTCGAGCAATGTTAAACACCCTCTGAAATGGCCTAGGAGGCCAAATCAGTTGTATTGAACTGCTAAAAAGTCTCAAAGGAATGAAACCAGACAGGCCACCACATTGACCTCTCAGCCCTGTTGACCCTGTGAGTGCTCCTTATTAACAGCTGGGAACATGTGCCAAAACTGGGAGAGTTATCTCACAAACTAATCAAACAGCAACCAGACATAAACAACCATCATTCTGACTTTTTATCCTGTTCCATCAGAACATACCCAGTAGTGGTGGCGGCGCAGTGGTATTCAATCCAAGAATTGTAATCATAGAAACATAGAAAATAGGAAGAGCAGGCCATTTAGCCTTCAATCCTTCTCTACTATTCATTGTGATCATGGCTGATTATCCAGATAATAACCAGTTCCAGCCTCCCCCCTATATCCTTTGATCTCTTTAGCCCCAAGAGCTATATCTAACTCCTTGATAAGGCCACATTGCTTTCTGTGGCAGCAAATTCCACAGGATCACCATTCTCTGGATTAAGAAATTTCTTCTCATCATAGTCCTGTATGTTTATCTCATATCCTTAGATCTTGACCCCTAATTCTGCAATCCACTGCATTTATCCTGTCTAGTCCTGTTGTAACACCATTTGTTCTTGAAATTGGAAATTGTTGCTTTTTCAAATACTCAAGAGGGCAAATTCATCTGATATTTAAGGGGATAACTTTTTTTTATTGAATGAAAAGATTGCAGTATAGTCTTCCCTCCCAATGCTTTGTATGAAATAAAATGCATTTTGGGGAAATAAAATTAAATTAGTCAAGTCCAATCATTCAACAATATCACTGTCTGGATTTGGGACAATTTCGGTGTGATAAAACAGAATCAAACACAATATAAAAGATTATTTGGGGAAATAAAAATGGTCCTAGAGGAGGTTTGGTTAAATCATAACAGACCGAGTGAGTACATTTGATCCGTGCTTTAAAGATGATGGTATTTTATTGGACAGCAAAGTTCCTTTAGGGTTTATGAATGAGAGAATAATGTAAACTTTGTACAACTAAACTGATTGATAACACATGATAGAAACAGGAAAATTAGATACCAACTGGAACTGTCCAGAGGTGAAATGGAATAAAGTACTTGGGCACAATTCACCAAAAGATATTAATCTGGGAGTAATACATGTACATGTTTGAGTGAAAGTCAAGGAAGTGTAAGTGAGAATGGTTAATTAAGAAAGTAGTTGTGTACTTGCCTATATCAGGCAGAACAAAAACAATACACTGGATATTATCATCAATATCAGGACTATGCAACAGCAGCTGAGCAAAGATCACTTGACCATCCAATACTAAGATCTGTGGATAGAATAATGTGGTAGCCAAGAATGATTTGTACTGAATTACATGCATGTGTGTGTTTTCATGATTTATTGATAATGTAGTGCATTATAGCTTTCCGTATCCCTTGGTCTATATTTGATGGCAATATTGGTCAAATAAAACTTTGACAAGTTATTATATATGACTGAGATGAGCCAATACAAAATCAAACAGGAAAACGAGAAAATGTATCACAGAAAGCTCTCTTGTATGTGGAGTAAAGGGGAACTCTTGAATCATAATCAACAAAAGTAAAATGGCCAAAGAATCTTTTAAAGTAATATGTTTATGTTATGGATCTTATACAAGTGCAATATTAACCAGCTGCAAACTCTAAGATGATCCAAGGGAAGACTGAAAAGAAGTGAAAATTGACCAAGAATGGTTCCACTCAGGCACTTTTTCGAAGGATTAAATGGTCAGCATGCTAGCCAGAGAGAAATATGGAGTAAAGGCAAGCAACGAGAACAATTTGGAAGCTAAAAGATACTGAATGCTGAGGTTTCAAAAAAAACCTCAGTTAGAAGATGAATCACACCTAGAAATGGAGCTCATTGCTGAAGGGCACCCAACAGGCCACAGTAATTGATAATACTGAAAAAGTGAGAATTATGGATGCTTGCAAGGACATAAGTAGACAAAAATTGGTCTGTGCATTGGTGAATACATTAAACAAAGGTTGCAGATCAGAATTGGAGGCTAAAGAGATTAGTTTATTTTCCAAATAGCTTAAATGTGACATCATCTTAGAATCGTAGAATCACAGAGGTTTACAGCACAGAAACAGGCCCTTTGGTCAACTTATCCATGCTGTCTTTTTTTTAAACTCTTAAGCTAAGCCATATCCTCTATACTCATCACACACACGTAATATTTAAATGCTTTTTAAAAGACAAAATTGTACCTATCTCTACTATTACCTCTGGTAGTTTGTTCCAGGCACTCACCACCCTCCGAGTGAAAAAAATGCCCTCTGGACCCTTTTGTATCTGTCCCCTGTCACCTTAAACCTATTCCTCTAGTTTTAGACTTGCCTACCTTTGGGAAAAGATGTTGACGATTTAGCTCATCTGTGCCCCTCATTATTGTATAGACCTCTATAAGATCAGCCCTCAGCCTCTTTCGTTCCAGAGAAAAAAGTCCCAGTCCAGCCTCTCCTTATAACTCAATCCATCAAGTCCCAGTAGCATCCTAGTAAATCTTTTCTGCACTCTTTCAATTTTAATAATATCCTTTCTATAACAGGGTGACCAGAATTGCACACAGTATTCTAAGTGTGGCCTTACCAATGTCTTGTTCAATTCAACAAGATATTCCAACTCCTGTATTCAATGTTCTGACCAATGAAACCAAACATGTCTAATGCGTTCTTCAACACTCTGTTCACCTGTGACTCCAATAGTGTTCTTAATTAATGTGGGTTAAATATTTTGTTTAAAATCAACTAAATCTGAATTACACAGAGGTTATCGTTGCAGAACTAACAACTCTTTGTTGCAAATGTAACTATGGAATATCTGCCAACATCGACAACTCAGTGGGCTTGAGTTAAAAGTTTAAAAATAATACAAGTTGTGTGCTTTTTAAATACAATGAAAAATATATTATGAGTAGAATTATTCTATCTTTTCTTTACAAATGAATTTTGAATCGAGGTTGACAAGTGCACTCCCACATGATTAAAACTTTTTAAATAAAAATGATTAAACATCTTATGGTTTCCTTGTAAATATATCCTACCGGAGAAGAGTAGACATGGCCATCTGTTCCACATACAGGACGAGGATGAACTACTGGACATGGTTTGCAGTTTGCTCCTTTCCATTGCTTGTGGGCCAAGTCAGTTTCTTTCATGCTATGTCAAAAATAAGTGTAAAAATTGTCACTTTCTTCAGTGTCAAATCATTCCCAATGCATATAATATTGCAAAAAGGTATAACTTTCATTAAAGCTCGTGACTCCTGTTAGCCAACCTATTTCTTGAACACAAGTTGCATTCTGAATGTTGCTAATATTTATTATTTCTATTACAATGTCCAGCAGATTATTTTCACCATTTACTATTTTTAGTAAAGATCATTTTCCTAATATATGTTTCAAATTTAGTTTTCAGGATTGCTAGAAGCAAACTTCTCAGATGCCTGATTAATTCCAGCGCAAAATTTTAAAGTAAGGCCTAGTCTATACAAACTCCTGCTTTCAGTGTGGTTGTTCCATCTTTGGTGAGAAAAGGATGGAAAATCACTGCAGCAGTAGTTTCCAAGGATTTAGTATAAAAGGTAATATCTTCAGAATATTTGCTGCTTGAGATGCATTAACAAAAGATGTGGGAAATATGCATACAATCAAGGATGCAAGTGAATTAACCTTACTAAAAGCAGATGAAATCAAAGATAGATGAGGCCAATACTTCAATCAGTTTATGAATGAAGAAAACCTGAGAAAAACAAGAAGTTGCTGCTAAACAAGGACAATCAGGAAGAAATCACAACAGCACCAAAAGAAATGAAAACGGCAAAGCAGAAGGACTAAGTAAGATTTGTAGAGTTCCCAACAAGTACATATAGCTGTTACAGCACACACAAATTGTGCTAGACAAAAGTAAGAAACAAAGTGGGGGAAAGTGAGAGTCTTGAAGCCACAGTTGGATACTGTGTTTGTTCCACCTCCAAGCAGAGTTAGTGGGTGGCTCTTTGGAAATAAGGGCTATGCTCTTCAGGACATGACTGATAACACCTATGAGGAGTCTTGCCGTTGATGTAGAAGAATGTTACAAGACATGAGAATAGCAAGTACATTAAACGGATTCCACATTTCAATGTACACTCTCTCTCTTCTCTATTATGCCCAGCTGCATTTTCTTGTTAGCTATTTGCTGTAAAGCATTTTGCTGCATTTCAGTGAGATGCTGCACAGACAGCTAGAGGTTTTGGTTCCATCCAGTTTAAACTGCCAAACTAAGTGTGCAGGCATTTGGTCTGGACCACCATATACTTTGTTGCCTGCAGAGACAGCCTCTTCCAATTTCTCACCAATGATTCACAATCCTCAGGCTTCCCATATCTCACTCCCATTCCTGTGATTATTCAAGCTTCAAAATTCACCACAGAACTCAGCCAGGCGTACCACTGTTCAGGTCCCCCTGTTTAATAAAAGCAAATTACTGTGGATGCTGGAATCCGAAACCGAAAGAAAACATGCTGGAAAATCTCAGCAATTCTGGCAGCATCTGTCAAAAGGGTCATCCGGACTTGAAACATAAGCTATTTTCTCTCCTTACAGATGCTCCCAGATCACCTGAGATTTTCCAGCATTTTCTCTTTTGGCCCTCTATTTAATAATCAATTAATCATCATTGTGTTGATCACTGAAAACCATCGTCATGGCTGCAATGCTCAGGAAATCAGGAGGTGATATGCTAATAACATGGCAAAGATAAAGAGACATAAGAAAGCTCAAGGCCTCAACGAGCAGGCTCTCAATCCTTTGTCAGCCTCCTTGCTAAAGGTATATTTGTTCCATCATAATTCTGCCTTCAGGATTTGTACCAGCTTTTATTTGCATTCTGTCCAATACTTAGTTAGAAGAGTTTTAGAAGACTGTAACCATTAATTGTACTGTTTTGAGAAAATGTAATTTTGTTAAAATAAAATTTGATTCACAGAAAAGAAAACAGCTCCAAAAACTTTTATATAAAGATTCACAATATCCCTTTGTATTTGAGGGACTGACATCACTACCATAACCACAGTTGACACTTGAGATCCTCCAGCTGAAGCAATTTGAAAAGGTCACTATGTTATTTTAACAGATCTGACAGCGTTTGTGGAGAGAGAATAAAGCCAATGTTTCAAGTCTGGATCATCTAGACTCGAAATGTTAACTCTATTCTCTCTCAGCAGATGCTGTCAGACCTGCTGAGATTTTATAGCATTTTCTGCTTTTGTTTCAAATTTCAGCATCTGCAGTAGAATCTATAGAATCCCTATAGTAAAAACGAGGCCGGCGAGCCTGCACTGACAGCAACCCCACCTCGGCCCTATCCCCAGTTTTATATTGTATTGTGTTATTTTCTAGTTAAGCTACACATTATCACTTCTTGAACTGATGCATATGTTTGGACCAACTGGCTCTCTTCACTAAAATGTTAATATTGTTTATTGCAGTCCCATCACCTGAACACTCAGGCAAAGAATAATTGACAAGTTCTGTTTCATTGCTCATTGAAGAGTTTGTGATTTACATGAATGGATATTTCTAAGACTACCCATCCTTTTTACACTTAGCACTGGACTGTTTAACATGCTTTAATACACATGTCGCTTTTTCAAGGCTAATACATATAAATATGCCATCCCTGATGACTTGGTCAAAAAATTGCAATTTCATACCTGAATGTAAGTTGGACTCACTGACTCATGATATTGCAACTAAGTCAGCATGTGCTATAGCAATGACAGATTGCATCTATGTACCTTTGTAGTGCACTGGATACTAAAAGAGATAGTAGCCCAGAATTTTGGATTTCCACAAGGTTATATCCTGGAGGTATCCTGCAAGGTGCACTATAGGTCTGCTAGAAGTTCTGACATCTGTCTACATGGTAATTGCCTAGGACGTTTAGATTTCAAATGGGTAATTCCTGTGTCTGGAACCTCCAAAAAAGCATTAGAGTCACAGGCATGCAACTTACTTACCTGACTAGATACCTAGGAAATTTTAGGCAGAAAGAAAATATAATTCTGTGCATAATAACTCACTGATCCTCCAATCACACTGATCCATAATTAGCCCCTAATCCCTGGAGGAATTGAAAAAAACAAAGTGAGATAGAAAAGTTAGAATCATTGAATGGTTACAGCACAGGATGCCACTTGGCCTGTCTGTCCATCTGGCTCTCTGCAAGATCAGTTCATTTGCTTACATACTCCCTCATGCTTTCACAGTAGCCCTGCAAATCCTATACCCTTAAGTGCTTATCTAATTCCCTTTTAAAAGTCATGATTGAATCTGCCTCCACCATAACTTCAGGCAGTGCATTCAGATCTGGAATTGCGGTATTAAAAAAATTTTTCCTCATTTCATCATCAATTTTTCTGCCATTCACCTTATATTGGTGTTCTCTGCTGCACACAATCTTCCACCAATAGGAACGTATTATATTTACCTATTCTGTCTTGACTCCTCATGATTTAGAGCACATGCATTAAATCTCACCTCAATCTTCTCTTCTCCAAGAACAACCTCAGCATCACTCATCTATCCAAGTAACTGATATTTTATATTACCTCATTACTTTTATATTGCCTCATTTTTCCTACCAAATGTGTTCCACATTTTTTTTTGAATTAAACTTAATCTGTTATGTGTTTGCCATTTCTATCTTACAATGGTGCCTACCTAAAGTTTTATTAGTAACCTCCTCACAGTTCATAAAGTTTCCAAGTTTTGCCAAATGAATATTTTGAGATTGTGGCCTGTACAGCCAAGTCTAGGTTATTAACATATGTCAAGAAAAGAAGTGGTCCTAGTGAACTCCACTGTATATATTCCGTCAATTGAAATACAACCACTTGACACTCCTCCTCTATTTTATTCAACTTTGCACCTATGATACCGCAGTCCATTTTATTCCATGAGCTTCAAATTTGCTGGTAAGTCTAATATGTGGTACTTTATCTTACAGCTTTTGGAATTTTACATGCATCACACCAGTTTCAATAAGATTATCAATTCCTTCTTATCTGATCATAAAAGCAATCAAATTAGTTAAGCACAATTTGCCTTTAACAAATCTGTGCTGGTTTTTCTGAATTGATACACACTTGTCCAAGAGATTGTTAATTTTATCCTAGATTAGCCTTTCTAAAAGTTCTCCCAACACTGAGATTAAACTGACTATCGCTGGGTTTATCCTTCCAACCTTTGTAAAAAAAAACAAGAATGTCGCACTTGCAATTCTCCAATCTTCTAAAATCTCTCCTATATCTCAGGAGAATTGGAAAATTATGGTTATCTTCTCTTACTTTCCTCAATATTTTCGGATGCATTCCATCAAGTCACGATGAATCATGAACTTTTAGTATAACCACCCTTTCTAATCCCACCTGTATTTTATCAATTGTAACCCATCCAGTGTCTCAAGCACTTCCACTTTCACTCTGATTTTTGCAGCATCTTTTTTGTGATAAAAACAAGGATGGGATTTTCCATGTGCCCCTGTAGTATGTTTCACATTGTGAAGACGGCCATTGGCCAGCTGCAGGATCAGAAGCTTCTATACACCACGGCTCCTCCTAAGAAACACAAGGCAGGGGTTTGCTGATAGAAGCGCCAGAACTTCCTACCGGCAAGAACAGCCAGAAAGCCTGGCCCAGACGTTATTTTATAGTTCTATTGTACAATTTTTTTTAGAAATCAGTAGGAACTGGTCTTTGTTATTCTGAGCAGGACAATGGTACAATGCTTAACACTGCTGCCTCACAGCGTTAGATCCCCGGGTTTGATTCCGGCCTTGAGTGGCTGTCAGTGTGGAGTTTGCACATTCTTTCCAAATCCGCCTGGATTTCCTCTAGGTGCTCCAGTTTCCTCTCACAGTCCAAAGATATGCAGGTTAGGTATATTGGCCATGCTAAATTGTCTAGTGTCCTAAGATGTGTAGTTTAGGGGATTAGTTTGATAAATGTGTGGGATTACAGCGATGGGGGTGGGCGTATGTAAAACGCTTTGTCAGACAGTCAGTGCAGATTCAATGGGCCAAATGGCAATCAAGCAGGCTGCCCTCCTGGATTATGCCAAGCTTCTCGAATGTTTTTTCAAGCTGCACTCACCCAGACAAGTAGAGAATATCCTCTTACACTCCTGATAGAAAGGCTCTGGGGAATCAGATGGTGAGTTACTCACCACAGGACTCCTAGCCTTTGATCTACTTTAATAACCAGTCTTTTTATGGCCAGTCCAGTTCAGTTTCTGGTTAATATTAACTCCAAAGATGTTGGTAGTGGGGGATTCAGCAATGGTAAAGCCACTGAATATCAAGAGGTGATGGTTAGACCTTCTCTTATTGGTGATGGTCATTGCCTGGCATCCGTGGTGCGAATGCTACATGCCACTTATCAGCCCAAGTCTGGTGCATTTGGACATGGACTGCTTCAGTATCTGAGGAATCAAGAATCATACTGAACATTGTGCAGTCATCAGCAAACGTTCCCACTTCTGACCTAATGGTAAAAAGACAGTCATTGATGAAGCAGCTGAAAATAGTTGGGCCAAGGACAATATCCTGAAGGACTCCTCCAATGATATCCTGGAGCTGTGATGATTGACCTCCAATCACCTGCCTTTCTGCCAGCTATTATTCCAACCAGTGGAGAGTTTTCCCCAATTCCCATTGACTCCAATTTTGCTGGGATTCCTTGATACCATGCTTGGTCAAGCCTTAATGTTAAGGGCAGTCACTCTCACCTCACCTCTGGCATTCAGCTCTTTTGTCCATGTCTGAACAAGAATGTAATGAGATTAGGAGCTGCATGACCCTGGTGGAACCTAAACTGAGTATCCGTGAGCAGATTATTGCTGAATAAATGCCTCATGTTAGCACTGCTGATGACCCTTTTCATCACTTTACTGACGATTGAGAGTAGGCTGATGGAGCGGTAATTGGCCAGATTGCATTTGTCCTGTCTCTCATGTACACAACATACCTGGGCAATTTTCCAAATTGCTGGGTAAATGACAGTGTTCTAGTTGTTTTGTAACAGTTTCGCTAGTGGTGTGGCAAATGCTGGAGTACAAGTCTTCAGTATTATTGTTGGAATATTGTTAGGGCCTACAGCCTTTGGAGTATCCAGTGTCTTCAGCAGTTTCAATGTCTTCAGCTGGGCTCCTCCATAATTGAGGAGGAGGGTACTTGTGGAACCTCCTCCTCCAGTGAGTTGTTTAATTGTCAAGTATCAATCACTGCTGAACTGCAGAGATAAGATCTGATCCGACGGTTGTGGGATTACTGAGCGCTGTGTATTATTGACAGTTATGCTGTTTGGTATGCAAATGATCCTGTTTTGTAGCTTCACCAAATTGATATCTCATTTTTAGGTGTATAAGTTCTTGCTCCTGGCATGTTATCCTGCCAGGACTAGAAACAGGAAATTTAGGAAGTAAAGAGTGGCACAAACCCTCAAAGCTTTCATCATAAGATGAACAAAGAGCAAGCAAGCATACAGCAATATCTGAAAACCAAACCAATTCTCATGGGCTTTTGTGTATCATTAAATTGTTTATCACAACAACCAAGCTGTCTTACAGGCTTGACTACTTAAAATGTACAAAAGAGAGATAAATAAAAATAACTTAAGAATCAGTGAATAATGAAGAATGGTAACTAACTAGCTGAGATCACTTGCTGAACAACAGTAAGTAACTTAACAAGAGACATTCTTAACGATTGAGTAAAAATACAAGATCTAGTTTTTTACAGTCATTGTACAAGGGAAGGTATCTGAGAGGTAGCTGCACTCATTCAAAAAATATGGTAAATATGAAAATGTTACAGTGACATTTTGAATTTTCTATTCAAAGGGAAAATTCTTGAATCAGGAAAGTTTTGGAAAATCTTGAGTAAAGCACCTGCAATTTCCTCACCTACTTTTAACAGTGAGATAGAAACCATCAAGTACTAGAGATTTGTAAATTTCCACGTTATTTTTCCATTACCTTATATTACTTGCATTGACCTAATATATTCTTTCCTTTTAATTACTTTCACTTTTTCCCCTGTCGCTGCCATTTGTTGCCTTCAAGTAAGGAGGCATGGTGGCACAATGCTGCTGCCTCACAGTACCAGGGATCTAGGTTTGATTTCTATCTTGGGTGAAAGTGTGGAGTTTCCTCATGTCTGTGTGGGTTTCTGCTGGATGTTCCAGTTTCCTTCCAAAGTCCAAAAATGTTCAAATTAGGTGGAGCAGGTATGCTAAATTTCCCCTTCGTGTTCAAAGATATGCAGGTTAGATGGATTAACCATGACAAATGCATGGGCTTATGGGGATTTGGGGAAGGGAGACTATGTGGGGATGCCTTTTCGATACAAACCCGATGGGCCGAATGGCCTTTTTCTGCATTGTAGGGTTTCTATGAAATCAACTATTTAATAAGTCTGCCATTCCCTTATTTCATTACATCACCTAGGCCTGTCTTTCACATTCAATAAGACATTTTTTTATTCTCCTTTGCCATCTCAAAGGCTAAAATTTTACAACTTCTCAAAGAGGCAGCTTGCAGGTGAGTGGGACATCCTCGCTGTGCCAGAAACCAAAACATTGGTCAACTAAATGCCTGAACCACATAGAATAACTCTGTGGCTTTCAGAGCCTGTGGAGGGAGGCTTCTCTAATCCTTCTACCAATCATCTTAAATTCCGTGCATAACTTTTGTACCATGTAAGGTAACTAGGTAATTGATCCGTTGGCTAGGGGAAGCAAGTCTTTCCTATCTATCCCATCTACAGAGATCTTGGCACAGGATGTGCACTCCATGCCAGGAGTTGTCTGCACCATAGCTCAGCTCATGACCTCTGTATCTGAATGTGTGGGCTCAAGTCTTCAACTCCATAGTGCATGTATTGGTGGGAATCCATGAGTGTGAAAACCAGAAGATGATGACACCTCTGGATCTCATTCCAGTTGCTTCTCCATCCCATGGAGGAACACAGGAGCCCCTGGGAATCAAAAGGGAAGGGGATCAGCAGGAGTACATCTTGGGGCCCTCCAGCCAGGTGATCCTGCGTGCCACTACTTCATCTGACAACCCTTTCCCTATGAGCAACATATCTCCAGCCCCAGACACTGAACAGGGAAACAGTCAAATGTCGGTGCTGCCTGAAAGCATGCCTGGACAATCAATGTCCTGGCCTCTCCCGGGGACATCCACCAAGGTCATCTCAGGCAACAGGTCATGGAATTCAGCAGGCCACGGAATTCAGCAGGCCACCTCAATCTTAATGATTCAAGGTGCAAATTGAAACAAATGGGTATGATTTAGTGGTGATTATGGAGACAGTTGCAGGGAAATTTGGTTAGGGAATTGAAAGTTCAAGGGTATTCAACATTTCAGAAGGGGAGGAAAGAAAAAAAAGGAGGCAACGTAGCTTTGTTAGATAAGGGAGGTACTGGTGCTATAGTGACAAAAAAATGCATACACTGGAGTCCAAGATATAGAATCCATCTGGTGGAAATAAGAAATATCAATGGAAAGAAGTCCTTCGTGGAAGTAATCTATCGATCCCCAAATAGTAGTTCCATAGTGGCACACGTATAAACCAAGACATGCTGAGGGCTTGGAAGAAAGGTACAGCAATACGCAAGGGAGATTGGAAGAATTAAATAGCAAGCATAGCCTCGAGAGAGTTCATTGAATGTATTAGAGATTGTTTCTTGGAGCAATATGTTGTGGAACCAATCAGGGAACACGCTATTCTTGATATTACATAATGAGGTAGGGTTAATAAACTATCTCATAGTTAAGGGAAATTCTTGTATACTATGATCACCCTTGGCAAGAGTGATCATACACACAAGAAGTTCAAATTCAGTTTGAGGGTAAGAAACTGGAGTTCCTGCACTAGCAGTCTGGATTTAAACAAAGGAGATTACATACATATGAGAACAGATTTGGCCCCTGTGGACTGGGCAGGAATACTAGAAGATAGGACAGTTGATGAACAGTGGCAGTTATTCAAGTCCTCCCGACTAAAACATATTACGTTGAGGAGGAAAGGTCATAAGAAGGGGCAAACATTAAGTAAGGAAATTAAGGATAACATAAAGACAAAAACTAAGGCATACTATATTGCAAAGGCCAGTGGCACAATCAAAATAAAAAGATCAAAGGTGAATTATGAAAAAAACTAGAGTAAAATATAAAAATGGACAGCAAAGTCTTCTAAAAGTATATAAAGAGGAAGAGGGTAACTAAAGTGAATGTTGGTTCCTTGGAAAATGAGGCTAGGGTGTTACTAGTGGGAAATGCAGAAATGGCTGAGGCACTAAATCAATATTTTACCTCAGTTTTTGTCCATCTTTGGTTTTGGTCACAGCATGGTGTTATCGGACAACAAATTTTATGGAATTGGGCACACAATATGGAAGCCCCCTTCAACCCCTCTACTCAGAGCCCCCTCCACTAAAAAAACATACAATCACAGACATGGACTTGCAGATAGGAGCATGCTTTTAGAATGCAAATGAGAACTGAAAGGCTGGTCAGGAAGGCAGTCCCAGGAGCCAGGTTAAAAAACACACCTCTCCATTTCGATAAATCAGCACTTCTAAAACAGCTAAACAACCCACAGAGACACCTTAAGACTAGCATAGCTAAGGAAACATCCCTGGCCCCTCAAACTTCCTGAGAATAATTGTACACCTATTGTTCAAGCCCCGGAGATTCCAGACCATTGATAACTAATCAGACAAAAATGATTAACACATATTTAAAACAATCACCCATAGACTTGAAAACATCGAGACAGGATGGCTAAAATCAAATACTGTAAATAAAACGTTAAAATTTGAATCACACACTATACTGAAGTTTGAGTATAACTATAGCCCGTTTTGGCAGCTCTTTAGAATGCTTTCAGGATAGTTCGATTGTATGTTCTGACTGCACCTCCGTCGACGTAAAAGAAAATAAAGCTGTACCATTGTCGAACTTCACCCTGGGTCCATAGTGGTCGTTTCACCCACTCATGCTAACAATGGTATTGCTTAGAGTGGCACGCATGAATATTATTCTAATATTAACAGAAAAATGCAGATGTTATAGAAAGACAAGAACTTAAACTAACATCATCATAATGGAAATAGTACTGAGCAAACTACTGGAATTGAACGGAGGTTAAGTCCTCGAGGCAGATGGCCTATATGCTAGGGCCATAAAGGAGATAATGCATTCGTTGGTTACAATAATCCAAAATTCCCTGGATGTGGGAATGTTTCCAGCCAATTAGAAAAATGCTATACAGTGAGCTTATTAAAAAAGGGTGGGGGGTAGGTGAGATGGAGGGAGGAGACAAAACATAGGAAAGTATGGGCCAATTAGTTTAACATTTGTTGTTGGGAAATTGTCAGAATTCATTATAAAGGAGGTAATAACAAGACATTTAGAAAGTCAGAATACAATCCATCAGAGTCAACATGCTTTATGAAGAGTGAATCATGTTTGACTAATTTGCTTGAGTTCTGTGAATATGTAAGAAGCAAGGTGAATAATAGTGATCTTGTAGATATAATATCTTTGGACTTCCAGAGGCATTTGGTGAAGTGCCATAAAGAAGATCAGTACACAACTTCATATGGAACTAGGGTAGAGGATTGGCTAATTAATAAATGCATCTTTCTTGGGTTGGCAAGATGTAGCTAATTGGATGCCACAGGGTTCGGCCCTTGGGCCCCAACTATTTACAACTACATTAATGACTTGGATGCAGGGATAGTAGGTACCATAGCGAGATTTGCAAATGACACTAAAATAGGTGAGATAATAAGTTGTGATAATAAAATAATAAATTTAAAAACGGATAAGGATAGATTACGAATGGGGCAAAATATGACAGATTGAATTTAATGTGGATAAGTGAAACAGCATCTGCTTTGGTAGGAAAAATGTAAAGGCAAATTATTAATAAAATGGAGAAAACTTTGCAGTGCTTTGATGCAGAGAGTCTGAGTATTCCTGCACATGAATCACAGAAATCTAGTATGCAGGTAATAAGGAAGGCAAATAGAGTCTTGGCATTTATTGCTAAAGGAAGAGCATATAAAAGTGATGAAATGCTGCTGCTACTGTATAAAGCATTCATGAGACCACACTTAAAATATTATGTACAGTTTTGATCCCCTTATTTGAGGAATGCATTGGAGGCTGTTCAGAGAAAGTTCATTAGATCGATTCCAGAGTTAGCAGTCTGACTTATGAAAAAAGATTGGACAGTAATTCACAGTCATTGTTGAGTTTCTTGTTTTGGAGCATACCACCATCCCCCCCCACCCCACCTCTAGGTAGCCACCACTAAGGAAAGGCACTCCCTTAGTTGTGATATGGACTAGAATCTAGAAAGGAGGACACGGGAAGCACTGTCTGCTTATCAGCCTTCACAGCCTCTTTAAAGCAAGGGATGGTTTGATAAGAAAGGAAAGTAAAGTCTGCAAGTGATCCCCCTTGACCCCTCCCAAAATTATGGCGATACTGAGACCCACATCCAAATAAATGTGTCAGAGTGCACTATGTGTTAGAAAGACAGACAAAGTTGCAACGGACGAAGGTGTAGTCTTGATAGTAAGGAATGACATACGGACATTATGAGAAAAGAAATGGTCTTAGAAGATTATGATTCTAATCAGTATGTGAAAATTGGGAATAGCAAGAACCACAATACAGCAATGTGAATAAGTTATAGGCTCCTAACAGTCATTATTCCATTAGACAATGCATTAAACAAGTAATTATTGGAGCTTGTTGCAAAGGTGATATAAAAATTGTGGAGGTTTTAATCTTCATACAGACTTGGATAATCAAATTGCCAAGAATGGTTTAGAAGATGAATTTGTATATGTTTGTGTGACAATTTCCTGGAGCAATATGCTGTGGAACCCACCTAGGGGTAAAGGTACCTTAGTTTGTGTGTTTTGTAATGGGACAGAGTTAATTAGTAACCTCACTATAAGATCCACTGAGGTATAGTGATTATAATTCTACTGAATTCCAAGAATCTTAAACTTAAACAAAACCAATTACATAGGTTTTAGGGAAGAAGTGGCTATGATTGATTGAATTAATAGATTGAAATGTATGGGGGTAAATGGTCAGTAGGACACACATAAAGAAACAATCTTTAACAAAAATACTTTCCATTAAAAGACAAAAATTCAGCAAGGAAGATCCATCCATGGCTCATTCAGAAAGTTAAGGACAAAATTAGATTAAAAGAAGAGAGAGAAACAATTCTAAGGATCAGGAATATAACTACCAAGAACTACTAGAAAATAACTACCAAATGTTGATAAAAAGAGAATAAAATACAATATATGAGAGTAAACTGGCTAGAAATATAACAACATCTTGCAACAGCTTTTCTTTATACATAAAAAGGAAAGAATAACTAAATTAAACTTTGGTAGAAGCAGAGACAGGTGAAATAATCAAAGAAACTGAAAAAATGGCAGAGGCATTGAACAACAAATATTTTGCAGCTATCTTCACAGTAGAAGACATAAGTTACAGACCAGAAATACAGGTTTGCTTAAGAACTGAAAGGTCTGAGGACATTAAGCTAATTAATATCAGCAAAGCAAAAATATTGCAGAAACTAAACAGATTAAAATCCAACCAATTCATGGGGCCTGGTGGCCTACACAGGAGGTTCTAAAATAGATAGCTGCAAAGATTTTGGATGCACTGGCTATGATTTTACAAAATTCCTTAGATTCAGGAAGGGTCCCATCAGTTTGGAATTTGGCAATTGTAACACTGCTTTTTAAGAAAGGAGAGAGAGAAAAAAAGGGAATGAACAGCCAGTTAGTTATCTTGATCATTCAAAAAATGCTTGGAATTATTAAGGAAATCTTAAGAATGCAATGAAAAGTATAGTATGATTAGAACAAGTCAAAATGGTTTTACTCAAGGGAAACCCCGTTTGACAAATTTATTAGTGTTTTTGAGCTACTAGGGTAGATAAAGAGGAACTAGTTGATGATGTAAACCTGGATTTCCAAAAGGCATTCAATAAGTTGCGAAACAAAATGATTCGTAGGCAAGGTAGAGTCTTGGGGGGGGGGGAAGTAATATAGATTATTATTCATTCATAGTAATGGCCTGCATTTATTATTGATCTCTAATTGTCCTCAAGAAGGTGATGTTGAGTTGCCTTCTTGAACCACAATGCTCCATGTAATGCACGTAGAACCACAGAGTTGTTAGGGAGGAGTTTCAGGACTTTGACCCAGAGACAATGAAATAACAATGATATAGTTTCAAGTTACAAAGATGAGTGACTTAGAGAGCAACCTGTAAGAGATGGGGTACCCATTTGACTGTTGTCCTTGTCCATGACAGCATTTGTGGGTTTTGAAGGTGCTGTCTGAGGAGCCTTGGTGACTTCTTGCAGTGCATCACGTAAATGGTACATGCCACTTGTCAGGTCGAGGGAATGAATGTGGTGCCACTCAAGCTTTTTTCAAAATGGTGTCAAGCTCCTGAATGTTGGTCAAGCTGCATTCATGCAGGCAAATGCAGAGTATTCTATTACACTACTATAAGACCATAAGACATTGGAGCAAAATTAGGCCACTTGGCCCATTGCGTCTGCTCCACCATTCAATCATGGCTGATTATTTTCTCATCCCCATTATCCGCCTTCTCCCTATTACCGCTGATCCCCTTATCAATCAAAAACCCATCTATCTCTGTCTTCGATCCCTGACCTGTGTCTTGTAGATGATGGACAGGTTATGGGCAGTCAGGAAGTGAGTTACTCACTGCAAGATTCCAAGGCTCTGATGTGTTCAAGTAGCCACAATATTTTTCTGATTCATTCTGATCAGTTTCTGATCATTGGTAATTCCCAGGATTTTGATTGTGGGGTATTCAGTACGTCATTATCATTGTGAGGTATTCAGTAATGTTAATCAAGGGGCAATGATTAAATTCTCTCTTCTTGGAGATGGTTATTGTCTGGCATTTATACGGCACAAATATTACTTGACAACTGTCAGCCCATCTGGGATATTTCCAGGTTTTACTGCATTTGGACATTGCCTGCTTCAGCATCAGAGGAGTTTGAATGGCATTGAACAATGTGCAGTCATCAGCAAACTCCTACTTCTGACCATATGACAGAAAGAAAGTTATTGATGAAGCAGTTGAAAATGGACCTAAGACACTACCCTGAGGAACTCAGCATGGATAGATGATTGGTTAATGGCCAGGAGGCAAAGACTGAATATAAACAGGGCTTTCTTAGGTTGGCAGGCCATGACCAGTGGAGTACCATGAAGATTAGCGCTGTGGCAGCAGCTATTTACAATTTATATTTTGCTGATGATACAGTGCTACATGAAAATATAAGTTGTGGGGAAGACACAATGTGGCTGCAAAGTTTATATGGGCAAATTAAGTGAATAAGCAACAAGCTGGTATATAGACTATTATTTGGGGAAGTGTGAAGTTAATAATTTTGTTTGTAATAAAACAGCAAAATATTTTTCAATAGGTGTGAAACGTATTGATGTTCAGAGAGAATTGGGTGCCAATGTAAAGAATATACAAAATTGCATGCAGGTACAGCAAACAATCAGAAAGGGATTGGAGTTGAAGACTAAAGAATTCTTGCTACAACGTACTTGGTTTTGGTGTGACTACATTTGGAATACTAAGTGGAACTTTAGTCTCCATATTAATGAAGGTGTACATACATTATAGGCATTACAGCAAAAGTTCATTAAATTGAAGGGGTTGTCCTATAATGAGAGACTGAATACAACAGAACTACATTTTCTGGAGTTTAGAATATGAGACGATTACGTTAAAATACACAAGATTCTGAAGAGGTTTTATAAGGTAGACACAGAGATTGATTTCCCTGGTTTGGGAATCTAAAACATGAGGGCATAGTCTCAGAATAAGATTAGCTTTGAGCAATGCTATAGAAGTCTAAGCAATGATTAAAAATTTTATTATACTTACAAAATACACAGTATATTTATGTTTACCTAATGTAATTGAAGATCTTTAAATATTTAAATTCAGAATTCAGTTGTAGAATATGTACAATTACAAAATCTGATGCCTTGAAAAGTTCTCAGTAAGGTCTATTTCCAAAAATATCAGTGGAGATGAAACCATGTTGGCAATTTTATGGAAAATTAAGGGCATTGCTGATTTTTTTAAGCAACCGAGCTGAAATTTGAGTTCTTAAAAATAGTTCAACACAACATGGTAGTTGCAAGCTGACCTATTTTCAACCCAGCAGTCCGAGTTTAATCCTACACACTTGTCAGACAATGTAAGTGGAGTTTAAAAACAGCAGCCATACACAACATGCTACGTCCCTAACGCATTGTTCACAGTGCCATTTTAACTCCTGGGAGCATCAAGCTACTTGCCACACACAGCCCAGGTCCTCATTAATAATAAAATGTTGACATCTGCCATCATTCAGGCTCTGTACTATTTTAACTGGGGATTATGGTAGAGTGTCACAGCCACCAAAGAAAGCTGACAGCAGATAAGTTCAGGGCCACAGGAGCCCTGGATAAATGATTTGTTACATTTTTTAGTAAATCAAGAGTATTCTTCTTAGGCCTTCAATGAAGCAGTGGGCCTCTCTTGCTCAGGGCTTCGCTCTGCTCCTGGGCTTCCATTCCCATTGTGGCCTCTAAGTTAAAACTGCATCATGCTGGTGCTTCCTGCCCCAGTTCCCACAAATCATAGTCCTAATAGCACTGAAAATCCACAATGAAACTTCTAAATTTAGTTAAAATTTGTAGAAATCCTGAAGGTAATTGAGATGGGGTGACAAGACAGTTAGTAGACAAGGAGTACCCATATTAATTCCCCTGCTTCAAGGATTATTGATGATTAAAAAGGATAATTTGTTTCCCCTGCCCCTTCCAAGTCATCTTTTTAAATCAAAAAAAGTAATACTGTATCAATTTCTTCATTTATGAGTTAATAAAGTCACTACTATGATAGCAATATAGGCTGCAGATTTTGCTTTAAAATTATAGATTTATTTTTCAAGTGGCAATCTCAAACCTCTTTAATCAAATGAAGGACTTCTCTAGTATTAGCATAAATCTCAACTAATTCAGACATACATGCAGCTGCTCTGAGAACTTAAAGGATTGAAACGTCATTACTAATTCCTTTCAATGCTTCATTTTAACAAGTTCAAAAGCAGCTGCATCAAATAGAGTTAAGTAGATTAAGCCAATGAAATCTTCTAAAGATATGGAAAGGTGGGAGAAAGAGACAACTAAAAGTGTAAAATTTTCTAACTGCAACAGTGTGAAAGGAGTTTGTTGTGAATGTTGGAAATTTTGATGCATTTTGCTATGGATTCATGGCCTTTGATAAGATTCCAGTTAGTGAATGCAAATATCTTGAAGGTGTACAAAGGTCATGTAGAACATCAATCCATTTATTTACATGGACCTTCAATAGATGCTTCTGCAAATGTTCGCATATGTAAATGCAAGATTTCACACTTTTGTCCTTTCTCTATTTACCTATATTATTAGTTTATTAAAAATATGTTATTATTAATATTTAACATAGGATGAGAATCAGGATGCAGAGTCTAAGGGCAGCAAATCATCTGTTTACTCCAGATTGTAAGGCGCAGGAGATTTTGAATCCTGGAGCACAGTTTTCTTTGTGTGCTTTTGAATCAGTGAACTATAACACTGCCCACAAGTCTCTTCTGCAGTTATCAAATAACATTTTGAACATCCATGTACAGCACATCAACAGCACCCTCATCAATCTTCTCTGGTATCTCATAGAAAAACTCTAGCAGATTAGTTAAACTTAACAAATCCATGCTAACTTTCCCTGATTAACCTGCATTTTTCTAAAATGACTATTCATTCAAAAGAAACAGATAACGTGGATCAAAATTGGCTGAGTAATAGGATGCACAGAGCAATGATTAATGGATGTTTTTCTGACTGGAGCAATTTTTGTAGCGATGGTCTCCAAAGATCAGTGTTAGGATCATTTCTGACATATATTTAATGACCTGGGTCTTTGGTTTAAATTCCAACTTTGTGGATGATACAAAACTTGGAGGTATTGCAAACTGTGAGGAGAACAGTGAGGAACTTCAAAAGGATAGAGACAGGCTGGTGAAATGGGTGGGCAAGTGACAGTTGAAATCTAATGCAGAAAAGTGTGAAGTATTTCTTTTCGGTAAGAAGAACATAGGGAGACAACATATAATAGAGTTCAATTCTAAAGGAGATGCAGGAGCAAAGAAGCTTAGGTGTATGTGTGGATAAGTCATTAAAGGTGGCAGGTTAGATTGAGAGAGTGGTTAATAAAGCGTATAGCATCTGAGGATTTGGTTAATAAAGTCAGAACAGTGTAAAAACAAGAAAGTTAGGTGAAACTTGTATAGAATTCTAGTTTGACCACAATTGGAATATTAATCTAATTATGGGTACCAAAATATAAGAAGAATGTCAAAATATTAGTGAGATTACAGAAAGGATTCGCAAGACTAGTCAGAGGAATGAGGACCCTCAGCTCAGGTAGATGGGAGATTGATCATAGAATTGTAGAGACCCTGCAGTGCATTTGACCCTATCTAGGATGCACTAAATCTCTAAGTGTCTTACTCAGGTCCTATCCCCTGCCCAATCCCTGTGACCCCACACATTTACCACAGCTAATCAATCTAACCTATGCATACTGGGACACTAAGGAGCAACTTACCATGGCCAATCCACCTAATCTGCACACCTTTGTCTGATCAAAATGATAAGAATCCATGTGATCCAGGACAATATGGATCCAAAATTGGCTTAGTGGCAGGAGGCAGAGTATGAAGGTCGAAGGTTGTTTTTGTGACTAGAAATCTGTATCAAGTGGCGTACTGCAGGCTGGGTTCCTTGCTGTTTGTAGTGTACATTAATGATCTAGACATGAATGTGGGGCGTGTGATTAGAAAGCTTGCATATGACACAAAAATTGATGATGTAGTAAATAGTGAACAGTAAAACCTTAGGTTACAGAATGATATAGATGGGCTGGTCAGATGGGCATAACAGTGGCAAATGGAATTTAATCCTGAAAAAGTGTGAGATGATACATATTGTGAGGATAAACAAGGCACAAGGATACACAATGAATGGGGGTAGAGACTTTGAAGTGCATGTTCATAGGTCTTAAAGTAGTAGGACAGATTGATAAGGTGGTTAGAAAGGCATATGGAATAATTCTTTATATTAGCCATAATATAAAGGAGATGGGAGGTTATAGTAGAGCTGTATAAAATGCCCAGAAGGCCAATGCCAGAATATTGTGCGCAGTTTTGGTCATCACACTATAAAGAGGATGTGATTGCACTAGAAAGGGTGCAGGGGATATCCACCACGAATGCTGCTCAGGCTGGACCACTTCTGCTATGAAGAAAAGCTTATTCGTCTGGGGTTGCTCTCTTTAGAGCAAAGAAGGCTGAGGAGGAGCTGATCGAAATGTACAAAATTAAGTGGAACAAAACAGTGTAGAACTTTTCCCCTTAGTAAAGGGGTCAGTGCGTAGGAACATTGTTTTAAAATAAGATGCAGAAGATTTAAAGGGGATTTGAGAAAAAAACATCTTCACCCAGAGGGTGGTGGGAATCTGGAACTCACTGCCTCAAAGGGAGGTAGAGGTGGGAACCCTCACAACATTTAAGAAACATTTAAATAAGCAATTGAAATAACATTGCATAAGAAGGCTATGGACCAATTGCAGGAAAATGGGATTAGCATAGATAGGGGCTTGATGGCTATCGCTGACATGATAGACTGAAGGACCCCTTGCTGTGCTGTAAAACTTTATGACTCTGGATAGGTTGGAGAAATGGACTATGTTACTTGGAGAAGAGAAGGACAAGGGGAGATTTGATAGGATATTCAATATTCAAAATCATGAAATGTCTGGACAGACTAAATGGGAGAAAATTGTTCCCAATGATAAACAATTGAAACCAATGTGGCGCAGATTGAAGATAATTGGCAAAAGAAGCAATCACAACATGAGGAAATACTTTTTCATGCAGTGAGCGGTTAGCATCTGGAATGAACTGCTGGAAGATGCAGTGGAAGCAGGCTCAGTGGAGGCATGAAAGAGAAAATTAGCTGTTCTTTAATAGTCTATCTGAAAAGGAAGAATGTTTAGGGATAGGAGGAGAAGGGTGGGGAAGTGGGCACAAAGTAAATTGCTCCAATAGAGAGCTGTTGCATTCAGAACTGGACAAATGACCTCTTCTGCGATTCTGTAATTTTGCCCTGAATAATAAATTAATATAATTTATATCATTTATTTCACATTCATTTGTTTCATGGAATTTGAGTTTAGAATAATTGAAGTATAGAGAAATTTATAAAGTCGAAGACCTTCTCTGGATTATTCATCTTTAAATTTTAATCTGTTTCACAGCTAATACTGACACCAAATCACAATATTGCCTTGCAACATGACAATATAATGTTTTTGCCATCCTTTAAGAGAGAGATGATGGACACACACCAGCAATCTACTTCTTTACTTAGTTCACCTATGATGATAACTATTGGACCAATACTTGACAGGCAGTTTCTGCCACAGAGGCTGCCCACGAAGCTGCCTTGTGCCTTGTTGTTTTCAATGATGGCGCCTGTTGCCAAGCTGAGGCACTAATGTTCCATCATGGTAATGACGCCAATCCACAGGTAGTACTGCAATTTCCCTCTTTTACCAAATCGCAAGTGTGATATTTGATATTAATGTCTTTGTGTCACATTTCAAAGAATGGTTCTTAATCACCTTAATAACCGCATGACATCTTGATTATTTGCTGCACTAGTGAAGATGGTAGAAACTGTTGTTCTTGACTTCTAGAAAAAAAATCTTCATTATATAAATAATGACCATGTGTTAAGATGCCCATTATCTGCATTTCACAATAATCCATAACATTCTAGAACTTGGTCTGCAAAATAACAAGGCAGATCTCATTTCTCCTTAGACCATTTCTGTTAATGACAGAGGTTCCAGCCTCCACATGCTCCGGCTGATAACCATCAAGGATAGGGATTCTAGCCTGCAGTAAGCAGATTCTGAGGGATGAAGATGAATAGCAACATAGAGGAGAGGGAAGGAACAGAATGTAAGAGGAAGAATAGTGCAAGGTTAACTGAGAGGCAGTAGAGATGAAGAGTGCCAGGTTGGAACTTGGACTGAAAGCAATGCCAGTTTGAACAGCAGAGGACATGCTCCAGCTTTTAAAACTTGCGAAGGAAGTAGCTCACATTTTCACAGTCCTACATATTGGGATAGAATGTGCAAAGGAAGTACTGAATTAGGAAAACAGGCAATGAACCAACTTCAATTGGCCATGCTAAATTGTCCCTGAGTGTCAGGGAGCTTGCAAGGTAAATACATGGTTATGGGGATAGCACTTGGGTGAGATTGTGGTCAGTGCAGATTCAAATGAGCCTAATGGCTTTGTTTTGCACTATAGGAATTTTGTTATTCTTTCTGCCTTATATTCCAATACTCATATGTTGACAAAATGCTTTTCTGTGAAACCCTCAAAAGGAACCCAGCAAAAGAAATGTAAATGCACACTGAGCATAATTCAGGTGTAATTGTGCCAGGTTTAATTTCTTTTTCTTTTTTTCTAGCAGTTTTTTAAAAAAAGGAAGGCATGGACAAGTTGGGCCTCTTTCCATGCTGTAAACCTTTATGACTTTATTCCCATTAGGTGTGGGAATAAATAAAAGAGATCCGTGAGAGCAGCAGTTCCTAAATAATATATGGTAAGATTTTTCCTTTAATGCTTTTGTTAGTATGTATTAACATTTTGGAAAAATAAAGAAACCATCTATATTTGAGTTGGCACTAGGTGAAATAAAGCTGGCCCTGGATTATTCTCAGACTAAGGCATACCCAGATTAATGGTCCAGGATTCTGTTAATGGTCCAGGAAGGTGTTGCAAAGCACCTTGGGTAGTGTAGTTTTTTTTTTCAACCTTTAAAAGTTATTCACCTCGGGAATTCGACCTAATTGTTCCTTGGGAGCACCGTGGAGAGGCAGCGATTTGCGAGTGGAGAGCTTGAGTGAGTAGAGCGATTTTTTAAGTCTAAATTTTACTAGTTTTTTTAAAACTTTTTAAACTTGTAAACCCAGAAGGTGTTGCAAAGCACCTTGGGTAGTGTAGTTTTTTTTTCAACCTCACTATAAATTTGGAGTGGTGTGGAATCCCGATACTCTACACAAGTAGAGTATCCCAACCCCCCCTCCTCCTCTAACCTAAAAAAGAGAGAGAGAGGAGCTCTGAGAAGGAGCAGGTAAGTTTGTTTTTGTGTGAGCTGTAAGGTCGTTGGCTCACAGGACCTAAGCAAAAAGGGGGGGCAAGGTAAGTTTTTTTTAATCTTTCTTATTTTTTTTTCTCTGGGTTACTAAAAAGGGGCAAGCATGGGTGTGAGGCCAGCATGTTGTTGCCAGTGTAACATGTGGGAGGTCTTGGAGGCTCCTGGTCTCCCAGATGTCCATACCTGTGATCGCTGTGTGGAGCTGCAATCCCTACGGGACCAGGTAAAAGAACTGAAAATGCAGCTTGAGGACCTTTGACTCATTAGGGAGAATGAGGAGATTATTGATAGGAGCTACAGACAAGTAGTCACACCAGGGCAAAGGGAAGAAGGCACATGAGTAACTATTAGGAAGGGGAAACCTCAGGTGATGGAGAGTACACCGGTGGATGTCCCCCTTCAAAATAAGTACTCTTGCCTGAGTACTACTGTGGGGGACAGCTCATCCAAGGGAGGCAGCGGTGGCCAGCTCCCTGGAGCTGAACAAAAACAAAAACCTAAAAAACAGAGCAAAAAGGCAGTGCTTATAGGGGACTCCCTAGTGAGGGGGGCGGACAGGCGTTTTTGTGGACGCAGACGGGAGTCGCGGATGGTGGTATGTCTCCCTGGAGCTGGGATTCGGGATGTCTCTGGACGCGTCCCAGACATCCTGAAAGGGAGGGTGAGGAACTGGAAGTTGTAGTACATATAGGTACTACTGACATAGGCAGGAAGAGGGAAGTGGACATGAAAAGAGATTATAGGGAACTGGGTAGGCAGCTGAGAAAGAGGAAAGCGAAGGTAGTAATCTCAGGATTGCTGCCTGTGCCTCGGGAGAGTGAGAGCAGGAATAGTATGAGATGGAGGTTGAATACGTGGCTGAGGGACTGGAGCAGGGGGCAGGGATTCCGGTTCCTGGATCATTGGGACCTCTTTAGGGGCAGGTGTGACCTGTACAGCAAAGACGGGTGGCACCTGAATCCCAGGGGGACTAATATCTTGGCGGGAAGACTGGCTAGGGCTACTGGGGGGACTTTAAACTAGAAAGGTTAGGGGGAGGGAATAGTGATGTGGAGACTGGGAGCAAGGAAGTTAGCTCCCAGGTAGGGAAGGACTCTAGGCAGGATGAGAGGCAGGTTAGACGAGTGGGGGAGAAGGGAAATGTCCAGTCTGAGGGGCTGAGTTGTGTCTATTTTAATGCCAGGAGTGTAGTAAATAAGGTGGATGAACTTAGGGCGTGGATTGCTGCTTGGGATTGTGATGTGGTGCCAAGAGACTTGGATGTCCCAGGGACAGGACTGGGTACTACAGGTCCCGGGATTCAGATCCTTCAGGAAGGACAGGGAGGGAGGCAAAAGAGGTGGTGGAGTGGCACTGTTGATCAGGGACAGTGTCGTGGCTGCAGAGAAGGTGGATACCGAGGAGGGAATGTCTACGGGGTCTCTGTGGGTGGAAGTTAGGAATAACAAAGGGTCGGTGACGTTGCTGGGTGTATTCTGTAGGCCGCCCAATAATGACAGGGAAGTTGAGGTGCAGATAGGGAAACAGATACTGGAGAGATGTAGAAATAACAGAGTTGTTGTGATGGGAGACTTCAATTTCCCAAACATCGACTGGAATATCCCAAGGGTAAGGGGTTTGGATGGGGAGGAGTTTGTTAGGTGTGTTCAGGAGGGTTTCCTGACACAGCACGTGGACAAGCCTACGAGAGGAGAGGCTGTACTGGACCTGGTACTAGCTAATGAACCAGGACAGGTGATGGATCTCTCGGTAGGAGAGCATCTTGGGGATGGAGATCATAATTCTATCTCCTTCACCCTTGCATTGGAAAAGGATAGGATCAGGCAGGCTAGGAAGGTGTTTGTCTGGAATAAGGGGAAATATGAAGACATCAGGCAGATGTTGGGGCGAATAAACTGGAAGGAGGTGTTCTTGGGGAAAAGCACAGAAGGAAGGTGGCAGATATTCAAGGAATGCTTGTCTGGAGCTCTGCACGACAACGTTCCGGTGAGACAAGGAGGTTTTGGTAGGACGCGGGAACCGTGGTGCACGAAGGCTGTGGTGAACATAGTCAGGAAGAAAAGAAAGGTGTATAAAAGGTTCAAAGAGCTAGGAGATGTTGGGGATCTAGAGAAGTATAAGGCTTATAGAAGAGAGCTTAAAAAGGAAATTAGGAGAGCCAGAAGGGGTCACGAGAAGGCCTTGGCTGGTAGGATTAAGGAGAATCCCAAGGCCTTCTACAAATATGTGAAAAGTAAAAGGATGAGAAGAGAAGGGATAGGACCTATAAAAAGTGAAGGGGGAAAAGTCTGTATGGAACCGGAAGAAATGGCAGAGGTGCTTAATGAGTACTTTGCCTCAGTATTCACGGTGGAAAGTAATCTGGGAGGATGCACTACAAGTTTGCGGCAGACTGAAAAGATTGAGCATGTAGATATTAAGGAAGCGGATGTGTTAGAACTTTTAAATGCTATCAAGATAGACAAGTCTCCTGGACCAGATGGGATGTACCCCAGGTTATTGTGGGAGGTGAGGGATGTCATTGCAGAGCCCCTGGCGATGATCTTTACGTCGTCGATGGAGACGGGAGAGGTTCCGGAGGATTGGAGGATTGCAGATGTGGTCCCTATTTTCAAGAAAGGGAACAGGGATAGTCCTGGAAATTACCGACTGGTGAGTCTGATCTCAGTGGTTGGTAAGCTGATGGAGAGGCTTCAGAGGGACAAGATTTACGAGCATTTGGAGAAGTTTAGGTTGATTAGAAATAGTCAGCATGGTTTTGTAAAAGGCAGGTCGTACCTTACGAGCTTGATTGAGTTCTTCGAAAATGTGACTGAACACATTGATGAAGGAAGAGCAGTGGACGTGGTGTACATGGACTTCAGCAAGGCATTTGACAAGGTCCCCCATGCAAGGCTTCTTGAGAAGGTGAGAGGGCATGGGATCGAAGGGGCTTTGGCCTTGTGGATCTAGAACTGGCTTGCCTGCAGAAGGCAGAGGGTGGTTGTGGATGGCTCTTTTTCTGCATGGAGGTCGGTCACCAGTGGAGTGCCCCAGGGATCTGTTCTAGGACCCTTGCTGTTTGTCATTTTCATAAATGACCTGATGAGGAAGTGGAGGGATGGGTGAGTAAGTTCGCCGATGACACGAAGGTCGGTGGTGTTGTGGATGGTCTGGAGGGATGTCAAAAGTTGCAGCATGACATAGACAGGATGCAAGACTGGGCGGAGAAGTGGCAGATGGACTTCAACGCGGATAAATGTGTTGTGGTCCATTTTGGCAGATCCAACGGGATGAATGAGTACACTATCAAAGGTAGGAGTCTTAGCTGTGGGGAAGAGCAGAGGGATCTTGGGGTCCGGGTCCATAAGACTCTCAAATCGGCCTCCCAGGTGGAGGATGTGGTTAAGAAAGCTTATGGTGTACTGGCCTTCATTCATCGAGGGATTGAGTTCAGGATTTAGGAGGTAATGCTGCAGCTTTATAGGACCCTTGTCAGACCACACTTGGAGTACTGTGCGCAGTTCTGGTCGCCTCACTATAGGAAGGCCGTGGAAGCTATTGAAAGGGTGCAGAGGAGATTTACAAGGATGTTGCCTGGATTGGGAGGCATGCCTTATGAAGACAGTTGAGGGAGCTGGGACTGTTCTCCCTGGAGAGACGAAGGTTGAGAGGCGACCTGATAGAGGTTTACAAGATGTTGAGAGGAATAGATAGGGTGTACTCTCAGAGACTATTTCCCAGGGCTGAAATGGTCGCGACGAGAGGGCACAGATTTAAGGTGCAGGGAAGCAAGTACAGAGGGGATGCTAGGGAAAGTTTTTCACTCAGAGGGTGGTGAGTGAATGGAATCGGCTGCCGTCGGTGGTGGTCGAGGCGAACTCGCTGGGGTCTTTTAAAAGACTTCTGGATGAGTATATGGGATCTAATGGGATTGGGGGTTATAGATAGGTCTATGGCTGGGTAGGTTTTGATGTGTTCGGCACAACTTGTGGGCCGAAGGGCCTGTTTGTGCTGTAGTGTTTTATGTTCTATGTTCTCAGCAAACTCTGCTTTTTGTATACACATTGCTTATTTTTCTTTTTTGACCTTGGATGCAACTTCTTTTCCTTTCCCCAACCCCCACCCGCATGCAGCCTTTCCAAATGTTGAAAACAACTGTGACCCTTTTTGACACTTCAAATGTGATCGAACACTTTTCTCCTGCTACAGGCAACCACTTATCATTAAGTGACCACCTGTCTTTTGAGGCAGTAAATTGTGGATGTAAGTCCATTGCCAGAGTTGAGCATAAATACAAAGACAGCACTGCAATCCTGAGCTGTTAGACATACTGTTCAATTCACAGGTAGATAGATGTCTGATTGATAAGGGAATTAAAGGTTATGGGGAGCAAGCGGGTAAGTGGGATTGATCCACTTCAGATCAGCCATGATCTTACTGAATGGCGGGGCAGGCTCGAGGGGCTAGACGGCCTACTCCTGCTCCTATTTCTTATGTTCTTATGTATTGAGTGGAACTTTCCAGCCATTCATGTCAGCGGAATTATCCGTCCTTGCTTGCAGTGGCAGTGGATGTGAACAGTCAGAAAATTCCAACCATTGGCTAAATTCGATGGCCTCTGAAATAGGCATGGGAATAGCAATATGGGATTAACCTATTGCTTCTGATGTAGATAGCACACCTATTTCATGGTGCCTGCTAATTAATATGATTGCAGCTTGCAGACAACCAGACGATTCATACTCAGCAGGGGTCAAAAATTGAGAAGCCATTGCTACCTGAAGTCAGCCCATACCTCTTTAATGGTAAGTGCATCGTGGTTACAGCAGGTGATGAATGGAACTCACCTACTGTTACATCCATTCTGATATGGAAACGGATATAACAGTAGGTGATAACAGCCTCTGAAGTGTTCCAACTGCAGTGCAAACCTAGATCTAGAAGGTGCACAGGAGGAGAGATTGTACTCTATTCACAGGAAGACTTCCAGTCAAACTTTGAAAATAATGGAACCAGATGGCTGGGATGGTCAATACCAGAAACAAGACCGAAGAACCTGAGTGCAGTCCTGCAAAACATTTAATTGCCTTATACAAATCATCAAGATCAGTGAATGCTTTTTAAAACATCATATCACACCAACTGTTTAATGAACCACAGAACCATCATTCACTTACCAACAATCTTAACAAATCAGGACAATACTCAATAAGGAAGGACTGGAGAGTCTGGAGAGAGTGCAGAGGAGGTTTACCAGGATGCTGCCTGGTATGGAAGGTCTGAGTTACGAGGAGAGGTTAGGCAAATTGGGACTGTTTCCCTTAGAAAGACGTAGACTTAGAGGAGATCTAATAGAGGTGTACAAGATTATGAGGGGTAGAGATAGGGTAAACAGAGTTAAGCTATTTCCTAGGATGGACTCGAATGGCACGAGGGGTCACATGCTTAGGGTGAGGGGGGCAAGGTATAATTTGGATGCTAGAGGGAGTTTTTCACACAGAGGGTGGTGGGGGTATGGAATGCGCTGCCAAGTAAAGTGGTGGAGGCAGGTACTCTGGAGTTATTTAAGAAATACTTAGATGGGCACATGAACAGAATGGGAATGGAGGGGTACAGAAAACTGATTTAAAATAGGGATCATGAGCCTTGGGAGTCCCTGGGAAGTGAGTAAATAGATGATGGATGATATTGATGTACTTGTTTTTATCCTACAGGTGCTTTGGTCCACCTTGTTGTCTAACAAGGGGCATACACGCAAGGGGTCGTGAGAGGGCTGCTCTTGGATTTTTTTCGAGAGTATCCTAGTGCTTCACGTCGTTAGTGTACGCTTGACCTGGACCATTTGATGGGCAACATGACAGCTCAGTGAATATCGCTGTGCTGTGCAGATACATGGATTTGGGCCTGTGTCTGTGGGAGTCTGCGCATTCTCCCCGTGCTTGCATGGGTTTTCTCCAGGTGCTCCGGTTTCCTCCCACATCCCAAAGATGTGCTCTTAGGCTAATTGGTGAAACAAATTCTCCCTAAATTGTCTCAAATTTGGTTTTTAATCCATAAATCTATAAACAGAGACAGGGATCACAGGTAGAGGTGGGAACATCGGGGTGGCGGTGCAGGCTCGTTGGGCCGAAGGGCCTGTTTCCCGTGCTGTTTTGTTCTTTGTTCTTTATTCACAGACTCACCTCATCTTCACTCACTCTGTATTGCTTCAAGCCTCACACCACATCTAACAGTTTAAACAGACTTCCACCTCTTCAACTGTGATTGCCACAAATCCTGAAAAATTATACCGCGCTCACTAACACACTTAAGTCTCTCTCACAGGACAAGTTAACACACAGAGGCAATAGATGCTAACAAGCAAGGGACCAACATGGCTGCATGCCCTATTACCATGCAGGAGATGGTGCTTGCCATTATTTCAGCAGCCACTGTTAAGGTCATGACCAATGGTAGGACTGAAAATATAAATGTCAGGATCTTCTGATGAACAGCAGTGGTACAGCGGTTAGCACTGTTGCCTCACAGCGTCTCGGATCTGGATTTGATTCCCGGCTTGGGTCACTGTGCGGAACCTGCACGTTGTCCCCAAGTCTGCGTGGGTTTTCTTTGGTTTCCTCCCATAATTCGAAAGAAGTGCTGTTAGCTGCATTGGCCACACTAAATTCTTTCTCACCATATGCAAAGAGGCACCAGAGTGTGGCAACTAGAGGATTTTTACTGTAACTTCATTATAGTCTTAATATAAACCTACTTGTGACACTAATCAATAAACTTTAAACACAGAAATAATTCATCTCACATTCTACTCATCTCACTTTCTCTTCCAATTTGCATGTAATTTTACTTTCTTCCCTCCCTTCACTGCAACCTACACTTGTGCTTTATCTCTTTAAGAGGCCAAGAGCTGTATCTAGCCAGGCAGTACTGTCAGATGAAGGAAACAGTGATAATGAAGAAACACCTTCACTTGATCTCACATCTCCATCCATCAGCTCGGATCACTGTAAAAGAATGGAATTTAGGGAGAATTTACACATGATGGGCTGCTGGACACGAATAGCCTGCAGTCAGAGCAGTGAGTAGCAGAATGTCTGTGTCAGCTCCCTAAAGGGCAAAATCACACATTAGATCTTCTGCAGAAGACTCAGATGAGTGTGGCAATGCAGCAGGTCCAAGCCTCTTGGGTAGTGGCAATGAAATCCTTGGAGCATTGGGAAGTTGCTTTCAACATCAACGAACATGGGAGAAGGTTGGCATCCACTTTGCACATGGTTTGGCACACTGCCTGGAATTCATCCTTTCCAATTTGAAAGTGGTGGCCAATCTGATTAGCAGACTTGTGGACCCAGCCATGATACAGTTTTTGATGACTGAGTCTCAGCTTCCTTTTCAGCAGAAGCAGAAGCCACCTAATGTCTGAATGCTCTCATGCAAACCCAGTTTTCTGGAAGGCAATCTCAGATTGAAGCTGCATCATGATTGCAAATGTCCATGTTCAAAAGAGCCTGCAAAGTGTCATATTAGTCCAGCAATCTGTCTTCTAAGGTACCAGATTTGCTGAGGAGCTGTGCCAGATAAGTGGCATTGGCTCCATGGCACATAAATGTGGTCTCTCCTCTCAGGATGACAGCATTTGTCTTCCTACCACAGCCAACCCACCAGAACTTTTGTTGTTGGCTACCAGTCAGCCCAGATTGTTATAATGCATGCCAAGCTGATGCCATCCGAAGTCAGCCTTCTTGTGTTGAAACTGCTGGAGGCTGACCTCCAGAGCCATCTGCAGTTGCCCAATAACATCAGTGACATTATGCCAGCAATGTTGCAGCCATTGGGGTAGCACTATGTTGGAGCATAAAACAGGCAAAACACACTGACCTCAGGCACTAAATGAATGTACAAGGATGATTAGCTGACAATTATACATACTTTGACATGATTTGATTTATAAATTCAGCTTGGATTATTAATTTTATATAGGCTTTAATTTTTGCATTGTGACCAAACACTGTGGCACAATGGTTAGCACTGCTGCATCACAGCACCAGTTCGACTCCTAGCTTGGGTGACTACCTGCATGGAGATTGCATATTCTCCTTGTGTCTGCATGGGTTTTCTCCCACAATCTAAGAATGTGCATGTTAGGTTGATTGACCATCCTAAATTGCCCCTTAGTGTCAGGAGGTAAATAGAGTTATGGCGGTAGGGCTTGGTCAGTGCTGACTTGATGGGCCAAATGGCCACCTCCTATACTGTAAGGATTCTATAATTCTATTCTATGACTTCAGATGCTGTGATAGAGAGAAGAGAAATTAAAGACTATTGATTAATGGGGAATTGAAATTTGTTTACCAGCATCAGAGTGAGGTGAGTTCTATAGTATAGGTTCTGGCAGACAAAGTATTAATGTGGACTGAGTACATTACTGCCCACACAGTGATGTAAAACACTTGACCCATATTTCAGGGTCAGTGTAGAGTTGGATAGAGCAAGATACAGAAGCGAGCAGCACAGTGACACAGTGGTTAGCATTGCTCCCTCACAGTGCCAGGGATCTGGATTCAATTCTGGCCTTTTTCTGCACTGTAGGGGTTCTTTGATTCAAGTATGGAAGCACTTCCTAGATTGGATCTTTATTGTACTTATGTTTGCAGCTTCTAGTAGATAATTTACTGGTAAACGACCTAAGAACACAAAAACTTTAATAAGACTTACCAAACTATAGCCCACTTGTTAAAACAAGTTCATCACAGACAATCTGGTCTGTAAAATGCTGTCCAAGTTATCTCCTCCCTGCCTCTTTTTTCTTGTCCTATAGCTTATGATGGGCCATGTTCTCATAATAGTGAAGGAATACTGCACACAGCAATCATTTAAACCTTGACAACTACTCTGCTGAGTACTGTAAGACACCTCCAGAGTGGTCCAGCCAGCAGACAAATCGTTTTAGTATAACAGTAGTCTGCTCGATCACATTTCATGCGACAGCATGGCTTACAATGTGTACATGCATGGGTTGAACACCAGAGTTGTAAACTATTTCTTCAGAGACTAGCCTTTATCAGCCAGTAACATGATGGCTAGAATGCAGATGGCACAGAAACTGCTACATAGTAATAGCATTGTGATTACTGCAAAGGTATGAGCAGATTTTTCTATCAGTCTGTACTCAAGCTAGATGGGGAGAGAATGGAATGTCTCTCAGTTGTGTGCATCTCAGAGTTAATGCGGTGTCTGAAAAAGTTATGTGTAGTTAACAGCAACCTGCACCAGGGCAAAACATACAATCTTTGTAAAATTGTTATGCCTGTTGCCCTCTGACAGGAGAAGATAAAATGCAGTCAGTTTTCTTTTGAGCTGTGTGTCAGTGGCCTCCTTTACACAGCAGTGGATGCAAAGGAGAACAGTGATGCCAATATCTATGATTACAGCATGCAAGGAGCCCTAATGTATCAGTTAATAGCCACTATCACTTTCACAGTTATTTGCACAACATTGTTTCTCTGAGTGGAGGCTTGTGACTAGTGGTGTGCCGCAGGGATCGGTGTTGGGTCCATTGTTGTTTGTCATCTCTATCAATGATCTGGATGATAATGTGGTAAATTGAATCAGCAAATTTTCTGATGACACAAAGGTTGGAGGTTTAATGGACAGTGAGGAAGGTTTTCAAAGCTTGCAGAAAGATTTGGACCAACTAGAAAAATGGGCTGAAAAATGGCAAATGAAATTTAACGTAGACAATTGTGAGGTAATGCACTTAGGAAGGTCAAACCAAAGTAGAATGTACAGGGTAATTGGTAGAACTCTGAAGAGCTCAGTTGAACAGAGGGATCTGGGAATACAGGCACAGAATTCACTAAAAGTGATGTCACAGGTGAATAGGGTCATAAACAGTGCTTTTGGTACACTGGTCTTTATAAATTGGAGTATCAGGTATAAAAGTTGGAGTGTTATGGTAAGGTTTTATAAGGCATTGGTAAAACCAAATTGAGAGTATTGTGTACAGTTTTGGTCACCTAGTTACAGAAAGGACATAAATAAGATTGAAAGAGTGCAGAGAAGGTTCACAAGGGTGTGTTCAGGACTTGAAAAGCTGATTACAGAGAGAGATTGAGTAGGCTAGGACTTTATTCCCTGGAGTGTAGAAGAATGAGAGGAGATTTAATAGAGGTGTATAAGATTTTGATGGGTATAGATAGAGTGAATGCAAGCAGGCTTTTTCCACTGAGGCTAGGGGAGGAAAAAAAAACAGATGGCATGGGTTAAGGATGAAAAGAAAAAAGCTTAAAGGGAATATTAGAGGGTGCTTCTTCAAGCAGAGAGTGGTGGGAGTGTGGAATGAGCTGCAGGATAAAGTGGTAAATGTGGGGTCACTTTTAACATTTAAGAAAAACTTGGACGGGTTCATGGATGACAGGGGTGTGGAGGGATATGGTCCAAGTGCAGGTCAATGGAACTAGGCAAAAAATGGTGTGGCACAGACAAGAAGGGCCAAAAGGCCTGTTTCTGAGCTATAATTTTCTATGGTTTCTATTCCAGGTCCTGTGGAAGTTGCATTTGTGCATATGACTAGGATTATTGTGACAGGATGTAGAAGCAAAAGATAGTGGATTTGCTGAGATTCAAATGGAAGAATTGCTCCCTGAACATCCCTGGTTGGAAATGATGTCCCACTGAGACCTTTCTTCCTGTTTCCTTGCTGATGTTCTATTCTGTGTCGTCTCTGCTCATTCTCCCAGTCATGCTATAGTCCATAGGGAATACTGACTACTATGCCACCTGGGAGTCCGTGACATTTGCAGAAGCCTTTAAGTCAGCACAAACCCTTCAACACCTGCTACACTATTCCCTGTAGAGCAACTTTATAAAAGCATAGAAAACACAAAATGCAATGCTAGCAGCAACTAGAAAAATCAATCGGAGCTAAGTAACTGATGATCCCTTTAAATAGCAATGGTAAGGTTCCTCATGTTTCTGAACATGTGTTCTGCTATGCATAATTGAGAAGGTGTTAGTTTGAGTGTTTAACTCCAAAATACATGTTCTTGCATGAATTAATGTTACATGCTGTTTAATGTCATGATCTGCCGACTCTGCGTATTTCTGTTGGATGCTCACTTGCTTGCGCATGTGCACTACAACCCACACCAATATGGCATCTGGTACAACCTATACTTAGTGTGCACACACGACGGATACCATTTTGGACCTTTAGGGCTATTCATTTCAAATCCAGATTTTATGCTAGTTCAATCCAATTTTAACTTAATCTATCCAGTAATTATGGCCTGATAAGCATACTGTTGCATTTGCTGTTCTCATCCTGTCTGCCAAAGCTTTGCTTGGGATTTTTAGGATTCTTTAAGGTGCCAACACTGACACTTGAAGCAGGTGGGAGCCTCATTAAATTACTTAAATTTTACAATACCAACAGGATCCAAAAACATTTTCACAGTAAAAAGCAGAAGTCGCATGCATTTCGTCACCTCCTGGCTGTCCATTCCAATAGCTCTTGTCCCTGCTTGCGCGTTTTATGATCCAACAGATTTCTCCAGCAATCTTTAAGTAGCACCACAGGTTTGCATAAAGTTGTAGAGTGACACCTTGCCATAAGATATGTAACCATAATTTGGAGATGCCAGTGTTGGACTAGGGTGGGCACAGTAAGAAGTCTCACAACACCAGGTTTACTTGGAATCACGAGCTTTCAGAGCGCTGCTCCTTCATCAGATGAGTGACTCCGAAAGCTTATGATACCAAATAAACCTGTTGGATTTTAACCTAGTGTTGTGAAACTTCTTATTGTAAGAGATGTACACTCTTTAAATAGTTTGCTGCTCATTATACCTGGATATTTGCAGTCAATAAATCTCAATGAAGCACAAGATTTGATCTCTGTCCTTTCACAACTGTTAGGGGTAGCTGGGCAAACTGATTTTCATATGACACTGGTACTGATAAGACAGCAGTATTGACATTGTGCCATTATCTTTAGTGCCTCCAACATACAGCTTGCTAATCTGGACTAGTAAACTTCAAGGGTTGGAAGCCTTTTTTTTTGTAAATACTAGTATGTTTGCACTCCTACCACCATGTCTGAAATGCCTGTATTGACTTCCATTTTTAATGGACACCCTTTAATCATACAAAAGATTTTGGTGGATTTTCTTTAGCTTCACAACATTGAGTTTCTGAACTTCAGACTTTTCTTCCAGATTTTTTCACTGGAGTCATTGGTTTTTTTGGAAACTGGATGCAGAATCTGGCTTATATGTGGCCTTTCCTATTGCACCTAAAACAAACAAACTCTTTATGTCTGCATCTGTCTTGGGGACGGTCTCCCCCACAATGATAACATGTATTGAACCCATGTGACTGATTACTTCTGTTCCTTTTCTCACTACCAATATTCAAGCAACAGTCATTTCCCATCATATTGCTTTACACACTTTGCAGTTCAAAAACACTTTGTTCAGCACTTCCAAACACTTGAACAAATTCAACCACCTTGTCTAACGATATTTCAGTTTCTGCCAGTAATTTCTTCTGAATATTCAAATTACTGATACCACAGACCAGACAGTTGTGTTATACATCATTTAACGATGGAGCAAATTCACATGAACTGTCACTTAACGAAGCCTAGCTACAAAAGCAAAAACAGTCTCCCATGGGTCTCACAGGACTGAGTGGAACTTATATCACTGTATAATAATGGAGGCATGATGTAGAGATGCCGGTATTGGACTGGGGTGAACACAGTAAAAAGTCTGACAACATCAGAAGTCTCACACATTGTTGACCACTTTAAGACTTAAATAGCAGGTTTGGTGTAAAGATTTGCATTCTAATCAGTAATCTGCAAACAGTCTGTGCTGTTATATATGCTGTTTGAGACCAGAACATCACCTGACAAAGAGCAGAGCCTTGAAAGCTTGTGTGAGTTTACAATCAAATAAATTGGTTGGACTTAAACTTGGTGTTGTCAGACTTATCCAGGCAAGTCATGGGGGTTACAGATACACGACAGCGCAGAGTCGCTGAGCAGAGACTGATAGCCAAGTTCCACACACAGGTCTTAACAGGGATCTTGGCTTCATGTCACACTATCTGTAAGTCCCATGACTTGCCTGGGTTAGCAAAAAACCTCACTTACTGTGCTGTCTGGAGACAATACACATCACTCTAACCTCTGCTGTTAGCCACTTTAAGACTTGAATAGCAGGTTAGGTGTAAGGATTTGAATTCTAATCAGCAATCTGTAAACTGTCTGTGCTGGTATGTGTGCTTTTGGAGACCAGAACACCTCATTCACCTGACGAAGGCACAAATGCCAAAAGCTTGCAGATTTACTATCAAATAAATCAGTTGGATTTAAAACATGTGTATATAAATAACAAATAATTTTCAAAATAGTTGTGCAAGATGTTGCAATTTTGATCTGAATAAGAAGCTGCATATTCCTTGGAAAATAATAGTCTAAATGGGGTAGCGAAACAACAGGGTCTAGGTTACAGATTCTTAAATCATTTAAAGTTGTAACAGGTTATAAAGGTTCTAAAGTGTTGTGAAACTTTACTGAGTTTACCCCAGTCCAACGCCGGCATCTCTACAGCTTGTTCCAGACACTCACCACCTACTGAGTGAAAAAAATTGCCCCTTTGGATTCTTCTGTATCTTCTCCTCTGACCTTAAATCAATGCCCTCTAGTTTTAGACTCCCCTACCTTTGGGAAAAGATACTAACTACCTAATTAATCTGTGCCCCTCATTATTTTGTACACTTATACAAGATCACCCCTCAGCCTTCTGTGCTCCAGAGAACAAAGTCCCAGTTTATCCGGTCTCTCTTTATAACTCAAGTCCTGGTACTATCCTAGTAAATCTCTTCTGCACTCTTTCTAGTTTAATAATATCTCCTTGCCAATGTGAGATAATACAACAAAGAAACTTCAAATTACAACGGTAATTTGTTAATCAACAACAACAATAATTAAGGAAAAGCTCAGCACAGATACAGGTTTATACCCCCCCGGACTCTCGCGCTGGGCTTCACTTATCTGGACCTGTACTCCAACGCTCGATAGGGTGAGGTTCGCATGCTCTATTCTGATAGGCCCCAGGAAAGTCTGTGACCTATGAACAACTGCCTCTTAAAGCTGCCACACTATCACAATGTTCAACATGAGACTTCTCTTTCTCGATTTCACCTAATCCCATCAGCATATCCTTCTATTACTTTGTCCCTCATTTACCTATCTAGCTTTCTCAAGTGTATCTATTCAATATGCCTCAATTATTCCATATGCAACATTTCCCACATTCTAATCATTGTTTGGTTGAATAAGTTTTTGTTAAATTCCTCATCTGGATTTATTAATTACTATCTAATATTTATAATTGCCATTTTTGGATTCACTAAAATATGGTGTCACAATTGTTAGCATTGCTGCCTCACAGCACCAAGGACACAGGTTGGATCCCAACCTTGGGTGGCTGTGTAGAGTTTGTACGCTTTCCCTGCATCTGCACGGATTTCCTCCAGGTGTTCAGGTTTCTTTTCACAGTCCAAAGATGTGCAGGTTAGGTGGATTGGCCATGCTAAATTGCCCCTTAGTATCCAAAGATGAGTAGGTTTGGGGGATTACTGGGATAGGATATGTGGTTATGTGGATAGGTCAGGGGCTGGGCTTGGGTAAGATGCTCTGTCAGATAGCTGGTGCAGACTCAATGAGCCAAATGGCCTTTTTTTTTTGCACTGTGGAAATTCGATTCTCTGATATTCTATTCACCAACAAATGAAAACATTTTTCCTATGACTATCCTATTAAACCCTTGTGAAGTCATCCTTCACCTTTTTCTATCTGGAAAAAAGAGCCTCAACCTGTTCAGTCTTTCCTGAAGTTTATAACCACTCGGTTCTGATTTTTCTTGCACCTTCTCCTGTGTCTTTCTTTTCTCTTTATCATATGGAAACCAGAATTGTACATAATATTCTCTGTTGTCTCATAAGTTTACCATAACCTCTCTGTTTTTCAATTCCATTCCACTAGAAGTGCTCTATTTGCACTTTACAGCCTTTATAACCTGTTACAACTTTAAATGATTTAAGAATCTGTAACCTAGACCCTGTTGTTTCGCTACCCCATTTAGACTATTATTTTCCAAGGAATATGCAGCTTCTTATTCAGATCAAAATTGCAACATCTTGCACAACTATTTTGAAAATTATTTGTTATTTATATACCCATTTTGCAAGTTTATTATGTACCATTAAAGAACAGCATGCAGTTCTTCTTCTGTCTGGCTTATATTCTTTCCTCAGCCAATATAATCAGATAAATTTCTGCCTTCACATTCTAAGTTGCAATCCTGTGGCTTGGATTGTATGTTCATTGTAAAACTGCCTTTTTCCTCCTTGTTTCTACAAAAGATGGGCAATTCACTTGCCTAGTCATTGAAGATGAAAGTTCACTTCGATTAAGCATAGATTAACTAGCAGCATACACATATTTGCTGCAAACAAAAGGAATATGTTCAAGTCTTGCTGCTTATTTGCACTCAATCTCTGTTCCATGACAATACTTTGGCCAGAGTCAAGTTGCCAACCAATAAAAATCCTTCTCTCCTGTGATATAAAAGGCTTGACTTTCTGAAGTTTATTGTTCTTTTGTTTGTCCTGGTGAGTGCAGAACAAAATGCTTTGGAAATATGTCTCTCTTTTCTGCAATTTGAAGTACTACCAAGTGGCAATTAGTTCAATGTATATTTACCTAAGTGATAGCATTTTTTGTTAAGTGGATTATATTAAGTTATGAAAAGTGCTATAAAAATGTTATTTTTACAAAACCATACTTATGTTTTATAAATAATGACTTGGTTGCAAAATATTTTGATTACATGGTAAACAGCTGTACAAATACATGATTGCATGTTCCTTGTATATAAATTGAGAAATGTGCATTTGTGCACAATCACAAGCACTTGAAATAGGGATTGAATTGTATTGAATTGGTCACTGAATTCTATGCCCGACTTGTAAAACTGCAACCATGTACCAATTTGTCATTACTTTTTTGTTTCTACTGCATGTGCTTAATTAGAACTGATTATAATAACTTCCTGCTCATTAGGAAATTTACAAATTTCAAATGCAAACACCTTGGATGAATGAAGTATACCCAAAAGTTTACCAGCAAGTTCCTATTTTACAGAAAGTTGATTTGGAAAGCTAATTATATAATCTGGCTTATTCATTAGTTATTGCAATACTTTAATGTGCAAAATGTCTTTACCATCAGAACAGAAAATGATGTCATTATACGTAACTTGGAGAGCTTTAGAACTCAGATACCCTGGTAAATTTACTGAAGTAATTTCATCTATTAAGCTTTCTCTGGTGCTACATGTGAATTTAATAGTAATTTTACTTGTGAAGATACGACAAAGCAATAAGGTTATGAAATAACTTGCACTTATTTAGTACTTCTGTCATCCTCACAACATACTAAATGATTCACCATCAATGAAGTAACCTTGAAATATAGCAACACAGGCAAAATTTTCAAACAGCCAGATTCACAAATAGCAATGAGGTAAATATCAAGATCATTTATTTTTGTAGTGCCGGCTGAGGAATAAATACTGGCACGAATGCTGGGAAAAATTTCCTGTTCCTCTTTAAATAGCATGGGATATTTACATCCACCTTAGAAACAGAGATAAATACAATTTGGTTAGATGTCTCATTAAAGATCTGCATTCTCAACTGTATAACTCTCCCTCAGTATTGTTTTGAAATCTCAGTCTACTTTTTCACTGGAGAGGACACATAGGCTCACAAGTGTCTGTTATTGAACTCAGCCAAACATTTTCATTTCCTGGCATGGGTTTGGATTTGAACCCAACTCAGAATGATGGGACTAAATTTCCCTGTTGTCAACTGCAAGAACACAGTATAATACAAGACTGAAAATCTAATCCAATCTTCTACATACAATGCGACCATTGCTTTTTCATAAAGTGGGAATAAGTTGGCAGGCACTATCACAGCAAAAAACGTTCTTAATATTGTACATTTTGCAGTGCTGATGTTATTGCAGATGCTTTTTTAAGGTTGGGACTAAAGCATGTTGTTAATGCATTGTCAAGGCATATTATTTTGCATTTCAGCTGTGCAATACCTGACCTGACACTTATTGCTGAGAGTGGAGAAATGTTTTGGTGCCATACCTAAACACCCACAAGCACAGAAGTCTACCAAAATGTGTAACTAATTGCTGTATTACTTATTCACATTATAGTAGCACTGAAATAAAACACAATGGATACATTTTTCTTTAAAAAGCAGCTTCAGTAATTTTACTTTTTGTTTTTAACTTTAACAAATTGTTTATCAGATGGAAAGTGACACCAGTTTGATGGTAGCCCCTTATAAAGTTTTTTACCTAAATCATGTTAATTGCTCAGAAAAGCTAATGGTACACCCAAAGAATACTTTTGGTGAGGATAAAATATCAGTGTTCTGTTTAAAACATTCAATTTGAAAGAGAAGTTTTGCAAACCTTAGGATTGTGTTTTATGGGCTGTTTCCCAGACTAGTTTCAGAACAGAAATTAGGAAAAGAAGAAGAAAACAGTCTCTATTTGAAGGGATCAATCCCAAACTTAAAAGCTGAAATTAGAATTGGGAGACTCACTTTTGCCATGTGATAATTCTCTATTATCAATCTAAAGACATTTCCAATCAACATTACAGATGGATGTGATAATTTTACAGTGGTAACAATCCCAAGTTTTGTAAGAAGAACACATTGAATGGTAGAGCAGGTTCATTGGATTGAATGGCCTACTCCTACTCCTAGTTCATATGATAATATCTATTGCTCTGTTTGCAGCACTGATATGTTTTCAAGGTGGGTGCCAAGTTTCTCTACGACAATGATTTCACTTCAATTATACAGAACAGGTTATGAAAAGATTTGGTATGTCTTGAGGTAAGGAATGTCAACAAATGAATGGAGGTATTTTCTTTACCTTTACGTGACAAATCAGTTATCTTCATTTTATTTTTATTTTGTAGATGACAAGGTTTTCCAAATGCAAAGTATTCTTTGAAAGAATTGGGAAAACTAGGCTAAGTTGCATGTAATCAAGTCAAGGAATACAACAGTATTTGATTTCCAGCCTTTGTTGAGTTTCTGGTTCTTACTCTCATTCGCATTCCCTTTCTCATCCATATTGCTGCTTCAATACATTCCCTTACAACCTTTAGCACTTTTGGGAAGTAAATCTTGGTCACTTTCCCACTATTCATTCTATTTAATTTCCCAGTGTAATTGTGAGGAAAATATTGAAATGCAGCTTGGTGTTTTTCCAAGTATAAAGCCCAAAAGGAACAAATGGAGAGAGAAACAAAAGTTGGTCTCCAGTAATTTATCCAGTATTGCTCCAGCTGTAATCCAGATAATGTTATTCTGGCTGGGAAAACCTAAATTCTCAGTGCCTCCCCATTAGTAATTGCATGTCAGAAATTATACAAGATGTCTACTGTATTTATGTCCTTAGTAAGAATATATGTAAACTGAAGAAGCCCAGATAGCTGTTGGAATCTGCTCTACTGCTTTTATTAGCCACAATAAGCTATAGCATTTCAATTCCAGTTTCCTGCACTTATCTACACACTGACAATTCCGTTATGAATAACCAATAATGGAAATCTTCCTCCTCTTGAGCTAACAATATAGCCAAAGACGGTAAAATATTGGGCAACATATTGATTAGGAGCAGACAAGTATGGAAGTTAGCAATCTGAAAATCTGTTTAAATAATTTGTGAAAAAGAAGATATGTAGAATCAGTAACACTACTGACTGACAAGAAATGTTAATTATATAATGGATATTGGTGGGTTTAATAGTATGACACAAAGACTGCAAAATGCCTGATTTAACACATTTAAGCAAAATTTCCAATGAACATTAAGTTGGACACAATTAATTATCTAATGACTAATTAAGCAATCATTCATAATTAATTCACGTGCTTTTTTTGCTGAATAAATAGGAACTTCAATTTACATTGTATAAATGGTAGCATCAGAATTGTGTCCACTTTTCTTGAACAAGAAATTGGATTGCATTCTACATCTTGTTCCAGTTGTAATCCAGATAATGTTACTCTGGCTATATTCTATATTCTGGCTGAATCCTATATTCTCGGCCAATAAAATCTATTTAAACAACTTGTGAAAAAGGAGATACATAGAACCAGGTACCACTACTGACCAGCAAAAAATGTTAATTCTATAATAGATATTGATGGCTTTAATAGTATAACACAAAGATTGTAAAATACCTGATTTAATTACATTCATAGCAGAATTATTAATTGCATGTCAGAAATTACACAAGATGTCCACTGTATTTATGTCCTTAGAAAGAGTATATATGAACTGAAGAAGCTCAGTCAGCTATTGGAATCTGCTCTACTGCTTTTATTAGCCACAACAAGCTGGCGCTTTTCAATCCCAATTTTGTACACACTGACAATTCTGTAATAAATAACCAATAATGGATTAGCTATAGTGGAACTGATCCCTCATCCATGTGTAACTGCTATTAAACCATTTTCCTGAACTGAAGAAAATCACATAGCGCAGGCATGTTTGTGGCAGTAATATTGTTGCCTATTCGTTTATACCAATGGCAGGGGAGTAAATTCAATGTTGTGCTCACTTTAAAAAGCTGCTGACAAAGAAGCATAAGGTTATTTGCTGGGGAGCAGCAGAACATTGCAGCAATATGTCAGAAGCAGCATCTGATGGAGCTCTGGATCATTAGAAAGAAGAGCTCCCAAATTTACAGGTCCTTTGCTGGATATTGTTCCCGCAGACAACAGGATCCTAAAAAAAAAGACAAGTCTTTAATCAGTAAGGGAGTCAAGGGTTATGGGGATAAGGAGGGGAAATGGAGTTGAGAATTGTCATATCACATCAGCCATAATCCCCCTGAATAATGGAGCAGTCTCAAAGGACAAAATAGCCTGCTTCGGCTCCCATGTCTTATGGTCTGAAATTACTCTTCAGGCACTGTGGGCAGGAAGCTCCAAGATGTTTAGATTTAAAAAGGGAACTGGCAGTAGATCTGAGCTTTGGGAATATTTTAGAACTCAGCAAACAACACCAAGAAACCAATAAAGAGAAAACAGAATATAAAAATAAATTATCAAGAAACATAGAAAATGGCATGCAAAACAGAAAAGATTAGCAAAAACTCGAAGTGGGCTCACTATGACAGAGACAGCAGAAATTATAACGAATATGCCAGAAACACTGCCACATATTTTGTGTTTGTCTTTATGGAAAAAGACACAGAAAAACTCTCAGGAATACTAGAAAGGTAAGGGGCTAGTGAGAAACTGGTGTTAGTAAAAAGTAGCACTGGGGAAATTAATAGGACCAAAAGTTGATGGGGGTAATTTTGAGCCCACACTTTCCATCTGCAGAAATGACGCCACATGCTCAAAATGCAGAGAGCACCACTCGTGCCTGTGAGTTTCCAAGTTCCAATCTTACTGGTCCCTTGCCAGTGGACTGATCTGAAACACACTTCTGGAGTACCAAAAGCTCATTTTAAAATATTAGGATGTGATTAGTGAGTGCTCCCTTTGGAACATTACACAGGTTGCATTTACAAGTCTACATAAGCATGAAAGTGGCATCTTCACCTCCAACGCTGATTTTAGAGATGAGCACTCAGGCAGCCAGTACCCTTCATGATGTGCACTGTTCAAGGCGCATAGGAGAGGAATTGGGGAACACAGATAAGTTCAACTCAGGGTCAGGAGTGGGGGTCCCAGAATTGCCATTTCAGAGAGAAGCGTTGCTCGCTGGCCTTACTTTCCCTTTATATCGGGATCTCTCTTGATTTAAGAGGGTTGTGAAGATTGGTATGCAGGCAATGATTCCTGTGTTCTCTTTCCTATGTCCCTCTATATATCATAGTGATGGAGTGCCCTTCCTCATTGGGGGCGGGATGGACATAGCATTGCCATTAGCACAAGGATAAGACGACAGGCAAGCACAATGGTTCCCCCATGCTTGTTGGCATGACAGACAAATGGAGACACTGTGGGTGAACAAAGTGAAATTTATTGGCAAATATTCAAAACAAAATGGTGACCTATCTATGTTGATGCCTATATTCACCTATGTCCACTAAATGCCTATGATTTCCCACAGGCTGGTGACTCACATGCCCTTTTGTCTGAGATGGTCTTGGCTGCTGTCCCCTGGGGAACCAGGGCCTTGAGGATCCAGGCTTGTTTTCAGGCAGCATGGATGTTTATTGCTCCCGTCCTCGGTGTCGGGCCTGGAATTGTGTCATTCACTGAGAGGGGTGTTATCAGATCATAGAAATCACAGAAACCCCACAGTACAGAAAGAGGCAACTCAGCCCAGTGAGTCTGCAACGACCACAATCTCACCAGGCCCTACCCCCATATCCCTCATATTTATCTGCTAATCCCTTTAACCTACACATCTCAGGATACTAGGGGCTAATTTAGCATGGCCGATCAATCTAACCCGCACATCTTGGGACTGTGGGAGGAAACTGGAGCACCTAGAGAAAATCCATGCAGACATGAGGAGAACATGCAATCTCCACACAGACAGTGACCCAAGCTGGGAATCGAACTCAGGTCCCTTAAACTATGAAGCAGCAGTGCTAACCACTGTACTACCTTGCGCCCATCGGCAGATGGGCTGGAGACACTGATGTCCACTGGCTGATGGGCCCCTGGCTGTACTCTTGCTGATTGTTTTTCCCAAGGGCCCCCTGTGCTCCTCCATAGGATTGAGGGGCAGCTGAATTGAGATTCATAAGCCCCACCTTCCTCTGGCACTGATACTCAGGGATCCCCATCAGTGCTTGCACCATGCAACTGAAGTCCTGCACTATGGTGTGGACATCATATAAATACCAAAAATGCAGTGATGGCACCATCTCCTCAGATAGAAGAAGATGGGACTCCTCCAATCAGTCTTGCACTCCGAAGAGGGCTGCTGTCCTCCCTTCCTGATACAGCTCCACAGTTTGACCTTGCTGGAAGGCTGTCTTTTAGAATGGGGAAAGAGCGTTTCCCCATCTCTGATCCACTCATCCAACAAGGCTTCCTGTGCAAAGCGAGGTGTTGCCTTCTTGTCTGCCATCTGCCTGCAGTTGTTGTGGATCAAATTTTGGAGAGCCATTCTCTGAAGTTCCCCAGTACTTACAACAGTTAAGTTATTGCAGGCTGGGTGAATCAAAGTGGATGTGCCGCTTGAGTGGAGTAAAACTCATGGGCATAAGAATTATCACGAATGAAGCATAAGATTCAAACCAAAAACATGCCAACACTGTCAGCGGTGCACACTCTATTCTTCATGCTGGAACCAACACACTGCCATTTTTTGGTAATATTTCACCTGATAAATCCATTGGACCTGATGATTTACACTGCAAACTATTGAAAGAGGGTGCTGCCGAGATAGCAGGTAGCATTGGTTATCATCTTTTAAAATACAGTAGATTTGTGAGTTCTTCCTGCAGATTGGAAGGTAAAAAATGTTATCCCATTTTTGTAGAAATAATCTGAGTATAAAGGTAAATATGTCTTGCTGCAATTGAATAGAGCTTTGGTAAGACTGCATCTGGACTATCAGGCACAGTTTTGAGCACTTTGCCTTTGGAAGAGGATACTTGCCATAGAAGGAGTACAATGAAAGTTCAGCACCTGTGCTCTAAGATCAGTAGTAAGGAAAATACTAGATTCTATTATAAAGCATATGATAACTGGACACTTAGAAAATAATGATAGGATTAGGCAGTCAGTATGAATTCATGAAAGGGAAATCCTGTCTGACAAGCTGTTTTTGAGGATGTGGTAGAATTGATAAAGGGAAGCTAGTGTACACAGTATATCTGTATTTTCAAAGGCTTTCAATAAAGTCACTCTCACAGGAGGTTAGCAAGCAAAATTAGAGCACACGGGACTGGAGACAATATACAGGCATAGATTGAGAAATGATTAACAGACAGCAGAAATAAACAGGTCATGTTCAAGTTGTCAGGCTATGACTTGTGGGGTACGATAAGGATCCATGCTTGTGCTCCTGCTGTTCACAAGCTACATGAATAAGTTGGATATTGAGGCCAAATATAACACTTCTAAGTCTGTTGATGATAGAAAAGTAAGTTGAAATGTGGATTGCGAAACCAATGCAAAGAGGCTTCAAGGGATTTAGCCAAGCTGACTGAATGGGCAAGAACTTGGCAGAAGGATAATAATGTGAATAAATATGAAGCTTTCCATTTCAATGGAAATACAGAAATGCAGAGTATTTCTTAAATGGTGGGAGAGATTGGGAAATGTTGATATCCAAATGAATCTTGTTCATAAATCAGTGAAAGCTAACATGCAGATGCAGTTAGCAATTAAAAAAGCAAATAGTATATTGCCCATTATTGCAAGAAGATTTGAATACCAGAATAAATATATTTTGCTGAAATTTAATAGAGCCTTGCCATAAAGGGATTGAATTCAGGTTCAGCAGTCTGATTCCTGGGGTGATGAGTTTGTCCTATGAGAAGGATTGAGACTGAACCTATATTGTCTAGAACTGGGAAGAATAAGAAATAATCTCATCAAAGCATTGAAAATTCTTACAGTAGATGCAGGAAGGATGGCCCAGAACCATGGGACGCAATCTCCAAATTGGGCATGGTCCAGTTAATACTGAAGTGAGGAAGAATTTCTTCTTTCAAAAGGTGGTAAATCTCTGGAAATTTCATTGCCAGAGAACAATGGAGGCTCAATCACTGAGTACATTCAAGACTGAGATCAACAGATCTCTAGTTTTGTAATAATGCTAGAAAATAACATTGAGGTAGAAGATCATCCATGATCTAGTTGAATTGAGAAACAAGTTCAAGGGGCCAAATGGCCTACTCCTGCCCCCAATTTCTATGTTCCTCTGTTTCTACTTATCCCAGAATACAGAAAGTTTACTCAATTAACAAAACTAATGAAGTAAGTGTAGTAAGTGAAGAACCTGTTCCCCATGAACATCTATGAATGACACAACCATGATTCACTGTCCTTTCAATGTCATCACCTAGTGATAGGTATCTATTCAAAGGGAGACCTTGACACCAGCAAATTTTTGTTAACTCTAAACTACTGTGAACAGTCATGTTTCTGCCACAATGGGATTATCTAGTCTTGAAAGAGTTGTTTAAGCAGCTTGCCAGCAAATACGAACGGTAACGAGACAGACATATGGATGACCAAAGGTGTTTTTGCCAGTCATAATTTGTTAACATTGCAATGAAAAAAAAGCATAACAACTATAACTAGGGGATAAATAGCAACCTTGGAAATTTAACTGCATGAAAAGTTCTGCAGCCAATGTCAGCTTCTGCGTATCACTGATGATAACACCCAAACTCTATTTCATCATAACCTTGTTTACATTGGTTGCTCTGTTGTTGTTGTTGGTCCATTGTTATCGATGAGGACCTCAACGCCATTAGTCATTTTGAGGCTGGTTGCGATGTGTTCGAAGATGACTGATCAGACCAATTTGGGCACGGAATGTCCTGGCACATATTGGACAGACTTGTGTAGATACTGTAGTTGTTGCGCTGGTGGCTCTGGACCTGTGTAACTTGCACTTAAGTTGTGCTTCAGCAATACATCTTGCTTCCTGAGCTTCACAGCCTTTGCGGATGAGGCAGCGTCAGATAGGGTGGTTTTGTGCCAGCATTTTCCAAGTGGTCATGTCAATGTCAAGTGACTTCAGGGAGGCCTTGAGCGTGTCTTTGAAACATTTCTTCTGCCCTCCATGCAAGTGTCATCCAACAGAGAGTTCTCCAAAAAGGAGCTGCTTGGATATGTGCTCATCTGACCTGCCCACCGGGTCTGCGCTCTCATCAGCAGTGTATGGACTAATGGTAGACTTACTCTAGAGAGAACTTCAGTGTCTGGTACTTTGTCTTGATATCTGATACATTGTCTTCTGCGAAGACAAGTCATGTGGAAATGACTGAGTTGTCTTGCATGCCTTCGACACACAGTCCACATTTCACAGGCATGCAGGAGGGTACTGAGTACCGTGGCATTGTAGACCTTCAGTTTTGTTGCTGGGCTGATTCCTCAATGTTCCCATACAGTGGAGCACATTCTACTGAAAGCAGAACTTGCTTTTGCTATTCTGCAGTTAACTTCTGTATCAACAGTCACTGCTTGGGAGAGAGTGCTGCCAAGATAAGTGAACTGGTCTATTGCCTGTAGTTTCTGCCCTTTGATTGTGATTATGGGTTCTGTGTACAATGCATGAGGAGTAGGCTGGTGCTTCAGTCTTTTTAATGTTGATGGTGAGTCCAAAGTTGCCACAAGCCATGGAAAATTTGTCCATACAGACTTGCATCTCTGGCTCTGAGCCAGCATATAGGGCGCAGTCATCGGCAAAGAGGAAATCTCTCAGAACAATCTCTTTCACTTTGGTAATAGTTTGAAGTCTCCTCAGGTTGAAGAGCTTCCCCATCCATCTGTACTTAAGGCTGATTCCAGCAACACTGTCCTGGAAGGCATCACTCAGCATGGCAGTAAACATCATGCTGAACAGTGTGGATGTGAGCACAAGCCCTGTTTGATGCCACTGGTGGCTGGGAATGCCTCAGAGGATACCCCGCCATCTAATACTATGACCATCATGCCATCATGGAACTAGCGTACCATCTGAATGAATTTGGAGGGGGGGCAGCCGAACTTTGACATGATCCTCCACAGGCCTTGTCGGCTTACAGTGTCAAAGGCTTTCACAAGGTCAACAAAGGTTGTGTAGAGCTCGTGATTCTGCTTCTGACACTTCTCCTGAACTTGGCATGCAGCAAAAATCATGTCAGTAGTCCCACTATGTTTGCAGAAGCCACACTATGACTCTGGAAGCAGACCCAGCTCCAGATGAGTGACCAGACAATTTAGCAGGATTCTTGCAAGAGTTTTTCTTGTGATGAGAGCAGTAAGATTCCTTGGTGGTTGTCGCATACTTGCCAATTACCCTTCCTCTTGTAGAGGTGTATAATGGAAGCATCTTCAAGTTCCTGAGAAATGGATCCTTAATTCCAAAACAACTGGAACAACTCAGTGAGCTTCTTGATAAGTGCAGGACCAGCAGTTTTATAGATCTCTGCAGTTATGGCATCTGTCCCTGGGGCTTTGCCACTGGATAGCTGGCGACCAGCTTTCGTGACTTCACCTACTACCGGTGGGTCATCTATGGTGTTCTTGATATCAAACTGGGAATCCTGTCTATTGCCTTGTTAGTAGATGACGGCTGGTTGAGGATGGCTTCAAAGTGTGCAATCCATCTCAGCACGACCTGAGCCTTCTTTATAATGAGAGTTATACCATCTGTACTCGGGGGGTGTGTGTGTGTGTGTGTGGTCCTGAGAGATTGAGTTCTGTAGAGAGTGTTGAGGGCTTCATAGAACTGTTTCAAGTCGTCTATGTCAGCATATCCCTGTATTTCATCTGTCTTGGTGCTCAGCCAGGCAACCTGCATTTTACGCAGTTTATTCTGGACTGTCCTGCGAGCACTGATAAAGCATTTTTCTTGGCAGCTGAAGATGGATTGTTCTGACAGGCCCTATAAAGACGGTGCTTTTTAACAAATAGAGCCTATATCTCCTCATCATTTTCATTGAACCAATCATGCTGCTTTGGGTAGAGGGCTGAAGCATCTTCAGCACAGATGTATGGATAGCATCCCTGAAGCTTTCCCCCTAATCATCCTCACCGCTGCCTGCAAGGTGTAGGTGTAGATTTCTAAGTCTACAGCCAATGCTGAAGCTATGCTAGGGTTTTTTAGCTTAGTCACATTGATTCTTTTCATTACCTTGCTTCCTTGTGGTTACCTCTTGGATCTGATGCAGATCCTCATTTTGGAGACAATGAGTCTGTGATCTGTCCGGCATGATGTAGAGATGCCGGCGTTGGACTGGGGTAAACTCATTAAGAGGTCTGACAACACCAATTTTAAATCCAACTGATTTATTTGATAGTAAACTTGCTAGCTTTCGGCCTTTGTGCCTTCGTCAGATGAATGAGGTGTTCTGGTCTGCAACAGCACACATACCAACACAGAGAGTTTACAGTTTACTGATTAGAATGCAAATCCTTCCACCTAACCTGCTATTTAAATCTTAAAGTGGCTAACAATGTGAGTGGAAGGAGCACTGAGCACAGGTTAGAGAGATTTAAGATGTTTATTGTCATTGTTATTATGTTTAAGATGTTTAAGATGTGTATTGTCTCCAGACAGCTCAGTAAGTGAGGTTTTTTGCTAACCCAGGCAAGTCATGGGGGTTACAGATAGTGTGACATGAAGCCAAGATCTCTGTTAAGACCGTCCTCATGTGTGCAGAACTTGGCTATTAGTCTCTGCTCAGCGGCTCTGCGCTGTCGTGTGTCGTGAAGACCCCCTTGAAGAACGTTTGCAGATTGCTATTGAAGACCAGAACACCTCATTTGCCTGACGAAGGCACAAAGGCCGAAAGCTAGCAAGTTTACTATCAAATAAATCAGTTGGATTTAAAATTGGTGTTGTCAGACCTTTTACTGAATCTGTCCAGCAGTCAGCACTACATATGTCCTTGCTTACACTGACATCCTGCCTAGTCTTTTCTCCTAACAACGACAAAGTCGATAAGATGCCAATGCTTAGAGTGGGGGTGCATCCAGGAGGTCTTGTTACAGGTAGGCAGATGAAAGGTTGTTTTGGTCATGAAGAGATCATGAGCTGCACAGGTCTTCATTAACTGTAGGCTGTTACTGTTACACTTCCCAATGACTCCCTGCCAGATTGCAGAGTCACATCTATTCTTGCATCGAAATTGCCAAGCAAGAGCAGCTTGTTGGTACTGCTCGCTGCTGATAGTAGGACGTCTAGCTGTTCATAGAACTTGTCTTTCATCTCATCTGGGTTGTTCATTGTGGGGGCAGAAACACTGATCAGGGTGGGTTGACTTCTGTAGTGGAAGCTGTCATAAGCTGGTCGTTCACACCCTTGGGTAGACTAGCAAGTTTCCAAACAAGGTGACTCTTGATGGTGAATCCAACTCCAGCATCATGACACTCATCGCTGCCGTGACTGCTCCTGAAAAAAGTGTATCTACCTCCAGTTTCAGTCAACTGACCTATATTGGCAAGACGAGTTTCACTCAGAGCTGCAATGTGAACATTGTATCTTACAACCTCTCTGGCAACTAAGGCTGTTCTTCTCTCTGTTCTGTCTGCTGTAAGGTTGTTCAAAAGCGTGTGCACATTCCAAGTGCCAACAGTGGGCGGTGTCATCTTGCGTTTTATTTTGTTTGTTCAACTGCAAGATGAGATCCCTGCCAGCCATGGTAAACATGTAGTGAGGCAGGCAATGTTTAGGGTACCTTTCCTAGCCCCTTCCGCATTCTATGGAGGTGAGCAGTGCATTCCTGAAGAGGACTGCTCCATCACCCAGGTAGACACCGACTTCCACTGCTGCTTCGGTCAGGGAAAATGACCATTAGACCTAAGCCACCTGCATGCAGGTCTGATGATTACAGCTCCCAATGTATCCACATCTGCTGCTTCATCACTTGCCCATTGTCACAGGACTTCAAGGGTTGAGCAGGACACTGATGATGATGATGATGATGGTGATGATGGTATCGAAACTGGCACTTGATTTGAACTGTAGTGAGGGAGAGTTGCGCAGCGTCAGCCTCAATCTCTTTTCCCAATTCCCATCTAGATCCAGTGGCAAGACAAGAGTCAAGACAGCTGGAAATGGGACTAGGCGCAGTGGATGATCAGAACACCTTCTGTGTCTTGACCTGCTCTTCACGTTCCACGACTCTTGCAGAGACTGCCTTCTTGACCGTTAGACCTTCCATTGATCTTGTCCGCTCAATCCACCGGACTCTGTCTTCACTTGCTGGGATACTCATCTCCCTATTTCACCGAGAGTTGAAACCAGTCAGCCACCCTCACCTGGTTTAGCCAGCTTGCTGAGGCCGATGCCCAGGGTGTGGCCGCTGTCGCATGCGAACAGCTACTGGGAGCCACAGGTGAGAGCTGAATGCCAGGTGGGGACAAAGGATGGACAAACTACCCTGAAAGGACGCGACATGTTCCCCAACCAAAGGTACTATCCCTCTCTGACACCTCATACACGCCCCTTGGTTGCTCTCTCACCCTGTGCAAGATAGGTCTAAATGTTTTCCAATTAAATATTGGGAAGAATCCCAGAAATTGCTCAAAATTCTAAATGCCACCCTCAAACACAGCATTTGCCATCTTTGCTGTGATGAGATTGGAGTGGGGCTAGGATTCACACTTGCATAATTCATGGAGCTGGCTGGTCATTCAAATCACTAGCCAGCTCCATTTACGCGGGTTTTTGGACAACCAGGTTTATGGAATGTACAAATCAGGTAAGAGGAGGTCTGAACTTGTGGGTTTGTTTGGATAATTCAGCTACTGTTTTGGAAGGGTAATGTACCCCTTTAGATAGGGACAGTTAGACACCCTTTATGATTGTTAAAATAATCATGACTTTTTTTTTCATATCCAAACTGATTGGAACAATTTGCTGTCAAAGAACTCTCTAGCTGTAAAGGAACTGTTAAACAGCTGTCCAGTTGTCAAAGTTGTACAGGAAGTATCAAAGTTGTCAGTCATCCAGGAGATGCCAAAGCTGTCAAAATCTTCTAGGAAGTGTCAAAGCTGTTAAGAATTGTCCAAAGTTACTAGATAAGTTGGCATGGAGTGGGTAACGGCAAAGAGTGTTGTGTGGGGTACATGAGATGGCATGAAGTTAGCAGAGAATTTATGGTGGCAAAGAGTAGCCAGAGGGCCAAAGGGCATTAAGTTGGCATGTGATGGGTGAAGAGCCAAAAGAGATGAGTTGGGGCAGAAGTAGGTTTAGGATGGGGCATAGGGAATGTAAGGAAAAGTGTGGGGTAAGAACTTGTGGCATGTTTCTAGTTTTATTATTTATTTGGATACACTGCCACAACACAGGGGCAGGCCTTGCATCCATACCTGCTTCTGCAATAATCATTCTAGGTTTATCCATCCCAAGTCTTATTTCAGCCCAGGCCCCCTTTCCCTTCCACAGCCCCACCCCCAAATCAAAAATATGACCTGCTGGCTGACATTTATGAAGGTTATGTTGACTGAAGTAGGAAATCTCCTGATTTGGTGAATCTGATCCAGACATCAAAATCTGGGCCTTTGTCTCCAAGTCATTTGACCCCATCACTCTACCTGCCCATTGTTTGTGATTGAACCATGTAGTTCACAATGTTGTTATTCTAATTGAACCTGTGCTTAGTTTCCAACTCCGTTTCCTCTCTATCACAATGATCACCTATTTCCACCAACATAAAAACCCCATTTCTGAGGCATATATGTAATTGAAATTTTTATCCTTTTTTTGTTAATTCCAAATTTGATACTCCACTGAATAGGAGTCAACAGGAGAAAAGGGAGTCTTATTAACTGACATCTTTGATCTGAATGAGGAATGAGAGAATGACATGCGGTCAAGTAGACTAGCACCAGTTACTACAGGAGAGAGGGGCAGTACATCAAGGTATCATCTTGATGTACTTGATAATTCCAGTATTTTTTCTGGTCAACTTTCCATCCTTTATAAAACTTGAATTCATCCAAAAAAACTGCTGCCTATTGTCTAATTTACATGAAATTCCTTCCACACATCATACCTGTGTTCTTTGACCTTCGTTTGCTCACCTTCCACAATTGCTCATATTAAAATTGCCCCATGGCCTTATCTCTGTAAATTCTGCCAGCTAACCCTCTGAAAAATCTTGGGATATTCCATGGTTAATATTTTATACACTAACAGCCAGTGAAATGGACAAGGCAATATCTTAAACCTATCAAATCAATTTAGCTGGCATTCAGCAAAAGATGCCGGCCAAAAATTTTCCGACCTGCTGCACTTGTCAAGTATCATCGTGGGTTGGGAAGTTTAAGTGAGTGGCCAAAAACAGGAATTGCTTCCAGCCGGTCGCGATCTTCTCAGGTCATTATTTATGAAGTGTTCAGCTTCATGCCAGGGAATGGTGAGACATTGATTTAAATATTTATAATCTCATTTACATCTGTTTAGTGGGCCCCAGAAGCAACTGTCCAGGTTCACTTATGTTTCCAATCTTGCCGGTGAAAGTCCACAACAGCGGGGATCACAGATGGTCCCCAACAATCAGGACCTGACATGATGGCCTCACTGATGGGACCAGACACCATTGAGCCCCTGGGAGGCTGTCATCTTGGTGAGGCAGTTGAATTCAGCATGAGGAATGGTCACTTGGAGATTCATTAAACGGTTATTGTGAGTGAGTGTTCAATGGAACTACAATTTGGTTACTGGCACTTCAACTAATGCCCTCTTCTAACAATAACTTGATTTTGGGAAGAAATTCAGTACAATACTGTGTTGCTTTCAATCACTACTTAGAGCGGTACTATTTCATGTAATTGCTACTGGTGTTATGAAGGGGACCTTTGAAACACGCCAAGCTTCCTGGGAAACATTGTGAAGAATTCACCAACGCTTGATCAACATTTATTCTGGAACATCACTGAATTCTGTACTACTCCACTGAATAGGAGAAAAGGGTCTCTTGTTAATTGACATCTTTAATATGAATGAGGGATGGGAGAACGACATGTAGTCAGGCAGAACAGCACCAGTTACTACAAGAGAGAGGGACAGTACATCAAGGTATTATCTTGATCCCCTGCAGATAGACGGCACAGCCTCTAGACTGGGGGGTGGGGGGGGGGTGGGGGATGGGGGGTGGTGTGGTGGGGGTGTGTGGGGGGGGTGGGGGGGTGTGGAGGGGGTGTGGTGGGGTGGGGGGGGTGGGGAGTGGGGTGGGGGGGGTGGGGGGGTGGGAGTGGGGTGGGGGGGTGGGGGGGTGGGAGTGGGTGGGGTGGGTGGGGGGGTGGGAGTGGGGTTGGGGGGGGGTGGGGGTGGGGGGGGTGGGGGGGTTGGGGTGGTGGGTGGGTGGGGGTGGGTGGGGGTGGGGGGTGGGGTGGGGTGTGTTGGTGTGTGGGTGGTGGGGGTTGGGGGGGTGGGGGGAGGTGGAGGGTGGCAGTTCAGGTCAGAGTTGCGGAGGGGTTTCTTCACGCAAAGGGTGGTGAATCTTTGGAATTGTCCGCCTGATGAGGTGGTGGAGGCTTCCTCACTGAATATGTTCAAGGCAAGAGTGGATAGGTTTTTAATTGACAAGGGAATTAAGGGTTACGGGGAGAAAACGGGAAAGTGATCTTACTGAATGACGGGGCAGGCTCAACGGGCTGTATGGCCTACTCCTGCTCCTATTTCTTATGTTCTTACGTAACTCCTCCTTCACAGGAGCTCCTCCACCAAGACTTCCCAGTGACCCAGAAACATTCCACCAATTGTAAGGCATAAGTTAGGAAGATGGTGGAACATCTTCCACTTTCCTCAATAAGCATAGTTTCAACACCATCAAGGAGCTTAACAGTGTCCAGGACAAAGCAATCCATTTCACTGGCACCCTATTCACTTCTTTAAATGTTCACTCCCTCCAAAACTAATATATTGTATCTCCAGGATGTACCATCTACAAATTCCACTGCAGCAACTTGTCAACAACATCCCCCAAACCTGCAAACTTAACAGGACATGGACAAAATTTCCATGGGAGCACCCCGATATTGAAGTTTCCCTTCATCTAACATTCTAACCTGCCTTACAACTGTATTACTGGGGCTACATATTCAAACTCCCTGCCTAACATCATTGTGGGTGTATTTCAAGAAAGCAGTTCACTATCACCTTCTGAAGGTCAATTAAGAATGAGTACTAAATTATGGCCTTTCCAATGAAACCCACGTCTCAAACTAATAAACTAAAAGTCAGAAACAAAATCTTCTGAGATACCACATGCTTTCAGATATTAATCCAGCTTCTTTCTCTCCACTTCATAAAATAGCAAGGAAACTCTATTGCTCCAATATTAAAATAATGCTTTTCCACATTCAATGTTGGAACAGAAACCATGAAAGAAATTCCAGAGCATCAAATGGTAAATAACTTTGCTTATTTTAGCAAAAGATCAATGTCCTGAAAAAGTTTTATATTGTTTCTAGGATATTAATCAGGAAGGCATGAGCCTTCATATCCATAGCGGCTCAATGGTGCAGCAGTTAGCATCAATGCCTCACAGTGCCAGAGACCCAGGTTCAATTCCAGGTTTGGGTCACAGTATCTGTCGAGTTTACACATTCTCCCTGTGTCTACATAGGTTTCCTCTGGATGCTCTGGTTTTCTCCCACAGTTCAAAGATGTGTGGATTGGGTTGATTGGCCATGCTAAATTGACCCTAGTGCCTAGGGGATTACCAGAGTAAATTAGGATTACGGTAATGAGGCCTGGGTGGGATTGTGGTCGGTATAGACTTGATGGGCCGAATGTCCTCCTTCTGTACCAAAGGGATTCTATGGTTCTATGAACTGTGTTCTGCTCAGGCCTCCACTATAAATGGCAGTGCTCTCAAGAAGCCAGGCTTGGAAAGTAATTGGAAAAAATCTCATGGAGGTCCTGGCCATGCCCAGCTGTGACCAATTTTATATGGCAGGCGGGTTCTAAATGAATGGTCGTGCAGACTGGCAGGGTTTAACTGTTTTGTGCAAACTATTTTTGGTGATACTGTAACAATGGATGATATCACCTATTTTACTGATTCCAGCAACCCGAAATCATCAACTAAAAAAAAAATGAGATAGGGAGAAAATCAACTATAATTCATAATTAGCCAGTAACATGCAATTATTTCAGTTCCTGCATTACCAGTCCACCAAAAGTAATGATTATATTTTGAATTATTAAAATATTCATTATGAGAAGGGAATTTTTCATGATTAGTCTATTGTTCGTAGATCATTGGGACCTCTTTAGGGGCAGGTGTGACCTGTACAGTAAGGACGGGTGGCACTTGAACCCTAGGGGGACTAATATCTTGGCAGGTAGGCTAGCTAGGGCTACTGGGGAGTCTTTAAACTAGAAAAGCTGGGGGGTGGGAATACCGATGGGACGGTGAATAAGGAGGTTAGTTCCCAGGTAGGGAAGGACTGTAGGCACTATGAGAGGGGGGTTAGGCAGGTGGTGGAAAAGGGAAATATCCTGACTGAGGGGCTGAGGTGTGTCTATTTTAATGCCAGGAGTGTAGTAAATAAGGTAGATGAGCTTAGGGAGTGGATTGCTGCTTGGGAGTGTGATGTGGTGGCCATTACAGAGACTTGGTTGTCTCAGGGACAGGACTGGGTACTTCAGATGCTGGGATTCAGGTGCTTCAGGAGGGACGGAGTTGGGGGCAAAAGAGGAGGTGGTGTGGCACTGTTGATCAGGGACAGTGTCATGGCTGTAGAGAAGGTGGAAGATGGGGAGGGATTGTCTACGGAGTCTCTGTGGATGGAAGTTAGGAACAGCAAAGGCTTGATAACTCTGCTGGGTGTATTCTATAGGCCGCCCAACAGCGGCAGGGAACTTGAGGTGCAGATAGGGAAACAGATCCTAGACAGATGTAGAAATAACAGGGTTGTCGTGATGGGAGATTTGAATTTCCCAAACATCGACTGGAATATCTCAAGGGTAAGGGGTTTTGTTGGTGTGGAGTTTGTTAGGTGTGTTCAGGAAGGTTTCCTGACACAGTACGTGGAAAAGCCTACGAGAGGAGAGGCTGTACTTGACCTGGTGCTTGCTAATGAGCCAGCGCTCATGGTGTCGGACCTCACGGTAGGTGAGCATCTTGGGAATGGAGATCATAATTCTATCTCTTTCACGATAGCGATGGAAAGAGATAGGATCAGGCAGGCTAGGAAGGTGTATGACTGGAGTAAGGGGAAATATGAAAACATTAGGCAAGTAATTGGACGCATAAACTGGAAGGAGGTGTTCTTGGGGAAGAGTACAGAAGGAAAGTGGCGGTTTTTCAAGGAATGTTTGTCTGGGGCACTGCAAGACAACGTTCCGAGGAGTCAAGGAGGTTCTGGTAGGACGCGGGAACCGTGGTGCACGAAGGTAGTGATGAACCTAGTTAGGAATGAAAAAAAGGTACATAAAAGGTTCAGAGAGCTAGGGGATGTCAGGGATCTAGAGGAATGTAAGGTGTGTAGAAGGGAACTTAAAAAGGAAATTAGAAGAGCCAGAAGGGGTCATGAGAAGGCCTTGGCAGGTAAGATTAAGGAGAATCCCAAGGCCTTCTACAAATATGTGAAAAGTAAAAGGATGAGAAGAGAAGGGATAGGGCCTATAAAAGGTGAAGGGGAAAAGTCTGTGTGAATCCGGAAGAAATGGCAGAGGTGCTTAACGAGTACTTTGCCTCGGTATTCACGGTGGAAAGTGAGATTACACTGCAGGTTTGCGGCATACGGAAAAGATTGAGTATGTGGATGTTAGGAAAGAGGATGTGTTAGACCTGTTAAATTCTATCAAGATAGACAAGTCGCCGAGACCGGATGGGATGTACCCCCCAGGTTATTGTGGAAGGTGAGGGAAGTGGTTGCAGAGCCCCTGGCGATGATCTTTGCGTCGTCCATGGAAACGGGAGAGGTTCCGGAGGATTGGAGGATTGCAGATGTGGTTCCTATCTTTAAGAAAGGGAACAGGGATAGTCCAGGAAATTACCAACCAGTGAGTTTGACTTCAGTGGTTGGTAAGCTGATGGAGAGGCTTCTGAGGGATAAGATATATGAACATTTGGAGAATTTTGGACTGATTAGAAATAGTCAGCATGGTTTTGTCAAGGGCAGGTCATGCCTTACGAGCCTAGTTGAGTTCTTCGAAAATGTGACTAAACACATTGACGAAGGAAGGGCGGTGGACGTAGTGTACATGGACTTTAGTAAGGCGTTTGATAAGGTCCCACATGCAAGGCTTCTGGAGAAGGTGAGAGGCATGGGATCCAAGAGGCTTTGGCCTCGTGGATCCAGAATTGGCTTGCCGGCAGAAGGCAGAGAGTGGTTGTGGATGGGTCTTGTTCTGCATGGAGGTTGGTAACCAGTGGAGTGCCCCAGGGATCTGTTCTGGGACCCCTGCTGTTTGTCATTTTCATAAATGACCTGGATGAGGAGGTGGAGGGATGGGTTAGCAAGTTCGCCGACGATACAAAGATCAGTGGTGTTATGGATGGTCTGGAGGGATGCCAAAAGTTGCAGCGGGACATAGACAGGATGCAAGGCTGGGCGGAGAAGTGGCAGATGGACTTCAACGCAGATAAATGTGTAGTGGTCCATTTTGGCAGGAATAATGGGATGAAGAAGTACAATATAAGGGGTAAGAGTCTTAGCTGTGTTGTAGAGCAGAAGGATCTCGGGGTCCGGGTCCATAGGACTCTTAAATCGGCCTTGCAGGTGGAGGAAGTGGTCAAGAAGGCGTACGGTGTACTGGCCTTCATTAATCGGGGAATAGAGTTTAGGAGTCAGGAGGTAATGATGCAGCTCTATAAGACTCTTGTCAGACCCCACTTGGAGCATTGTGCGCAGTTCTGGTCGCCTCACTATAGGAAGGATGTAGAGGCTATTGAGAGAGTGCAGAGGAGATTTACAAGGATGCTGCCTGGATTGGGAGGCAGGCCTTATGAAGATAGGTTGAGGGAGCTGGGACTCTTCTCACTGGAGAGACGTAGGTTGAGAGGCGACCTGATAGAGGTTTATAAAATGTTGAGAGGAATAGATAGGGTACACTTTCAAAGACTATTTCCCCGAGCTGAAATGGTCACTACGAGAGGGCACAGATTTAAGGTGCAGGGAAGCAAATACAAAGGAGATGTCAGGGATAGGTTTTTCACTCAGAGGGTGGTGAGTGAATGGAACCGACTGCCATCGGAGGTTGTTGAGGCAAACTCACTGGGGTCTTTTAAGAGACTTCTGGATGAGTACATGGAAAAGAATAGGATAAGGGGTTATAGATAGGTCTGTGGATTGGTAGATGTGATCGGCGCAACTTGTGGGCCGAAGGGCCTGTTTGTGCTGTATTGTTCTATGTTCTTACCGTTATATTGGGCATATTCAGAATTCCAGTCATGACTGACATGGAAGAAAAACTGCAGCATAATCTGTGGCTACCTTTTACAAAATTTGTTGAACATTGGGCTGAATTTAGAAAAATTCCACCCAGCATAAACAAGAGGGTGACCTCCTGAAAACTGTCAGGAAGAGCATATTGTGGCATTGTGGGTCAACTTGGACTGCACATGGACTGCAGCAATTCAAATAGACAGCTCACCACCACCTTCTCAAGGACAACAGGGGATGGACAATAAATGCTGGCCAGCCAGTGACATTCACGTCCCGTGAATTAATAAAAAATATGTATTGTCTTGGTGCCACCACTGTTGCAGTCATCGACACTTTGTTCAAGTGTATCGGACAGGCAGCTTTGAATATTCAAATTGGGGTCCTATGATGTCAATGAGATTTAGATATGATTTTAGGATTGAACTGGGAAGAGCATGATGAAGGGTAACAGATACATTTCATTTTAGTTTGGTAAGGTCATGTGGAGCCAGCATGCTCTATCAGGTTCCACAAAATACTTCTGACTATTCCCCACTCCCAGATCAGAGCCTCCCCCACCAATGGCCTTAAGCTTTGCCCAGCCTAGTGGTAAACCAGGCTGCCCAGTATTGTGACGGCTGAAACTTCACAGTGCTCTGTTCAATTTCTGCTAGTAGTCTGCTGGCTCAATGAGGCTGGACCCTCAAAATGGACTGTACCTCCAACTGAGACAATGCCAGTCTGTTGCCAAAAGTGTACTGAAAGAAAAATCAATCCCAATCTCTTTATCATGGTCAATTTTTTAGAAAATGATTTTTAGCAAACGCAAAAGTGATTGCTTTTCAAGAAACCATCCTACTAACTAACTTTTTGTTTAAATTGGTGACAACTCGATATTTTATTGTTCCACACATCATCTGGCTGATGAGATGAATTTGATTAGTTGGGACCATCAATTGTTGAAGTCTGTGTTGTAACACGAAAGAATGATTGTTATACCAATTTCTACTGGCAAACAGATGGTCGTTTTCATCAATGTGCCAGCCATTTCTTTGAGTTTATTGGTGCACATAGGGAACATAAAGCACAAATATGTTTCAGCTGAAATATTCAACAAAAACATTCTACGTGTAAATGTAAAAACTTTGAATGTCTTATTTTTTCAGGACTAAGATTGAGAATTTTATGAATAAAGCAGATTGTAAGAGCTTCTATAAGTATGAGAACGGAAAAGATAAGCAAAAGTAGAGGCTGAGACAGAAAAATTTATACTGGGGATTTGTAAGATCGGAATCCCCTCCAATTGGACTTTATGAAATATAAAAACAGCAAAACTCACAGACACAAATACTGCAAACATACAGGTAAAATCTCAACACTCGAAGCAGGTTATACTGTCAAACGTTAATTTTCAACATATTCCAAAACCAAAACCAAACTGGTACTACAAAAGGACATTATCACAGCAATGATACAAAACAGCTGCCTTCAGACAATCAGTTAAGCTGGGGAGGTTATTGTAACAATGGCCCCAGACAACAGCTATCATACAAACAACATCAATAACAGCCAAAAAGAAAGGAACTTGTTACAAGCATATCGGAATGGGCCGGATATGTCACCTGAATGGGGTCCATTGCTACAGTTGTGGAAACAACGTCAGTAATATGGGCTTCACTGGACCAAGACATGAAACATAGCAAAGGGACTAAAAGTGTACTAAGCACTGAGCATCCAACAGCTGACTTCAGAAAATATACTCCCTATTCAGCAGAATGTCTTGGGAAATGTGTTTTTGGTGTTTTCAATAGGAATTGTAATAAAATTGTAGGCAATGCACTTGGAAAGAAGATCAGGGCTGGTTATCTTGATTCAGACCTACATTCAACACTGGATAGACTAGCCATGCTGGGGATTGTAAATGCTTTCAGCAATATTGTGGTGATATTGGCCTGACGGTTTGGATTACAGTGAAGAAAGAGGGTCAGAATAGTCAACCTAATTTGCTCACTTATACTTTTCATCAAAATGACCAACCATGTAGGGGATTGGGAGTTATCAACTAAATCTGAGAGATATTCGCGCTGAGATTCAGAAGGCAATTTTAGAGTAATAATCAAATCCTGAGGGGGTTTGGGTTGAGTTTTTTGAAGAAGGTTTTGGAAGAAACACAGGTTTGGTAGAGGCTGATTAAAAAGGCATTTTGTATGGCTTTATGGAGACGCCAAAGTTAAATCATGGAGGAATTAAATTGGGCTAACCAATTAAGTTTGGTTTTATGTCATTTACACTTGTTTAGAACTCTGGTATTAGGGTGTTAGGAGCGTTTTAATAAACAAGTTTGTAGTTGAGCTAAACCAGGTATGTGTAAATTTATTCTTTTCAATATCCTAAAGTCAAGAACCATCAATAAGGAGGAAATGGCAGAAATATTAAACAAATATTTTATATTTGACTTCACAGCAAAAGACTGAAAAATCCTACATGACATAATGGGTAACCAAGCATCTAATGAGAATGAGGAATTTAAAATAACTAATGCTAATAAAGAAAATGTACCAGAGGAATCAATGAGATTAAAAGCTGATAACTGCTGGACCTAATAGTCTACATTTTGGGTTCTAATATGGATGACTGCTGATATCGTGGGTATAATTAGTTGTGAGCTTCCAAAATTCCCCAGAACTTGGAGAGACCTTAGTGGTCTCTTAGTGGGAAATAACAAATGTAACACTGCAATTCAAAAGTGTAAGGAGAGAGAAAATAGGGCTAGGATATTATGATTCACTGTTGTTTTTTTAAGCGGGGAGGGGGGTCTTGAAATTGAAGTATTCTCTTCGGGCTGCTGCCCATGCCAACCACGCAGCAGTTTTACATTGGGGGGGGGGGCGAATGGGGTGGGGAAGAGAGAAACAAAGTAATGGCTGAGGAGTTCACTCTTCCACCATTTAAGGACCAGTTAAGGTCCTTGAATGGCTAATCCCACTTACAGTCCCTTTCTGTCCAATCTCAATTTTTAAGCTGGCAGGAGGTTTGAACTTGTGTGGGGCTGACCAAAAATCAATTAGATCTCAGGTAGAAAGGGCGGGTGTCATCTCCATCAGAAGTCCCTTTCTGAGATCTGGTGACAACTCCCCCATGAGTTCCATGGCCTCTTCATCTAATACTCCAATTAAATCTCCAACATCACTTCTCCCCCACCCTTCCATACCTAACCTGCCCCAGAAACTCTTGAACTTATCTGGACCTGGACTTAGTCTTAGGTGTCCTCCTGCATTTATTCTTCTGTACACTGCATTGCTGTCACTGCAACACATTCACTTTTACAATCTTTGTTTACACAGCAACTGAATTCCAATATGAATGCATGGCTGAGTTCCAACCCACTGATAGATTCAATTCTTTAGAGAGTTACTCGGCTGTCAAGGTGGCTTTTAGCCTTGTTTCATTGGCAGTTTTATCAGCTTGTAAATTTTCATTGAAGTGGTTTTGAATACCTATTTGTTTATTTGGTAAAGATTAAAAAGATGTTAAGAATATTAAACATATTCTCAATGTGACCATGTTTGATTAGCAGTTTTACCAACTGCTGACAGAATAATGGTGGTAATTTAACATTAGCATTTTCCTTCAGCACACACAGCAACTTGGGTGTAAACTCTCACGTGTTTAGAAAATGAGATGTGTCAAGATCTTGTTTTCCGATTTTTCACCCCTCAAAAATGACATCAAAAGGCATATTTAATGAATTATAATACACATCATACATTCCCCCCATTTAGAACATTCTCCCTCTCTTCCTGCCACTAGATTTGGCAAGGTTTACAATAGGTATTTTAAAATGTGAAGCCACTGAGAAGAATCTAACGAGATGCAAAGGAAAGTCCAGGGATAGAAGAATTTACCCAGGCAGTGCTGGGACATTGACCCCTGCCTTTTTAAAGAAAGTCGTGCAATGTTGGTCTGAAGAATTGAATGATCTCCTATGGGGCTGCCTTGTGTCAGTGGACTAATCAATACTTAAAAAATCAGCGACCAACCTGAATGAGTACGCTACTATAATAACTGACTTCATTACTAAGTATGTAGAAAATGTATGCCAAAGAAGCAAATCCATGTGTTTCCTAACCAGAAACCAGTGATGAACAGGGATATCCACCATTGGCTGAAGTCCAGGCCTGAGGCATTCAAGTCAGGTGACCTTGGCCTATACAAAAAATCCAGATGTGGTTTACGGAGTTCCATCAAAGATGCCACATGACAATACTGAACAAATCTAGAATCCAGGCTAGCCCCATGAATTCCCACCAACTATGGCAAGGTTCACAAAGCATAACCAACATGAAGGCATGTAGAATTGCTAGCATCAATGCACCCCTTCTAGATGATGCACTCTGTGTTTGTTTTGAGTAAGAGGTCAGCAAGAACACGCTGTCTACCCTGGAAGCCTCACAATGAGAGGTCATCATCACAGAAGTCAGAATAGCCTTCTTTAAAATCAACCCAAGGGAAGTGACTGGCCTGGATGGGGTCCCCTGACATGCACTCAGATCCTGCACAGACCAGCTGGCAAAGGTATTTGCATGACGTATTTGCAGACATTTTTAAACTCTCTTTACATCAATCTGAGGTTCTTATCTGCCTCAAGAGGATGACATTATGCCTGTACCAAAGAAGCTAGACAGTGTACCTTAACGACTATCACCTGGTGGGGGCTCTGACATGCATCGCCATGAAGTGCTTTGAACAGTTAGTCATGGCACGAATCAATTCTACCTTCCAAATTCCCTAAATCCTCTACAGTTTGCTTATTGATGCAACAGATTCATAGTAGACACTATCTCACTGGGATTATACGCAACCCTGCAACACCTGGATAACAAAGACACCTTCTTCAGACTCCTATTTATTGACTACAGCTCAGACTTCAACATCATTATTTTCACATAACTCATCTCCAAATTCCATGGCCTTGGGTTGGCTCCTCCCTCTGCGACTGGTTCCTAGACTTCCAAACACACTAAAGACATCAAAACCTCCTCCATGATCATCCTCAACACCGATGCTTCGCAAAGCTGATTCCTCAGCCCCTTACTATATTCTTTATGCACCTATGACTGTGTGGTCAAATTCCACTCCAACTCCATTTTCAAGTTTGCTGACGATGTCACTATGATGGGTCGGATCTCAAACAATGATGAGACGGAGTACAGGAATGAGATAGAGAATCCGGTGAACTGGTGAGATGACAATAATCTCTCTGCAATGTCAACAAAATGAAGGAGATGGTCATTGACTTCAGGAAGCGTACTGGAGGCCATGCCCCTGTTTACATCAATAGTGATGAAGTGGAAATGGTCGAAAGCTTCAAGTTTCAAGGTGTCCCAATTACCAACAAACTGTTCTGACTCCTCCAATCCAATGGTATAGTTAAGAAAGCCCACCAGCATCTCTACTTCCTCAGGAAGCTAAGGAAATTTGACATAGCCGCTACCACTCTCACCAACTTTTATAGATGAATCACAGAAAGCACTCTTTCTGGTTGTATCACAGCTTGGTATAGCTCATGCTCTGTTCAAATCTGCAAGCGACTATAAAGGGTTGTGAACAACGCCCAGTCCATCACACAAATCAGCCTCCTATCCATTGACTTTGTCCATACTTTCCACTGTCTTGGAAAAGCAACCAGGATAATCAAGGACCCCATACATTCCAGACATATTCTCTTCCACCTTCTTTAAAACTCTGAGGTCATGTGCCAACCAACTCACAAACGGCTTCTTTCCTGCTGCTGTTGGACTATGGAACGAACCTATCACACATTAAGTTCATCGTTTTCCTACATCCTAGCTATGACTGTAACATTACATTCTGCATTCTCACCCTTTGTTTTCAATGAATGGTACACTTTGACTATAAAGCATGCAAGAGACAATACTTTTCATTGTTTAATAATACATGTGATGGTAATAAATCAAATCAAAGCCACCCCAGCACGGCCCTGCCAGGACAAATGCCATGAGGGCTCTTCTGGCAAGATCCATGATGGGGGTGCCCTTATGTGTGAGAAGCTGCTGCCCTGTGACTTGTATTGGGGGTAAGGGGAGGAAGAGGGAAGAGAGGGGGCTCCCTGGTGCCTGTACGGAGGTGGGGTTCTCCAGTGCCTGCCTGGTGTGGGAGGGGGTTTTGCCCCAGTGTTTTGTGGGAGGAGATTATCCTGGTGCTTGTGGCTGTAAGGAGTTCCTTCCATAGCCATCGTAAGGGGAGTTATTTTACTGTTGATCATGATGCCCTATAAAAGGGCTACTCTGATCTCTGTGCATCCGGTCTTGCAGGCTCTATCAGGCCCCACCCCACCAGGCTGATGTGTTGTGCTGCGGTATCTGGCAAGAGAACCCGACTGTGCAACCTGGGAGCTACTCAGTTTTCTACCTGGAGTCAGCACATCAAGGAAAACTTCACCCATGTTTCTTTGAAGTGGTTTTTGAGTGGATATTCATTTATTTTGATTGTTTTGTTTGTATTTCAAAGACTTATCTGCGTTATTATAAGGTTCATGAGCTCTACCCATAGTGAATAATGGGAGAATGTTTCAAAGGCTCACAATTCATCATACTTTAAATCAACCTAAGTTGAAAGCAAAGTGTCTAGATGATATAACAAAGTTAGATTCTCAATCATGCTGAATGCAAGACATCTCTTTATCCATTGGATAGAGTATTCCAATGCATATGACCACTGACATAATGCTGGTCAATTTAATGGAAAATTACCTTTTATGAATTAACATTTTTCATAAGCCACTGCAATAAATCATAAAATATACCATCTAAATAGAGATAGGCAAAAGTTTTAAACTCATCTGTCAAAAGCCCTAACTCCAGTCTAGACATCCCTATCATTGACAACTCCTCTGAGGAGATGTAACCACATCACCTGCAAAAAAAACTGCATGGCACCATCAGAATTGTGGGGATTCTGAAAACCGCTGCACAAAAGAGTGGGCAATGGCAGATGCGCTACCTGCACCGTTATTCCAAAGCCATAGAAATCCTACAAATCAGGAATGGGAGTAGGAATCCAAGAATCAGTTAACAACTGCAATTTTCAAATGGTCCCTCCGTCCATTGTGGCATGGATGGAGAACAGAAATCCAACTAATGTTTCCATCAAGCTGCGCAGATCCATGATTACATACCAGTTAGGGAGGTACTGCATCAGCCTTATTCAAGGACATGGGTGGCCACACAAGAATAGTTAAAGCTTACTGTGCACTGAAAATACTGGCTGTTTAGAACAAATACATTCTAAAGGGAACTTTGCTTGGAGTGTCAGAGTTAAGTAGTCTCAGTATATTAAAGTCTAACCAGTTAAGATTGAGATAAGGAGAAAAAGTTTTCAAAGTATTGTGAATATTTGAAAATCTCTACTGCAGAAATTGAACATGAGAAGGTATGGATTGCTCAGATGAGGAAGGATGGTAGGTAGTAATTAGCAGTAGTTCATGTGCCTATGTTTGACCTGGTTTCACAAGACTTCATAGGGTTCAAAGTCTATATTGAGGACTCCAATGGCCACTCCTTCATAAATGTATACCACTGTGCTGCCACTTTTGGAAGTCTTTTCTGCTGATAGAATGAAAACTCACAAGGATGGTGATAGAGGTGTTTGGGACAACAGCTGAAAGGTACGATGTTGTGAACATGTCTATGTCAGGTTGTTGATTCCCAATTTTGGCTAACTCCCCAGATATTATTGAGGATTGGCTATGTCTATGTCACAGGATTGGCTAGGCTGAGTATGCTTTTGTCAAATCTGACGTTCTATCTACTTTATTCTTACCTTTTTTGTAGCAGCTTGATAGACCTGGGTGGCTTGTTAGGCTATTTCATCAGGCAGTTAAAAGAAACCACACTGTAATCAAACCTGGAGTTACATAAGTCAGGCTGCATAAGAATGATAGATATCTTTCCCTGACAAACATTGTTTTTTAATGACAACATGGAGTTCTGCAATCACTATTACTGGCTCTTGCTTTTTTCTCATTTGATTAACTGAATTTAAATTCTGCAGTCGCCATGGCAGGATATAAATTTGTGTCTCTAAATCATTAGCTCAGGCCTCTGGATTATTAGTGCAAAACAGAACAAATCTGCTAGCATACAATGCACTGCCTTTTGGTACAAACTCTATGATCGACACATAACTCAATCTCTATGGACGGGTATTACAAAGTGTGCACAGCAGGTTCTCAGCGAGATGAACTCACTTTGGCAGGGAAACGAGGCTGATACCATTGCTGCTGAATCATAAGAGGCAAAAATATGCTGAAGGGACAAAAGTACCTTCGGTTTCTGATCAGATGTCCCAGTAAAACCCTCAGTTAAGATTCGGAGAGATATGAGGGTCCTGTCTAGCATTTCTCACTGCTTCACTGCGCCTACCATTATCTTTTGGATGGTGGCCATTCAAAAGAAGTATCATGGGTGTACAGGAGGAGAATTCATTGAGGACTTTATTCCCAGACCATTTACATGCACTAGGATGGAAAAGAGAGGCTCACAGTGATCCTGTAGGATATAAGAGGGCACCTTCAAGTTAGATCCCAAGTTTTGCTTCCCCCAAAACAATTTGGAATTGAATGAAAACAAAGCAGGAGAATGTGCTATTAATAAAACACATTTATTAGTTTTGCTGGTTTCATTGTGTAACCTCATAGGAATAATTTTAACCATGCGATGGTACAGTGCTATTTGTGAAGAAGTGCACCTTAGAAGAAGTTTTTTTATGAAGAAGTCAGCATTGATTAATTGGTCAGTGTTTAGGGTAAAATCACAGTAAATATTTTGGAGCTATAAAAAAGACAATTAATATAATTTATTACATCTCTTCACATGAGCAGAAGAAATAACTAACAAGCTTCTGACTGTTATGTCAATTTGAAATAAGTTGTTAAATAGAATAGTAGCAGGCTGATGAAATTTATTCAATGAACAAAGTCCTGTCTAATTGTTATTATGCTTTAAAGATTTAAAAACACCAGACAAAATTGGTCATTAAAAGATTGAATATGAGTCAGGCATCAGTAATAAAATGCAGTTGGAGCCAATTGTGATGTAAGCAGAATAAGCCTTTGAAGAGTTCACTAACAAGGTCTTGGAAACTCATCATTTTTCATTATGTACTGAAGGAAATTGAGTTTAAGCTTTATTGAAATACAGATGGCACGGCATCACATTGGTTATCACTGCTGCTTCACAGCTCCAGGGGCCTGGGTTCAATTCCTGGCTCAGGTCACTGTGTGGAGTTTGCACATTCTCCTCGTGTCTGTGTGGGTTTCCTCCCACAGTCCAAAAATGTGTGCGTTAGGTTGACTGATCATGCTAAAATTGCCCCTTCGTGTCCTGAGATGTGTAGGTTAGAGGGATTAGTGGGTAAAATATGTAGGGATATGGGGGTAGGGCCTGGCTGAGATTGTGGTAAGTGCAGACTTGATGGTCCAAATGGCCTCTTTGTACACTGTAGGGTTTCTATGATGATATAAATTTGGAGAAAGTGATCCTCATAAAAATCTTATGTAAATTATTTAGTCATTTTGAAACCATGCCTTAACTAAGGGGTGCTTTCCAGTCTTTCCTTTTTTTGAGTTGTTAGATTGTGTTAGCTTTCTTAGACTTGTTCATCATTTTCCTGAGTTTTGTAGCTTGGTAGATATCACAGCTGTATAGTGCATTGTGCAGTTGCAGGTGATACTATCCTTCTGTCATGATTGAACGTGCAATGATGGTAGTGAAGGTATGTAATTGTTTAAGGAACATTGAAAGAGAGCTATACTAACAGGATTAGCTCAATGTGACACTAATTGTGTTTCTTACTGTGTGGATTGCTTAACCGCCATTAAGCAGATTTGGAAACAATGTTTTGGAAAAGATATATTAAGCACTTTGTATGAACCTGTTGGTTAATCTTTGACTATGACCTAAAGTATCTGATTCCCTACCAAGTTAAAGATTGCCCCTGCAAGACATTTTAGAAATTCTGTCACTTTTACAAAACATTCAACCAAATTTACAATGCATTAAAGCACTGCAGAACTTTACAAAACCAATTCTACGTACAGAATTATACAATATGGAAGGCAGCCATTCATTCCATGCCTGTGCTAACATTTTGAAAGAGTTATTCAATTAGTCCCACTTTTCTACTCTTTCCCCACAATGGGTAAATATTTAAAGGAAAAATCTGAACCAATTTCCTTTAGAAAGTTATGATTTAATTTGCTTATCCCATTCTTTCAGAAAATATATTCCAGATCTTAAAACTTGGTTGATTCTGGTTCCTAGCCAGTTACTTCAATCTTCTTCTGCTTACTGATTCTTCTGGCATGGGAAACCATTTCTCCTTATTTATTCTATTAAAAACTGTTCATGATTTTGAACCGCTCTATAAACACATCTTCAGCTCTGCTCTAAATAGAACAACCTTAACTCCTCAACTCAATTCACATCAGTAAGTCTTTCACTTCTGCTACCATCATAGCAAAGTTCTTCTATAGAATCACAAAATCATCGAACTCTACAGTACAGAAACAGGCCCTTTGGTCCATCAAGCCTGCACTGACCACAATCCCACCCAAGCCCTATCCCCATATCCCTACATATTATTAGCCACTAACCCCTCTAATCTAAGCATCTTAGGACACTAAGGCCAATCAACCTAACCCGCATATCTTTGGACTGTGAGAGGAAGTTGGAGCACCCGGAGGAAACCCGCACAGACACGAGGAGAATGTGCAAACTCCACACAGACTCTTCTGTGCAATCTTAAGAATTTAAGATTCTTCTTAAAGTGATGTGCTAAAAATTGAAAAAGATGTATCAGCTAGGACCTAACTAGTACTTTATGGAGGTAATAGCATAACTGTGGGCTGGATTTTTTACTGAGAGGTCAGAAGGCAAGCATATGTGTGTGGGGGAGGTTAGTCTGGGATGGGCAGGGTGATGATCAGTCACAGGACTCGGGTCAGGAAACTAGAGAAAGAAATTCCCTCAAGCTGTATGAATTTAATGAAAAGAACTGATCAACATATTTTTTCTCCATTTTCTACTTGATGGCCAGCAGAGGAAAAAAGACGTAACCAAATAAATAAGAAAGCTAGACTTAGTAGGGCATCTGATGTGCTGTAACTGCAGCATGTGAGAGTTTGAGAACAGCATTCTGATCCTGAACAACTGAATCCAGGATAAAATGTCTTCAGCACAAGGAACTTTGGCTCAAAGTTATTGAGCTAGTGTGAAGCTAGCAGATAATGCAAGGCATCATGGTTGAAAAGAGTTAGCTGGCCACTTTATTTCAGGAGACAATCATATATGTACATATATTTGACCAGTCTATCCATATGCTCATGAAGTCTATCACTCTCTCTTCATGGTTCTCAATACTTCTCCATTTTTGTTATTTCCACTTTGGTGTCATCAACAATTTATGAAACTATGTCCTGAAAATCCAAATCTAAGTTATTTTAACATGTACATCAAGAAAAGCATTGATGCTCATACTGCAATCTATGACTCCCACTGAATACCATTCTCCAGTCTAAAAAGTAACTGCTCACCATCACTCTGCGACAAAATTTTACTGGCACATAGTGGGTCCCACACTTCCACCATCCCATAAATTCAAATAAAATAGATTTTGACTCATCAACTACCTGTATATCATCTTTTTCCGATGTTGCAACATTATCTCTGATCAATGTCATTTTTTTTATTTTCTTCATAAGTACATTGCATGCATATCCTTCCCCTTGCTTAAGTCAACTTTCTGTTATTGCCACTGAAAAATAATCCTAAGTCACCACTTGCAATTGCAACTCACAAACCATAGGTACCACACTCAGGTATACAAGCACATGCAAAATTAACCCATGTAGGTTTGCTCAGTACTTACTCCCATCTGATCCTTATTTCTGAAATGCTTTCTATTCTAAAGCTGTTTGTCTCTTTCAGTCTGTTCATTTTCGATCTCTTCTCTAATGTATTACTCGAGTGACCCTCCCACTTCTAACTTAGTGTAAACACGCCCCACAATTTTAATCCATGTTATTTCTTGTACAATGCTGCATGTACCAGCTTCTTATGGGCAAGAATCCATTATAAACTGTGCTCTTAGTTTAACAAGAACACCCTTGCAAATGTATTCACTGGAACAATAGTGAATGATTTTTCTGGATAACTCTAATATTAATTGATTTTTTAAAAAAAGCTCTGCAAATTGCTGAACTCTTTACATGAGAAAATAATTGGTTGCAATTTAAACTTCATAAATTATTGTCAAAGAAAGGCATTACATCATTTTTCACAGTGAACACTCAGTAAAGATGAAGAACAATTACTGTCAGGTAAAAAAAATGCATCATATCTTCCCTATGAATTTAGAAGATTATAATACAAAAACAAGTTTCAGAATTATCTATTATTGAAAATGTTAGAGACATCAAATACTGTCTCAGTGATGTGATATTCTGCAGCTCAACACTGAAGGGGCTGAAAGCCATATTAAAAGGTATCCTTAAGTACAGAGAGCTATGAAACTTACGTTAATAACATTTCCGAGGGAATAATACAAGTATTCCCGAGTGATTGCTTTTCCACCCTTCTATTATTCTCCTACTCATCCTCCTTTTTGTCTTATTTCCCCTGTCCTTCTGCTCATTTCCATCTCCTCTCATCCACCTCTTTTCTCTCCTCCCCACTCTTTATTTCCTTCATTCCTTGAGTTTGAAGAGCTTTATCAGGGTAACTTGAGGCGCAGTGAAGATTGATGGGGAAATTGGTCAAAAGGCAGCAGAGAAAGCAGCTTGGGAATAAGTTGTTTCAGGAATATGAATATGCTTTTCTGTTACTTGTGCTGGATTCCTGGACTATGGGATGGCTGTGAGGGAGTTTTGGTTGTGTGAATAGAAGGGTTCAGGCAGCACCACCATTTCTACTGATCAATTTTAGGGTTTCCATTTCGAGTGAACAACTGAACGTTTACCAGATTAGAAGGAAGACATTAGATTCCTTTGCCAATTCTGTTCTAACACCAGTTCAGGATCAGCTTAGAATGATGATCATGGAAGGAAGAAGTGTTTCAACCTCTAAACTGAATTAAAAAAATAGTTAGAACCATATGAATGAGAAGAGTGACTACCATCATTATGAAGTGCTTCGAAAGGCTCGTCATTAGCACAAATCAATTCCAGCCTTCCGAACTACCTGGATCCATTACAGTTCACCTACTGCCACAACAAGTCTACAGCAGATGCCAATTCCATGGCCCCACACTCAACTCTGGAACACTGAGATAACAAGGACATCTATGTCAGACTCCTGTTTATTAACTACAGCTCAACCTTCAACTCTATTATTCCCATGAAATAATAGTGCCTGGGCCCTGGCACTGAGACTGGATCCTGAACTTCCTAACTCACAGAGTACAATCAGTTCAGATAGTCAACAACACCACCTCCACGATCATCCCCAGTGATCGAAGCCTCACAAGACTATGTTCTCAACCCCCAACTATACTAATTATACACTTAGGACTGTTTGCCAACGACACCACCATAGTGGGTCAGATCTCAAACAATGACGAGATGAAATACAGAAATGAGATAGAGAATCTGGTGAGCTGGTGCGGCAACAATAATCTCTCCCTCAACGTGAACAAAATGAAGGAAATTGTCATTGACTTCAGGAAGTGTAAAAAAGAACATACCAGCATCTACATCAATGGGAACAAAATAGAAAGGATTGAGAGCTTCAAAGTTATTAGGTGTCCAGATTACCAATGACTTGTCCTGATCCCCTCATGCTGACACTATGGTTAAGAAAACCCACCAATACCTCTATTTTCTCAGAAGACTACGATACAACCCTTACCAACTTTTACAGATGCACCATAGAAAGCATTCTTTCTGTTTGTATCACAGCTTAGTATAACCCCTTCTATGACCAAGATCACAAGGAACTACAGAAGGTCATGTATGTAGCTCAATGCATCATGCAATCAGCTTCCCAACCACTGACTCTGTCTACACTGCCTGCTATTTTGGCAAAGCAGCCAAAATAATTAAGGACTCCACATACCCTGAACATTCTCTCTTCCACCTTCTTCTGTCGGGAAAAAGACATATGTGCCAACTGATTAAACAACTGCTTCTTCCTTGCTGCTGTCAGACTTTTGAATGGACTTACCTTGCATTAAGTTGATCTTTCTTTACACCCTAGCTATGACTGCAACACTACTGTCTTGTTTACTTCTCTATGAATGGTATCTTCTGAGCCACTCTCTATGAGAACAATGCAAACGTAACTTGCAGCTTTGAGTGCATGCTGTAGAGAAACGGGGTTACTGCTTCCTGATGTCTGAGGACAGCTCAGTATTAAGATGAGGCTTGGCTTTGTTTATCCATGAGAGGTGGATTTTGGAGAGATGTTGCTGTTTGGATTTTGCTTCCTCTTTAATGGTCAAGCACTAACTATTAATGAATGGGTTTCCTTTTAGTGCTGTCTTGATAAACTGCTGCCCTATTGGCTTAAGTATATTCATGTGTTCAATGACATTTCAGCTGCTTGAAGCCTACCGTGCCCACTGGCTTGTTGATGCCATGGTAGGGCTTAACTGTGTAGTTGCTTAGGGAGGTGTGTTGGTCGAGTGCTAATCACATTCCATAGTGGCCATATGATCTCAAGACTACTATGCCTTCCAAGGAAGATTCCATCATTAGGGCTGAAGGTGACTTATAATAATTCAATGATCATTGGGTGATTAATGAATTTTCCTGATATATTGACAATGACTCTCTGGGGTGAGTACTGGAGAGCCCCACCTGACCTGTCCAAACGTTGAAAATGCATTTTTAAACGATCAATAGTTTGCTCTTTACGGACCCTGTAGTGGGATGTGCAGCATTGTATCCCTTCTTGGATACACTGTTGACTGACAACCAAGTGTCATTTCAGTTTCATGCTTCATTGCACATCTTTGAGCTGCAAGGGGAGTTGTATTACCAGAGGGAAGTCAACTCTTCAAATGAGGAGAACTTGCAATGGGATGAATCTGAACAGAACAAGGATTCAGAAGAGCCATGCCACATGAAGATTCCATTGCATGGGGACGATGTGGCAGACAGGCCCAAGATGACTTTAGTCACAACATTCCAAGAGGAATAAGATGAAGGCAAGTTTTCACAATCAAAGTTCTCTTCAAGTTTCAATGCAGAGGATAACAGACGCCAAATATATAAGAGCTGAAGTCTCTAAATATCTCTGGCATTTGTAATGACTCAAAATCTAAAAGTCATGCAAAATCCGTAGATACATAGCTCAAACATGCTGGATGTACGTTCTGTGATCACAGATAGTGGAAGTTTAGTGAACAAAATCCTTTTCTATTAAAGAATCTAGGGAGCTTCCAAGGTCAATTATCAGCAGTCAAAGGTGCTCTCAATTTGCCGGCAAAATCCCATAACTTGACTTGCTTCATCCTTATGGAAGTGCAAGTAATGATGAGTTTTACTGAAAATGCTAGGGCATGTATTACCACCACATGTTGCTGATTGCGAGATTTTGCAATGGTTCCTAATAGAGACCTGGAAGCATTAGCTGACTTAAAAGTTCAGTACTGCGGTAACTTTGGATGCTCTACAAGTCTGGGCTGCATGGGAAATTTGACTAATTTGAGCTACTGTAACCCTAACAAAGCAAAGATACCTTTGGCACTGTCTTTCATTTGTCTCCATGCACGAGCTCCCCTTCTATAGGTCATAGATTGCGGCAAACATCTTCACGTACTTGACCCGTCCTAAGCAACATTTGGAACTTTGTAGGGTTTAGCTATCTCTCAATTCTCAGGACAATGGTTTTCTGTGCCAAGCAGCAACAGGCCTTATTCTTATTCTAATCATTGATATTAACAAGACAGTGTTGCATACAACCTGCATTCTCCAATGCTCCTTGTATCTGAGAATGGATACAATAGTTATTCTCCTTGAATGATCTCCCTCCACATACATGACAGGAACCCAGTCTCTCACCCTGACTTACTCTTATTCTGTACACTGCATACTAAGGTCACCCCTCGCAGGGTGATACCATTTTCGCAATGGCAAGTAGCTGAACATTCCCCTCTAATGTGACTGTACATTCACAATGATGATCCTAATTAGAGTCAAAAGATCCATGACATGTAACTCAGTCAAACTTCTATTGGTTATCCTCCAATGATATTGACAATTACTGTCAATAGCCAATCTTTGTACTTGTGTCATACTTGCAAGCATGGTGCCTTGATACCATGACCAATACAGTGGGAACACAGGCTTGTAGGATCCATGCTGCTTTTGCATAGCAACCATGGCTTTGATTGATTGAATTTATATCCATTTTCACATAATCCTTAAGGATTAGATGCCTTTAAGACCATATGCATTGCAGCACCTAAAATTAATGAACTGCTGCCTAAATGTGCAACTTTATTAAAAAAGCCAAACTCATTCAATATGCATTAAATTCTCTGGTCTAACACTCAGCTGGCTTAGGCAGGAATTTTATTGGATGCTCCTTCAATTAGCCAAAAAATGTTTGGCTGAAATGTGCCCATAGACCCCTCTCTAATCTATTTTCTTTAAGCTTGTTTTTCAAACTATCATTCTTAGGTAAAAATGAAAATGGTGTTGTTGATTTTCATGAGATTATTTTCTAATCTTCCATCATCCACAAAGTTCCTCCCATCTTCCTCCATCTCCTAATTCTCATTCCTCCTGTCAAAATTCAGCCTCCCCATTCCACCTGACCCTATCACTGTTCAAGTATACATTCCTGTTCTCCCCTCTGAATCCTTTAATATTGATGTTCCCCCATGCAAGTTTCAACCTGAGCCCTTACATTCAGGACTTCCCCATCACAGAACCATCCAACAGCCACACATGACTTTTTAACCATTGACGTAAAGGATCCCAGATATCTCCCCTGAATGTTACTGTTCCTTTTTGATTAACAGTACTGTGACTAGAATACACAGACCAAATGCCTTATGTAACTGACTGTGCCCTGCACATCTTACTACACACGGCCACAAAGAGGCTTTCCCCTGCTCAAGACCGGAACCAAGATATGCATGCCAAACAGAGCCCTCTCACATAGCCCATTCAGTCTCTTCAGTATTATACACTCCCTACAGTGAAGGAAGCCATTCAGTGCATTGAGTCTGCACTGACTCTCTTACAGAATATCTTAACCAAGCCTACCCCATACCCTATTCCTGTAACCCCACACATTTACCTCACTAATCCCCCTAACTACACATCTTTGGCTATTTACGGGCAATTTAGCATGGCCAATCCACTTAACCTGCACATCTCTGCACTTTGGGAGGAAACCAGAGCACCCGGAGGAAACCCACACAAACCTGGGGCGAATGTGCAAACTCCATACAGGCAGTCACCAAAGGCTTAAATCCTTGGGTCAAAACCTGGGTCCCTGACACTCTGCAGCAGCAGTGCTCACCACTGTGCCACCTTGACAGAATGGCCTCAGCCACAAAACAGTTTCTTCAATATGCCAGTGTCCCCTGACTACATGCCCTCAGTCCCAGGACAGTCTCTGACTCTTCTTTGGACAATCCTATAACTCTTGCCCAGGACAGTCTTTCATTATTCCACTCTGTTACTTTATACTCTGCTGGTACTGCTTCCATCTTACTCCTCCCTCATGTTCCCCAACACCCAGTCCTGCGTCTTTCTCACGCCTCTCCTCTCGTGTTGCACTATCCCCTCCCATCCATTCATAAGTAACCATGATTGACAATTGTATTTCATTTGTTATAAATCACTGATCCAGTATTTATTATTAAATACTATGTTTTAGGAGAAAGGGTTGGAAAAATTACAAATTACATTAAATTTTGAAGTGGTAGATTTTATATAAAAATGGATGCACAATTGTACTGAAGATGCTGTGTTCCTGGACTATACCATTCTGATTTCAGCACAAAGTACACTATAATCCAGAAGTCACTGTAGCTGTAATCCATCTTTTTAATCCTGTTAAGCAGGAGGTTTCAATTTCTGCAGTTTCCTACAGGTTAGTTTTACAGATTTAGAAATTCACCATCAAACTACACCACAATGTAAAATGATACATCACTGAATTGACAGTTACAGTCGCTGATTCCATCAACTCCAACCATTTCACTATGGCCATCAACATTGTAAAACTGACCATTCTAATTAAGTGGGGCACTCAATTTGGAGGAGGAACATTATTCCAGCGCATTGGCCCGTTAACGAGCAACTATGATATGTGAATGTGGCTCCTGAAACACAATCTGCCTCTAACTTGCCATCAAATGCGAGAGAACAAATTCCTAGATAATTTTTCATTGGCAGGAAACTATTTTTTTTTCAATCTCAGCAAATCTAATGCCTCTACCCACCACAATTCCCACTGCTGGCAGGAAAGGGAGATTCTGTCCAATATACGTATTGCTCTCAGCAGTTCTTTTGAGGTAGACTTGATTGACTATTATGCTAAATATCTAAATGCTGATTTAAAAATCTTACAGCAAATCAAACTGGTGGCTAATTCAATAATACACTACCTAAATATATATCTAATGAGGTGAAAACATTGATGCATACAAGTTATAGTATCTACTAGAATTTTATTAGATGATTAGTGAACAAAACATTTGATCATAAAAGAATGTTCGTAATTATCCAGAATCATAGTCCCAGATTTTACAGTCTTCAAATTGTCAGATACTGGACATACCTCCAAGACATGTGTTAGGAGTTCCCAATGTACTGACTTTGTGGAAACTGCCTGGGAGATTTGAACTCGCGACGGGCAATTCCCATACTCCCTAGCTTGCTCCAAAAAAGTCTCCAACTCTAATGGATAGTTCTGATATACCTAACTGAATGGTACCAGGAGAGGTCAGGCAGAGAAATACCAGTTTAAATCCTGGCTAGCTATACAATAGAACCTCGGATCCCATTACACACATTGAACCCAAATTTGCCCCAAATCTTCCAGCTGTCACCTCCACCCCATAACTAGCCCCCACTGTGACTACCCCAACTCCCCTCTACTTGACATCACTATTCTATCCACTGCCACCCTACACATCTGTCATCCTAATGAACTTGCACCCTACTAACCTCATCCACCTGCTATCCTACCCTCTTACCCACTTCACATATGCAGTTAGTGTTGTAAAAACTTTTGGGTCATTTTCCCCTGATGATCCAGTACTGTGAGAAAGCACTCTGACTGAAGGTACAATCACCTTTTTGAAGAAGCTAGAATTGGAAGTCCCAATGCAAAGCCAAGATGTGGCAGAGAAAGGTAGGAGCAGACTGGCAAACTAACAATGATTGCCACTCCTCAGAGGATTCAGGCTATATTTTATTTTAATTATTAATATAGCCAATCCTTGTATAAATTATTTGCAACATAACACAACTCAGAAGCACTTGTTATCAGGTATGTTCACTGCCAGACAAAGTTGTATTGCACAAACCTTCCATGATTATTATGCATTACTGTCTACATGCACAAGAAAGAATAAATACAGCATGGTTTGAAATTAATTTTCCTTTCATCATGTCATTATCTATTTGGAAATTGTATTAAGTTGATTTAAGTTTGTCAGGCAATCAAGGAAGTATTATGGTTCAGCAGAACACTACATTTATTTCCCAAAGTTTACATAAAGAATTATGGTGCTGAAATTCTGTGGGTGGGGGGGGGGGTTTATACAGGTCTCCCACCATTCTTTTTGACAAGACTGGTGGAACCCATGGCAACAGCAAAAATATGTATAACTCTTATGGAACTTTAAAGCCTTTGAACGTATATAGCCACTAAAACTAAATTTTTGAAAATTAACGAAAGCAATCCTTCGCTACATAAAATATGCAATTTAAGCAACATCTACCTTGTGTTATTCACTATATAAAATTGGAGTGGATCAGATTTTTTTAAATTATATAGGATATATACATGATGTCTTACTTGAATTTTAATTGTGCAAGATAACAAAGCATATGTGCCTTATATTTTTGAAAAGGACTGCAAGTAAATAATTCAACTGAAAAATAATGACAATGTATCAAATGGGGTAAATTTAAATAAAGTACTTTACCTGTGTGTTAGTCGCCTATGGCTAATGCAAACCACTCTATGGTTGTCTTGTGCGATGCACACTTTGTGTCGACTACATTTCACATTTAGGCATGGATCTTTGGTAGAATCAAGCCCTAGAGAAAATAATTGGAAAAAGAAGCTAAGTACTATGCAACCATCATTTTAAATACCAAAACCAGAGGGTATCAAAACCAGTTGTCATTCCTGGTCCAAAAAATAAAGATAAGCTTAGAAATTGATTTCCTCTATTTTGACAGAGAGGACGGCGAGAATGGTGGAATTTTGTGACAGACATTTTTATGGAAACAAGTCCATGAATATGCTTCAAATTAATTTGATAAAAGCTGGCAAAAAGGAATTGATGAAAGTTCTTTGAAACTACTAAGAACGTAGAACTAATTAGGTGACTCACATAAAATGCAAAATGGCCAGTTTCTGTGCTTTAATATTTATGACTCAGATATAAAGACATAATAATGTTTGCAAAATGCTGTGATACCAATGAGCCATACCTAAGTAAATTAACTGGCAGAAATATCTTTTAATAATACTCTATTTTCCTACTTGACAAAGTTTCCTTTTACTTCAATTTATTTTTTGGCCCACATGATTCCTAAGGCTGAAGTACTGGACAAATTGTTTGTCTAAAAGATTTTATCTTCAGCCCTGTGGCCTTCATCAGGAGGTATCAAAAGTGGTCCAGCCATGTCTGTTCCTTTAGATTTCACCAACACTTTCCTACATATTCTGTAATACCATAAATTCCATCTGATGTTATTCTGTTTGACAATTTCAAAATAAGATGAGCATCAAAGCTATGTTGCTCTCTGTTCTGTGGCATTAATTGCTAGTTTTTTAACAGCAGAGGATTTTATTGTACTGTTAATGTAAGCCTACTTGTGACACTAATAAACAAACTTAAAAAAATCATAGCAAAGTCAGAAATCTCTAAGATAATGTTTTATTCTTCAAGTATAAGCAACATCACAGATGTTGTCCATTATATTTGAACTTTAGTGTAGCACAAATGCAAACAGCACAAAAATTCAAGCACAACTCACCAGAAAACTACTGAGAATGGGACCTCTGAAAGCATTAACACTATTTGGAACTTGAGGTAGGAGTTACTGAAACCCCTGCTTAAGGAGCTTTTAAACCAAAATAGATTAATTGCAGACCATAATGTAACTTGTAACAAAGGTATCACAATGTACCTCCTACATATGTTATGCAAAGGTATTGTTTATTAACCACAGTAATGGATTTTTAACAAGTATTGTAACTTTGACATGTAGTTTTAAAGGTATTTGTGAGCTTTGGTCAAAAGCAATTGCCCTGCAGCATAAAGGTAAAGTGAAATCAGACAGACTGCACTCTCTGGTAATGATAGGATAGAATTATTTGAGTAAAGTCCTTGCAGCTGAAGAATTGCTGAGATTATAAAAGAATAGAAATGTTCACATGCTAATTGCAATGAATTGAAGTATTTGGCTTCAGGGAAATCGACTCCTTATCAATTCTCATGGTCTGACAGCCTGATGTGTATAAGCAGGTTGCTATGCGATAGAGGAAGGACTTTTGGGTCCAATAGCCAATGGATTTCTAATAATGCCAGGAGGTAGAATGCTATTGGCCAAGGTAAATAATGTGTATTAATGCGATTGGACCATCCAATCTGTAAGACAGATCAAGCGGGGAATATAAACCTTCAAAAATGGTATATTGATTGTTCTCCTGTCTTTTAACTTCAGAGAGAAATTGGAACCCTTCTTGTATCTCCTTCCCAATATGTATTGGTTAAATAAAGACATATCTTTGAATCAGAACACTGAGTTCTCCAGTCTTTGGATTTAGCTTAAGTATTCACAATATACAGCTTCGAAAGAAAACTCCCATCAACAACTTTGGCACTACGAGCAGGGTGAAGTTGCTGGTTTCCAGCAGAGTGAGTGAGTATATTTTATTTTAACACCCCAAGTAGTCAGAGGAGTACACATTGGGTCATCAGAGCAATAAACTTACTCACCCGAATCGACGTGAGGGTTTGCAATAGAGTGTCACTGAATGCTAAATTGCGCTCAAAGGGTGCGTGCACGGACACATGCTACTGCCTTGTACAGTGGAGTAAGAAGCTGCGCAATGGGAAAAGACATGAGAGGTTGGTTACGCTCAATACGGAAGACTAAAAAGACCCTGGAACACTCCGCCCATCAGAGCTAAAAGGCTGCACAATGGTGAAGCACTTGGAGAGAGAGAGAGAGCTGCGCAAAGAGGTGATGGAGGTTACTGGCGCTAGAGATCCTCACAGAAGGACAGAAAAGTTAGTGCTAAGGCGTGCTTGGTAAAATGGAAAAGTGGTGAAAGTACTGGAGGAAGCACTAGAGGTCCCCGTGGGGGCCAGAAGAGTAGTGACAGTCTCAGTTATGTTGAGAATAGGACTCAAAAGAGTTAAAAAAAAAGACAGAAATGCAAACAGTTGGTTCGTTTAGACACAGTGTGTGATTACAGGGGTTGGATCATCCTCGGATGGTGGAGTACAGTATGGCAGATATCTTATCTTTGGAATTTAATTATAGGTTGGACAAAAGAAAACAAAGGTTTCTATTTATGTTTATGTGTGTGTGTTTAATAAATTATAAGTTTTATAAATGTTCCCCTGTTGAGGTTTTATAATAGTGAGATAGATGCAGAGTTAAGATCAAAGAGGTTGGAATGAATATAGATTTTTGAAATTCCTTAATCTTGGAAATGGTCAGCGGCCACAATCATTTTCAATAGAAGGGAAAAGAGCTTGACAGAGATTTGAGCGCAGCCATTTTGGAAAAGAACATTTAAAAACTGTATCAATCTCAAAATGGGATTACATCTATAAAGTTGCAAGAAATTTAACCATTTCAGCAAACAGTTGATTTGATTTTGTATCAATCTGATACTGGGAACTGAGTTGTAAACATAACTGAATATAAAAAAAATGAAACTTACATTGAGAATAATAAAGGATAAATCTAGTTTTGGATCAATCTGGACTAAAACTTCTTGTCAAATTTAAAATTAGTTTCTGAAAGAGGAGTCAGTACGGAGTTTTTTGAATGATGTCTTGATGTCCACTTGAGAAAGCTTACTCTGCCTCTCTTGAAACAAGTAGAAAATTAACCAATTCTGTCCCAGACAGGATGGATCTTTATGCTTTAAAGATTTGTAATAACTTTAAACCAATATAGTAGAAATTGCTAACTCAAATTAAAATCCAGCAGAGGGAGAAGAATATTTAGTGAGGAGGGAATGTGAACATTCACCCCTAATGAATAACTGGTGATAATAGCACCAATCAAATTAGGGCTGTTCAACAATGATAGTGATCTTAAAGCATTTTAGTGGAATTGTGAGAATGGATGTTTAAAATTTGTGAATCAATGACAAGGCTGAGAGAAGTAGTTCAGAGGCATGCACACCCTGTTGTAAATTTTGAATCTGGGAGGGTTGAAAACTGCATAAGGTGTCAAGTGGGCTCAAATGGAAAGCCAGCTTTTACTACTAAACTAACAGATTATTATAGTTAGAGATGAGGGAAATAATCCAGTGGAATAAATGAACATTAAAGGAAAGGAACAGCCATGCATTGTACAGATGAGATATGGGAAGTGAACAGGGTAAAAGAGACATTTTCGAAGAGCTAATAATAAATGGAGGAGGATAGTATTAAAGGTGGGATTCATTTGATGGATATAGGGAACAACAATGGTGATACACGAAAATCAATTTTTGAAGCGATTCTTAAAAAAAAGTTTAGGTGATAGCTATGGACAACAACATTTTTTATATAAAGAAGTGATAAGATAAATACTAATGAATATTTGAAAGCCCACAACACTGTTTTCTGAGTTTGGAATAATTCTGATATAAGAAAATGTGCTGTAAACAAGCTACCTTAATAAAATAATGCTACCTAAAATAAAGAATGTGCGACAAAAATACGTTACTGCCTGGAATCAAATTGAAGGGTTTGATCTCTGTTTCAAAGATGTTATTATGTTGTAGAATTTAGTAAAAAAAGAAATTCCAGAGGACTGAGAGAAAGTTATACTTTGTGTGCAAAGGCCTCTCACTAGAAAAATATTGGAACCTTTTTAATTACTGTAGAAATTTTGTAAGAAATTATGCAGTGCTGGTAAAGTCTTTACAGGAGCCGATCAAAGGAGGAAGAGTTAGATGCAAGAGAGTGGGATGGGAAGAGAAAGAATCTAAAACAAGCCATGACTACCAGGACACAGACATGTAGCGATCAGCAGAGATGTAAGGGAGAATCCCGCAGGAGTGAGGGAGAGTCCCCCAGGAGTGCAAGGAATGGAAAATGAATGGGTTGAGGAAGTGACTGAGGAAGCAAGTGGAGGGTTAGCGGAGGAACCACTTGCAGATGAAGGAGTAATTAACCCATATGTTGATGGGGCAAGGAAGTATGTCAATGGAGAATTTCACAAAGCATAGTGGTGGTAGATGATGAAGGAACGGTGATTGCAGGAGAGCAATTCTCAGGAATAATTCAGCATAAGTAGCAGAATCGTTGGTTTTACCTAAGGCTTTAGAACGGAGCGAAGAACAGGTCAATATTTATACCTACAATAGATAAGCGTTTGGAATACTGCATGATTACAGCCTGGATCAGATGTGGTTTTGTACTCTAGTGGAGGACATATATAGCAGGAGGATTTAATTAGGAATTTACTGCGAGCAGCTCATAGCCCCCTAGAAACAGCAGTAGCAAAAGTTCAAGCCCACTGAAAAATTACAAGTCAGGCACAGGAAGAAAACAGCTTAGCTGATAAAGCTGATGAAGGCTTTAGTGGGACAGAATTGGGAATGGAAAAAGGCTACAGGAGTAGCAACTTTAGTACTCAGGGAGAGCTCAGATATTGATGTGAAACAAATGCAAGAATAAGTAGGTGACAACGAAAAGTAAATATTGGATAATGATGGAGAAAGATCAGATGGACTATGGAGAAGGGAAGAAAAAATAATAGTCTCTGAGGTAATATAGCAATTATTGTTGAAAATGTACCACAGATTAACATAGGCAGAGACAAAATGTTTAATTTGATAAGTGAATGTTGGTGGTGGAAACAGATGGGAAGAGATATGGTGAAGTTTTATCAGAGATGTTTGCAGTGCATTCTAGTGGAGCCAGATCATCCCCGCAGAATAACTGAACATTAAAATGGCAAGTTAGCCAAAACCCAACGGACTATGGGAAAATTTACAAATGGATTTTATAGAACCTTTGCCAAGGGTCCAAGGAAAAACATATTGTTTGGTAATTGTAGATTAATTTACTATTGGCAAATATAGTAGACTAATGTCTTTGTTGGACTAATGTTCCATGTCTTTGGGGAGGCAAGGTGACATAGTGGTTAGCACTGCTGTCTCACAGTGCAAGGGACCTGGGTTCAATTCCCAGCTGGAGTCACTGTCTGTGTGGAGTTTGCACATTTTCTCCATATCTGTGTGGGTTTCGTCCGGGTGTTCCAATTTCCTCCCACAGTCCAAAGATGTCAAATTAGGTGGATTGGCTATGCTGAAGTGTCAGGGGGATTACCTAGGGTAAATGCATGGGGTTATGGGGATAGGGCCTGAGTGGGATTATGGTTGGTGCAGACTCGATAGGACAAATGGCCTCCTTCTGCATTGTAGGATTCTATAAATGAGATAATTAGATTCAAACCAAGGAACTCACTTCACAGGAAGAACTTCAGAGGAAGTCTGTTGAATGCTAGGAATAAAGCAAAGATTTCATATTACCAAAGTACCTTCAGAGCTCAGGGATAGTGAAACATATGAAGCAAACACTGAACAATAGTCTAGCTAAAACTATTTTAGAAGAAAAAAAGCAATTGGGTGTGAGCTTCACCTGCAATATTGCTGTGACAAAAGGCTACTCATGGAACAGGACTAATCCCAAACTGCTCATGGAATAGGACTAACCCATTTTGAAATGAAGACAGGCAGGACAATGCACTTCCCAGCAATTACAGGTGGAGGTGAACATGAAATAGGCCAAGAGGCAATATTTCAATATGAGAGATTTAATAGATTATTTACATTCTCTCAAAGAGCAAGTGTGTGTCAAATATAAGTATTAACATGTACCTCCCAAGGGAAACGTTGAAAGACCTCAGTTGCTGGTCCCACCTGAGTCAAAATCTGTCCATTTAATACTAAAAAGGTAAAAACACATTTATTCATAATGAGCTCTTACAGTCAAATCCCAACTGTTGGTCAATGTCAAGTAAGTAAAACTTATTTACAAATTCAAGTGGCAACTACGGTACACTGTTAATCACTCAGCAGCAGCACAAAGACTGACCTAAACTGGCAAAAGAGAATACTCCTAAATGTTTACACAGAAGATAAGGTAATGGTGAAGTTAATGACAAACAAAAAAGGATTTGGATCCTTTTGGGAAAGGCATTGTGAGTGGTGCTTACAGGACAATCATGTGTCCTGTTCAATGAGAAGTATAGTACGATGGCGACACTGGACCCAGTTAAAACCTTACCCGAACGAGCAATCCTGAAATTTTATATTTACAGCAACATTAATAAAGAGAATTTGAATTTGCAATTTATTAGATTAGCCTCGATCATGGCATTAATTGCAGTGGAGTTTTTAGAAAAGGGGAAGTAGAAATGATTTAATTAACAAGTTATTAAATTTACAGACTATAAGGCACCTTTGGTTTATTTTCGCAGAATATCATCTGCTATAGCGAAGTTCTTTGAACATCTTCAGCTACAATCAAAATTAACTGAACATACCCCAACACAGAAGCAAGACAAGAGCATGTAACAGAGTGTACGTGGTTGCTACATAAGTTTGTAAATAAGTTTTACTTACTTGACATTGACCAACAGTTGGGATTTGACTGTAAGAGCTCATTATGAATAAATGTGTTTTTACCTTTTTAGTATTAAATGGACAGAATTTGACTCAGGTGGGACCAGCAACTGAGGTCTTTCAACGTTTCCCTTGGCAGGTGCATGTTAGTACTTACTTATATTTGGCATGTACATGTTAGGTTAACGAATCAGACAAATTGTTGGGTTTGTTCATGTGTTTCTATTCATGAGGGAGGGGATATACCTGCTTATCAGGATTTTCAAGTTGGGAGGCAAGGGAAGAGTTTTACAAAAAAGAGGCCTGTGCAGCAAGGTTAAATTATAAGAGGGGTACACATCTAATCTAATAAGGTCAGCTCCTAGCCTAGCTTTAAAGCAGCCAAAACGAAAACAAAGAGAAATCTATTGCCTGACAATTTGGGAGGTTCTGGGACAAAAAAGGGTGTAAGTAAATGTGATTATATAGTAACCCCAAGGAGTGTGCAATGCCTGAATCTACCAGTAATGACCAGTCGTGTAATATATTGTATTGCTTTAGTGGGCTGGTACATTGGATTTGTGGCGATAGCATGTATGTTTATCTTCCTGTCATATGGAAGAGGTCTGTTACCTTGGATATGTAATTCCGTACATATTTCACACTCCTGAACTCCCTCACCTGCCAAGACATTGTCGAGCTATCATGAAGACAGAATGGTTTTTTGGCATAAAATTTCCCCAATTTGGAGTGGCTAAAACAATATGAGAAATTGTGATTGCGCACTCCATTTTGGAATAAGTTGCCAGTACAGCAACTGCCCTCACAAAGATCAATGATGAAATTGTTGCCACGTGTACTGTGGTGCCTTAACATAGAATGGCATTGGATTATGTTTTGACAGCAAAGAGAGGGATGTGCAGTTATTGGATCAGAATGTTGCACGTAAATGTTAGACAGTTCAGAAAACATAACTAACCTGTTTGAATACATCAAGAAGGAGATGAAGAAACTTAAAGACCTGAACCATTTACCTTAGGTAGTTACCTCTCAACCTGGCTAGGCTCTTTGGGAACGCTGATCCTGCAAGGGATTATATTATTTTTCATTGTAATCCTAGTGTTATTAATAATTGTATACTAATCAAATGCAGATGTACGTGACTTTCTAAGTCCATGAAAAGCATAGCATCAGTGATGGCAGTTACAGTAGGGAAGTAAGAGTATCAGAAATCAGGTTATCTAAAAGGATGCTTATTGGGATACATCTACTTAGTGGTCTATTCTTGGGCTAGCCAAGGGCCAAGAAGGGGGACTATAGCAGGGGATACTGAAATCTCTATTTAAACCAAAATAGGTTAGTTAGAGATCATATTGTATTTTATACCGAAAGTATCATGATGTGTCTCCTACTTATATTATGCAAAGGTATTATTTATTAACCGCAGTAATAGATTTTTAACAAGTATTGAAACTTTGAAATATAGTTTTAAAGGTATTTGTGAGCTTTGGTCAAAAGCAATTGCCCCACAGCGTAATGGGAAAATGTGAAATCAGATAGACTGCATTTTCTTGTAATGAAGGTTACAGAATTATTAGAGCAAAATCTCCACTTGCAGTTGGAGAATTGATGATATTACAAATGAATAGAGATGTTTAGGTGCTAATTGCAATGAATGGAAATATTCAGCTTTTGCTGATAAAGATATGGCCATCCAGACAGGAGAAGTGATTCTTTAACAATTCTCATGGTCTGACAACAGCCTGATGTAAGTAAGCAGGTTGTTAAGCAATAGAGGAAGGATTTTGAGTCAAATTAGCTAATGAATTCCTAATAATGCCAGGAAATAGAATGTTACTGGCCGCGATAAATATTGTGTATTAATGTAATTGGTCCATCCAGTCTGTACGACAGATTGAGCAGGGAATAAAAACCTTTGAAAATGGTATATCAATTATGCTCTTGTGATACAACTTGAGAGAGAAGTTGGAATCCTTCCTACATCTCTCCCCTACCCTCAAAAGAAAACTCCCATCAACAGACCTTTACTAAATATTTTTTCCAGCAAGTTGTTTTCTATCAGATGATGCCATCAATATAAATATTCACATTTATCTTTTATGCACGCAGTCTGATTAAACAGACTGAGAGCAGCAGAAAATTCCGGAAATGTTAGTATATATCCCTTCCTGTGACTTATAAATTCAAATACAACGAAGTCGACCTAAATGTGTTAAGACCATAAGAAATAGGAGTACACTATTCAACCTCTTGAAACTGCAATGCCATTTTTTTAAGTGTGTGTGGTAATCACGAACCAAGGGAATAGCTTCTGTAATGTCTAAATGGACCTTTCAGAGCATTCCACTGAATTTTCTTAGGCTACAGTCTTCAATGATATGAGTTACTGATTGGGGTGCACCACAGCTGCAGTTTCGGTTCCTAGCAAGGCCCCACTTGTACTGCTTGGCTGGACAAAGGTCTTGGCCAGTGCAAAACAGTTGAAGATGCCCAATGTTGGTGTGACAGGTTGTAAGCAAGTGAGCAGGCTGTGGGATCTATGATGAAATGCATCTATGATGAAATGACTTTTGCAAGAAATGGCAGAAACAACTAAGACAAATCTTACAAATTGGCTCAGTTGTCCACCCAGATTTTTCATGAACACATTTGAATATAAAGTCCTCCAAAACTCTTTGTTCCTCACAAAGAATTCAGCTCACAACTTTCTTGGAGTTAGTCTGATTGCCAGCCAACAATTCGTTTTTTTTAAAGAAGCTGGAGGGTCAGTTTTCCTATGTTAAGCTGTTCCAATTCCCTTTCTGCTACACTTTTCAGTTGGTTTTAATTAAGCTCTGCCTCAAAAAATATAATTTAATTTAAAAGCACAGGTTCCCTCATAACATCCTCTCAGCGTCCACCCTGTCAAGCTTCCTCAATCACATGAGTTTCAATAAAAGCACAAATAATTAAAGACAAAGACATGTTTTAAAAAAAGAAGAGATGGTAGGTAGGAGAGCACTGCTACCCTGCACAATTAAATATGCTTGGAACAGGAAACACATGACACATTATACAAGACAAAAAATAGGGTAAACACTGGAACAAAATATTGAGTTAGAAAATCAAGACTAAATGAGAAAGTGGAAAATTCAGGAGCAGCTTTGAAGGAGTCAGGGCAACCGACTGTTGCCTTCTTGAAGCAGATGCATCCAATGTTCAATAAAATCCGACAGCTTTAGACACTAATTAGCCTCTAGCAGGCATGTGTGATTGCTGTCTCAAAATCTAGAGCAGGTGACCCCCCTCCTTGTTAGGACAATATACTAGAGAACACTAACAACTCTGCTCTGCCTCTCACATAAACAAGGAAATACTAGTATGTGTGAGATCATCAGAGTTAGGTCACAAGATGGGGTGAAGCTAATACTGAAGAGAAGGGGGAGGAAAATGAAGAACCATTTTCATTCACTCAGATCAGGGAAGAGATCACCACCTGACACGCATTGGTCCCTTCTCTCACAAGGTTAGGATTCAGAAAAAGGAGTTCTGGGTAATAATATTGGATGGCAAATGTGAGGCATAATATTGGGATACGAATGCATATATGTGCCTATGTGATTTGCTGCAACTGAAGAATGCATGAGAATCTTGGCTGAGAACTCAAACTCAAAAAAAATTGAGTTTGTTGATACATGGGCAAGGAAATTTTGATTTTGCTTGATTCTCATTTCATAGAATCCTACAGTGCAGAAGGAGGCCATTCGGCCCATCAAGTCTGCACTGACCACAGTCCCAACCAGGTCTTATCCCCATAACCTCATGCGAAGTCCCCCTGATACTAACAGGCAATTTAGCATGACCAACCCACCTAACCCACACATTTTTGGAGTGTGGGAGGAAATCAGAGCGTCCGGAGGAAACCCTGCAGACATGGGGAGAACATGCAAACTCCACAGAGAATGACCCAAGCCGGGATTCGAACCTGGGTCCCTGCTGCTGTAAGTAGCAATGCTAACCACTGTGCCACCATGCTGCCCATCTCTGAGAGTTTGTAATAAGCTGATTTTTCTGTCACGTCTTTTGTCAATGTCTCAAAGTTTATCTACACAAGGTTACAAGGTATCAAATGCTTAGAGTTTCTGTTACTAATAGTTTAATGTCCTGTGTGATTGATACTATTATAGGGTTGTAGGAACACTAGTTTGCTTTCAGAAAATTATAAAATGGTACTTTTTCTAAGCAGTTTCACAATGCCATTGCTACTGTTCATTCATCCTGCAAATTATGTGCATGGTGTGTGAGTAAGCATGGAAGAGTCATGGGTTGACATAGAGATTATGAGGGGCTGGGGTGGAGAAGGGGGGGCAAGAGGACTATAAGCACCATAGGTATAGTGGGGGCATAAGTTTGTATGGCCAAATGGGTCATCTCAAATGGTGATTTGTAAAACACTCTGGGACAAGTGGGCAAGAAATTAAAACAACAGGCTGCAGTTTAAAGACAGAGACAAACAGGCTGACGAGTGAATAAACAGGATATGGGTCATTTCCAGGATGAAAGGGATTTTATAGTCACACTGGGTTGTTTCATCTCCAGGACGAAGGAGACTTTTTGGTCACACTGGGTTGTGTACCAGACATGAGGGCACCATGAACCCTTATTTAGGAGGGAGGTATATGACCTATATGCCTTCAGCACCTACAGACATGGCCATTGCGGACACACCCAGAGATGAGTGTGGTAGCACCTGATTGGACTCTTATCGATAAGGGTGATCAAGTCCTGATCAATGGATTGGCAATGGCTAAAAAGGGGCGTGAAACCAAACAGAGTATAAGGGGTGCTACTCAACCACGAATCTCTCTCTCTCTCGACCCCACGAACGAGCTATAACAATGGAGAGCCACCGTACCCGAGAAGAAAGGAAGGAAGACCACAGCCAGAGTGCCACACCAAAGTACCAGACTACGCAGATGACTACCAAGACCAGCGTACAGATAAAGACCAATATCTGCTTGGGTATTTGCCAGTCCCGCAAAATTAAGTCAAGGACTCAAGGAATTGAACTTTAGTATTTTCCTGTAAGATAACTTATTCTTGGTTGGGTGGGTGATTATTGGTTGTGTGGGTTTAAATAAATATAGGTTGTACTAACAAGACATCTACTTATAGTTATTTGTCCACCGTATAAGGGTTAAAACAGACTGTGTGGCAGGCAACATTTGCATTAAGTTGGCATGGGAGGAGGGCAAGGGCTTTGAAGTTACCCTTCAAAAGTTCCCAAATCCTGATAGTATTCATGATTCCCCTGACAGCCATGAAACACAAATTATGGAGAAGCTGACGTGACTCCATTAAAATTGCCAGGGGGTTGGTGATGCCTATGTTCACAATGTAGCACAGCAGGTGAGGAGTGTAGGATGCAGGTTCACTACCACACCTTTATCGTGCACGAAGATATAGTGGGGGATCCAGGAGTGGGTTTAGGAAAGGGAATCTTGGAATTGGGACCTGCCTACTATTTTCAAATGGTTCCAGAGTCTCCTGCCTGAGAATCTGGCCCTTGGTCTACATTGAATCATAGAATGATTACAGCACAGGTGGAGGCCATTTGGTCCTTCAAATACTTTTAAAGAGCGATCAGGGTATTCTCAATACCCTCCCCTTTCGTTGTTGCCCTTCATTTCTTTCCACCATATACTAATATAATACTATTTTGAAAAGCATGATTGAACCTTCCACTTTTCAAGCAGTGCATTCAAAATCATAATCACATGCTGGCAAAAGTTTGTTCATGTTGTCTTTGGTCCTTTTGCCAATCACCATAAATCTGTATCCTTTGGTTCTCAACCCTTTCACCAAGGGAAGCAATGTCTTTCTGTTTGCTCTGTCAAGAAATCTCACAATTTGGAAAACTTCTTCTCTCAATCTTCTCTGTGCTAGCTTCTCCAATCTAACAGAAGTCCTTCAAGTCTGGAATTATTCTTTAACATCCTTGCTAATTTCTTGCTAAAGTTTTTGCGTAAAGTGTGGTGCCCAGAATTGGACACAATACTCCAGTTGTGGCAGAACCAATATTTCATACATCACACATCATCATAACTTCTTTGCTTTTCTATTCCACAGGTGACTCTATTTATAAAGCCCAGGATCCTATATGCTTTTCTCAACCTGTCCTCCTGCATTAAATGATCTGTGTGCGTATGCCGCTATCACCACTATTGCCACCTTAGTCTCTCTGTTCTTGCACTCCCTTCAGAATTGTACATTCATTTATACTGCCTTTCCCTGTTCATCCTTTTAAAATATATCACTTTGCACTTCAATGTGCTAATTTTCATTTGCCACGTATACATTATTTCCAACAGCTTGTCCTCACTTTTTTGAAGATTATCACTACCCTTCTCACTGTTTACCACACTTCTAATTTTGCATCATCTGCAACTTTTGAAATGTTGCTCTGTATACCTCAGTCCAAGTTATTAATAAACATTAACAAAAGCGGTGGCCCTAGTGCTGCCCCTTGGGGAACACTGTTTTCTAAAAACCATAATAGAGATAAAAATGTGTTTTTAAATCACAGTTTGTAGGTTTAAGGTTATGTTAAGAAAACTTTTTTTAAAGAATGTTTTTGTGTATTTCTTTGCTAAGCTATATTAAGCTCGATGAGTGAGAAAAGCAACAAGGTTGCCAAAAGCAGTTTGAAGATTGAGTAATTTAACTGGCTGCCTGTGTTTTTTGTTCATTGATTTCAGCATTAAAATACTGCCAAATAAGACAGCATGAAAATAAGTTTATATATAAATTATCATGAGGAACAAGGTATTTTGTGCCTGACAAATAAAAGTTTTCCAAAGCTCCAGAAATTTTCAATGTGCTATGTGAATGTGCCAGATAGTCAGATTTTTCTGCCTTCGTTGGCTCAGGTTGGCTGTTCTGAATGCATATTAGGTTCTCACCCTATAAGATTCTAGCAGCAAGCCCTTTAAAGGGCAAGGTTTTGGAAAGTCATATGACTCCTCCAGCCAATTAGGCCAAAGCATGCAAATCCTGAGGCTGAGCATGGGCTCTCTCCAGCAGTCTGCAGTCAAAGTAAACTGTAGCATCTTTCTCACTCACTGTACATGATTATTCCTGTTAATAAATAGTTCCTCATTCCATTGTCCCCACTCTTTCCAAGATATTACACACTCTTTCACTGTAAACTACTAGACTAGATTTTGGCCAGTACTAAGGAGGACAGAGACCCAATCCACTAGATTTCTTCCCATAGGTCACTAACACTTTGGGAATTTTTCAACATAAGTGATGGCAATCATTGAATATTTCTATCCAGCAATGAGTAAACATATTCAAATGATGTGTTAATTACAGTACCACACAATATATTTCATGTTATTTCAATCATAGCAACACCTGTTTGTTCTTGGCATCCAATGTTTCCATGTTGATGGTTCGAAATCTCTTTACTTGCTCCCAGTGTTACCAACAGCAAACAGCTATGCTTGATCATAATGATCAAATACCATCCCAAGAACTGTTCTTTTAATAAAAATCTCCAGTTGTAGTGAGGATTGCTATTACTGCATGTGTTGGTGGGGAAGGGGGAGTCATGCCTGAGGGTTCTCACAAAGTTCGAAGAGAGGGCATCTGAGTTTGCGGGAATTGTGCACAGAAGAACTATCAACAATGGGGAGCTTGATCTTAGCCATGGACCCACTAAGGATTCATCCATGTGATCTTGGAAGCAGCTGATGCTGTCATTTGTGCACTTCTTTCTCACTTACAGATGAATTCAGGAAGAGACCAAGGCCCAAAGAGTGAAGGATATCTTTTCCTGCCCCAGCTCCAGCCCACAATGGAGCTGTACGGGAGCAGAAGAGAAGAACTCTATACTGTTCAAGGCATCACAACACTCATGCACCTTCGACCAGCTCAGGTACACATAACTTCGTGGGTATTACTGGTTGTGGAAGAGTCACAGAATCAGGTAGTGACCGCACAGATGCATGTTCAGGGTTTTAAGATGTAAGTTAAGCAATGCTCCCTAGCTCTCAGGGCTGCTGGGAAAAAGGCATCTATGAATTCTGAGCCTGATGATGAGCCTTTGGAATTCGTCTCCACTCAAGGTGGAGAGAGAGTCAACAAAAAGCGAGGGAACATTAGACATTAGAAAGCCTTCAGCAGAGTGGCACATAAGTCAAAGGAGTCTGTCTGCTTGCTCTGAAGTGATTCCCACATCACAATCTCTGTGGGAAACGTAGCAGAAGCCATGGAGATCCTTGTCCAGCAGAATGCTTCATTGTGGTACCAATGACATGATGAATCATCCATAATTCGAGGCATGATGTATTCCTCTAGTGGCCATGAGCTGCAGGCCTCCAACGTCATCTTGTCCTCGGATGTCCGTGATGTGTGAGTAAGGTCTGAAAGGTGAGTCTCAACTTTTGCAAGCCACGGACAAACTGACATATTTTCCCATTGATGCAATAGGAGGAAGATTCCAGTTGGGCCTTTATTTGCATCCCCTCTTTTATTAGAGTTTCACAGTGGCCTCCATTGGGATTCCTGATCCTCCATGATGAGTACTGATGGAAAATAACGTGAAAAATTCACACTGGAATAAAACTGAATTTTGAGTGTCCTGTCAATTCCCCCTCCTCCCTCACTCTCCAACCACCACCACCACCCCGACTCTCCCAAACTCACTGGTGGAGTATGGAAGAATTCCACCCATTGTATCTGAAGAGAAAGCTTTGACAAAGGATGCATCAAATTCGGTGGAAAACTTGTTTAACAAATCATTTTACATTCACTTATGAACAATGAAACATGATGAATTACTCATTTTACTATTGAATCCGATGATGTGATCAAAATGATGCGACAGCTCTCCTTAATCTCTTCCCGGGTGAAAAACAATATTTCAATTATTGTATTATGAAAGAAATATTCTTGTGAAAGGAGATAAATCTTTCATATGTGACCAAACGAAAGTGGCTTATTAAATAAAAATCACTCAAATGCTTATCCTTAACATGCTGTTGTCGCATGATTCATTATCCAGAAACCTGTTAAATCATTAAGGCTTTTAGTAAAAGCTCAGGTTCCTGTGGCACTGAAACTAAGTGAGAATCAATTTGGCTAAATTCCGAAAATGTGTAGTGATTAACATGGCACTGCCTTCTTTAAAAATAAGTGCAGCCAGCACTCCACATTGTGTTCAATTGGTTGCATGCATCAAGAGGATCTAATATCACAAGTATCTTGTATTCCTAAAGATGTCTACATCTCTTAAAAGGGTGGTTGCAACTGCAAGAAATGATGGGAATTGTTTGAAAATGGAATTTGGGCTGTGATTCTTTGAGGAATGGCTGATCATGCATGAGATTAAGCACTAAAAACTTCTGACAGAACAAATAATAACAGGAAGAAAGATACCCTGGGTGGGATTTTATGGTCTCTCTCATTCTGGAACCATAATGGACCTGAACTATGGACTGCCCCTTGCATGCTCTGATTCCCGTGGTGGGCGGTAAAATTCTGGTCCCTGTATCTAAAGGGCAGGTAAAAATCCCTCCATTATGGGAAGAGGCAATGAGAAAAGTTATGGCAGAGGAGGTCAATGTCAAGATGTTTCTCCAAGCACCTGAATGTAGTACATAAAAATTGTTAAACCTGTAACATATCGTCAAATTAAGTGAGTTCATCTTCTATTGTCACATCCTATCAAATGCATTACTACTTCTTCCAATGCTCAGTTCTTTACACCCACATCCACCCATCTCTATCAATTGGGACTCAAAAGTTACCTTTCATATCCATTTACCATGCTTCATACATTTAGCATTGGTAGGAAAGTGATGGCCTCTTGGTATTATCACTAGATTATTAATCCAGAAACTCAGCTAATTTTCTGGGGATCTGGATTCGAATCCCACCACAGCAGATGAGGGAATTTGAATTCAATTTTAAAAAATCTGGAATTAAGAATCTACTGGTGACTATGAAACCATTGTCGATTATCGGAAAAACCCATCTAGTTCACTAATATCTTTTAGAGAAGGAAATCTGCCATTCTTATTTGGTCTGGCCTACATGTGATTCCAGAGCCACAGCAATATGGTTGACTCTCAACTAGGATGGGCAATAAATATTCACCAGCTAGCGATCCTCATGTCCCATGAATGAAAAAAAAACCTTCTACACACAACTTACAATCCACACATTGTAGTGCGGAGTCAGTAGTATATATCTAGTGCCTCTCAGAATTGTATGGATGGCAATTGTTAGTCCTTTCTAACAAATATTGGTACATATGGACCATGTTTAACAGTAACATTCCTCCATACACATGCCAATCCAAAGTGGCATGAGCAAGCCAAGCAAAGGTTTTCTGCTACTGGGCATGTAGCAACACCAATGCTGTCAGTGGAGATCACATTAGTAATATGTGATAACAAGCATGTAGTCACAAGCAATATCTATAGCAACCTGGTGGAGTGAAAGCCTGTAATTAAGGTGGTATATTTTTTGCAAAAGAAAAATATAATTTCAAATGACAAGTGTTTTAAACAGTGGCAGAGCAGTCTGGATGAAGAACGGTGAAACCTCAAAAATCTGTGATGGGGATAACTTCTAGTTTACTTATCATGATTTGTCTGTTGCAAACCTCCAAGGTCAAGGAAGTTTGTTTATATGCCTGACAATGATGTGCACTCAGATCACAAGGAAGGGTATCTACCAAGCTAGCAAAACCTTTCAATTGTCCCAAGCAGCTACTTTTGTATGCAGACAAGTTTTAAATTACTTTAGATTAAAAAAAAACTGTTTCTCATCTCCAACACTCCAGGCTGGAATTATAATAATATATATTTCACAGATACACTAGAAAGCATTTTTCCAGACAGGTTACTTATATGTGAATTATATGTGTCACATGATTCCTTTGTGTGCTACATGTTCCCTGTAAGCACATTCACATTTTAAATAAAACTGGCATAAATAACATCAAGAGGCAATGTGCTATGAAAAATACGATACCTTTGTACTTTTTTTAATGGTGGAAAAATCTGCATTTGAGTGTATTTTTACATTTTCCACGTGCTTCTCCCCATTACCTTCATCAACTTTGGATATAGTACCATAATGGCCATGTTACTGAACTAGTGATCCAGATGCCTTGATTAAAAATGCAAATCCCACAGACAGTTTTTAGATATGAATTTAAATGTCTGGATATAAAAAGCTGGTGGAAGTAGATGTGACCATGAAGGTGTTAGATTGTCTAACTAGTTTTTCGCAGTTTCTCTGCCTCTCAAGTCTCTGTTTTGGTGACATCACCTTTGAAAATGGCACTTCAGACATGTCTGATTTTTAACTTATTTGAGATCCCCCCTCCCCCTGCCAAAAACGCCCAGGGCACTCAAGTGGGTTTGACCCATTTCCTGCATCACTGCCCTCACCCCTTTGCCTCCCTCCCAGAACCATGAACCAAATCCCCGTCTTCACTTTCCATCCCAGCAGCCTCCACATTCACATTGCCAAACCTTCTTGTCACTTGCCATTTTAACTCAGCACCTTGCTGTTATGCCCACATGTCCATCCTTGGCCTGCGGCTAAGCTCCAGTGAAGTCCAATGCAGAAGCAGCGTTGGAGAAGCAGCATCTCTTCTTTTGATAAGGAATAAGGCAGCCCTCAGTACTCAACACTGAGTTCAACAACTTTAATGGTAATCTTTCATCTCCATCTTAACCCCTTTTTAAAATATCTTATATATTTATCATCTCAAAAACCCTCCCTTCCCTCCATCCACACCGGGTCATCTGTCGCTCGTTCTTAAGTTCATTATATCTTTTGCAATGTCTCCCAGCTACAGTTAAATATCCAGTACATTTTCCCTCTTTTTACTTCTGATGAAGAGTCAAATGGACTTGAAACATTAACTTCATTTTTTTCTCCCTACAAATGCTGCATTCTCTCATTTACTCACTTTCTTTGTAAAATTAAGGACATCTGCCACCTTTAACAGATTTGGCTTGTATCTTATTTCAGTCTCAAAAGAAAATAGCAGACTGTTTAATCTCCCCGTAAAGGTCTAAAGCAAGTCAATCATTTGTTTCAGAACTTCAAGCAATGTTTACCCATTCTCAGAATCACATCCAAATCCTGAAAATGAATTTGAAAAAAAAATTGTGCTATACATGCACAAGCTTTACATACCTCATGGAAGTGTGAACCTGGCCAAGAAGTTGTTTGATAGATTATATGAACAAAAACATCAGGTGAGACCAATTTGTCCTCATCTGAACTAGGCAAAAGCGCATTCTAACTGTTTCAGTGGATGGGAATCTGAAATATTAACCCTGGAAATTTTTTCTCCTCATTAGCAGAGGAACAATGCCAAATGCATTGTTCAACTGTCAGCTTACCAGAAATCAACTAACTCAGCATAGGCCTGGAAGCCTATCTCACGTATTTCCGATGGTTCAGGAGTACATTGTCAAATGTTTTAAATCATTCTGTTGCCATGTAAGGTGTTAACTTGCAAATCATTCTTCTTTATTTTGAAAGGATGAAAATAACAATAAAATGTAAAATTATAGCCAGGATGAAATTGTGCCACCCACGACAGCAGTGCAAATTAGTTCACAGCAAATCAGCAGTCAGCTTTGTACTCTACCAATTTCTATTTTCCTTGGAGAACATGGCCAAGATCTTTCAATTCAAATCAAAGAAAACTTGCAGCAAGGCCCATACATTAAAGAGTTTGAACTATCATTCTGTGAACTCCAGTTGAAAGAAGATTTTGTACAGTGAAATATCACTGCTGTTTCATGACCAGCCTGTTTTGCTCTACTGACCAATTCCACCCCCAATACCTTTCAGACGATTGATTCTATAATTTAAAAAAACCTAATCATCTCCATTTAATCAGTGGAACAAAAATTGGGCAAATTCAATAATCAGCAGAAGATCCTCTCCACAGGATTATCACCCATATAGTGAGGATGAAAATTAACGCCATTAACTTTCTAAAATAACCCACAGGATATCTATTTATAAAAACATATTGAAGTACTTACTAATGTCTGTCATTTTGCGTCTGTTGTGCAAAAGTGAAGTCCAAATGATTATGCATAGTTTATAAGCTAACGGCTATGACCTTGAGTCTAGAAGTATTTATGAGACCTGACAACCCAGTGACTTCAGTCAATTAGGGACTAAATTTTATTAATGTTTTTTTTCAAAATTGTATAAATGCAAATGACAGCTCAAACATTTATTTGGCATATTAAAATTCCTAAGCAAAAAAAAAGCAATATAATTCTGTTAAATGCAAAGTAGCATGAGCAGGGTTATATGCTGTAATTTGGCATTGTTGTGAAAGAATTGTGAAACAGTTCCACCAAAACAATTTTGCCAAATAAAAATAAATTACTTTGTGCTACATGGCACATTTTAAAAATGTTCCATAGTACATAACACAAATGAAATTACTTTCAAATGCGATCAGTTATGTGGATAAACAAATAAAAATTATTATTGATGAATTAGTGTTTTTCTTTATTTCTGCCATGATAAAGTGGAAATATATCCCAGAATAAGAAAAGTTGGAAAAGAATCATTTGCCTGGCTGGACTCATGGTACAACAACTTTTAACAACTCTGAAACTTGCACCCTGTCCAAAATGAAAATCTTTATCCAGTAGCTGTATGAATCTATTTAACTCAACTTATTTCCCACTGGATTCATATCAGTACTTCAAAATTAACAACACTATCAGCACCAATTGGCAGCCTCACCCAAAGAAGCAATAAACGAGTAAGAATTCCTTGGTGCTAAGCAAAACCACACTTTTTAATGTGCTTATGAAGAGTTCTTCTGTACATTATTTAGGATTTTCATTGGGAAAGGCAAATATAAAATCTTCCCAACTAAATTTATAAATTAACTGGGGGATGAGAAATTAAAACATGCTGCACTACTGTAGTTTAAAATGATCTTCTATCATTGTAATTGCAGAATGTTGTAGCAGAAGGAGCTTTATACTGCATTTCTGTGACAAAATAATTCATATGTACCAAGCCACCAAATGTCCGCCCTGTGGCCCAACTAGTGATCTATGTCTAATCATGGGTTAGTCGATTAAAAATTCAGTTATTTATTTATTGACATTTCGGTTCCTTTGTGAAAAAGGCTGTGCTGGGGGAAAACACTAGGAGGAAATGCCAGAGTTCCCAAGAGCAATGTGGACATGGTCCTCTCCCTTAGCGAGCAACATCTTTGTGTACCTGTAGGTTTCCCTTGATTTGCTTCACATTTTTAAACACCTGTTGTAAATCTCACTGGGTGAATTCTAAAAATGTGGGGAACATATGGTGAGGAAGCTCTTTTCATTATTTTCTAATCTATTAAAATGTATTGAAATGAGGTTCCCGCCCACGTCACTTCACTGGCAAAGGGCGAGATGAATCAGAAAACAAGGTCTTATTGATGAGAATTGTGTGTTCTGAGGCTCGTAAGATTTTTCCTTCTATATCTCATGATGAACACATGTGTAATATCACCGAGTGCATCAATAATCTCTCTGTCTTTCGAGTGAAGGATAACTTGCTACTGCTCTCGTGCTGTTACTGTGATATTCCTGCACCTTGAAGTTGCTTAGAGGAAGGTTGCAGAATTACATTAATTACCCATGAAACTTTGTCAGATAAAACTGGGACACCTGCTCATTTACCTGAATGAGAACATTCCAAAACTGATTTTCATTACCAGCAATTTCTATTTTTCCTTTTAAAAAAAGTATTTTCCAAAATGTCAAGGTCTTGATTTTCTTGGATGGTGATTCCTTTGACATAATTCACTTTCTGTTTTGTAAACACAGACTTCCTGAAACAGCAGACTACTTGGGCCTAACTTGCCACATCCATGACACTACATAATTTGAGCAGGACATTCTTTCCGCTTGTGGACCTTCTTCCTGCCACAGCAGGGCCACTGGAAAAAGACCACTGGTACATTTTCAGGTCATTTCTCTGAATATAGCTTTCCTATATTTTCCGTTTTAGAATCTACAAATTGAATGACTTCATTGCATTGATCTTGGGAAGTTTCTCTCCTATCTCACACAAAAGCCTTTTTCTGCCTTTGCTCTTTGAACTGTCTGGTGAGCTGCACAGCTGTGCTTTAATTTAAATCTTTTTGAGGTTGTAAGCAGTGGCAGAGATTCTTATCTAAAATACCAAAGACTATTCCATACTCTCAATTTATGACCAGGCACTACAATTCATTGGTGAATGAATCAATCTCTTCACCCTATTGTTGACAGTTCTGGTTAAACTTTGTCCTCTCAATAATAATATTCTTAAGAAGATTAAAATATGAGTCAGAAGGTTCCAATCTTATCCTCAGGATGTCATTGCCAGATCTTCCTGACAATGATTGTCCCTCCAAACTCCTTGCAGGCCATCCAGAAGCAATCTACAAGCTGTTGCAAATCAACTTCAATGCAGGATGCCAGTGTAGCATCATCAGCAAATAACATTTCACTCGAAGTTGATGGTGATGCCAGATTCAGCAATCTGCTCAAAGCAACACAAGCAAAGAAAATTCCTAATCTGTTTAATGAGGAGATGCCTTAGCAATTATTACATTCACTGAGATCCTCGTTGTTATTGTACAAAGTGACAATTTATGCACCATGTCTGTCTTGAAGCACAAATCTTTCATTCTAGCAGGGACACAAATGTTCATGAAGTTGCTGCAGCAACTCTGATTTTATATACAGTTTTTGGCCAGGAATTTCTGACCCTTTTTGCCAGTGGGAACTTGCAATCCTGCTGAAGAAAACTTCCTGTGGCAGGTTTCCCAGTGACATGGTCGGCTAGCAACCCAAAAGCCACTAACTTTGGCAGGATTGGAAGATCTTGACCTTTGTATTTTGCAATGGAAGAAAACAATAAACTTCCATCTTAAACTAATATGTAATCCCATATTAATAACAAAAGGAACTTTATTTATTTGTTCACCAAAAAGCAAGCGATTTAATAATAAGGTATGGATTTATTGAATATGTGAAACAAATCACCTTAGGATTTTTTGAAAATTGATGAAGTTTGACTCTCATGTTCAAATTCTTCCCCGATTGCACAACAGAATACTTATATTCAAATACATTTAAGTTACAACACAGAGACAGGCCACCTTACCCAAATAGTGGATATTATTATTATCCAACATGTAATCTAACGATCCTAATCACATTTATTCACTCTGGTCCAATATCCTCTCAATCCTTTTCCGTCATCCAACTATCCAATTTAATCTTGACATAGTAGCCACATTAACCATTGAAAGTTAATGTGGCTACTGTGTCAAGATTAACACGGACTTGCAGCCATCAAGAATAAAATTTTGGTTTTCTTCTATGTTTTGAAACATTTAAAATTAAACTGATATCAATGATGCCTTTTTACGCCCCTCAACATTAGGAAACAATTTCATTCTGTCTATCCTAACTAATTCTCCGCTGGAAACACTATCATACTGCTTCGCAAAGGAGCACTACAGGGCCGATGATTGGCCGGAAGGGTGGGGGGAACACACGACTGTGCAGGCTTAGAAGAATGTGGTGGAGGGCTAATGGCCAAGGGTGAGAGGGACCAGCACAGAATATAACATATAATTGGCAGTGAAGTGAGGGGAGGGGGAGGTGGGGCAGGGAACTAGCACACAGGAAGCAATTAGTTGGCAGGGTGAGGAGGAGTGGGGAAATAGATGTTCATGGGGGCGGGAGGGGTGGCAGAAGGTCTCCGAGTTCACTGGGAGATCGGGACACCTGTGTAATAGTGCCCCAAGCGCTCTGCAGCTGGCTTCATTTGGCTTTAGGCTCTGCACACTGCCGTACTGCCCCATATCCCACCCCATTAATGAGAATTGCATCAAGGCTCTTTTTTTGTACTGAGTGATGTAAGATTGAGACTCGCAATTCACTGAATAGTGCCTTTCTCTCCTGTTTTCTCACTTGTTCGGCATTTAGAATTCTTTTCATAAGATTGTGCACTTTGTCATTTTTTGGAAAAATTCTATCCATTATCTCCTGGTCCATTTTCTCATTTCCCACATGAGTCATCTAGTAAAAATTGCAATCAGGTCCAAATGACATCAAAACCAAACGTGCAGATATTGAAAAGAAGCCCACCAATTTTGGATGGGCATTTTTGTTGACAGCTCAAAACATTAAGTGAAAATACCAACAACTGTAATCCTGGCATTCCAAGGCACTGGGTGATTGTAGCTACCAGATGGTTGGAGTTAACATCGACTTCATCAAAGTATAAACACAACACAAATGGAGTTCCTACAATAGTGTAACATTCCTCAAAGGAGTAACTAAATTATAGACAAATAATGCTATCCCTTTTCGATGCCTTCTCAGTGGCAACCTAAATCGAGAAAAAAAACTCCTGCACTGATGTTCCCATGACACTTCTGTACTATATACAGTAGCAGATTCTGTACTATACTGAACTGAATGACTGAAGAATTCTCAGAAGTGTTAAATTGGCTCAAATGAGTTTAATCCTCACCCAAGACCTAGATTCATTTGGAAGTACAAACCAGTAAGGCTCCAACTGAGTTAAATACTTTTGAATGTCCCCAATGCTTGCTTCAAATGCACCCCGAAGGTGCAGTATTAGGTCTGAAAGTGGCAATTATTATACAAGTTGATTACAAAGACTTCACTTCATGCTTTCATACATACCAATTAATGCAATTAATCTGGCTTTAGATGTGCTAAACAGATATTAGAAGTCAGTTGAGCTGAAGTATAACATAAAGACATCTTTGTAACATGCTGCTGCGACCTCAGCAATGAAAAGAATCCCAAATGGTTCCAATGAGTTCAGATTAGATGATCATTACCGATGATATAGAGCAGTTTGCAATTTTATTCGAAATTAATCCTTGCAGAAAGCTTTAGTCGAGTTGAAAGAGAATTCATTTTGCAGTCGTTGTTGAAAATTTAAAATTACAATAAGAGACAATTAAGATAATTCCATCCTATTAATAAAGCTACTTGTTAAGCATATGACAGATATGGTATGAAGGAATAAACAACACTGCCTGAAAAAAAGATTAATTATTTTTCCCTTTGTAATACAAGTATCATAATTAGTTGCTTAAACTGCTGCAGGAGAAAGGTTTTATCTTCCATTCCATGCAAAAGAACAATAAAGCTAGTGGTTCTGATATTCCGGATCTCTCCTGCACCCAGACAGAATTGTTGTGGAGTGAATTGGAAATAGGCAGATGAAAGCACCTGGCCTACTTTATACTTCCAGGTTCAGATGCTTTACATAAAGTGAATGTGTTACTCATTCAAAGCACCTATCAGTGGATATGTGCCCATGTTTGGGGAAGACAAAGTATGCTGTGACTTAAAGGCACAGTCACTAAGTGATCATATAGTTTTCAACCTTTGGCTTTATGATGTCTGAAAAGTAATCTTGGAGCTTCAGATTTGATCAGCTGAAACTGTTATTGGGCTGCATGAACAGTGAAATTGCAAGTTTCTAGGCTGGTATGTCAGTTGGTATGACTGGAAGAAGCAAGGTTTCTGGAAAGCAATTTCCATCCACCATGGTCAATGGATCCCCAGAGATGTAGCATTAAGACTCTGGTTGTAGGTGACAGAAAGAGTAAGGGTGGGTGTTGCAATCCCACCAGCAGCAAACATCATGGCAAGTGGAACCAAAAAAATTTGGTGTGCAAAGTTAGGTTTTTGCTGGCATAAAAATGAATTGTAATCTTGTTCTCTGAAATTTCATGTCCAGTCCACCTACTTGCCGCAACATATTGAGAACTGCATTTGCATCTCATGAATGCTCATTAAGAATCCAGTTTGCAAGAATCATGCCCCCTACTTCAAATTAAATAGCCACACCAGCAGCTAATTAGATCATCGTGAATTATGACTGGATATAACAAATGTGCACCCGGTGAACTGCATTTTGTTTGTGACTTTGTGGTTTTTCGCATGTAACCCTTTTCTACCTTTCAAAGCACTGTGTTCAGTCTGTTCTGACTTTATATTAAAGATGCTCAGACAAGACCAGAGGGAAAGCAAACGAGTTGTAAATCACGCCTGATTGGAAGGTGGGGATAGGGATGGTTATACTGAGACAAGGGAAGAGATTGGAAGGGTTACATGGGGGATGGTGGGGAACAAGCAGGAAGTAGAGGGAAAGCAGAGGCATATGATCGGGGGGGTTGGGGCAGGGGAGGTGTTGTCTAAAGTTCAGGAGGGAAGGAGTGGACAGAAACACATGACCTGGGGGGAGGGCGGGTGAAATATAAATCAGAAGTAGTCCTTGGGCTGTGCACACATATAGTCGGTGCTAGTAGAAAGCAATGGCAATTCTGGAGCTATGTAGACCTATAGTTAGAACCAGAAAGCAAAAGCAATCTTGGGGCTGGGCACGCCAGACAGTCAGGATGAAAAAGGGAATGTCAGTCCCTCACAAAGTTTGGTCCGGCGGGTTGGTGGCTTGATATTCAGTGGAAAAGTATATGGCAAAGTCAACAGTCGGGGAGGCATCTTCAGCCTGTAAAAGGGAACTGGTAACACAGTTGGAGGCACTCGATGGTCTCATGGGAATGTCTCAATAGCTCATTGTATGTGTGGCCTCATACTAGAACTAGAACAGCACTATTTTGGCTGATGAAAATTTGATGAAGAATGAGTTAGAGAAAAATGCCACTGGATAAGTCTGAGGGCTGGTGGGAGGAGTTGACTGTTGTACTTTGATTTGATTGAAGGGTACCACCTAATTTTTAGTTTCAGGAGATGGAAAGCAAGGCTCAGCTGAAACATGTTAGCCAGATTTAAATGTCAATTGAAGGATTTGGGCATCTTGACTCATGTTGCTCTTTCTTTTGAGAAATCATGCTGGTTTGGGGCCAACTGTTGCTAGGATCTGAATGACCATTTATCATTCTCATAGCAATATGAAAAGGACACAAGGATCCAACTGTAAAGGGACAACAATTTAAGTTCTTATGCGAAAAGCACCAAAGATCTCTACACATCGGCCGGTATTTTACAACCTCGCTTGGGGGAGGCTTGTAAAATCCTGCCCAAGGTCAACGGAGAATTCCAATCCGCAAATCGTGCCCATCCCGATTCCGGGACAGGCGTGGCAGTAAAATTCCATTACAACAGAGTTTCGGGCTTTACATCAGAAATGACCAGTCGTTACATTCATAAAAATTTGGGCTCTAGTCTACTCCGAAAGAGGTAGCCTGACAGTACATGACTGTACTTATTCAGGTCCAATCCACTGCCTGGGGTGTGCAGGAGTATTAGAGGTGGAGGAATAATGGTTAGCTTCCAGTGATCCTTAAGGCTGTGTGACAGCTGTAAGGGAAAGTCTGGGGATGGAATGCCTGGAATGGTGACAGCCCACCTCTGACTACCTAGCTTGGTGATAGATGGTGATGATCACATGATTATGTTCCAACTTCTAGGCCCACCTTCAAAATGCATTCAATAACGCATCAGTTGGTGCTTGTTAATTTCCAGGGAGGTTTTGAGGCCTTCTTCTCACCCAATTCAGTGATAGAGCAGCATGTCCAATATCTGAGGTCCCCTGATATGGAACAACATCAGAGAACCCAGTAAATGCTGGCTTTGTGCACAATTTGCAGGATCATTTGGAGTTCAGCTATTTCCAGACTTTTAAGGTGAGTGTTTATAATTCTAAGGTCTGCTGTCTCTAAACTTGGCACTGAGCAGAGGTGGCAGTATTTCACAACCTGAACACATTTTCCACATGTTTTTATTGGTCTGTGGTCCAGTAGTTGTATGTTTTCTTCCACAGATGCCTACATTATTTGATCAAGGGGAGAGGTAGAGGAGATAGGCTAAACCAGCCCCTCGATTCAACGAGGACTCTTACAGATCAGTGCGGTGTCCAACCAATGTGAGCAGCTTATGCCCAACATTTGGAAAAGGAGGAAGTCAAACTAAAAATTTGCTGTCTGGAAGCAGATGGCTGAGGAGATCAGCAGTGTTGGGCTCATCAGGAGAACACGGTCCCAAAGCCAGAAAAAGCTCAAGGATCTCACGAGAGTATCCAGAGCAAGTAATTCCTCAATATCTGCAATACTATACCGGTGTGCTCCAGGATGCCATCTCAAATGCAGGAGGAATGTGAGTTGGCTGGAGTTTCAAAGCAGCATAAAGACAGTGCTGTAAGCAATTATGTTATTGTGTGCCTAAAGCTTTGGTTAAATTATGGGGAGTTTGCTGAACGCACAGCTTCCAGGCTGCCATTCAATTTGCTAATAAATGTTTGGTCTCATAACCTAAAATTGTTAATGAATGCACACTTGTATATCTTTTTAAAAGAAGTGACCCCACAATGCCTGTGAATGAGCCCAGACAGGAGAGTATATTCCAAATGTAGTCAGTCCAATCCTTTTGAAGAGGAGGTACTAATGCTGACGGACACACGGTCCTCTGGACCACTGACAGAGGTGAAATTGGAAGAAGGCCAGGATCTGCTAAGATGACAAAAAGCTCAATCAGACAGAAAAAGGGAGAGAGAAAGTGGGAGAGAAAGTGCAAGTTCAATATGATTCAATGAACCTTGCTAATAGAGTTCAGACACTGGAACCTTATCAAGCTTCATTATCGGAAGCTTCAAATGATGTATCCACTGTGTCTGCAGAATTTCATTCCTTATGTTGGACATATATAATGTCGCAGAGCTTGTCATTGCACTGATGTGGCAAGGTCCTTAATGTCACTAACCCCTGACTTATGTCTCATTGTCACAGTGAAGGCTTTTTGTTAAACCCTCCTCTGCTGCCCCACCACCATTCTCCTCGGAGGAGGAGCAGGAAAAACCCTCAGAGGATACAAAGTTACAACCTCTTGCTACCCCAAGCACCACTGCAGACACTGGCAAGTTGGTGGGGATTAGGACATCAGATCATGGACACTGATGAGGGCATTTCACAATCATATGTGCAGCTGCCTGAAAGTGCCACAGGCAGTCTAGGGTGATCCAGAATGAGTCCAAGTCAGATGAAGAGTTTCCTGGAGTGTTCAATAAAATGTTAGGTGCTGGATGCCCAATGCAAGGTCTGTGAAGCTTTCAGGGCTATACCAGAGGATTACGTGATCTGGCCCAGACTGTAGATAACTCCATCTAGTCCTTGTGTACCGTGATCACCCATTCTTTGGAATATCAAGCTTCCTCCAGGACAGATGGACGTTTGATGTGAAGGGGCAACTGAGACTATTGTAGATGCAACTATTGGTACGTGCTCCGGCTGTACACCATCGCACAGGTTCTGAACTTGAATCCAAAGCCAGAGCTGTTATGTGTGTACTTATCAAATTATGGTGTCAAAAGAACCATGTGGTAGGCTTGGTAACTTGAACATTGGGAGCTCTTAATTGTAGGTGTGCACTGTTCCATAGTCAGATCTAAGATACACAACTGGACCGACACTGGGAGGAGCTAATCCATCATGGATCATTTGACATGCACACTTAAAGGGGCAGTACACAAACCAAACCCCAACATATATACATATATTACAAGGAAGACAGGGCATGTGGGAGTACGGTTACATACCCAACATCTGAGACAACATCGGTTGGCAGTTAACTGTTGGAGGATGAGCAGCAGCTGCTGCCATCAGGAACCATCTGTCAGGGCGATTCTGATAGGGACGTCATCTTCTCTGTCTATGCACCATTGGTACCATCCTCAAGTAGTGCTGCAGAGACTTAGATTCTCTTAGCTCTCAGCAAAGGTCTTCTAGAGTGGCAGGCCACCCAAAGCCACAGCCACACAGAGGATGCCTGCTGAAGTCATCCAGGGCAAAAGAGGTTGCAGATCAGCAGCCACTCTCCAATGCAGCAGCAAAGGGAGCACTGCACTAGAGAACTTAGAAACACGTTAAAAAGCTGTTACATACCTTTGAACTGTTAAACAGAGACTCGGGGCTCAGCTGAAGCTTTTCAATCCACCCTTACAAGTTTTCTCTTCAAAAAAAAAAGGAACCATACATGGCATAAATTTAATTCTGTAGATGTATTATTGTTGGCTCATGATTACGGCAGTGAGTTGGGTCATCAACGATCCTAAACACCCACTTTAATACTATTTAAACATTATGTGTAGGTTTCCAGTTTTTAAACCCATCAGTCTGCCATTAATAATGATGTCGGGAATGCCACCCACAACGTCATGGCCAATTAAACGTTTCTGGATGCGGGCAATGCTCCTGATTTGGAAGATTTTTATTCATCTTCCCTTTGTTACTTGTTTAGATGATTTTTGAATTTCTGTCAAATGAACTTTCACTCTTTTTTTATGCCTAAATAATCTTTCTCTTGGGGAGCTCACAGCAAGGAGATCAATCTTTAAGTCCTAGAAACTCAAGAATAATCCAGGAGTATTGACAAGGTACAGAATATTTGCAGAAAAGCAATTCTTAAAGAGATGTTACATCCACTTCAATCAAGCTGAATTTTCTTTCAGTCCCATCTTCTTGCATTAGGAATCTCCTGTGAATAATAACTCCTGTGTTATTAAGTCAGAGAAATCCTAAATTTTGATGCAGTATAATCAAATATTTATTTGTTCTAAGAAGTAGGAATCAAGCAGCATAATAAAAATAGGGAGCCAAGGGATTACCCCTCTTGAATTTCTCAAGATAATGCTTTTTTTTAATGCTTGGCTTCAAAGGTATTCAATAGTCTTGTAACGTAGAATCTAATATCTCCACAGTCATTCAATAAAATTTGAAGCAGCAAGGCACAAAAATGTATTTGAAGACAGCACCATGATAACTGTATTAGTCATTCTGCAGAAAAACTGTGTGTTCTTGTGTACCCTTTAATCACAAAGGTGATCATGCAGGTTGATAGTAAAATGACATTCAGTTCCCACTTCTGCAATGAGATGTCAAGTTTCCAAACCTGGAGAGACCTCTTGGATCTGAAGCTCCAGCAGATGCTGCTCCCCGGCTGTCAAATTTAACAGCAACAAATCAGGTTGTCAGGAAAAAAAACACTGCTAGTTACTTGGTCTTAATTAGGATCAGGGCAAGATGCAAAGTAGAATGCCTTGGGAACTTACCAATATATTTTCTGCTGAGCAAAATAGCAAGGGAATACTTCCAGCAGCTAACATACAAACTATCCAATTTAGTGAGTGCTTCCATACACTAACAGTTCATTTAATATTATGCGTTGTCTCAAATAAGTGCAGATAAATTTATTAAAAATACATAGCATGCAACAAATTCACTTTATGTTGGTCAAAAGTGTCAGAATCTTGTGATTAAAATCAGAAATTAAATTTAAAACCAATGAGTATATTCAGGCCAATAATTTTCAAAGTGAATTCCATTAATAATACATCCATATACAACTAACAGTGTGGTTCACTACAAAAGTATAAAGGCAAGATTTGAGGCTTTACAGCAACATAAGTCGCAGGATCATAGAATGTTATGAAAACTTCAGAACCCAAAGAGCTATTCAACCCATCATACCTGTTTCAGTGTGTAGCATAGCTTTATAATAAATTTCACTCCTTCAATATTTCCCCGTCACCCTTTTTTTAAAACTAATTCTTTCCTAAATGTCAACATTGAATCTGTTTCCATCAGTTTTTTAGGCAATGCATTCCAGATGACAACAACTCGTACAAATTGCTTGCTCATGGGGCCAATCTAGGCCCTGCAATTACCAATCTTTCTGTCAGTGGTGCCACTTTTACTTGATCAAACCCATTCATGATTCTGAGCACTTCTTTCAAATCTGTACTAAGGGGGTGCACCCCCAGCTTCTCCAATTTCCCCATGCAACTGAGGATCCTCAATCCCAATACCATGTTAGAAAATCTGCTGAAGAAAAGGACAGGCTGTCTAAACTTTTGCCCTACACTCATCAAGGCCGATTCTCAAGAATATGAAATAAAGTTATAATAATTTATACTGCAGGAGAAGTGGGTGCTGATTCATTGATAAGTGGACTTGGTGGTGGACATGTATTTGAAAAGAGGGCCATGTTCTTTGTGAACAGAAATAACACATGTCTATATTGGGTCATTTTCAACTAAATAAAGCTTGGGGGCAGCCATTCTCTGGTTTGTTCTTCATGGCAGTGCCACTTTCTCCGGGTGCTCCGGTTTCCTCTCACATCCCAAAGATGTGCTCTTAGGCTAATTGGCAAAACAAATTCTCCCTAAATTGTCTCAAATTTGGTTTTTAATCCATAGATCTATAAACATAGACAGGGATCACAGGTAAGGTGGGAACATCGGGGTGGTGGCGCGGGCTCATTGGGCCGAAGGGCCTGTTTTCTGTGCTGATTTGTTCTTTGTACCAATCAGGAGTGCACTTGTCAATCAATCAGCGCTCTTCTTCCATGCAGTATAAATTGTTGTTCCCTTTCAGATTCTTGTGAATCTTCCAGATGTATGCAAGACTTAAAGCTTCGACAGCATGTCTCCATTTTCATCAACACTCTAATACATGTTTTCTACACCCCTTCTCAGGCCTCGACATCTTTCCTAAACTTTTCAGAACATTCCAACTGAGGCTTAACTAGTGCTTTGTAAAATCTTATCATAACTTCCAAAGTCATTGATCCCTTATGCTTATGAAATTCTTGTCAACTTGCTCTGTCATCTTCAAATATTGATTTTCAATCCACCAATCAACCATATTGGAATCTGAATGTGGTGGGATTTGAATCTAAGCCCCCAGACACGAGCCCCAACCTTTGAGTTACTAATTTATAACGCAAAGTGAAACACAAACCAAGCAAGTACATAACAGCTTTATTTTGAAGCAATGATGAATTTCAAAACCTTAATGGACACAAAAATCATGCATTCTCCACACCCTGCTGGGCACATGAGGTTGTTCATTCATTTTTAACAAGCACATTACAATTTTATGTTTTTATAAGCTGATCAACTTGCTGTGCATTTTACATATTTTCTGTTTTTAAAACATTAAACTAAATCGGATTATAAATAACAGCAACAAAGCCAGACAATGGAAAATCTCAGCAGGTCTAACATTTTCTTTGGGGAGAGAATAGAGCTAATATTCTGAGTCTAGGTGGTCCTTCATCAGAGGCTGCAGAGTGGACATTTGCTTTTCCTAACAAGTCCATACATCCCTACCTGACATTCACCTTCATCGTGTTATCTTACACCCATCTCTCATAGTCATCCTTTGATGACTGTTATGTTGAAAGAATTCCATAAAAACATACTGGTAGCAATAACAGGTGTGTTTCACTCCAATGGGGTTTACAATAACTTCCCACTAGCAGGAAGCTGGCAGCCTGATCTCACTGGAATAAAGGGGGCATGGCGATGCCCCAGGCGGTCAGGGTAAGGAAGGGATGCCTCCTGGACACTGCCAGCTTGGCAGGACCAGCCTGATCCCCTGGCACTGCCCAAGTGACAAACTGGCACTGTCAACTGAACATCAAGTTGGGACTAGCTCGGAAATGTCTGGGAGGCCAGTGATTGGGGAGTTGGGGAGACCCGTGTGGCAGGGGTGGGGATGCACAGCGATTATTGTGCTGGCCAGCGACTGAACTGGCCAGTGATCGGGGCTACTGTGGACATGCCGATCTTAGCACTGACAGATCGACGCGTGCGCAGTAGTCCACTCAGTGCTATGCTGCCGGCCTCTCCAGCGGGAATAGGCCCCACCTCCAGCTTTTTAGCGTGATTAAGGCTCTTAGTGATGCACAGAGTGTGGATCATTAATTTTGAAAATCCGACTGGAAAAGCAGCAGGATTTACTCCAATTTTTACATGAAATCGGCACTTAGAAATCTGGGATAATTCCACCCATGTTCATAGCATACAAGGCTTGTGAGTCTTCACACTGGTCTGTCTGGCCACTAATCTTGTGCCTGTGCTTGCTCTTAAGCGTGTTTCTGGTGCACTCTCTGTTATTGCTACCAGTATGTTTCTGTTTGATTGTACCTTATTATAACCTCTAGTGGCACATCCATGTCCAGATTTCCTACATAGGTGAACCCAATATCTTTTTAGAACACATACCATCCAAAGATCTAGGAATGCAGAACAACTTCATGGTGAGTGCAGTAAATGCACAATTTCAATGTGGCCTGCTTGCTTTCTGCATCCTCACTCCTGCACCAACATTTATAGCTGTACCTAATGCTTATAGGCTTGATGACTTTGTATTTTCTGCCACTTTTCAGCAGTATGTCAATTTTGTAACCTTTCTTTTCTCTTAAAGATTTTCTTGGAAGGTTTTAATTGGTGTCAAAGCTATAAGCAGTTTCATTCACCATTCAGACAGCTCAGCTTCCAAAAAATCATATTCCTTTCATTTATCACTCCACCTACTGACAAACTGATCATTTGATTTCAGTGATGACTGTCTGTTGAACATCAGTTTCAAACAGTGAATTCTGAAGTTCATTTTAACCAGAGGTAATCCTCCAGCAGGTTCCATAGCTTAACAGGGGCCTTCTGATCCAAATGTTGACTGGATGCAATCTCTTGTTTCAATGGCTATCTTTATTTTCACCCCTTGTTTACCTTGTTTCTGATAGATAAAATTAAAGAGCATAGTTCCATCTTGTGTTTGAAAAACCTACATTTTGATAGAACATCCAATTCATGCTAGAGAATTTGTTGGTATTGGGAATTTGCAACCTCTACTGCGTGGAGAGATTCATTAATGCAACTTCTGTGTTTTATTTTCCCATCACTCTTCTTCTTTTGTTGCAGTTTGGATTTTTTTTTAATTTTGCTAAGTTTTGTATTTTGCCCCAGAATGCTGCCTGAGGATATCACAATGGTATTGCAACTTTTTCTACCTGATTCAAAACTAGCTGCACAACAAAACTCTAACTAACTTGTTGCTCTCATTAACCACTCCCATAAAGTGGTCAACAAATTAAGTATTCACTGTTCTGCAAAGCACTGCATGTAGAGGTCTTTTTCTCCCAGGATTTCAACGTGCATATAGCCTCTGAGACTCTTTTTCTGGTTTTCAAATTCACATCACTGCCATCATGTTATATTTCTGTATTTGCTTTGAATAAACAAACCTACCAATTTCACACACAATATTGGTAAACTAGATGTATGATCAGTTTATTTGAAGATAATTTCAAGAATGATTCAGCATTCAGGTCTATTTTATAGATTCAATGACTATTTTCCACAAAGATAGCAGAGTTGCAATTCTACACACACTATATTAGCTGTTGGTCACATGCTATCCTAATCCTGGTTACTTGCTAATTTGCATATTCCTTAAAGTGATATCACAACAGAAAGAACTTGTCCTCGTGTTGGTGCCATCCTGACCACTGCACATTGGGAATCACCCAAATTGCAATGTACCTGTCCACTGGAGATAGAGGTCTCCCAGATATCCTGTGGCAGAATTAGATAATACAGCACCACATGGCACATAAATATTTATTTTGACATGTTGTCATCTTCAATTGAAACATCATCAGCAAAATGATGACTCTGCAACCTAACACTTACTGGTTCTAATTCATATTGTTCATCTCTCGGGCATCCTTCAGCCAACCAGTGACACAACAGCTGCTGCCAGAGAAGATTGGTACATTCTGAGATTACAGCATCAAATGACTCACCATCATCTACCAACTAAAATACACACACTTTGGTGGGGCATCCGAGGCTATAGTTATGTTGTTGTAGTGGATTACAAAATTCAGAGGACACATTAGTTACAAACAGGGACAGGATACTGAGCAGCCTGTCTTTAGTGTTGCTGAAGTGATAAGTGGAGCATCATTTAAGTATGGTAGAAAAAAGAAAACAAAGGATTTGAAATGGCACAGGCAAGTTACTTAGTTATTTAAATGTCTGTTAATTTGTTCATGATATTATAATTGTTAAGCAACATAAACTTTATCTTAGGTACCCATTTTCCAGTCATCACCAATGTTTCCTCTTGTCTGCAAAGTGAACATAGGCTTTTAGGTAAATGGTATGATAGCATGAAAGAGATTGAAGTTGAGCAGCTAGTATCAGTGAGTGGACTGTGGGAATGCTTTGTGTTGAAGTGAGGGAGGTAAAGGATATTGGAGTCATTATTGATAAGCCACAGGTCTTCACAGCCTCAAACTAGCTATACCATGCTCACATAACACAGTCTGGTGAATTATTAGCAACTGGATATGCGAATGGAGAGAACTTGGCACAAAAAGCACAACCTCCTCCTTCTAATTGCTATTCCCCTTCCTTCAAAGATGCAGCATAGTTATTACTTTCATGTGCATGCAGCTCTATTCCATTCTGGTATGTCATGATATGCAAGGTACAATAGATAATTCATTTGGGACTCCCTTGTTGCATACTGAAGATGCTCCAAGAGCTGTTGAAGCATCTGACCAGCATCTTCAGCAGCCCAATGGTTTGCTCAGTGACCACTCTTGTATTCATGTGAGTTCTGTAGTATCTGTCCTGTGCATCATAAAAACATAAGGAATAGAAGCAGGAGTAGGTGATTTAGCCTCTTGATCCTGTCCCACATTCAATAACATCAGGGCTGATCAGATCAGAGTCTCAAGTCCATTTTGCTGTTAAGCCTCCAAAATCCTTCACTTCCTTTTTCATTAAAAATCTGTCTAACTCAGCTTGACTATACTCAATCATTCATCTCTACTACTGTCTGGAGTAGAGATTTTCTAACTTAATGACACACTGAGAGAAGAAATTCCTCCTCAACACCATCTTAAATGGGAGACCCCTTATTCTCAAACTCTGGCCATTAGTTCTAGATTTTTCTCTGAGGGGAAACATACTCTCGCTATCTACATTGTGAAGCTTCTAGAAGCTTGTGTGTTCCAATAAGGTCACTTTTCATTCTTTTAAACCCCAATGAGTACAGTCTCAATCTACTCAATCTTTCCTCACTAGATAACCCCATCCTCTCATGAATCAATTTAGTGAAACTCTTCTGAGCTGCTGTGATGCAAGTATATTCCTCCTTAAATGAGGATGTTGTCCCACCAATGCCCTATCAAGTTGAAACAAAACTTCCCTATTTTTATACTCCATCCTCCTTGCAATAAAGGCCAAATTTCATTCACCTCATTAACTGATTGCTATGACTGCATGCTAAAGTTTGAGGATACCCAGAAATGTCTGTATGCAGATTTCTGCATTCTGTCTCCAATTACACAGTATTTACTGGTTCCGCTCCCCTCCGCCCCCCCCCCCCCCCCCCCCCCCCATACTTTATCTATCCCACCTGTTACATCGTTAAATAACTCCAATAATTCTGGAGATAGAAGCACTATACTACAGGGGCTGTAAATCTAAAATAAAAGCAGAAAATGCTCTAAAATCTCAGCAGAGCTGGTAGCATTTATGGTGCAATAAGAGTTTAATATTTTGAGTCTGTGCGACTCTTCTTCAAAGCTAGAAAGAGGTCTGAAAAGAATCATGCGGACCTGAATTATTAAATTTGTTTCTCTCTCCACAGATGCTGCCAAACCTGCTGAGTCTTTCAGCAATTATCTCAATAACTGTTTGTGTAGCAGCTGGTGGTTTAGAAGAAGGTTGCTGCTGCTGCTTCGCTTGCTCATCATCAGAATTCCAAGGTGGAGCTGTTTCCCATTGCTGCTGTGAAAGTGGGAACTGGAAAGCGCAGATTTCAGTAAGAAAAAGTCCAAGATGTCAGAACTAAAAACATAAAAACCAGAAGGAGTAGGCAATTCAGCCTTTTGAGCCTGCTCCACCATGCATTTCGACCATGGTTGATCATCGAATTCAATATCCTGATCCCCCCTTTCCCCCATATCCTTTGATCCCTTTAGCCCCAAGAACTACACCTAGTTTCTTATTGACCTTCAAAATGTTGAAAATCACCTCTAAGGTAGTGAAACACACTCCCACAACAAATCCTCTGAGCAAAAGCTTTAGGCAAAAAAGTAACTGCGCTTGCATATGCAGACCAAAGGTGTGCGGGTTAGATTGATTGGCCGTAGTAATAAAATTGTCCCTTAGTGTCCTAAGATGCACAGCTTAGAAGGTTAGTGGATAAAATATGTAGGATGTGGGGGTGGGACTTGGGTGGGATTATGGTCAGTGCAGACTTGATGGTCCGAATGGCCTCTTTCTGTAGTGTAGGGATTCTATGATTTCAACACTTTGTAGCCTGTCAATTTCACAGTTCCATCAATCCCTACTTTCCTTTTGCCTTGTTGACCCCAGTGAATTTACAGTCTGGCAAACCCATGTGCTGACATTAAAGCCTGAATGCGTTGTAAAATCTTCAGTCAATGGTTTTTTTAAACATACTTTGTTTCCTCAGGGATTTCCCATGCTGTTCCAAAACAACCATTTAAATGTGAAAATCAATGGGCTGCTTACCTAATGACGTTTAATGTTTTTGCAATCTCACTCTACATAGATACATAACCCCATTTTTGCAGAATGACGTGTGGAGTTTTCCAAAGAAAATGCGAGTGTCAGGTTCTGAATGAAAACTAGCATTTTTTTCTCCAGAAACACAATCAGGTTTTCATCCCAGATTTTCTGACACATACGTTAAAAAAAAAGTCTGTGCTTTTTTGGGGCGTATCTTGTGTTACAATTTTGGTAGGGTGAGGCTTCATAGGCCCCACAGAGTTCGGAGCATCCTTTAAGTCTCAGATTTCATCCCCCCACCCTGGACTTTTCGATCCCCTGCAAACAAGTGGAACATTCCCAATCCTTTGATCAAAATGCAGCAACTTCCCCACCTCTGCCATGTTTGGGTCATCACCCAACACACGTGTATCCCCCATCAATCCACCCAGCATCAGTCCCCACCCTTTCAGAGCATTAACATGAATACATTGCCAGCAGGGAATGAGGAAGAACTTAAACAAGAATTTTCAGCCATAATCAGATTTGTGCCAGTGGTAAATAGACCACGAAAATCCTCTCTTCCATTTCTTCCTACTCACGATTGCTATAAATAACAGCCACCCCATACATTTTCCATTATAACACAAGTTGAAAGAGAATAAGATGTACGTTGATTCTTATAAAGAAAATTGGTTAAATTTTTGGTTTTGGATTAGAAAGAAAGAATAGACTTATGCACAGAAAATCAAATGTAATACTATGGCTCCAGTACTATTGGGATCAAACAAGAGATTGACTGTGAAATGGAAATAGTCAAGATAGCAAATATTGATTACAAAATTAAATCAATAATCTGCATTGATGACTTACTCAACTTGCTTCAGAAACTGAGAAGAATTTATATGACCGATAGCGAAAAGTTGGAGAATGCCAAGGTGCTACTTCGTTTATCACTTTATAAGTAATCAAACAATATTAAAGCTTGTTTTTTTATGACCTGCATTCTTCTTTGTAATGGTCTATTTTTATATGGTGCAAAATAGAAGTTAATGTTATGTTCCCACGTACTTTTAATTAGGCTGGTGTCTCAGTGTCGAAAACAGGATTTGGTATTATAATTGGGATTGCTCGCTACTCCCTGGCTTAAACTGTAAAACCATAAATCCCTACAGTGCAAAAGGAGGCTACTCTGCCCATCATAATTCCACTGACTCTCTGAAAGAACATCTTACCTAGGTATATACCATTACTCCCACCACTCTCCCCCACTCCCTCCCTCACCCTCATCAGCCCCCATCCCCACACCACAGCTCCATGCATTTATCAGTGCTAATCCACCTGATCTATACATCCTTGGACACTATCAGTACATCTTCAGAGTTTCTGTGAGGGCTATCCTTGGCACCCTAGGAATTATGAGGCATCATATCGTTGATACAACATTATCTTAAGGGTATGGCTAATGGCAAATGCCAAGTTGCTCAATTCCCAGAAGGGAAACTTGAAACAATTACGCTCAAAGGTGTTTGCAATTCACATATTATGAGGAGAGGTTAGAAATCTGGAAATTATGTCCCCGGCTCTTTGTAATGATTTTCAACAAAGTAATAGTTCATTAAGAAACAGAAAAAAGTCAACTAAACCAGAAGTATATTTAGATAATACAACTGCTTTACATAATATTACTATTTTAAACAGTTACAAACAATCTTAACTACCTGCAGAGCTAATGCTCCCCAATTTGTTCCACAACATTTTATAGATATTAAGATCTATAAAAATCTAACAACTTTTTAACCACACAGTGCCTTCATGTCGGTTGGAGTTAGACCTTCTGAGGTCTAACCAGCAATTGGCTTTTCAAATCTGACTTCCTTCACAGGCTGCTTGCTAGGAGTTGAGCATCTATCTTGCTGTTGGTTGAGATTTAAACTAGCCCCCTTGCATAGGTTTCAGTATCCCCTTAAATATGTTTTTCCCTTTGATGTCCCCCTTGTCTTAACTAAATTCTTTAGAATTGCACTCTCCTAGGCTTACTTGTCATAACCTCTCTATTTTAGCTCTTGGAATTTAAAAGTAAACTCCACCTTTCCTATGACATCTTTGCTTCATGCCTTGCATCTCTTCCTCTGAATCCTTAATAACCTACTCAGGTTTATTCATGTTCTTTACACATTGTAACTGTATTGCCTCAGGTAAACATCTGGTTGCAATGTTGCTAGACTCAGTAATCTACCAAATGCACAGTTCGATTCTCAATCACACTATACTTGCCTTAATGATCTTACTCATATTCCCTCAGTTTAAAATATATGACTAGCAGACAACTCCTACGCAAAATATTCCAATTTTTTGGATTTCTCTAATATGTTTTTATGAAAGTTATAACTGTTTACCTGTAAAATGTTGGAGCTCTGAAAACCCCTGAAGACACATAGTCAAAGCCTTACTGAAGCCATATGGATCCTTCAAAAAAATGCATCTCAGAGTTGACCTGAAATACTGCAGAGATTGCACCAAATCGACAGGAAATGACTTTAAAATAAACATGGTCTATATTATGTCCTGGGCTGGTTTAGATCACCTGAATGGGCAGGAAAGGTGTTTTCCAGCAAATTAATTTTTATTAGTCCTATGTTTTTCCTACATTTTGTTTGCCTTATATCTGATTACAGTCATAAAATTATAGAAGTTTACAGCATGGGAACAAACACTTCAGCCCAACTTGTCCATGCCGCCCATTCCTTTTAAAACCTCTAAGCTAATTCCAATTGTTCACATTTGGCCCATATCTCTCTATATCCATTGTACCCATGTAACGATCTAAATGCTTCTTAAAAGACAAAGTTGTACTCGCCTCTACTATTACCTCTGGCAGAGACTCACCACCCTTTGTGTGAAAAAATTGCCCCTCTGGACATTTTTGTATCTCTTCTTTTCACCTTAAACCTATGCCCTCTAGTTTTAGACTTCCCTACCTTTGGAAAAAGATATTGACTAGCTGATTTATGCCCCTATTATTTTATAGACCTCTGTAAGATCACCATTCAGCCTCCTACACACCAAAGAAAAAAGTCCTAGTCTATCCAGCCTCTTCTTACAATTCAATCCATCAAGTCTCGGTTGCATCCTAGTAAATCTTTTCTGCACTGTTTCTAGTTTAATAATATCCTTTCTATAATAGGGTGACCAGAATTGCACACAGTATTCCAGGTGTAGCCTTACCAATGTCTAGTACAACTTCAACAAGACGTCCCAACTCCTGTATTCAATGTTCTGACCGATGAAACCAAGCATGCCGAATGCCTTCTGTCCACCTGTGACTCCACTTTCAACAAGTTATGAACATGTACCCCTAGATCTATTTGTTCTGTAGCTCTCCCCAACGCCTTACCATTAACTGAGTAAGTCTACCCTGGTTCAATCTACCAAAATGCATCACCTCGCATTTGTCTAAATTAAACTTCATCCACCATTTGTCAGCCCACTGGCCCAATTGATCAAGATCCTATTGCAATCAGAGGCAACCTTTTTCTCTATCCACTAAGCCACCAATGTTGGTGTGTCACCTGCAAATTTACTAACTATGCCTCCTATATTCTCATCCAAAATATTAATATAAATGACAAAAACAGTGGACCCAGCACTGCTCCCTGACGCACACTACTGGTCAAAGGCCTTCAGTTTGGAAAACAACTTTCTATAATCATCCTCTGGTTTCTGTCAAGAAGCCAATTTTCTATGCATTTAGATATCTCACCCTGGATCCCATGGGATTTAACGTTATGCAACAACCTAGCATACGGTATCTTGTGAAAGGCCTTGCTAAAGTCCATACAGACAACATCAACTGCACTGCCCTCATTTATCTTCTTGGTTATCCCTTCAAAAAGTTCAATCAAATTTGTCAGACATGATTTTCCACTCACAAAGCCATGCTGACTGTCCCTAATCAGTACTCACTTCTCAAATGCCTGTAGATCCTGTCTCTCAAAATACCTTCCAACAGCTTACCTACCTGTTAGGCTCACTGGCTTATAGTTCGCAGGCTTTTCCCTGCAGTCCTTTTTAAACAAAGGCACAACATTTACCACTCTCCAATCTTCAGGAACCTCAGCCGTAATTATTGATGATTCAAATATCTTGGTTAGGGGACCTGCAATTTCCTACCTTGCCTCCCACAATGTCCTGGGATACGCTTCATCAGGTTCTGGGGATTTATCTACTTTGATGCACTTTAAGACTTCCAGCAGCTCCTTCTCTGTGATATGTACACTCCTCAAGACATCACTATTTATTTCCCCAAGTTCCCTAACCTCCATGCTTTTCTCAACAGTAAATATTGATGAGAAATATTCATTTAGGATCTCACCTATCACTTGTGGGTTCGCACATAGATGACCTTGTTGATCCTCAAAAGGCCCTATTCTCTCCCTTGTTACTCTTTTGCTCTCATGTATTTGTAGAAGCTCTTTGGATTTTCCTTTGCCCTATCTGCCAAAACAATCTTGAGTCCCCTTTTTGCCCTCCTGATTTCTCTCAACTCTACTCCTACACTCCTTATACTCTTCAAGGGATTCACTTGATCCCAGCTGCCTATGCATGTCATGTGCCTCTTTCTCCTTCTTGATAAGGCCTCAACATCCAGATTCGTCCAGGGTTCTTTATTTCTGCTAGCCTTACCCTTTACTCTGAGAGGAATGTGTTTACACTGAACCCTGGTTTAAACACTTTTGAAAGCGTGCCACTTATCAGATGTCCCTTTGCCTTCCTGAAGATTCCCTCATTTAAATTCCGACTTGATACCACCAAAATTGGCCTTGCCCCAATTTAGAATTTTATCTTTTGGACCATATATGACTTATATGGCTGGTAAAGGGTTGTGAAGGTGTCAGCATAGATGGGAAATGTCTTATGATTCACCAGCATTTGTGGCTGTGGAACAAGCTTGGCTGGTTTTCTCATACCTATTAATTTTCTATGTTTTGTAAGTTCAGATAGACAGGAAGCGATTCAATGTCATAAATGTTCAGATTGTCTGTGACCATCGTTGTGGCACCACACAAGTATAACTGACATGAGCTATCTAAAATGCTTCCCTGATTCATTCATTCACAATCAACAGCACACCTTTATTTCACGAGTCCTTCATAGGTGAATGGATCTTGAGAGATCACAGAACCATCTCAGCTGGCTGATGACACAGTGTGTAATCACAGATCATATAATGAGGCACCTATCTCCAGGAATTAATTAGAGCATGTTATTGAATCGTTGAAGCAAAAATTCTACTACTCAACTTGGGATAGAGAGGCATTGTTGTGCAGGTCTAAAATTATGGTGCTGTGCTAAATCGGTCATAATTTTACTATCTGGAGAAAAATCAACATGCAGTAAGTGCAGAAATAGGTTCAATTGTGTGCAACATTGAAGGAAAGTTAGCAGATAGTCTAGTTTCACTTGAGCACCACGCATAGAAAACAAAGAGATAATCCAGAAACAATTCACTTAAAATGGATAATTAGTTACAAAGAGCAGCCAGGTTCTCCCTGGACTATTACTGTAATCCCATTTAGTACCATAACAACAAAAGAAAGCCTAACAAATTCAGCAAACAGAAATGTAAAATTCAGGAAATATTCAATAGTTTAATCAGGAGCTATTGATAGAACAGACAAAGTAACCTTAGTTAACTCTTAATTAGAAACTTAGTGGCAAGTGTTAAAGCTATTGATTTGAACGTACTTTTTATTTTGCATGCTGCGCTGTTTCTTTCCTTGGTGACAACTAATGCCAAATATTTTGTACTATTTTATAACCTATGATACTAAATTCAATCATAGGATTAAGAAAAGTTGGTGTTATTTCTTGGTTTTCTCAAAGGTCTAAGATAAAATAGGTTATTTAGCCCTTCAACAAACTCAGACGAACTCCCTGCAAATACACAATCTTGCTTAATCTGCAATGGTGGTTATCTTAGCCTATTCATTTTTAGAGCTGGCAGAAGTTTTTGGAATGAGACAGTTGAGTATCACGGAAGGTGAGTCATCTTGAATCTTCCCCTCATCTCATCCATTCATGCCTCTGTTTCTGGCACTTTCTTGGCACCCTTGGTTATCTGTTTACAGGAAGCACAACACACTGCTCTGGTAAGATTGCTGGAATAACATTATGGTCCTGTCCAAGTGATTCACCAGCAAAGAAAATCCCCTCAGCGAGATGCTCCAGAGATTGAAGCTGAAGATCTTCATGCTATTAGATACAGAATTCTGAAATATCCCATGATCCAGTCTGGACCTCCTTTAGGAGTAGTTCCTTGTGGATGTCCTTGGAGATGGTCTTTACCCAGAGGGTGGTAAGGGTATGGAATGCCTTGCCTGTGTCAGTAGTTGTAGATGCGCCAAGTTTGGTGGCATTTAAGAGGTTAGTAGATGAGTTTATGGATGAAAGGGGAATGGTTTAGGTTAGAGGGTCACTGCTTGTTCCTAATTGGTCGGCGCAACATCGAAGGCCGAAGGGCCTGTTCTGCGCTGTAATGTTCTATGTTCTATCGTCTACAGAAAACTGCAATTCTGTAATCTGATTACGTGTAAGTAGTGAACTCCCCCATATTGGCTATCACATTGTGCAGGATTTGTTGCACATTCTCAATGAACTATAATGTGATGGTGATCAAAACTTCAAGCTTCTGGGAGTCCTTTTTAGAGTAGAACTATAGGTTGCCTATGCTTAAAGGTGCAGACCACATCCCAAACACATTTTTAGAATCTACAAGGAGTCATCTTGAAGGTAATGCCTTTCAGGACTCCCAACAGAACACTCATCCTTTCAGTGGAATTCCGACAGTTATTTGAAATGAAAAGAAAAAACTATGTTGAAGAAATACAGGGAAGCTATCCCCTGTGTGCTGGTCAAGATTTATTCCTCAATCAACACCACAGAAACATATTTTATCTGGTCATTGTTATATTGTTATTTGTGGGAGTTGCTATACAAAAATTGGTTGCTATGTTTCCCACATAACACTAGTGACTACATTTAAAAGTACTTCACTGATCATGAAAGGTATATAAAAGGTTATATAATTGGACATATAATTGTAAGATCCAGATTTCACCATAACAAAGCACCTCTCAGCAGAGGCAGCTGGCCACTTATGTTGCAGGCTGCTCGAGAGGAGCTAAGCCAGAAGTGTGAAATTGGAGTGTGCAGCTTAGGACAGGCAAGAACTGGTCGGAACTTGGTAGATTCATCTGGATAGTCAGGAGAGATAAGGTTTCCCTTTGCATATGGTCCCATGACACCTTTGGGAGAGGTTAAGCACACTTTAGGATAGGGAAGACACCCTTTGCGATTGTTAAAAATAAACTTGATTGTGCATAGAACCCATTGGAACTATCAAAGCTATCAAAGGACTAACCTCCACTTCGGAACAAAAATCAGAAAATTGGCCAGTTTAAAACAATAAGTTTGTAGAGCCAGGAATTCTCCCATCTTAATACATCTGACCCAGGAGCGAAAATGTGTAAACATTCCGGAAATAATTGGAAGACTGTTTACTTAATGGCTGGAGCGTCTTCTTTACTGAGGAAATACTTAATTTATAACTGCATGTAGCTTTAACAAAATTAATTAGTGAAAAAAAACATTTTTATCATCAGGTGACTCAATATCCAATTGAAATAGTGCAGGGAGGTGGAGTAAGACATGATTGAGGAAGTAAATCGAACAAATATAGAAACTCTGTCAAAAGCAATCAAAATTAAAGTTGAAAATCAAAATGCTTAACCCTCATTGCAGAATACCAACTTATTCATTTCCATTTATGGCATATTTAAGGCATCTGTCCAAAGATGTGCAGGATAGGTGTATTAGCCATGCCAATTTGTCCCTCACTATCCCAAGATGTGTAGGTTAGATGAAGTTAACTCTAGTAAATGTGTGGGATTACAGGGATAGGGCAGGGAAGAAGGTTGGGTAAAATACAATGTCAGAGAGTTGGTGCAAACTCGATGGGCCAAATGGCTTCTTCTGCACTGTAGGGATTCTTTGATCCTACTTACCATTTGGAACACACAAATAGGAGGGTAAAAATTGTGAGGTTCTGCAGCAGTGATGAGCCTTGCAACTATGCCCAAGTATGTCAAGAGCAAAGGGACTAAACTGAATAACCTATTTCAAATTGCCCCTCAGACAGAAAAGGAAGTAGTGGTGCAATAGCATGAGCAGACAACTGAAGTTGTTAACATTACCAGAACTGTACAAACCTTCACAGGAAAACTCTGACTACTATAAAAAAAATCCTCATCCAGAAAACAAAGAAAGATCTTACATGGTCATTCCCCTCTGCAAAACAGTATTTTATGGACAGGAGACCAGTTAATATTAAACAGTACCAATTTCTTCTCTCACCACCTGGCTATAAATGAAAAAGTGTTTTGATTTTTTTTTCGCGTTTGTAAGGCCTATTTCCCAACATCTCCATTTTGGTGTGGTCCAATTTCTATTAAGGACCCCACAGCAAACTCAAGATAGGATGAACTCAAGATGATGCACAGATAGGCACACACTCAAAATGGACGTTGGTGGTGGTGGGGAGGGGGGAGTCACAACATTGCTTCTTTTGCATTTTTACAGTAAAAGAGAGATAAAGAAAATAAAGATTTATGTTGCAGAGATCACAGAGAAAAGAGATAGTGTTCTATGTGGGTTCGAGTCTAAAATCTAAGTCCAACAAGTTACTAATTCACGGAGGTCTGAGATCTAAGAACCAATACTGATTTATTCAGTTTTTCCAGTGGTGTTGACTTCATACATGATGATGGAGAGATGGATAAGTCTTGTAGGCAACAGTATATAATTCTAGTAGAAACAGTGCTGCTGATGGGGGCCATGTATTTAACCTGAGTTAGAGCTAATTTTCTGTGAAGCTGCTTATAGGATGAGATTTTGTAATATAGCAAGGCATATTATTGGTTACACAAGCTGTGGGTCCATGCTGTGTGACTTCTACTTCTTCACATTACCTTTGACAAGATATGTATATCCTTTGTCTGGGTCCCCAAGATGGTTAAATGTCTCAGTCACTAAAGACTGAAAGGAAGATAGTGAGGCCCTTTTTCCTAGGTTGGCAAGCCAACTTGGGAAATGAAATGCTGATGGCCTTTGTACAGCTCTCTTTGAATTTGGTCTGTGAAGTCATCAGTGGATCTCTTTAGGCTATCAAAGTATAAACTTCTTTGATACTGCAAGATAATTCCTTTTCTTCAGGGATCACAGGCAGACATAGATTCAGGCATTCTTTGTCCAGTTTTTTTAAATTTTAGAAATAGTCTTCAGAATATCTATACATATTTGATGATTTGATTAGTCCCTTCACAAGTAGCTTAGTCATAAGGTAAAGCAAAACGGGTTAAATTCGCATAGGATTTCTGCCAATCATCTGTCATAATCCTAATGACTTATCAAAACCAGGTTAGAAGGGGTGAACTGACTCCTCTCTGTATACCACTTCTGGGTTGGTTGGAACAGAGTTTGAATTTATAAGGATATTACTAATTCAGTACATATACTTAACTGTGTGTAGTTTGATGGGAGAAATAAGTCAACCAGGTTTCAACCAGTTAACAAGTAACAAATTTTATTGTTTAAACTTACTTGGGGCAAAGATGCAGAATTAAAATAAGGGTAAAAATGCATAAGTATGTCCAACCACCCACTCAGACAAAAATAACATTAATACAATCCCCTCCCCCACCAACTCTCCTGGCCCCAGATCATTGCTCCAAACATATTTGCAGACTGCCCAGATATTTGTTTACAACTGAAGGGCATTTCCATAATAAATACTAGTATTTGGTTTCTTACTGGAACAGTCACAGTTAGTCAAGTTCTTTTTTCTAAGATGCGTTGATCTTGATTCAGAATCTTCTTTTAAGAATTCTTGAGGTCTTTTGGTAGGTTTTCAAATCAGCTTCAACGACAGATTTCAAAGAAAGATAAGGGGTAAAGTTGCTGCCCTTCTGTCACTTGTGACAGCCTATTAGTCCAAATCCTACATAATTTACACTCAGGAGCTGAGTCCACAGAAAATAGGAAAAATTGGAATATTGATCTGAACTGGTTTTGTATATTTTAAAATGGAACACACCAGTAAACTAGGGGCATACGAATACTGGTCTAGACTCTTTACTTCCTTCTCGGTCACATAACTTCTCTCTGGTTTCAATCTGGGCTTATGTCATTCCTTATCTCTGAGAACTTTGTAGTCTCTGAGACTTCGTAAAGCAGCTTGTGTCCTTCACAAATACAACACAATAGCTGTTGTAGCTAGTCCTTTTATTTAGCAAAGATTTTTCCACAAAACAAAAGTTCTATTAAGCCCTTCTTGCTCTTTTGAAAATGTACATTTGTTATGAAAAGTTTTTAGTTAATGAGAATATATCAAATTAGCGGAGCATTTTATTATACTGCCCACTCTGTTAGAACATAGAACATAGAACATTACAGCACAGAACAGGCCCTTCGGCCTTCGATGTTGCGCTGACCAATATAAAAAGCAATGCCCCTCCATACTAAACCATTCCCTTCTCTTCCATATACTTATCAACTAACCTCTTAAACGCCACCAACTTGGCGCATCCACAACCGCTGCAGGCAGGGCATTCCACTCCCGAACCACCCTTTGGGTAAAGAACCTGCCTCTGATATCCGTCCTATAACTATCACCCCTTAATTTAAAGCTGTGTCCCCTCGTGCTAGCTTTTTCCATCCTAGGAAAAGGCTATCACTGTCCACCCTATCTAAACCTCTAATCATCTTATATGTTTCGATCAGGTCCCCTCTTAGCCTCCTCCTTTCTAACGAAAACAACCTCAAATCCCTCAGCCTCTCCTCATAAGACCTGCCCTCCATACCAGGCAACATCCTGGTAAACCTCCTCTGTACCCTCTCCAATACCTCCACATCTTTCTTATAATGTGGGGACCAGAACTGCACACAATACTCCAAGTGCGGCCGCACTAGAGTTTTGTACAGTTGCAACATGACGTTGCGGCTCCGAAATTCAATCCCTCTACCAATAAAAGCCAAGACTCCATATGCCTTCCTAACAACCTTCTCGACCTGACTGCCTACTTTCAGGGATCTATGCACATACACACCAAGATCCCTCTGTTCATCTAGACTACTAAGAATCCTGTTAGGCATGCATAAATAAAGTTAGCTCAATAATGACTGCCTGCAGTTGAGCATGAGTTAATCTTACTCTGCAATACATGACAAAGGATAGAATGGAATATGTTTTAATGTATTTGAGAAATTAAGGGCTTAAGAACATTATGACATGTTTTTTGGAACTTCTAAAGTTGACTCTTAGTTGCACAAGGGTGCAAAAAGAAGATTGGAAGAGCAATACTGATAGGAGATTTGATAGTTAGAGTAACAAGTGTTACCTCAGACAAGAACTAGGATAGTATTTTGCCTCCAGGGACAGAGTCAAGGATTTTGCCAAGCAGTTGTAGAGGGGTGAAAGTGAACAGCCAGCAGCCAATGTCCACATTAGGGTCAAAGACAGATAGAAAGAATAATGTGGTACTGCAGTCAGAATCTAGGGAGCGAGGAAATTACAGACAGTTGCAAGAATTATAGAGTAGTTATAATGGGGGGAACATTAATTATCTGAATACAGACTGGAATAATAGCATAGAAAAGAAAAGACAAGAGTTCCTAAAGCATAATCCAATGAGAAAAGAGGCATTTATAGACCTAGGGGTGATTCTCCCCAAAAAGTTCAAAGTACTGAATTTGAGTAAAAACTGAAGTAATTCATACTGGTTTTTACAGTGGGAGTTCAGAATAGAATACCTCACACTCACATTAAATCACATTTTAAAAAATCTTGTTATTGGGATTTATTCTCACCTGAGAAGCCCGCAGCACAGCACTGAGTAGGCCACTGTGCATATGCTGATCTGTCAGCGCTGAGATTGGCATGTGTGCAATGGCCCCTGTCTGTCTGATCGCTAGGCAGCCTCCCCACCCCCACGCTGGCCTCTCTCCTTCTACTGACAGTGGAACCCTCACCTCCACAGATCGCTTCTATTAGGCCACATCCCATTTACATTTTGTTCCTTGAGCATAGGCTAGCACTGCCAAGGTGCCAGTGCCCAGGATGCCCCTCCAACCCTGGCTCTTGACCCTCCGGGGTCCTGGTTTGCCCCCACTTCAATGAGGTCAGGCCATCAGGTCCCCAAAAATGGGGAGCTACTGTAAACCCCATTGGAGTGAAATACTCTTGGAAAAGGGAGCAAAGGAGCTAGTGGGCCTGGAGATTTCAAGCCTGGGCCTGCTAACAACATTTAAATTATATTAAAGTGAACACTAATATAATTTATGCAACTTCTTGCCTATTTCCAGCACAGAGGTGACAGTGCCATAAATTCAGCATTGGGAGACGCGCTCAGGGCCAGACACTCAGCACCGATCCTGCGGATCAGGTGCCATCTAAATCTCCTGGCCTGCTACCCTGATTTTAACACAGTGGGATGGGAGTATCGCTTGAAAGTTATGTGGGCCAAGAGGATCAAGTATCAATCAAGAAACATTTGATTGACAATAATTATTCTATCATAATGTTTAGGATGAATATGGAAAAGGACAAGAAACCTTCCAGTGGAAGAATAATTGACAGCGTGAAAGCCAGCTTCAATAGGGTAATATCTGAACTGGAAAAATTGGAAGCAAAAGTTGGCAGGCAAAAATGTAATTGAATGAATAGGCCACCTTTAGTGAGGAGATTATTCAGGCACAGTCATGGTATAATCCTACTGTGGTGGCTTTAAAAGATAGGTTGCAGGTCACGAAGTTTCAAACAAAGAGCTTTATTGAAAAAATATTAACACTGCAGGCTGCTAAGATAGACTGCCAGTTCACCCATGCAAATTATGTATCGTGTAATTAGTGACATCACATGTTTGGTCCCTTAAAATGTCCCTGTTCTACTGCAAGTTAATCCATTTAATTTTAGATACATATAATTTGAGAAACATATTCTGACAAACTGTTTTCCCCTATGTATACAGAGTTACAGCTTGTCCTCCCCCATTGCAGACTGTTAAGTGAGGAAACATTAGAAATAACATGAATATACAACACAAACCAAGAGGAAAGGCAGATCAACAAAATCCAGAGCTCCCTTGTTGAAAGAAATTGAGAATAAAATATAGAAGAGAAAGCTTGCTTATGACAGATGCCAGGTTGATAATACAAGTGAGAACCAGATGGATATAGGAGATTCAGAGGTGAAGTGAATGGCCTCTGGTTCCAGCAGTGAGGTAACAATGTTTTTATAGTTGGTTAATACAGTTTCTGATAAATGGTAATCTCCTGGGTGTTGATAGTGGGAGATTCAAAGATGGTAATGCCATTGAATGTCAAGAGACAATGGTTACATTCTCTCTTTTTGGAGCTGGTTGGTGTCTGACACTTGTGTGACATGTATGTTATTGCCGTAGAAATGACAAAAAGAGATACAGTTGAGAATTAGAGGGAAGGTCCTCTGCAGTTTGACAAGATCCAAGCCACAGCAGTTATGATCACACAATCTCAGTCAGAAATTTAAATGCCGTTGTTGCCAAGGCAGCCACCATTTATATGTTCCCATTTCCAGTCAAAGTCCTATACCTTTGTAAAGTTGGTCATATGCAGATCGAGAGGATGTGGCAGTTGAGAAAACTGGAATTTTCCAGGTCATAGTAAAACTCCAGGCTGCAGTGATGCTCCAGGTTAAGGTTGTGGCAGCTAATTCAGGAATCTCAGTTTTTTTGAATGTGCGTATGACAGATACACAAATAGAAGTTGATGTATTCAACCAGAAAGATCAAGAATTGCACTCAGTCAAATACACAGGAAAAAAGCACATGCAAAAAATAAATAAAAGAGCTGAAGATAAAATACCAGCACCCACAGTAGAAATGAAAATCGGAGATTCATAACATAGCTTCACTGTTGATACATCAGCAACTTTATCTGTTATCTCAGATGGAGAATATAAGTTGTCCCTAAACCATGTTTCCTTATGTAAAATCAATATGAAATTACACCAATAACTGTATTCCAGTGTTAGTGAAGTTCATGTTAGATTGGAATATGATAATGCATCTTGTTGCTTGTCATTGATGTTAGTCAGAGGAAATAAAGCTTCCTTATGGAAAGGAATTGGTTTAAGAAAATAAGATTAAACTGAACGGGAGTTATTCATAGTAAGAATCAATAAAAACATGTCTAACATCGAGGAAGTGTGAAGAGAACTCAAAATGGTGCTTGAACAACAAAGATTGTCAGTACAATATTAAATGTTGTAAGTTACCAGATCACGCAACTGTGGACATTTTTCTCAAGATTCCTGTGAAGACTGATTCATTCTTAGCCACTGAGTTTCTTGCAAATTATATGCCAGTGTCTGGCAGAAAAAAAGTAACAAGGAAACTCGCAAAGATTTGAAGCTCAGTAAAGTGCTCAATTATGTCCCCAATGGCTGGCCTCAATAGTATGATGAAGAAAAATTGCAGGAGTATTTCACATTTGGAAATGAACTGACTGTAGGTCAAGATTGCCTCCTATGGGGTTTAATAGTCATTATTCTACTATGATTTAAAGAGATATTGTTAGAAGAAATTCATCAAATTTACACAGGGATAATTTATATGAAAACTATTTTTAAAATAGCAAGAATACTATCTTTGGCATTCAAAGATAGATATAAATATTCGAGAATTACTGAAAAGTTGTGATCTGTGGCTCAGAAGGTGAAATGATTCACGTAAGATTCCTTTCAACCAATGGCGAAATACCAGAAAATGAGGAGAATGAGTGAATATCAATGTGTTTGAAATGCAAATGAAAGAGTATCTTTTTTGATCAATAGCAATAGCCTCAACATTTATTCATTTGCTATGTCCAACACCACAAATGTCAAAATTAAAGGTTTTTAGAAGTTGGTTTGCAAATAATGGATTGAAATATTTCTAGTAAAGTGGATAGCTTTATTGTGAAGATATCTTTGTAGAAGTATTTGCTAGGTGACAAGCTCGATTTGTATTTTTTCTTTGTTACAGGCTATACAATTTTCTATTTTCTTATAGAATAACCTCACAATTTACATAAGCTTGCTTACCTAATGAGATAGTGTTCAAACACAGGAGAAATAAATATGCAACAAAGCCTGTTAAATTTTCAGGTATGGATATTGGTTTAGTCATATTGTATCCTGCAAAATTCTGCACCTATGCCATTCGACATTTTATTTTGTGAATTGTTCTTTCAAGAGGGGGTGGAGTGTAATAAATAGCTGAGCATTTTGTTACACTGCCCTCTCTGTTAGTGGAATATAAACTTAGTTTAACGATGACTGCCTGTTCTTGAACATGTTTAATCTCCCTTGGTTAGTACAAGAGGCCATGTACATTACTTTTAGCAAGTTAATCCATTTAATTTTAGATACATATAATTTGAGAAACATATTCTGACAAACTGTTTTTCCCCTATGTATACAGAGTTACAGCTTGTCCTCCCCTATTGCAGACTATCTTCCATGTTACTACTATTGCTCATGTTTCTAAAGCAAAAAACAGTGCTGTTGTTTTTTTAATATATAAAAGCCCAAATGATGAAAACATACTTTGTCAACTAAAAAAATAGCCTCAGTGGGAAATCTCATGACCGACATCAGTAAATTGTATGTGAAAGGTGTTCTATATCAGTCATGTCTGTCAAATGAATGCATTTAAAAATAATCTGTAGCCTTGTAGCCATGATGGATGTAGCAGGAATGTTAATATTGACTTTTCAGCACACAACTTACAGCAGTTGTGAACATCTAAAGAATAACCACAATGACTCATTTCTGTTTGAACTTATTTGCTGCCTGTCACAGTGAACTACTAATGACAGCAATATAATGAGTGAGGTTTTATGCATAAACCATAAAAAGTATTAATCTGACATACATTTAAAAATGAGTAGGTTTGAGATTCCTGGTGCTTCACTAGCTTCAAGTTGTAACACTAGCACGGGTGGACTAAGGAATTTCCATTGGCACGGATTCATTGCATGCTGTAGATACCTCTGAAGTGGTAGTCACAACTTCCTGACCCTACAAATAAAAAGTTACTTAACGTATTTTAAATAGTACTAATTGTTACAATACCCATGGGGAAATCTTAAATCAAAATCCAAATTTAATGAATGACCCCCAATGAAGAAATTACCAACAGTATTCCAATTTGTGTAGCAAGTTACACGTGAACCAATAAGTAAATTTTACTTGACATGGAAAAACAAATTTCATTTTAAACAGTCAATACAGCAAAGATGCTTCTTATATAATCATAATAGAACAAAGAACAAAGATCAAAGAGCAACACAGCACGGGAAACAGGCCCTTCGGCCCAACGAGCCCGCGCCGCCGTCCTAACGTCTTAATGACATATCCATGACTTTAGGCTATGCCTATTGTGGAAGATTCCCATATATAATCACCCACATCACTTACTGTGGGCATGTGGCATACTTCCATACCATACTGCTTTTTATTCATGTAGGGTAAGTTAGCAGTTATTTCCAACAGCAGCCTTCACCTAACAGTTTCAGGAAGACACATTCCAATGAACCCACTTTGCTTCATAGTCCTGATGGTGCAGCTTTCGAGTGTTCCTTTTCAACCAACAAAGGGATAACACAACGAATCAAGAGCTGGCCAGTTCTGAAGAAAAAAACATAGCTCTTTAGCACCTTTGAGCTATTCACAGGACTTTCCAGTTTTTAAATCTTTTTAGCTAGCTCCTACATTGCCTCCAAGAATTCTAGGCTCCTTTTCTGCCAAACAGAAAATTGACTTCTTCCTGAAAGTGATGTACTTCTTCATCTCAAAAGATCCTCTTCTCTCAATCTGTTTTTGCTTTGTGACTGAAGCAATGTCTTCACCCTGCAGCTCTTCTCTTTGTTATTCTCCTTTGCATCTGGCCACATGGTTTCTGGCCTTAACTTCCCTCCAGTTTTTACTGTTTTCAGGTCAAGAATCAGGTCAGGTCACATGGATCAAGATTAGTTATTATCTATTGTAGTAAATGCAATAATTGACAACTACCAATTAACTAACAAACAACAACAGATTTATTACTATTTATAACTATAAACAAAGTGTTTTGCCAATGTGTTCATTCTCAGCTCTCGGATCAATCTGGCTGCAACTCTGCCCAGAGACACCCATGCTTATTCCCCATCAGACAATTGGGTCACATGACCCTACTGATGTGGGTCCCTTAAAGGAGCTAGCTACTACTTCCCTCTCTCTAAGTCTCTTATCATCTATGCATTTATAACTTATACAATTTCAAAATGTTATCAATAATGAACACTTTTAACACAGTTTATTAGAAACTCAGTCTGTCAGTGGACTCTCTCTTTCTCTGGGAGCAACGTTGCTCAATTGATTGAGGTTCAACTGTAGAGGTAGTTACAGTTGGATTTGCTTTCCCCAGACTCTTTCTTGGTACCAGCACTATCACCTTCTGCTATTTCTATGGTTTTACTGGGAGCAGCACTTTATCTATTACTGATGAAGCAGTTTTTACAGTCCTTGGACAAACATCATTATTTGCTGGTACAATTGGATCTGGCAGTGGCACTGCCTCCCATCTCTGCAGATGATCTATGTGTTTCTTCAGAAACTTATTCCGCACTTTCAATTCATAGAACAGTGGCTCTGTCCTGGGAGCCAACTTGGTCCACTTCCAAAATTCTTTACAAAAACTGAATTACTTATCTCAAATAGTCTTTCCAATTTTGTCAAATCATGGTTCCTCGTGCTATCTTGGTTCCTAGTGATGCAGGTGGTTGTTTCTTCATACCAGTCTTGAAAGTCTAACCTGTGTGCTAGCCAGTCTGTTAGATGAGGGGAATCTGTGAAATTCAACACTTATAAACTCTGTTACATGTCTGAGACAACTACTTCTGGTATGCCATTGGTAGCAAAAAATTAACACAGTTTCTCAATTGTGGCATATGAAGTTGTGGACTGAATTTTGAATACCTCCATCCATTTCGAATGAGTATTCACTCACAAAAGGAATACTGCAAACATAAATGGATCAACATAATCAATGCGAGCTCTCATCCCAGCCAACCTGGGTGTTGTAGCAGGTAACTTCTGCTGTAATTGGCACTAGTCATATTGTTTGACAATCCTTTTTCCATATCAGCATCGATGTCAGGCCAGCATTTTCATCTTTGACATGCCTGCATGGGCACTATACAGTTCTTCCTGAAATGGAATCAGCCACTCTCGCTCCCCAAGGATGACAACACCATGCTTATAATCAAGCCCATCTTTCCTGAGCTGATAGGATTTCATTTCCTCCAATGCTGTCTCATCCTGCCCCCCCCATGTAGTATCATATGTTTAATCCTCAATAATAGTGGGTCTCCATGGTAGCTATGTGAACCCCAAGCCAATGTTCAAAGGTATATCCAATAGGTGATAAGAAATGTGCCCATTCTTGTATTCCAGCAGAAGCAAGCGGCAGAATCACTATGTCTTCTTTGAAAAGCCCAGAAGTAGCTTGTGGTCTGTGATAATATTAAAATATCTCCCAAATGTGGATTGATGAAACTTCTTGATGGTCTAGATAACAGCTAGGCCTTTTTTTTTATCATGGAAGTACCCACACCTCTTTCTACATCTAATAGGGTTCTTCATACATATCCAGTGGGTCTCTTGGACCTATCATCTGTTGTGTGGCACAACACGGCCACAATCCTATAAGCTGGTTGCATGTAAGTACTACTTTCCTAGAGGGGGAAAAATGCATTAATAATCATAATGACTCAAGTGCCTACTTAAATTTTTAAAGCCTCTTTTTGTGGTGCTTTCCAGTACCATTGCTGGTACTTCTTTAAAAGCACATGCAATGATGTTAGCAATGTAGACACATTTAGGAGGGACTTACCAAATAGCTCACCACTCCAAGGAGGGGATCTGAATTCTGAGGTGTTCCTAGGGGCACCACATGCTTAATCATTCTTACTTTTCCTTCAACAGGTGTAACCCCTGAGCATCCACCCAATGATCAAGATAAGCCATTTGCTCAGAAAGCACTCTTTTTTTCATTTGAGGTACACTCCTACCTCATAAATCTCTTCAAAACCTTATCCAAATTGGAAAAAATTGTGGATTCTATTATTAAACCACTGTCCAAATAAACAACTCCAGGAAAACCCTGCAGCAAATTCTCTTTTGTTCACTGGAAAATGAAGCTATTTGACAAAATATCAAACAGTCTATGTGAATATTAGGATATCTCCCTTATGAGTAGATATGGTGACATATCCTCTTGATTTATCATTCAGGTTAACTGTTGTTATGCATGATTCATGTCCAATTTGAAACTGTCAGATCCCCATCAAATTTCACATACCAATCCTCTATTTTGGAGATGGGGTACCTATCCAGTTTCACAGCCAGTTTCACCATCAGCTTGTAGTCACTGCAGATATGGGGGCACGATTCTCCCTTTCCGACTCACTAAATTCTTTTGCTGAGTCAAGCTGGAAGATATGTGCATGCATCAATTTGCGGAATTCGCACATGCGTTTCCAATGCATACGAATCTCCCACTGCTGGATATCATGGCGTACACAAAATCTGCAGGACTAGCAGGTAAGTACTTTAAGTCTTATTTTAATACAATTTAAATGTCATTATCAGCCCACAACCAAATTTTCCAAGCCCAATAGCATCTCCCGCCTCACCAATACAAATTCACTCTGGCAGGGTTTAGAGCAGCTCTTCATTTTTGAGGAAATAACAGGAGGCCCCACTGATGTGAAAGGGAGGGCAATCCAGAGGATAAGGAAGCAAAGGATTGTGCCCTCTGGGCATGGGTACCCTGGCATTGCCCAAGGGGTAAAGTGCCCATGGGGCACCTTGGTTTTGCTGACCAGGCTTCGGGAATGCCAAAGGGCAGGGCCATAAGGCAAACCTGCTGCCACTCTGCAGACTAGATTGGTTAGGGATAAAGGGAGGACAGCGATTGGAGCAGATTGAGGAAGGAGGGTCTGCCTGCCGTGGCTGTGTAGGGGGGGGGAGCGGAGAGATGAGGTGGGGTGTCTGTGTCCCATGGCTATTCACTAACAACATCACTGTGATGGGGACTACCTTGCCCACTTTCATCTTATTCAGCGACAAAATGCTCTCTTCACCAGTTTGGCAATCCTCCATAGTACGCATTGGTACTGGATTGTTAACTCTGTTGGTACTGTTTTTATCTTTCTACTTCAAATGTCCTCTACTTCCACAAACAAAGTACTCTACTTCTCTAAATCTGCATATTTCCAGAGAGTGACTTCCCCTGCACCAATAGCACTCTGCATTATTCCCAGGCTGTTACTTAAATTCTACTATACTTTGTGAATCTTCCACTTTCTGCATTTATGTTTCTACTTAAACCAGCACCTTCACTTCTCACCCTAACTGGTGGGCCTCATTACTCTCCATACTTTGAAGCTCCTGGGCACCTTTTTCAGTGCTCTCCATCACTGACACCATTTCCAGTGCTTTTCAAAAGTTATCTCTGATTCAGGTAACATTTTTCTCTATATACATCACATACCCATCAGTCCCTTTCATTCAATGTTGATCCAAAGTCACAATGCTCTCCAATTTGTCATAGTCTTGTTATAAAGATGGTAATGGTCTCCCCGGGAGACCTTCTTTGCATGGATTTGAATTTGTATCTTTGTCAGGTCACTCAGAGCTTAGGGTGGTAATGCCTCTTTACCAGCTCAACAAGCTCGCCACGTTCTAGTGTCGGGAGTACCTGTGGATGTTAAATTTTGGGTGCCACATGCAGTTAGCAATACAACGTTCTTCTTACCCTCCTCCACTATTCCATTAGCACAGAAAGCATGTTCTAAATGTTACACATACACTACCAAGCCTTCTGTGGCAGCTTTGAAAGCCTCTAATTTTCAAAGGAGAGGCACATCTACTTTTCCCTCTTCTGCAGGCTGGACTCAATTGGACTTGTTCTGCAATGCTTGTAAATGAAGTTTCCTTTAATTTTTCATTGCAATCTGAGTTTTTGTTGTTTACCTCATCAACAATAGAGTAAATGCAACAATTGGCAATCACCAGTCAGCTAACACGCAACAGTGGCTTTATTACTATTTACAATATTATACAGAGTACTTGAATTGATGTCCTCAGTTCCAGGATCAATCCGGCTGCAAAGCTCTGTTCCAATTGGGTGATCAGGTCACATGATATGCACCCCTTAAAGGGGCTTGCTACTACACCCATGAAAATTACAGCTAACCCTTTACAAATGAGGCAAACATGTAAAATTCTGTTCAAACATTTTTGAAGACAACTGTAAATGTTACAGATATTTTAAAGTAATTTCCTAACAATAATGTTTCTAAGTCAATTTATTTTCCATCTATAGAATATCATTTTCCTCTTGTATGATGTTAATACAGCCTAAAACCTCTTCTGTGTAGATAGTTTATTCATTAAGTTGATTAAAGTTAATATTTTGTACATTTGTATATTGATGTTTGTCGTTGAACTAATCACCATTTAGTGCATAATTCTGCACAAGTGAATGTAATGCTGCCATAGGTCAGATAAATAACTGAAAGTATGCGAATCATCCCTTAAAGCAGGCACAGAATGATTTCAACAGCATAAATAGTCAAAATACTGTATGCATGATGGAGTTCGGTATTTACCTGGATCTGAATTTAATTGTAATTTCTGATTTTTGTTTTAAATTTAATTGATTCAACTAATTGAAAATGCACAATCAGACTGCAGTGGTATTTTCATTTAGAATAGTTAATGAAGAAGCTGCCTGATCATACAGCTGTATATTGTCTCACATCAGTAATGTAAATTTAGTTTCTGATTATGAAATTTATCACTTTTCAAACTCTAGCTACTATTCAACAGTATTTTAAAATTATAAAATAGGAAAAAATTGACATTATGAATTACTGAAAGAAATATAGATATATGTATGTGGGTGGGTGTGTGGGGAGAAGGGGCAGTTTTACAATTCAGCAGATTTCATTTCACCAATCAAGGCGAACAAGGAACCAAAAGTTCATCATTTTCACTTTTGCCACCTGGGTGGCAAAACTGACAGAGCAAATAACTTACCAATTATAGAACCTGCATGATTTTTCTCTGAACTCAACAGAAAGGTGAAAATGACTTTCAAAAAGACAGATTTTGCCAATTATATAGAAAGCAATTATGTGTAAATGTGTAAACACATTTGTTTATAAATATGCATATCTTCCAGTGCCACTTGTCCATCTACAACATGATTATATTTTTTACGGAGATGATTGCACAAATATAGTATTGACAAATAGTCCAATGTCTGTACCTATGAAGCATAGAAAGTATGTACAATTTTTGTGTTCCCTCTGGCATCTTATGGTGTGCATACAGATTTCTCCTGAGACAAACATTCTAAACCACAACAAATTGACCATTTTGCATGCAAAAATTGCTTATAAAACAATTCCTATTTGGGTATATGGGTGGTTGAAACATGGAAAGAATTGCAAAGTTGCGGGCGGGGGGGTCGTGTTGTGGGGTGGGAAAATCACTGGGAGATGCAACAATGAACAGAGGACGATGACAATAACAGGGGGTCACTGGGGGAGTGTGGGCAAGTCCCATGCAGACACCGGTTTTATTTCTTACAACTTTTTCTAAGTAACTATTAGTATAAACCTTGGAGAAGCATCTGAAGTTAGTGATTTAAGTCACTTTTTCGAATGGTTCTCAGGGTTCTCAAGTGATAACTTCCTCTGGAAGGAAGTAGGAAGTTATCACTTCTGGCTAATTTCTGTGTAAATCCTTACCTCAGAAATTCTGAATTGGATTTCTCCAATTTAACATTGACATAGCACATATATTCAACACTAGGGAGCCTTATATTAATAGCCCAATGTGCTTTAAATTCTTTCTATTCTTGTTACAGATTAGTAAGGATAAAATATAAGAATTCACAGCAAGGCGGAAATGAACTCTGCATCAAATGCAAAGATGTGTCCAACTGGAACCATTAACACAGATTACTTCAAAGATCACAGGTTTGGGGAAGTCTCTTCACTATTGAACCATTGCAAATGTGTCAGTAAGTTCAGAGGAAATGGCTGTGTATGTGGGCTATCAAATGCTGCTTTAAGAACAGAAGAACTCGCCCAACTACACCGTGCAAAGAGATTTGCTTTAGCATGTCAGAAAAATATTAATCTTTCTCTAGGTGTTCAGGACCAAGTTGTCACCTGAACCTTAATATGAGCATCTGAACCGCCAGTTTTTGGGAGTTATGGCCAATCTGAACTTACAATAGGACTACATTTTACAGTGTGTAAATAACCCAAAACTACCTGGCAAAAGAACTACTGTATTCCAGAGCCAGTACTTATATTGAAAACCAGCAATCCACAAATCTATTGTCTTGCAAATGCTTTCAGGTGAACTGCAGAGACTACTTGAATACTTTAGATTCTGTGCAGACATTACTGTAGTAACTTGACCACTGAAAGGTAGTCAAAACATGTTGTGAAAGTTAAATTTCTTCATAAAAATAATGAAATTTAAAATAAAGTAGGGACCCAAAATCAGGAGCAGCTACTTAAACATCAAAATAACAGCAATAGCAAAGAATCAGAAATAATAATGGTAAAATACAAATATACACAAGTGGCAACAATAACTGATGCTGTAACAACACTTAATTATGAAATCAGCAATGGATTTAAATAAGAAAATGCATAATAAAGACACTTTATAGCAATTACAACTTTAAAAACTTGGATGGAACCAAATTTTCAATTTTTGGTTGCTCTACCTCCTTTATTAGATTTTTTTCTACTCAATTTATGATGGCCATCTTTATCTTAACATCAAGGGTTCAACATACCATTCGCAATTCCCAATCAACAAACAAAAATTCTATTACCCAACATTAAAGTTCCAACTTTTGCTGAGCTCATATTCTTGTAAGCAACCTGCCTTTAAATCCTTCCAGTTACTGGTAGCTTCATGATGCCAAGATATTGACTGGAAGTACCTTCCTCTGAATTATTGCCACTGTCCACTTCTCACTTGATCATTACTATAAAACTGATTTTAACTTTTATAGGTGTGAAAAATGAGCAATGGTGAAGTCAAGTGAAAAGGAAAATCTAACAGGATGCTTAAAAGGTGATAACTCCATTAAGTTATGTTTCCTGTCTTCTCCAGGACCTAAAATCAATATTTATGTATCAATTGGACAGTTTCCTTAAATTAGAAGTTCAACGTATTGTAAACCCCATTTCTCTGTGCTGCCCATACAGTAGCCACTCATTTAAGAGACTTTTACTGTGGCTATTGCTCAAAGACATGCCTTGGTATGGCTCTCATAGAACAGAATAGAATTATTAGAAAACTCCATTGATTCACTCTGAGGACAGTTAGTGGTACATTAATTTTATTATTGGAGTTAAGGATACATAGGTGAAGGGCAATGACTGACTAAGTACCTTGTGCATATAGAAAGAAAGACTTCTGCCATGATCAGTGGACACCACGTGGGTTGGAGTGCGTCATTTCTCCCTAGAAACTGACTGATTTGAAGATTATTCAGTGTCCTTTTGGGGTTTTGTTTGTCCCTTGAAGGGACTATCCATTTCCTTAATTTGTTGATATGTTGTGATTGGTGTTCTGATGATAAGGCTGATTGGCAAAACAAATTCTCCCTAAATTGTCTCGCAAATTTGTTTCCAATGCACAGATCTATAAACATAGACAGGGATCAAGGGTAGAAGTGGGAACATCGAGGTAGCAGTGAGGGCTCGTTGGGCCTGTTTCCCGTGCTGTTTTGTTCTTTGTTCTTTGTTTGAGTCAGGGCATGGGGGAATAATAAAACAACATCTTAATCAATGGTTTGCATTAAGAGGTTAGAATGAAACCACACAATTTCATTTCAGATCATTCACGCTTGCTGAAGCTATTAGACACATACTCTTCTAAGTTTTCTCACTATACAGAACATTTCTTGTTGAGGCTGGAAGACACCCCAGGCTGAACTAGCGCAGCCGCATTCTGTTGCCAACTCATCTTTGTTCTTTGTTCATTTTGTTAAAATTTTGTCAAAACAGTATAAAGAAATGCCATTCAACCCTAGTTGAGCCTTTGGCTCACAGGAGATTTTTGCAGCCTTATAGAGTTTATGGACCACATGTACATAGGTTGCAGGCATTTGCATCTCCTTTCTGGTTTTCTCAATAATCTTTAACTTTTGTTTATACTTCAACCCAATGCTCCTGATCTTTTGACACCTGGTGGGGAGAAGGGGGGAAGAGGCATGAGGAATGGGGATGGGGGGACCCTCCGTGTGGGGCTAGCCAAATTGGCCATTAACAGGTTCAGACATTGACCAGTTGAAGGGGTCCTCTAGTCCAACTGTCTGCCCCTCTTCTATAGGTATCTCTTGGCTGAGTGTCTATAGACAGGTGGAGTATAGTGTCCACTTGCATGATTTGAGGCCTTCCATAGCCAGTGGACACCACAGTGGCTGGGGTGCATCATCGACCCCAAAAACCACAATATGATTTAAAATTTTATAAGATTCCTTTGTGAATTTGTTTTTGGATGGTGCCCCTTTAAAGGACTACCCCCCCCCCCACCGCTCCCCACTGAATTGGTTTCAATTCTTAATCTGATCTTTCTGTTCATTTGTTTTACTCAAACAGTATAAAGAAAGACTGCTGAATCATTGGGTAATGGTTAGGGAGGAGGCAGATATAATGCAATGTTGCATTCTGACAAATAAATCTAGTATTAAGTAAAAAGATTGGTGTCTCGTTTCCTAGTTCACCATCTGGCTTTGGAGTGAATTAATAAGGAATAGAAAGAACAAAAATGCAATTTCCACCTGACAGCAACAATAAACCTAAGGCTAGCAAGCACATGTAGGAGAATAAGTGGCTGCACTTTAATCAAACAAAACATTTGAAGAGAACTGTTGACATTCAATCAGGAACCACAGCAAACAGGGCACAGAAGAACGCAACTCTCAGAAGAAAAAATAAGCACAAATAGTCGTGAGGTGATTCGCTTTGAAAAGAGTAATTTGATAAGGAAGTATTCAATGAACCACATGACACTAGAAAGTTCCGTGGAACAAAAGTACCTTTGTGTGCTTGTCCACAGACCTCTGACGGCAGAAGAGCACATTGGAAGGGTAGTGAAAAAGGCAAGTGTCGAATATCAATTGAGGCATAGATCTCAAAAGCAGAGAAGTCATGTTGGGAGTTATATAGAACTTTGGTGAGGCCACAGCTAGTGTACTGTGTGCAGTTCTGGTTGCTACATTATCGAAAGGATGCGATTGCTCTGGAGGAGGTGCAGAGGAAATTCACCAGAATGCTGCCCAGGATGGAAGGTCTAAATTTTGAAAAGAGGTTGGATAGGTTTGTGTTTTCACTGGTGCAGAGAAGACAGACGGGCAACCTGATTGAGATATCGAGAATTATGAGGGGCATTGACAGGGTGGATAAGGAGCAGCTGTTCCCCTTAGTTGAAGGATCAATCATGAGAGAACATAGGTTCAAGGTGAAGGGTAAGTGATTTAGGGAAGAAGTGAGAAAAAACCCCAGGGTGTGGTAATAGTCTAGAATGTGCTGCCTGGGAGTGTCCTGGAAGCAAGTTGACTCACATCTTTTAAAATGGATAAGCACTTGGCACATCATAACATTCAAGGCTATGGACCAAGTGCTGGTAAATGGGATTAGGTGGGAGTTCAGGTGTTTTTCTCGTGTGCCAGTGCAGATTTGATGGGCCAAAGGGTTTTTTCTGTACCCTATGGTTCTGTGATTTAAAAAGTCCGACAATACACCATTTAAAATCCAAATGACGAACATCTTCTGTCCAATGGATAATTATCAAAGCTGAATCCCACCCACATGGGGTGGCACGGTGGCACAGTGGTTAGCACTGCTGCCTCACAGCACCAAGGATCTGGTCACTGTCTGTGTGGAGTTTGCGCGTTCTCCCTGTGTCTGCATAGGTTTCCTCCAGGTGCTCCGGTTTTCTCCCATAGTCTGAAAAACTTGCTGGTTAGGTGCATTGGTCATACTAAATTCTCCGTCAGTGTAGCCGAACAGGTGCTGGAGTGTGATGACTAGGGGATTTTCACAGTAACATCATTGCAGTGTGAATGTAAGCCTATTACTGACTAATAAATAAATAAACAGAATAAAATTTCAAGGGCTGAAAAGGATTTGGAGGGCACAATTTTCCTTTCCCCAGTGAACCACTGCAACATCCAATCATATTTCACGTTCCCCGTCACTTGTGCTAACTTTATACTGGTCCTGTCCTCACCCCTAAAACTCAGAACAGTTTCCAAAATTGAGGAGAGATTTCAGCACAGAGAATATCATTTGGTTCACTGTGTTTGTCCTGCTGTTTACTATGTGACATATCGATTCCAATCACCTTTGCTTTTTCCCTGTTGTTAAATATTTTTCTTTTCCAAATATTTATCTACTTCCTTCATAAATGCTGTAATGTATAACATATTTCAATCACATTTTGCAAGGAAAGACAATCATTCAGCTGCCTTTTGATGCCTCCCATGCTAATTCTAATGTATATGGTTCAGTGATCAGTTGAAACAATGTCCCACCTCTGCTCTCTTAAATCCATGTAAAAGCTTCAGGACTTCAATATGGTCTTTCACTGCCCCCATGCTCCAAAGAATAAAAGTTTCATTTTTCAAGCATTTCATCATTTTAAAACCTTCTTTTCCTTGGTTTAATCCCAGTTAACTTATATTTCCCCTTTAGTAAGTTTACAGCATTTAGACTTGAAAATCCACTGTAACCACTTTTTGTGACCTCTAGCACTAAAGTACATGTGTGAGAGGAAATGCTTAAGAATCTATTTTGCTTCAGAGATGTATTTTCTATACTCAGCTTGTTTTCCTTTGCATTATTAGCCCTGGATTAATCATCTGCTTCTTTTTTGGGTCTCAGTTGAATTTTCTCATTCATCAAAATGTCTCTAGCTTTGGATACACCTCGTTACATCTACGCATGTATGTCTAGATTGAACCCAAATTATCTCCGGTTTAGAAATTTTCTATTGCTTAGTCGTTTTCTTTCCAAATTGCTTGCCCTACTTTGGTTCATCATGAGGTTTTGTTTCAATCATCTTTTTGTTCTCTCTCCTTTTTGTATTTTCTTCAGTTGCTTGCTCTCAATTTTGTGTGCCAAATCACACAATGTATGCCTCCTTTATACCCCTTTGTTTTCCATAAATATCCTTTTTTGTGAAGCCTTCTTTTCTTTTTTGCAGTCATGCGACTACCAGTACTAAAAGTACAATGCACCTAATCAGCAACTGCAATGGAAAAAAAAAGTACAGAGCATCACAAAATCTCTGCCTCATTAGTGCAACTGGAAAGGATTTAACTATAGAGATCACCATCAGGCTTGAAACGAAAGCTTCATTTCTTGAGTTTTTCATTAGGTATAAGAGATATGATTTTCTTTCACAGAAAAATGTCGAACTTACATATCAAGCTGTCTTCTTTCCAATAAACTCTCAAGTTCAGTGCATTCTTCCCAAGACATTTTATTGGCTAAAGCAATTACGCTTTGCTCATGCATACAGGAGACATAAAAAGTAATTTCATTAAATCAACATGCAGAAAACCACATGGAATATATTCCCAAACTCTCAAAATGTATTCCCAGAAAGCGAAGTTCATGCCAGGAGAACCATTTCATATAATTGTCTCTCAGGACTGCTACATATTTAGTCAAAATCCTTTCTCAGGTAGAATGAATGAATTTTCCTTTTCTAATTCTATACATTTTTGGAATTTTGCTGTCTCTCAAGAAGATAAAGAAAGAACAAACAATAATGAAATACATATAATTCAGAAGCAGATAAATATATGGCTGAAATTGCATCATTTGGGAGTTTCAATGCATTCCGCTCTGTAAAGACTGTGGAATTGATACTCTCACTAGGGAAAGTGTATGCCGCTATAAGTGTTCAATCCAATGCCATACAGGCTTACACATCATAAACATCTTACAATTTTTATTAACATATATATTTACAAGCAACTTTTTGGTGCAACAGTTAATCAGTAATTAAAAAAAAAGTGAAACTGCAACAAAATTAATGTTTAACAATTAATTTGTAATCTAGTTGTGTAATAATTAAGTCAGATATCAATTAACCTAATATTCTACTTCATTGCAATCAAGGTTGAATACTGTTCCCACGTGAATGTGGAGATCCTTACTTGACAAGTGATATATAGCATAAGCTTACATTCAAAGCTGCACATTTATTATTTTATTGCAAGGCTGTTGCTGTGAAGTCAGTCAAGTTGAACGGACCCAACTCTGTAATCAGAAAATCCACCTGCACTTCCTTTGCAATGAACTCTTATCAGCTTCAATACCTAGGACTCATTAACAAGGTTCTATTAAATGCATTGGCAGCGCAAAATTGCCCCTTAGTATCCAAAAATGTGAAGGTAAGATGGATTAGCCATACTAAATGCACTGGGCTATAGGGATAGAGCAGGCGGGTGGAACTTGGTAAGATTTTGGAGATTCAGTGCAGATCTAATGAGTCAAATGGATGGCACTATGACACAGTGGTTAGCATTGTTACCTCACAGCACCAGGGATCTGGGTTCGATTCTGACCTTGGGTGACTATGTGGAGTTTGCACATTCTCCCCATGTCTGCATAGATTTCCTCCAGGTGCTCCGGTTTCTTTCCACAGTTCAAAGATATTTAAGTTAGATGGCCCGGTAAATGCTTAGAGTTACATAAATGGGGTAAAGGAGAGGGCTGGGGACCTGGGTGGTATGCTTTCTGGAGAGTTGGTGCAGATCTAATGGGCCGAATAGTCTCACTCTGCACAATGAGGATTCTGTGAATTCTAAGGGCAATTTAACAAAAATAGTTTGAAGTGTCAAACAAGTGAGAAAATGGAAGAATTTCAGACCACTCTTTTTGGAAAATTTGAAAATGAACTCTTATGGCACTTGGTGCAAAATAAAAGTGCCAGATGTGATTCTCACCAGCAAGAGGGAGTGGGGACCTGTGCGAGAAATCGGCTGCTGAATTTTAGGAATCCAATGTGCTATATTGGGAGATCTCCTGCCATCTACCCCCACCTGCCCTATAAATATCAGGACCTACCCTTTGAACCCTCTGCTATTCTCCCACCCAGGCCAATTGCTCCTGTGCCAGTTTACTCCCTCCACCCCACAGACATCAGACACCACTCTATCCCAATGATCACCCTTATGCTGGTCTACACCAGTCCACTGACATCCCTGCGTCCCCACACCATCCCCCCTGCCCCATTGATCATCCCCACCACAGAGTTCCCTTCCTCTCACCCCAATCACAACCCCAAGCAGAGTTACACCCTTCCCTTTATCCAACACAGTTCCTCCTTCCCCTACATTCCATCATAGGTCCATCAAAAAAGCTCTGCCCCACCTAGGCCTCAACTGCGTAAGTGTCCAGCTGGCAGTGCCAGGATGCCAGTAGGGCAGTGCTACACTGGCACTGCCCCATTGGCACAGACTTGCCTTGTTCCAATCCAAGGGGCTTTAACAGTCTCCAATGCCCCCGGCGAAGCCATCATTTCTAGTCTCCGCTGGTGGAGACCATCATGATTCTTGCCAAGCAGAATCTCGATCACCCATTTCTATCAACCACTGATTAATAAAAGAAGGGGTGAGCAGGATCCCATTTATTAAGGGTGGCTTGCGAGGAACCCACTTCATCACTAGGAAACACTTGATTTTAAAAAAATATCAACTTTATTCTGACTTTTCCTTACCATATGCTTTCTAATGCTATTGATACCTAATCACTGAGCTATGTGGATATAAAGTGCTAGGACTCAATCACTCAAAATAATATGATCTTCAATATAAAAAAACTGAAAAATAAGGTTTATGTGCTTTTGCTTTTGGAAAAAAAATGGGAAACAACAGACTTCGAGTTTAGAGATTTAACATAATGGATTTTAAATGTTTTCTAAAATCTGATAATTTTTGTACCTTATATTGTAGTCTGGCATAACTTACACACAAGCAAGCATTTGCCAACACAAGTGACTTTTTAGAAAGTTGTTCAAACTACTTATAAATATTTACATCATCATATGTAGCAACATTAATTGGAAGCGCAATATATTGATTGAAGTACACAACTTATATTAATTCTTGAAGTGTAAACATTAGCTAAAGACGGACCAATAATTATTTAGCATTTGAAATGCAAATGTCATTGGGGACTTAATTGGGTTTGGGTTTGAAACCATGGAGGGAAGGCATGATATCATGGGCACCCAGAAAAGGTGAGCATATGGCCCCATAAAATGCAAGTTCATCACTGCCAGTTAGGAGGTAACAGCAAATGACATCTACAGATGCTTGCCAACCTTAAGGAATCAGGAACTGATTGTTGCTGACTTGATTTATTATTGTCAATGTATTGGTACAGTGAAAAGTATTATTTCTTGTGCACTATACAGACAAAACATACCGCACATAGATAAGACAGTGCAGAATGTAATGTAACAGTCATAGCTAGAATGTAGAGAAAGATCAACTTAATATGAAGCAGGTGCATTCAAAAGTCTGATGACAGCAGAGAAGAAGCAGTTCTTGAGTTGGTTGGTCCATGTCCTGAGACTTTTGTATCTTTTTCCCAATGGAAGAAGGTAGAACAGAGAATGTCCGGAGTGTGTAGGGTCCTTGATTATACTGGCTGCTTTTCTGAGGTAGCAGAATGTGTAGATAGAATCAATGGATGGGAAACTGGTTTGAGTGATGGATTGGGCTTCATTCACGACCATCTGAAGTTTTTTGCAGTCTTGGACAGACCAGGACCATATCAAGCTATGATACAACCAGAAAGAACACTTTCTCTGGTGCATCTGTAAAAATTGGTGAGAGTTGTAGCTTACATGCTAAATTTCCTTAGTCTCCTGAGAAAGTAGAGGCTTTAGTAGGCTTTCTTAACTATAGCATCGACTTGGAGGGACCAGTACAAGTTGTTGGTGATCTGGACACCTAAAAACTTGAAAGTCTCAATCGTTTCTATTTTGTCCCCATTGATATAAACAGGGGCAAGTCCTCCACTATGCTTCCTGAAGTCCATAACTATCTCCTTCATTCTGTTAACATTGAGGGAGAGATTATTGCACCAGTTCACCAGATTCTCTATCTCTTTCCTGTACTCAGTCTTGTCGTTGTTTGAGATCCAACCTTGATGTCATCAGCAAACTTGTACCCAAACCAGTCCAGAAATACCAATGATCATGTGCATTGGGAGTCTATCAGAATGAGTTATAAAGTACTAGCTTTCACCAGCAACTCATGCAGAGGTGGAAAACTGAAAACTTACAAGGCAAGAGACTAACTGTAACCAGGAATAGAAGATCACAGAAGTAACAGAGAGGGAGGATCATGTGTTGTCTTGCACCCTAGCCTAAATCAGAGGGTTTGGATTGGAGAGAGAGAGAGAGAAACAGGCTTGATCCATCCCACCTGCCTCAAAGAAAAAATACATTGTAGGACAGACTAATGAAGACTAAGTGAGGTTTCCGACCCTCACTGGAATGAAGTTGTTTGGCAGCACCAGGAAGGCATGTAGCTGCTGCTGGCACTGAAGAAGAGCATAGCCCTTAAGTCCACAGAACGGCTTTGTCAATAGTTTTGGGTCAGGAGGGTGAGGAAGAGAGATATGTAGGTTAAAGGGAGGGAGGAAGTGAATAGAAAGGAAGAGAGGATTCACCCTAAGGGGAGGTGGCTCCACACTAGCAAAGGACAGCCTCCAAAAAGTGCCCTCTTCTCACTCTAAGATTTTGAGGTTTAGAAAAAAAGGCTTTCTATTCCTGCCCTCCTGCCCATGTTGAATATTTCATGGCATGAGCAGCGTATTATCAAAGTCAATTGGTTTGGTAACAAGGCTAATTAACCTTCCATTATTCAATTAAATACGATGGGTGGGCTGCTGATTTTAGCACTTGCCTATACCCCATCTTGGAGATGAGCTCAGAGATGGATTTGAATCCGGTGGGATGATCCCATTTTATGTGCTATTCTCCGACAGGGAACATGCCTGCTGGGGCACATAGAATTCAATCACTGTCCAATTTTTTAAGTATTATCTTTCATTATTTAATAAATGTTTCCTGATATTATGACACTAGATTGCCTCTTATCGCCTACATGGTCAAAATCTCAAAAAGGGGAAATTAACATTAATTGGATGAAGTCTCACAGAATTGCAACTATATTACTTAAAACTTGAACAGTCACCTCACTTCTGCAAACATGTCAGACCCCTATCTTAAACGAGAGGTGATTCAGATAGATGATCATTTTTTTTCTCTCATCAGGAAGTTCTTTTGTGGCTACACCCAGTTCATGTGGAGAGGGGCTCATGATTTTAATTGATCATAGAGCGGTTATCTTCCTCAGGGCTCAGATTAAATTACGTCATGCATTTCATTTCTTTATTCTGTTTCAACAAAATATTTGCCACAAAATCAGCTATTCTGTAGATTCCTTTTAAAATATTAGCACTGAAACAATTCATTTAGAAACTTTTTTTTCGAATATTTCCAAAATCTCCTTCAAAAATGATGATTTCTTGTTAGAAACTCTACCAATAAGAAAAAATGATTGGAGGTATGAATCAACCCAACACCAACTTTGTTCAGCAACATTTACAACTACTCTACGAAGACTCTTTTGAAAAAGTATTTACTCACAATGAATTGAAGTTGCCAATACTCAAAAGTGCTTAACATAAATCACGTTACCATTGTCTACCAAGTGCAACATTTTCCTTCTATTGACAAGGAGATGTGTGAAATGAAACAAAAAGGAAGACATTATCAGGAGGGCAATGGAGGATTTTCTGCATCTCTGTCCTCCATGGCATGTTTCTCCAAGAAGATTGCACATATCGACACAGACATCATGTTTCTTGACAGCAGGAGGCAGCCTCCCATTGGCTAGCTGAAGCAATGGCAGCACAATGGCACAGTGGTTAGCACTGCTGCCTCACAGCGTCAAGGGTTCGAATTCAATTCCCGGCTTGAGTGACCTTGTGGAATCTGCACGTTCCCCCTGTGCTTGAGTGGGATTTTCTCTGGAAACTACAATTTCCTCCCACAGTCCAAAGATGTACAGGTTAGGTTGACTGGTCATGCTAAATTGCCCCTTAGTATCAGGTTAGTAGTGTAAATAAGTGGTGTTACAGGATAGGTCTGAGTGGGATTGTGATCCATGCAGACTCAATGAGGTAAATGGACTCTTTCTGTGCTGTAGGGAATCTACGATTCTGATTCCATCTTTGTCAATGGGATTTGCCATTGATTCCACTCCTCGCCATCAGGAAATCCCCAGAAAATCCTGCTGGCAGGAAGAACCCAAAAATCACACCTAATGTCACTTCGCAAAGGATGTTTTTTAGAAAATAATATTTTTATTGAAGATTTTTCCCATTTTTACAAATAATGCAACAAGCCCTAAAGAATCATTTCTCCGTGCATTCAGAAAAAGACGAGAAAAGACCAGAAGAGTTAGTTTGGATTATTCATTGCAGTTGACACTTCCTACCTTATAAACAGTGAAAAAAGATATTTCACAGATAAAGCCATGAGTATATCGCAAAGTGGTGCACATTCTCACTTACAGGATCTTAGATATGCATCAGAATATACTTCCCCATCTCCAACTGCACTGGAAATGGTATTGAAACAAAACAATGTATTTTCCTAGGATATGTGATGTGTCTGTACTGTTACGGGAGTAAGTCAAATTTTTTGTCTTCAAAATAACAGAAACACAAAAAATATATGACATGATTAGTTCTAAGGAGGTTTGTGGAGTTTAGAAAAGGCAAAGCCTCAGTCGGATTGTTGAATATCTTGAAGATCATATGTAACTCTCAGAGTAGCAGGATATAGCAGAGCATACTGCAATCAGATAGCTTTCAGACGTTGTCTAACTTAATCAAAACCTTTGCGTCTCTGTTTTATTGCTGTTGGGAAGGTTTGGAAAAACAGGACCTTCATAAGAGTACTGCCTCACCACATCAGGCCTCTTCTAATATTCTTTGGCAATTTCTGAAGTTATGGAAATGCACAACAACATGCAGGGTTCATTGACTGCCCCCTAGGCCTCAAAGACAAGATATGATGTATCCCTTTAAGTTTAATACCACCAGTTTTTTGTGTCAAGATTATCTCTCAAAATATGTAACTGAGAGCTTATCCTCAGCTCCTTCTGAAAAACTGATACACAGATGCTCTTTCTCTGGCCCTGAGTTCTCCATCAGGATATTTGATAAATCATGGAGCTGATTTTCCAAGGATTGCCTAAACTGAGGAAGTTGCATTTTCAACAGTAAAGATTTTTTTTTCCTACACTTCATTAAATCTCTTATTGGTACTTGAAAGGTCAGCAGTGTGAGTACTGATATTCTGTGACAAAAAGCTGAATTTGTCATCGATAACTTCAATAATATTGGCAGTCATTCTCTCCAATGCCTTTGACAGCACCAAATCAAGACCCTGCTCACTAACCATACAACCTATACAGCCTTATCCTCAATCGTAAGTACACTGAGGACTGCACTCCACCACAAATAAATGGATGTCCCTGGTTTTAAAAGGATAAGGACTTTGAGGATTCAGCTCCACTCTGATTGCCTCTGGATGCTCCTTTTAATCAAGGGTTATAGTTTTCCACATTTTCTCACCAATACTTAGCCAGAAATCTTCTAGGGACATAGCATGGAGTTTTCACTCCAGGATTAGATAATTAAGGGCTGCGCAGCAGGATAAATGAAAGGATTATTGATGAGCAACACCAGAGCTCACAGAAACATGTTTCATCATGTGACTCCCTGCAAATCATGTTTCTTAAAGAAAAAAACACTATAATATGTGGCAGCATGTATCTTGCCTGTTTGCAAACAGCTGGTGGCACACAAAATAATAACGGAAAGTTGCAGAATGAGAAAAATGATTGTTACGCATATTTGTAGCCTATGTTTTTTATTTTAATACATAGAATGCCAAATATACAACTATGGTGCTAAAAATTGATCTTATCATTTTCTTGATGTGAGGGCATAATTTGATGCTAATGTCAGCTCATGTACCTAAAAGACTAGTATAAAGTTGGAATCTATATGTGATGGGCAATAGGACATGAATGGGCTGGAGCCACAGCAAGGAAGAAAAATGCCAGCTCACCAGAGGTTGCAGACAAGTTCTACTACAGAAAACTCAAATGAAGATTTTGATGAGACAACACACAGAAGAACACTGACATCAATGCACTGAGACATTGAATAAATTGGTTGGCCTGTTGCCATCAAGAAGCTGGCTCCAATAACGTAGAAGGCATTTTGCAGGTCTTACCCTCTCTGAGCCCTCTGCTCTATCTCCCTGTCATGCTGCAAGCAAAGAGGCACTATCATTGTAGGCAATAGGTGGAGAGGTCACCAAATCCTCTGCCCTTGCCATGAGGATGCTGCAACACTCAAAAAATCCAGGACCTCACTCCAGAAACACTCAGAAATGATTCAACATTCTCTTAATGGCAAGTTGGCTCCTTGGTCCTTTAAGTGATACTAATAGTAGGCAGCTGAGGGCTTGTTCTTTGATGAATGGCAAGGAACAAGCAAATTTAGTGAATGTTCCTGCACAAGCAGCGGAGTGGTTAGAACTGCAGTCTCAAAGCTCCAGCGACCTGGGTTTGATTCCCAGTTTGGGTCACTGTCTAAGTGGTGTTTACACATTCCCCCCAAACTGCATGAGTTTCCTCAGGGAGCTCCGCTTTTCTCCCAAAGTCCAAAGATGTGTAGGTTAGGTGCATTGGCCATGCTAAATTTCCCCTTATTATCCTGGGATGTGTAGGTTAGAAGGATGAGTGTGGTAAATATATGGGCTTAAGGAATAAGGCCTCGGTGGGATCTTTGCTGGTGCAGACTTGATAAGCTGAATGGCCTCCTTCTGTAGCCCAAATTTGGAAACTGATCCCCAATGATATCTGTATGCTGAGTGATATTATAATAACCCTAGGTCACATTCTCTGTTGTACAAAGGCAATGCTGCATTAGTATCTTTCTCAGTATGTTGTGATCTGCAACATAGGCTTCCAGATTGGCATCTGCAGTGCCATTGCAAGTTCTGAATTTCACTCTCATGACTCTGGTTGATTACTAAAGCTTGCAAAGAAGCATGTTTCTTGATTTTATTGAACAAACGAATGGTTCCTACTGTTCAGGTATATAAATAAACATAATCCAGAGAAATTATAAACAATTACTGAGTATTGCTTTCTAGCAGATTCTTAACATAAGCACTGACATATAGTTCACAAGATCTGTAAATGGCTTAAAAGAACAAAATAATATATTTTTAAGGTAGTCTATTACAAGATGATTTTCGGAAGGAAAAGTTATTGAAATTGCCCACTTAGCTAATGGGTTTAACAAGAATGGCTTCAATCCTCATGCTGACATTAAAATCTTCTCTAACATATTGTGTCCTTAACAAATATCTGCACCAATGATACAGGATTCAAAAAGATAAATTCCAGCTTCTGTGGAATTCATTTGAACTATAATGGTGTAACCACAAATCAATTTTTACAAATTATTTTACATTTGTTGGTACTATATATAAATAATAACAGCATCCAGATTACACATTATTATCAAAAGTTTCTACTATATGCATAACAAGTGTTTTCATCAAGAACAGTTGTTGGTGTTTATTTTTTTAAATCAATGTTACATCCAGCTACAAAAATGACTTCTTTTTATACAAGTATTCAGTCTAGTAAAATGTCCCAAGGCACTTCATGGAATAGTACAAGTAAAAATTTAAACACTGAGCCATGGTCTAAAAGATTGTTTTTACTGAGTACCTTGAAGGTGGAAAGACAAGAAAAGATTTATGGAGAGATTTCCAGAGCTCAGTGCCGTGACAGTTGAAGACACAAATGCCAATAATGGAGTGACTAAAAAGGGATGTTTAAGAGGCAAAATTGAAGGAAAGCAGAAATCTTGATGGTTTGCAGGGCTAGAGGAAATTAGAGAAAAGGAGGTACAGACAATCGAGAGCCTTGACGATAAGGAGTAAAATTTAAAAATTGATGTATTGCTTAACTAAGAATCAATTTAAATCAGCTGATTGGTGAAATGGACTTGGTGAGAGTTACGGCATGGCCAACAGAGTTTCAGAAGACCTCATGTTTATGGAGGACAGAATAAAGAAAACAGCCAGAGTGCATTAGAACAGTGAAGTCACAAAGTAACAAAGGCATGGATGAGGATCTCAGGGCAGATGAACGATGATGGGGAAGAACCTGGCACTCTAAATATGAGATCTCAGTGACAGTACTAGTGAGTGGTCAGAATCTCATTCTGGTATGACACCAAAGTTGTGAACAGTCTGCTTCAGCCTCACACATTTGTCAGGAAAAGGAATCAAGTCAGAGACCAGGCATTGAAATTTCAATAGGGACCAAAGTCAGTGACTTTAGTGGAAATATCTGCTCATCCAATATTGGATGTTAGATAAGTAGTTTGGCAACATAGATATCAGGAATTGGTTGAAAGGTAATGGTGAGGTGGGTGTTGGCAGCGTACATTTGTAAACTATGCTTTCTGATCATGTCACCAAAAGATAGTACGTAAATGAGAAAAAGGAGAGGGCCAAGAATAGAACCTTGATGGACTCTAGAGGTAATTCTGCAACAGCAGGAAGAGAAGCTATTGAAAGTGAAACTCTGGATATGAGAGAATAGAAAAGAATGGAACAAAACTAATGTAGTTCCACCCATCTGAATGATAGTATGATAGTGGAGAGACATTGGAAGATGACGGTATGGTCAACTATGTCAAAGACTACAGACAGATTCAGAAGGCAAAAAACAGATAACTTAAGTATAGTTTACTTTTTCCACAATCATAAAGAATTTAATTTATGCCTTCGATAAGAGCTACTTGCATATTGTGTTAGAGTGGAAACCTGACTGGAAGAATTAGTAAGATGGACATGGATTTAAGAGGTGATAATACATTCAAGTAATTTGGATAAGAAAGGGAGGTGGAAATCAGGTGACACCTTACAAGGGCAGAGGGGTCAAGGATTGTATTTTTAAGGGGACAATGATCACAGATTTAAAGGAGAGGGAACAGTTAACAATATCAGCTAATACTGGACCCAGAAATCAAGGTTGAATGTCAGCAGTTTAGTTAGAAAAGGTGTGAGTGAGACTGCTATGGATCTGACAGACAAAATAAACTTAGGGATGGCACAAGGAGAGAAAGATGCATGCTCAGAGTTAGGACAAGGGGCAACCTTCAAGTCAGTTTTGCCTGTGGATGACCAGAAGAGAGGAAAGTGTCAGGGGTACCTAATTAGATCATGTCAATCTTAATCATAATTATGTCTTCACTTATTGTGAGAGTTGAAGAAACAAGGAGAGGAATTTAAGATGACAGTTTGCAGTCAAGGAGAAGAAGCCAAGAGCTATCTTTGAATTCCAAAGGTTAGATCCAGTAATGCTTCAAGTCATCCAACCAGATATGATGATTGTCTGTTCAACCCCACATTCGCATCTATACATTCTCCATGTCTGCAGGGTTTCCTGCAGGTGCTTTGGTTTCCTCCCACTTTCCAAAGATGTGTGCGGTGGGTTGATTGGCCAAGCTAAATTGCCCTTTAGTGTCAGCGGATTAACATGGTGAACCTACGGGATTTCCAAGTTAGAGTCTAGATGGGATTGTTGTCGGTGTAGGTTCGATGGGCCGAATTATCCTCCTTCTGCACTGTAGGGATTCTATGATAACAGTTCAAATCTGAAATCCTTGGACTTAAAAAGTCGGAAATGAAAGCCGTACCAGGAGAATGACTAGGTCAGAGAGTGTAAGGTTTGCAACAGGTCTAGGACATTCAAGATGAGGGTGTAATTGAGCAATCAGCAACTGCAGGAATATTGCAGTGAATGGAAGGCAAAGATTAGATTTAGAGATTTTAGAAAATATAATTGTAACTGAATTATGTACTTTGTTGAATTTTTCAGTCATTGAATACTTTTGATTTTACAACTTTTTAAACTTGATGTTCTGAACATCTTTTTGGATTGAAAATTCAAATTTAATAAATGACATCAGTCAGAATCTTGAAGATATTTGTGACACGGTACCTTGGTCCAAGTGTCTGCCTGTGTTCCAGCTCCTGAAATAGTCATCCTGAAAAAGTACAAGAAAGGATTCAAGAAATAAATGTTATTTGTTTGTGGATTAGTAATGTTTTAATCTTCTCATGAGTAAATTATCGTAATGCATACAAATTGAAAAATGAATACAAACCTCAACCTCCTGTGCGGGCAAGCATTAGAGACAAGAAAAAACAAGTTAAATAATAAATTGGTGAATCAATTTTGTCAAAAATGTAAATGAAACCCTGAATTACTCTCTAAGATCAAAATAATTTTCCACACATTGCACGGAAATATTGAGCGGGATTTTGCACTCTGCACATTGTTTTTCCATTGGCTTGCCATTGGCCTGTGGCAGGATCTTCCAGTCCTGCCAATGTCAATGGCATTTTGCACTGATCATGCATTCAAAAGATTCCACCAGTACAAGAGCTAGAAAATTCCGCCCATCATCTACAGAAAATGCAATGACAGGTTAGGCAGCATCCATGGACAGAAAAAGAAAGCTCATCATTTCCTGTTGATTAAAGTTACCAATCTGAAAAAAAATCATTTTACTTTTCTTTCTGTTGATGCAACCAGATCTGCTAGGTATTCCCAGCATTTTCAGATTTTACTTTCGATTTCCAGCAACAAAAGTATTTTTTGCTTTTGTAACTGAAACCCCTACGAGTTGCTTCCAATGTAATTAGTTGCACAGCAAGAAATCATTGAAAAAAGTCTATTTTTCAAACTGATTGCAAATCCCTGCAGAAACATTCTTGGATATCACTAGAGGATAATAGTATCCACATTTCTCCTGATATTTTGCTTCTGAAATCATTCCTATCATGCATAAACTTACTTGTGAAATTATATTGAATACAGGTTTAACTTTTAAACATGACTTCTTCGCTCCTTGAATCCTACTGTGCGTCAACTATTACTACATATAAAATGATTAACTCCTCTGCGCACTAGCCTCTTAAAAAAAAAAGTGACTGTGAAGATAGTAGATGCATCGGTTGTAATCTTCCAAAAATTCTGTAGATTCTGGAAAGGTCCCAGTGGATTAGAAAATCAGAATGTAATCAGAAAAAACCCAAAGCGGGGAACTAGAGGTGAGTTAGCCAAGTATATATCATTGGAAAAAGGCTGGAATCCATTATTAAGGTAGCAGTAGAGAACATTTAGAAAATCACTTGCAGAGTCAACATGGTTTTATGAAAGTGAAATCATGTTTGTCAAATTGTGTTGAAGAATTAATAAGCATGGTGGATAATGAGGAATTAGCAGGTGTGTATTTAGGATTCCCAAAAGACATTAGATAAAATACTAAAGGATTATTACACAAGATAAAAGTCTATGGAACATGTTAGTATGGTTATAGGATTGGCTAACAAGAAAAGGGAAAATGCATCATTTTCAGGTTGACAAAATTGTGACTCATGAGTTGCCATTGGGGCCTATGTTGGGGCCTCAACTATTTGCAATCTATTCTGATGACTTCGATAATGGGACTGACTACAAAGGGACATAAAAAGGTTGAGTGAATATCCAAAATTTGACGATGGAGAATAATTTGCAAAAATGAGAGACTGTCACTGTGGAGGGATCCACAGGACCCTTGCAGAACTCTCCCTCTACAGCCTGGCAGTGGGGATTGGGGCACATGGGTACTGCATTAACTACCTTGATCAGAGTTCAGTGGAGGCTGAATTATTGAATACATTCAAGGCTGACTTAAACAAATTTTTGATGTACAAGAGAGTCATAGGTCATGAAGGTAGTCAGAAAAGTGTACTTAAGGCAACAATCATCTCAGCCATGATCTTAATGAATGACGGAATGAGCTACTCATTCAGATCAGTCAGATGGTCTACTCTTGCTCCTCTTTCTTAAGTTCTTTATGATCTACACTATTGTAGAAATTTGACTTATTCTCAGCACTAAAGAAGTGCTCCTTGCAGCAATAAAAACATTTTTATATGCTCTGACAAGACTCATTGTACTTGCATTTCTAAGTGAGAATGACATCTGGTAGTGAACTTGGGCAATTTTAGCTGCAGACTTTGAACCTTAAGCACCAGAAGCATGACTGTGATTGCTGAAGCATATTTCACAAAAAGTTATTATAGCCTCTGAAGACAGTGGACTTTTCAACTCTTGTTTGAATCTTTAGAATTTATAACAGGTCCCTAAGGTGAATGCAGATAGTTTCAATCCACCAGATGACTTAGTTACTCCAAACTTATATGTCTGTGTTCTTAAGCTGTTTTAACTTTAATTTAAACTTTCCATTTGAAGATTCTGATCCTTGATTAACAATATTAGATTTATTGTTCCAAATACAGTGGGAAATATCTCTCACCACTGCATTGTAAGAATCAGATAATATCATGAAACAAAGTTGCACTTTTCATTGCCAAACCCAAGATCTTACTTTACCCGAGCTTTATTTTCAGGCGTTACGTGTTAAAAACTTTGCTAACTATTACCCATGATGGAAAGACATTATCAAAACCTAGGTATCCACTAGCTGGATATTATAACATATACAAATACTTCAAATAGGTATTGATTCATAACTGGAAATTAATTTCACAAAGATTAAATAGGAACTGATGTTAGAAGATGCATCACCTTCCCTAACATTAGGCTAATTCAGTATTTAAAGTTAATTTATTAGTCACAAGTAGGTATACATCAACAAAGCAATGAAGTTATTGTAAAAGTACTGTGAGTATTCAAACTATTGGTAATTGCTCTACAAGTTCCTGAATCAATTTAAATCCCAATTTCATGGGAAATAAACTGTTGTTCTAAAAGAAGCTTCACACTATTCGAAATCTCATTCAAGGTAAAGATTTAAAAACTTGTGACTTTTCAGAAGATAGCCAGCAAATGAATATAAATCATACAGAAAACATGTTGAAGCATATATTTCAAGCAATACAGTCTTATAAAAATCATAGTAATTATAGATAAGAGAAACTACTTATATCATCAATCCAGAATAGTTCTTCATTCCATCTGTTAAATCATCTAATTGCTCTGTAACAAACTCCGGTACTTATCTTGAGTTTAGATCATAAGTTTAGAGTTTCAGAACGTCTGCTGGGAAAGGACCATGCATGTGCAGTTATCCATTTTCATGTTTTCAGACCAGAAAGTGGCCCTATGCAAATGCAGAAAAGTGAAACAGTGTAAAACTGCATGTCAGGTGACCTGAAGAGGAATGCCATTGCAGAGGTGATGTAGTGGGGACAAGGAAAACAGGGAGACAGTCACAAACAAAAGTGATCCCAAACCAGAAAATGGGTCAGAAACAGGTCTCAGAAAAATGTCCCAGGTAAGGGAGAAGGACAAACATGAGAAACAGATCCCCATTAACTAAAGTTGTGAAGAGGGGAGCAGAGTCATAGGCTCTGGATTAGAGACAGAGAGTAGTAAGAAATAGACAAAGTAAGTTTGAAAGAAGCCCTGAACATTTAAGAAGACAGCCAAAAATTGGTGGCTCTATGTTGCAAGCCGTAAGAGCAATTTTTGGAACAGTGGTGTTCTGCTTGGCAAGCCTGAATGTGCTTGGAAGGTGAAACTTAAAATCCAGAGGTAAGATTGAAACCCTGGAGGTGGACCCATGTTGAAGTCACCCAATTGGAGCAATGTTTGTAGAGAATTCCAAAGTGATTTCTTCAAATGTGGAGTTCGAAAATTCTCATGAAAAAGACAGAGTTTTTGATCATAGTGTGATAAGTACCTCGGTGATTGTTGAGAAATCCACAGAATTTGCTTTGGTCAGATCTGTCATTTAGTTTTAATATGTGATGTTTCCAACCACAGTTCACCAGTTGGTTCACGTATACTGCATAATTATCCTGAATATTAGAGTACAAGACAGATTTGGTAAATTGTTTTATCTTTCTAAATTTGTATGCATCTGTACAAATATAGTTGGAGTGAAGGTATCATCAATACTTGAATATTTTTCATATGTTGGTATCAAAATCTTTCCAACCTTTTTGTCTCATGTAATATAGTTCATTTTTTTTTGATGAATAAATGTTTTAATCTTTTTGTTAAAAATTCATCAGCAAATTCCTGTGCATTTATTCAGTAACTTTTCTTCATGGTTTCTGAAAATAAAGAAAAGTTAGGATTCATCAAGCCAGGTTTCACTCAGAGATTTGGCTTGTCCAGTATTAAAATCAACTGGGATTGTAACACGGCTTCAACAATTTTAGGCCTTTTTCTCCTCTACCTGGAAGTCCATTCCATGTGCTGCTCTCCAGCATGCAATAAATTCCTTGGCTAATTCTGGAAAAAATCTTGGCTCCGTTTTTTTTGGCAGAACTCAGAGCAATGTAGTTCCATATGCTATCTGAGATAGTTGAAAAATATCAAGAGAGAGAAAGCAGAGAACCTAGTCCCAACAAAACAATCCTCTTTTTCTTTGCATTTTCATTCTTTTTGTCACTTAATCATTCCTACTTTGCATGTTATCACAGGTCTGCTTTTGATTCTATTCTCTTCCTCACACCTTTGCCTGCCTCTGTTCTTGCTTAAATCCTATTACAGGTCTAAATTTTTCCAGTACTGACAAATGGTCATCAGTGTTCTGTGTCCACGTAGTACCAGACTTGCTGAATATTTCCAGTTTTTTCTGTTTCTATTTATTGATGTGTGAGATTATCTTCAGAAATTCAACAAAATCAGCAATCATGAACTGGCAACCAGTTTGACATCCTACAAACTTTCTTTTCTATTGAAGTTAAATGGCCTAAGACAAAATCCATCTGCTTTGTCTTTGCAATTAGGAAGAGAGTAAAGGGATGGGGACTGAAATCCAATACACCAACAGACAGCGGGCTCCCAATCTTTGCAGCTGTGCCTGTTGCTGTTTTCAGCAGCAGGTCGAGTCTTTCGAAGATCATGTCTTGGTGTTGGATGTAATCGGGAGTCTGATTTAAATATAATGGCTGCAGACTGGGTTTCTCAAGATTTGGTAATTCATACATCAAAAGGGAGACACACTCTGCTTCCATGTCCCACTGCCTCATGAGTTCACTTCCGGCGGGATCAGATCCTACTGGTGGGAAGAGCCGGAAAATCTTGCCCTAAGTGTAGTTTAATGCAGTTCACATGCTCGGTACCTCATCTACAAGTGTTCACTCTCTTCATCATCAATATAAAGTGTGGGCTATTTACAAGATGCACGGCATGAACTCACCAATGCTCCTTAGACAGCACCTTCCAAACCTATTATATCTAGGACAAAGATGACAGATACATGGGAACACCATCACCAGGAAGGTCTCCTCCAAGCTACTCACCATCCTGATTTGGAAATATATTGCCATTCCTTCACTGTCGCTGGGTCAAGATCTGGAACTCCTTTCCTAATAGCACTGTGGGTGTACCTACGCTACATGAACTACTGTGGTTTAGGAAAGCAACTCACCACCTTCTCAAGGGCAACTTAGGAGGGGCAAATTATACTGATTTAGCCAATGGCACCCATATCCTGAATGATTTTTTAAAATCCAATTGCCAAGTCTGCATATTGAATTTACAAGTGATGTTCAATATGGTGCTGCAAGAGAAACCTCTGAGAAAATGTCAGACATGTAAGCAAAAATGTAACAGCATTAATAGAAAGATGGTTGTTTGATAGGAAATACAGGATACAACCTTCACTTAAGCATTAAACTGATGAAACAAATTGTCTGGTGGTGTGAACTGTCTGCTATGGTAGAACCATTTTTCATTTTCTAATGGACAAACAATAATAAACTATTTTATTTTCTTTACTGCCGAGGTGAGTTACTGCCATGTTAAAAAAAAATTGCAACTTGAATTGGCATGTGAAGGAAAGGCAAATTACTTGTTAACAGCTGTCACATGCTTGTTAAAAACTAGTCTGACAAATCTATGGAACATTGTGCTGGTGAGGAGGTTATAAACAAATAAGGTAAATCCGGAACTCATTACAATTAAATTAAGACTATAATCAAACAAATAAACACATTTATTGCTTAATAAATGTAGATCTTATCTGTATCACTACAATGATAATAGTTATACTTGAGAGAACTCTTGCACCATAAACTTAGTCAGAAAAATACTAAAATTACATCAAATTAAAATCACACTAAAACACATTAAAAAGCCCCCATCCATGGCATTTAAGCTGGGAACATGATAAACGTAAACAGGGTTTCATGTCCAGAAGATATAAAGGAATATACAATTGCCTAAATTATCTTGGCTACTTTATAAAATTATTCTTAAAACACAGGCGAAGACTTTACGTTGACTGAACCCTGACTAGCTGCTCAACACAAAAGAAATTTTTAACCTTCAGAAAACATCAAGGATCTTGATATCCCTGAAGATACGCAATTGCTCGCTATGATCGCAGGAAACAAAATGAAAGGAAATGCCCAAAAATCCTTTACATTTCTTTGGGTTCTGGTCAATAGAAACAATGGGTTAGATTTTATGGTCTCACTCATTCCGAAACCATAAATTTCTGCCAGAGGTCAAAAGATCTTTTTGTAGTCCACCCTTATCTTCTGATTCCCATGCCAGGTGGAATGGTAAAATTCCAGCCAACAGATCTCTGAGGACAAAGAGGCCCCGAAACAGAGCTCAATCCAGATTAAAATGGCTTCATTTATCCTGTTTTCTAAAATTTCTGTACCTACTAAAAAATTGATTCAGCTCTATGTGCTTCTCCCATCATGGAAGTTGGTGGCACTGGAAAACTGGATCACGCCACATCAGTTTCAGCCATCTAATCTCTCTGAACGAATTTTGATTCTGGACTCCAGACTCACGTGAAGCAATAAATCTTATTTTGTCTGTAGTCTTTACCCCGTACCACTTTCTTTCCCTTATCCCTATTTTATTATCTGAATGTGCTGAGGGTTACGTTGTGAATCTTCTGTCCTGCGTTTTGAGTGTGTGTAAAATAAACTAATTTTCTGATTATATCTTATCTTGTGTTTGCTGTAATGCTTTTAACAGAGGATTGAATCCATCAAAAACTGAAAGTATCCCACCACTTCAAAAAGGAGAAATCAAAAAAAATTTAGAAATCTTTGTTTACCGATGGATGGCGGGAGGAGAAATCAAGCTGCTTTAAATTAATTCCTTCCTGTCCGTAATATTGGCAGACAGAAAGCAGTAAGCCTAAATTCTGCCATGCAATATTTCCAATGATGTAACAGTGCCATCTGAATTTCTGCTTGTGTATTTCTGTTCAGCTCCTTTTTCAAAAGAAAGCCACAAAAAAAGCAATCAATTAATCATCTATGGAGTTGCAAAGAAATAATTAGAATTTTGAAGAAGAATTAAATGAAAAACCACAGCAACAGATTCATAGCCATAGCTTTGGTAATGACCTACAAAATATATTTTTAATTTATATTTATTTGTCATGACATTTTTGTGAAACCTAAATACAGTATAATGCTTTGGTCATCAATAAATTAAGGGCAGTGATGAAAAATGTTGAACAATTCTAATGAGCTTCAATGCCAGTTGGTAATTATACATTACAAAAAATACTGCCTATACTGTCAATGGTATCAGAAATATAACATAGATTAAAAGACAACTCTATATGTTTGTACAACAGTCAGTGCTATGTGTTTGGATACAGAACCATCCTTTCTAAAAAGCGTTAGTTACATAGCACCTTTCATGATATCAAGATGTCCCAAACTGCTTTACAGAAATGAAGTACTTTTGAAGTGTAGTCACAGTTATAATGCAGGAAACATTAATGTTTTATTACCTCAATAAAACATTAATAACTCATTAATAAGATAATGTGATGGAACCATAACAAGCTCATAGACTAGTTTGGCCCTCTTTCTCTGCTACCTTGAATATGATCCGATCGCTGCAACACGAGCTTCACAAATAGTGCTGTGCTCCAAACAACATTTTGCCAGGGATACATAATCTTGTAAGTAACTCAACATTTTTCTGCAGCTATTGCACATGAGTATTGTGCATTGCTTAGCTGGAATTTTGAACTTTCATCAGTTATACCGCTTAGCTGTCAATTTATCGTGTGAAAGTCACAATGATATTTGCACTATTAGTTGATTTTATTTTGTTTCAAATCACAAAATATGTTTCACAAAATCATTTTGGTAACATTTTGATGAGCAGTTATTACATTTGACAAAAAGGCAATTTAACCTTTTATTTACAAATGGAGAAAATATTAATATTTTTAAAAAATTATGTATTGCACTAGTGAGGATGCTGGAGGTTCGCTACATTCTATGTAGAATAATCAAATGGTTTATTCTGTCACACAGTACTGGACAATGCAATGTTCATGATAACAATCACATTGGTTGGAATCACAGAACATAAATGAAGCACAGCAGACCAAAGTCCCACTCATACATGAGGTCAGATTCCCTGATAAGAGATATGATTTATTGTATTATAATAATGCATTAAAACTGCAATATAAACTAACATGCTAAATTAGAATGAAGCCAATAATATCTGAATAATGCTGTTTAAGTTTTCTACAAACATTATGGTAACTCATTTGTAGCTTTCACAGAAATAAAATGTTTATGGAATATAATCTCCAAAACATTGGCAGAAATTAAAAAAATAATTTGTTCAATTATCAAACAAAAAGCCATTATAAATTGTGTAAGCAGTGAATATAATTTCTGAAAAACTGGTAAAAATCCCAGAATTCCATGTTACAAATAAGAAATGTTATTTATCCAGTCATTATAAAACAGTGACTCTGAATATGGATTATATGTGCATCAGTGCAAAATGCTAACAAGTTACATTAAGTTGATGCAGCCATCTACATTTTTCAAATGTACCTGATTAATAACATTTCAATGTTATTCCTAAATTTATCTCGATTTGTCACAATGGTTTTAAAAATGTTACAGTAAATGAAAAAAGTGAAAAATTAAATGGCAACACTGCACAGCACATTGTGTGCTATCATGAAATGATAGGATCAAGTTAACACCACACAGTAAATTGCTAATTTTTGCTAGAACATAATGTATTCTAGCAGATGAAGGGCAAACACTTTCCTTAGGGAGGAAGATAATTCGCAGACACTAAGACCTTCACAGCCAAGTTACAGTCTTACTTTTTCTAGAAATTAAATGCTTGTTGTTCCAAACTGGAAATACAGGGCACAAGAACTGCAGAAAATGAAAAAAAAGTTGTTTGAGAATATGTTAAAATGCAGCAAAATATACAACATTTAACGGACCTAAATAAGAAACTAAAAGATGATGGACCATGAAGATAGTGGAGAATTCCAAGTCAACTAATTAAGATTTAATAATTTTTCATTGGAAAGTTGTATTATTTTCTCTGTTTCCACGTGGATAATCTAGCTGCCCCTTTTTCAAGTTCTTGAAAAACTGGGCAATACGTTTTGATGCATTTTACCTGAACAGATATTTTGTTCAGGATATGTAGCCTGGGTTACTACAATAAATTCAGACTTCCGGATTGCTGGCCTCTGGCACTTATAATCTATTTGGAGGAGCTTGGAGCAGGTTTAATAAACAGAGCAAATCATCGAAAGAAAAAGCAAGGAAAGCTGAAATGAAGTCAAGCTCTTGGGCATTTAAGAGAACCATGTAATCTTTCTACAATCTCTGTAGACCAAAAAAAATTAAATTTAGGAAGAAGGTTTCTCACTGGACTGTTTGATGGAAACAGCTGAAAATTTGTCACCTTTGCTGTTACAGGGCTGACGCAGAAAGTAAAATAGGAAGTCTATCCCTGAGCAACAAATAGGTTAGATGCTGGGCTAGTGCTTAGACCACTGTCTGTGTAGAATTGCTTGAGCAAGAAACTTGAGACGACAGGTGCAATTCTCTGACCTCACCGCACCATTAGTAGGTTGTGCCAGTGCCAGAGAATAGTGTGCAAGCCTAAAAATCCGTTTTGTTCCCAGCACCAAACAGTTTGCAATTTTCCTGACCATTTTCTAATGATGCTAAAGGTTTGAGCCCATCATTCAAGAATGAGGAGCATCAGATTGAGTGCATGAGTGATGAGTGGCATAGCTTGGTGGATGTAAGATTTGAGGAGAATGCTGGAGGTGGTGGGGGGGAGCATTGTGTATGAGACGGCCACAGGGCACAGGACTGGGTCGAGGTGTACATTCCAAAAGTGATGGATGGGACTGATACCAGAATGGGACGGATAGGGACATTCAGATCATTCATCTTCTTCTGGCATTAAGCATTGGTCTTCAGATTCAGGCTATGGCCACTGACTGCTACAGCCACAACATCCCAGGTCGCATTGGAGTCCCTGCTTCTTGGTCATCATCTGTCCCGGGAGCACAGAAAGTTTTGCCTTTCCTTCATGACTCTAGCAGCCACCTGAACATTCCCTCCATAAACAGCAGTCTGCGTGACTGGCTGAGAGTAAAGGGGAGCATTTAAATGCAACTCCCCATTGCTGACAGCACACAGCTGTGGACAGTTTGGTGGAGTCACATGCCTGGGGACTTCATAATGATGTGTTATCCGTGGAGGCTCTTTCAGTGCATTAAATGTTGATGGACTGCGGTATAGAGAGCACCGAAGAGAATTGTGTGGATCGCCATAATGATGCCTGAAAAATTTTTTGGGGGCATTCCACCCAATGTGTTATAAATTGGGAATTGCCAAATGGGAAAATTTTCCTTGGGGATTTCTAAATTCCCCTGTAATTGTACAGGACTGTATTCTCAAAATGCTACATGAGTGATTTTAATTTAAACTGGAAATATAAATTGTAATAGCAACCCTTAATGTATTGCCTAATTAGCAGAATTCGCTATTACAACCTCGATTAAAGGATGGAGAGAGGTGTGATGTATGATGTGGCATGGTATGCCATGAAGCAAACCTTGTGGGTTGATCATCATCTAACTAATGCTTATATGTACCAGCTCCTACAACATTAGGTTGAGGAAATATAAACTGAAACTACCTTTGCAATGGACAAAGATTTCCTGTTGAGCTTACTCTGGAGTGGGGGAGAAGCAGCTCTGCGGAAAAAAGAAAACAGAGGCATGTGCCGAAAAAAGAGGTGCTATAATTACAATTTTATTTTATACACAGTTAAAAACATCCTATAATGATAATAGAAACAGGACCATGATAATTGCAGATCTATATAAAAAAAGCACTTTATCTCTACAGAAACTGCCTCTAAAGAGTTACTATATTGATTCTGTGAATGACGTATGTTGATTATTACTGCTCAGTGAGCCCTTAATGTTTTGATCAGATACATATTATAGATTTGTGTAGGGTATAAGTTAATGTTTGGTTTTTCATATAAACAAATTGTTTATTTCCATTGATCCATATGCTATATATGAAGACTGCAATAACATAGCATCGAGGCACCTGTCCTTCATTCACTCGCAGACCAATTAAATCACACTTCAAAGTATTGTTTGCTTGTGAATATACAATTTATATATTGCATAAAAGAGAAGTCACTGGTAAGTAAAGATAACTGGCTCTGTCATGATTTAATGATTTTGTCAACTAGATTAATGTTGTTCATACACCAATATTCTTAATTAGAAATAATTTAACATCTAACCCCAATAAAAAAACTGACACATATCACAGTTGAAAATTCTGATGGTCACAGAAGGTCACAGAACTAAAGTTTTAAACTTTGTTCTCTCCACATATGCTGACAGATCTGCTGAGTATTTCCAGCGTTCTCTATTCTTATTTCACATATATATTACAGCACTATCGACAAAGTTATTAAATAGTCATGTGATAGTACAGAACTTGAGTATTGCTGAAAAATACATTTTGTCAAAATTTTTTGTCTTATCATCAAAATAATTGCAAGAATACCACTGTCAGGGGAAGTAACACTTTTATACTATATAGAGGTCACAGAATCATAGAGGTTTACAGCATAGAAATAGGCCCTTTGGCCCAACTTGTCCATGCTACCCTTTTTTTAAAAAAATCTTTAAGTTATTCTCAATTGCCTGCATTTGGCCCACATCCCCCTATACACAGCAAACCCATGTAACTATCTAAATGCTATTTAAAAGACAAAATTGTCTCTGCCTCTACTACAACCTCTGGTAGCTTGTCCAGACACTCACCACTCTTTGCATGAAAAAATTGCCCCTATGGACACTTTTGTATCTCTTCCCTCTCACCTTAAACCTATGCCTTCTAGTTTTATATGGGAAACCAGGACTGATTGGTAGAGGCATTGCCATGAAGAATTCTTCTACAATTGCAATATCACTAGACATTTAATAAAAGCAAATTACTGTGGATGCGGTAATATACATTTACATTTATACATTTCTTCATTAACCCATTGACTAATATTCATACTACATCTTTAAAATTACCATATTGCAATTATATAAAAGGAACACTGCAATGTTGCAATGTCGCTCTTTGATAGATGCTGTATTTCACAATTCTAGAGAAGTTAGGTTCCACAGACCCAGCAAAAAATTTGGAGCAATGTTAGGACATGGAAATGTTGTGGTGGTGTGACTGTCCAATGATTGCTGTTCTGCTGGAGATTCAGACTACTCATAATTTCATACCTGGTATAACATTCTTGTATTACGAGCAATAGGAATGCTTTGTGCATCGAGGTCTTACTACTCAGTAGTGACATCAATGCCCTTTACTACATGTTGCAAACTTGTGCAAGGTGCTCAGTTTTTAATTAAAGTTATTTTCCCAATGCTGATGTATTTACATGTTAATAATTAATTTCTCTGATGTTCAGGAAAGACTGTGGCATTAATAGAGGCAGGTGAGTTCAGTGGAGGAGAAAATAGGATGGGAGCTGGTAATATCAGGTCTCCAGCTCCAGTAAATGGATGTCAGGATTTATTCTATGATTGGAATCAGGTGAGACTGATATCTGCCCATTGCTGCCTGATAGTAAAAGCCAACAGGATTAGGAGGATGGTATTGGAATTTTCACTATGTCTATGCACCCAATGTACTATATGGCAGTTGCTATACAATCCAGAATCATAAATAAACAGGAGGAAACCATTTTGCTCTTCATGTCTGCTCAACTTTTAAGATCTATCCAATTAGCTCCACAGTTCTTTCCCTATATCCTTGCAATGTCTTCCTTTTCACAAATATAGCATCTTCAAGGATGGAACTTAAGCCCAAAAAAGCTTTCCAAACAGGATTCATAAAATACCCCAAGACCAGTGAAATTAATTTTCTTAATAAGAAGCTAATCTTTGCAGCTGTTTCCACTGAACTACTGGCTTCACTGAAATGTGGCTAGCAAGTGCTCCAGCAGTTTCTATCCATCCAATTCGAGATACATTAATATTGGCATGGGTACTTGCCATCACTCTGCAAATTTCCTAACCCAGAACTTCACTGGAGTCATGCACATAGGACCACTGGAAGGTTGCAATTCCCACTCTGCAGGACAAACAAACCCATGAATTAGGAACTGGAGTAAACCATTTGGCCCCTCAAGCCCACTTCAATATTTGATAAGGTCATGGCTACTCTCAACTCTACTTTTCTGTCAATCACCTTTATCCTTTGATACCTTCATCAATTAAGTAGTTACAGTAAAAGGAGAGGATTTCCCAGTTTTTATAATCTGTTTTGTTTTATTACATCATAGTAAGGATGAGCATTTGTGGAAGTTGAGAAAAATAGAGTACATTTAAATATTTGGAACCACTGGGGTTTAAAATCTTAGTGATTAACTGTAGTTCATGGTCGTAGCACGATGATCCTAACAACATATACAATTGAGCTATGCTCTAATGATTAAGCTTTACTGAATAACCACTGTTCCATGGAAAAAAAAGTGCTGACTTATCATAGTGATCAGATATTTTTCCTAGCATTTAATTCAACAGAGAATTATACAAAATTCAAATTCAATTGTTAAAAATCAATACCACTCCAATGTGCAAAAATAGATTCAAGGCAAAAGATAAAATGTGAAAATTACCTTAGAATTAGCAAGTGATAAAGCGCAGACATTGTGTCCATTCTGGCACTTCTATTGATCCCAGTCATTTGTTTTTTCCTATACTTTTCCACTATAAATATTTATCCAATTCTCTTTTAAATGTTACTGTTGAATTTGTAGAAATTTCTGACTTCAAGAAAACTTCAAATGAAGACCTTCTCTCATCACTGCAATGGAAACTGTTCAACTCCCATATGGTCAACTGCTCAGATAAGCCATTTTATATGTTACCACATAGCATCAAGTTTATGATTCATTTTCTGACATTTTTCATTAAGAAATATTATATGAAATTTAGCTGGTCAAAACTTGATCACTGAGGAAAAAATATAGAGGAATGTTGTTTTGGACTGATCAAATATTGAACTGGGAAAGATTTACCTTCATTTTAATCCTTTAAAAAGATTCTAAAAAGTATTTTAACAAAACTTATAAAACATTTATACTATCAATTTGATGACATAATAAAATATTTAAGTAAATTGTGCAAGATTTATATGATACAGTATTAAACCCTGAATACTAATAGTTTTTGCAAGGAAGATAAGCTATGCTCAAAGGCACACGAGGTTGAGTGAGAAAATATTTTAATTGTTACTGCTTAAATTATAATAAAGCTAAATCTAGATATTGTAAATATGTTAATTAGACTGTCCTGAAGGCTTACTTATAATCCAAAATGCTTTTGTACCAGAAGAATACATCATTCCATTTGTGATTTTCCCTATCTCCACAAATGTACAAAAGCACAGGTGGTACACCATCATTGTAATACATCTATGCCATTGAAATATAGCAAGATTTACAGATACGGAGAAAACAGTTAGAAAATGGTTTTATTTGTATACATGGACAAGTTTGTCTTCTATCCCTCAGTTCATTTACATAACTTTGCCTGAAGAAAATTTCCTCAGATGCATAAATGGGGCTTCTGCCACACTTGTGGTAAAATAACAGAGGTAAGTTGAGGAAATTACCAGCCCTTATTTTTGGAAGGCAGATTGAAAATACATTCCAACAGACTGAAGCTCAGTGATAAATCGTAAGACAATATATTTAGCTTAAGACAAGTTAATGAACTATATTACAAACAATATATTTACAATAGGTCACTTTGATTTCTTCTTCAAAAAAGCAATGGTTTTTCTCCTGAACTAAAACACAACAATGATCCATGTAAGTGGTTGCCCATACGGCTGCAGGATTCCAAATCTAACTTTGTCTCCCCATTAACCTCAAACTGAATGACATGCTGCATGAGGATAGCTTGCACATCAGCCAATGCATAGTAGTTCCATGTCATGGAACTGTCCATCTGAAGCTGTATAAATGAATCATCAATCTTAGCCTGGCTCTTTCCACAAAAGTGAAGCCAGGTCTTTATCCCAGTCACAACTGTCAATCAAAACTGTTGCTCAGCATGGCTTGCTTCACTGACATTTGCCAGATTCCAACAAACCAGATCAGAACAAAGGATACAATAAAATACAATGCTCATTAACTCATTGGAGCATATCACAAATTGGAGTATACTAATAATGATGAGGATGTGCGTTCAATTCCAATCAGATTATCAAATGAAATAAACAAATCTACAGTAGAGCAGCAGCTGTAAATATTTTAAAAATAAATTTAGGGCAGAAGTTTACAGTCCTATTGCAGTGGGAACGGAGCTGTAAAATGTGACGAGCTTTATAATTCCTCCAGCGGGAGGGATTATAAAATTCCATCCATAAATTCTCCTGCAATTCTGTTTAAATAGAATTTTGTCTTCCTTAAGTTGAAAAGAAGCATGGCCTAGGATTGTATGGACTCACCTAATCATCACTCCTCATGGAAAATAAAGCAAGCCATTTAAATTACCATTCAATTCGATGGGATAACAACAATATGCTAGACTGGAGGGACTGTAAAATCCTGGTCATAGGATGCTGATCCTCAGACTGATCCACATTGTAACCAATTGTTACAATAACAATGTCGTATCTATTTGTGACAGCACTCTGACTACACTAGACCGGGTCCACCATAGAACTGTTAATTGCACATGCATGTTCAAATGAAGCCTATCCTGATGAACTGTTGCATACTAAATTGGCTGACTATTATGTGCAGATGAATTTAGGTTTTTAGTCACATATGAACCATGACTAATGAACAGGAAACAAATAATCTAACAGCACTTTGCAAGAATTGTCCTAGCCATAAGTTCTCATATTCAACAATTTTAGCTGAAATGTAAGCTGAAGCAAAAAGTGCCTGCAAAAACCTACCAAATGGATCATTAGCTACAATTTTACAATTTACACAGAAATAAGCCATTATTTTAGATAGCTAATCTATGCCAGTCATTATTCTCCACATGCCCCTTCTGTTATTCCACATACCTCTTCCCACCTTGTCACCATATCCCTCTGGTCCAACTCTTCCTTATGTACCACTAGAAGTCAGGCAGAATAGCACTGGTGGAATGGGAGCAGCTCTAAAACATTTCCCAGTCATTGCATCCTCTTAGAATAGCCAAGATGGCTGTGACGTATCTACTAGGATGGTGAAGATTCCATTCATAAATAGAAAAGGAAACACTTAACATCACCTTTGCAATCAAATTGCAGAAATAAGCTTCTAAATTCCTTTATAGCCATGGTCATGTGAAATTCACCTATTTCAAGAAGTACACACAAACTTTTGTGAAGAAAAACAAGATATTGCAACTGGAATTGAACCAAAGGAAGGAGAATTGAAGTGTATTATAAAAAATAATTAACCAGGAATGTACCAGAAGAACGCGGGATGTTAATAAACTTGATGAGATTGCAAAAACTTGATGAACCACAAAAATATAGATGCGTATTAAAAGATGGCAAATACAGCAAAAAAAGTTAAATCTTCCGCAGGTCCTGAAACCTGACTGTATAACAAAACCTAATCAGAAGGACTTTATGAATCACTAAAATAGAAGTAAAATACTGCAGATGCTGGAAATTGTAAATAGACACAGAAAGTGCTGGAAAAATTCAGCAGATCTGGCTGGCAGCATCTGCTGAGAAAGCAACAGAGATAAGGACTGCAATTCTCCCATTGCAACCCGCAACTTTTGATGTGTGCATCTCCCAGAGCCGGTGAACAATTACCGATCAGACCACACCGGAAACTGGCAGATCGGATCCCCATCAATTTTCCCACCCTGCCAGAAGTGCTTCATTCCAGCATTGAGACTAGCTATCTACATTTGTGGAAGTAGCGGGAAATCCCGTTGAAATGAAGGGGGCAATTGGGGCCCTCAGGGTGTCGGGAAGCAGGGAATGGTGCGACCTGGTCATGGGCACCCCATCCTGGGTGAAGTGCTATCAGGTCTGGCCCAGGGGGACACTATCGGGCCATGAGGGGGGGCTGCAGGGGCAGCACTGAGGAAATCCTGAGATGGCCAGCAAACGGGGAGACTGATATTTCGCAGAGTTCCAGAACTGTCAACTCCTGCATGAATAAGCCCAGCCCCAGTGATTTTTAATGAGATTGCTGACTAGGATCTCTTCAGTGCCCAGAGTGCGAAGATTCAGGTGAGAAGGTGAACTGATAGAACAGTCAGGATTGAGAACAGTTTTCTCACCAATTCAGCAGTTTTTGAAGAATCACAGCAAACATTTCAAATCAGTATGACTGTTCTTCAGACTGAAGAGGGGTAGAAATGTCATAAATTGTATAGAATAGAAGGTCAGGGATAGGTGGGAGAGATTGACAAAGATGTCAAGAACACAAGACAAAGGGAATGTTAATTGTAGTGCTAAAGAAAGAAAGGATAAACCAAGCCAGTCAGTCGAATTTCAGTGGTGGGAAAAGTATTGGAATCAGAAAAACAAAATAAATCTGCATTTGGAGAGACATGAATTAATCGAGAACAATCAGCATAATTTGGTCAAGGGGAGATCATATCCATCAAACTTATTGAATTTTTCAAAGAAGTAACTAGGTGTGTAGATAAGGGCAATGCATTTGACATAGTCTTCTTGGACTGCAGGAAGACTTTTCACAAAATCCCACATGGCAGACTGATAGTGAAAATGGGATTCCATGGGATGAAAGGAAATTTGACAAATTGGATCCAGAATTGGCTGAGTGGCAGGTAGCAGAGGATGATGATCGAGGGCTGTTTTCCATACTGTAACTCTGTTTCCAGTGGGGTCATACAGGGATTAGTGTTGGGGCCTTTATTGGTTTATATAAATGATTTAGACTCAAATGTTGGAGGGTTGATCAGTAAGTTTGTGGAAGTTAGAAAAATTGGAAGGGTGGTAAATAGTGAGGAAGATTGCTTTAGATTACAGGAGGATATAGATGGGCTGTCAAATGGGCTGTTCAGTGGTAGAGTCATAGATATTTACATTATGGAAACAGGCCCTTTGGCCCAATTTGTCCATGCCACACTTTTTTAAATTACTCAACTAGTCCCAATTGCCCGTGTTTGGCCCATATCCCTTGATAGTCATCTTACTCATGTAACTGTCCAAATGCTTTTTAAAAGACAAAATTGTACCTGTTTCTACTACTACCTCTGGCAACTTGTTCCAGACACTCACCATCCGCTGTGTGAAAAAATTGCCCCTCTGGATCCTTTTGTATCTCTTCCCTCAAAACTATGCCTTCTAGTTGTAGACGTCTCTACCTTTGGGAAAAGATACTGACTGATTTATACTCATTATTTTATAGACTTCTATAAGATCACCCCTCAGCTTCCTATGCTCCAGAGAAATAAGTCCCAGTCTATTCAGCCTCTCCTTGTAACTCAAATCATCAAACTTAATAGCATTCTAGTAAATCTTTTCCGCACTCTTCCTGGTTTAATAATATCCTTTCCATCATAGGGTGACCAGAACTACACAGTATTCCAAGTATGCTCTTACCAATGTCTTGTACAACTGCAACAAGACATCCCAATTCCCGTATTCAATGTTCTGACCGGTGAAACCAACCATGCCTAATGACTTCTTCACTGCCCTGTCCACTTGTGACTTCACTTTCAAAGAGCCATGAACATGTACTCCTAGATCTCTGTTCTGTAACTCTCCCCACCATCCCACCTTTAACGGAGTAAGTCTTGCCCTGGTTCGAGCAACCAAAATGCATCACCTCACATTTATCTAAATTAAATTCCATCTGCCATTCATCAGCCCACTGGCCCAGTTGATCAAGATCCTGTTGAAATCCAAGATAAACTTTTTCACTGCTCATTATGCCATCAATCTTGGTGTCATCTGCAAACTTACTAACCGTGCCTCCTAAATTCTCATCCATATCATTAATATAAGTGACAAACAACAGTGAACCCAGCATTGAATTTTGAGGAACACTGCTGGTCACATGCCTCCAATGTGAAAAACAACCTTTACAACCACCCTCTGTCTTCTGTCATTCAGTCAATTTTGTATCCATTTGGCAACTCACCCTGGATTCTGAAGATTTAATTTTATGCAACAAACTACCATGTGGTACCTTGTCAAAGGCCTTGCTAAAATCCCTTTAGATAATATCACCGACACTGCACTGCCCTCATCTACCTTCTTGGTTACCCTTCAAAAGACTCAAATTTGTGAGACATGATTTTGCATTCAAAGCCATGCTGACTGTCCTTAATCAGTGCTTGCTTCTGTAAATCCTGTCTCTCAGAGTACCTTCTAATAACTTACTCACTACAGATGTAAGGCTCATCAACCTCTAGTTCCCACGCTTTTCCCTGCAGCCCTTTTTAAAACAAAAGCATAACATTTGCCACCCTCCAATTTTCAGGCACCTCACTTGTGGGTATCGATGATTCAAGTATCTCTGCTAGGGAACCCACAATTTCCTCCCTAGCCTCCCACAACATTCCAGGATACATTTCATCAGGTCTCAACATTTCCTTATCTGTTAGATGTACACTCCTAAGACATCACTACTTATTTCCCTAAATTCTCTAACATTCATGCCTTTCTCAACAGTAAATACGGATGAGAAATATTCATTTAGAATCACCCATCTCTTGTGGATCCGCACATAAATGACCTTGTTGATCCTTAAGAAGTCTGCTCTCTCCCTAGTTACTCTTTTGCCCTTAATGTATTTGTAGAATCTCTTTGGATTCTCCTTTGCCTTATCTGCCAAAGCAATCCTGTGTTCCTCTTTTGTCCTTCTGATTTCTCTCTTAACTCTGCACTTTCCATGTTCACAAGGGAAGAGGGTGAGGTCTTTCTTCTGAGAGAGTATGGAGTGATAGATGAGCGAACCAGAGTGTCACATAAGAAATGGCCCTTATGGAGTGCTGACATGGGAGGTAAAGGGAATATGTGTTTGATGGTGAAATCATGCTGGAGTTGGATGATTCTTTGAATGTGGAGGCTGGTGAAGTGTAAAGTGAGGACAAGGGAAATCCCATGATGGTTCTAGGAGGAAGGGGAGATGGATTAGATATGGTTGAGGATTCTGTCAGCCAGCTTACAAACCAATTATTTGACTTGATTTATAGAAGGAAAATAATCAATCAAGTATTCAAAAACTCTCAAAGATCTGTGTTTAAAGTTGTATAGTTAATCTAATTGTAAATAGTTTATTTTTTAGTAAGCAGTGTTTTAATTGTGTTTGTGTGTTACAGAATCATAGACTCCCTATAGTGCGTAAGCAGGCAAGGCGACTCATCGAGAGTGCATCAACAACCAGCCTATCCAGTCCCCATCCCCCATAATCCTATATACTTACCCTGTTACTTTATCTTGACACTCAGATGTAATTTAGCATGGTCAATCAATCTAACCCACACATCTTTGAAGTATGGGAGAAGACCAGAGCACCCAAAGAAAACATACACAGACATGGAGAAAACTTGAAAACTCCACATAGACAGTCACCCGAGGCTGAATTGAACTTGGTCTCTGGTACTATGAGGCTTCAGTTCTAATCACTGTGCCACTGTGTCTGGGTCCTCAGGCATGTTATGACCATACCCAGTGCACGATGATGTCTTTGAAATGTCCTTAAATGTTCGATCTGGCCATCTTCATGTCTGTCTCTCTTTACAAGTTCCTCCCACTATAAAATGATGGTGAAATTTGGTTTTCTACAAAACAACTGTCAGTAGGCCAGAAGTTGCGTCACACCAGAAAGGAACTGACAGGTATTGATATCTGATTGAAATGGAAAAACACAAGACTAATCATTTACAGTAAGCAGACAAGTCTATACCAAATTGCTGCATAACTGATACAAACTCAAAGCTGATTGCTGTCAATGATCAGGTTGTGAGCCTAGTCTGAAACTGGGTATAACATACTTTCCTAATGCATTTCCATTATTAAGCATAGTATTTTCAGTAACTGAACACAATTTTTTTTAAGCATATTAAAAGAACCCATCAGTGCACAGACAGAGATTAAACATAAGTGTTTTGTAGTGATTAGTTCTTGGTCTTTATAATTTGCTTGACATGTATAAACTTGATAACGTAAAGCACCATGCAGGAACTTTTACTCTGATTTTAATTGGGTTCTACTGTGAGGTTTTTGGGAGGAGAGATAGCAAGAGACATCCAGTAATAAAAATGCATAATCGCACTGGCTTTGTCTATTAAATCAGCATCTTAGGATTCTGCTTCTGCTCCCAGATTCTCTCTGCTGGTACAATTCTGTATGATATCCTCAAGCAAACAAAATGTACATTGCAATTTAAAAATATTACTGCTCCATATTCCTCTCCTTAGTAAATGAGAGCCATTGCATGTTTTAATGATTCTATAAAATAAACTGAAACATAGTTTGAACAGTGCATTACATATTGTGAATCTTATATTAATTTTAAAAATGCACCAGTTATATATAATCAAATTAAAAATTTGCTCAACAACTAAAAATAGTTCACTTCACAGGTATGATGGATGATTTCTGTCATGAATATGATATTATCTAACCTCAGGTATGGTCTTATCTAATTCATGTCCTTCAATGTTGGAATCAGATTCAATGCTTACAAATGAGGTTGTCAGTGCTTTGAAGAATGATGCATGTCATACTATGATTTATGAAATGATCATTGATCTTTTTATGTTGGTCACAAATGGTTGAATGCCATAAAGGATTGCTTGCATCCCAACATGACCATCATATTTCACTACCTCTTTGTATTCTGGCTTCAGAGTTACAGATTTAAGTTTCATGTTTTCACTCTGTATTTACACTCATTTGATCCTCTGCTCTCAATTACATTTCCATACCTGCCAATCCTTAGCTCCTCAGGGTAGCTCAAGAAAACAAGTGCACAAAGGATGTACAATGTTAAGAGTAACTGGAGCCTTTCCAAAAGTCAAGTCATCTTGTAATTGTAAAGGAAATGATACTGATTTTACTCCATGACTTTCTCTCAGCTGTAGCTGCAAGCATCACTTTTTAAAAACATGAGCGTATATCTCTTAGCTTCTCTATTTACTCTTGCTCACTGGGGTGTGATTTTTGATGATTAGAATTAGATAGTTCACACATTTACTGAACTCACTGCTGTTGAATAGGGACCCATTTTCACTTTTTACCATTTAAAGGATTGCAAACAAGGTGAAAATCTATTCAAGCTTTGGTATAACTTTTTACTGGAGTAGATGTAATTACTTCCATGACTGGGAATCTACTGTGGTTGTCAGATGTTCACTAGTGTAAAAACCTGAAATTAGTGATAATCTCAATCAATGATTCTGGAGGTATTTTAGACACCATGAGAGGATGGAGATGTGACATTGTGGCTGCTTGACACGGCAAACACAGATTGATTTTGTGTTCTACTTTAAGGTCAAATCCTGGAAACCATATTTTCCCTAAGGAATTGTCTAGTTTTGACAATATCTTGACGAGCTTCATGCTCTATGCTGACAACACAACAATAAGTTATGTGTTGCATAACACAAGACTAAATGTGATTGTGATGGTGGGCTCATTTCAAATATTGTGAAGACCTTGTAGTGCGTGAACAATTTCACTTTGATCATGTCTTTCCAGTTTTGTGATTCTATAGCCATAATACTTAGTTGTAAAGGCTCATCTCATTTTGCTACCACTCATGATTTTGGCATGGTATTTGATCTTATTTGATTAAAATGTTGTTGTTTGGGGACCTTTTCCTGATGGCTAGAGGATTGAGTGCTGACAACAGATATCACAAAAGATATTTGCTCAGTTGAGCTCACCTGACTGTTACTCAACATGGAACTCTTATGCTTTTGAGTATCCAATGTTCTAATCTAACAACTGGTTTGCTATCTATACAGGATGTTAAAGCCATTTACTAATGATCTATGATCAGTTATGGCTTCAAAATTCCTTTCATACAAACAAATGAACGTATACGATACCCAATATTATTAAAAGCATTTCTCTCCCTGCTTGTAAATAACATTGTCCCCAAGTACTAGCAATCATCTTGCCACCAAAACAACTAATGTTCTCTGCTTTTGTCCTTTTAAATGAGAACTGCATTTAAGTGCATGTCTAGTTGAGTACTTTTCTCATGGTCAAAATAGGCATTCATGCAACCTGCTAACAAGTATTGTTTGATCATGTATACAGCTATTTTTGTGATGTAATCTACTCCCACACTGTTGCTTCTTTTGTCAGATTGCATCGGGGGCAAATAGCATAGTAAGGTCAGGAATGAAGTGACTACACTATATAATGTGTCCAGCAGACTCCGAAGTTCCTACACATTTGTCAGACCCACAGTATATTTGTCATGGTTTCAACTTTGTGGATCAGGTGATACTCTTTCACTACTCAACACATGGCTGAAGATTTTTATTCTACCTTCATTGAACAAACAATTGCCTTTGTTCAATGCATGTAGGGATACTTTAAATTCACTTTCAGAAGGATCATAGATGAGAATGTGATAATTGATGCTCAGCATATCTTCATGTTCTTGAAGCACAGACTGAATGAAATGCTGAATACCTCTGCTGTTGAAATGATTGCAAAGTTGAGCCTCTTCTATCCAAAAAGTCCAACATGAGTGCAAAGTTTTTGCAAGATGTGTTGATTCTTCAGCAAATTCAATTTTATATCATGCATGGAGTCTCATTTCCAATGGTAGTCTCATTACCAACAACATCAGAATAAAGTAGGTGCTGAAGTTCCTTTTCAGTCTGCTTCCCAACATGAAATGGTATCCATTTTTGTTGTTGTATTCGAGGAGGCACATTTGTGGCTACATGCAACACCTCTCAGTTTGCTGATACCAATGAGGCAGTCAGCATACAATTTAGTTTCTTGCCACTAAATTATGGTTTGTGTAGGAACTGCATATATGACAGCAATCTTGTGAAGACTGATTGCATGTGGAATCTAATAAACATTCACAGTCTCCAGATATGACATAAAATGTAGCCATCAATCTGATATCTTTGAATGAGACTGATGCTTTGAAAGTTCTGAGAATTTTCAGTGGTCTTTCACTCTTGTAATGGAAAACTTTTGTATTCCCTAGTTTTCAGAGAATCTGGCATTCCTGACGTTTCTTGTACATTTTGTCTCCGATGACAATAATAGTTGTGCCTCCATCTACGAGAGCATTTACTTTGAATAGTCAATGATCACTATCAACAGTCATGCATGGCTGTTTGTCATGTCTCAAAAAAAGCACACAGGTAGATTTAGGGTTACCTAACTCAACTTTGTTTGGATTCCCTCACTGCTTAGCCGTGCTTTGCATACATGGCACCCTTCTGTTGATATTGATCATAGTAATTAATTTTGTTAATGAATGACCAACATGAGCAAAATGGCTGGGTTTCCACAGGCTTTGTACTATTTACCCAATATTCTGTCTGGAGCTGTCTCCACACTGGAAACATTGCTTGGACATGTAATTCTGTTTGAAAGATTGCTGTTGTTGTTTTGCAGGTGTTCTGGCAGGTACGAAATTAACAGTGCTCACAAAAGTTGAACTTGGGCATGTGTTTTTTGGCATCCACAACTTCTACAGCTCTGAACTCAAAATGAGACTGATCTTCCTAACTCCAATACCTCGGGAAGCTTTCTATTTTTCTCTTGTGTTCTTTGTGATTGTTGCCTGGAGAGAAAATTTTTGCTGATTTATATTTTGATTTTCCTCTCAACATGATTGACACCACCAAAGTCACATTTGGTTACTAATTGACATAGATCAATGAGTTCATCTATGAGGCAATGAGTTCAATTGTCTTGCTGGATTATTACTTCATGCTTTTGATAATAATTGCCTTGTACATTGCATTTTTCTTTGGTATGAAATAGGGCATCAGTTTCTCTGTAGAGTCAGAGTAATTTTGCTCAAGCAAAAATGTTTCAAAAATATCATCTAATTCTTCAATGTCATAATTTTTTTTTGTTATCCTCTGATGAAAAGGCATCCTGCCATCAACCTTTTGAAATTGATTGCAATCACTTTTGCCAATGGGAGAACACAGGTGATGGCTCCAAATTTACTGCAGAGGGTCACAGATTGGATGTAGACAATGTAATTTTCATTAGCAAAAGTGATAGAATTTGGCTGTCAAGCTTTCCTGCTTATTTGCTCTGAGATTGTGTGCACCTTTGAAACAGCCTGTTTCCCCATGATTGCAGCTAAAATGCTGTTCTCTCCTCCAAAAGTTGGCAACGGCCTGGAAAAAGATGCATATCTTCTTATCTGGCACTATCCTCAATGCCAGTGAAAGGCTTCTGGAACTAGAAGCAGCCAGAGAATGCCTGAATTAGAAGTGCACAAGTACAATGGCTTTTTTAAATAAAACAACTTCTTTAGATTCTGTGTTTCTACTTTCAGACTCCCTCTACTGGTACAATTGGTATCAAAGGAACAAAATGTGCACTGCAACATTACTATGCAACAGGCACAAAGATGGGTATTAAACTGTTCTAGTAGTAGCTTTAATTGGAATAAAAGCAAAATATGCAGATTTTCACTCCATTACAATAAGAACAGTTACTTATTTATTTGGTCAAGAAAAGGAAGATCACCCAGGTGTCTGCTCCTGATTGATGTGCAGTGTTGAAAAATATGCTCAGTTTTGAGTTTGCATGCATGTCTCTAAACAAGGCTAATTTTTAATTACATTTTTCATAAGATGACAGTTTATCCAACTGTGCTTAATGTGATTCTCAGCACATTTGCTTGTTTTCTTTTCTCCATTGCACAAAACAGCATCTGTCTAGAGTTTTGACTTGGCTCATTTCAAGCATGTCATTATTAAATGTAGGCATTAAAACCAAGCAGACTATAAAATATAAGCACATAAGTTTTTGATCATATTTGGTAATTGTGAAATGTCCTTAAATTATACCCAGAAAATGTATATTAATTTGCTTCCCTTAGTTTCATTTGGATTTGTACACTAAATGAATATTAATTGATATTCACTACAATAGAATGGCAAAAGTTATTATTCCTTTCCTTTGATTTTTTTTTTTGTCCAGTTTAAAATCAATATCAGATCATTTATGTTTTAGTTTATGTTGATTGCTTTGCTGATCATCGTTATTGATTCTATGTGCTCTCCTGGAAAGAGAAAGAAGGAATAAAGTTCAACTGGCAGCCCATTCTTGCAAGATTGGTTGTATGATATGATCAAGCTATGCATTGGTTAAAACAAAGTCTAAATAATGCAAATTTTATGCAAATTGTTTGGCTGAATGTTGGATGATATTTTGTAAAAAAATAAAAACCCTGTCAAACCTATAATGGACTACATCATAAAAAAGCAAGCCTTAGACTTAATAACCAAATGTTTGTGTATCCACAGCAAAGGAAATATACAAGCTACAATTAGAAAGGGAGAACTGTTAACAGCTCTCAGTGCTTCAGATGCTACTCTCTACTGGAGCAAATGTGAATGATTGACAGCAACTTGCATTAGTACAAATTGGACCGTGTCTTCTTCAGCACTATTTTCTTCTTTTCCTGATATGCTCTGCTGCAGCCACTAAATTATGCAATCAGAGGCTGGCTAAATTACAAACTTGCAACATGTCAAATGTTTGCATAGAAATTAGATTTTATTTTATTCCTGGTATAATCATGTGTATATATGTCTGGATGTGAGATACATGCATCAGACTTCAATCTTTTAACCCTGATTCCCCAACTTATATGTGCTACTGTTGGAGCCTCACACTGCACCTTGGTAAATTTACTCAAGTTAGATGAGGGATTTTTGATTAATATGTTTCTATGCCTTCCACATTAACAAAGATGACATTGGGACTGTGCTATGTCTGTTGCTGCTGGATGAATTTTGCAGGGTAGTTAAGTCCCATATGTCTTTGTTATAGTTAAAAATCCCAACTCCATATGAAATTTAGGTTGAGAAAATCTTGAGGTAGTAGCTTTGCCCTAGGTTTCAAACTACCTGTAACTGCAGTATAATCTCAATCATCATAGTTTCATTTGGATTTTAGAAATTTGCTGGTTCACTGGATCATTTTTCAAATTTCTAACACTGGCAAAGGTGCAAAAGGATCACAAATCTTTGCAGTAATACATCAGCATTCTATATAAGGAACATTACAGCGAGAGTGACTGTTGTCCCCCAGGGTTCATCAGTTTCTTCCTGCTTCAGGATGTACCTTGCACTTCTGCTAATGTTCTGCAAACTCTTCCTTTGATTAAACTAAACTTTTTGAAGTATCAAAAATTTTGCTATTTAAATGCTAATATGCTTATAAACTTTTAATTTTTCCAGATTTAAGAAGTGGTACTTAGCTAGATGCATAATTTAGTGCTGTAAATTTGCACAGTTCTACAAGTGGATGCTGTCCTCAAACAACTTAATGACTATGAAGACACTATACAATCATTTGGATTCTTTGACTTGTATCTCAATAAGTGTTTTTTTTTCTAACTGGCATCCTGTGACCTTGGATATAGCAACAGCCTTTATTTTGTACAATGATAATTAAAATTCTATGGAATATTGAGTTGTCCAAAAAGGAAATGTTTTCTTTATACTTAAATTAAATTTCAGTTCATCAAATAGCATATTTTAGAGTATTCATTTGACTTTTTTTATTCTGGATATCTTTCCATTTCGGCATAGAGTTTTGCTCATCATTCAAATTATGAGTTCTGAACTTGTGGATAATTTCCTATGTTTAGATGGTGAATTATAGTTTAATAGGGGAAAAAGGATGCACCTCCCTCTCTCTTTATGTAGACTTAAATTTGATCTTGCAACTTATCATTATTATTACCTCAATTCTCATCCAATTGAGGCAATACAGTTATTTTCAAATTGTGCTTAGAATCATAACATAATTATGAACAGGATAATTCCTGTTCATAACAGGACAAAAGTGACGATTTGGGCATTGTACCTGTACTAGTCCTTTGGCTCATCCCCCAAATCTTTTCCCATAGTTATGCAATTTTCTCCCCTTCAGGTACTTATCCAGTTCTTATTTGGAAGTTACAACTGAATCTGTGCTCACTACCCTTTCAAACTGTACATTCCAGATCTGCAACTTTTCATCTCACATTGGTGCTTTTACTAATTATGTTAAATCTGTGTCCTCACTTTTGGACCCATCCTACAGCAGAAGCAGCTTCTCCTTATGTATCATCAGAACTTCAAAAGATTTTGAACTTTTGTATTACATCTTCTCTTAATTCTCTTTGTTTTTGAGAGGGAAATTTCAGCTACTCTAACTTCTCCAGTCTCTCATCTCTGGTACTATTTTTATATACATTTTCTGTAACCTTTGCAAGGTCCTAATATGTTTCCTAAAGTGTAATGCATAGGGGTGGGATTGAATTTTAACTTGTAAAATGGCAGATTTGGGCCAGGTAGAAGAGAGGGGGCTAATAATTTCCCAATCTAAACTTATTTCCACCTGCCCATTTGCAGCTTTAATGGAGACCCGAATCTGTAGGGTGACCAACCCACAATCCAAGTTACAGCTTTAACCATAATGATGAGGCAAACACCTGTCATTCTGCTTTTCAAAATTAGCTGCTATCAGTCAAAATTGTTAAGCGCAAGATTACCCGAATCTTTCTCAAGACAAATATATGGTGGATTCAGGAGGCAAGTGCCTTCATACATACGTCCTGGATCCTGGAACTGATTGTAAAGCTTCCATGACATTCTACCTCCATGACTTTGCCCAAAGCCTCCAAAACACAATTCACCCACCAGACTTCAATCCTCTTCACTAGCCAAGCTAAGCTTCGTCAGTACCCCCTCCTTCACACGGAAATTCTCCAAACTCATTCTACCACAAAACCCCTGATATTCCACTCTCATGAGTCCCTCAACATTCCTCATCATCTGATCAACTCCCACCCACTCCCTATTTCTAGTGCAGAGTTACCTGCTGCTGTGATTGACAGTGGGTGTCACCGCATCCAACCAGTGGTCCATTCTATCTATCAGGCTAGTCTCCGAGCAGGAAACTGGCCAATGTTAGAGACAGTCTGTAAAACCCTGAAGGAATTCCAAATTGTGGATTCCCTCCCCTTATTTTCTGACTGACCCACGATCTGTTAGTCAGGCCAATAAAAATTCTGGCCTTTGCCTCTAGTTATAAAAAAAAAGATATAATTTTAACATCTTCATTAACTTACACTGGTATCTTCAATGATTTATGTATACCTTGGTATCTCTGTTCCTGCACTCTTTTCAAAACAGTATTTGGTTCAATTGTCTCTCCTCGTTCTTTGTTCTGAGACCTGGACAAGTTGGGCCGGAGGGCCTGTTTCCATGCTGTGAACTTCTAATACATTACTTCATGCATCTCTGCTAAACTTTAACTGCCATGTATCTGCCCATTTCACCAATTCACCAAGGTCTTCTTGAAGTCTGTTACTATCCTCCACATTGTTTATGACATTTCTTATTTTCATGCTCTTCCCAAACTTTGAAGTTGTGCCTTACATACTCAATTTGAGTCATACTTTAATACACCAGAGTAAGAATCCTAATACTGACTGCTATAAAATAACACTTTATGTTTCACACCATTCTGAAAAAACTATTTCACAGCTACTTTGTGCTTTTTGTCCCTTAGCACATTGTATAACTGCAATAATTCAGGAAACCTTGGAAGGGAACATAATTTATTTACAGAACATAAAGTAAAGCCACAACTATGGTGTACACATACATTAGTTCCTACCTGGGACTAAGTTCTGTAGACTCAGTCCTACATCTGCCTTATAAAAGGCTCAAGTAATGAGTTCCAGCAGGGCAAACCATTACCTGTTACCAAGAGAGAGTCAATGGGCAGAACTTTCAACTTTCACCTCAAAACTGGAATATCTCACCCGAGGTCAATGGGACATTCACATGGTCAGCCTCCCACCCACTACGATTCCCATAGTGGGCGGGACATAAATATTTCCTCCCAGTGACTCCACTGGGAGATCAATTAGTGATTCCCAATGGAACTCTTGGGGCTATCACAGTAACCATACCATTGCTCTAATTAGAGGAGCTTCAATTTTGCTGACAAGTCTATTATGCGGTACTTCAAATAAAAGTCCATATACATGACAACAGAATTACTCTCATCAAGCCTCTCCACTAAATCATCATCAAGTTAGTTGAACACAATTTACCTCAAATATACATGCTGTTTGTTGTTTATGTTTATCTTTGTTAAAACTGAAAAATCAGGCCTTTTGATTTTATGGATAACAGTTATGCTAAATTTTTATTTTTTAGAATGACCTTGGGATATCAAATATTTTGAGTGCCATGCTGAAAAATCCTGGCTGGAATTTTACTGTCCCACCTGCCACAGGAATTATAGTGGATAAGGGACAGACAATAGGAAGGCCCGTTGTCCTCAGGCGGGATAACCTGTGCTGTTAACTTTCATAACTAATATAAGAGAAATCTAATTAGATCAGACTCTTCCACTGAATACCAAATTCTGAAATTATTCTCACAAATCAGTTGAAATAGTTTTTAAGAACTCACTTTAAAAATACTGCTTTAAAAGTAATGCACCAACATTCCTGGCTTCTTCCTAATTTTCATTCCTAATTATATTAATTACAAAATTGAATATGACATTGGAAATAAAATAATTAAAATATTGACTGAAAAATTTATCTATTGATATTGAGTGACGTTAATTGGGAAATGCACAATATATTTGTATATCAGCCACTGTTTGCTGTTTTAACTGTGGGATTAACATACTTGAAATAAATTAGGGAATGTCTGTATGAAAAAGACAAATAACAAAGCATTAAAAATGTTTTAAGATTTAGTTCATTATTATTCATTGTCGCTGGGTGAAAATCCAGGAAATCCATCCCTGCGTGGCCTGCAACGGTTCAAGGACAATAAGAAATCTCACAACACCAGGTTAATGTCCAACAGGTTTATTTGGCAGCACTAGCCTTCGGAGTCTTAAGCTACTTCATCAGGTGAGTGAAGAGCTGTGTTCACAAACAAGGCATATACAGATACAAACTCAATTTATAAGTTAATGGTTGGAATACGAGTCTTTACAGATAATCAAATCTTAAAGGTACAAATAATGTGAGTGGAGAGAGGGCCAAGTACAGGTTAAAGAGGTGTGTATTGTTTCCAGCCAAGAAAGTTACTGAGATTCTGCAAACCCAGGCAATTCGTGGCAGTTGCAGATAGTGTGACATGAACCTGGTTGAGGCTGTCCTCATGTTGTGGAACTTGGTTATCAGTTTCTGTTCAGCAATTCTGCATTGTCATGTGTCATGAGCGGTGCTTTGGAAAACGCTTACCCAAAGATCAGAGGCTGGATATACATGACTGCTGAAGTGTTCCCCGACTGGAAGGGAACACCATTGCCTCCAGTGATTGTCGAGTGGTGTTCATTCATCTGTTGTCAGAGTGTCTGCATGATCTCCCCAATGCACCATACTGCAGGACATCCTTTCCTGCACCGTATTAGGTAGACAATGTTGGCCAAGTAGCAAGAGTATATACCATATACCTGGTCGATGGCGTTCTCACTCAAGATGATGGCATCCATGTTGATGATCCAGAATGTTTGAGCTTGCTGTGGTAGGGTTGTGTAGTGTTATGGTCACTGTTCTCCTGAAAGCTGGGTAGTTTGCTGTGGACAAAGGTCTGTTTGAGGTTGTGCAGTTGTTTGAAAACAAGAAGTGGGGGTGTGGGGATGGCCTTGGCGAGATGTTTGGCTTCAATGACATGTTGAAGGCTCCGGAGAAAATGTTTTGGCTTCTCCACTCCAGGAAAGTACTGGACGACAAAGGATACCCTGTCCGCACGTCCCGTGTTTGTCTTTTGAGGAGGTCAATGCAGTTTTTCGCTGTGGCACGTTGGAACTGTTCATCGATGAGTCGAGCGCCATATTCTGTTCTTATGAAGGCTTCTGTAGGAGTTTGTTGCAATCCTTCTCATCTGAGCAGATCCTGTGTAAATGGAGAGCTTGTCCATAGGGGTTGGCTTCTTTAACATGTTAGGGTGGAAGCTGGAGAAGTAGAACATCATGAGGTTATCGGCGGGCTTGCAGTATAGTCAAGTGCTGAGGTGACCGTCCTTAATAGAAAGCATCAAGAAAGCAGCTCACTACATTCCTAGTTAACACCCTCAGCCCATGAAAGAATAAAAACATAATATTTGTAATTTCTAAGCCATGAATTTGGTAAATCAATTAATGCTTTTTAGCCTAAAGTTGGATTAACTTATCCCTCTGGTATTTCTCTTTACCATTAACCACTGGATTTTAGCCAAAATCTTTAAGTGGAAAATTGCATTAGTCCTTGCAAAATAATTTCACTGATTTGAATAGGTAGAAAATTATACCACTGCATCCAAGATTTTACATGTGGTAATGCAGAATGGCCTATACTTGGTTCTGCTCTTGATAATTTACTTAATATTCACACTATCAGGGAATAAACAAGATCCTACTATCCCACTCTCTTGGCAGCAGAGTGTCTTACTCAAAGAAGTATGGGTGGCAAAATTGGACACAAATGTTATTGGTCATCTGTTGATATATTAAGAAGAAAGATACATCGTTACCAAAGGTGAAGTTTGTCACTAAGATATCAGACATTGATGGCTCCACTTCAAGAAGTACTCCCCCAGGACCTCACTTGTAAGCTTCTACACATCTGTAAATACAACTCATGAAGTGCTGTTCCATCCAAGATCCATGTCCATGGTAAAAGCAAACTTCTCTCCCTTTAACATTGTTACCAACCCATTTATATACAAAATGTAGCTCTCCTCCCAAATTACAGTGACTTCCATTCATTGCTTTTTCTTGCATGCATTCCTCCAACGTGCTACATATCAGTCAACATTTTAATTGAACCAAGTCTGTCTTTTCCTGCCTCTTTTTAAACGTTTTCCCTTCATCCCTACAATAATGTAACCTTTCAATTGGCAGTTCATCTGTGGCAGCAGGTTCAAAGAAGGCAGGTTGATTCTTTCCAGCAAGAGCCTTGGGAGACTGAATGGCAATCCGTTATCCCTGAAGGAGGACTGATCTCTTCTTTAGAAAGAATATTGAGAATGAAGGCAGTGTAATTGTCATTATATGTTAGAAGCCATGTGTCAGAAAGTATTTCTAGAAGCAAAAGACAAGACTGAAGTATCTGCAACAGCTTCAGCCAGAAGTTGCAGAATGACCCAGCTCAGTTTCCTTCAGAGGTCTTACGTATCACTATCACTTATTAATTCCATATAACAAAAAGATAGCTGAGCACACAGAACACAGAAAAGATTATGGGATCTAATAACATTCCAGTATAGTTCTAAAGCCTAGTGCTCCAAAACGTAGCCTTCTAGCTTTTGTGTCCCAAAAATGGTGATACATGAAAACTAAATAGGGCACCAAAAAAGTGAGGCATAAATTAGTTATGAAATGCTTTCCTAGCCATTTTTCTGCGTAAATGCACTAAATTATTGAGGCATAATCGAATTTTCATGCAATGTCACAGTTGATATTAAGCAGGGGGAAGCATTCAAACATTTTTATCCACAGTCGAAAGGTGAAAGTTTTTGACCTACTTCAATACACTGTGTGTCCATTCAAGTGAAGCTACTGATGCAGGTAAACTGATAAAAATACGCAATGCAAATGTGATATTAGGAAATACTGCAGAGAGCCCACGTTTGAGTATTTCCTGAAGCAATTTCTTTGACTTAGGACTTTATGCTGAAAAACCATCCATTATAGAGAGGTATTGAATGAATAGTATGACAACTTCAACTGTGTAGTAGCACTGCTACCTTAACATATTACTTTGCTCCAGTAGACAGGAAGCACTGATGTGCCTGATGTACAATATGGAAAGGCAAAACTTACAATCTTTTATTACATTATTTCCTTAGGCTCAAAAAAGCAAGTTGCAAAACTTACTGAATAGTTAAAAATTAACAAACACCTAAATTTGAGGCCCCCTCTGAGCTGGAGGCCCTGATTGAAATCAACTTGAGAATGTCAAAATTGTCCAAGTATGAAAAAACAAGGTAAATCCAACGCAGCCATTTATGGCTCCATTAGTCCACTTGCCATTGTCAGCAAGGTGATGTACATTGTAGTTGACTAAGCTATCATGTGGCTCCCATACAGTAATAAATAACCTGATCAGTGATGCTCTCTTTACATTCTGCCAGATAGATTTGAAGTCAGACTTCAGAACAATCCAGCTGCAAGCATGGAAAAAAAAAAGCTGAATTACATAGTGAAGCAAAGACAACCTTTGACCAAGTATGGTATCAAGGTGCCCAAACAAAATTGAAATCAGGATAATCAGGGCAAAAATCTCCACTGGAGTTTGGAAAGTTGTGGTTGTGGGAGGCTAAGTATCAAAGGCTCAGAGGATCACTGGAAAGTTCAGCAGGACAGTGTCCTAGACCAATCTTCTTCAATAGCTTCAATGACCTTTCCGTCATTTGGCCAGAAGTGGACATATTTGCTAATGATTGGACAAGATTCAGTCCCATTCATAAATTACCAGGTAAAGAAGCAGATCATGTCCAAATGCAATAATATCAGGACCACGTTCAGGTTTGGCTAGGTGGCAAGTGACATTCTAGCCACACCATCGACATTTACAACAACAAGAATCTGACCTTCTCCCTTTGAGATTTAAGGGCATTACCATCACTGAATCCTCCACCAACTGTATCCTGAGAATTAGTGTAAATCCCACAACAAGTATCTCACCGAATCAACTCCCTAAAGCTTGTCCACCAACTACAAGGCATAAGTTTATTTTGTGATAAATATTGCTGGTTTGTTGGGATAAGTGCAATTCAAACAATACCTAAGTAGTTTCACACCATCCAGGACAAAGCAGCCTGTTTAACTTCGAGCCTATCCAGCAACCTAAACATCCATTCCCTCCACTAACAGGTTCAATGCAAGGAATGCAGCAGGTTATTAACATTCATTTGACAGCACCTTACAAACATGTGATCTCAACCACTAAATTGAACAAGGGCAGCAGGTATGTGAGAATACCATTACCTGCAAGTTCTTATTCAAATTGCAAACTATCCTGACTTTGAAAAATATCACCATTCCTTCACCATTGCCAAATCCAAATCTTGGAATGTTCTCTAGAACTGTGTTTGTATCTACCCTACATAGAGTACAGTACTCAAGAAGACAATTCACCACCTCGTTCCCAAGGACAATTAGAGAGAGGCCATAAATGTGACTTTGCCAGCTTTGCCCTTTATGGATGAATAGAGGTAAGATCACCAATGCAGGAAATATGCATACATATATCTTCTAATGTGTTTATCACTGCTTCTCCAATTGTGAGTGAAGGAACAAGTATTGGCATTGTAAAGGTTTTTGTGATATCTCACAGGTATTTCAGGGAAATGGTTAGCAGACTCAAGTCAAGAAGACCAAGGCAAATAGAAATCTAAAATATATTTCTAGTGCCCCATTGGTTAATATCCTGGCTATTTCCTGTTTCCTTTTTTTTTAGTTATTATTATGAAAACTTGGAGAAAGGCAGGAATGACAATTTAACATTCTAGCAATATTCTCAGACAAAATAGGACAGCAGATAAAAAGAGGAATAAGGGTCACAAAATTGATTGAAGGAGCTTTTACAACAATGTGAAAGAATGATATGTTTGCAGAATCATTGATCGAAGCGAGATGTGTGGACTACAAGAATGATCTAGACTCCCTACAAAGTTGTCAAGGGTTATGGACATCAGGGGGGAAAATCCATTAAGGCCTTCATCAGATCAGTTATGGTCTCATTAAATGTTGGAGTAGGCTCAATGGGCTGATGGCTTACTCTCACTTCAATTTCTGATGTTCTTAAGAAATAAAAAAAGACAAGCTCGCTGTTGGGACTGTACTTCAGACTACCAAAGATTCCAAGAGGATCGAAGAGCAAAATTCTGTCAAATGCAAAAATATTAAAGCATTAATAGTGGGAGATTTCAATCATCCTAATATTAAATCAGTATGAAAGATGCAGAAGTGTCACAATCACGCATATGCTGTAAAACCTATTCAGAAGATGGGCATTTTGCTTAAAAGGAAGCCTGAAATATGGAAATTACCCTCATAAAATGGACTCGAGAGAATCAGATGACTTATTTTTTCGTTTCTAAACAGACAAGGACTAATCTCGGGTCTGGATACATCTTTGGAAAGTAATTAAAATGTAAATGGCCTTCCCATGTGCTGATGACCACACTCCATTTCAATTGAAGAGACTTAAAGTGACAATGTCTGTTTTAGGACTTACTGGCCCCATGATGGTGGTATTTGAAATAAAGACAATCAGGAGGCTACCTGTGATTGGAATGTTGATGGAATGTCATTCACTTTTCATTGTGTCAATTATAACTGTCATCAATCCATTATACACTGATATTGTCACAGCGATAAAACTGCCAGGAGGTAACTAATATTATTTTATTCTAAGAACAGCCCAAAAAGTCTGGAATCGACATGGACAGAGGAAGAGATGTCACCCAGTGAACGGGAAGAACACTGACTCAGTGATAAGTGGATGTTTGTTGCATACATTTTGGGTGTTGTTGAAAATATGGGGGCGATTCTCCCAGCTCGCTGCACTGCTCTAGCTGCGCAGCGGGCCAGGAGACATCAGCAGGGGCCGTTTTGTGGCTTCCCGCTGGGCATCACGGCCTCCGCAAGTCTTCCAGCCTAAGATTTCCAGCATAATCAACTCCACACTGATAACTGGTGCGGAACTACTTACAGGAATGCAATTGCGACTTTATTTCATAGTGGGTCCAGGGCTGAAGTCTCTGGGCCTGCTAGCGTCTTCCACCAGGAATGGTTCCCTGTAGCGGGATATTTCTCCTGCCCTCCACTAAGAATTGGCCTGATCCCGCTAAAGGGAAGAGAGGCCACTGAGATGCCCCCAATAAGGGAGGAAGGAATGTGATGCTCAGGGAGCTCTGAGAGGCCAGCGATCGGGAGGTGGGGAGGGACTGGTCAGGTCGGAGGCCAGTGATGGGGCTTGTGAGGTTGACTAGCAATCGGGAAGCCAATAATGAGGTGTCACTGCACATATGCAGTGGCTGACTTAGCGTTATGCTGCTGGCCTGTTGGGTGGGAATTGGCCCGCCCTCTGCTTACCAGAGTGGATCATGGAGGCAGTGTCAGAGATTCATTCTGGAAATCACACTGAAAAACACAGTGGGATTTACTCCCTTTTTTTGCACATTGGAGCTTTAGAGTCTTTTGGGAGGATCCTGGTCAATGTGATTTTGTTTTAAATTTAGACTTATCAGAAAGACTGTTTTAGTGTCAGGTCTTTAAAATCACAGCATTAAACCTTCCTCAAAAATACATCTTGTTGGAATCAGCCAAGAGGTGAGAACAGGGAAAAATTATCCCACATCTTCCTCTATCCATAACAGCACATACAAAATTCCTAAATTGTATTCAGGAAATGTTTTTTAGCCAGCATGTGACAAGCATTTTAATAGAGGACAATTCTGGATTTCACTTCAGGGAATGAGGTCAGCAGGTAAAAGGAATAGCAGTGGGATTTTTATGATAGCGATCATTATTAGATTAGATTCAACATAGTTACAGAAAAAGACAGAAAAAATGAATATATGTTAAAAATTGACAGGGGGACAGGGAGGCTGGTAAGCAATTTAACCAAAGTGAATTGAAACAGCTGCTGGAGAATAAAACCAGTGAAACAACAAGAGGCACTCAATAAGGCAAGTCAAGGGATTTAAAATAAACAAGTTTCATTAAAAAATCTGCCAATGGGTTCCCTACTACTGCTTACCATCACTAGTAAACAGACACATTGTGTTCCGATAGTTCCACATGCTAGATCAGCCTTATTGACAACTTTGTGAATAGGACGAGAGGCATTTGTTCACCATGCATGCTTGATGCTGAAGTAGGACGCATTAAAGCTATCCTGCAGGATATCAGTTCCTCTGATCAGGACATCACTCACTTTACATCACATAAAGTCATGAGTGGGCCTAATGCTGCCATTTTCACTCTTGAAAAATGCCTGGTCTAGCTCAGATTGCTTGGGAAGCATAAAATCTCTCAGAATTTGAGCAAAAGATGTTGCACACTATTACTTTGCAGCAGCAAAACAAATTGTATTCTCCACTAACACAATGCTGCTGTTAAGCCAAAATAATGTCCTGCCTATCAAACAAATGGATACTAGTTCCTATGCTGGTGTGATGCCAGTTACATAAGCTGCACATCCCAATGATTGACAGACTATATGAACAATACATCTCTTTGGCTGTTCACAACAGACAAAATAATACTACATCAACCAATCTGTGTTTGCAAACTTAAATCATAGTGTTCAACATTAGATATGATTCCGTGATTGGGCAGCATGATGACACAGTATTTACTTATGTGCCTCACAGCACCAGGGAGCCAGGTTTGATTCTGGCCTTCAATGACTGTCCATGTGGAATTTATATATCTCCCTGTCTGCACAAGTTTCCTTCGGTTTCCTGCCAGAGTCCAAATTTGTGAATGTAACATGGATTGGTCGTGCTAAATTGCTCCTTAGTGTCCAAAGATGTCTATATGTAAATACACGAGGTTCCAGGGCAGCTCCTTCAGAGAGTCAGTGGAGACTGGATGGACTGAATGGCTCCTGCATTGGAGGGATTCTGAGTTCTGTGGATTAGACAACACCTGCTAAACAATCCTTATGGTGCTAAGAATTACATTGAAAGCCAATTTAAGATTGTCACTTTGACTTACATATACTTGCTAGAAGTTACACATACTCAACACTGGTCCTTTGCTATGCAGACGGGAAGAACATGTCCAGACATTGCATCTTTTTCAATTAAACAAAAACCTAGAGAACAGTCATTTGCTGATTCTTTCCCCAGGACAATGCAGCGACTAGAGTCGATCTGCCAGTTTTGAATTTGAACAAAGTTGGCAGTTAACTGTTTCACGCTGCATTTTTCACGGCAATACCACCACCAATCAGCAACCATTTGCCAAACAATTAGTATTCTTCTCTCGTGCAGTATAAATCATCATTCTCTTGTTACTTTTGGAAATTTCTTGAGTTATGCTGATGATGGAAATACAAAACAAAAAGCTTTGAAGTATGTCTCTTTTTTCAGCAACGCCAAAGAAAATATCAAGCCTTGTGGATGGCAAGATAAAACAAAAAACGAAAGTCTATATCAGATACCTGAAGTTAATAGTGCAGAGAGCATAAAGAAGTATAGGAAGTGCAGGGAAATAATAGAAAAAAAGCATAGCAATGGGGAGCTGATTGTCAATAACAAGGAAACAGTGGATGAAATGAACAAATATTTTGCTTCTGTCTTTACTATAGAGGATACAAAAAAAATTCCAGTAATAGCTATAAATCAGGAGGTGGAAGGGAGAGAGAAACTTGGTGAAATTGCAATTGTTAGGGAAGCAGTACTGAACAAACTGAAGCAGCTGCAAGCTGGATCCTGATCGACTTCATCTTAGGATGTTAAAAGGGTGGCTAATGAAGTAGCAGATGTGTTAGTGTTAATTTTCAGCATTAGTTAGATTCTGGAAAGATTCTGAGTCTTATTCTCAGACTAAAAATAAGAGAATGTGACCCCTCTATTTAAGGGGCAGAAAGCAGGAAATTATAGGCTGTCTGTTGTGGAGGTGGTGTGAGAATTGATCATTAAGGAGGTTATAGTTAAGCAGTTAAAAAATTCAAGTTAATCAGGAAATGGTTATCCACTTTGGTAGGAATAATAGGAGGACAGATTATTATTTGAATAGGTGCAAATAGAGGTGAATACTAAGTGGGACCTTGGTGTCCTCATGCACCAGTCACTGAAACTACACAGGTACAGCAGGCAGTAAAGACAACAAATGATATGTTGACCTTTATGGTGAGTGGATGAGAGTGTAAGAATAGGAATGCTCTACTGCAATTGTACAGGGTGTTCAGTTTTGGTGTCCTTATCTGAGGAAGGATCTCCTTGCTATAGAGTGAGTACAGCGAAGGTTTACCAGACTGATCAGGATACTGAATTTGATGATCAGCTGTGATCATAATGAATGGTGAAGCAGACTCAAAAGTTCTAATGTCTTACTCTAGTTCCTATTTTCTATGGATGTTTCAGTTAAGAAGATGGCTCACCACCACCTTCAAGGGCAATTAGGGTGATAATCTGTTCTTGTTATGTTGATTGAACAATAAATAGTGGTTGCAGGACACTGCAGATAATTCATCTCTGTTTCAAATAGTGCCATGAGATTTTTGAAATTAAAGAGAAGTTAGGAAAACAAAGACAGGGCATTGTCCCATTCAGGAGATAGGAAGAAATATGTGTTATCACTAACTATAATTTTTTACAGTATAACTGACTGGACTGATAAAATGGACACCCCTGACCACATGATTATAGTTCTGGGAGTTTCTGTGCAATTTAAATGTGGAGAAACGATAACACATCAATATAGTTTGATTTGTTCTCACTGGAACAATGGAAGTTGAGGGATGATCTGATAGAGGTTTACAAAATTATGACTGGCATGGAAGAATGGATAGTCAGATGCTCTGTCATAGGGTAGAAAAGTCAAGTATTAGGAGACATAGGTTTAAGGTGTGTGGGGAAAAATTTAAGAGATATGCGAGGCAAGTTTTTCTTTACATACAGAGTATGAATGACTGGAATGCATTGCCCAGGGAGGTGGTGGGAGCAGGTATGATAGTGGCATTGAAGGGGCAACTAGACAAACACAGAAATAGGATGGGGAAGGAAGAATACAAACTTCATAAGTGCAAACTGTTTTAGTTTAGGCAGACATCATTGCAGGCTTGGAGGGCCAAAGGGCCTGTTCGTGTAGAGTCCTGTGTTCTTTACACCTTGTGTTGTATGAACATATATAACTGTATACAACATTAGTTAAATTCTCATCACCATATTACTGAAAGGTTTGATTGCACTGTAGAGAGTACAGGGGAGATTTATGAGGATGCTGCCAGGACTGAAGTTATCTAACAGTGAGGAAGGATTGCAAAGGCTGCAGTTAAAATAGGAGGCTGAAGAGTGATGCAACTAAAACGTATAAAATTATGAGGGCTCTTCAGTAAATAAGTACAAACTATTTACCATAGCAGAGGGGTCATAAAATAATGGATATTAATGTAAAGCAATTGGTGGAAGGATTAGACAGGAGAAGAGAGTAGATATTTTTCACCAAGAAAGAACTCATTGCCTGAAAGGGTGGGAGAGGCAGAAATTCTTAGTATAAAAAGTAGCTGGATATGAGCTTGAAACAATGAGCAATAAGTTATGAAACAGACTATGAACTTGCTGCAGGAAGGGATTAGGCAGGGTAGCTCTTTGATGGTTTGTACAATGAAGATGGGCTGTGTTAGAGACAGCCATTATTGAGAGTCTGGGTCATACTTTTTGTCAGCTTGAAACTAGTAGAGAGGAAAAGAAGACACGATATATAAATTGGTTGATCTATTATCCAGTTGAATTCCCCCACGAATTTCAACCCCAAAGCCTTTACTGATTAGAAACAAATTTTCCAATATCAGATATTATCGTAAATCCAATAAGTCCATGCAGCCGGATCATATCCTCACCAGCTGGGAATCGGGCTTTAACAGCATAGCACCAATTCTGACTCATTCTCCAGCTATTCATTTACAAAATATAGCTGTAAAACTGTATGATTGGAAGTCATGCTCTTTTCAGTATCAGAGTCTAATCTTTTATCTAATTTTAATGTGCAAAATAAAAAATTTAGAATCCTTGAAATTGTCATGTGAAATATTGATCTAATACATGTGTATGGCTGCCTACTTCCATCTGGATAACAACATTCAACTCCTACTCTACTTCAGATCACCTGCTGTTAAAACTCACACTGAAGCCATAGTGACCTCTAGACTTAATTATTCTAATCTTCTGTTGGCTGACCACCCAGCCCACTCCACATAAACTTATGCTCGTTTGCAACTCTGCTGTCCATACACAACCTGCTCCAAGCTCATTCATCCATCACTCGTAAATACTCATTTTCAGTGGCTCAGGGTTCAAGATGTAAAATCCAATGGCTAGTCAATAATAAATAAACCAAGATTCTTCCATAAAGCTTTATTCCCATACAACTACCCTCTTCCATTATCACAGTTGCTGTTTATGTTATAGGTTGATCAAATGAATAAAAAGGTCAAATTAACAAAGCAATAACTTGAGAAATTAAGAGAATAGCCCCATAAAGGGTCATTATAACAAAAAGACAAAAAATTACAAAGGATTTTTTTTAATTGAATTAAAATGTGGTTCTGGACGTCAACAATGTGGGGGTCATGGAAGGCCTCAATCACGCCAGCAAACAGTGGGTGCACCCTTCCAGGGACAACCAGCTGTGAATACGCCAAATGAAGAGGAGCAGGCAGCTGGGGTGGATGACTCCCTCACCACCACCATCACCACCATCACCACCACCTGAATCTGTTAATGACCAATTTTGCCAGACATATGAGCAGACCAAAGAAATCCTCCTCTCTTATCTCACCCCCACCCCTCCATCCCACCAGAATCATCTTGATTCTAAAAGGGTGACCTCTAATTTTAAAATAGTGCCCTTGTTTTCTCTTGTCAGTTAACCCAATCTTTCACCGTCCAGCTTGTCAATACATTTAGGATCTTAAATACTTCAGTGAAGTCACCCCCTCACTCTTCAAAACTCAAGTCGAAACAAGCATAGCCTTTCCAAACTATCCTCATAAGACAAGCTGCTCATTTCAGGTATTAATCCAGTTAACCTCCTTTGAACTGCCTCCAATACATTTACATCCTTCTTAAATAAGGAGGCAAAACTGCATAATGTTCAAGATTCAGTCTCACCAATGCCCTACATAACTGAAGCATAATATTCTTAACTTTTATGTTCAATTCCTCTTGTTAAAAAGGATAATACTTCATTAGCCTTCTTGATTACATGCTGTACCTGGATACTAACTGCTTTGTGACCCATGCATGAGAACACCTAAATTCCTCTGCATCTCAGCATTCTCCATTTAATTAATGCTGCTTTTATATTCTTTCTGCCAAAGTCAACAACATTTCCACATCATATTCCATCAGCCAGATTTTTGCCCATTCACTCAACCTGCAAAATCCATCGGCTTTCTTCACAACAAACTTTTCTACCTATCTTTGTACCATCTGCAATTTTAGGTATCATGCCTTCGCTCTCCTTATTTATTTCATTGCTGTAAATTATAAAAAGTTGAGGTCCACCACAGACCCTTGCAGAACTCCACTTATCACACACTGGCATTCTGCCAATCAGACAAAGAACCATTTATGTTTTCTGCATTCTGTTTTCTGCCAGCAAGCTAATTTTTGATCCGTGGTAACATGTTACTCTCCCTGCACTGTGTGCTTTTATTTTTTTCAATAACATTTGATGTGGCACCTTATCAAATGTTTTCTGAAAATCCAAGTGCAATATGTCAACAGGCTGCCCTCTAGTTACTCAGTCAAACATCTCTAGTAAATTGGTTAGACATATTTCACTTTCATACAAGCATGCATATTCATCCAAATTAAATTGACTTTAAATTTCCAAATGCCCAATTATAACTTTAATGATTGATTTCACCACCTTCCCCATTTGGAATGACCAAAAGTGCTGAGCAGATGATTCATCGTAGCCTCCTGCATTAAAGATGTCAGCCTTTAGCCAATGCAATTCACTCTGTGATATCAAGAGGCTGTGAATTTTGACAATATCCCAGCAGTCGTCCTGAAGACTTGTGCTCCAGAACTTGCTACGTCCCTAGCCAAGCTGTTCCAGTACAGCTACAACACTGGCACCTATTCAAATGTGGAAAATTGTTCTGGTATGTCCAATAAGCCAGAAGCAGGACAAATCAACCAGCCAATTACCAACCATGATGAAAAGAATCATCAAAACAATGCTATCAAGCAGCACTTACTCAGCAATGATCTGCTTACTCAGTTTTGGTTCCACCAGGGTCAAGCAGCGCCTGACCTCATAACAGCCTTCAAACATGGACAAAAGAACTGAATGCCAAAGGTGAGATGAAATTGACGGCCCTTGGCATCAAGGCTGCATTTGGTCGAGTATGGCATCAAGGAACACGAGCAAAACAAATCAATGAGATTCAGGGGAAAATTCTCTACTGGCTGAAGTCACACCTAGCACAAAGCAAGAAGGTGGTTGGATGTCTATCATCATAATTCTAGGAATCATTCCAGAGTTTCTCTGGGTACTGTCCTTGGCCCATCTTCAGCCGCATCATCAATAACCTTCTTTCCAGCATATGGTCAGAATGGGGATGTTCGCAGATGACTGAGGAATGTCCAGTACCATTTACAATTCCTAATCTACTGAAGCAATCCATCTCCAAATGCAACAAAACATGGACAAAATCCAAGCTTGAGCTAACAAGTGGTAAGTAAATTCACACTATACAAGTGGCAGGCAATGACCATCTCACTGAGGGAGAATCTAATCATCACCTTCCTAGACATTCTATGGCATTACCATTGCTGAATCCTCCACAATCAATATCCTGATGGTTACCATTGACCAGAAACAGAACTGACCAGCCATGTAAATCTTGTGGCTACAAGAATAGGTCAAATGCTCAGAATCCTGCAATGAATAACTCACTTCCCGATCACTTAAAAACTATCCATTAACTACAAGGTACAAGTCAGGAATGTAATGGAATATTCTTCACTTGCCTAGATGATTGCAGCTCCAACAACACAAGCAGCTCAACACCATCCAGGACAAGCAGCCCACTTGTTATTGGCACCCCTTCCACGAACATTCATTCCCTCCACCACTGACAAACAGTTGCATGTAAATCACCTACAAGATGTACTGCAGAAACTCAGCAAGGTTCCTTAGGCACCACATTCCCAGCCCATGACCACTATATTTAAAAGGCCAAGAGCAGCAGTTACCTGGGAATACGACTGGAGGTTCCCCTCCAAGTCATTCACCATCCTGATTTGGAAATATATCGCCATTCCTTTAGTATTGCTGGGTCAAAATCCTGGAATTTTCTATTAGCACCATATGTGTACCTACACCTTAGTGACTGCAGTGGTTCAAGGCTGCAGCTTACCACTACCTTCTGAAGGGCAATGAGGGATGGACAACAAATGGTGGCCTAGTCAGTGATGCACACATTATGTAAATGAATGAATTTAACAAAAAAAAAGACATCTCTTTCTTCTATAATTTCATGCTTTCTTCTCTCTCCGTTCTTGAATAGAGGGATTATATTTGTTACTTTCCAGTCTGATGAAACCATTCCAAAATCTAATGAACTTTAGAAAATTAACAGCTATGCATTTACAATCTAATTAGCCACCTCTTTTGAACCGTAGAATGAAATCCATCAGGACCCAGAGACCTGTCAGCCTGCAGCTCCTTAGTTTGCTTAATATTGCTTCCTTAGTGACTGAAATGTTTCCAAGTTTCTTTCTCCCCTCCACCTCCCGATTTATAGCTATGACTGGAATGTTTCCAGTCTGTTCTATAGTGAATACCAAAAAAAAGCTGTTCATTTCATCCACCATTTCCCTACTAACTCCTCATTCTTACTCTTGAAAGGACAAATATTTATTTTACTTTCACTTATTCTGTTTAAATACTTATAGAAATTCTTGATCTTTGCTTATAAGGTTCTTTTCATACTCTATTTTTTTTCCCTGATTCTTCATTAAGTCATACTCTGTTGTTCTTTACATTTGGACCGATCATCTGACCTACTACTCATCTCTAAGCAATTATATACCTGTTCTTCAAGTTTGATATTTTTCCATACAATCTCTATAGTAAAGGAGGAAGCCATTTGGCCCATCAGGTCTGCACTGTTTCTCTGACAGAGTACCTTACGCAGGTCCTCGCCCCTGCCCATAACGCCATGCATTTACCATAGTTAATCCCCCTAACCTGTACATCTTTAGACACTAACAAGAAATTTAGCGTGGTCAATCCACCTAAGCTACACAGCTTTGGACTGTGGGAGGAAACTAGACCAAACCCACACAGACACAGAGAGAACATGCAGACTCACACAGACAGATAGTCACCCAAAATCAGAGTTGAACCAAGGCCACTGGTGCTATGCCACACTTTCCTTAACTTCTTTAGTTAACCATGGTGGATCGTCCCTTACATTTTAGTTTTAAAACCAGCAGGAATATACTTATTCTGAAATATCCTGTTTAATGCCTGCCACCACTTCTACATTTATTTACCTCTAACCTAGTACCAGCTTTTATGTGCATGTAGTTGCATTTTAAGTTAAAATATTAGTCTTGAATCCACTGTTTTCCCTTTCAAAGTGGATGCAAAATGCAATCATATTGAGGTCACTGCTACTTCTGGGTGCTTTCAATCTGACATCATTAATTATTCCTATCACATTACATGATACTAGATCTATAATAACCTACTCTCTGGTTCTTTCCAGACCATTGTGTTTGAAGGAACTATCACAAAAGCATTCCACGCGCTCCACATCCAGTTAGTATTTTCAAACTGATTTTTTTTCCAGTCAATATGTAGATTAAAGTCACCCATGATTATTATTGGTCTTTATCACAAGTACTCAATATATCACCTTCACTTATATTGTTCGGGAGCTTGTAGCCTACTCCCACTCGTGACTTATTTCCCTTACTATTCCTCAACTCCACTCCGAACAATCCCACATCCTCATCTCCTGAACCAAGGTAATCTTTAACTATTGTATCAATGCCATCCTTGAGCAACAGGGCTACCTCTTCTAGTTTCTTATTTGCCTTGAATGTCATACACTCCTGAATATTCAGGACCCAATTCTTATCCTCCTGTCGCCAGATCTCTATAATAGTTATCAGATCACATTTATTTACTTCAATGTGTGCTATCAATTTGTTTATTTTGTCATGAATGCTATGCACATTTAAATAGAGCCCAAAACAGAAAATGCTGGAAAATCTCAGCAGGTCTGCCAGCATCTGTAAGGAGAGAGAAGAGCTGATGTTTCGAGTCCAGATGATCCTTTGTCAAAGTTGCTTTGTATGTACACCAAAAATATAGCTTTTTGTGATTTGCAAAGAAAAACTGTTTTATATTTATGTTTCGCAATCTTGAGGATTCAAATGGGTTAAAGGTTTAATAATCATAGTGTTCCCACGGTGCAAAAGGAAGCCATTCAGCCATGAGGTTTGCACTGACTCTCCAGCAGAACATCCTACCCAACCACCCTATCTCTGTAATCCCATGCATAATCCCTGCTAATTCCCTTAACTGACATATTTTAGGCCTCAGGGGCAATTTAGCATGACCAATCTACTTAATCTGCACATCTTTGGACTGAGGGAGGGAACTGGAGCACCCAGAGGAAACCCACAAAGACACAGGGAGAATGTGCAAACTTCACACAGGCAGTAACACAAGGCTGAATTCTATACAAGCTCCTGGCACTTTGAACAACAGTGCTAAGCACTGTACCACCACACTGTTTTCTATCTACAACATCAGATAAAATAATCCTCATATTAGCAGATTTAGTAATATGAATTCGCTATATTCAATCAATAAAATCACTGACCTAGCTAAGAATGTATAAAAGATTTAGTTTAAAGCCATAAGGGAATATACCAGACATTGTGGCACCTTGTTATGCTATTAAGCAGTTAATGAATATTTAATTGCTTCCTTTGATTACACAAAAGCTTTTGAGTGGATGTATATTTTTGATGTAACATCTCCCATTATTGCATGTAACCATTATAAAGATTTAAAAATGAAAACAAAATACACCGGCCAGGTTTTTATGACTTGGTGATAGTGACCACAATTCGGTTACGTTCACCTTAGTGATGGATTGGGATAGGCATGAACCTGGGGACAGTAGTTATAGCTGGGGGAATGGTAATTATGAGGCTATTAGGAGAGAATTAGGGTGCATAGGTTGGACTAGGAAACTACAGGGACTGGGAACATCTGAAATGTGGAGCTTATTCAAGGAGCAGCTACTGCGAGTTCTTGATAAGTATGTCCCTGTCAGGCAAGGAGGAAATGGTCGAGTAAGGGAACCATGGTGTACTAAAAAAGTTAATTCGCTGGTTAAAAGGAAAAAGGAGGCTTATGTCAGGATGAGGCTTGAAGGCTCAGTTAGTGCACTGGAAAGCTATAGATTAGCCAGGAGGGAGTTGAGAAGAGCTAAAAGAGGACACGAGAAGACTTTGGCTGATAGGATCAAGGAGAATCCTAAAGCTTTCTTTAGATATGTTAAGAATAGAAGATTGGTTAGGGCAAGATTAGGGCCAGTCAGAGACAGCAGTGGGAAGTTGTGCGTGGAGCCTGAAGAAATTGGAGAGGCACTGAATAAATATTTCTCTTCGGTATTCACGCAGGGTGATGTAAATGTAGTTATGGAGAACACTGAGGTACAGGGTAGCAAACTGGAAAGTATCGAAGTAGATAGGGAGGATGTGCTAGATATTCTCGAGGGTTTGAAGTTGGATAAGTCCCCTGGGCCGGACGGGATTTACCCTAGGATTCTCTGGGAGGCAAGAGAGGAGATTGCAGAGCCTCTGGCTCTGATCTTCAGGTCGTCGTTGGTTACGGGTGTGGTTCCGGAGGACTGGAGGATAGCGAATGTGGTCCCATTGTTCAAGAAGGGGAAGAGAGACCTTCCAGGGAATTATAGGCCAGTGAGTCTTACTTCTGTTGTGAGCAAAGTATTGGAGAGAATTATTAGGGATAGGATTTATAGTTATTTAGAGAGAAATGAATTGATTGGGGTTAGTCAGCATGGTTTTGTGAAGGGTAGGTCGTGCCTTACTAACCTTATTGAGTTTTTTGAAAAAGAGACCAAAGAGGTGGATGGGGGTAAGGCAGTTGATGTGGTATATATGGACTTTAGTAAGGCGTTCGATAAGGTGGCCCATGGAAGGCTTCTGCAGAAAATGCAGATGTATGGGATTAAGGGTGATTTAGCTAATTGGATTAGGAATTGGCTAGCTGATAGAAGACAGAGGGTGGTGGTTGATGGAAGTTATTCATCGTGGAGTTCGGTTACAAGTGGTGTATCTCAGGGATCTGTTTTGGGGCCCCTGCTGTTTGTAATTTTTATAAATGATCTGGATGAGGGTATTGAAGGATGGATTAGTAAATTTGCGGATGACACCAAAGTCGGAGGAGTGGTAGACAGTGAAGAGGGGTGTTATAGTTTGCAGAGAGACTTGGACAAGTTGCAGAGCTGGGCCGAGAGGTGGCAAATGGAGTTTAATGCGGAAAAGTGTGAGGTAATTCACTTTGGCAGGAATAACAAATGTGTAGAGTATAGGGCTAATGGTAGGACTCTTAATAGTGTTGATGAACAGAGGGATCTTGGTGTATATGTGCATAGATCCCTGAAAGCTGGCAATCAAGTCGATAAGGTTGTTAAGAAGGCATACGGAGTCTTAGCTTTTATTGGTAGGGGGATTGAATTTCGGAGCCGCAACGTCATGTTGCAACTGTACAAAACTCTAGTGCGGCCGCACTTGGAGTATTGTGTACAGTTCTGGTCCCCACATTATAAGAAAGATGTGGAGGCATTGGAGAGGGTACAGAGGAGGTTTACCAGGATGTTGCCTGGTATGGAGGGCAGGTCTTATGAAGAGAGGCTGAGGGATTTGAGGTTGTTTTTGTTAGAAAGAAGGCGGCTAAGAGGAGACCTTATTGAAACATATAAGATGATTAGAGGTTTAGATAGGGTGGACAGTGATAGCCTTTTTCCTAGGATGGAGAAAGCTAGCACGAGGGAACATAGCTTTAAATTAAGGGGTGGTAGTTATAGGACGGATGTCAGAGGTAGGTTCTTTACCCAGAGGGTGGTAAGGGTATGGAATGTCCTGCCTGCTGCAGTTGTAGATGCGCCAAGTTTGGTGGTGTTTAAGAGGTTAGTAGATAAGTTTATGGATGAAAAGGGAATGGTTTAGGTTAGAGGGTCATTGCTTTTTCTTAATTGGTCGGTGCAACATCGAAGGCCGAAGGGCCTGTTCTGCGCTGTAATGTTCTATGTTCTATAATGATGGTGAAATTGTCAGTGTTTGCCATCATTACTCTGTTATACTGACAGCAACTTCTGGCATCCACACATGCATTGTTAAATGTGAAAATCCAAAATTTCCTGTCAGTGACTGTCTACTCATGCACACAGTGCACTCTTAAGTCCTGCTGACAGCAATCTTTAGAAATCATTAAATAAAAAAATTGCCTTCCATGCTAGAATAGCACTTCTAAAAAATTCTGAACGAACCATATTAATGAGATACAATTGACCTTTAACAGCATGATAAATCATAACTACTTTTGGATGGCCTCTCTGTTTCTGAAAAAGTGTTTTTGATTACAACAATTCTATATGTTTAAATATAAAACATGTCAGTGTTTATTGTATTTCATATTTGAATGTGTACTTGGCAATCTCACTGTCTGTAATATATAATTTATTTAAATATTAAGTTCCCCCCCTTCCTCCCGCGTCTTGCTGTCAACAAGGATTCTTCATTATGATTGCCTTCTTACTCAGCTTGACAATGTTACTAGTACTGTGTGCCGAGATCCCCTCTGACATGGTGCAAGATTCAAATGAACATCGTGATAAGTGAAATCTACGTCAAAGAGACTATTTGATTTTTGCAGACAGCTTTCTTCAAGATCAGCAGCAAGCTGCTGAGTTCAAAATCTGGGCCAATATTTTTCATAAACAAGATATAAATGATTGTAAGAGCATTAAAGAATCATACTCTGATATAGGTGTGCCTGGTACTTGTGTGACAGGTAACATTTGACCTACATAAGTGACACAAGAGAGCATCTCACCATTGCCTCTTGATATTCAATAGCATTATCAATCTGATTCCTCCACTATAATCATCCTGGAGGTTACAACTGACCAGAAACTAAATTGGATTAGCCATTAAAATACTGTCCCTACCAGAGCTGGTTGAAAACTAGGAATCCTGTGGTGAACAACTCACCTCCTGAACCTCCCACTCTCCAAAAGTTTGTTCACCATCTACAAGACACAAGTTAGAAGTACAATGGAATTTTCTCTAATTGCCTGGATAAGTGCAACTCTAACAACATTTAAGAAGCTCGACACCATCCAGGACAAAGCAGCCCACCTGATTACTATACCTTTAGCAAACATTCAATCCCTCCACCACTAAGCAACAGCGGCAGTTGTGTACACCAAAGATTAATTGTAGAAACTTACCATGGTTCCCCAGGCAGCACCTTCCAAACCCACGATCACTACCATCTAGAAGACAAGAGCAGCAGATACCTCGGAACACCACCACCTGGAGGTTTCCATCCAAGTCATTCATCATCCTGACTTGGAAATATATCCCCATTCCTTCACTAATGCTGGGTCAAAATTCTGGAATTCCCTAACAGTATTGTGGGTGTACCTACACCGGAGGATCTGCAACTGTTCAAGGCGGCAGCTTGTCACCACCTTCTGGAGGATGGGTAACAAGTGCGGGCCCAGTCAACAACACCCACATTATGTAAATTGATTAATTAAAAATGACAGCTAACTCATCTATAATTTCATGTTTTCTGTACTTATACCACACGGATTGTAGCAGTTCAAGAACGCAGCTCACTACCACCTTCTCAGGCAATTAGTGATGGGCAATAAATGCTAGCCTAACTAGTGATGCTTACATCCTGTAAATGAATTAAAATATGCAGGAACTTTAATTACATTAATAATTAGCAAAAAACATGCAGCTATATAATTATTCACTTCTCAAAATAATTCACTGAACCGAAAATATATTATGACTTAAAGTATTCTGATTTTGTTGTCACAAATAGCAATGCCTGAATAAATAGCAATCTTCATATGGCTAGACTGTATAGATTTTACAAGAAAATCACACCTGGACTGAGCTTCGAAGGGAGCCATAAACAAGGTGTATAGTTGATCTTCCTTAGTACTGTGCAGTCACTTGATTTGACATTGTAGCTGAAAATTGTTGGGCGGTAGAGCGCATAGGATGACTGATTCATGATGCTGCCAGGATAGCAAACATCCATCAGCATCATCTTCTGGGTTTGTATGTATACTAACCACACTCAAGAGTTTAGTAAACTTTGTGGTTGCATTGCATCTCAGAATTGAAATTCATCAACCACAAAGTCACATGTGTGTAGTTGATAGCACTTTGCACTGTGGGGAAGCTCATTATCCAGGCAAAACCACATATATTCATTGACTGACTCTCACTGTTCAAGAAGAACACAATAAAATTCCCTTTGCTGACATAAAGACGTTCTGTTTCCCCTCTAATGCACCGTGGACAATAAACTTGGAAATAGTACAAATGTTCCCTGTTGCAGCCTGAAGGAACCCTGACATGAAGAAATACTGGTCTGCAGTTTCATTCACATTCACTGGCAACACCATTCTTATTAGGTCTGAAGTTGTAGAATTCTAAGGCTGCCTCCTTTGTGAATGCAATGAACACACTGCTCCTGGCTTAGGTGAAAGTAAAATAAGTGCTTCCAGACGATACTAAGTTGATAAAACCTCCTGATGAGAGCTTCTTCACTTTGAGCTGCTTGATCTCTTATTTGCTGCCTTTTCTCTAGTTCTCCAATACAGCAGTTCAAGAGGACAAGAGGGGATTGCAACAATAGATCCATTACTGGGAGCAATGTCTGCCCAACATGCAGCAAGCATCACTCCATCTGGGTTTCACGCCCAACACTATGGAAAAATAATCATGAACTAATTCACATGCTGCTGTCCCTTTAAATAAAGCCATCTTAATAATGAAGGGAGTCCTTCATGCTGCTGAATGAATGTTTAGCTTAGCATGTTTAAGAGAGGGAATGAGAGCGGTGAGGTCCAAAGTGGCAACACCTGCATCAAATCAACGCTAACCGATGTCACAATCTGCCTGCATCTGCCATATGCTCAGAACAGCTGCACTAACGCCTTCGCCAAAATGGTCATCTGCACAGCCAGTGTTGGAAGTGAACGTCAACGGCTTGAAAGCTACTTTAGCTTCAAAACACCATTTATGTTGCCAAAACGAGGCAAATTCTGTACCTTAGATCTTCAAATAAATTTAAAAATGTCAAGCTCAATTAGAACAAGATATGAATTCACAAGGAATGCAGCATTTAAAAAGGTCAAATCCACAATTCAGTGATCCTAGTAATGAACATTATTTAGAGAGAACAAGTCTTAAGAAATTGCAGTTTCACAGCATTAAAGACATGCAATTTGATGCAAAACAAATTCTAATCTCCACTCTACAATAATTAACATTTCATTAGAATTATGCATTTCTACGATCCAAATACATTCATGCTAAAGCTGGATTTAATCTGCAGTTTCAATGAGGTATCAATGCTGCAAATGTATGAAGAATAAAATCAATTACAAGAATTCTTGTCTAATAATACCTGTAATCCAATTTTATAGATAAGAGCATCACAAAGATAATTTCAATACTGACCTTCACTACACATAATGGATGATTTTTGTACATAAAAATTATTATAATTAAAATCAAAAAAGTTATATTTAAAATTAAAATTATCAACTCATAGTTCAATTAAAGAAATCCTGAGTATTACATAACTGTTCTTTGCAAATTAGAGGCACTTTTGACTAAGACATTTTTCAGCTTTTGAAAGAAAACTCCTACAAATACTAAAATATAAAAAATTAACATAGAACTAAAATTTGTAAAGTAGTGTAATTTATGTTTTCATTTTTTAACTGGTGTTATTGCTTTGCTTACATCACAAATAATGTCTCTGGATATTTTGGAACCAGATAGAAACATATTTAAAAATATTGAACATGACTTTATTTTAGTTTACCTCTGAACAGTTCTAAGGTTCAATATGAATTGATAGCTCAAGTTCTTTTAAAATAACTGTTGTGCTCTCTGATCATCAACTAAATAAATACATCATGCAATACAGCAATTAACTACACAGAAGTCCCAGGTGCAAATATCAGTGTGAAGTTACATGATCTAATTGTGGATGCAGGTCGCAATTATCCTGAGTAAATCTGGATTTTGGTAGGGGTGGGGAAGACATAGTTAAAAAAAATGCAAGGACTCCTTATCTTATTCTCCATTCAGTGATTGCTGATAGAAAATGAATCAAGTGGATATTATCTTATTCTACTTGTACCTTTGAACAAAATGCGGCAAAAGAGATATCTGATGTCAAAAGAGATACCTTTGAACAGAATGAAGGCCAACTGCAATAGAGTAATTACATAACTTGGAGAACTTAGTAAGTGAAAGAATGTTATCAATTGATCTCTATAAAATCAAGTGTGTGTTTAGTTTTTAAGGTAACCTTAAACGTATTGTCCTTATTAGAACATAGAACATAGAACATTACAGCACAGAACAGGCCCTTCGGCCTTCGATGTTGCGCCGACCAATATAAAAAGCAATGACCCTCCAAACTAAACCATTCCCTTCTCTTCCATATACTTATCAACTAACCTCTTAAACGCCATCAAACTTGGTGCATCTACAACTGCTGCAGGCAGGGCATTCCACTCCCGAACCACCCTTTGGGTAAAGAACCTACCTCTGATATCCGTCCTATAACTATCACCCCTTAATTAAAGCTGTGTCCCCTCGTGCTAGCTTTCTCCATCCTAGGAAAAAGGCTATCACTGTCCACCCTATCTAAACCTCTAATCATCTTATATGTTTCGATTAGGTCCCCTCTTAGAGGTTATGGGCTCTCAATAAAAAATGAGATGTGGTTATCACGTACAGATTCAAAATAGCACATAACAGGTTTACTGAAAGAGATGTTCTCTGCACAGAACAGAAAGTTAAACTAAGATAGAAACCTGTGAAACCTATCCCCATGATGTCATCAAGTCATGTGACCTGCTTTGACTACAATCATGCAATCTTTCAAATAACAAACATTAACTTTTTTTCTTTTGATCTTTGTCAGTGCCAGCTGCACAGTTAGTTAACCATATAGCTGGTTGGAATCAGTTGCCCAATAAGCAGGACGTGTTCCAGGTCTTTGGAATCCTAGCTAGCATAAATATTTATGCACAAGTAAGTTGCACAAAATGAGGTTCAATGGACCACTGTTGCAAGAGTCTTTACTTAACTAGGGAATTTGTTGAGTAAAGTATTTCAACATAGTGAGGAAAGAAGTGCTGTTGTGATCGTTTGTAAAAAAGGGAATGATCCAAGAAAGGAAACAAGGTACAGTGAGTCCAGAGTGCTGAAGTCCAAGGGCTTTCATTAGTTAAGTAGCAATTAATTGACTGGGGAGTTAAGGCTTTTTTTTTCCTCTAAACTGGGACAGGAGTTTAAACTTGAGCCAGGGAAGTGTAAGTACTGTGTTAAATGTGTAATATAACTAGCTAAACTTCATGGTATAAATACAAATAATTATTGAACAAAGATTTCAATTATATAAGCTAGTCTTATACATGGCAAAGCAGGTTATGTCTGAACTGTAGAACATGCGAATTTGTGAGCAACAAAACCATCCTCAGCAAACATGTCTGCAGATGTCTACAAAGCAAAACACTGTGGCTCAGAGAGCAATCCAGAAAAAGACAAGGGAATGGAAGATAGCAGAATAGTAATAGGGAACTGTATAATTTGGAACCTAGGGAGCATTCTGGTGCCAAGAAGGGGAATCCAGGAAGATGTGTTGATACCAGGGTGAAGGATATCTCATGATGGTTGGAGAGGAACGAAAGGGAGAGGGGTGTCATGGTCCGTGTTCAAATAAATTACATAGGTAGCAATAAGGAGAAGACACTGCTGAAAGAGCATCAGCCATTAAGCTCTAAGTTGCAAAGTGGAACTTTGGAGGTTAATCTTTAGGCTAGCCAATGCAAATGGCATAGAAGCAGACAGATCAGAAGGAGTAATACATTGGATAAAGGCTGGCATGGAAAAGAGGTGTTGCTTTCCATAGGACCTTTGCACCAATTCTAGGATAGGAAGGAACTGTTCCATTGAATAACAAAGATGGGGCTATATCCAAGCAGAATGGCTAAATAGGGAGGTTGCAAAGGCTTTAAGCTACTAAGTTGGGTGAGGTTGGGGGAAGGGATCTACAAGAAACATAAACCCTGTTTTGTGTATGTAAATATAAAACAAAGCAAGACAGGAGAATGTAACAACAATAGAGGAAGGGCATTCACATTAAGGAAATAAATAGACTCTAGTCATAACATTAAACAGATAGTTAAACATCAAGGGAGAAAATCCTATTTAAAATGAGATAAAATATACGGCAATGTGCAGAGTGTCCATTTTAAAACAGGTATGCTGAATAAATCATGCATTGGGAGTAACAATACACAGCAGGGATTACTGGGCGACTACAGAGAAATCAGGGTTGGGAATTAAATATTGAAGTAATATTATGAAATCTGCTTATTTTGTAAAGATTATTTGGTGCAATAAAATAATGAGTTAAGTTTTCATCTTCAGCACTTGGATGGCTAGCTCATCCTCCGCTATAGAGAAGCTGCCCAATTTTCATTCCATTAAGTATTTTCTACAAAACTAGGCAATCTGTTCTGTCAGATTAATGTCCAACCATTGAAGATCAGAATCATTGTTCACTTTTCTAGCAACATCTATTTCTATGACACAATTATTTGGGCATCATTCTTATTTCAATATGGCTATGAATTTTATCAAACATTTTAATTCAGGGTTTCCCCAAACTTTTCCAGCTGCAGAATCCTTTTGACTTCCCAAGAGTACTGATGGAACCACTGAGAAACATTCTTATACTGAAGAATTAAACTGCAATACATTATTATTGCACAATAGATACAAACGTACAAAACAAACACCAAGATGTTGGTCTTCTTTGTGTACATTTATTATAATAAAAAAGTTCTGTAACTCAAAATATATTTAATTGAACTGACTGTGGAACCCTTGTTTTAATTGATACAAAAATTCTATCATTATGTGGAAAGAACAGGTATGTGGGGCTAGTCGATAGCTGTTACATGCAGGTGATATGCACAATGGTCATCTATGCAACATTGAAGAATTCTGTTTCAGACACCAGAAAATCAACTTCCGGTTAACTACATTAACAGCAAGTCTTTATAAACAACTGGTAACTATGTCCGTATTTATAGTAAAATCATAGAAAAACTGCAGCACAAACAGGCCCTTCATCCCACAAGTTGTGCCAATCATATCTCTACCTACTAGACTTACTTATAACCCTCAATCCTATTACGTCCCATGTACTCGTCCAGAAGTCTCTTAAAAGACCCTACTGAATTTGCCTCCACCGCCACCGAACGTAGCCAATTCCTCTGAGTAAAAAACTTACCCGACATCTCCTCTGTACCTACTCTGCAGCACCTTAAACTTGTGTCCTCTTGTGGCAGCCATTTCAGTCCTGGGAAAACATCTCTGAGAATCCACCCAATTAATACCTCTCAACATCTTACATACCTCTATCAGGTCCCCTCTCATCCTTCATCTCTCCAAGGAGAAAAGACGAAGCTCTCTCAACCTATCCTCATAAGGCATGCCACCCAATGCAGGTAACAGCCTTGTAAATCTCCCTTGCACCTTTTCAATGGCTTCCACATCCTTCCTGCAATAAGATTGAGCATAGTACTTCGAGTGGAGTCTGAGCTGGGTCTTATACAGCTGCAGCATTATCTCCCGACTCCTAAACTCAATTCCTCGATTGATGAAGGCCAGTACACCATACGCCTTCTTAATCACATCTCTACCTGAGAAGCCAATTTGAGAGTCCTATGAACTCGGACCCTAAGATCCTTCTGATCTTCCACACTGCTAAGAGTATTACCCTTAATATTATATTCCTTCATTCCATTGGATCTGCCAAAATGTACCACTACACATTTATCCAGGTTGAAGGCCATCTGCCACTTTTCCACCCAGTCTTGCATCCTATCTATGTCATGCTGCGACTTCTGACATCCCTCCAAACTATCCACAACACCTCCAACCTTCATGTCATTGGCAAATTTACCAAACCTTCCATCCACTTCCTCATCCAGGTCATTTATAAAAATCACAAACAGCAAGGGTCCTAGAACAGATCTCTGGGGCATTCCACTGGTGACCGACCTCCATGCAGAAAAAGACCCACCTACAATCACTCTCTGCCTTCTGTGGGCAAACACAGTAAGAAGTCTGACAACACCAGGTTTAAATCCAACCGATTTATTTGATAGTAAACTCACAAGCTTTCGACTCTATGGTCTTCGTCAGGTGAATGAGGTGTTCTGGTCTCCAACAGCACACATACCAGCACAGACTGTTTACAGATTACTGATTAGAATGCGAATCTTTACACCTAACCTGCTATTCAAGTCTTAAAGTGGCAAACAATGTGAGTGGAAGGAGCACTGAGCACAGGTTAAAAAGATGTGTATTGTCTCCAGACAGCACAGTAAGTGAGGTTTTTTGCTAACCCAGGCAAGTCATGGGGGTTACAGATAGTGTGACATGAAGCCAAGATCCCTGTTAAGACCATCCTCATGTGTGCGGAACTTGGCTATCAGTCTCTGCTCAGCGGCTCTGCGCTGCCGTGTGTCGTAAAGATCCTCTTGAAGAACGTTTACTCGAAGGTTGGAGGCTGAACGCTCGTGACCGCTGAAGTGTTTGCCAACAAGAAGGGAACAGTTTTGCCTGGTGATTGTCGAGCGATGTTCATTCATCTGCTGTCGTAGTGTCTGCATGTACCATGCTTTGGGACATCCTTTCTTGCAACATTATTAGGTAATCAACGTTGGCCGAGTTGCAAGAGTATGTACCATGTACCTGGTGAATGGTATTCTCACATGTGAATGATGTCATCCATGTCAATGATCTGGCATGTCTTGCAGAGGTTGCTGTGGCAGGGTTGTGTGGTATAAAGATTCGCATTCTAATCAGTAATCTGTAAACAGTCTGTGCTGTTGGAGACCAGAACACCTCATTCACCTGATGAAGATCATAGAGTCAAAAGCTTGTTAAGTTTACAATCAAATAAATCGGTTGGATTTAAGCCTGGTGTTGTCAGACTTCTCACTGTGTTTGCCCCAGTCCAACGCCGGCATCTCTACATCATTCTGTGGGCAAGCCAGTTCTAAATCCAAAAAACAATATCCTCTTGAATCTCATGCCCGTCACTTTCTCAATAAGCCTTGCATGATGGACCTTATCGAACACCTTACTGAAGTCCATATAAACTACATCCACCGCTCTTCCTTCATCAATGTGTTTCGTCACATTTTCAAAAAACTCATCCAGGCTCATAAAGTACAATCTGCCTTTGACAAAGTCGTGCTGACTACTATGGATCATACTATAATTCTCTAAATGGTCATAAATCGTGTCTCTCAGGATCTTTTCCATCAACTTACCAACCACTGAGATTAGACTCACTGGTTGATAATTTCCTGGGCTATCTCTATTCCCTTTCTTGACTATAGGAACCCCATCTGCAATACTCGGGAACCTCTCCCATCTTCATCGATGACGCAAAGATCATCACCAGAGGTTCTGCACTCTTTTCCCTTGCCTCCCACAGTAACCTGGGGTACATCCCATTCGGTCTTTGCAACTTATCTATCTTGATGCTATTCAAAAGTTCCAACTCATCCTCTTTCTTAATGTCCACATACTCAAGCTTTTCAGTCCGCCGCAAGTCTGCACTACAACCACCATGATCTTTTTCCACCATGAATACCGAAGTAAAGCATTTATTGAGCACCTCTGCTATTTCTACCGGTTCTTTACAAACTTTCCTACCGTTGCATTTTATAGGTCCTATTCCTTCACATCTCATCCGTTTATTCTTCACATATTTGTAGAACGCCTTAGGGTTTTCCTTAATCTTACCTGCCAAGGCTTTCTCATGACCCCTTCTGGCTCTCAATTTCCTTCCTTCAAGCTGTATACTCCTCTACATCCCTAACATTACCTAGCTCCCTGAATCTTTTGTACACTTTTCTTTTCGACTAGATTCATTACAAATTTCGTGTACCACGGTTCCTGTAATCTACCAAAACCTCCCTGTCTCATTGGAATATTGTCGTGCAGAACTCCAGACAAACATTCCTTGAAAATCTGGCACCTTATTTCGGTACATTTCCCCGAGAATACCTTCTTCCAATTTACATCTCTAATTTTCTGCCTGATGGCTTCATGTTTCCTGTTACTCCAGATAAACACTGTCCTAGCTTGCTTGATTCTATCTCTCTCCAATGCTAATGTAAAGGAGATAGAGTTATGATCACTATCCCCAACATGCTCTCCCATTGAGAGATCTGACACCTATCCAAGTTCATTACCCAATACCAGATCAATTACAGCCTCTCCTCTTGTAGGCTTATCCACATACTGTGTCAGAAAACCCTCCTGAACACACCTAACAAACTCCTCCCCATCCAAATCCCTTACCTTAAAGATATTCCAATCGATATTTGAGAAATTAAAGTCTCCCATCTTATTATTGTAGAAGATACAGGTATGGAACTGATCCCATTCTCGGACTCTGGAATCTTTCTGCATCACTGTGGGTGGTAGTGTAATCCCACATTAACACTTGATTCTAATATTTCCTGTGATATTACTCATGATGAGTCAGAAGTTGCTAAAATGGAGGGGGACAGTGGCAGATAACTAAGGTATAGAAATAGAAGAATACCCATTTTCATGTGTCTGCTGAGCTATTGTGGCTTCAATTTCTGCAAAACTTGGATTCTAAAATCCCTATCCTTATGCTCAAACTCCTCCAATTTTGTATCATCCTAACACTGCAACCTCCTCCAGTTTTAAAAC